>OX940879.1:47983083-49404673 GCA_954870665.1 Stratiomys singularior
ACCTTCCTCTCAGTAGATAGTACCAAAAACCCGACGTGGATATTAAATGCGCCCAAAAAATATCATATGACAGATAAAAATATTTTAGATAATAAACGAAAAATGTGCAATCAAAAATTCAAAGACTTCTTCCAGGAAATATGCGTGATTGTCGAAAATGATCTGGAAACTGAAATAACGATTTTTCGTAGGGCTAGTAGGCAAAGAAACCGTGAAAATTATCCAACGAATGACAAATGCGATTATTATAGGCAGACAGTTTATATTCCACTGCTAGAAAATGTTTTGGAGGACCTCAGGACCCGGTTTTCTCAAGAAACCCTCCAAATATACATTCTCAATATTTTGTTTCCAACCTGTAATTCTGATAAAACTGATGGTAAAATTTTAGATAAGCCAAAAAATATACAAATCTATTCAATTAGCCAGGTAAAATGTTAAGGAGAAACATTAAGGTTGAACTGGAATTATGGCGTCTGAAATGGAGTAGAGAGCAAATTTGCGAAACGCTATCAGCCGTTGATTTGTTAGACTTTTGCAACAGCGTAATATACCTTCATCTATCCTGCCTCCTATAAGTTCTCGTCACAATGCCGGTATCCGTAGTATCAGCTGAAAGAACGTTTTCAACCATGAGAAGATTGAAAACATGGTTGCGATCAACCATGGGCGAAGATAGGCTTGTAGTGTGAGCGCTTCATAATATACATTGGGTAATAAATGTTGACCCGAATGAAGTAATCGATAAATTTGCGAGATCCCATGAAAATCACCGAATGGAACTTCAACTATAACACATTTCAAAAGTAGTCACATGATGAATAAATATTTTTTTCAAGTAATTTTCTGTTTTTAGTTCTTCGAAAATCTGCAAAAATTATTTTAAAAAAAATAATATTAATAACAGCAACAATAGCAATCATAATAATAATAAGAACAATAATGCCAAAATGTCTTTATGTTTGTTATTATTATCATGGTCAGGATCACTCCTCCCCCCCCCCCAAGAAAAACCCTGTATCCGCCACTGGTTTCAGGCGTTTTCAGCCTCTAGCCACTAGTTTCAGCCACCTCCCAAATAGCGGGCGTAACATTGGCGTAACACCTTACATTGGGCGTAACACCTTGTTTATTCTATCAAGGCGTCAACGTAAAAACTGGCCAAGAAATATCCACAATAATCTGTAGTTAGGATTATCCTTATAAACGCGTCTTACGTTTTTAGTCGCATAAAGTGTAGAAGTCCTGCCATTTTTGCTTTCGAACAACTATTTACAAGCAAAAAAAAAACGTTGTTTGATAATTCTTCGCTTTAATTCTTTTACTTCCATACTTCTTCATCATTGCCATATTATTGATGCGGCTTTAATTTGTTTCCTGAATTACTTCTAATACTGTTCATTCATGTTACTGTTGACACAAGCCTTCCCTTAGTAAGGCCTCGAATCCAGCATTTTCATAAGTGTTACCTCTTCCGCCACTATACCGCTCTTCTACAACTAAATCACATATCTTTAAGAGTTCTAATCAATAGCGAGCCATTTTTTCACTTACAATTGCCTCACTTTAAGAGCTTATGATCATTCAAAAAGCTTCAGCAGCAGATTTTAAGAAATTAACATAAAAAATTAAAACTTCAAGCACATAATGAGAATTTAGGTTATTATCTGACAATCAACTAATATTAATTTGGTGTTATGTCAAAGATAACACGATCGAGATCTATTATTCATTTATTTCAAACACTTATTACTATTACCATCTATAAAAAACGTCGGAAGTGTAAAATGAAAACATAAAAATATATTTATATTATACACTGCTGTAATTAGCCCTTTAAAAAAAAACTCTTTATTTAACTTCTTTTTTTTTTTGAATAAAGTCTAAATGATATTCGGACAGAGATGACGGAATGGCGACGGCTGAACTGCACTGACCTGAAAAACACAACAGGGATCACCCCTGAGTATGCGGTGGATGATTTTGTCAACTAGTGGAAGGTAGCGATCGTCACACCCGTCTCTCAGGCCGGGGGGGAAAACCCATCCTCTAGCCCGCAGGACAGACGAGAAGGAAAACCCACCTCCGCAGGCCAATGAGGAGGAAACGCTCACTCTCAAGCATCCAACCGACAATAAAATTTCACTAAACGCGTATGTCTACAAGACTACCACCATCCTCCAACTTCCCCAACTATTATCAAACCACTACACCCCACACAACGCACTCAGTAAAAACACTCACCCTTTAATTTTTCTGGATTCACCACCGTATCTGCCAAGCACTGCACCCGAAATGCCAATCACAATTTCATGCAAGACGCAATACCCGCAACACATTCTCAAAACAATAACTTCCTCATACCTGCCGCCTCAGATACGGGTTCACATCGACCACCCATGCACAACTCTAATTCCTTTAACCCATAAACAAAAAAACCTCTCCACGCTCAACATCTGCGAGCGCATTCATCATATGCAAATAAACTTATGGAAAATTACAAAATTCTACCAACCTTTTCCGTATCGGCACATTTGATTTTACAGAAGCAAGGTTGTACACATATTACAATACTAAGACAAGGATCTTACATTGAATACATTTTGCGTTCCCGATACCATCTTTCTGACGACCTTGAACGAAGATGCAAAGAGAACATTTCATAAAACAGGATTCTGAAGTGTCCTTTAAACACGAGTACCGATTAGTTGCGAAAAAGTATCATGGACTGATTGCTCAGACAAAGGAGAAGCATCGGCTTCGTTTCGTCAGTGACAATGCGTCAGATCCTTGTGAACATGTCCACAAGATTTCGCGGGCATTGAAGGGAATACTTCCGTTCTGTCATTGCATAGCTGTGAAGTAGATGTGCGTGTTGCAAGGCTTCGTTATCGAAAATCACCTGGATGGGACGACATGATCGGTGGGATGTGTAAATACATGTGGTCCACTATACTGAACTATATCAGTAAGTGCATTCGATTCGGTTCCTCCATCGTCGCCTTTAAGCGAGGAAGGTTGATGTTTGAGCCGTCACAAAACAAGATTCTTACTTCGATGCAGTACAAAGGAAGTGCACTTAAAAATGTGACTACGGTAAAGTACCTGGGAATACTTGGGAGACTGTCATTCTGGCTTCATCATAGAGACCTTAAGTGACGTCTGTCATTACTTGAATCGATGCTGCTACATATGTGTCTAAAGAAGTGGGGTCAAAAGCGAATTGGATTTCGAAGAATATAAGAGGATCTATTTGTTGCCTCTGCAGCATAAAGGTCACCGTTATTTTTCCAACTGATTCAATTTCAACTGACAGGAGAGCTATCAGGTCCCGCCTGCGTGTTATGCTGTTGTATTGTATCCATGTATACTAGACAGTGTGGACCAACGCCGCGCAAGTTTAAAAGGCTGCTCGATTTGGAAATTATTTGTAAGGGACTAATCTTCAGACAGCGTGGGGGACGCCCAGTTAAGGTGGAAGAAATATACGAAAGGGCTTGTGATGTATGTTTTGGTTCCTGATGTCACGTCAGCATAGAAAAACCCCGACTTCAACTTTGGTCAATTGGGAATTGTTATGTTTTTGTGTTGTTCTACACGTGGTTCACACCATTCCCATAAGTGATAATTGTAAAACTATTTATTAGCAAGCGACTTGAATTAATGCAAAATACCTGCATTAATTCAGACGTTGAGGCTGTAGTTTTCACGAAACTGAGATGAGGCCACCATTTCTGGATGGGTGATCCCATTTCTCAGCCATTCTCAGACTAAAGGAGGGCGGAACCGGATCAAAGCTTTAGTGTGAACCATGGGTGTAGCTCAGCCCATGACAGGCTACTTTCATCCATGGTGGTGGAAACGTGGTGATGTGTGGTTCAATTTGGTTAGAGAGTTTTATACTTTATATTTGTTAACCATATTTATGGCTCAAAACAATAACTTAGGTCAGACAATGTTTCACAATGTGAGTTTATGAACAATGGAGAACTCGTGTATCGAAAGGATTTGAACTTTACTAATAATGTTATTTCGGCCCCTTTGTAGATTCTAGGAACAAAAATGTGCTACATCTGAGAACATGATTTTAAATGGAGAAATCAAGATTGCAGGCAGCAGCTTTCAACAGTTTTGGTCACTTGACTTGATTTTTTGCAGCAATATCAGCTTCTAGGAGTGTAAGAGAAGCAAAAAATTGATCAAAAAGATTAAAAACTATGATAAATTTGAATTTTGTGACTCTTATGTGTATTAAAATTTATAAAACCATCCTAAAATGATAAGGAACATTTTATCTTTTTGATCAGTTTAAGTATTTTGTGTAATGAAAACTATTACAAATACAAAATACAAGCAATGATGAGTCTTATGGTCTTTCCAAAATTCCTTAATACTTAAAAACAAATTCAAAGCAACACATGCTTGGTTATTCTTCTTTTGTAATCCTGCACCTGTTGGCAGCACCATTCAATTTGGCATAATGACGTTACATTATTCGCTTATTAGGAAATGTCAATATCCTTTCGATCAAGTTCGTTTGATTGTTGCCGCAGGCGAAAGTTAGCTTGGTGTTGCTTGGGTCCGGAGGGCCTTGCTTTTTTGATGTCGAGAGCGCTTTTCGGCTGTATGCAGCCATCTTTAGCTCGAACGAGCTCAGGCCCGTCGAACGTAAGTAACACCAAACTCTTTCGATCATTTCAATTACAATTATTATTAGTTGTTCGGGATCCGCTGTTGAAAAAATACTATAAACCAGGAACGTTGCTTACCTTTCCGCGTATTGCGTCAATTATTTGCAGATTGTCCACCCCTTCGTCGTACAGAAACCAAAAAATATCGCAATTCTCAGGCGCTATAGCTATAGGAGGAGTTTGTTGGCCAGGATTGAACAACTTAAAAAAGTGTACTCTCCTTTCCTCTTCCTTGCGACAAGTTCGGTATAAGCATTGCTTTAGTTTGGAGTGTTCACCTAAGATATGAATGTCTCTAAGTATTGGCACCAGTGTTCCTACACTATATTTGTTTTTAGCTGGAAATTATTTTGCCCTCGTTTTCTGCCGGTGTTGGCTTACCCTACAGAAGTTCCAATTATTTCAAGTTGATTATCGGTTTTCAACTTTGTCCTGACGGTCTCGACCAGATTCCTTTTTACTGTTGCTAGTGGCGCTTTAAAAGTATCTGATTATAGTTAAATTGATCCTAATCCTGCTATTCCAGTCGCTTATTCGTTGATTAAGTCGAGCTAGTATTGCTGTAAGAGATTGCGTACAGTCCTGCATTAGGAGTGAAACCACGCGGTTAGAGACTTGATGTCCAAGAGTATATGTATTCCAATGAAGTTTTTTGTTGCAGATTGCATTTCCAGATGTGAAGTCTTGCACTCTCTGTTTGACTTCTCCCATATATGAAATCCAAGTAAGCTTCATAATAAGGTCAATTCTTGATATTTAAATCCAAGCTTACACGTTTTCCGGTTATCGGCATTTTATGTAGAGAATAAGCTCTATTGATACGTATTTTCTTGAGCACATCATTCCATTTCCACTTGAAAGGATATAACAATCCGTTATGCATCAGTCCTCAAATTTTTCCGAGGACTTTTCACTGATCAGTATCACGATATCATCAGAGGGTGTTCCTCGGCTTTAATCTTCCTTTTCGTTAGTAGTCATCTGGTTTGATGTGAATATATTCTTTCTTTCAGTATAGTAGCCACTCAGCTAAGAGATCGGTATTCCGTTGCAATGAAGGGTACTATTTTAGCCTCTCTCCAATCTGGAGAGATATTTTATTTTCGATAGAAAGCTTCTGTGCATTTTCATTTAGATTCGTATTTTTGCCAAGTCCGTTTTCAAAAAAAATTGGCTCTTGTTTGTCGGTTGATGCTGTTTTATATGGTTAGAAAGTGTTAATGGCGAATAGGACCTTTTCTTCGTTCACTGTTCCATACTAGAGGACAAGGTAAGGAGTCTTATTAGTTACTCGTTTAAATAAGTTAAGCATGAGGTAGAGATGGTCTGTTTGCGTAGAACGCTGATCAATCTACGACTGGTCCCTCCCGTTCAAGCAAAAATAATTTGAATAGCGAAAAAACTAAAACAAATTGAAATATTTCGAAAAATCGTTTTTAAACAAAATTACCAATGATAATAAGATTGAAATTACGGATTGCTACTTCCAAACGGATACCAAACTCCTGAATTCGAAAACGGCAGTAAGCTGTCGAGATCAGAGTATTCTGATTGGAAGACACTTATGCGAATATCAACTGGAATGCAAAAACAATTGACGCTCTGTCAAATACGTAATTCAATTCCACACGATTCTATTAACAAAAAAATTTTGTGTTGGGAATTTTTTCTAGCAAATCCACAACTGTGATAAAAGGTCAATTTGAAGTCCCCTTTTTAACTCTGGTGTTTTCCAAACTTTGTTTTTAATTTTTTCGAACGAGTCTTCGTTTTTTGAATTTTTTTAAATTTTCTTTTGTGAATTTTCATTCATTGAATATGTTTACACTTCTTGATCAAAGACTTTTTTAAATGTCTGAACACCAGTTAGTATTCAACCTATTCCAATAGGTTGAGTTAGAATAGCTCATGACATTTCTATTATGACAGGAAGTTAGATTTATGGTTAAGTTATGAAATAGAGCGTTTTTTGGCTTGAATAAAGTCGGGAAGGTTAAGTGTGATGAGTGTTCTACTCAAGGTGTAAGACATTTCCGTAGAACATATGACAAAAATGGTATGTGAGTTTGCAGGTCGATTCGTGAAGCGATATTGCGAAATTAGATTTTCGTTGGATAAAGCAACCTGTGAGCGTATTCGTCTTTTCAATTCAACCACAAACAGCACTGCTGTTGGACAGAGTGTGCTCGAGCAACAATCAACTCGTCTTTGTTCTCGCTAAAAATTTCACGCATGATTTTGAGAAAAATTTCACATAAAGATCGAGGTATGAATGCAAAGTTCATTTAGTCCAAGAGCTGAAAACGCATGACCAATGCATTTTCGGTATTCTCAATGGACCAAAGACGACTTGATCGAAAATGAGCATATCTACCGAAAAATCATCTTTGCTGATGAAGATCACCTTGTTCGTCAATTAGTATAGTTGAAGCACATGGGACAAAGAAAATCCAGACGTCATCGTAAATGACCAATGACCAATGTATCCTTAACGAGCATCTGTCCGGAGCATTACTGGGCCATTTTACTTCGAAAATGATCAGACAAATGTCCTTACAGTTAATAGCAATTGTTATCATGCCATGGTCACCAATTTTTCCGTTTTCCGAATTTAGAAAGGATAACAAAGACGACATTTGGTTTCAACAGGATGACGCAATGTGCTAGATACCCAACGTATCAATCGATCTTGTTTTATTTTTTCGAAAATTGCGTAATCACCCGAAATGCTGATGTCAATAGCCCAATTCGAAGCTGCAAATTGACTTTATTGGACCTTTTTTGTGGACTGCCGATAAAGATATGTGTTGCGTTATCCATATACAGATGACTGACGACTTTGAACCTGAAACGGAAGCTATTATTGACCAAATAGGGGCTCAGGCAATCAAAATGTACTAAATTTTCAGTATTTCAGACTAATCAAATAAAATCTTGAAAGGCTAGCCGTAGCAGTCATTTTAATAATTTTGTCTTGCGTTCCTTAAAAGAAAGGTAATCTTTCTTACAAATTCATTAATTTAAAAAAAATATTCAATAGCCTTCTTTAAGCTAATTCAAATTCCAAATTTTATATATGTATAACTAAGTACAAAAAGCTTATGTTCGTATCAGATAATTCATATGTTGCTTATCATTATGTAATATTACCTAAATATAAATTATTATTTACGAGGTTTTTTAAAAAGTATCGCCAATTTCATGTATTTCAATAATTGTTTATTTATTCATGAATCTCTATTTTGTCCCCAATTTTTGTTCTTCCACAAATCCGTGCGTTTCTGGCGGATTGCTTCTCGCAAATTGTGCATTACTTGAAGGTAATATTCCTTATTGACCGTTCTACCCTGTGGGAAGAACTCATAATGCACCAAGCCCCTGTAATCGAAGAAAACTGCCAGCAAAACCTTCACATTCGACCGAACTTGGGTGCTTTTTTTCGGTTTCTCTGAGAACATTTTGTACCACCAATAAATGTTGCTTTTGTCCAAAGCAGCTTTACCGTATGCAACAGTCAACATTCTGAATGCATCCGTTCACTTTAAGCTGTTCTTCACACAAAATTTAATACAAATTCTTTGATCCATTTTTTGGGATAGACGAAAATCAAAGACAAGATAAAACACGTCCACGCACAATAACTGTCAAAAACTGACTGAACATTCAAAATGGCCGGAATTGACTACATAAGTGAGGGTCATGAGTACCAACATAACGCCACCAAATGAAAAAAAATCGAACATACGTAGCCCGCGAAAATTCAAAATTCGCGATACTTTTTCAACGAACCTCGTATAATTCATTCTTTCTTATGCGCTTGAAAAGTAAGTGAAAGTAAAAGAGCCGTTGAGTGGATTAAGGGATTCTCGCTCCAACTGGCTCATAGTGTTATTGCAATTATCCTATGGATTTTTCAGAAGGATGTTGCGACCCTCAAACTTGATTTTTCTGCTCATATTGCTAGTAGATTTTTGACGAAAAAAGCCTGTTTTCTGTAATTTTATGAATGGCGAAGAAACTCTCGGCAGTCTGTAATCATATTCATATTCAACATCAACAAGGTACAAGAGCTCATGCACAAGAAAGAAGTTTTGTAACGAACCTTGACTTAGTTTAATTCTAATACAGAAATACATTTGTTTCACTTTCGACAAATACTTAAAATTATTCATGGTTACTATCAATGCTGATAGAAAGTTAAGGAAGCAAAAAGGTAGCCTTCTTTAAGGAATACACTCCATGCTTGAATAATTTCTGAATGTCATTTTCCTTTTTGTAGATTAATTGTACATCGAATGGATGTAACAATATTCATTATAGTTCATGATCTAAGTCATCCCAACCGGATTGCAATCGCAATAGACGCAATGTAATTAGTTTCCGCCATCCTAGCGAGCAACATTAACACGTAAATGGCAAACACGTTAATGGGAAATATTGTGGTCCTTACCGAAAGTCATCTTGCCGAACAAATAACATTGACATTCTATACATGAAAGCTCGTAGTGCCAAGAATACTATTAGTAGTCGTCATGAGTTTAACGATGAACTAACTATAGGCTTGACACAACTATTTACTGATAATTAAACCACAGATGGAACTAACCAAACCCCGTCTTGAAATCATCAGAGTTAATGCTATTAACATCCAATACCTAGTGCTTCTTATTATTATAAACAAACAGGCTAAAAGCTTATTGTAGAATTCTGCTGTAATGATACATGTAATTGGAAATGCTTGGAGACAATGGAATCACCATTAGAATAACTCGTCTGTTGCAGCTACGCCTCTTAGCCCTAAAGGAGTATTCAAGATGTTATTGCACCTATCAACGACCAATACATTAAAATGACTTGGAATTAGTAACAGGTCGGAAAGTTGGCAGCAGACTAACCAGTGTAGGCTTAGCCATCGAAGGCGGTAGTGCTCCTATCGAATACTGATCAGGCGAAATTAAAGGTATAATTGGTTTGTACAAATAAAGCTCTTTGAGATTCATTTTGTAACATTCGATATATAAGCGTGAGAATTGTGTCCTAATTAACCATTGATTCCCGCAATTCATATAAAGGATGAAAATTCCTTACCCGATGTCTCTCACATTTATTTGGTAAAATGAATCCTCCGACCCAATAAGTCACCTGAATTTTATTTCAAAGTTCGAATTATATGATTTATCATTTACAATTAGGGAAAAAATTTCCGCCTATTAAAATGACAGCCTTTGAACTAGTTCATGACTATAGGATTGACATTTGTAAGCTACCTCAATGATGATGACCTACGAGCCAGAACACCGTCAAAAAGAAGCTTTCACTTTTAGATTGTTGAGAAGTCAATATTGTTAAATTTATTGTCTAACATAGAACTGATTTTCCAACACCTGATTCAAAAAGTTCTTCAAAAAAATCTTGTTTGCATTGCATATATCAAAGTAATTCATGAGCATATTTGTTTTGAACATTATGTGTCAATGCAGATAAAGATCAGCATACAGCATTAATGGCGTCTTGACGTGAATAACTCCTTACCAAAATTATTCTGAACTTTTCTTCTGATTAATAAGGCCACAAGGTCTTAATGATATTTCCAAAGTATTCAATGAGCCTACGTGTTATAACGAAATAAAATTAAGTTTCATATACCCGCGATAAAAAGTGTAACACGTATCACCGCGTACGTTCTGTTACACCGAGATTAAGACAACTGGTCTATTTTAATATGTTTTTAGTAACATGTCTTCATGAAAGAAAGTTTACTTCTAGTTGAGAATATATGAAAACATATAAAGCAAATTTTTGTATATAATATTTTCTGTTATTAGCTAATAACAGTCTATTATACAGCTACTGGTATAAAGCAATATGCATATGAGCTACGAAAACAAAAATTAATTTTTTAACATATCGATCTACAAAACCCATGAAAAACATATGGAACTAAAATCTTTTAGAACAGTTCCTTAAATAATAAGAAACACCGCTCAACATATCAGTCAAAAAGTACCATAAAAGTATGTTCCAGTCAAAATTCTTTTTTCAAAAACGCAGTTATAGCGATTCCTGTGATCTTTTGAGTCCCACCTTTTTTGTTAGTACCTCTTGCTTAGCAGTTCTCTTTTATTTTTTGAATAGTATAGATGGTTCCCAATCTGTATTCGCGCTGTAGAATATACATCCAAAGAACACTTCTTAAAGTACATGAGTTCCGACCAATGTTATGAATACTATGGCTAAGAAGTAAAACCACAGCCGTAGATGAATTTTCCACCGTAGAACGTCCATCAAGCTGCTTTTTAACATACGCTTCAATTTTCAGCATGGAAAAGAGTTTGGCATCTGTCAAATTTTAGATATTTATACCACACTCAAGAAGTTTAAGATTGAGTGTTTCGCCTAAAACTGCAGTGACCTCTAAACGCTTCAAACTTTTAGGCGACTTTAACAAACAGCCTATGTGGCCGTTTTAGGAAATTGCGGAAGACCCACCGTGTAGAAGTTACAAATTATAGGTGACATTGCGTCCCTTGTAGGACTGCAGCTTCGATTAGCCACAAGTTGGGGAGGTAGTCAATTCTGACACGGAAAGTTTTACCTTGGAGGAAAGAGCCTATCGTTTTGTGAAGGGCATGCATTTTGAATATTAGTCTCGCATGTCAGGCTTCGTCGAATGCTTCTTCCAAGTCGAACATAACAAGGCCGGTGGATTTCCTCCAGTTGAAGCCATTTTGTACGCTAATTTTTTGTACGCTATTGCCTTTGCCACAATATTTGGTGGATTACTTATTCAATTTCACCCAGTGAAGATAAATGACCAATGGATCTCCAGTTTTCGGAGAATGTGAGGTTCGCAGGTGGAACATAGAGTTAGTTACTTTAGTTAATCAGTCGGTTTTTGAATAAAATTGTCGGGAAGCTTTTGTAGAGTCATATTTCTGAGCGTGCCATGGCCGCGTGATTTTTGAATGTTCAATGTTTGCACAAGATTTTTCATTTCATGAAAGTACACTGGTCTAATATCATCCTCTGGAGAGACTTGTGTTGACAGTGTTTGCGCACATTTTGTTGATATTTTCTCCTCAAAGTTCTTGCGAAACTGCTTCTCAAGGGTGTCTGCAAAAGCCTTTGCCTTCCCAACCTTTTGGCCAACCATCATGCCGTTCGGATCATGGACCATGGAGGGAAAAGGGGGCTTCCTTTTGGCGCGGAGTTATGATAGTTTTGTCCTGTTTATGACGGTCCTATCTTCTCTAATAATTTTGCAAGTAATTTCCCCGATTACTTTTTTCAATGATGCTGGCCATATCAAGTGTTTGTGTGTGTCTTTGAAGGCTTCCCGACTTATCGTCCTTTTCAATTTTAGAGGACCATCTATGCAGATGTCTTCTATTGGAAGGAGTACCAACTCGTCGAGGATGCTTAACTTGATGTTGCGGTTGAAAACGTAAGATATTGCAATATCCAAAGCGTAGCTGTTTCTTGGGCCAAAATCGATTGGACTCAATACCAGCTTGATTGCTTCTCACAGCTCCCAAATTGAAATGATATGCATTCATATCACCAACTTCGCAGCAGCGGCCGATTTTACGCAGACAAGAGGATAGTTTTGAACCATTTATGCCATCATGTTATGCACCATGGTTTGTTATTACTTTTTCATGGATACAAAGACTAGGAAGTTAGTGTGGACTGTTCTGAAGAATTTGAGACCTGGGAAGTGTTTTTTGTGTAGTAGCTTTGTTTTGAGTTTTGCCTGCAGCTGTTTATGCAAACGTCTTCCTCATTTTATTTGGGTTCTTTTGGCAACAGCCGCAGCTCATCGGATGCTCTCCATTGCAAATGATACACTGGCTTTTCTTCCTGCGGCTTTTAGCAGGCTACAAAGCGGTGAAATTCATCACATTTAACGCACCGAGGTTGCGCACAGCAGTTTTCGACAGAATGACAAAATTGCTGGAAGTCCTGGCATTGACCTTGTCTGTTTCTTGGCCGTTGGGGTTCGATTCTGAAGAAAGGCCTTCAATTATTGTATTAAGGTTCATCTTTTCCGGTATATATTATGTATGGTACTGTACCTTACGTTCCGTGAACACTATAGCAGCACGTGCGTCTCTTTTGATCTTCAAACCGTAGACAGGGTAATAGTAAGCAAAATCACTAGCAGTCTTTAATAAATATTTGGCATTCAAACTGCTGTTTATTCTACCCCAAAAATATATAGAAAAGCTCGAATTTCAATTTCAGCAGTCAGTGTACAGTTTCTTTGCCATTCAAGCAGAGGTAACTACGTAGTATTTTTTCGTTGGTGTACTTTGTAATCGAGTTTTTTATATTTTCTGAGAAAAATAATTTGCATCTGACACCTGATTCCATCAATTTTTGGTACACCTTTTACACCTGCAAACTCAGTCACAATTTTCTTAGCACTTCTTCGTACAGCCATCGATGGAGCATTTGTATTCTATTTCAGTTGGCTACCTTTGCCAAGGTAGTCGTTACTGGAACTTTGGTGTAACTTCTCCTCACTCTCCATCACTTTTATTTTATTGCACTCTGCTCGTCAAGGTCGCTGTCATTTTTATCCTCATAGTTGTAATCATAGCCATCCTTTTCCAAAAGCTTAATACGTTTTTCGTCCAATTTTAGGTTATATAATGTACTTTTAAACAAATTTTGAATGTAATATATAATGTAAGCCCAAATATAACGAAAAAAGAAATAGATGACTAAAGCGGGTACTCAAAATATTACTTGACACCTAGACCCGCGTAGGTCCAAAGAACAAATCTGGGTCGTGCATGGGTTTAGATCTTGTATGCACAAAGGATCGTGCCGCCCTGAATTGAAATGAGTAGCCAATAATGTAGATACCAGTTAGTCTGGAGCGCTAGCATCTTTGGTGAAAAAATAAGACAAACGTAAATCGTCGGTTTGACAGACCGATGTTCGGATGTACAAAGATTTATACAACAAATGAAATTTTACAAATAGATGGACCATAGGACTACTTCATTTGTATCTTTATCAAGTTTTCTCTTTTCAAAAATGTATATCAATGAAATTCTTGTGGTTTTATTTTTTGTTTCTAATGGTTCGGGTTGTTGATTTATGTGTAGTTAAACGTCAAAATGTTTGATTCTAGAAGCTTTGGTAGATCAACTTATCCATTCTCACTTCGTTCGAAACCAGCTTGAGCTCTTCCCAATTTTCTTTCTAATTGATCCAAATGTTTGCCAAATTTTACGAAACAACTCCACTACGTTGAAAAATAAGTGGCATCATCGATAGAGTGCGATTTCTCTTAATATACTTAAAATTCTAAAAAAAGTAAGGCTCATGGAACATTGAATATTTTAATTTTACTGACCTAGTCTCAGCAATTCGTGGTGACCAAGAAGTTTAAAAAAACAAAATGAATTAAAAAACAACTTGAAGAAGCTTTTTGGAAGGCAATTTACGTAGAAATCGACTCAGCACAACCGTGAAACATGAGTCTGAGTACGAAAATGATATGAAAGTGACAGAAAAAGCAGAAAGCAGGAATTAGATGAATACGAACTTCACCTTAGTACGAATACCGCCATTTCAATCGTGCAGTATCCGTATACCAACAAACAACCACGTACAACAATTCCCCAAGGTACTTGTACAGTCTAGAAAGCAAAAATAGCATGATTTTCAAGATTTTTTTAAAGCCTTTTTATTATTTACATCAATGCAATCTTTTATATAAAAATAGTAAATATCTTTAAGTGTATAAAATTTTTTTTTTATTTTTTTCTTCCTTATATAAATTTTGTAGAGGGCGCCAAAGTACTGTCCTTAAAAAATCCTTCCTAAATGGCAGACAGTTGTTCTCAGAATTGGTAAGTCAGAAATAAAAGATTCAAAAAGTATGTTATAAAAAGTGTTATTTTGTGTGAAATATACACATATACCTTCATTAAATATACACAGTGAAATGTGGACTGCCAATTCGAGGACTTCTTTACCAACAAACGTGTGTTTGGGAACGATCGCCCAAAGAGTTTTATTGTAGCACTCGTTGTAATTTTGGGTGTTTTTTCCCAAGCAGCGCGTCAATAACTCATCGTTGATCAATTTTTCATACACAGGTTTCACATATTGTTGCACCTCTTGACTCAAAGCTGGTTTGTGTTTGTAAGAAGTATTATCCGGTTGCGCTTTGAGATACATGCACCATTCAGGATTGCAGCGCTCGTGTTGCGGTGCATCGTCTGTGGAAATATAATGATGAAATCCGGCCCATATCTCTTTTTTCATTTGTTCAAGAGAATCGGGATGCCGTTGAATGGCTAAAGAGTAATAAATAGACAATTTTTTCATGATTTTCCCGGTCAGATCTACAGTTTTTGGAGGCGGTGGCGCGGTATTGTCAACTTTTCTTTTTTTTGCGGCTGACTAACCTTTGGCTCATTTTGTGTTCGGCTTCTCATTTTTTTAGCATTCTCATTTAGCATTTTAGTATTCTCTAATAAGTAACAGTACCTTGAATAACTAAAATCACATTTTATATCCATGAGAGAGCAAAACAAGTCGAGGCCGTTGCGACCGACGCTGAGTAATCGCATGACAAAAACTATACGCCGATTTATTTCAAATCCCTTCTCTACAAACGGAGATGAATTTACTGTTCTATTGCGTCACTCACACTCGACATTTAATTTGAATCCTAACCCACGAATTCCAGTTTTAGAAAACTTTATGTCTTTATCACAAGTTTTACACTTCACCATGCTTTCCAAAGCCGAAGAGACGAGACTGAACGACAGCAGACAATAACTAAACGTTTAATCAACTTTAACCTCAAAATCATTATTTCTTGACAGTTATTCAGCAGATTTACTAGTAAAAGTAGTATTTTGCTCCGAAATAAATTGGTTACCTTGGAATTCATGAGATTTCCTCGTGACTCTTTTTTTCTTGGTTTAGCGGTTTTACTCGCCTTTCGGTACGATTTGCTTGGAGACATATTACAAAACAATATATCGACTACCAAATAGATACTGAGAGAAAAACACGTAACAAACTTTGAATTTAAATTTGTATGTAAAAGAAACTGGTATTTTGGAGAGGGGATCGACATAAACGCCGTGCGAGCTTTTGGCTGTGCGCTCGCGCGTTATTATATTTACTATAGAATTAAATATAGTTCAAATTTCTCTATATTATTTTGGGAGAATGTTTTTGAATGCCTAAAGAATCGAAATCAATAATAAAAAAACATTCGAATTTTTTGAAAATTCTAGACTGTACTAGTACCTTAATTGATCCCAAAAGCATACTCCTAAAATGACGGAACAAAACCAAGAGCAGGACCCATCGTATTTAGAGAACCGGGCAAATGGATCAAGGTTAGTCAATTCATGAAAACGAACCACGCAATCGTTACATCATGTCTACCCACGTGTTCAAATATAACAACAGATAGGAAAAACTTCTGAGTTAAAAAAAAAATCTTCTTGAACAAGAGTGGCGGTACCATACATATTACATTTCCGAGAAAGAGGACTTGAGTATCAGGGGACTTTATGGTTTCGAGGCCAAATATTGTTTTTTTTTGTTTCAACAAAGTCTCAACTCAAAAATGTGATTTTTCAAATATGACTACAGGGAGAAAGGTTTCAAAGTGTAACTTTAACTGGCAAAGAGACAACTCTGAGTTTCTGGCCTTTCCTGCGAGACAGTGCGTGTGCCGTTATAGGAGCTTTTTTTAAGGTCATTTGCTATTGGTAGCACCGTATTTTCCCAGTCGCATGTTTTCGGTTGCGTGTGCACGGTGATCAAATTTACGCGAACACTGACAATATTATATTGTGACTAGATTTCTGTACTTATTTCGCATTCAGCATAATATTTAGATAGTGTGCTCTCCGAATTAAAATTTACATAAATCACGATTGACTTCTTTAGATTTGTTCTTTCAGGAAAAAATTGACCGGTTTCTAAATTTGAATCATAACGAAAATTTAGTCCTTGAGCGGTGAACAAAGAAATTTGATTCAACATTGTTTGTGTTTATCAGTAATCAATAAATTAGCTTTTGAAAAATTAATTTGATTAAGTCCATAAAACAAATCTTGAGAAATAAATCGACAGCACATCGGACAAGTTTATTTGCAAATGTTCATTTTCTTAATATAATGATTAAAGATGCTGCCACCAGTGCCGGAGAAATCCTTGCAATTACCTGAATCCTATCACTTCATTTGATCTGTTATTCGCCAATACTAAAGCAATCTCCTTGAATTCATTTGTTCCAAGCATACCTTGTCACATGGATGATCTTCTTGAGTCAACTTCGAAAGGCCTAGTGCGTGATAAAAAGGAAAACAACTGGAAAACGAATAAGCTTTCTTTAATATGTTCCAGGACAATGTAAATGGATACGTAATGTATGTGATTGAGGACAAAGTTCAAAAAGAAAGTAATATGAAGCCATATCCACGAAAAAGTGAAATATCATATGCCTAATCAAGTTCACCGAAAAGAAACGCATTCCGATTTTAAGTAATAATGGAAAACTAAAACTATGATATTAGAAATAGAAACAATAGAGAAAAAGTTGTGTTCTTTCATATAAGCATGCCATGGTAACACGGTATGACAGCAAAGGCCGTAAGGTAAGAGAGTCACAGCATTTAAAGTGCAAATGGGTTCATCTACAAACAATCTCGTAAAAACGTACTTTATCGTACGATCCCGTAGAAAATTCAACAGACTAAACTCTGCTATTTTCCCTGAATTCAAATCTCTAGGGCACAAGTTCTTAACGGATATTGTCATATCAACTTTTTCATAGAAACTATATATCTAGATGATACTCTTTACGCAGTATAACTCTTAAAACTACTGGCATGTTTTTCAAATTGCTCCAGCTAGTGAAAGTGTCATCCGGATTTGAGCACGATCAGAATCATTATATCGGTGATTGAAAAACAGCAGTCAAAATCAAGCAGTCAAAAGACAAGACAACAATCGTACATTTGACATAGAGTTATAATTCTAATGAACTTCCCTAGAAAATCAATTTTCTGATTAAGAGACTGAACTTTGTTTGGAAAAATGCTGATAGGGCAGGTGATATCAGATTGCAAATCAATGAAAACCAGCCCACACATCAAATAGGAAACCGCATATCTTTAGTTTATAACCGTCAATGGAAGAACTTTCTATTATGTCCCCTTGTGTGAAAGATTACAATGATTATTAGAAAGGTTATTAAAGAGCATGACAGCCAAGCTTGACGTTATTTCCTTTTAATGACAGAACGCAAAAATGGGACAGTCATTGTAGTCTTTCCAAAGCCAGATCTGGCAGGCAGTGTTGTCCATCATCCCGGTTTTGGCGCGATCATCACATCCAGAAATATTAAATTTGGAATCATCAGTAAAAAGGACTTGCTTCCGAAAATCCATGCCCTTCTAGGTGTAGAAGCTGGATTTAGCTGATATATAATGGGTTTTTACGGGGAGTTCTGCTTCGAAAACCATTTGCATTCAACTCCCACCTGTTAGTCTTTGCATGGACAATCTCTTTACACACTGTAGCGATATGTACCCCTAAATTTGCAGCACTTGATTTGGGATTTTCGCCCACTTCCTTTAAAACTAGACTGATTCCCTCCTCGAATGTTTTTTGGTCGACCAGATCGTGGTTTGTTCTTAATAGAACCGGTGTTTTCAAAGTTTTTAATTTTTGTTCGCACTGAACTTCGTTTTAACTTCAATAGTTTCGCTATTTCACCATACGACTTATAGTATTTTCGCACATCATTGCAAATTTGGCTCCCGGACAACATTTTTTCGACCTTACACTTTAAAACTAGCGTAAAACTATAAAAGAGTTGTAGCTGCACTTCCACAACAAGTAAACAAATAGGTTCTTAGAAAAATGCTGTTATGTTTCCCACTACACTTACGATACGTAGACTTTTGTTACGTTATTTATTTCGTTTTTATGGGTTTTTTTTCTAAGTTTGTTATGAAAAGTTTTTGTTTTTTTTTAAATTTTCAATAATGAAAAAATTGCATCAATGGTTTTTGATTAAAGCTTGCAATCACGCAGAAACTCAGTGTAAGGTGCCGTAGGTAGACTTTTGGCCACCAGTGTAAGTCGTCAGAAATATCGGGTAAGCACTTTACAGATCACAGTGACAGATTATTGATAAAGAGTTGGTGTGTTTTAGTAACGATTTCAACATTGAAATTACAAGGACCTGTTAACATTCTCCGAAAGAGCTTAGCAAGACTTGAAAATCACCCGTGCATGGAATTTGACACAACGAATACATTGTGCTTTTAAAATTCATATCTGCATTCATCCACTTTTCTCATTTGTTTTCATGCATTCCAGAATAACCAGGAACATTTGTTATTCCGTCAACCGTATAACGTTTGTTCACCAAATCAAGGCACAAGTGACTAAGTTTCTGCTTGGACTACCTTTATCTTCACCACACATAGCATACCTCACGTACGGAAACTACGCTCAGCTACGTACAACCAAATTGTCAGGAGGTGCGTATATAGCATGCATGCAAAGATTTATGTTACTACCCATTTGTGTGGAGGCACGGATGCTTCAGCAATGACATCACAGGATGTAGCTCATCAATTTAAATCTCAGTTGCATGACAACGTAAATTAGGAGAGACTATAGAATTCACCAGTTAATGGTCTATGGATTTGTGATTCCCTGTCTGGAAAGCGAATAACCAACAATATAGTTGTCCTGCATCGTATTCACGTACACATATCCATGCACACAAGGAAAACAAGTGTAATGCCGTGCTTCCTCGTTTGCTGACAACCTCGTACGATAAAATGTCATTTCCTTTGTTATAGTTTAATTTTTCGCATGAATTGAATGCAACTTGATGTTTTGAAGTTTCCGAGCAGTTTATTATACGCAAACCAAATAAACCAGGATGTTCAGCAGACGCATGTATAATAGGTGTTGTTTTATCGTGTATACACTTCCTTGTGAAGTTAATGCAAACACGCCTTCTTATACACAGTCATTAAATAATTCTTGCTGTTTTTGTCCAGTCTAGTATTAAGCAAAACTGTTGATTTTCTCACATCTACAAAATTTAAATTCCTAAAATTCAAACTAAAATTTATCGTAGCTCTAGATGAATGTATCTAAAAGAAGATATATGTATTTAGATGTATCTAGACGGACTTTGCATTAATTATCTTTCAATCAAGTCCCTAAAAAAGAAATTCATATTTTTTTTCCGGAAATTTTTTTCGTCCTTTTTTTCCAACAATTTAAGAAAACTAGTCAAGTTTTGACTACAAGATTTTCTCGTTCATGTACGAATTTCGCAAGTGTAAAGTTCTAATTGTCTAAATCTACAGGTGTTAGCTCGAAAATTCAGGAACTGGACTAATTAATTTTCCCATTTATTTTCCTTGTCCTTTAGGGAGTACCACACAGAATTCTGAGAATTTTGTACACTACAGTAGAACTCAACCGTGTTGGGAATTATTGCATGTTTCGAAAAGAGGTCTACAACTTATTCTTTCAGAATTTTCATTGATTTTTTCCTCATTGACACAAAAGTGTTCTTTTATAAATTTTCTACTGCTGATGTCAAAATTATGAGAATCCCATGTATGGAGCCAGAACATTTCAAACTTCAACGTTTCATATGATTCCCGTCCTAGATGTGATTTCCGCTCAAGAAGAAAATGTTGAAAAGTTTACAATACACACTTTTCCTAAAGGAACTCTACGTTGATAATACAGACTACCTAGAGGTGTTAATCAAGCAGTTAATAATAAATTCAGCTACGGTGTCTGGCATCGTTGCCATTAGTATTTAAAATACTTACTAAGTATAGTTTTTGCAAAAGTCTCCGTGTTTCTCCCCCAAATTTTCGCATTATCGTAATTCGGGATTAGTTTTTGCGGAATCTCAAAAAAATGAATCTCGAAAAATGATCAAAAAATGATTATCTCAAAAAACCTTTCTCTTAAATAAATTTGTTGAAGCCTAGTAAGTAAGTAAGATTTTGACAAGATACATATAAAGTTAAAATGAAGCTATGGTGATGTGTGAAATAAAATACGGATGCTCCAACTAAGGTTGGAATTTTCTATCGGTATACTACCAGCGGTATTCGCTTGGAAACTACCCAAAGTGCGCAATGGAAACTCTTGGTGCCATGGTTTGTCCGGGATCTTTTGAAATTTTAAACTTAAAAAAGCTGAGTATCTGGCTCTAATGAAAATGCAACGGATTTTTGACGAGACTTTATAATGATCTTAATTATACTGTATTTTCAGTCATAATCTTAGGAAAACGTTAACTGGTGGAAATGCACAAAACATGTTTGTTTTTGATTAATGCTTTTCACCGTGGCAACTTTTTCCTCCCTTCAATCATGGTATTTCAAGGTAAGTATAGCATCCAACTATATCGTAGCTGGTTAGAATGTGTTACGGTTTTGAACTTCCACCAACGCTCATCTGTTAACATGAACTCTATCTAAATAGTTTTCAACATAACTCGTAGTTATGGCTTTGTTAAAATATCATAATTTCGTTGATGATTTCCATCATAGGATCCTATTTTTAGAAACTGACAATTTTCATGTAATAATTCTACATACCCAGCACATCCTCGATCGAAAATCGCAAAATGTTTTTGAATGCTGCCACTGTCAAAGTCAAGAAAAAAAGGTATTAATTAATATAACCTAATGAGAGATATACAGTGTGGCATAAAATTTTAGAAGCAAGAAAAAGAATCATACCACGGAGTATTAAAATTTTGAAATATTTTGTTAATTTTTATTGCACGTATTTACAACTGTCATCAGTAAAAGAATTGAAAAATTATGTGCTTGAATAAACTGAGAAATATTATCCTAGGTAAATAGGTCCAAAGTGAGTTGAAAATGGGTAATGCGATTTGTATCTTTTTCTAAATACCGTCAGGTATTGTCAGGTATTGTCAAAGTTTGTTTTGCCTTTTTATTCATCTTAAGGTTCTGTCTAGAAGTTCAAAAAATGATAATTAGAATTTTTTATATTGAGGGGGTTTTTCAAAGGCTGTACATCGGACCTCCTTGCTGTATGAAAAGGAATGATAAATGATGGAATGACTTTTCATTTAGGAACCATTTTTTGATATGCGGTGGCGATTGTCATGTGTCCTTGCTCCTGATGATAAAGCAAATCATAGTGTTTCAAGGTGTTTAGAGTCTGTACAACGCAATCCGCAGGAAATTTTTCTCTCCAAAGGCGTTGCACTGGTTGAGCAGTTCTTTGACATGTCAATGTCCGTCAGTTCAAATGTAGATTATTCACAGGAACATCAATTAATGCAGCAAAATGAAATGCAATATAATTTCAAAGGGATTTCTCTTTGCTAATATTCGAGGTTTATGATATTTATTTATTTATGATATGTATAACAAGTTAAAAGATAATAAAAAGAAAATTGGTAGCAATCGATCTATTAAAGTTGAGATGTTCATTAGACCACGCCCAGGCTCAGGCCCAATTTACAGAGTACATACCAATAGTAGTAGACCTAAATTCCTGCAGTGCATGCGGAACTGCAAAGTAGAAAAAAACTTGTTTTTAGTTTTCTATTATGCTCGGGGAACCAAAAGGCAATCAATGAAATGCCACTTCCACGTTTTCAGTTTCAAAGGAAACCGATCTAGGACCTTTCTTTTTTGAATCAAGCATCAAGACAATGCTAATCGTATTTTTTGACCCTCGCTAGGAGATTTATAAAGAAATCGTTCCTTCTTGGGAAACTGCCAATTCGGACTTTTACCCGCTAGGGCTAACCCGTTTGCGATGCCGAATGATTCGCGTCCGACCAACGCGTTTGATGCGCTGTGACATAGTTCAGTCATCGTGAGCCGAATGTTTGCCCGGGTAGTGCCACTTTTTATCTGCCAGTGATATCACTTTTAAGATGTGTCCTTCGAGGGACAGACAATGGAGAATTGTCTCCCTGTTATGCTGTTCTTCTTTTCTTAATAGCATTCATATGAGTTTGGATGCCATTCAAACGTCGAAAGGCTGAACATGCCGCACCTCAGCAATCATTTCAGTGTTACCTTCAAGGCCTATAGGTTTTCAAACGCTTTTTTTTTCCGATAACACTAAAATTGTGACCACATGGTATTTATGCGGGATCAAAAAGTATAAATTTTAAATCAAAAAAATTAAGAATATTTTTGACAGCAGCATAGATCATATTCATTAACACCGTCCAGTTTTTAATTTGACCAGTGCAGTTGTCACGTCAGACGTTCAAATTTCCTTTTGAAGGTAAATTAGACGTAACACGAAGCCATCGCATTCCCTCCGCGGGCAGCCATGCCCACAAGCATATACATCTCGCGCTTGTATCCCCAGCTGCTAGCGGCTGTCAAACATGCTGGAGTGTATAGGAGTGGGTGTTAATAGCACCTGCTGCATGTCCATGTTGTACGACCTGAAGGCATGCGTGAAAAAGCGATTTCTTCATTCAAAAACTTAACAGCTTTCCCAGATTTTCTGAAATTTAACTCCTGCTTGCCCCAGATTGATAAGCAACTCGAAAACTTTAATGATACTATGTGGAAAGCAATCCATCGCTGTACACCTCAAAAGAATCCTGACTACAAAGCTCTGAAACTGGATGCTGAAACGTACCAACTTATCCATAAGAGAAACCGTCTAAGAAGTCACCGGCACAAAACCAGAGACATACAAATGAAAGTGGGAATTCATAGCTTAACAACTGCTTTTCGTATCAAAATCGTCAAACTCCGCAACCAGAATCAGAATTCCATGCTCGGTCAACTGGAAAACAATTCTCGCAAAATCTGGCGAATAAATAAAGGATTCAAAAGAAATCAATTTCTTGATCCCCCACCGCTTAAGGGAAGCAATGGTGTAAAAGAATTTTAAATCAAGGCAAATTCGAGCTTCTTATTGAAACAATCAAACATCACAACGTCACCCAAAATATGAAAAACCAACCCACTGAGCTGACGGTGATGCGAGCTCTAGACGCAGTCCCATCAACTGTGTCTGTTCCCATGAACGATCGCATCAAGCCAGGAGAAGTGTTTAAAATTATCAATAATTTAAAAAACAATAAATCACCAGGCCATGATAGAATACCGAATATAGTTCTGAAGAATCTCCACACAAAAGCGGTTATCCTACTACACTACATCTTTAATGCCTGCCTCAACATTACCTACTTCCCCTCTATATCGAGGAATGCTATAGTTATTTCGATCCCAAAATCAAATAAGAAACGTCATCTCCAAAACAACTGTAGGCCAATAAGCCTCTTACCGTCACTCGGCAAACTGCTGGAAAAATTAATTCTCGACCGGTTAAACAAATTTGTTGAAAATAATGAAATTCTCCCTGATTTTCAATTCGGTTTTACACACGGGCACTCAACCGAGCAACAATTATACCCTGTCACTCAGGACATTAAAAATGCCTCGAAAGAAAACGAGTCTACAGGCATGATATGACTTGATATCGAAAAGGCATTTGGCATTTGGAATAATGGCATATGGCCTCCTATACAAGTCGGTTCAAATTAAATTCCCTCAATACTTAGTTAACATACTCAGCTCCTTCTTAAAAGACCGGAAATATTCCGTTTGAATTCGAGACACCCTATCCCACTCTCATAGCATACCTGCAGGAGTTCTCCAAGGCTCATGTCTAAGCCCACTACTTTTCAACATATATATCTCGGACATGCCTGTCCTGGATACATGCAAACTAGCTACTTTTGCGGACGACACGTGATTCTCGACCAACTGTCGGAACGCCAGGTAAACTACGAATCATATACTTATTAAATGTTGTCTTATTGCCTGCATTTTTAACAATTTCTTACGACATATTTTACAATATATTACACAAAAAATTAGTTAAGTGTTTTAATGCATTGTTGCACTAGCACTTTAGATAGTGTGAACCTGTGTGAACTAAGTGAATTTCATTTAAATAAATAAATAATTTTGTATGAAATCCGATAGTAGTATTGGCAGTTTGTGAGAAAACGTGAGAAACGAGTGGTCAGACAGGAAGGCGTACTGTTGGAAAGACAGGTAACCAAACCGGTAGAATATTGTAGTATAACCTCCTAAAAACGCTGTGCTTGAGCCTTCTGTGAATTTCAGCGAGTTTTGCGTTTATGCATATTGCAATTATCCGAGCTTTACTGTCTCCCGATTTTATTGATAAACTGCAGATTTTTCGAGCTCATCAGTTTTCCTTTTCCTGTTTTTATTAAGACGTGCAAGACATTAATTTTTCCCATAAGCTTGATTGTATTCTCCTTATTTCGATGGTTTACAGATTCTCTGTGACTTTATATAGACAAAATTAATCCTACTGTTCAATTTCTTTCATGAAGAAAAGACTTTAGAGCCTATTTGTATCCCTGTTTTGATAACGCCGAGTTGGTAAGAATCTTATAGATTCCTTGTTAAAAAAAAAAACAATAATTTGATCTGGCACTTATGAAAGCTGGAGACGATAATAATTATGTGTAATCAATTGTTTTTCTCTAAAATGTGTTCAAATCAAAATGTTTCGTATTAAGTTCAGATACGATTCCACCAGGGAAGCCAGTTCATATTGATGACAATGTCGCGAAAAACAGTTAAAAAGAATCTTTAAATTTTATAAATAATTTGACAATGGAGTTCAGGTGCACTCCTAAAACTCCATCCGATTCGCAATTCTTTAATTTTTATGGTGTGATTACAAGCGAGAGCGTTTCAAAAAGCGTTTAAAAAAAATTTAATTGGTTGGAACTGCATAATATATATTTCAGTTCCTACAACTTATATTTGTACCGTTGAAAGTAATGTAGAGAATTTATGAATAAAATATTCTGAATAAAATTCAGAATAATATTTTTTCCGAATTCGCAGAGTAGCTGCAAAATATATAATGAATATTTTGGCCCTAAATGAACTGTTTAAACTTCTAGAGCACTATATTTAAGGTGTTCCGAAGAATGCACGTAGTTTGAATCGTACTCCCATTAATGTGACATCTGTTGATGCAGACGCAGAAAACTTAAACATAAAAAATGACAGCAATTGGTTTTTCTTTCCTATTTGAATTTGAAACTGTTTATTGGTATTGATTTGAAATCAAATACAAATGTATTTTAAATTAAGACATCAATTTTTTTTGTGATTGGATTGACCGAAATAGAATAAAAACTTCAAAAAACAAGACAAAACAAAACCGACTTTAAATGCCCTTAATATGATAAAACAAATTTTAAAGAATCAATGGCAAATTTGTTTACTTACGCTTACTTACGATTGATTTTTAAGTTGTTACGTTAAGTTGATAAGCAAAGTTACAAAACAGAGAAACTGATTTGAAATTTGTTACATCGGTTTGGGTTCATTTTCAAGTGAGTGTTTTTAATTTTTCTGAATATTTTTTTTAATTTTATGGGAATTTCAGGCAATGTTAACATTCAGGAAATAACCTGGAAAATTTTTATTTCAGAACATATAACAAACAAAACGATTGCCGACGACGTGAATTTGTATCGCCATTGCGAATAATTTCAACAGCGATCTGAATTACTGGGGCACATCGAAAACAAATCGCCACGTCGGATTATAAACACATCGCCGGCGCAGTCCACCAATAAATCGCCATGGCGAACCGTTGGCGAAACGCCATGGTGATTCGTTTGCGATACGCCATGGCGATTCGTTTGCGATACGCCATGCCGATTTGTTTGCGATACGTCGCGGCGATTCGTTTGCGAGGTGACATATTGCTCGCAGACGATTCAAATTCGGATCGCTTTCGGATTCGCCGGTAAACTTATTTTCAGACACGGCGATACGAATCCGTATCGATGGCGATTTGTTTTGTCTGCTGGGTTCTTCGGTCAGGAAATAGTACGGTCAAATGAAATTTGGCAAAAATCTGACTAAAGTATCCAAGGCAATATTAGCACTATATCCTCTGATGAGCCGCAAATCACTGCTCAACCCAAGAAACAAGATCATTTTCGTCAAAATGGTGATCATTCCCGTTATGTTGTATATCCTGCCTAGAGCTCATGAGCAAATACATAAAAGATCAAGTTTCGCAAAATCGATACCTGAAAATGGCTCTCAACAAACCTTTCTATTTCTCCGCTGAAAAGCTACATAAACTTGCTGGAACACAAATTATTGAATAACTCGCATTGAAAAGACGAAGTAAAATGTTGACCAGGGCTATCTACTCCCCCAATCCATTGATTTCGACATTTCTAAATATTAGCACATTAAGGCCATCATGCTTTCTTAATTTTTAGCTTATTTAATCTGAAGCTTATCTGTTTTGATATAAGGTATTTTATGTTAGGCTAGGGTAGTTGTAAGGTGAAGCAAGGTTTTTTAGTTGATTAAAGTAGTTTTGAAATTGAATTAAAACAATAAATCTCCCTGCGACCATAAAATGTTGAGTTATTGTATTATTTCTTCACTTTGGAATAGTTTTGAAAAAAAAACATAATTTTGAAGCTTGACAAAATAAAATAAATACTATGGACATACTTATCTGAAGACAAAACCAGGTCTATAGAACATGCGCATAGTCATGTAAGCCAGGCGTAAAAATACAAACATCATTCATTTCCAGTATTGTTAGCGTTCCTTATCCATTTTTGATGGATTGGTGATTGATTATTTCTTGGTGTTGATTTCCCACCGGAATCACGAAAAGCAGCTTGCAAGTGCACAACTTTATTGTGAAAGACTGTCAGAATGGACTGTCGTACAGAAAAGTTGTGGGAAAACATGACGTGAGCTTTTCTTCAGTTCGAAAAATTTTGCCAAAGCATCAGGAAAACGGTTACATGGTCGACAAACAGGGGACATAAAAGATAGTTACGCATATTCACTATACTCAACATATATGGCATTCATGAGATACAATTTTGAATAAGATTAATGGAAGAACATTTTCCACAATTTTTCTCGTGATGGCCTTTATGATGCTATTACGAAGAGGTGTGAAAATCTTAGAACATTGAAATATGTGTAAAAATATAAATATATGTTTGCAAGAAATATATTTATTTATTAACTTTTATTTCATGGGAAGTTAGTAAAACTCGAAAATAACGAGCCAAACTATCAAATGTGGATTGAACTATCGATTGTGGATTTGAACGTGGCTCGTAAACTCCTACGGTTTGAAGGTTTGCAGACAGCGTGGGAATCGATTGATGAGCGTAACTTTCAAAGTCTCGGGGAAAATATGCCTTATCACCTGGAAATTATCATCAATATCAAGGCAGGACATATGACGTATTGAGCTTTGGTCAAGAAGGATGTGTTTTAACTGTGACCCTATTTTCTAGCTCATAAAGTGAGAATAAATTAATTTTTTGCTGCTCCGAAATTATGTGGTAACAGTGACACTGTTTGTTTTATGTGATGGCTGTGTATTCTTCACTCTATCCTTTGTCCGAACAAACTGTTGAAGTATTCTTTAAAAATAATTTGATTTTTGTCAACTTAAATTAAAAACTCCCCGACCGAACCCAGATTCTCTTCGCCTCAAGGTGTCGGATCTACCCTTGATATTATATTACGCGATGATAATATCGGCCGTTCAGATATTAGTGTATTACAAGCGCTGTCATCTCCTCATTTACCAGTGCTATTCACACTAGACTCAAAGGGATATTATCACTATAAACCAATCAAGCCCTCCTCTTCAAATAAGCTGACTGGAGGCAATTTCGAAGACATATTAAAGACAATATATCGATTTCGCAAAATACGTTGAATTCTTTCAACACAGCGCATGCGGTCAACGAAAAAATCACGAACACTTTTTGGAGGGGTATAGAATGCAGTGTACCCAAATCTAATGGCAAATATACTAGCTTCGAATTAGATCAGGAAGCTCTGAAGCTTATTCGTACCCGAAATAACCTAAGAAGACAGTGGCAAAGATCTAGGGATTCGGCCTTGAAGTTAGGTGTGAGCACACTCACTGAAGCAATCCGGAACAAATTCTCAAACCTACGGAACCAGTACTGGAATCAAATACTCCAGAGCTTTGATTATAACTCAAGGGTCTTTGGCGCATTCAAAAGAAAATCTCATAACCACTCCTACCCACTTAAAGATGAAAGTGGCCAGCAGACTTACTCTTGTGAAGAAAAAGCAGAAATTCTTGCTGATGAATTTCATAATTACCACAACATCTCAAACAAAATGCGCAATGATATCACAGAAACGATGATCGATAACTCTCTGCAAAGTATATCTCACACATCTGACTTGCCCCCTGGCGCCTACATCAATACCAGAGAAATAGTTAGGCAACTAGAGAAACTTAAGAATCGTACAGCTCCTGGGATCGATGGAATTCCTAATTATGTGATTAAAAATCTGCCAAGGAAAGGGATTGTTCTCACTTGCCTCGTATTTGATGCGTGCCTCAAACTATCTTATCTATCTACTCTTTTCACTCGCCTAGAAACAAGCTGTTGTAGTACCACTTCTAAAGCCTGGGAAGGATCCACATGAGCCAGATAGCTTTAGGCTAATAAGCCGTTTGCCAGCCTTTAGTAAACTCTTCGAAAAGTTAGTCGTCAAAAGAATAACAGACATTGTGGTCAAGTGTTAACCAAACTCTCAGTTTGGTATTAGACACGGTTATTCAACGGAGCACCAGCTGTATCGCGTCTCAAATGACATTAAGACAGCGCTTATAGGTAAACAATCAGTTGGAATGGTCACCATTGATATTGAGAAAGCATTCGATAGAGTTTGGTATGAAGGTTTACTTTGAAAATTCCAAGAGTACAAAACTCCAGCATACATACGTAATTTGATAGCTTCCTACCTCAAAGACAGATCATTTAAGGTAAAGTTTCGAGATAACGCCACTACTATGAGAAGCATCCCTGGTGGTGTTCCCCAAGGCCCCTATCTGAGCCCTAGCCTTTTCAACATCTATACCTCCGATCTCCCTACAAGCGAGCACTGTCAAATAGCTGCCATTGCGGACGATAGCTGATACAGAAAATGCTTGAAAAAGTATATCAGTTGTTCTACACGTCGAAATTAAGCATCAACATTGCATCAACAAAATTAAGGCAATATATTCAGTGAAAAACGTAAACGTTCCTTGCTGCCTAATCGACCGATTAACTTGCAACATGATAGATCATGAGTCCTCAACCGAGCATTAATAGTTTTTACTAAGATCCAATAGTATGTAAATAGGTTTTAGCATATGTAGTAGTAGTTTAAGTTTAAGTTAGAGTTAAGTTTAAAAGAGCTTTTTGTTGAATTTTCCTCTACTATTATAAATATACCATATGAACAAGAAACATTTGTGGTATAAACAAAAACATAAGAAAATACGGTAGATGCAATAAATACCAAATTCAGAACTCTCACTTCAGAACTCTCTCATGCGACATTCCAGAATTTCAGGCCAGGTATCACTACACTGAAAAAAAAATCCAGAACTCAACCAAAACAAGAAAATCTTAATAGGCATCCTCATCCCAAAAAAGACAACAATAGATTCAAATCAAAATGTTTGCAAATATTTTCAAAAACAAAATTCTTGAATTTATAGAAAATAACCGAGATCAAACATCTTATTAATGATATAATTCAGAGCTTATGGCGTTTTTTTATTAAAACTATATTAAACTTTTTTCCTTTTTTAAATTTATTGCAGAAATCATTTTAATCAATTTTGCACTCTAAGTTTTTTCTTACTTATAGTGCAGCAATTCCGCAACATTTTTGCTTTGGAGCATATGGAACATGATTATTTGTGTTGCTAAGAAAAATACTTTAATGTCATTATCACCTCATTTATTTAATATTCATTTATTTCACTCATTTATTTTAATATTTGTTCTCCACACAAAATACTCAACACGAGCATTGAAATATCGTTCAAAACAATGGGGGATGCAACGATCGCCAAGGAAACTAGAGATAGTCGTGAATTGGATGACATGAAAGCCTCGCAATAAGCCCAGAATAGAAAAAGTTGTTGAACCAAGATGATTCCAACTAATGAAGTAATATTTTTTTGAAGTGTTTTTGAGAGAATGCAATTCTTTTTGTAATTTTTTTATAGTGTTAGAAACTACTTCTTATTATATGTTATAGAATAAGTAACTTTAGACCTGTTGGTACATAAGCAGAAATATCAAGTGAAATAAATGAAGTCGCTCAAGAAGACCGAACGATTTCGATCGAAAATAAGTTTCGACTAGGATTAAAAAAATCGCAAAATTATATAGAAGCCTTCTATATCCATGTTCATTGATTACTTTAATTTAGTTTCTGAAAAAGTTAATGGGATTTTAAATTTAGTTTCTGTAATTCAACTTAGTGTGAAATTTATTGAAACAATCTCCCAAATGCATCCTTGGATTTTTTGAATATATGTCAAAATAATTTTTCCTGGAATTACTGTTTCGCTTAGAATACGCTATGCAATCCTGTTTTGTACCTTTTTATTCATTATTACTTGTTTTTCCAGTGCATATGGGATACTTCACAGCATTCACGCGATGGAACAACCACCAAAAGATAAGAAGAGACTCTTTCAAGCCTTCAGAACAAACACACGCTCTAGATAAGCTGGAAAGTTGAGAAATCTTCAATTGGTTGGGTAACTGCTAAAGTTATTTTAGCATATTTCTAAGTTAAAAAAGAAAGACGCCGAAAACTTCCAGTTACTACATATCCTCAATAGCAAAGTGGCTCTACTGTAATCATAGAGCAATGTGGTTGTTAGAGTTGACTAAAAAATGGCTAACGAAATCCAATACGACATTTCTATTTCCCTTGTCGTACTTGTCGATCACGAACTCCCCGAAAGCCAAGACCCCCAATACCAAACCCACCAGCTCCCCAATTACACCAGAACCAACAGACAAGACTCCACGGATGGTACCTATCATACTGCGAGAGCCCGAAAAATGGACGAGCCTCGCAAAAGAAATGAAACGACTAGGTATACATTTCCAGTCAGCAAAAAGAGTATATCTCGGAGTCCAGATAATACCAAAGACATCCACAGACCACTGACAAACCACAAAACTCTTCACAGAACATAAGGCACAATACCATACGTACTATCTCCCGAAGGAGAAAAATCTGAACGTCATTATTAGAGGCGTACATGGTCTCTCGTGGGGATAAAAGAAGACCTGGAAGACCTCAAATTCTTTTATGGTTTCTTTAAACTCGTCAAATTCCTGCTCCCAAGGGCAGAGACGGAATGTTACAACCTAGACGCCTTCTGCAACGTTGTCCGCAAGGCGAAGCCCAACGACTGAGAAACGGATAAACCCAATGCCGTCATTGTCAACAATTTGGTCATTCTGCAGGAAACTGTCAATCACAACCCCGGTGCGTTAAATTCAATCAATTCCACCACTTTTCAACCTGCAAATAGCCGCAGGATGATAAACCAAAATGTGTGAACTACAACGGAGAGCACCCAGCTAGCTACGGTGGCTGTCCAGAGAATTCGAACAATGTGAGGAAGACGTTTGCATAAGTAACTGAAGGAAAAACCCAAACCAAATCCACCAGACAACAAGCCCCTCCCGAACCTCAAACTCCTCTGAACCGTCCACATTAACTTCCCATGGAATAATTCTTTGCTTCTATGCACGATGGTTCAAGGAATATTCTCCCAAACCCTAACTCCAACTAAACCACAATAATGCGTACCATGAATCACATTTCTCTTCTAACATGGAATGCAAACTCCCTGCTTCCGAAGACTGGAGAACATACAGTTTATGCTGGATTATAAATTAGATATTCTGCTTCTTCAAGAAATATATCTGAAGTCAGAGAATCAACCCCGGTTCCCCAACTACATTCTGTACCGTAACGATAGAATGGCTGGTAGGGGCGGAGGAACAGCAATTCTCGTGAAGAAAGGTGTGAATCATCACCTGATAAAAACCCCTAACCTTCATTCATTGGAAGCTACGGTTATTAAAGTGTAAACGAATTCCTTCGCATTTATTCTGGCATCGGTGTACAAGCTGCCGCTGCTGCATAATATTTCACAAGACCGACGCTCTCTACTAAAATTCGATGGTCCGATTCTAATGGCTGGAGATATGAATGCAAATCACCGCAGTTGGAGAGCTGTGAGAAACATTTATCACAGAAACAAATGGATGCCTGCATATCCACAGATTTGAGCCCACAGATTTTCGCCCAAGAAACAGCTATGCTTTAGATACTGTGATATCTTACGCTTTCAACCACAACATCAGGTTGAACGTCCTCGACGAGCTGTCATCTGATCACAAACTGGTACTCTTTTTAATAGAAGACATCCACATAGATATTCCCCTAAAATTAAAAAGAAAAACGAATTGGAAAGCCTTCAAAGACGCACTGGCCAATGAAAACTTGATGCAAACACCTGATACGGCCAGTAACGTAGAAAAAGTAATTGGAGAAATTACTAGGAAAATTATCAAGGCTAAAGAGGACAATACAATCACATCTCCGGCAAGGGAAAACAATGCCTACCAACTCGCTCTCACATGTAAAGACTGATGCGGAGAAGGAATCAAGGTCGAAGACAAGCTAGGAACACAAGTGATCATAGCTTTAGAATGCTAACCAACCGGCGCACAAACATCATTTGTGATCAGATCAACGCATTTCGCAAGGAACACTGGGAGAACTCTTTGAAAAATCTCGAACCGGGCGAGGACAGATTCAAGAGGATGACCAAATACTTCCACACTTAAAACAAGACATTTATCCCTCCTATCCATGGTCTCAACAGCATGGTGTTCGAAAAGGTTGGCAAGGCTGAGGCTTTTGCAGAGACGCTTCAAATGCAATTCTTCGCGAGAACTCTTCCTCTGAATAGGACATTGACGAAGACAAGGAAATATCAAGGGTAAGTGCGAGAGTATTACGGACGCAAGTCCTTCCGGAGGATGGTATACGACCAGTGGACTTTGACGAAATCAAAAATCTTGTACAGACAATAAATATTCGGAAATCACCCGGCCACGACACGCTCCCAAACTTGACGTTACAGCAACTTCCGACAATTCCATACAGAAATTGACGGACGTAATAAACTCTATCTTCCACTTGCGAAGGTTTGCAAGGGTATGGAAAACAGCAATGGTCACAATTCTACCAAAAATGCACAAACACCTCACACACCCCCAGAACTGGCAACCTATAAATCTTTTATCTTCACTTGGTAATATTGTGGAAAAGGCAATACTTCAAAGATTTTCAGAAGTCGTTCTGTAGAACAAAATTATCCTAGAGGAATAAATTTGCTTTATGCCCCAACACTCCACAGAGCTCCAGCTAACCAACCTAGTAAAACCCATTCGAAATGGCCTCAATAGAAGGAAATCCACTGGCCCTGTTATGTTCGACGTGGCAAAGGCATTTGACAAAGTCTGGCATGCGGTACTAATATTCAAAATGCATGCATTTCTCATACCCCTCCCTATCATACAAACGATAGGCTCTTTCCTCCAAGACAGAACGTTTCGCGTCAGAATTCACAACCACCTCTGCAACTTGCAACGAATTGAAGCCGGAGTTCCACATGGATCGCCACTGTCACCCATACTTTATAATATCTACACGGTATATCTTCTACAATTACCCAAGAATGTCAAACTATATCTCTATGCCGATGATACTTGTATATATTATACATCCAGACAAGCAGAAGTCATAGTTTTAAAACTGCAACAGTCCATCATAATGCTATTGAGATGCTTTCGCAAATGGAAGATTAAAATCAATAAAGACAAAACACAAAACATATTCATCACACGACGACCACACCAAATACCTTTACAATACAAAACGAGGACATTGAGTGAAAAAAGACTGCTGAATATCACGCACTAACGCTGGACAGTAGACTTTCCTGGACGGAACATATACAAACAAAACGAAGACTAATGACTAGTATACTTACATCCCTACTCCCCCAAGTCAAGTCAAAAAAATTTAAATATAGAAAAACAAAAATACGACCAACACTACTCTACGGCAGTACTGCTTTCTCTCAGTCAGTGAAAATGAACAAAAAAGCACTTCAGTCATGCCAGAACCTTGCTCTCAGAAGAATCTTCGGATATCCATGGTACGTCAGAAATTTTGACATTCATAACGAACTGCGACTAGAGGCAGTTGACAAATACATACGGGACAAAGCTCTTAAGCTCTTTGACAAAATCGAAAATCACAACAATACTAACTTGGATATCCTAAGAAACCAAACTAGACAGACGTACAGATCACCACGACAAATAACCGAATAAACAGAACACCAATCAAACTGAGTGCTGAATTTGGGCAATAATAGCCCCAGAAACGATAACTGAAGCAAGAGTGCCAACACTAGCTAAAAAAACCAACATCTCCTTGCTTCGCATGTGTATTTCACATTCTTGGGCAAAAGAGTCGAAAGTCGGTGCGATGGGCAGTCCGCGACTTAGGGGCAAGACAAATACAGCAAGGGAAAAACGACAAGAGCAAGATCAGAAAAATAGGAACCCATGCCTCTTAAAAGCAAGTGCAACAGCCTTAAAAGCAATGAAAACTCATCAAGCTTCAACGGATCACTACAACCGACGCCAAAAACTTCACGAATTATTTTGTTGTGGATATACTGAAACACAAAGTTCTAAGGGATGGTTCTTTTATTTTGTTCTAAACCTCATTCAAATCCTAAAATGGGCAATATATTTGATAAAATTCTTGTGTCTCCATACTTAAAACTAAGGAAATATACAAGAAGGGGAAAAACACAAGAAGGGGGGAAAAAAGATTACCGTCTTTTACGACATTGTCTGAAATTTACAGCACAAGGAGGAAGTCTAGATTGGTAAAATTGAGTAAACCAATCATTTATTTTAGGATATTTCATTATAAACATCAATATAGAGTTGGGAAAACTTAAGATTTGCAAAAAGTAAAGGTAAAGCAGAAATAAATTCTTTTCTAAAGATCTCAAATACATGAAGTTAGTGTGAAATCAATACTATGAATAGAAGGAACTTTACACTGATCCTATTTCAGAGACAATAAAACACTACAAAAAACCAACCCGTAATCCGTTGAGTTTAAATGAGCAATGCATATCTCTATAAATGCTTTATTCAGCAAGAGCCTTGGATTCTTCTCAAGAAACTGTACCATATCAAGGAAATCAATTCCTCAGCATTTTGAAATCAATGAAAATCCACTGAAAAGTCCAGTTATAAATGTGTAGACAAAAAAGCGAGCATACACCTTTTATCAAAATTCCTTTTCCAACTGTTTTCTCAGCCCGACATTTCTTCGTACTTTTGAAGTTTTATTTAAACGCAACCCAACAGAAAAGACAAACCTTAAACGGTTTCAGTTATTGGTGAAATTAAACCAGCCTATTGTCCACAGAACGTTTTAACTTCGTCATTCAATTTTTTCACAACAGAATAAAAAACTTTTGGGAATGCTTTGTTCGTTTGCTCATTTTGTCGTCGTATGAAAGAGTTAAGTACTTATTTGATTTCGAATCCGCTGCTTTTTGAAAATTTTATTCATCCGTAAACATGCTTCTTAAGTGTCCTTTGTTGACTGGATTCAAATTTGTCTTTCCATTTCATGCTGCTGTGACCTTATTATTTGGAGGATTACTTATTTTCCAAGGGTATGTATTCTATTATCCATTTAGAGAACTTTCTTTGTAATACTCTTTTTTTATCTTTTACGATAAATGGTTGGCACTTCAAGTAGTAGAAAGAAAAGACACATTTAAAAAGAAAGCGTATAGGCTGGAGATTTGAAAGTATATTTCAAATAAACTTTTTCAGGACTGGTAGTTACTTGAAAAAAAATTAAACTACTGCAAAAAATCTAATTTGAATCGTTTATTTTGATAATTTATTGTTAAACTTAAAAAAAAGTTTATGGTCACGTTGTTTCAAATATATTTATTTTTGATCTGAGATGATTATCCCAACAAGAACATACAAAGGACAAATGGACATCAAAACGCAGTGACCCTTTATCCATTAAAGATACTGATCGCATTCAGGAAATATAGGAAAGATAAGCGCCTGGCAAACAAACAGTCGGTGAAAACATCATTGATATTATGCAATGCTGCTTATGGTATACTGCTCAGGTCACCAGAGCTGAAGACTAGTTCAAACAAAAAAAGCCCATTTTTCAACAAGGCGCACAAAAGTTTCAATGCACGAGACCATTACCAAAAACAACGCCTGATGCCTGAGCCAAAAAACAGAGAAGATATATATTAGGTCAGAGCTTTCTGAAACGTCCAAACCAGAGAAAACAATTACGCCTAACACAAAGAAGAATTAAGAATAGTATCTTAGATTTGAGTTAGTTCTAAGACCGAATTCCCGCAGGGGGAATGCTGGTCAACAGGAGTACTCCTAGAAGCCAGAATTCTTTGGGGAGTGTCGCCCCCACGTACCCGAGGACCTGGAGGTGACTGCAAGCCCTCTCCAGCGGAAAACGACCCTGCAATGACTCTGGAAAAATGAACCGACCAACGAATTCCAATTGGCGCACTTGGGCTGGCGGACACGATATTTTGGAACAAGTACCACCGAGGTGAAACTCGTGCGCGAACGGCTCCAATATAAGTATCGTACCGTCTCCGTCCCGGTAAAACCTTGGAAGGCCTCGGAGTACGTTCGAAGCTCGCACCATTAAGTTGGTGGTGTATGTTCGGTTGCGACGAACTCCCGATTAGCGCTGGTCTGGCTCAGAGCACCCGTCCCCATAAGGGCTGGTGCCAACCCTTGCATGGCCTTCCTGCTTTGCACAGACACCCATGGGAGGAAAGCGGCTTCGAAGGGGGACCCTTTTAGCATAATGCCTTACAAATTAATACAAACTGAAACAAAATCAAAAACATCGAGCAAACTACCAAACCCAGACGACAAACGGACGAACGCACACAAAAAAGCAGAGAGCCTCTACCAACCAGAAATACTGGCGGCATTCGGACGCAACAAAAAAACAATGCCCACGCCGGAACGTCCAATAAGACTAGGGGAAAAGCATGAACAACTAATACCTGGGAAACACACGGAGGGAGAAACCACCGATGACATTCAGATCATGATTCGACGCGATGCTGCCACTGACACTGCTCCTGATGCCATCAGAGCTCTAGATCCTAACGCAAACAAAAAAGCCTGCCTCAAAACAAAGCGCAGGACAATCTCATTGTATTGGATCGGCATTAAGAAGAGCGTCTCATTCGTAAGGCAGGAAACATAGTTAAAAAGATCAAAGCTTCCTGCAATATCCAGAAAAACATAAGCAAGGACATTAGGGACGGTATTTCGGAGCTTGAAGAGCTCTTAGACCGTATCGGGCACTATAGACGCAAATAGCTTAAGGCGGAGGAAGAGCAAAAGACCAGTACCTCGGTCGAAACGCAAGATATTCCCGCGCATAGCGCTACCAAAATTGTTGCCAGTGGCCCAATCCAAGGGGACCGAGACAAAAGGAGGAAGGACAAAGCAGCAAACAGACAGGATACGTCCAATGATGGATTCCAGGTGGAGGCAACCAAGGCCACCAAAAAAGCGTCCAGAAGGCTCCTCATTGAAAAAGTCACCAATGATAAGCTCCTTCGTGGGGACAAAGGAATAGATACCCCCAAGCAAGAAACAAGAACCACGAAGCAAGCCACGCCGCAAAACCCTAAGGCATGCACTGCTGGTCAAAACGATGGATGGGAGAACTTACGCAGACGTTTTGCGGGAAATCAAGGGAGCTGTAAGACCCGATAACACTTAAACTACCATCAGAACCGTCCGACCAACCAAATCTGGTGGCCTCCTTGTAGAATTTGGATCTGAGACAACAAATAACGACTCATTCCGGGATGCAGTCAAAAAGGCTCTAGGGGAAAAGGCAACAGTAGCTTCACTTGAACCAATGGCCACCCTCGAAATCAGGGACATTGACTGCGTTACGGACAAGACGGAGGTGGAAGAGTGCCTCACAAGCGTTTCACCCGAATTAACTGGGATCAAATTACAACTAACCCCTGAAAATAATACAGAACAGCGCATGGTCATAGTCGACTTAACCAAGAATCATGCAGAAAAACTCCTCTGCATGGGCAAATAAAAATAGATTGTGTGTGAGCGATAGAATACGGCGAAGAGCAGTTCCTCTCCTCTGTTTCAAATGCCTAAGCTACGGTCATACAGCACAACGCTGCAAAGGGACTGATAGGAGCTCCTTGTTCTTTAAATGCGGCAACGCAGGACATAAAAGAACAGAATGCACGGGAGAGGCGCACTGTATCCTCTGCGAGAACGCTGATCCCAGACCTGATGACCTGAGACATATTCCAGGGACAGGGAAGTGCCAGGTATTCAAAGAAGTCCTAACCAAAGCCACAGCAACTCTGCAATGACCCGTGTCGTACAGATAAACTTACATTGGAGCTCAAACGCCCAAGACCTGCTTGACAAATTCGCGAAGGATATAAAAGCCGATCCATTGCTGCTTAGCGAACAAAACCGAGATAATAATTCATCAGCATGTTACAATGATGAATACTTGTGCCATATGGGTTCGCAACAGCACACAACTGAGAGTTCGGGGCCATGGGCAAAAAGATGGTTTCGTGTGGGTCCGTTGCCCAAGAATAACATTCTTTAGTGTGTGCTTGACACCGAACGAACCAATAACATCTTTCCAGGCGAAGCTCAACACTTTGGAGGACACCGTCTTGAGCACAGAAGGTCATGTTCTTATCGGCGGAGACTTTAACGCCAAGGCTTTTGAATGGGGCAGGCCTAAGTCAGATCCCAGGGGGAATCAAATCCTGGGGATGGCAGCCAGAGTGGGGCTAGCCGTGGTGAACATTGGTAACACTCCCACTTTCCGCCGCTTGGGCTACGTGGGAACCATCCCGGACCTGACATTTGCCTCGGAGTCCCTCTCCTCTATGACACACAATTGAAGAATTGTAGAGGACTATTCGGCCAGTGATCATCAGTACATAGCATTTGAGATTCGCGACAACGTTCCTAAGCTGCCAGACACTCAGCGCTCCGCCTTCGTGTGGAATACTGAGAGGGGGGACGTGAAGAAGTTTTTTGACACGCTCATGACATGCTTACCACTGCTTGGCTCATCGCCGGGGAGCAGAGAACTGACTGCTGAAGACATCGTAAACTCCACAATGAGTACCATCATCTCCGCTTGTAAGTCATCATGCCCACCCCCCTCCCCCCCCGGTGACCTACACACACAAGGCCTCCAGTGTACTGGTGGTCCACTGTAATAGCTGAGCAACGAAGGGAGTGTCACAAATTCCGGCGAGAAGCTCAACGAGCGCGAAGCCAGGACGAAACATGCACCAGAATGACAGTATATCGGTCGGCCAGGAAATGCCTTCGCGGTCTGATCAACAGGAGTAAGGCCCGCTGCTGGCAGAACCTCGTCGAAGACGTGAACAGGGACCCGTGGGGTTTGGGCTATAAACTAGTTATGCGGAAGCTCGGCACTCTACGGGCCCCTTGCGTACTTAAAGCGGACATGATGGACGTTATAGTACGGGATCTTTTTCCCCAACATCCCGTCCGCGTTGATGCCGCCAATAGGGAAACAACATCAGACTGTCCACTCTTCACGAGAAACGAACTGGAACTAGCAGTTCTCTCCATGAAAGCGAAGAAGGCTCCAGGCACAGACGGTATTCCAGCCGAGGTACTGCAACTGGTCTATCACTCTTGTCCTGACTTGCTGCTCAGTACGTTCAATGCCTGCTTGCGAGAAGGCGCTTTTCCCGAAGGTTGGAAGACGGCAAGGCTCGTGCTGATCAGTAATGGGGAAGGGAAATCCCGAGTCGCCGTCAGCATACCGACCGTTATGCATGCTAGCCACGGCTGGGAAAGTGCTCGAGAAACTGATAAAGAGAAGACTCGCTAACGTTATCCACGCCAGTTGGGATTTTTCTCCAAGGCAGTATAGTTTCAGAACGGGACGTTCCACTAAAGATGCAATCGCGGTCCAACCTCGCAGTCGATCCAACCGTCGGGTAGTCCTTCTAGTGACGCTGGACTTAAGGAATGCTTTCAACTCCGCTAGATGGACGGATATTCTGGAAGCCATGGAAAACTCTTTCCAACTTCCAGAATATCTGATGCGGATAATCAAAAGCTACCTGAAGGATCGCAGCCTGATCTACGACACGGCGCAAGGTTGTCGGAGTATGCTAGTCACATCAGGTGTGGCTCAAGGCTCCACCCTCGGTCCGGACTTGTGGAACGTCTCCTACGACGGACTGCTCAGACTTGAACTGCCGGAAGAGTCGCGGCAGATCGGCTATGCAGATGACGTTCCGGCACTAGTGGCTGGGTGCACGGTCAATGAAGCGCGATTAAAGCTGATTGTACTAATGCGCCGGGTGGTGTATGTATGGTGTATGGTGTGTGTATGACCACTCACGGGTTTAACTTAGCGTTAGAGAAAACCGAAGTGGTCATCCTGACCGAGAAGAGGATCCCCAGAGTAAGAATGGTCCGAGAAACAATCAGTCAAGTATCTGGGCTTGCTGATAGACTCTAAACTGAGTTTCTCGGAGCAAATTAAGGCAACGACAAACAAGGCCGCAGCAGGGGTCTCGGCAATTAGTCGACTAATAGCCAATCATGGGGGACCAAGTCCAACAAAAAGGCGTCTGCTAATGAGTGTAGTGCAATCTACGCTGCTTTATGGAGCAGAGATATGGAGTGAAGCTCCCAACAAGGAACTGCACCGAAAACGGCTGGCACAGGTGCAAAGATGAGGAGCACTGCGGATTGCATCAGCATACCGTACAGTCTCTGAGCCAGCGGTGTTGGTAATTGCAGGGGTGATACCAATCGCTCTCCTTGCTAGAGAGCGCAATAGAGTCTACCCTCTGGAGGCACGAGGGTGATAATAAAAAGTTGCTCGCGATGAAAGACCATGCACTCTCGACGAATGCCAACAATCATGGGAACGTGAGCTTAAGGGAAGATGGACCGCTCGGCTCATCAAAAACTTGAGATCGTGGCTCAGTCGAACGCATGGCGAGACAGATTTCTACATGGCCCAGCTACTGAGTGGACGCGGTTGTTTTCAGTCTTACCTGCTCAAGATAGGTAAGTCGTGGTCTCCAGATTGCATATTCTGCATCGATGTGAAGCATGACGCCTGTCATACGTGCTTTTCATGCAGAGGATGGGACAAAGAGCGCGGTGATCTTGCCGAAATAGTGGGAGAGCTCCATCCAGATAGCCTAATCGTAGAGATTATTCGGGCAATCTTAGTAATGAAAAAAGGCATACTTGATCGGCTGGAGGCGTCGAGGGTGGAGGGCTTACTTCTCTAGCAATCCTCCTCCTCTTTTCCGTCCAACTGGAGAAGGAATCCCTGTAACCCGAAGGCGCCAAAAGGCGTAAAATTGGCAGGCCTAGCCCGAAGTAATGTGCCAAACGGTTCCAGGCTAGGCGCTCTCGTTGACAGGGGAGGTGTTTAGTCGGTAGCCCAGTAGGTCCACTGGGAGTCCGACACTCAGGGCGTAAAAAGCCTTCACCTCCCTACCCAAAAAAAAATTAAAAAAAATACCGAATACCGGTCCACACGTAATTGATTTTACACAAAGCGCCTTTGGAAGATTCACAAAAATCGGAATCTACGATGAGCAAAACCAAAGGTGCAGACATAATGCAACAAATTTACATGATAACTTGGATGAGGGGTTACCGAAGCAACGTGTAATGGAAAAGACCTCCAACATAGCATTCAAAAGGCTCCTAGTTGGTTTGGTAGATAATACGTGTCCCATTAGGTACAAAAGCGAAAATGTCTGAAAAAGAGCAAAATCGCAGGCCAGGTAAGATAAGAAACGTATTTGTGAGTCAAACCAACTGATGATAGAATTTAGACACACCCTTTTTGGGAAACCATTGTGTAATGCAATGAAAAGTTTACAAACAACGAAACTATCATTGAAACGGTTTAATCGTCCCCATAGCATCCTTTTTAAGCTAAAGGTTAAGACAAAGAATAAAGCCTTATATGTAGGTCAAATGCTTCTGAAGTACAAGTCATCTTTTGCATAAGTTGGACCAAATTTCTACGCTTGAAATCTGAGACATTGAAAATTGATTGAAAAACATGTCGAAAACTTATTGGGTTTTGAAAATAAAAACAGGTTGTGTAGCTTGCAATATAAGGTGAAACGCTCTTGGTTTTTTTTTGAAAATGTATGAGTTGCCTATGTACATTCCAAAAAAAGGTGGCAACAAGCTGATAAGAGACCTAATTGCTATCAAAAAAAGCGAAAGTGAGCAAAAAAATTGTAACAAAGTGAAAGTCATATTGAATCCTTTGAAAGAATGGTGATCGCCTGGACAAATCTTATCAATGGGGAAGTATTTTATCGTTGGGGAAGTCTTAACTTATGATAGACTTGCGCTGTAATGGCATATTTTCTGCAAATAAACTAACATCCAATATCAAAAGCTAGATATTTGCTTTAGCAGTTCATTTTTTTCAGATATGAAAGCTAACTTTTTCCCAAGTATAAAACAATATCCAAATGAAATTTATTAGCGTGGCAACTTAATAAGTCCGGAACTCGCGTGGTTTGGGTTCGAAATACCCATCTGATAGTTAAAGGCTGCGAGCAAAATTAATGTTTACATGTATTGGCTTTGTTTTGAACTTTGTTGATTGTATGTATGTAGGTTTGGTGCGCAGCATTAATTTTTTTTTTGCTACCTGCTGCTACCCAGCGAACAATATCACAACAGAATCTCACCCAAATGTTATCCTGACAAACTCGGTATAGCCGCCATTGGGTTCGGAAAAGTATTCACTTTCAAGTGCATGCATAGGGGTGTTAAGATAGTTTCCTTCGGGTTCGATGTTCCAGAAATACACTCTTTAGTATATACCTAACGCTGAACGAATCGTGGTGTCATTTCAACTTGGGGTCAATGCTTTGGAGAACGCTGTTCCAAGTGCAGATGGTTATGTGTTCGTCTGCAGTCTCTTCAACGCGAAAGCATTCGAAAAGGCATCAATCATATGTTCGGATCAAATGGATCCTGGACATGGAAGCCAGGATTGGGTTCGTCGTATTGAATACTGCGTTGGAACTATTGCATACTGGGTTGCGTTGGAACCGTACCTGATATGACATTCGCTTCGGAGCGCCTAGTACAATCAGTTAAAAATTGGAGAGTGCTAGCGGTTTACTCGGCCAGCGATCACCAGTACATAGTGCTAGAGATCCATGACAGTGCTTCCTGAAGACCACGCGCTTGTTCTTCTGCGCCCCGGTGGAATGCTGAGAAAGTATGTACTGAGAAGTTTGTTGAAGTGCTTTTGGTACGATCATTGGGGACGCGGACGACCTGCACCAAGAGATGCGGTGAACTCAATTATGAGAATCATTGCGACCACCTGCAGGTCTTTCATACCTCCTCGAAAGCCTTGTCACTGCAAGTCTCTCACTTTTGCCTGGACGTGCTCCTCAGCACCTACAACGATTCTGGAGTGGTGGAAGTTGCCGAAGATTAGCGAGGTCAAATTAGCAAGCCCGAGGACGGGAATCCCGAGACGTCAGCTACACACCGCCCATTGTGTAAGTTAGACATGGCCGGAAAGGTAGATTATGTTGCACTTACGTAGTATATTCTGTCACTCAAGAAGGATGCAATTAGATTCTGCAGGTAAGGAGAAGTACCACACTCTTTAAGCTAATGGATTAGGCCATTATGCCAGACGGTACCACACAACGAGGTATATGCGTCTAAAATATATGATTATCACTCAATAGTTTCAGTTGACATGTTGTCCTTTTATAATTATATTTTATGCATTTTATTATTCATGCGTCATATTTATAGTTTATGCATTTTATCATCTTATCTCGTTTAATATAATTTTTCACGTTTGCAAATTATTTGAGTTGATGAATTTTCCATGGTGATTTGGAAACTGTTTACTAGGCAATGATACTTGATTTTTAGGGTTCCAGTTTTCAGATTTTGAAATCACGGTTGTGTTTATACGTAAGAAGATCTGATCATCTCATCAAATGATACACAAAGGATCTTAGATTATGGTATTAGTTCGTGATAGCGACTTTCAATGCACTCTGTTCTGATTTGAAATGCACTTTAAGCTCCAATTATTCATTTATTTTGCATTCCAAAGTCCTAAATGATATCCTTTAAAATTTTAATGAATCATAGAACCCAAACGTTCTATAAAAACGCAACTCAAAGCTTCTGATTCGAGAAGGTTAAAAAAATTTTCGAAATGAAAAATAAGCTTATAAAATTAGATTCAAAGTAATGTAATTTAATTTAAAATTTACCATGGAAATTCATTCCTGAATATTTGAACATTTTCTCAAGTAACTGAATAACTACTCTGACCTCAGGCATCTTATTTTACTTATATTTAAAACATAAACCACTTCCATTCATTCTCAATCTCTCCACCTTTTCTTAATTTCGAAGTAAATGAAATTACCATCCTAAGATTTCATAATCCCTTGTTTTTTATGAGTCCGTACTTTATTCAATTTATTGTGCTTCTTATCTTCATAGCACCTAACGAATTTCACCTTCTTTGAATTTACAGTCCTAACAACGTGAATAGCTCTTGCAATGTGGGTATTAAACCTCTTAAAAGGACTTAACTAATTTTTTACTTGTCGAAAAGTCCAAACAGTACATAGTACAACAATGCGAACGAAAATGGCCATCACTTTTTTTAACCCAGTAGTCGACGACGTGCGGAGAAAAGTACAATAAACACAAGTTAAAGTAATGGATAACGATTTATTAGTAAAAAGGTTTTCCGTGTTCTGGAAAAGTATTTTTTGATGTCGCATTTTTGCATAACAGTGTGTATTCCTATGTGCAAAGATTTAATGAATTGCATTAAGGAATGCAAGCGATTTTGCATGGAACGCGTCTGTGTTGAGTTGCAACAGCATAAATTATCAGTAGCTAAACATTTGTGCGGCATATGTCTGATAAAGGACTTACAGGAATTATTCGGTTTTGATTATAATCAAATCGTATGGACAAATAATGTAACCAACATTAAAAATTTACGAAGTGGAAATCTCGGAAGGAATAGGAACTTCACCGTGGCAAAAGTTTGAAAATATCAAACTCATAAGCGATTAAAACGACCCTGTTGCGAGCTTTTGTGAACTTTCAAATAAAGCATTCATTTCTAAGATCCAAAAATATTTTTTTTATACCTAAAATTAGCCCGTTTCTCTTACTTATACCTCACCAAGATCCACAGGATTTAAATAGAACGCATTGAGATTTGTAAGTTGATACCCTTTCTTCTACTTTAATATGATTTCCTCTTTGTTAACTCTTTGACTCGTAATGTTCAATAAAGTTGGAACTTTCAACTTCGTGTTCATTGTAATGCAGTAATTCTGCATCAATATGAATTATCATGGTAAAAATTTATATCTTTGGTATTAGTTCTGATAAACTGAACTCTCTTATCCCGTAGCCAACAATCAAATACGTAACCCACATGTTGCAGGATTGAATTATATTTCTAACTGGATATTGATCAGAGATCAATAAGGATTTGAAACTTTATTCCCAATGACAAAACATACGTGGTACAATGACCGGACCAAAAGTTAATGGGCCCTCCGGCCCATTCAGTACAGTATCTGCCCATACATACGGCCCATTCAGTACAGTATTTGCAGTATGTTTGTTTGTATTCTTTAAATATAACTACAACATCTGACAAAGGTGGAAGTGAGCATTATGTTCCCAGGGTGATTCAGGTGTTTGAAAAACAACTAAACTGAGAAAATAAGCGAAACCATGTCAACTACACCCACTGCGTAGAGGGAAGTATCAGCCAGGATGTAAACACAAATGCGCAAAGAAATCTCTTGTAATAGAAGCGTCATCCAAGGGACATCATTCGACTTGAATAACCCAACAACTGACACGTGAAAACTGAAGGAAGCGAGTTTTACTAGAATTGCTGCCAACCTGCCAGACCATCTCTTCGAGAGAGAGATAGAAAGCTCAAAATGAATTCATTTGGATGATAGAAGGCAGAAATAGAGAGTTAGTTCCTGACTCTTAAAATGAAGGCGTTATACCGAGATGCCTTAACTGGCGGATATATGCTAGCTTTAAAAACTCCAACTGTGTAACCTGAAGAGCCAAGATGGATGCACTAATCAAGCTGCAATCGATCCAGAAAAATATCTTTCAAAGCAATTTACAGCACATACTAGAGTTCGCTCTGATCTGCAATAATGAACACTCTTCGGTTAATCTGAAGACGGCTGTCACTTAAATAAACAAAACCTGGGAAAAGGAGGTACAAGTTGTACCAGAAAACGAAATACCGCGGCTATATACCATTGATGTATCAAAATAAAAACATGGTGAACGTTTTTCGCACAAAAAGAGTTCACAAATAAAGGAACGGTTCGCGTGTAGGGAGCAGAAAAGGAAGACCAAGGAGCATTAAAGGAGGTGAATAAAGGTCACAACAATGGCAGGCAAAATGCCGAACATAAGACCACCGACCTCACAACAGCACACATTATAGGAAATTCATGGAGGTTACACGAATCAATCTATGCTATAACAGAGTTGCACCAAGTGATTTTCTTACGCATCTGTTACAGGAGGCAATGATAAGGTAAAGTAAAGTTCGCTGTCAGGTTTTTTGTCGGAAGCAAGCGCAAACCTTCTCCCTGCAGCATTGCGTTACTGAATTAAAATCGATGATGTCCATACGAAAAGAAGACGACTAAGTATTCTTCACCACAACATATTTTCAACCAATCATGTCGACAGCGTGCCTCGCGTTATCGGTATATGTACGATTGAATCGTACAATTATTGGTTGTGACACCAATGCGCATCACGAAATTGGACATTGCTGCAACTAAGCAATTTAATCCTTTTTCAATTGATAATAATCTCTATAAAACGCTAGTCTTTATTCACGAGCTTGATACAAGAATGATTGGATTGGTCACTGTTATCGCAACAGATTGACTGGATCACATACGGGACTGAAGAGTATCTAATACACCCATCCTGCCGAATAACTAGTGAGTCGACTTTCAAGTGAGAAGAACTGTGGAGTGTTGCTCTATTATGCTCGGAGAAAAGGTAATTAAAACGCTCGAGGGTAAACTTGTGTAAAAAGAAAATCAAGAAAACAAGAAACAACCCATAAAAGACATTCATTTCCACCACATCACAAACCAAATTGCTGATCAGAAATGTTAGAAGTTAAGTTTAAAGACCTACAAGTTAACTGTTAGAAGGAAGAAAGGTAAATCATGGATTTCTTGCAGAGATTAAAGGAATCGCCCGTAGACACTATGCATCAGAGGGGTGATTGCTTGTTGGACAGTTGTATCAAGGAATGCCTTGAAATTCTACCGAGTGAACCTATTCCCGGCTAGATATATGGGCAAGTCGAAACAGAAACCATTGGGACTCCTTTCCAATAGCCTCCCATTAAACAAATCATAAATTATTCATAGAGGATGGAAACTAACCAACTGGCTAAGCATACAAATAATGGAATACTCTGAAGTTTTCGAAACTCAGTTGGTATTGGGCTTTATGCATTGTATATAGTACCAAAAGACTGCCTCAAACTAATTTCATTCGAACTTCTTACATAGTTGATGACATTTACGCAATTTTATGAGAAGCGAGAGAGAAACTTACGTAATGGTAATAATGGTACTAACTCCTAAACTGGTACCAACTCCTAAACTGGTACCAACCTTAAAGCGACAGCCAAATAAAAGGGCCATCCATCAAAAAAACTTTATTGTCATCCGCAAAGGTAAACGCTAACCTGATGATGATGATGATGATGGTAGATGATGGTAACCAGGAAACTGGGAAAGGGAACGGAAGGTTAGTCTCGAATCAAAAACTCAAGTCCTTATTAGAAATTGCAACCAAAAAGTGTGAAAAATGGTAGTTGCTAACATCGATGATACAGGTCAAATCCAAGAAACAACGACGCAGAAACCTTAAAAAACTCTAAATTATGTGGATTGAGACCAACAAGGCACCATTTGACGTTGAGCTGTAACAACGAGCAGTCTTGAGAATAAATAATAACCTCACTGAACGATGAACAAAGAATTTCCCCCACAATGGAAGTGCGTGGTTGTGTATGGTGAATGTACACATACCTGAAAAAATGTCCTGTGGCCGACACAACAGGAAGTCTCTGAGATTTTGAAGCTTTGAAACCCAGGGTTCAGGTTCTTTACGAGAGAAGAAGTCATCAACAAAAGTATAGCTTCTATGCTAGGGGATTTATTCGAAGAAATGGACGACTTAGTTTTTGCTTTATCCAAGTGACTGGCTAAACCAAGGTGCCGAAATTCATAGAACTAAAACTAAAAACCGTGGCAACAGTCAAACAATTTAAACATTAAGCAAAGTCGGAACCGATATAGCACTAATCTGAGAACTTTACTAATATAATGAAAAAATACTTAGAGTAAGTAAATAAATACTTAAATAAATAATAATACTAATTACTAATAATGCTAAAAATACTAATAAATAATAATACTTAAATAACTAATAATACTTAAGTAAATAATAAATAATAGTTTATTATTATATAACATTATAACTTAATAGCAATTATATGATAGTTATACAATAATTAATAAAAATCCTTAGTTACATTACATGTTGGGGAAAAACTTATTTGATTCGCTGCCGTAGCACAAACATCAGACTACGTTAAGTCCGAAAGAAGGAAAAGCGAGGATATATTTCCGGCTTTTGGGTTCCTACAGTTTGACAATCCAATGCTGAGTTTCGGGTTCTGTGCTCTAGAGGAACATATATGAATGTTACGAGCCATCATCAGATTCGATATGAACGCACGCTCTTACGTTCAGAATAAAATATCAAGTACAACAAAGTATATGATCAGCTTATCAACTATTTAACAATATTTAACATCGATTTAGAAAATAAATGTAATCTACCGACTTTTATTCCTCGAACTAAACAGGAAGTTAGTGGCTTTATACGAGTAGCAACACATGTAACTAAAATATTCTGTCGGATCCACAATTGATCACTTTTAAGTAAGAAGACACGTAAGGATCCCAGTAGTCTGAGGCAAACAGCAGATTAGAGCGGCTACAATAATGCTATTAAATCACACATAGGCAAGCATGATCGGAACTGATTGTAAAGGCAAGAAGACATTGAAAAAGAAGTGGAGTATACAGGAAAGTACACAGGACGATAATTTCAGAAAAAAGTGTGTAACCGCCATGGACCGAAAATAGATGAGCTTTTGGCAATTTGAAGTGAATGAGATTTGGGGAACATTCAATGTTTGTTCAGAATAGTTCCGTAAAGAAATTGTGATATCGACTGGAAGCGCTACAAACGGAATCTCAAAAAACTATAAAGAGGCTGTTTTTTTCTTTTGGGGTTGGGAGGTGAAAGCTATTTACGCCCTTAGTGTCGGACTCCCAGTGGACCTACTGGACTACCGACTAAACACCTCCTCTGCCAACCGGAGCGCCTAGCCTGGAACCGTTTGATACATTACTTCGGGCTAGGTCTCCCAATTTTGCCGCCTTCGGCCTTTTAGCCTTTTGGTGCCTTCGGGTTATAGGGATCCCTTCAACAATTGGATGGAAAAGAGGAGGTGAATCGCTAGAGAAGGAAACTCTCCACCCTCAACGCCTCCAGCTGATCAAATATGCCTTTTTTCATTACTAAGATTTCCCGAGCGTAATGTGCTACTTGATTCCATTTGTCAAATGATTTCAGCATCTCTACGATTAGGCTATCTGGATGGAGCTTTCCCACTTTTGCCGCAAGATCCCCGCGCTCTTTGTCCCGTCTTCTGCATGAAAAGAAAGTATGATAGTCGTCATCCTTCACACCAATGGAGAATATGCAATCTGGAGACAGTGACTTGCCTATCTTGTGCAGGTAAGACTGAAAACAACCGTGTCTGCTCATCATGCGTTCAACTAAGCCACGATCTCAAGTCGCTGATGAGTTGCACGGTTCATCTTCCTTTCTTCCTTTTCCTTCCTTCCTCCCTTATAAAGAGGCTGTGAGAACAAGGAAAAGGAAATCTTTTAATCTCTTCAAACATTGGAAAGCAAGGGACGCACTTAAGATCTGAGGCAAGAATGACATAAGTACACAATGTTTCTCAGAGAGGACGGTTATTTGGCAAAATAAGGAGTTGAGCTCCTATTCACCTAGGCCTTATCAAGGCCCAACAAATGAGCAAGTTGACTGATTAACCAATACGATTCCCTTTGATGGCACCGGTTAAAGATTTGAATTAATAAAAAAAATTGAATTGAAAGGGAAGAAAAGGTTCTTTGGACCCTTAACAAGCTTTAAAAATAACCAGAAACAGACAAACGGCCTCCGAACATTTTAATAAGAACGGATATGACAACTATACGTGTCTTTGGAAAAATATTCAGAGTTTCCTAGTGCAAAAAATTTTTTTTTTGGTTCACTTTGAGACTTTGTTCTTAGTGCATGGACGCAAAACAAGCAACGGAGACGTAACAGAGCTCAAATAAAAGATATGTATTTGAGGATGCTCTACAGAGACGGCTACGTCTTAGCAGTAGACGTAGTAGTCTAAGTAGTAGAAGCAGAAGGCAGAAAAATAGAGAGATAAACCTTCTCAAAATCGATTGTTGAATCGATTGGGTGACACTGAACTGCAACTGAACTGTTTAACCAATTGAGATGTCAGGATAGTCTGTCTGAAGTCTGTCAGAATCGTCTGTCATATAGTTGATTATTGGGCATTAAAATATTCAATTTTTCTCACTCAATAAAATCTTTAGTGATAGCAGATTCTCACGCCAGATGTCCTTGGAATGATTCAATACCGGGTATATTCAAAGAGATGAACGGCTTACAGTTTCACACATGAAGAGTTTATTACTAATAATAAGTCCACAATTCTAAGTTTAATGGTTTATAAGATTCTTAACTGCAACCCTTGAATCGAATGAGGCCTTGCTGTAATTCACTGCTCTATCGCTGTTCAGTGTGATATGAATTTTGATTCAAAAGTTACAAAATTATTTGATCCTATTCAAGCGTTGTAACTTATATGCTCTGAAATATGATTGTGAATGAAAAAGTTTACATGCGCTTGGAAATTCGAACAATTTCCCCAACCGTAAAACTGAAATTTTTTTTTAATCTTTCTTCGTTTTTCTTTCATTTCACGGATGAATTCAATAAATCCTCCACAAAAGTTTGGTGAGCAATGACATTCTCTTAGCCAAAAATAATTTAATGTAAATAAGAACAAAAAGTTAGTATAACATACAAAGAAATAAATTGATCTTCCCAAATCTATCTAATTGGTGTGACATCCAGAACCTAACATTGCAGAATAAGAACTAGGTTAACAGCACATTTGGTGCCCATGCCACTAGCTTAGACGTTTCAATTTGATTACTTTGCCAATTTGTTGATCAAAATCTTTTTCAGCAACTCCCAAGAGATAATAGAATACTTTCGAATACGTCAGTATAGAAAATCCCACATATTTCAAGGAAGTTTAAATCTGGTGACCGGAGAGGTATATGTTTCTGCTTTGAAGATTCTTGGACGTATCTCAAAGAATGGTTAGGGTTAATTATCTTCTTCTATGTTGTTTCAAGACCCATTTTCCCAATATTGACCATCAAATTGCTTGTATAATATGAAGGAATAGGCAATAATAATCATATTAGAAAAATAGGTTGGTAGAGCTCAAGCTGGTTTTGAACATAAGCCCGTGCCGCTTCTCGTCAGGTGCCAACTCATAGGCTGGGACGCATCTGTTGGCACTACCAGCTAGATGGATGCTGTCTGGTTATTTTACTTGCATTTGCTTCAAACTTTGATTTATAGTCAGCATTCACACTTGATTTGTTTTATTTTGTATTATGTACCGTCACATTCATCTCTCCCATTAAGTGCGCTAGCATGGCACTAACCGAAGTCAATTAGTCAGACACGTCTAATCCAGAGTCCAGTTGTCCAGTAGTCCAGAGACCTATTCCATATAGTTTCTGAGAGAAACACCAGAAATATTATAAGTGAAGTAGTGCGGAATGTCGGGTTTGCTTGCATGTAACCAAAAGGACTAAAACTCTGTTTTTTTAAGTGACAAAGCTCATGAAGAAGTCGGTAACATTTGTTCAAAAATGAGTGAATAGATTTACAGTGCCGGAAAATGTTGACGAATTACGGAATCATTAATCTTAAGGGAAATAAAAATGATTCTAAATTTGTTTTTGCCGAGTTCTGGAAAGGACTCAAAGTGCATGCTACCAATCGAGAGAATTTAGTCAGAAATAAATTTAAATAGCGGGAAACATTCAAGAAACTGCTTCTGTCCAAAAAACACGTTGCTACAAGACTCTCATGGTTACGTACAAACATTGATCATTACTGTAGTAAATGCTCTTTACCGATAATATTTTTATTCGGGGTTTTAAATATCCAAACAGCATGATGTTCTAACCCGATCCAGTTTGCATAGTAAACTTTCAAACACATAATCAAGGTACATCTTTGGTTCTGCTTCTCAGAGAAAAGGATTGGTGAGTTTCATATCACTACAAGCAACCTCAATGTTGCCAAGATTATTGGAATTTACAAAAAACATTCCGCACTAACTCTCAAACGTCGATTCCTCAGAAAACACGAGGCCTCGATATTGTAGCAAGTCAACTACCCATACAGAACGATTACATTCTGCACTGTAAGGTGATTTTGTATTTTTAGGAAAAAATATTTATTTATTCATCAATATTTATGTTGTTTCCTTCATAGAAAACACCCCTCAGCGACAAAACATTTGTGCCAACGCTTTTTCCAATCCTCAAAGCACTTCTGATAATCACTTTTCGGTATAGCCTTGAGCTTTGCCAGCGGTGCAGTCTTTATATCCTCAATCGTTGTGAATCTCTGACCTTTTAAAAGTCTCTTCAGTTTTGGAAACAAGAAAATATCACATGGGGCTCAATCCGGTGAATATGGTGACTGAGGCATGAATTTGGGGTTTTTTTTGGCTTAATAATCTCTCACAAGCAAACTGAGTGAACAAAGACACTATCATGATGCAAAAGCCATTAATTTTTTTTTACAATTCGAGTCGCTTGCTTCTCACAAGTGGCGCATAAGTTCAAGATAATACTTTTTATTGACCGTAAGACCATATGGTAAGTACTCCTGATGCACAACCCCATGGCAATCAAATAGAATACTGAGCAAAATTTTGACATTTGCTCAAACTTGGCGTCTTTATTTTGGTCTGGGCTCACCTGGGCAATTCCATTGGAACGAATGGGCAATGGTCTCGATACAAAAACCATGTACACATTATGACCATTTTGAGCAAATCAGGAACATCATTGACGCGACGATTCTTTTAGACATAATTAAGCAGTTTCTGAATAAACTTCGCTGACACACGTATCATGACGAAAAACGAAAAAATCTCCATGGAAAGAAAGGCCTTTTTTTATTGTTTCGTTTAAAACATCAATCTGGAGTTTTGAGAAATGGAGTTTTATCAATAAATATAGTAAGTTGTCGCGGTAACACCAAATAAGCTCTCCATCGTTTAAGCTCTTGTCGAAAATTTTTCGCTAACTCCAAGTTCTAAATTGTTCAATTGTTGTTGTTGAAACTGTTTACGAAAACATGTGCATACATTGGTCAATTTTTGTGTTTATCTCTGAAACATTATTAATCAGTATACACAAAGTTCTAATGAGAAAATATGAGGATATATTGAATGAAGACCGGGATAGTATTCTTGCAAAAGCTGTGGTTTAACGGTTTACAAGAGCTGAAGAGTAAACACTGCCTCCTTGTTCTAAAGTGCACGGCCGTCATCATAAGCTTAGTTTTTACAGATCATACCTTTGTCATTATATATTATGGCTAATATATTCAGGAAGCAATCTCATTAAAGCCTTGTACACAGTCTATATTTGGTGTGGAAAATTTGATTTTTTGTAGCAGGTGCTAATTTCAATGCAAGATTCTAGTTGAAAATAAGGGAAAACTGAATATGGATCTCATTTCTATCATACAGAACAAGCCCACTATCATTAAAAAGCCAGTCAGCGCATGAAATCTTAATTCCGCCGGCCAACCTGGTAAAAACCTCCCACAGCTGGAGGAATTTCAAATGTGGTATACATAACGCCAAGCCCGACCATCTTTTAGTAGAGCTGACCATGAAAGTTACCTTGTAGGCTTAGTAGAGCTGACCATAAGAGATACAAAGTGGGTGAAGCTTGAGGTAGCAGGCAAATGGTTCTTTATTCCATAAAAGCGGATCGATTGGGAAAATCTAAATCATTCTGACGTAAGAGGAGAGATTGAAGAAATTCTAATCAGTCGATAGCAAAACTCACCGACCGAAATTATAAGGGAATCGTTTGTCTATGTTTAACCCTAAATGGGGTCAGACCAAAGATCTCCAGAACAAACTACTCGTGAAATTATCTTTATAGAAATTTATCATTAGACATTCCTGCCTCATTACCCTTTCTTGCTTTACTAGCATGCTCAGGAAACTTTTTTCGTGGACAAACCACCACAACTTTATTGTAGTAGCTTAGAAGAATCAGCGGATTCAACTTCTTATAGATGAGTAAATGAGAGTATAGGAGAGACTTTAGCAATGGACGATTCCAATCGATTATAGCAAGCATCAGATCCGATGTCTGTATACCACTGTTCGTATAAATAAAGAGAATATATAATAAGAGATCCATGCTCATGGATAACAAAGCCGTTACTGATTGAACTGATACAACCACTCTGCTAGTTTTTTCACGAGTAAAAGGCAAGTTAGAACTCAGCTTTCAATTTTTTGATGAAAAGAATAGTGTAACTACTTTGAAAGAATCACAGTAACCTATACATCGTAATGAAACCCTATGGGCTATAACCTGTATGTGCGCCAGAAATCACTCAAAATGTTCACCTTAGAACAAATTTTTAATAACTGGCTGGAACCGATGTTATTCCACATTTTTCTTCAAAAAACTTCAGTGTACTTATTTTTGTTTACCTTGCAAACATTTTTAATTCTACTCAAAAAAATTTCTGTTTTTCTCTAATATCGAAATGAGCCAAATAATTTGCTATACCGAAAGAAGTTAATGGCGTAGACTAGTCAATACTCCTCCGATATTTCTTTTGACCAATGTGGGCAAATTCTACAAAGAGTAATCTTCAAGGTATCAAATAGCCCTCTGAAGTACCATGAACTTTTCCAGAAAAACAATTCGGCTTGAATAGACTCTACTCAATGGTAGACGCGTTTTTAAGGGCATTTAAACTGTTTTAAGGGCATTTACTATGTAAAAAGAAATGAGCAGGCCCAAAAGGCCTTGATAACGTGTCTCACTAATATAGAAAAACGCTTCTATTCACCTTGTGCTTGGAAAACATTTCCGAGCCTAATAAGGAACGTACTACATTTTTGGTGTCTCATGTCGCTAGTGCCGATCCGTTTCTCAGGGCTCCATTCTTGGTCCCGTTGGCTTGAAAATGTTCACGTCTGAGGTATTAGAAACAATTTTAATCTTGAAATTGAGGCGAATTTCTCCACTAATGATTTATTTTTGTGATCCTCTGTGCGAAGTCTCCTCTTTCTAAGGAAGAGACTCAAAACGATCTTGACAAATTAGCTCAGGACTATACAAGCAGAGATAAGTGCTAACGCTAAGAAAAATGAGTTGATTGTGTTTAAAAACCCACACCATGAATAATAACCTCGAATAAGGAGCATCTATGATTTCAAAGTAGATTTAAACAGGGATGGGGGTCGACAGGCAGTGAAAGCCCGAAAGGGACCGTAGTGCTTAAAAAAAGAAGACGGGGGTCGACCTACTCCATGCAAACAAAGTATCAATGATGACTAACCACACGTATAACTCACTGAATTTATAAAAAACGCTTAAGTATAGCATCGTCTTAAGCCTTTTTTAAGGAAGCAACCAGCACCCAACAAGCGAGTGAAGATTTTTACTTTCAAATAAATAATCCGAAAGAAATATCTGTACCAAAACGGAGCTGTGAGGCGAATTCATCAAAACGTGAAAAACTTGAGCGAGCTAATCATATGGCGGTGGATCAGGCCACCACAGTTCACAACGCGAGAGATCATCGAGCAAATTTTTTTGCTATGAAATATTTGAATAAATAATGTGGTCATTTAAATAAGAAGTAACAAATCAAATGTCTCACTCAGGATTAGGATTAAAGAAAAGTACTACGTTACGGCTAAAGGGTAAGTAGTTGGAGTAGAATCCTGGGAACAACCTCCAAGCAAAACCTCCAAGCAGGCTAAAATTTTGATTGACGAAAGGATATTGTTTGTGAAAAATTGTGAAATCATTTTCATTCACGATTAATTCGAAAAACTATGTTCAAAAAGGCATTAAGGATATTTTTAAGGAATTACTTTCAACAGAACGTTTCTACGGTTCGACTGAACTAGTTCCCCAGTTGGCGGAAAAAATTCAACTAGGTTTCTGAATCCAGTGGTGTAATCCTTGAAGCGACCGAAATTTTATTGATTGTTCAGTGTCGATACCAGGTACAATTTGAAAAAAAAACTTAGTTTTTGGGATTATATTATATATTATATGACATTAGCATGTTTGTAACGCCCGTGTCGATTGCTGAAACCAATTTGTGCAAAATTAGCGAAGCTTGAATTTCGAAGTCTTCCAACAATTATTCGTAGAGCATTAATAATGATTTTAGGGAGCTCATAAGACAGGCAATCTGTTATTAATACCTTAGGTTTTAAGTGTCTTGTAACACTAATTTATGACATTAGATGACACCACCAACTAACTTTATCATGTCAAGGTTATTTGCCTATATTTCTGTGATATTAGGATGATTTACAAGAACCGCTTAGTGCCTAAATTTCGTACCATTATTGTCATTAGATTTTCTCTATTTTCCTTGAGTTGAACGAAAAAAAAACCAGAAAAGAGTATAGGAAATTACAATGCAAGTCAAGGTTCGAGATTTCCTCTGCATAATGTAAATTATTTCGCACTGAAATACGTATTTGTCGACGTATATTTCCTAAAGCACTAATTAAGTATAATATTGTTTCGTTGTTGAACCTTTAACTCCTGCGTTGGTCATTCCCTGGGTTAATCTAATATCATTGCAATAGTTCCAACCCTACGTTTTTGTTACGAGCAGATGTTTTCCGAGCAGACCAAAGGACAATAAAAGCAAATAAAAGCCTCATTTTGATCCTAGTATCTAGTTAGAGCGAGAGAATTAATAATGTCTTATCTTTCGTTGACAGGAAATTACACTTTTGAATTATTCTCCCGGTAAACATAATAAAAACTTATTTCGCTTCAGCAATAAATAATATTAAATAACATTCGAGAGTGAGAAAAGGCAAACGGGCTCGGCCAAGTAAAAACTATACGAGGGTTGCTGAAATACGAATGGGAATACGAACCATGGTGAGTACAACTAGAAACAAAATGGAACACATTAAGCCAGGAAAATGCGAGTATGGCACAATTTATGGGTCATCTGGGAATAGAGCGTTGGGGAGCGGCGTGCTATGATGCAAGCGTAGATACACGAAAAAATAAGGTGAAAACCAGAAAAAATTCTAGTGATGGCAAAATTAAAGCAACCTACGAGGAAAATTATTCTGTTGTACCGGAATTCGTTCACTTAATATGTGAATCGTGGATAATACAACAGAAAAACCTGAACGACCACGTTGCAAAAGCACGTATGTGTTGGGAGAAGGAAGATAAAATTTAATACGAACCGAATATGCGCATTCACTCATAAATACGTGTACAACACATGATACCATATGTTGATGCTGAAATATTTAAATTTCGGAGATATGAATAAAATTTAGTACGAAAAACACGATGTAGTGCAAAAGGCTGGTTTGGCTCTACGTTTAAAAACCCAGTGAGACTCCTTTCGTTTCTGATTGAAGCTCGAAAACTTATTTTGATTGAAAGTATTTAGAAAATTAGCATCCTACATGAAGATTGTTTTTTGTGTTTCTAAGTGTTCTATCTTAGCGCAAAGACTTTTGTTTTATTTTTAATTGTCAGTCTAAGAGCAAGTGCTGTGTGCAGTGAGTAAGGGCTATTAAATATTTTGGTAGTTGATTCGTATTTCCTTTTATCAATGATATCTTGAGCGCCACTTGCTCCATTGGAACAAGCTACATCCATTACTAAATAAACACCTGTTACTCTTTAACATGAAGGGCAAGCACGGAACTGTTTAATACCCTTCGGACTGAAGCACCTTATTCCACGTATCATGCAGCTCAAACTCACAGGAATAGCTATCTATTCAAAACAGGACACGGATGGAAACTTAAAGAGACGGGAATTTTTTGCACACAACGCTTCCAGCCCACCTAGTATTCATAGTCAATAGGATAGCTCAAGAATAATATACTACTTCGTTCTCTCTATTAACTTATTTCAGTATTATTATATCATATATAATATATCAGTATTTCATTACGCATACTTATATCATATTATATCATAACGTATACTTATATCAGTATTTCATACTTGAACACCAAGAAACACGAATCATTTGTGGAAAAACTTAGAATATTGAAGTCCACTGAATAGCTTGATCAACTAGAAGCTAGTTTAACTTTGTTTTTGATCATTCTATCTTTTACACGCCCAATGTACATCGTGCTCCATTCAAAGTGAATGCGTCGTCTAGAGATACATTAATTCAAATTGTCTTGCAAAAGAGTAATGGAAAACTCCTCTGTTCCCTACAATCACCTACGTATAGACTGTCAAGCGGGCAAATCTACGGTCTCTCTGTCTTTGCATTTTTATAAGTCTTTCCAGTCCTGTTCTTGGTTGAAAACTTTACCTCCATTGGAACACTACGTAGGGGAATATGGATTGTAGGAAGTTATAAAGGATGCCCATTTTTAAGGCCAATTTTCTCGACATTGTAGATCAGTCGGGTAGTCAATGCTGAGACCTACATCCTTATTTGCAATTACAATAATTTTCTCTGGGTAGCTTGGGCCCGCCGGGCCTGGATGCAGCCGAAACACGTCCTCGAGACCCACGAAGCAAGGCCCGGCGGACCCAAGCTACCCAGAGTTAATTTTGGACTGCGGCAACACCAAAACGAACTACAATTATTTTCTTTGAGAATCCGGCTTGAAGTCTTTGACCAGACTTGGGTGCATAGCTGATAATTTCGACATAACTAAGCTTTCTCGACATAGAAAACATATACATTGACAGGATTGTCAACTAAAAAGGAATCATCCAGCTTTTTACATAGAAAACCTTTCATCGCATTTAATCGACAATATGACTCGTCACAAAATTCACAAAGTCAATTGGCTCAAATCCAAGCCACCCCTTTACGATACGTTCTTCAAAACTGGACTGAGGTGCATTCTTAGGCTATACCTAATATCTAGACATTCCCATTAACCTTTCTTCGTGCCATTAATCAGGGTGCAGTCCCCCAGACGAACAAGAACAAGATATTCTGGCACTTGAAATGAGTTTTTTCAAAACACCCAAAAATTCATCGATCTATCAGAATCTAAAACATTCCTGATATCCAGTGTCAGTGTCTACTTTCGTAATTTTCGCAAAAATAGAACGCTCTATTCTGAAAACACACTGCCGACGAAAAAGGGTCCACATCGCAGATCTTCATTCCCTGCCCATTACCAAGGAATTTTGTGTTCATGTGCTTCTTGACCGCATCTTGCACATATAACAAGTGATACATGTACGATGTTTTGAGTTTAATTGTCCATTTTCGTCAGTCAGCTTTCCTTAATTTCTTAAGGATAACCACTTCTTGCGAGCGGGCATTAAATGTACTGAGCAGTTGGTCAGAAAAAGTGGTACAACAATTTACAAAAACACTACAGCGATAATGTTGAGTCCGGTAGCCTTGTTGGAGCAAACGGCTAGTGACAGTTATTACCTTGTGAAGCTTGAACAGGCGGCTGTTGTTTCCCCGTTGGCAAGCCGAACTTTGCGTAACCAGTTTTTGAGTCATCTCAATAGGTTTCTACGCTATCCACTAGTCTCTACATGCAGCTTATTTCTATCGATCAACCTTCATAAATATTTTTCGGTCTGAACTGGATGATGTTAACAAACCGTAAATTGCATACTTACCATCTCGCGGTCTCGGAAGGGACAAGGATGACTTGCATTTTTTCCACTATAAACAGCCAGTGAATGCCTTAACTGCGGTGCGTGTTTGGTGTGTGCATCGCAGAATACCCAGCAAAAAGAACGATCAGGAATATCAGGCTAATGATTAACTAATGATTAGTATTAGCTTAAGCTAACCCTTAGTTTAATGAATTTACTAGTTTTGAACTGTACTTTTAAAATAACATTTTATGTCTTTCTTGGCATTTCCATGAAAAAGTCAGTTTCAAGTTGTGAAGTTGCGACGATCGGACGTGCGCGAACAGATTTAAGTACAGATTTCAAGAGTTTTGTAGTGAAAAGTGAGTGACAATTCTCTTGAGTGAATGATAATCTATGGGTAAGTGCAATTAGCTTAGTGCAATCACTACTTCTAGATTGGCCAAGCGAAAGAAAATAATTAAGGATAGGGTGTGCAATTTAATATAGCTTAAGTGTGATAGCTGCAAATACATGCGGATATTCGAAACGCCACTATCAACGGCTTGTAAAGCAGGTGAGGCAAACACTTTTTGAAAATAATCGTGATTTCGAGCGTCAAACGAACAATAATAGAGAATGGCCTGCCTTTAATTTAAATACATACTATTTCATTGCTGAAGACATTCAAGATAGTATTGAGAGTTTAAGTGATTTTAATAGTGAATCGGAAAGTTCGTTCAACGAAAAATTGGCGAATTGGATGGTGACCGAAAATATTTCACACAGTGCTGGAAATAAATTATTGGCAATATTAAAAAGTGATGGGCTGGATGTAACTACTTCAGTGTCGTCTTTATTAGAACCAAAAATATAAAATATATAAAATTATACAAAAATAATAAATATATAATAAATATTGTATAAAAAATGTGATAACGTATGTTAAGCCTGGTAGTTATATACATTTTGGTATTGTCAAAATGAGAAAAAAAATATAGTAATTTAAATATTGTAAATAATGAAGTAGTTCGTACAGACGTGAATGTAGATGGTCTACCACTTTATAAAAGCTCAAATACACAGTTGTGGCCTATTCTAGGAGCCGTTTGTGACAGAAATGGTCTCCGTCCTTTCATGATAGGGTGTTTTGTCGGTTGCAATATGCCCGAAAATGTGGACAAGTGTTTGATAAGTTTAATTTTAGAGCTGGTGGAAATCGATCAAAATGGACTTGAAATAAAATATTTAAAATGTAAATTGGTTATAAGAGCGTTTGCTTATGATGCTCCTGGAAGAAAATTTATGACATTAACAAGGTCCCAGAATCGTTATCATGGATGTCCGTTTTGTAATCAAGTAACTCGAATTAATAGAACAATGGTATATTCAACATCCGTTGGTCGTCCGAGGACAGATGAAAGCTTTTCATGTCGTACTGATATTGATTACCATAACTTACATTATAGAGACAAACAAAATTTACTGGAAACTTATTGTATAAAATTTATTTCACTATTTCCATACGATCTTCTACATTTAATTGATATCGGTGTAAGCGAAACAGTTATATCTAAATTTTGACCGGTACAATAGTGAAAAGCTTTAATATTTCAAAGTAAGCAAAAGCGAGGCTTTCAGTGGAAATGTTACAATTAGTAAAGTCAGTCGCTAAGGAATCCAGCAGGAAACCAAGGAGTTTTGAAGAACTTCTAAAGTGGAAAGGTACAGAGTTTCGTCAATTAATTTTATACATAGGCATTGTAATATTAAAGGAGATTTTTGACAAGCAGCTATATGAAAATTACTTACTGCTGTGTTGTGAATATCGGATTTGTCTTGATTCTGGCTTATTTAAAATGAATGCTCCAGTTCTAAAAGAAATACTGAAATTGTTTGTAGAAAATTTTCCTACGTTTTATGGAGATTATTGCATATAATAGACTAGTAAAAAAGTAGATAAGATATAAAAAGTAGAGAAGTTATATTTTGGGAAAATTTCAAGGGAAAGTTTAGTAAACACTGAAGAAGGGAAAAAATGGTTATTTTAGTTAAATAAATGGGAAAAAAGTTTTTAATCGACACTACTCTATATATAACCTCACCATTATTTATGCCTTATCATAAGGTATATATAATGACAAAGCTGTAAGCCTGTCTTGCCCATGACATGGCCTATGTTAAAATCAGGAATAAAATAAGGTAAAATATAATAATAAGGCAGACTGGTGATAAGCATAATGCACTAAGGAATAAACTACACTAAAATAATCCTTATATAATGATTATATTGTTTGTTAGCTAAGCCTTAGACTAAGGTTTACACTCATCATTATTTATGGCTTATCATTAGGTATACAAAATGATAAAAGCTGTAAACCTGATTGCCTTTGACATGGCTCATCATAAATCAAGAGATAAAATAAGGTAAAGTATATGCAAACTGTTTTCCCTTACAAGTGATAGGTCTTATGCACTTAGGAATAAACTACACCGAAATAAGCCTTATATAATGATTATATTGTTTGCTGGGTAGTTTATAGTTTGCTTATATTTAAAATCTTTAGTTACCCCGAGTCGAAAAATAAGGTTGGATTTCATCCTGATGGGCCTGATTTCATACTTATTCAATACTGATCTCATACTGTCAAGTCTGATTTTACACTTTTTATCCTAATTCTATGCTGATGATGAAGATTGATTTTAAACGTAAGTCTGATCTCATCCTGTCCTGATTTATGTTTATAGATTTCATCCTTATCTCAGCCTGCTTATTTTTACTACTGCTAAACCAGCGGTACAATATTTTTCTTTCGGGGTTGGAGTTAGCTATAAATGCATGAAAATATGCGGGTACCAAGAAAAAAAAATTGTTCTGTACGTACTTCTCTCATGCTCTTGGTAATTCATATGTTTGGGTCTAAGATAAGTAAACATTATAAATGACGTAGAACGGTTAAGGAAATAGACGGTCCATTGTTTTGTTAAAATTCTGACGTCATTTTTTAAAACGAATACCGAAGTGGTAAGACGTATTTGAAATAGTTCTAGTGGAAAAATATTTTGTGGTGAAAAAAATTTCGTGTAATAATAGTGATAATGATTTTACTCTTGTTGTTTTGGACAGAGGATAGAGAGAGTAGTGTAGTGAGTTGTATGTCAATAAATCCAGACAATTGGATAGTTGACCAAGAAATTAAATTATTATTGCAGACTGCTAAAAGAAAAAGAGCGTAGTATACTGCCAAAATTTTATTGTTAATTAGTAAGTATATGCTTTTTCAAAATGATTTTGCCATATTTTTAAAAGCAAAATCTACAGAGCTATGTGTTTATAAAAATTTTTGGTGTTTACTCATACATAAATTAATTTTTATATTTTTCCATTTATATAACAATTTTTGTAATAATTTTTAATATTTTCATAAATCATTCATTAAATCATGAATATGATGAATAACTGACGTTATTCATCATATTAATTTATTCTGAGTTTTTCTTTCATGAGTAAAGCAAATTTCAAATTAAAAATTTTAAAATTTAAACTTCAATCAAAATACTAAAATCACAAAAAAACGACGTGAATAAATGCACGCTGTGTGCGAACTTATGTGTCTAAAGAACAACTGCAGCATGTAGGGCATTCCGGAAGAGTTTCATTCTACATTTATACCCGGTAGGAGGCGCTCGAATGATGTGGTGAGGAGATAACCAACTCCTCCGAAGGAGAGCTCCGCTTTTGGGACCAACATCGAAAGCTAAGATTGATTGCAGCCTTACACATTTGCTCAAGGCAAATTTACAATTACAGACTTTCCTACAAAAACTGGAACAACCTCCTAACAAACAAAATTTGTATTTTGCTAAGATTAAAGATAAACTGTTTAGGTAGCACAAAACTGCTTCGTCGGTTGTGCAGAAGGATTATCTTTCTGTGAGGCAACAATAGCCTTCGCTTCTTAACAAAGAAAATATTGTTATCATGATCATTATTGAGCTGCTTGGTATTTGAATAGACGATTCTTGCGAATAGGCTTAGTATTTTATATCATACTCTTTAATCAAGTCCTACTTTTAAATGTTCTGAGCACCTCCTACTTCTGGAAATAATTTCCGAACCTCCAACCTCATAACGCTAATAACAAGTACTGTGTAGGGATAATATACGAAACGTGTACAAAGGAAGAAAACTTCTCTCCGTTAATAACAAGGGCAAGTCTGCAAATTTTACTAAATAAATAAAGCGACAGAGGCTATATCCACTCAGCTTCTACAATAATACCATTGCCTATAAAAGTAATCACCTCATACAACGAGCCTTGAATGTTATACGCAACTACATTAGTTACACCGGTAATGAAATTTCTAAATCAAAGAAATTCAAATGCCTCTGTCCGGAAACAACAATACCCGCCACATTCTAATACTAAGAAGTCCAAATAACGAGTTGCGATTGGAAGGAAACACAAGGTTGTGGACTTTGTTCACATCAAAGGATATTCCACACCCGAAACACTTTGGGATAAAACTAATTTTGAATTCAAATTGAGCAATCAAAACAAACCGAGAAACGCGAGCTCATCGAACCTTTATTTTTCTTTCCCTTTCTTTTTCAATTGTATTTTTTGTTGTTTTTCGTGCTGGGGACGTTGTCCTTGTCATTGTCATTTTCTTTTGAGGCAAAGAATGAAGTTCCTATCTCCCTATTTTCTCGTGACCTCTTTCAAAGATTGCTTCCTTTATATTATTTTATTTCTGCCAGAACAAATAATAGTGAGTTCTGACTTTTCGACTTTCAAGTCACGTCTTTGTGACTCCACTCTTGGTGTAAGAAATAAGAAAAAAATCCAATTACATTTATCTTCCAATTAAGTTCTTTGCACTCCATCTGCTCGGGATAAAACAAAGTAAGTGGGTGGATGGCTTACATTGGCGGCAGTAAGTTTTCGGAGGACTCACTGTTTTATTGCATCCTATTTTTACGAAACTTGTGGGCGGCGGTATGTTGGCGATTAATACGGATAACATTTTTGTAACATTCGAAGCTTACGAAATCTTTTATTAAATTAAGAAATTAATGAATTATTTTTTATGTCGCTGTATTTATATTTTGAAAGATTGAATGATTTGCGAATACATCCGAACTGCTGCTTCCTATCACAAAACACAATTATTGATTCCTGAAAATGAAAACTTCCATGAAGTTTCTACATTGTTTCTATATTTAACATAATTTTTAAATCAATTTATATTGATTTTATGTCACGATTCTTCTCTTTCGTTAGGATCAAGTCGGAACCACCCGACATTCGATTACAACGCAGTTGAATGAAATCTGTGCAACGGCGCAAAAAAAATTCTGTGGGATTGATTGATTCGTTGAAAAAATTTGCGAGGTAAGCGCATTTAAACTAATTTCAGATCCAGCAGTTTAGTTACGAATTCGACGGAATCGATCTAAGTTAAATTACTATATTTTGACAATTTGTTTCCAATTCCAGGAACAGGACGGATAAGTTCAAAGCATGACACAGACGATGAAATTACGAAACTAGCACGAGCCTTCCGTAATATGACGGCCAAAGACAAGAAGAATCGATTCGTGGCAATAGAATCAATAGAAAATGAATAAATTTCGGACGCATGGTAAAAAATATGTATGTTTGAACCAATTAAAAAAAAATTTTAATATTGGACGTTCTGGATTGCAATGAGCAATAGTGGCGAAAAAACATTCAGGTACGCGGCAAGATTCAGACATAGTACGGTCATAACACCAGTAGGCGTTTTAGTTAACTCTGATGTTCAAACCCAATTTGACTTTCTTTTTTGACAGATTTTCAATTTGACAGACTTTCGCACCCAGCATACCCAGGTATCCTCTTACAGTAATCTCTTAATTTTTAATATTTCAAGGCAGGAAAAAGTGTCAGGTAGTAGACACAACTTCAATTGTTCGGAACAGAGCAGCTGCTTCCCCCACAGAAAAGAATGTCGAGCTAAAATTTGGTTGTTTCTACCATATTGTATACTCTAGCATATTAACGGGACTCGTAGTTCAGTATATTTTGAGTTTTCAGTAAATTCAGACGTGTTTCAAGATAAGAAAGTGAAGGGAAAAAGCCATGGAAAAAGTATCTAGAGTGTAGGTAAGTTAATTTCATGTATTTGAGCAATATTTTTTGAATTTTTGAAAATAAATTTGGTGCTATTTTCAAAATAATTGAATTTAATAAAAATAAAATAATTTATTTTGTACAATCAGTGCAGCAGAGCAAGAGGCGTATTTGAAAACTATTTTTAGTCATGATTCACATTCAAGTGGACTGCCTGATAGTGAAGACGAAGACTTGGCTCCGCAGTCCATTACAGAACTTCCTGTCCAAGATAACGACTCCGAAAATGAAGAATTAGACAATTAGGAATATAGATAAGAATATGCAAACGAGCACGTGGAAGAACAGCAAGCGGTTGAGTTTGACATTAATGAGAGTGAGAACAACGATGAAACAGAAGCTGTGGAGCCAGAAGGTGATAGAGTATCAAAATGGTCGATTTGCGATTATGGAAACGCGTACTCTGAACACGGCATAATTTATACTGGTAAAACAAATAAGCCCGTACAAAAAATCAGATCAAAAGAGTGGTAAAAGAATTAGAGTCTCCGTACCCAGGAAGTGGAAGAAATATCTGTATGGATGATTTTTTCACACCTTTCACATTGCAAAGCACTTGCTATCGTGGAATCTTACCATTTTTGGTATAATAAAAAAGACTAAACCATTTATGCCAATTATCTTGGCTGCAAATAAATCACGAGCGCAATACTCAACAGTTTTTGGCTTTCGTGAAAAAGTGACGGTGTACTGTTACGTTCCTAAAAAAAATAAAGCGGAAATTCTAATAAATAGAAAGAAAAAACCTGAAATGATCAACTATTATAATAAATATAAAACTGGCATTGACACTATGGACCAGAAGCTGAGAAGATATACAAGTCAGCGGCGCCGTTCAAGATGGCCAATGGCAATGTTCTTCAACATATTGGATATCATTTCACTCGCGGCATACATAATTTATTATGAAATAATAATATGATTAAGAAAAACACAGCGGAACGACGTCTTTTTTTGTGCAAACTAAGTAAAGAACTTGCAAAGCCAATGATTAAAGAACGCAGGACAAATCCTTAAGCAATGCGCTTTGTACAACAAAAATTGCTGTTGTGAGTATCATATGTCGTGAAATAGCAACAGTAACAGAAGAAGGGAAGAAAGAAAGTCACGGGATCCTGTATGATCACGGGATCCTGATCCATAAGAAACAAAGAAATAGGCGCAAGAGCTGCAAGGAATATCAACGGCCGGTGTGTTCTGAACATACAAAAAATATTATAAAATGTACCGAACGCAATTAAAAATATTATTTATAAAGAAATGAGTGTTTTGATTTTTTGTTTTTGTAATAAAATTGACTCCCATGCCCCAACCAGAATTATTTTTATTATAAAAACTAATTAAAAATATTGTGGGTACCCGGGTATCCGAGTGCGAATGCGGCGATGGCTCAAGTTCAAATAAACTAAAAGCATATGAAAAATATTTAAAATACACGAATTGCTTGCTTAAATAACGAGGATCCGAGAGCTTAAGATTACATTATAATGTTTTTTTGATGCAAATATAGCGCAGTGGGCACCCAGATACCTGGGTATGAAAACAAAGGTTGAGCACATGCACTTGATGACTACTATTATCTTTTGAATGTTTTGTATTTACCTACAAAACCATCCACATTTCAAGTTTTCTAAATTTAATCTGAAAAATTTTTCTGCGAATGTTCCACGCCGACAATGTGCTGGAAAATTACAAGAAAAATTACAATGATTTATTAAAACAAATATAAAACAGGTTGGTGGCAGGTTGTTAACAAATGATGTTTTGTGAAACCGTACTTTGGGATGTGGTACATACAAATTGATTTGAAGTTTCAACAACTTCTAGCAGAATTTGTAAAGTATAATAGCACCAATTTTTAGAAAGCAGTCAGTCAACTTTTTTATCAATAAATTGTTATAATGCATCTAGGATCAAGAGCTACAAGAGCGGTGACAACCTGGTGAAATCCATATTTACAAAATGGAAAAAAACTAAAGTGTTAAAACTATAGAGGTACCTCATCACGATGCAATAGATGCCAACAATTTCCTAAGCTGCTAGAGCCCAAATTCGTGTAAAGGCCTAAAACATCATTTGAAGATTAAGGACCAAGGAGGCTTTAGGGATTGAAACTCGCTCACCGACCAACTGTTTACAACCAAGTGAAGTTTACTATACTTTTGTGGACTTGAAACAAATATACGATCAGAAATCATACTTGACTTTAATTTCCTATCGAAATTTGTCTGTTTCACAAAAGTGACATTAATATTAATAATGTCAAATTTTAACAAACAACTAGCTGACGGATGCGTTTGACACGAAGATTAAACGGAAGTAGCGTGATGGACTGGCATAATTGTTGGTTAACTATTATTGCGAAAAGTGCGCTTCACAATGAATAAAAATTCAAACTAAGCTGTCATACATGCGTGGACTTCTATATCTGCTGAATCTGCTGAAACTAACATGCACCAAAAACAAAGCAGATCAGGCTACAAGTTAGCGGAACTACACAATTTGGCTGATCAAAACAAAGAAAAAAATACTAACCCACCCTATGTAATTTTTAATGGACAAAAAGTAGTTCCACAAGGGTGTAGTATTTAACTGATGTTGTAATATCTTTAATTCTTCTCTTTCCACTCAGCGTGCAAATGTCAGATGACATGACAAGCGAGCTGATGACAGCTGCATATACTTCGAGCAAAGCAAACCTCATCACATTTAATTCAAATCAAAATAATGCAAGAATATTGCTCCACATGAAAAATTAGATTTTTTGATAAAACAATAAAGATAAATACTGCAACTGGAATAGAATAGGTAAATATAAAGAACTGAAAGGAGCAGTCCTTCCTAAACGATCTCTTTATGTTTGGTTATCCGAAGAAAGGAAACAAAATTGATATATGCAAATAGACGTTGTTACTCTATAGCAATAATACTTTAAAATTGTCTGAGGTCTGAGGACTTTGTGAGTGAGAGTCACAAAGCAGTACTCCAAGCCATGTTAAAAAAGCCCTGGATTTGCCGAGTTTTCTGATTCAATACGACACGAACATACACCAAAAACCTACCACTCATTCGCCTAACGTTGACCTAACTTGAAATTGGTGTGATAGGACACCCTTACTGCCTTGTGTCTGTGGGTGCAGGTCACCCACCTGCTGAATATGTCAAAAATTTATTTAGTTTTTTTTCTCCTTTTTTCATTTGTTTCCAGCAAGATTATATTTACTTTACTGTTTGATCGATCTGATGGTCAGGTACACCTTCCGTCCCCCGAGTCCCTGTGTCTTAGCACTTTCAAAGTGTCGTTGTCATGTTGTCTTATTTCGTCAATAAATTTTAGGGCACAGTCACGTATGCATTTGTCAATTGTGTCTGAAATAATGTCTTTTTGTGTGTCTACGTTTCTTTCGTACCATGTAAATCGGAAAATTTTCTTTATTGCCTTGTTCTGGAAGGTTTGGAGTGCTTTTTTGTTTGATACGCTCGTTTGGCTTAGTGCTGAGCAATGAATGGTCGGCATGACTGGTTCGTTTTTCACTTTGTAGCGTTTGGCCAGTCTCCTAAATGGCACATCTCCTCTAGACTTTACAGGAAGCTCACCTATCGACGATCGTTGAACTCAAGTAAACTCTTACTTAGTTAGTTAGCTGGTTTGCTTTCGTTCAGAATTTAGGATCACTCTCGCTCCTAGCTCTCTATCAGGTAGCAGATTATCTTTATCAGATATTTAATTTCCTGAGGGATTTCATTGCCATTGCTGGAGTTGTGACTGTTGTATCCGCTATTGGCTGCTCTATTTTATTTGTTAGTTCTTCGATCGTAGAGCTCATATTTCGGACTGTGTTTTGATTTTGGGTCAAACTTTCGTTAGCTAGAGCTGTTTGGAAAGTTTGCCAGTTTGTTTTCTTCCTCTCTTTTAGGGGTTCCTCTACGAAGATGTCTTTTATCAGGAAGTAGACTGGTCTATGATCTGTCCAAGGTCTATGATAAGTCCAGTATGGTGCCGTGTATTCTGTCAAAGTTTGTCTGCTGGATGATGCACGCAGTTTCAGGTTGATTGCTTATCACAGCACCCAAGCCGCTGTCCCCTCTGTCTGTGAGTGGTATTTTTGGGGGGGGGGGGTGGTTTGCTTTGCACAGCGATTTGTCTAAACGACTTCCTTATATTTTAAGGGTCCTTGGAACAACGCCCGCAGCTTGGCGGATCTTCTGCTCAGCAGTTGACGCATGGGTTTATGCTCTGGTGTCAACTTACACTCAGAGAAGTGATGGAGCCCTTCGAATTTTACGCATCTTGCTTGCGCATGACATTTATCCGAGGAACGTTCAAACTGCTGGCAATTGTGACACATCAACTGCCCATTTCGTGGCTTTGGCGCTTGTTCCGTGCAGACGAGATGTCATATGGCAGAGACATTGTAAATTTCTGTTTTTTACTCCGGAAAAAGTACTTTAACCCATTTCAAGGTTGTGATTTGAGGTAGTTTACCGCTATTTGGCGGTAGCTTTGTTGATCCGAATCGAGTCTTCGATCTCCAAGCCGTGGAGTTCCTTGATTTTCTCTCTTCAGGTAGGTAATACTGTGGATATTTTAGTAGTTATTTGAATGCCTTTTGACAGCCGTTTAGCCGTTTTGTGTTAATGTTATTTGCCTTCATAAGTCGATTGACTTTGGTCAATTTGCCGGGTTCCCTTAGTATAATAGGTACAGTCCATAATTAAGCTTTCTCCTTTGAGGATGCTGACGACGAAACGGTTTGTTGACGTCACGCTGTTTTGGTGGTAGTATGGAAGGAAATTGCTCATCATCGGCGACAAGTTCGCTAACAACTGTTGTGGGTCGACTCCTCTCCTCAATGAGGTCGCTAGCCGGCAACGCCGCAACTCCATATTTCTCGGTACGCGAGTTCGGGAATAAATTAATTGATCGTCCCGTGAGCTGTTCGCTGGTAGAGGCTAATCTAATAATTAGTAATATAGTTAGTAGTTAACAATATTACTATAGTTGGTAATATAATCTAATAGTTAGTAATGATAATGAAAGAAATAGAAATTATACTAAGCCGGAGAATAACGCTCGTGACGAATCGTAGTTATCCCAAATTGATTCTTGAGTGGATTTGGTTCCGTAACGATTGACGCCGCAAGAACAGCGCCACGACAAGAAAAAAAAAATGGTTTGCGGCTTCGCTACGCGCGGGTTACGGAATCAGAGGAATTACCCTCTCGCGGGCGATCACCTTAGTGGGCGACCGTTATGTGGAAGAAGATAAAAGACCGATGAGCAGGAACGGGCCCTCTTTTTTTTTCTGGAAAATCGGGTTGTGACTAGGACCGCTGCCAACTGAATCTCATTCTAATTACAGAAGCGCAAAGTGAAACCAAAAATAAAGTCAGCTCGCCCAGATAAACCCGTCAAAAGAATAATAGGAAAGTATAACAGGGAAATCATCACAATTCGGCTTCCGAGGCTTAGGCGAAATTTCACCATCCTAATTTTCACAATCCTAAGCCTAGTTGAAAAGAAGGAGGGAGGTGCGTATGTTCACACTGATGAAATTGTGATGAAATTTATACGAGGGACATTCCATCGTTGCTGTTTCCCATGTTGAATATAACCCATGTCATGTTTCACAATCGAAAAAAAGGGCTATCAGGCCCATAAGTACGTGCGACTTCAAGTTGATGCATTAGACAATGTCAACATGTCTGAGCGTTCTTGCAACAAGGTGGATATAACATCAAAAAGTACCATAGAATCAATCAAAATTGCGATTGAAAAACAGTAAAGCCACCCAATTTTCCCTTTTTTCTAATTGAGACAGGATTATTTATAGTATTTATGTTTGGAGGAACAGCTGCAGAGTAGTGCAAGTCCTACAGTAAGCCTGTCGTGGAGAAAAGCAGAAATGGCTTAAAATATCAACAAGCCATACGAAGAAGAACTCAACTTTACAACAACAAATTACAACACAACCAATATTTATGTTTGGAGTGTTCAGCAAAACCAATCAGGAACAGGGCGAGAGCGCTTCACCATAGTTGTCTATCGCAAAAATTGGACCCTTGAGGTCGTATGTGGAAGATAATCTAGCTTTCATCAACGACCTATGTATATATGTAAAACATACAAGCATTGTTTCTATTTTAGTTGCATTCTGCTGTGCTGAACCTGCTTTTGCTACACTATCCTCCCCTTCATTTTCGTCAACATCGCAGTTTCCTAGGACCCCAATTTTTTATTTAAAAAAGCTTATGAGTTTTCTATAACATGTGGAGGTGAAAATGTCTTCGGTTTTCGATACTTTGTACGGAGCTCCATTTTGTCGGCATTGATAGTGCGTTCCGTGTTACTTTACTCACTTGATAAAAAGTGAGAATGTTTTCCGCTCCAGGCCTACATAATTTCTGGGAACATTCTACTGATTAGTATAACAATTTATATGTCGCAAGAGTATGCTACCGTTCCAGTATTTGGTAAAATGTGTGTATCCAGGCAAGTGATACTACTATTGTTGCTAAATTTATTCAACGTCAGGGCTTTTTCATCACCTAGAATGTTACTTTACTTTAGTAGTTCCATCATATGTTTGTTAAGAGGTTAATGTTTTTCTTTTCTGTGATGGCTGCTACTATTCTCTCCGGCTGTGCATTGCTGAAGGCTCTTTCGACATCTATTAAGAAGACCAATGTGTAATCTTCTATGGCACGGTTTCTTTCTTCCTGTTGACTACTGTACGTAGTGAAATCTCTGTTGTGCGTCTTGGAAGGTTCATTCAGGTTGCTTTTCTGTAGCCATCTATTTGGCATCCCAGGGTTTTTCAGCATACAATACGCTAATCTAACAGGTCGATAATCCGTTACTTATTGTGGCCTGTTTTGCCGCTTAGGTATGAAAGCTTTTTAAGCATCTCTCTCCAGTCCAAAAAAATATCCCTTGCCTAGAGAAGATGTGTACATTATCACCAAGATCGATATTTCGATATCCAACTTTCATAAATAAGATTAGATACACTTTGTCGGTTCCTGGTGATTTAGTTGGTCAAAAAATCGGTTAATAGCTCATATGACCTTTACTACGTTTACCATAGGGGAAGTAGAGCACGGTAAGGGCGACCTAGGTACTTGTTCTAGCACTTCATCTCTTGAGTCCTGAAAGTGCCAGTACGGGTAAGACTCCTATAGACTTCCACAAGAAATCAAACTCTTGATAAAGAGGAGGAATTAAATGCGTCGAAGAGTTAGGATGTGTTAAGATTGCCTCCGAAAAAAGGGTAATTTAAACATTCTGGCACATGAAATAAATCATTTGCAGACTTTTATAATTTTCGTATGGACTCAAATTTGATAGTTCGGATAAAGCAGCAGACTTTGCGGATTCACTAGATGTAAGCGTCCAAGACGTAACATTAAAAAATGTCAGCAAGCTGATACGCTCTTCTACTCTGAAAGTAATCGAGATATTTCATATAATTATAGGAAATAAGAGAAAAATACAGAACTACCAGAAGAAATTTCACATGACTTTATGAACCAATACAAATATTATTTATGGTATTTTTGATATTTTTGTAAGGTATCCAAGCTGAATTGGATAGCCATTTGCGTTTCGTCTTACCTCGCTAATAAGCAGAAAACGCGTTGCTTATCAGAACAATTGAAATTACCAATCATCGCTATATCTTCTCTGTTAAACAGTATGTCGTCAGAGCAGCGTACGCCTCAGAATCCTAACTTGTTTTTGACATAGTGAATGCCTTCAAAAAGCCTAGGATGTAGAACTTGTCTTCAAAGTACAATCAATTTTCTAATTCTCTTCTTAAAACTCAACAAAAAAAAAACATTCCGACGAGGTCGAACCTCTCGCGTCTAAATTGACAAGAACCAACCTCATCTATGACCAAGTCAAGCTAAAGTCCCTCAAAGATCATCGCTCCACCGAAACCCAAAGTATATATACTGCGGGAGTTTACCTTGTTTGACAAATAACGTAGAAATAGCTAACACGCCATTGATACGGTGGCTGTTACACATGACGATAAGCAAAATTAATTACGTTAAAATTACAAAACTCAATCGATACACTATCGGAGTATTTCCGTGTGTTAATGGAAAAAGAGACTCAACAAATTTTATACAACAGAAAGACGGTAAACATTCCATGTGTGAAAATGGAACCAAACAATTTAGAATGGAAAAAGACCGAAAAAATATCAAAGACTATATCTTCACTACTTCGTTTTCCATTTCTTTAATTTTCCGTAAAAAGACGCAAACCTATTTTTAACAAATATCAGTTATTATATTATTAACTATACTATATATATAGTTAAATATATTATTACAAATATAGTTATACACAAATACATATTTATGAAGTGATAGTGCCCTCTTCTTCATAGAGTGATAAAGCTCCCTTCCATATGTGAAAACATTGAGGAAGGGGGCACTATTACTCCCGAAACATATATTTGTTAACAACCAAAATTGATTGGCGTCATTTTACGGATAATCAAAGAAAAGGAAAAGGAAATCTGGCACTACATTTAGATGACCAATCATCAAGTCTGCTAAAATGATTATGAAAAACAATCTACTAATGTTCAAATCGGTTTTGCTGCCTACGCGACTCTACCGCAGTACTTTCTTCTATCAGACAACAACAGGCAATTAAAAGAGCCCTTCAAACAATGCAGAACAGAGCCTTAAGGTGGATTTTTCCGCTAGAAAAAGAATCAAAAAAGGGCCTGGAAACAGAAAACATGTGACACGGTCCTGAAACCCTTCAACAAAATTGCCTAATAATTAAATAGTACCAAGGGATTCCTTAAGATACTAGATAGAAGGATACTATTGGAGTATGAAGATGTCAGATCAATAACATACTAATCAAAACAATGGCTTTAATCAGATTTCCAGATGATCGCCATGAAGCGCATATGGATAAAAACTAGCTCCAGACAACAACCACTCTTCGGGCCATCATAATAAAGTTTGATTTATTTTAGTCATATAAGCGCCAGTTACGGCTACCAGTAAAAAGTGCCGAAATAACTCCCGGTATAACGGTATTCGACTTAAATTTTTCAAATGCATTTTTCGGATGTATTTTTCGGCATACCTTGTTGGGGATAGAAGATAGAATGATGCGAAGTAAAGATGCTGTCCTAAATTTTGTATTCATATACAATGACTATTAAAACCGAGAAACTATTCTGATCAACGTTTAATCTAAGAAAGCAAGCCGTTGCGAACTATTCACTCACATATCGTTTTATTTCTAAGCTATCTATCTTGTAAAGCACGCGTTTTTGCTACTGTATATTGGTATCTTCTTTGCGATGCCATTCCAGACGGTTAGAGCTTTTGACTGGTTATGCCATGGAAGCAAAGTTGTGATTGTTGTGACATAAATAAAGTACATACATTCCTAACAATTTGAACCATTTTCCGATTAAGCATTGTTCCGGGAAAATCTTTGTCTAAGAGATGTCGCCCGAGAGTTTAGCGCTGTATGAAGCTGCGCTGTGGTCTAGATACGGATCCAGATAACACTGAATTATATTATACATGATTTGGTTTGTGGTGAATATAAAATTGAGAGTGGGTTTTTGAAAAAATATAAGTATTTCACAAAAAAACGAGCGATACGTTAAAAAATGGAAAATTCAGCGCAATTTGTATTCCAACCAAGTGGGTAATCACATCAAACCAATTAAACTTCAAGCCATTGCATTTGGACAGAACTCACGAAAAGGAAATGAGAGCTTCAATAGTGGTATCGGGGACCTGGTTAAGATGAATAGAATGTAGTGTAAATATCATAACATGAAGCAATTTTCAAGGGAGCGTTCACATTGAAATTTCTGAAGTGATCAAGGTGTTTTTTCTGAATCTCTTCAGCATCACACTCAAATATTTTCATTCTTTTAGTAATACTGGCTGACTTGCATTGCTCCTTATTTCCAAATGCATAATTTAACGAAGATGAATTTTATCCGAGTCAACCGTGTGTAATGATTTATTCGATCGATTCTGTTGAATCAATTAAAAACGCTTAACCTAAGTAAGTATGTAGTGGCCAATTTAAATTAACCAACCGTTCCAATTTAACTTGGTAGCAAACGAACAGTCCCTTATGATAATTTTAACTTAAATACTTTAACCCGCAAACTTTAAGTCATTTTTTTACAAGCAAGCCAACTTTCCTTAATTCAAGATGTTACTGCATAAGCAATTTATTTATAAATACAATTTACAATTTCTTCTCGTCGTTTCTTATTCGAATTGAAAGTAAATCACGTCCATGCGAAAGAGTAAAACCATTTCAGATTTCATGTATCCAGCTAGAGATATCGCTGTGAGACTTTGATACTAAATCCAAAATGCAGAAAAACGATCTTTTTCCATATTGATTGCTTCCTTGTGGGATCAAGTTTCAATGGAATCTTGAGAGAAAAATACTAAAACTTAATCTCGTTGAAAAGTCGACTACTTTGCATTTAAACAGAAAACAGCAAAATGGTATTCTAGCCATCAATATTCAAATGTTGTTGTATATATTTCACCTGTCACATTGCATATATTCTCTTCGACTCGCACAATAGAGCATTCAATACATTCAATACATTCCAGGATTTAAGTTGTCTTCTGCACATAAAGGAGGGAAAAAGTACGTGAGAATAAATCACGAGGGCTCTTGTGGCACATAGCTTGGATTCTCTGTTAATGGAATATGCATATATCGACATATAAATTCTCAAGTAATGTGGCAGTTCAATTCCAGTAGGGCTCATATTTATAAAGTGTCACATCCTTAAACGCGATATCAGCTATCACAGCGACATAGTGGCGAACGGAACGAGGAAATGTGGGAAAACATGGCGTAAACCTGACTGCCTTTTACACCACACGTTTCCGATAGGTTTAGTCGAAATAAATGCCACAACTGGAGCCGGAACTTGCAACTCAATCTGTGCTACATACATTTCTACACCGTATTGGCACTTCATTTATTCGCTTGCTAGATATATTTAAAGGGCACATATCCTCGCAGCCACGCAGACTTATAGGCTCATAGATACCCACTTGTATGAGAAACGAGCAAAGTCACTCTGCCGTGTTCGGCTTTCAGCTCGCTAAAAATTAAAATACACCCACCCGTCACTGAAGGAGGGTGCGACGGAGTGAAACCTCGATAACGAGATACGAGGAGAGCTGAAAACGGGTTAAAAAAGCGAAAAAGATATTTATCACAGCTACATGTCTACCGGAGGAAAATGTTTATTTGTATTTCATGTTATTCCGCATTATTTGGGGATGATTTTATTTCTAGGAAATTTGTTTCGCGTCCATCAGTGATTTTGATTTATGGCTTTTCAAAGGACTCAGTTATTCATTTAGACATTCGTTTTCAACGGATTATTGTCAAATTGAAGCCATTTTTCTTGCTATATCATTTCATTCTGTGTATGAACATGTATCTTCGTTCATCATAAAATCGTGTTGAAGTGTGTGTAAATAATTAGGAATAAAGCACAGAAGTAATCATTTAATATTGTTTCGACTATCTGTACACTTTAAATTAAATGCAGAAGAATATTTTTTATTTCAAACTTTTTACTTTGCTTAGTATTTACATATTTGTTTGAAGTTTACAGCCGGACAGGGATGCCCAAAATTGTAATGTAAAACAGTAGTTTATGTCCCTATAGAAACTATAATATATGAAATTTTGTTGTTTGATGACATTTCCGATGCAACAGAAAGTCAGTTTTGTATTCAAAATTTTCGAAATGGATCGCTTCTCTTTAGAACAAAGTTGGGAAATATTAAAAACTTATTTCCAAAGTGGTGAGTCATCTACTCAAACTATGAGAAATTTACTTTAAAAAAAATTTGTCACGAAAAGGATGTGCCAGAAACGCAATTTGTGGATTAATTCGTGAAACTGGATCGTTGTTGGATAGAACATCCTGTCCACATACTCGTCAGTGTGTTCAACTAAAAACATGCTGTTCTTCATATTGTACGTGAACAACCCTCAGCGAATTAAGGTTACTTTTCAAGTAACCGAAAGAAAAAATCAATAAAATTCTTTTCAAAAAAAAAGGTCATTTATTTCACTTACATCATTACTTTCTTAACGTTAACTTACAACTGAATGTCTTAAGTCGAAATTCTATGCTCTTATATACTATTTTCTAATTACATCGTTACCGCCATACAGACATCTCAAATAAAACTTATTGCATTTTATCCCTTCATATTCTTGCAAAATAATTCGAATATTTTTAACAGATGATTTGGGTTTTGGGAGAACATCATAAGAACGATTCGGAAGAGGTTATTGTATTGTTTTATTGCATTTTGTTCTTTTCCGAATCTTACGCTATGGATGCAATCTGTGATAAGGATAGGAATTATCAATAACTCCCCTTCCCTTAGACTGAAGCTCATGCTTCAGAGTATGTTCGTGATTACTTTATTATTTTCTTTCTCAAAATATTTTTTTTTTGCTAAAAATAAAGAAAAATCTTCCTTTTAATTTTATGTTTTTTTATTTACCTTGCGGAATCGATTTTCCACTGTGATCGTTCGGTCTTCATCAGCGATTGATTTCCTTAACCTAGACATGCTGTTTATATACTAATCTTAGATGGAATAAAAATGAACCCCAAAGGGAAATCTCACTTAAACCAAGTAATAAATTAATTGAATTTTAATTAGGCAATCAGCCTAAATAGCAACGATTTGCAGTTGCCTTCATCACTGTTCATTAGGGAATTCCTTTCCCTAAATATCGCTATGCTTTCTAAGGCATCCAGGTCCCTCGTTTCTCTAGCTTCTCTAACTGGTGTCACGTTGTTGATGGTGATTTCGTGCCCTTTCGTGATGATGTGTTCCGCTACTGCTGACCTGAAATTGCTTTCCTTTCTTCTTCGCTGCTGCTGCTTCGCTTAGATGCTCTCGGATTCTGGTGTTGATCAATCTCTTTGTTTGTCCGATGTAAACTTCTTGGCAGTTGGAGCATTCGATTCAGTATATACCCGATTCCTCTTGCGGCTGTCGCTTGCCCCCTATTGGATCCAAGGATATTTTTGAGCTGCTTTTTATTGCTGGATTCGATGATATATGCGTGGAATTTCTTTTTTTTTTTTTGGTTTATTTCGGTGAAGTTAAAAGAATTTAATAAGGACAGTATATTTTCTCTGGGAAAAAAAAACGAACTTCAACAGTATATTTTATAATATAAACGTTAGGATGCTTAAAAATTACGTATGATTTTTCGTTGCAATTATCAACATTTACCTTTTGGTAGGTTTACATTTTCTTAAGTATTTGGCTTTGAAATAAGGTTATAAATTTTTTTTGTTTGTTGTTGCAAAGAAAATTTAACAATGTTTAATTAATGAACCACATGAATATACCTTTTGTAGTTGTATTCCAAAAGAATAGCTTTTACTTTCATTCGAAATATAATTTTAGTTTTGTTTTAGTGTTTTTACATGCAGAATCGAGATTCTTTTATTTTCACATGCTATTTGCTAGGAAACATTAATTCACAAAAAAAATGTTTCTTTTTTTTAAACACAAATCTTATATATATATCTTTACAGACAACCCCAATAAAAGAAATTTCAAAAGTTTTGTGTTAGAGTGAAGCGTTTTGGCCTTTGTAGATATTTTTTCGCTATATTTTCTAAATTTCTCTTTTTTTATTTATCTCTATGTTTTGGAAGTCTTAGCTCTTTTGTTTTTACATATCCTTCTTGCCTGCTCTCTAGTCTGCTGCTGCTCTGTAGTCTTCTTTATTTTTATTGGCGTTTGAAATAGATTTTTTTTTTCATATTTTGTATATTATTCAATATAGTGCTTTTATTTGAGTAACCGTGATGAATATTGAATGGTTCGCCTTTGACCGTACTGTGTACTTGTTTATTATAGAAGTAGATTGCTAGTAGAGTTTTTATAACTGGCGTTTCATTTCCTGTTGCTCTTTATTTCGTTGCAATGGTTTGATGTAACGTTTCAATATCGGCGTTGCCTGTATGGCTATTCGGTTTTGTAAAGTGATAATTGATATTGTGTTGTTTAAAAAATTCTATTATGAATAAATTGTTAAACTCATTATCTAGCACCACTTTGATTGGTTAGCCAATGGTAGCTATAAATGTCATTATAACTTCTTTCAACGTTGGTTTTGATCGATCTGGCAGAGTAACTGCTGAAGCATATTTTGAGAACTTGTCTATACAAGTAGCAATTTGTAATTTTTCTATGTAAAAAATTTCTATATGAAATATTTGATTGATATCGTTCGGAGTTTCAGACATTTGAAATTTTGGTTTAATCGACAGAGTTTGATGTTTTATCCTATTGCAAGTACCGCAATTATTAAAGAATCGAGTAATTAATTTTTGAAGGTGAAGATAGTAATTTATTTTCAATAGGCCGTGATATGTGAAATTGATTCCTCCGTGGCCTATTTCTTTTATATGATATTTTTCAACTCGTTTCAGTGCGTCTTCCTCAGACTGTAGATCTTTCAGGATATTTGTTACTTTTATAAATTTATAATTATTAGGGTGAATTTCTTTAATTTTAAGTTGAACTTTATTGTATAGATGATCGTCCAGATCAGAATATATTGCAATTTTCAATTGCAATATCAAAAGGTAAGTTGAGGATTTTTCAGCAAATTTTCCGCCCTGAATTTCTTTCTCTGTTATACTTATTCTTCTGAACCTTAAGCTATTTGGTCGCCCCCCCCAACGGTACTACCTCGGCGTGGTGGGAGGGCTTGGCGAGGCTGCCCGTCATCTAGACGCGTGATAAAGTACCCTCCAAAAAAAAAAATATATGATGAGTGAAAACAAAAATAATAAATTCGGGGTGAGGATATACTCCCCGACGTGTGAAGGAGCCTTGACCTCATGCGGGCTTCTATCCAGCAATCTTGCTAGGGACAAGTCGCCAGGGCATTTTTCAGTGGTGGAACACTTGGCCACTGAAGAAGCAAAAACTACAAGTGAAAAAATCAACGACGCAAGCATGTTCACCCGAAGGCCAAGACTACTGCGAACTCCACATCAAAGAGTAGCCAAGCCTAACCAAGGCAGCGAGAAAACATCGTGGAAGTAAACCTCCATCGACCGCTTTGCATCAGCGAAAAAGGTGCTTGTCCACAACATTCCTCCTACACAAGGCGATGGAGTGAACGATAGAAGAAGCGTAGTGGTGACTTTGGGCACTGGAGCCATCGATCCGAAGTGCCATTTTCCTGGGGTCATCAAGAGTTATAAACTGAACAACGTGGAAGGCAAAAACAATGAGGCTCAACAGCAACAAGACCCTCCTGCAGACAGTATACCGAAAACCTCAGCTGAGGTGGACCTGATCTCGAAAATAGCCATTGACAGAAGTGAGGAAGAGCGGCTAACAAGGAATATGACCGCTAAAAAAAACGTGATGAGAAATTCAACGAATGTCCAAAAAAAAATGTGGAGAACCTCGTTGAAGAAATGGAGAACCTCGTTGATAGGATCCAGCACTATCACCGCAGGTAGCTTCGGGCCGAGAGTGAATTGAAAGAGCTTAAGAAAGCTCCTGAAAATAAAACTCCCTTCACTGAAAATGCTAGTCCTCTCGTAAAACGCAAAAGGGCGGCGTGTAGCCCACTTGAACCTGACCGTCGGAAAAGGGTGAAGGGGCCGGTAACAGTTGAGCCGGTAACATCAAAAGATTCTAAACAGGCACACAAAAAGCAAGAAAGCATGAAACACAGCGCAACGCCAAAAAAAGACCAGGAGCAAGCAGCGCAGGTATGCTCTACTGATCAAACCTGCAGACGGGAGAACTTACGCCAAGGTCCTCAAGGCAATCAGGCAAAATGTGTAACCTGAAAAAAAACGATGTCTGTATACGAACAGTAAGAGCGACCAGAGCAGGTGGTCTCCTCGTAGAACTCGGAGCGGAATCCACAAGGGACGGTTCGAGAGCGCTGTCAAGGACCTTCTGAGCTCTAAAGCTGTTATCTCGACATTTCAGCCAATGGCCTCTTTGGAAATAAGAGACCTTGACTGCATTGCGGATGCCAAAGAAGTAGAAGATTCCATTAGGCAAATTATTCCTACAGCAGAGAACTTTAGAGTAAGGCTAAAACCTACCAATCCTAGAGGGCAAAGGGCGGCAATAAAAGACATCCCAGAGAAAGACGCTGTTCAACTCCTGGCCAAGGAGAAAATTAAAGTCAGCTGGGTTCTGTGTAGGATACGTCAGAGGGTAGCCCTAACTCGATGCTACAAGTGCCTTAGCTTCGAACATATTTCCTTGAACTGCAAGGGGTCAGATCGAAGCAAACTGTGCTGCAAGTGTGGCACTTCCGGCCATAAGGCGAAAGACTGCCCAAACGAACCCAGTTGCATCTTTTGCAAAGATAAGGGACGGAAGTCTGAAGATCTGGCTCATATTCTAGGAAGTGGTAGGTGCCAGGAGTTCAAAGAGGCACTAAGCAAGAAAAGAGCAAAGACATGATCCAAGTCCTGCAAATCAACCTACACCGTAGCTCAACCACACAAGATTTACTAGACCAGGTTGCAAGAGAGAAAAAAGTCAACTTGTTGCTGATATCTGAGCAACACCACAGCAAAGAGGAAGCTGGATGATATTGTGATCGATCCGGAACCGCCGCCATCTGGGTACGTGATAGGGTTCTAACCACAGCTCGGACTTTCTGCAGCGTAAATTGCCTTGTTCTCATCGGCTGCGCCGATTTTACATTCATAAGCGTCTATTTCACGCCGAATGAGTCAATTTCATGTTTTCAGAGCAGGCTCGATGAACTGGAGGAAGCTGTCGCGAGCACAGAAAGCTGAATCCTTGTTGGCGGTGACTTTAATGCAAAGGCGATAGAATGGGGAATGCCTCTTCCAGAGTCGATAAGAAATAGAATCCTAGAAATGGGGGCTAGGGGGCAACTTGACATCATGAACGTTGGGAACACACCAACTTATCGACGGGGAGGTTGCTTGGGAACTATTCCGGTTGTGACATTTGCTTCGGAGTCCTTAGTGCCTAGGATACACAGATGGAGAGTACTGGAGGACTACTCGGCGAGCGATCACCAGTACATTGTTTTCGAAATACATTGCTTTCGTAGCAACCCAACCCTCAACTGTAGGTTGGAATATTTCTAAAATGGGTGTCGACGCCTTCGCCGCAATTCTTATGAGTGGTGAAATTATGACGGTAACGGGGGAAGCCTCAGCTGAAAACATGGTGAACTCCACCATGAGGCTCATCAAGAATGCGTGCGACTGTTCTATGCCGAGGCGACAGCTTCGACAAAATAAGCCTGCTGTATACTGGTGGTTGGCAGAAATCGCTGAAAAGCGGAGTCACAAACTGTCAATGTCACAAACTCCGCCGCGAATCTCAACGTTCAAGAAATCGAGACGAGGCACATTCCCGAACGTGGGCATACAGGTCGGATATACAATTCCTCCGTAGGTTGATTAACGAAAGCAAGGCTCGCTGCTGGAGCAGCCTAGTTAAGGACATCGACAGAGTCCCGTGGGGGCTGGGTTACAAGCTTGCCATGTGGAAATTAGGAGCTGCAAGGAGGCCCTGTGTCCTTGAATGGGAGAAAATGGACTTGATTGTTTGAGCGCTTTTCCCTATGCGTCCTGTTCGTCCCGATGATTCAGATGTTGAATGTCCTGGAGAATGCCCACTTTTTTGCGCCATCGAGCTGGATGATGCGATAAAATCATTAAGCTCAAATCAGCTCAAACTGGGTGCGGTAATATTTCGAGTGAGCGAGTGGCTGACAGACCGTGGGCTTAGCTTAGCGCATGAAAAGACCGAGGTTGGGGTCCTGACCAAGAAGCAGATCCCTCGTGTTATCCCGGTTTGGATGGGAGAAATGATCATCGAGTCAAAAGAATCAATCAGATACCTTGGCTTGATGATTGACTCGAAGATGAGTTTTTTCGAGCAGGTTTGAGCGTCAGCGGATAAGGCTTCTGTGTGAGTATCGGCTCTCAGTCGCCTTATGGCCAACACGCGGGGACCAACCTCGAGCAAAAGACGTCTAATGATGAGTGCAATGGAGTCAGTGCTCTTGTATGGCTCCGAGGTTTGGGCTGACGCTCTTAGTAAAGAGACGCACCGGAGGCGTCTGGCACAGGTGCAGAGGCAAGGAGCTTTGCGAATAGCGGCTGCATATCGCACTGTTTCTGAACCTGCAGTGCTGGTAATCTCGAGGGTGGATCCTATTAAGTTACTTGCAGACGAACAGAAACGTGTATACTTACGTAGGGGGGAGTTGGCGAGAAACCTTCAGCCGAGAGGAACGGAGGACCCTAACCATGTGGCAGCAAACATGGGAAAACGAAACGCAAGGCCGGTGGACCGCACGGCTGATTAGTGACTTGGGGCCGTGGTTCTACAGAATGCATGATGAGACGTCCCTGACGCAACTACTCAGTGGTCACGGGTATTTTCAGTCTTACCTGTATAAGATGGGAAAGACACCTTCCCCGACTTGCGTGTTCTGCCCGGGGATGACGGATTATGCCTGCCATACGTTCTTTACGTGAACCAGATTTACAAGACTCCGTTCGCATCTCTCGGAGAAAATTTGAGTAATTTCGCCAGAAAATGTAACGGGAAAAATGATGCAATCAAAAGACAACTGGAACTGTGTGTCACATTACGTACGGACAGTACTTTTTATAAAGAAGGGCATGATGGATCGCTTGGCGAGGGCGGGGGGATCTCTGTAACGCAATTCTCTAATAATCACAATTCTCTCTAATCGCAATTCCTTCCTATCCATCCATGCATAAAGAGGGATTTCCCTTAACCTGAAGGCACCGCTAAGCGATGATTAATGAGGCCTAGTCTGAAGTAATGTGACAAACAGTTCCAGGCTAGGTTCTCGGTATGAAAGGGGAGGGGTTTAGTCGGTAGTCCGGTAGCAAGAGTCCGACACTCAGGGCGTAAATAGCCTTCACCTCCCAAACAAAAAACAAAAAAATCTATTTGGATGCTTGTTGTTTGTTAGAATCATCTGAACAGTGTATTTGTTGACATAGTCTTCTTTTATTGGTGCTAGCTCCGTAGTGTTTTCAATTTCAGAGTGTATTGTTATAAAACCATTACCTTGTTCTGCGGGTTCTACATGTTGCGAATCAGTTGCAGATACATGACTACCTATTCTTTCGTTTATTGTCGTAGATTTTGGTATTGAACGTATTTCCCCCAGTGTATCCTTGTTGTTCATATACTTTAATATTTAATCTTGATAAATAGTCTGCTACTTTATTGTCATTGATATATTCAATCTTAAAATCAAATGCGTTTAGTTTCAGTTTCCATCTAATAAGTTTTTGATTTGGTTCCTTGAGATTTGTTAGCCAGATTAATGGTCTGTTTGCAATGTGAATTGTCTCCCATACAAGTAAGGTCGGAATAATTTTGTTTCCTATACAATGGCAAGTAGCTCTTTTTCGATCACCGAATAGTTCATTTCATGCTCATTCAATGTCCTTGACGCATATGCAATCGGATGCTTATTCTGTGATAGAACTGCCCCTAACGCATATTTGGATGCATCCGCTGTCAAAGTTAAAGTTTTCGAGAAGTCTGGGTAACTTAAAACTGGTGAGTTAGTTAAAAGTTGTTTTAATTTAAAAACGATTTTACGTAATTGATATCGTGAATATCTAGTTTGGCGTTCTTTTTTAAAAAATTCGTTAACGATGCTTTTAAAGATGAATAATCCTTTATGAATTTGCGGTAATAGCCTGTTAATCCTTAAAATGATCTGACCTGTTTTGTTGTTTTGGGTATTTGTATTTTTTTTATTTTCTCCAATTTTTCTGGATTTGATTTAATTGCTACTTCTGTAAGTATATGCCCTAGGAACTCCGTTTGCCTTGCGAAGAAAGCACATTTATCTGATTGAATTTTTAGGTTATGCTCTGCAAGTTTACTGAATATTTTATTAATAGAATCAATATGTTCTTCAAGGGACGTGCTAAATATTAAAACTCATCTAAATAAACGACTCATAGTTTATTAATATATTCTTTTAAAACGCAGTTTATCATCCTTTGGAAGGTGGCTGGAGCATTTCTGAACCCAAATGATATTCTATGATATTCATAATGTCCATTATGTGTATTAAATGCTGTTTTTGCTCTGTCTCTAGGATGGACCATTAACTGGTGAAATCCTTTTGCGAGATCAATAGTAGTGAAATATGCTGCTTTTCCAAGTTTATCAAAAAGGTCTTCGATGGTTGCATTCGAAAACTTATCACTTATAGTAACCTGATTGGGTTTCCTGTAATCAGTTGCCTTTTTTTTCGGAACAATCCATAGACGTGCATTGTATGGTTAATTGCTGGGTGCAATTACATTGTTGTCCAAAATTTCTTGAATTTGTGTCTCCAGTTCTTTTTGGTGGACCTGCGGTAATCTATAAATTTTTGTGAATATACAGTCCGCGCAAAAAAGATTGCACAACGAAAAATATCCCATTATTTCTTAAACTACTAGACGCAGGTCTGTAATATGTTGTACAAACCAAGCAGATCAAATAAAATACACATTCTTACCTGAAAATCATTAGGTTAATAACAAACGTTCAGGCTTTTGAGCGAATTTTATGATTTCTAGGTGCGCACAAAAGATAGCACACCTCGAGGGAATAATTAAAAAAACAAACAAAGATCAGATAATAAAGCGTTTGTTTGGTTACTAATACTTAGTCGAACCTCCACTATTTTTAACTACATCGTACATCCTTTTTGGAAGGCTTTTGTAACAATTTTTAATGTATTTTCGTGAAATTTCACTCCAACATAGAATTATTGCTGGTTTCAGCTCATCCACTGTGGCATACTGCTTTCCTTTGGCGTAAACTAGTCGAACCAGCTGTCCCCAGTAATTTTCGATGATGTTGAGATCGGGTGAACGTCGGCCAATCGAGAAGTTCGATGTCTTTCCCTTGAAACAAGGATTTCACCTTTCTGGCGGTATGGACAGACGCATTACCTTGTTGAAAAATTGGCGGAGTATCTGCGATATCCATTAGACCGTCACATATCTTTTGTTCTAACAACTGTACATATCAATTAAAAGTTAATTTTGCAACTGATGATCGCTAATTCCGACCGACCGTTAAACCCGATAGCTCCCGAAATCTTCATCGATCCTCCACAATGCTGCCGCATGCTTAAAATTATTTCCTCCTTACGGATGTCGTGAAAATAATATCTCCAGCCATCTGGACCATCTAAATTAAATTGTTTTTCGTCCGAAAATATCACTCGCCTCCACTTTTTTTTCCATTGAATATGGCTCGTGCAAAACGCTAAACGCTTCTCCTTGTGAAGAGGAGTTAACGGTGGTTTTCGCTTTAGCTTCCGGCTTTGAATAAGTGGCGACTTTTGAATCACGTACTGTATGTTCCGTATCTTTGTATTAACGCCAGCTTGTCTGCCAATTTCCCTTGCAATGAGAGTAGAATTGGAAACCTCCTGCAAAATTCGACGCTTGTCTCGTGGTGATATCACTCGTGGTCGACCTGGTGACTTCTTTTTCCCTTAACTCTCTGGATCCGCAATCAAATTCATCATTACCTTTCGACTTCTGCCAATGATTCGTGAAATTTCCGCAAAATTTTTTTACCTCGTCCCATTTTGGGAAGGACTGAAACTCTTTGTTTTGTTTTGTTTCACTAGTCTGCCCTGAACGTCTATATTCTGATGTTTACTATTTAAAAGTCAAAACTAAACTGGCCTGATGGAAAAACTACGCTAATTTAAAAGGAAAGCAGTATTTGCTATCTTTTTTGTGCACCAAAAAATCATTAAGTTTGCCTTAAAATATCAATCCTTCAGAAAACTGTAATTGTTTTTAGGTCAAAATATGTATTTTTGTGTACGTGTCCAATTTGTAGAACAAATCCTTTGTATCACAAATCCTTTGTAGAATAAATTACTGACCTGCGTTCAATAAATTAGGAAATAATGAAAAATTTTTAGTTGTGCTATCTTTTTTGCGCGGACTGTAGGCTTATCGCTTGTAGTCTTTATTTCATGTTGGGTTATAGTTGTGAAACTGAATATGTCACCTTCCTTATAAAATAAATTAGAGTGCTTCTTAATTAACTTTGATAGTTCCCTCTTTTGTTCGATATTCAAATGATCAATATTGATATTCAGATCCTTAACTGGTGTTGGTTCACAATTATTTAGATTCAAAGAATTAGCTACAGCTTCTCTATCCCGAGTATTTGTTATAAATGGCACCTTGTTGTTATTAATTTCGATGTATCCTTCTTTATTATTTATGATTGATTTAGCAGGACTCAAAACATTTTGTCCAAATATTGCATGGAAATTTTTGGTAAAGAGTTTAGTAATTTTCCATTCTATCTTCGATCCATTCAATTTAAATTCTCGGGGGAAGTCCGTCCAGATACCGAAATTAATTATGTCTTTAGAATGGAGACTTTTTAAAACTAATGGATTTTTTAACTTATGAGTAAACTCCATTTCAAAGAAATTATTAATCCTTTTCGGACATATTTAATTTGGACATGGGTATCGTACTGGTCGGAATTAATTTCCACTGAAAGCGCAGTGATACATAACCTGCAGGATTATGAAGAATAAATAAGATTTATTAATTCTTATGATAACTTTATTCATATGTTTATAGAATAATATATTTTCATGTTTTTTTTTGTAAAAATTATATTTTATAGTTCTGGAATGTGTGGAATTTTTCAAAACAGTCTTCAATGTGCAGTCCTGGTTTTCGACGGCAAATACTGCAAAAATAATTTTTTTGACGTCTTCCGCCCTTAATTTTTCTACTAGAACATACAGCACAATCTTTACTTCTTAGGTCTTCGCAATGGCGTATTATGTGCAGTTTTCCGTTCAGCCTTTCGTCGTTATCTGGGGTCGATGGTTTTCCTTGGTGTCATGATGCTCCATCACGAAAATCTCCCACAAGCTGGTCCACCAATTTTCGGACGAACATGAAATGTTTCATGGGCTTCCTATTATCTCTTTAAGCTATCATATTATATAAAATGTAACTATTGATTGCAAAAATTTCTAGTCTCCAGAAAAAAAATCTTTTTCCACCATTTGCAAGATTTTCTCATGAAACAATATGTACTTGCTAATTGGTCCGCCTTGTCAACACCACCCATATTCATGTTTTAATTTATAATAACATTGGGTTTCTTTATGTTGACTGTGCCACCTTGTTTCAACCTTCTTTTTATAGTTGTCATGCCCGAGGTATAAAAGCTTCTTAACATGGTGACTATTTTCTTATCTTTCCACGCCAATAATAGAATATCACCTGATTGACAGGCAACAACAGTATTACTTTTTGTTACAGCTGTTTTTTTTATCATTTCTGGTATATTCTGGTATATTCCGGTATATTTTCTGTTGGTTTTGTGTACCAGTTAAATAGCCGCCTAATTTTAAAAGCTCTTGCGCTAATGGGATCCATGTAAAGTGAAAATATGGTATCCCTTTACCTGAGAATTTGTGGTTAAGAGCTTGGGATATAACTGTAAAACAATCCTGGAACTGATAGGGAGGTCCGGACGGATTAAACATTCTGTACTAACGCTTCCGTAGTAGGGAAGCATAGCATATATGTATCCTGTGTGCGCGTCTGACAAAACATAAATACGGATTCCCCATTTGGTGGGCTTTTAAGGATTATATGTTATAAAACTAACTTTTCCTTCAAATTTAACCATAGACTCATCGATTGATATTTCTTTATCGGGTGTAAAATGCTCTTGTAATTTACCTTCAATGTAATCGATAAAATGGTTCACTTTTTGGATTCTCGTTGTTACATTTGCATTTTTAGAAACATTTTCATTCAAATGTAACATCCAAAATATTTTAAAATATCATTCCCTTCGAAATATGTTTCCAAAAAATGGTACGTATCCAACGTGATCCTTTGTCCAATAATATTTCATATCAGGAACCGGTATAATACCCATGTTAAGGATTAGACCCAAAAAAGCTGTTAATTCTTCTTTCGTTACATCGATCCTTGTTGATCGATCAGATAAGCTCTTTTGCTCTGTCTTATTTTTGGCATACTTATTTGTCTCTGGTACAATTTTTTCAAGCAGTGCATCCGTGAAAAAGAGTCTGAAAAAATCCATAGGTTCCGTGTAATGAAGAGGTACATTCGGTCCAACAATCTTAGATCCCGTTGAAAAATTTGTCTTTGATTGCGGCTGATCTCTGCGTGTAACGTCTCTCCAGTTAGTAAATTCATTTATATTACTGTCCCTATTTTCTTCATTTTCTTCAACTTCACTGTCGCTGGATATTACCAATTGTCTCACTCGTCGCTTCCTTGAAACTATGTCACTACCAGAATCAGTACAAACATTATCACTTTCTGTATCACTGTCAATAATCACGGTGCCAAAATAAAAGTCTTACTCGCTAATTTCAGATTCACAATTAACTTCTGCCGGTAACTTTCTTTTGACCATTTTGGAAAATTATTTTGCCTATTTCCGAGGCTGGTATTTGAAAATTATCGACTTCATTTGTATGGGCAAAATTGTGAGTCTTGAATGAATTTGGTTGCAAGGGACGTTTCCACGTTTGGTTTGACTGTACTGTTCTCATTGACACATCTTCAGGTGTAGAGTTAAAAGTTATCATCGAAATGTCAGCACTGTATGGATTTTGCGGTTGCATTGACCAATTGTGAATAGGGTTCTTTACTTGAGTTATAATGTTATTTGTATTTCTTTGATTAATCAGATAAGTATTATGTGGTGGTGCTAAGTTATCCCTGTGCATATTTGCTGAAGTCATTTGACCGAAATTATTTTGGGTAGGAAAAAAGCATATTCGTGAGTTTTATAGTTCTTATTGTAATTCCCTAACTATGAATGTCTTTTTTGGGGACTTCTAAAATATAGATTATTTAGGGAAAGGTGGACCTCACGTTCTTGTTCCATTTTAAAGTTAAGCATTTGTTTGTCGTTATAAACAAAGCCTTATATTCAGGAACACAGGCTTTAAATTTGGATATTAAACGTATTGGTATAGGAGTAAGTTCTTGCTTCAACCTTTGGTTTAATTTATTTAAATCATTACTGATTTGGTTATAAACTATTATTATATTATGAACAAATTGTATATTTTGCATTCGGGCAACAAGGAAATTAAATAATTCTCTAATCCCATATTTTTGGAGCAATTTGAATTGAATAGTTTCCCAACGAGAATCTGGGAACTGATTTACAATTAGTTGTGGTTTTCCTCTAATTTTCCTGAATATTATTGGCTCTAAAAATTCTTTCTGGTCTTCAGAACAGAATTGCAGAAATTTATCTATAACTGAGCAAAATGCTTGCATGGGTATTCCAAACTTAGAATCGGAGAATTCTTCTATTCTCTGTATATTGCATAATATATCACTAAAACAGACTAAATGATCTTATTCTATTTTGGTTTATTTGTAAACTTTTCGATATTTTATTGGCTCCAAGATTTGCAGAAAAACTCCCAATTTCATCATGAGGAGAGGTAAATTTGTTGTTTCCTTGGTCTGAAGACGCCATTTCAATTAATATTTTCTGATTTTGACTTACTTGTAGAGTATTCCTTGGTTCCTCGAATACGATGCTGGGACTAGATTCCTGTCCGGTTGTTGATAAAAATGCAGTGTTAATTCCCACTGAATTAACGAGTCTTCAGTTGAACTTGTCAATTGACCACCATAAAAATATTTGTTGGGTCCGTATCTTTATTTTAAAAACAAGGAAGGTTTAAAAAGATTCTTTAAGACCTTTAGTCCTCTTCCCAACAATATTTTATATATATTTTTTTTGTTCCGACGTTATAGCTTTCATATTATTATTATTTTTCACTGTAATAGTGATAGCTTCTCGAGAAACATTAACTAATTCGGTTATGGTAATAAGATTCGCGAGACCGACTGCGCCAATTAAGGTTACTTTTCAAGTAACTGAAAGAAAAAATCAATAAAATTCTTTTCAAAAATAAAAGTCATTTATTTCACTTACATCATTACTTTCTTAATGTTAACTTACAACTGAATGTCTTAAGTCTAAATGCTATGCTCTTATATACTTTTTTCTAATTACATCCTTTTTCACATATTTCAGGACCCTTTTTGGGTTACCGCCATAAAGACATCTCAAATAAAATTTATAAAGGTGATTTTATTGCTGCGTTGCATTTTATCCGTTTCATATTCTTGCAAAGTAATTCAAAAAATTTTAACAGATGATTTGGAAAAGAATTTTTTTATCAAAAACAATTACTTTGCTGTTTAGATCAATATAGTTTTTCTTTACACACTACGCGTTTCGCTGATACTCGTCAGCATTATCAAGTGTTCATCAAGTTCATACACTAGTTCATACATCAAGTTCATTCAGTCACTCTTACTTCTCATAGTATTTCCTGAAATATTATATTTCCTGTCAGCGGTCGATGACTGATTTTATAAAACAATACTATCACTAAATTCGGTAATATTAGGTTGATAGCCGAAGGAATAATGTTTCGACCTGAACAGCCTTAGACTCGTAAGAGTGTCTACAGATCCACACGAAATTCCTTCACAAAATTATAAGGGACTGAAAGCCCGTGTGTAGGCTTTTGAAGTCAGCGATGTGAGCAGAGACACGTGAGGACTTTACTTTAAGCTGAAAATGAAGTTAGTAGTCTTGCCACTGAACTGGAAGGAGAGAAAGCTAGTGGTAAATGATGCTATAAGAAGGAGGTGCTAAAGAAGCTTATCAAGAGAAGACTCGCAGATGCAATCAAAGTTTGTCCTGAGAGATCTTGTGTATGTGCTTCCGCTTTCCAAGTCCTTGTTTGGGTTTTTACATAAGAAGAATTGTAATAAAATTATTATTTTATATAAAAATGAAATACAAAAACATTGAATGAAAATTTTGAATGTCTATATGAGGGCCGCCATTGACGTATGACACGCAGGAAAGGCGGCAAGAGATGGACGTGATATCAATAGTTGTACAAGGTTCCGATTTGTATCCTGACCTACGGAACCCAGAAACGCACAAACGTTTAGCTCAGTTACAGCGGCGAGGCGAATCATGAGAGGATACAAGATTGACAGACAAGCAAAGTCGAACCCTCTCCAGAAAGCCTGGTGGACGTGATAATATCATCAATTGACAAACGGAACTGTGTCGCATATAACGCTCAGGTGTTTTTGCTGAAGAAACAAATATTTTTGACCCTCTTGTTATACATTAATCTCTATCCTTTCCCTTCACTGACTGAAACAATTACAAGCCTCGAAGCCTTCAGAAATTAGGAGCATTTCACTCAGAACGTGAATAGCCTTTTCCTCCCAACCACAAAAAATTAATTGTTATATAAAAATGGATTGACGATTAAGCAAAATTTCCAAATCGAATCAATGTTGATTGAATGACTTGAAGCAAATGTAAATATTGATACAAAATTTCCATACAAGGTTTCTCACACACAATGCTGCAGGGACGTTATCAATCATTATTTAGAAACGAATGCAACTACAAAAGCTTATCGTTCGGAGTATCGGCCTTAACTCAGGAATTGTCGGATGTCCAATGATCGTTTTTGTCCAAAATAATGCTAATGAAAATAATACTGCAAATGGTGATCAATAAAGAAACCTGATGACTAATTCTGTTAAATTAATGAATTTAATTTTGTGTTTTATCGAAGTTCTCCGTACCAATGTCAAACACCTTTCACAAATCGTCTTATGTAAAGCAACCCTGTACGCCTTAAATCACTTTTATAATATCAGTATTATTAAAATTACAAATTATGATTGAAAATTACGAATTATTTTTACTGACTTTGTCTTTTGGGGTTTGATTTATGCTAAATTAAATACGAAATAATTGTGTAATATAGATAAAACTATCTACTACGCATAAAACTGAAGTATTGAATAGTTATGATTAAAGCATCCCAAAAGATACTGTAATCTATACGACTTATTCGAGTTTAAAAAATTTCAATGGATATAAACCACGACCTAAAACACTTTTGGATACTGGGCCTCCATGATATGATCAAGTTGCCGCTACGTAATTATTTTCAATTCTTGATTGGTAAAAATGAATATGACGCAACATATTATTACAAAAACTGAAAGTATATCTGTAAATACATTTTTGAATTTAAACGGCTGTGAACGAAGACAATACAAGCAAAAAAAGCTGAAATAAATGTTGGGCATAATGCAAGCGAGCTCTGAAATTCATGGCGTTGTCATTGTTGAAAAGTAGCAACACATATATTGTGCCTGTACCCTTCTCATTTTGCAAAAAGTCCCTCATGACTAAATGTAATATAAGCTCTACATAACATACAAAAAACGTTGTACCAGAATGATATGGTCTCTTGGTATACAAAAAGGAAAAAAACTGCCAACGCGGCGATGGTGTTTAATTTAACTTTATAAAAATATGAACTCTTTAACAAGACCATTTTTCGCTGGAAAAATAGGTAGATTTCCCCAAGGAGCCACTAAAAGGAAGAATTACTCATAAGGGAAATTCACATCTTGTTTACTCTCAATCCTTGAAATCCCGATCCCTTTTCTTTTCACTGAAGCTGGAAGCTTCACTTCATACTGGCATAAAGGCAATCGTGCCTCGTATGAATAAATTGCCCTGTTTTTCCGCAGGATTTAAATTGTAGAAATATTGCTTGAAATTTATAATATGTGAGATAATGCATGGCATCGAGTAAAAGCAGATTTTTCTATTTTTTGCTGTTTACTTAGAATCTTCCCGATTTCACGTACAGGATTATAAATGTTGACCCTATGTCTTATTGAGAACAGTTAAATGAAGGATAAATTGTTGTCAAAAGAAGTTGAGCATGTTAATTCTATTTGTCTGGACATTGAATCCTTTTGTCATATTACTCGCAGCATTGAAACTGAATAGTTGCTTATAGTTTTTGAATAATCATGGAAAAAATACCTTTCTTTACATTTCAAAAGAGCTGATGTATCCTTCATAGAGTACCAACTTTAAGCATAAAATGTACCACATCAGTAGAAAGCCGAACATACTGATGAAGATTTTTTTGAGTACTTTTGCAGTGTTTCACTCTAGGACTGAGTTTAGGAACAACCGGATCAAATTGGTTTTCATAACTTCCAAACATTTTCATAGTTTACGTTGTGTAATCTTATATTAAAAGCTGCAATTGAGGTATAACAGATAGTATACATAAATGTAAATATACCCGGTTGTACATTATGTTACTGTCATTTCATTAGGTGACCAAAATCAAAATCATATTCATGTTGCATTTTAGAGTTGTCCTTGAGAAGTTCTATGTTGAAAATCAAGGCTGGAATGTACTTCTCTAACCAGAACTTTGTTACGATTCGCTGTTATGTCGCGATTCAGCCTGATGACTAAGACTAAGACTGATGAGTCAGTCTACAACTCTGACAGATTAGTTTTGTTCGAAGAAGCTTGCGATCGAGGGTTTTGACAGATTAGCTCTGTTCGGTGTAGTTTGCGAACGTTGGTCGGGAAACTAGTGGACTTATACCTCGGTTCAATTATTGAATCATCTATCGCAACACTTGATGCGAGAAAAAACCCGACCCGAGATCAAAACCATGGTATCGCGAACCCGCAATGACGAAAAGTTTGATGGCTCCACACCGCAAAGTCACCCACATACATATCACCACCTACCTAAAATACCATGGTATAGGTCGTTGTAATTCACTTTTTTTTTAAATCTTTATCACTCATCTAGATTTATTTTAAATTTTTTAAGGATACAAAGGGATTAGTTCATATACGTTTTATACTACTGATGTTTTATTGACTACTCTTTATAAAACCTGTAAATACTAATGAATATTACATTGTTAATCTTAGTTTGTATTTTAAAATTTTTATTTTTATTTCTTTTTTGTACCTTCATAAATCCTCTGTCCAGTTTCAATAACAACAAGTTCATTAATAAACCCTTGCTCCTCCCATCGTTTAAAATAAATCTATTTTTCCCACCATTATCATTCAAATTGTCCCAGTGTTTCCATTCTTCGGCCATTTGCACCTTCTTTTAAATTCATCTATCCTAAGGAAGTTCTCTTAACTTCTCGTCAAGATCATTTGAATGTTTGCCCTGCATTTAGCACGTATAAAACCGTCTTGGAAAAGCGAATAGATTTGCCATTAGATTTGCTTTTTGTTCTAAGTGTTTGTCTTTGTGAGTGGTAAAGCTAAGATAATGCTCTAAGTGGTGCTCTTGGTAGAGCCATGCATCAAAAGTAATTTGATGTACCTTCTTAATTAATGCTTTAATCCATATCCAGCTTCCTGCCTGCCGCACCAACAAACTTATGTCATAGCATATTTAAAGCGCTAACACTCTCGGGTGACTTTAGACTTAAGGCCCAAAAACACTACTGCGTGACGGCGATGTGAGAGCGCGATGCTATTCTCGCACGGCGCGGCGCAACGCATTCAATTTACAATGCACGCGCTGCGAGGAACAATAATGTTCATATGACATATGAATTTTCATTTTTCCCAATATTTCTAGTCTTGAATTAACGCATCGCAATCATTGTACGATGTCGTATACAAATGCATGTTACGAAAACTGTTTGACATTTGCTACGAGACTCTCGTCGTGCTCTCGTATCGCAGTCTCGCAGTATTGTATTGCGGCTCTGAACCGAACAAGCGCCTTGCAAAATTATCTGTAAAGTCAAAAAGTCGCAATTTCTCTGAAAACTACAGTCCCAGTTATAGCTTGCCCAACGTATTTCTCATAACTGGGAATAATTGCGAAATCTAGCGCAGTTGAATAAGTCCCACCTTTAACTGGTGACGTGGAATTTTTGTAACGTATTTGGTGACGTGCGGTCTGTTAGACCGCGACTCTTCCTGAACTTATTTCCGAAATCCTAGATGAATTTTTCAAGCGATGTTTTCATTATTTGTCACAAGAAGGCGTTTTCATCATATAAAACACATTTGGCATTCTTTAATTGTGTATTTAAAATTTTAATTCATAAATATAGTCTTTCTTCATAGTTTGAGTTCAAAAGGACCTGGGCCCAGTTAATATTAAGAAAAACCAAAAAACAAAAAAGAATTTAGAGGAAAATTTTTTAACAAAGGTCTTAATTTAAAGTCTAATACGTATTTTAACAAGAAAAAAGTTTTCTAAAATTTTAACAGAAAAAAAATGACTTTAGTTCGAAATAGTAGAAATTTATTCACATTCAAATAATGCTTCTTTGGCACATTCCAAGCAAATGTATCTTTGGCAGGATATAGAAGTATAGGATGATTTTCTCTTTAATTTTGGAGGACAGATTATGCATTTTTTTCGTTTTTTTTTTCAGCATCTTGTGGTATTTGGGTCATCATTTGATAGGCGCATCGGCTCCCGAAATTATTGTCAGTGTCATCCTTATTTCTCTCGGTATTCGTAAATTGTAACACCTTCTTTTCATATGCATAAGTACCTACCAAATATCGGGTCAAAGTTTTGATGAGAATATTTCGTTCAATTATTTGTTGGCCATCAGATTGGTACAGGACGTGTGAATGTACTGAACTTATGTCCAACATCCTCAAAAATAAGGCCTAAGGCCAACGTCGTATACGGCGAGTGCAGGTATACACAGAGCATTTTCTATCGACATCGTCAACTCCTCCTTTTGTATTGTTATAGTATTCTATTATTTCTGGCTTCCCAGTAATATTATCATTCAGCTGAGAATGATGCATTGAGAAAGCCAGAAGAACCGTTTTTCCACTCTTAGCGTAGTACGATAACAAAGTTGTTAGATAAGTGAAACCGTAAAGTGAAGTTCCTAAAATTCTATTTTTTGATTAAACGAATTTTTGGGGGATCTACCTTTTGTTTTTTTGTTTTTTTCAAAGTTCCTACGCATGTCAATCCTCGCGCCTTCAATGCGTCAATCAATTCAATGTGCTGTAGCATAGTCTCGAATGTTGTATAAACTCTGACAAGTAGACAAAAAATTTGTTGAAAATATCTGATATTGGTGCCAATTTATCAGTTTTTCTTCGCTTTTCCCGGTCAGAACCAATGTCGAATAAAAACAGCAAAGCGAATTGAAAAAGCGCTTCTTTGACATGACGCACCTAAATAAAGACGCAAAAATAAAGTCAATATTTTCGTGGTTAAATTTAAAAACAGCTGTATGTTTACAGCCAAAAAAGCTAGAAGCTCAATCATATCGACATTGTCTAGCTCCCGTCGAATTTCAATGGTATTTTTTTATATACGTTGTCGTTTTCTTGTTGGTCCAAAGCAAAACTTCATCTCACAATTCCTGGCATGTAATTTTCTTCTAAATTCCAAACGGTTCTTTTATTTCCTCTTTTAAGCAGCGTAATACTATATTGTAATGTGAACTTCTATCGTAGTGTTTGGAGAGCTCTTTTCGCTTTTCGTTTGGAGAGCGGATTCACTTGCGTTTGTGTTCGTCTCATGGTCACTTTGCTCGGGAACAAAGTTGTCTCCGCTAATTTCAATTTGGGAGCAAGCCGATTCTTCGTCCACCAATCATGATGAAATAACTTCAGCAAAGTTATAAATACTTCCCTGTATCTTTCTAACTTTTGAACCAGATAGTCCTGGCAAATCCATTGCGACTAAAACTAGCTATTTCTACTGGAAATAATAAAAAACCATGTAATTTCTAAATACTTACTTACATGGTGATGTGCGGTCTCACAGACCACACCCTCAATTAGAAAAGGACATGTTGCATTTTCGGAGCTTGATATGAATAATTGAAATATTCAGATCAATTCCCAAAACATAAACGGGAGAGCCTTCTAATACAATTTTGCTTCAATATTCGAAGATTGCTTGAGTGTTAAAAAGTCCACGCAATTGAACTCCATAAGGAAGCTTGTAAGGTGATTCCAGCACGTAATTCTCTTTGGCACCAGTAGCAGAGAAATCCTTGAAAACTGACGTTAACTCTCTAACGAGAGCTATCAAGGCCAAAATCAAGCACGTTCGAAACATCCACTGGAGCAACCTACTCACCAACCTTGACTATAATGCACGAAAAGTCTAGGAGTTGACTAAAATCTTAAAACGAAAACACCATGCTCTTCCATATGCTCCAAACGATGAACACGGTACCCAGATACATTCTAACGAAGCAAAGTAGAGTTGCTGGCTTACATGTTCCACGAACACCACAATATCTCCCATAGAATGAGCAACAACATGGCAAAAGTAATAGAGGCTCAGTCACTGCTAACCGACGAAAACACGACCATTTTAACCTCTCGATGCTCTAATAAAACCGAAACGTCTTATCGAGAAAATAAAGAAGCCAAAAAACGGTAAGGCCCTACGAATATTCCGTCAATTCCTGGGACCTTACCTTACCCAATATACTCAGCAAGAACCTCCCGAAGAAAACGATAATTCTCATTTGCCACATTTTCAACGCTTGCCTCAAAACGTCACATTTCCCAAGCTCCTGTAATACCCAGTCCTGAAGCCCGGTAAAGATCCGCATGACCCTAGCAACTACCGGCCAATAAGCTTACTGCCGGCGTTTGGCAAACTATTCGAGAAACTTATCTTGAAAAGGTTAACGGATTATGTCAAAAATAATGACATCCTCCCTCACTTCCAGTTTGGCTTCAGACATCGTTAATCCACAGAACACCAACTACTACGTGTCTCCAAAGACATCAAGGCAGCACGAACTAGAAAACAGTCGGTTGGCCTGAGGACCATTGACATTGCCTAATTCATAAACTAAACGAGTATAGTACTCCTCCTTACTTGCTGAAACTAATGGCATCCTTCTTTAGTGATAGAACATACCATATGAAAGTTCGAGGTGCAACATCCATAAGTCCTTGCCCTACAAGGGTCTTATCTGAGTCCGGCACCTTACAATGTATACACGTCTGACATTCCCATAAGTCAAAACTGCCAATTAGCGGCTTTTGTGGATGACATTTGTTTCTACACCTCTGGTAACAATCCCCACCAGACCATCACCACTCTAGAAGAAATGCTGGATAAAATCTACCAATTCCTCTACAGGTGGAAAATCAAAATCAATCTCAACAAGACCACGACAATATTCTTCAGTAGAAAACGCAAGCCCGCCATGCTGCCAAATAGACCATAAACTTTTTAGGCCATATAATTCCCTGATCCGAAGAACTGACTTATTTGAGTCTAAAACATGTTCGGAAACTTACATTTAAAAATCACATCGAGAAAATCAGTTCTAAGGCATTCAAGTCAGTTTTGTCCGTATATCCATTGCTCATTTGAAAGTCGTATATGGCATATATATATATTACAACACCAAATAGCTAATATTACCCCTATTTGCAAGAGCTAATAGCTAATCTGCTCAAAAAAGCCAAATACTCCCCGAATCTCCCCATCGAAGCTCTTAGTGACATGAAAGACCAAGACCAAGTGTCATCAACCATGAATTTGTTTAGTGTAATTAGATTATATTTTAGATGATAATTATTATAAGTAAAATTAGTTATAAGTTGGATGTAAGCCTAGTTAGAGGTTTTTGTTAAATTTTCCTCTCGATATAGTAACTAGTACCGTTCCTCAGATAACTTATCATGAACTTAGTATAAAATTTTATGTTAACATAGGTGTAATGAAGTTTCCTTGAAATCTCTAGACATAAGAAAACAACAGTTAGAACTCTGTACAAAAGACAATATCAATAAAGAATTTATATATATATATGCTTGAGTATTACCACGAGTTCAAATTATGAAGTCATTACGAAGATAGTACTATTTCAATCCCAAAAATCAGTTCGAATCATATTTATTATGCTTGAATGGAGTGGTTTGGAACCTTTTTCTCCAAAACTGGAACTCATTTTTTGTTGGTGGTATTTTATAGACCAGTTGTAATCAAAAAAATAGTATGGGAGAACTAATGAATGTTTAGCATGAGGAACGCAGGATGATATTTTTACTGTTATCATATTCCCGGTTTAATTATAAATTTTGCAAATAACAAATCTAACAGGAGGTTATTACTCTTCAAAATGACATAGTGTACAACGTTTCGACACTCAAATTCCTCACTGAACGCACGTTTTATTTTGACGTTTTCATATTTCCCATATTTCTTTGCACACACACAAACACACATAAGTAGGTATGTACAACTAGGTAACAATTGCTACTGATGCTCTTATTCGGGACAGAGCACCAAAGAAAAATGTTGGCTCTTTGAGACAATACCACAAAAAGCTTTTAGAATACATTACTGCGGCGAAATAAGCACTTTGTACGCAAACAAAAATTACCCGGGGGACTCTGTATTATGAACACTAAAGCACGTACCACGCTTTCATTTGTATATCCTTGAATGTTCATCTCTGCTCTCGTTCTTTTTGCCTACTCGGGACACTCAAAACATTCGGATCTTCTATCACGTTCTTGTACTCATCATGGTGGCTGCTATCATGGCATCTTCATCATTTCAGGCAGGAGTCGTTTCAAGACAACATACTTGACATGATTTCTAAGTTTGTCTTGTTATGGTCTTACTGAGATTCGTACATTGGAACGCTATCGCGCATTGAATAGCGTAATATGCTGAAGGAGAAATGTGTAATAAAATTACGATATGACATTTCAAAATCAGCATTTGCGTATGACAGAGGGCTTTGCAGATAATTGTTTTGAGACTACTCTGCCTCGAAAATATTTGTCGTCCCTGATGTATTCAAGCTTCTGCTTTCTTTGAACTAATCTAAATATCTACTTGTTTTATTAAGTTAAGTTTGAATATGAATAACGCTAAAAGGGTTAGAGGCACATATTTTTAAGGAAAAAAAAGAAAAATCACAAATATTGTGGTCAAATAAGAAGTGAATAAGTCCAAATTTTTGGACACAGTTTGAATATTGAACACAGTCGGCTTGGGATCCTTGGTGTTACACTTCTCTAAGTGGATATTGCTTCTAACTTAGCAGGCTCGGGTTCACTAATCAAGTTTTCTTTTAATTTTTTATAGGGTAAACAAAAGAGTAATTGACCGCTGGTAGTCATCGCCCGCTTTGAGAAAAATATTGTCAAGTCTTACCTCCGGAAATTTCGAGGTCAATTGGAATTATCTAGATAAAACTGAGAGTACTTTATAGTAGTTATTTAAAGTTGACCACTGACACCATTTTAAAAAAGCAGTGTTGGCACATTTTGTCAACACGGACAAAAGTGTGGCCTGCCAGATAAATGTTTTTGCAATTTTCATAAGCGTCCATTCGCATAAAGGATAATTTTAAATGATTTTGAATTAAAATTTTATGAGAAAATTAATTTATGGAAGGCTTTGATTATGATTTCTGTCATCTTTGGTGTGGCCCGTCACTAAACCCAAATTTGAATAATTTCAGATATTTTTCGCTATCATATCAATAATTACCATGTGTTAATATATGTATATGTCATGTTCAATTATTGGATTTAATGATCAAAGTGTGATGCCAATATTACTTGTTATTGTATTTGAAATGCTTAAATTCTTATGCTTAAGTATCTACCAAGTTATGTATGCGTCAGCACATATTAATTATAAAGACATTTCCCACGCGCCTGCATCTATTCCAGCGAATTCAGAAAACTTATACTCAAAGAAAAATAACACTGTCTGGGAAACAGTTCACACATTTCTAAAAAATAATAAAACACCCTCTGCATCGTGAGCAAAGTGAAATCTATTAAGGGGAGGTTCTTTCAAATTTTTTCGAAAAAATCGTGTTTTTTTCACATAAAATGAAAGCTGTATCTCCGTAAAATATGTGTTCGAAAGGATTTTTCGATACAATCGATATTCAAACAATCAGAGCGTCATGAACGTAATTAAACAATTAGCGCCTAAGAAGACATTTTGTTAAGGACATGAAATAAATAATGAGAAACATTCGAAAAAATTGAGCTAAGATTTTTCTGAATTGAAATTTTATGCCCTTTCAGAATTTGGTCTCATTTTTACGATATATTGTGACCCTGCATTGTTGTAAGCAATTAATTGGAAGAAAACGTGGAATTTTCGCGATCAAAAATTTTTCAAAGGATTGTAAAACATGGAAATTGAATTCCGAGAACATTGAAATTCGATTTTTTCGTGTCTGTGGACCTTGGACGACAAAATGCAATAGCCGTTTTTTATCATTTTACAGATGGCGCTGTCTGACACGGCTTCATGCGAGTTATCAATTACCCAATGATAACAATTGACCAAATTTATCAAACAAGAACAATGAAGCTTGAAAATGTATAGTAGGAGGTTTTTGGGGTTGCTGATCACGAATTTGGCATGTTGCTGATCACGAATTTGGCATTAAAATTGCAAAATTAATTAGTTTAAACATTTTTCTTAAACAAATTATTTTGAAAGTATCAAAATTTTTATAAAACATGCGCTGATTCGTCATGTACGGTAATATTTACGCGTAGAAAAAAATTTCAGACACACAGGCATAAACAAACATCTCGAAGAGCGGCGTACAAGACTCTTATGGGCGCCAGAGTTCGAGTGATGAGTGTAGATGTTTTATAGATGGCAGCTTATGATCAAAATAATCGATGTGTCAAAACATTATTTGCTCTAACCTTATAAATCGCCTTGTCCGCACACGAGTTTGTTTCTTCTACAGTGTTTTCCCCAGTTTTTTTCATAAAATGCCGAAAAAGAGAACAGCACCTAGCCGGACTGCGCCAAAGAAGTTCCAGGCGAATTAATTTACCTCAGAAAATGAGACGAAATACGTTAGTTCGTCTGCCAAAAAAATCAAAGACATGGACTATAGTGATATTGAAATTGACGCGAACGAGAGCTACGTGATTTGCAAATTCTTGTTGATTTTCAACGCGTTGAGTGAGTTTCTAATTTGCAAAAAGTGTTCTGGTGCAGTGAAGTTCGGACGCATGGCGGGACCTGGCGTGGGGTTGAAAGTTATTGTGAATTGTTCGTGCGATACTCGCCAGTTACCATCATCCCCAATATACGAAATGTTTACGATATAAACCGGCGACTTCTTTTTGCTTTTCGCGTTCTTGAGTGCGGGTTACAAAGTGTCAAGACGCTTTGCTCTATGCTGGACATAAAAAACTCTTTTAGCAACACGATGTACTACAACTTTATGGACAATTCGCACGCCGCATCAAAGACTGTATTTGAAATTATTCAAAGAAAGGCCGTACGTGAAGAAATGGACGCAAACTATGAGGCTGGGAACAAGCTAACACATTTATCTATTTCCGGTGATGGGTCGTGGAAGAAGCGAGGATTTTCGTCTCTTTTCGGCCTCGTCTCGCTTATCGGCAAAAATACCGTGAAAATTATAGATGTCATCGTGAAATCTTCCTACTCCCAAGTCTGTCGCGTTTGGGCATCGAAAGAAGAGACGCCGGAATACGATGAATGGAACGAAACTCATTCCGACCAATGCACCGCAAATCACATCGGAAGTGCGGGGAAAATGGAGGTGGACGGCGTGCGCGAGATGTTTTTGCGCTCCAAAAATCTTCTGGGAGTGAATATAAGAATTACATGGGCGACGGAGACACGAAAACTTATAAGGCTCTCCTTGATTTGAACCCATACGATGACTGCCCGGTGTTGAAGAAGGAGTGCGTGGGTCATGTTCAAAAACGAATGGGGAGTCGACTGAGAAAGCTGAAAAAGGACACGAAAGGGCTTGGTGGGAAGGGGAAATTTACCGACAAATTGATCACGGAGCTAACGCTCTACTATGGATTGGCAATTCGACGCCAAAGAAGACCGATCAATCCAACTTCGAAATCGAGGACGGAATCCTGTACGGACCAAGAATAAGCGACTAAGATCTTGATGTGAGTATAATTCAACATATTCAACAAGAAATTGTTTGGAAAATTTTATAAATCTTCTAATTTAATTATTTTAAACAATCAAATACAAAAGAATTTGAAAATTTAGAATTTAAAAAAAAAGTTAGAAATTATCCCTCCTCCATTGTTGATTTCAGTTATTATTTCTTAAAAAAATTGTTTAAGCAAATTAATTTTGCAAAATCAATGTCAGATTCTTCATTAACAACCGAAGAAACTGAGTAAACGATATCCAACTCGCCAATAAAGGACGAAATTCTCATGCATTGTGCTTTTCTTTATAAAAGTTCTATATTGTTGTTATATCATGACAAAAAAAAATTAATAAATTTTTTTCTGCACGTAAATATTACCGTACATGACGAATCAGCGCATGTTTTATAAAAATTTTGGTATTTTCAAAATAATTTGTTTAAGAAAAATGTTTAAACTAATTAATTTTGCAATTTTAATGCCAAATTCGTGATCAGCAGCATGCCAACTTCGTGATCAGCAACCCCAAAAACCTCCCACTATACATTTTCAAGCTTCATTGTTCTTGTTTGATAAAGTTGGTCAATTGTTATCATTGGATAATTAATAACTCGCATGAAGCCGTGTCAGACAGCGCCATCTGTAAAATGATAAAAAACGGCTATTGCATTTTGTCGTCCAAGGTCCACAGACACGAAAAAATCGAATTTCAATGTTCTCGGAATTCAATTTCCATGTTTTACAATCCTTTGAAAAATTTTTGATCGTGAAAATTCCACGTTTTCTTCCAATTAATTGCTTACAACAATGCAGGGTCACAATATATCGTAAAAATGAGACAAGATTCTGAAAGAGCATAAAATTTAACTTAAGAAAAATCTTAGCTCAATTTTTTCGAACGTTTCTCAGTATTTATTACCTGGCTAAAATTTTCGTACAAAAAATGTCATTTTCGGAGCGGCTATCTTTCAACGCGTTTTTCTTTTATCTTTTGATCTATTGTTCTGATTTCCTTAATCTAAAGCATGTTTGGAAGGTGGTCATTTTCTGTATGGCTTATACCTACAACGAGCATAAGTCATTATTAAATTGTTATTTATAATTAAGGTTTAATAACAAAAAATGTGGCAAAAAAATATTTTTTTTTCGAGCGTTCATATTTCAATCAATTTTTTGTCAAAATCATTAAAGTTAAATATGTGCCATAGAAAATTTCATTTACTTTCATTTAAAAAAAACCTTTTTCATTTCAGATTACTACAAGAGGCTGTAGGCTTGAAATTCGGAGACAAAATTTTTCAGGCAGTGATCGACAAAAGCCGCTATTGTTCAGTCACTATTTTGAATTTTGTTATAAAAAATATATCATATTATTGTATAATAAATAACCAATTCAACTGTCAAAACCAAATGTTTCTATGTTTTTTCATCATGCCACAAATCATTTCCAAACGTAGGCCGTTTTTTGGCCAAATTTGAAAGAACCTCCCCTTAAAACTGCGGAGTATGAACTTCTCGCCCAGTTGCGCGTATACATACATCCGTCGTTATAACAAACTCATTCCGAAAACTGTTGTAATAAACCTGTTAATAAAACTTTTAAAATCTATTCTCTAGTGTGTTTTCTTTCAACCCCGGTAGTTGTTTTTGGATTAGAAATTCATGTATTTTTTTCCTCCGCTCGCTTCCCACTACAATTCGAAATTATGTTGCCGAAAATAACTTGAATCCCCACTGAACCCTTATTGTCCAACTGGTTACTCCATCCAACCACCAATCTAATAAATTATCAACCGACTCCTAATGGTTATATGCCACTGCCACTGCATAAATATAATGCTAACGGTGCCATCTTTGGAAACATTTGATTTCAGACTTCATTCCCACGTTTAAGGTTGTATGTAGTTTAGTGTTTTGCCTTCATTTGAGTAATTAGTGACAGATGGTTTATTTATGAATTTGAAAAAAATGGGAGTTTTTTGAAATGACACGTAAGAAATTGCCGTAAATACTGTATAGTTTCGTATTTTACATGTTGACTGTCAATTTGTTAAATTTTACTTCATTTTATATCTTGTGATAAGAGGTGGTTACGTGGAATAACCACCGGGAACATATTATGTGGGCCTTGCAATTGCAGAAGGAAGGATAAATTGTCTTTTGTGGAGCTTGAAGCAATGCATGATAGAGAAATAAATGACTAACTGGCTGAAATTCTGTCATATGCCGAATCCTTGGCAGATGACTATTTATCAGGGGGCACGTTGAGCACGACGAATCTGTCGCAGAAATTTTACCTGAAGAAGCTGAAATTGAGAGTGATGAAGACAAACCGCTTGCAAGAGTAGCTGAAAGGTAAGCTGCTACATCTGAACCCAAATTTGCCGATGCAACTTGGACTAAACGTAATTTTTATGAGGATCCTCCAATTTTTGATTTATCTGAGAGCGTAAATATGGGCGGTGCAATCGAGCTTCCTGTATAAATCGTATTGTCCTTAATCTCAGAAGATTTGTTTGAGTCAATTGCATTCAATACAAGTTTATACGCTAATCAAAAAATGCCAATAAAGGAAATAAAACTTTCCTACCAACTACATCTGAAGAAATCAAACTTTTTTTTAGGAGTGAATCAACTTGGGGATGTAAAAAAAGCTTCCCAGCTTCAGGGACTATAGGTCTTCACAAGTGGAGGTCAGAGATGCCTTTATTAACAAAATTATTTCTGGTGATAGATTTTATTGGTTGCTCTATAAAGTCGGACCGTTTTTGTCTACGCTTTCTCAAACATACAAGGAGTACTATTCTCCGGGAGAATGTCAAGCACTTGAAGAAAGTATGATCAAACAGTATATTGTGCAAAACCTACTAAGCATGGAACCAAGGTATGGGTTCTTGCAGATTATTCAAGCTACGTTTGCGAATTTCAAATTTAAACTGGAAAAATAGGAGATCTACTCGAAAAAGCTTTGGGAGCAAGAGCAGTGAGGTACCTGACAAGAGATTGGAAAAATAAAAACCATAGGGTATTCTTTGATATTTATTTTAATGGTGTAAAGACAAGCTGTTGGGCCTAAAATGTACAAATAAAACGCCTGTGTATTTTTTATCAAACAACCATGATCCTGAATACGCTATTACGACAAATCGAATAAACAAAGATGGTGCGTTGGAAGTGGTAAATCTAAAACCTAGTTGCCGACTACAATAACCATATAGTTGCCGTTGATTAGGCTTACATGCTCAAAAAATGTTACCCCATTAATCGGAAAAGCAAAAAATGGTACTACAGAATAATTTGACTCTTTCTTGACACTACTATATGTATATAGTATTGTCATATAGAGTATATATATACTATACTGTTAATGACTCTACAATATGTTTTATTTAAAAAAAGAGGCAGCAGAGGCTTTGCTTTAGCAATTTAGATTCAATTTTGCTTCGGGATTGATTGGTACAGGGAAAGTATACAAGAAAAAGGGACGGAAGTCAGTGCAAGTCAAAAATAATTACAAAAAAGTCGTGCCAATCGAGAGAAGAACTAACAACCCAGCCCATATACATACATCTAGGCGTTGTGCGGTATGCAGCACGAAGAAAGTAGTGCATAGAAGTATGTAGAGTTGTACAGTTTGTACTGTTGGACTATGTCTAAATGACAAGAGAAACTATTTATTGATCCACCATAGCGATGAGTAAGCTAATTAGTTATATTACTAGTTCTCCTTATATAATATCATGCAAATGAAATACTTTCTCAATAAAGAAAAATGGAGCCTTAATTCAACTTAATTCTTACTGGTCACCATATAAGACCATCATTTCTCGAAGAAAAAAACTGGTAGCCCAAATTCATTTGAACTTATATTGTGATTAATTGTTCACTTCTAAGCTATAAAATATTACAAAAAACTAATTAAAAAAAAATTTATATATTTCTATATAAATTAAAAAAAAAACTCATTTAGCCAGAGCGTTTTGGAAAGCTTGCCAGTTAGTTGTCTTCCTTACTTTAAGAGGCTCATCTTTAGTAGGAAGTGGACCGCTTTTATTAGGAATCTCTATTAGGAAGTGGATCTTTGTGATCTAGCAAGAGCTCCTCGTGGACATTTATCTGTATTTTGTGTTGAAAATCGCGAGATATAGCAAAGTCTAGTATGTTCCTGTGTCTTGGACCACAATGTGTCGGTTCTTCAGGCTAGTGCAGACTTATTTTTCGTTCGTGAAGAATCAATTTAGCCCAGTCCCAGCTTGATTGCTTCTCACGGCACTCCCACCTCTGTAATGTGTGTTGAAGTTCTCTATTATCAACAAGGCACCCTCTACCGTAAGCAACTGTTCAAGATCTTGTTTGAACTGATGGTTTTTTACGGAGTTGTACAAAGAAATCACTGTAAATTCGAAAACACTTGTACGCACTTTTATTGCCGTGGCTTCCGTGCGTTGCAATTGTGGCGTGTTTATTTGGTAGTGTTTCATGTTTCTCCTCACTAGGATGGCCATACCGCCTCCCCTACCTGTCAATCTGTCGTTTCTGAACACATTGTATTTGGGCACACTGTATCGTGTTCCTGGCCACAAAAACGTTTCCTGGATAAGGACTACATGGAATTTATTATCTAGAATAAATTGCCTGAGTTCTCCAGTTTTTTCATTCAGGGAACTTGCATTGCTTGTGAGGAATGAAACATGATTCATGGACATTATTGCTTATTCGCAGTATGCTGTGCAAACATATTGTTCATGACGGTCTTCATCATCGCTTGTAACATTTTTTTAAAATTGATTTTGGATTTGGGTCATGAATTGGTCCATGTTTGGTGCTGTGCTGTTTGTTGTTTGTGTGGTATTTTTTTGATTGTTCGGTAATGTTGGCTTAGTTGTGTTTGTTGGTGTTTGGCTCTGGGCTGCAATGTGTGCAAATGTCTTCCTTATATTTTAAAGCATTCTTTGCACAACCTCCGTAACTTGCGGGATGTTCTTCTCTGCAATCGAGGCATTTCGGCTTTTTTCTGGTGCCTTTTTACACTCAGAGAAGTCGTGGAGCCCATCGCATTTGACGCATCTTGCTTGCACATGGCAGTTGCCTGTAGAGTGTCTAAACTGGTGGAAGTTGTGACACATAATGTAACCATTTTGTGGGTTTGGCACTTCAACCTTGCAGAAGAGATGGCATATTGCGGAGATGTTGTAGATCACTAATTTGGAGAGCGTTGATTGCACTTTGATGAAATGAACCTGCATTGGATGGAAAACCTTGTTCTTCCATGTCGGACTTGATGTCTTCAGCCTGTAGGCCATAAAGTCCGCTTATAATAACGTCCAGGTTCCTTTCCTCGGGAAGGTAGTACGTGTGGGACTGACATTTTAGTTCAGTGTGGAGGAAACACGTGACTATGATGCGCATTCTCCGGCGATCACTGTTGAGCTCCTTGAATGGTATTGTGTCGGAGTCTATGTATAGAGTTTTTGGATGTTGAGCTCTACGTCCTGTGAAGACTATTGCTCTATTGCTCCATTTGCGGAATCATTCTAGCATTATTTCAATTGAGTGCAGCAGTTTTGAAGTCATGACTCCTCCTTGTCTTGAGGTATATTCATGTATATGCATATTGTATACGCAGGTGTCGTCCGCATAGAATGAAACATGAACATTATTTGGCAGGGTTGAGATGTCTGCCGTGTACAGATTGTACAATATTGGTAAAATGGGTGGCCCTTCTGGAACTCCAGTTTGAGTAGTTCGCAGGTTCCAGAGATGATCTTCCACCCTAACTTTAAAAGATCTGCCTTTTACGAAGGTGTGTATAAATTAAATGTATGGTAAAGGGTAGGGAATTCATGCAATTTTAAGATAAGTCCTGCATGCCAGACTTTGTCGAAGGCTTTTGCTATGACAAACATAACTAGACCTGTTGAATTAACGCGTATCTGACCAAAATGTGATGGCTCATTTGATAGGTGCAGGCTTGCGTTATTGCCTGTGATGAATCTGTTAAGCACAATCACAGCTTGATTACTTCACACAGCACCTCTCACCTATGATAGGCATTGAGGTCTCCAATGACCAGAAGCGGCCCTTATATTTCAAATAAGTTGTGAAGTCTTTCTCGAAGTGCCTGTTTTTTGGTGGGTTGTACACCGAAATAACCATAAACTCAAAAGAATTCGTCTGCACTTCGATGACTGTTGGTTCTGTTTGGTATTTAACTGTGGGGTATGGATAATTTGATGTCTCACGATTTTTCTCAAGAGAATGGCCGTTCCTCCTCTCCTGCCTGGCAATCTGTCATTTCTGTATAGATTGTAGTTAGGAAAGTGGAGACACATTCCGGACTTCAAGAAGGTTTCCTGGATGAGAATAATTTTAAATTTATTGTCGAGAATAAATTTTCTAAACTCTCTAGTTCGTTGAAGCAAGGACTTAGCAAGGAGTTTCATGTGAGTATAGAGACGTGATTCAACTGGTTCTTTTATGTTGTTTTATGTAGCTTTCCGTGCAAAAGCTTCTTGACATTCTGGGATTTTACGGCCATCGTATAGCTTGCGAAATGTTTCCCGCCATGGCAACTGCCCGAGGAGTGTCCAAATTGCTGACACTTGTGGCACATTGGCTGTACGTTACGTAGTTTTATGACCTCTACGTTGCAGATAAGCTTGCATACAGATTCTAGATTATAAATGGTTGTACCTTCCTTTCGGATGGGAAACTTGACCAGTTTGGAGGGTCCAGTTTGAGTTTATAGCCAGAATACTTCCAGAGGATGGAAGCCCTGGCACTCAAGGTCTATTTTTATGTCCTCCAATTCTAGGCCGTGGAGGCCAAGAATTACAATATTGAGGTTACTTTTCTAAGCGCCACAATAGTGGGCCACAAAGCGATTTCTAAGTCTTTAATTTTCTCTTTCAGTTGGGTGTTGCACAGTCCACACTAGGTCGCTGTCTATTTCATGACGTCCTTCCTGTAATGCGTCCAACGACTCATTTCACTGTCCAGTTGGTTTGATTGATCTGTCAAAACGTTGCTGGGTACAAGCTTAAATATTGAGCACGATAGCAAGTGAACTCACTTGTGTCTACCTTCATCGATAGTCCGCTCTACAGCTGCTATGATTTTTTCATTTTCATTTTTTCACGATGTTTGGAAGGACTACAACACGTGGCTAATGAAATTAATTTCTGATGGACGATTATGTTGGCCATAAAATTAAGGGAGTGCGGGATGAGATACTTGAACGGAACCGTTTCCTTTTTAAATAAAACTGTAAAATTTGCAGACTTTTTCAGGCGTGAAGATAAAGTGGCAAACCATACTAACCATAGAACGCATGAGAGCTGTCGCATAATACATAGCATGTTATGTATTTTCAAAGGGAAATTGATAAAATAATATATATATATATAATTAATAATAAAATAATAATTGGGCAACCGATAGGTCGCACCTGCAGCGAAAGAAAGGAACAAGATTATAGGGTTAGCTGAAAATACAAAGGCCGCATAATGGCGGCCGAAGAAAGTTAATTTTCCACCGACTAGTTCACCGCGTGGGCGTGGGGGTTAGGACTTCATTTAGGCCCTGATCCTTCCATGCAACTCACACACACACACACACACAGGGAAAGAGCTTAGTTCCTCATATTATATAAAATAAAAATTATAAAAAAAAATCAAACAACCTGTGAATTGTGCTGCGCTCAATGGTGCTGCGCTGACTGTGAACACCTCCTCCTTTACTGGTTGTGTATCTTCAACTGATCGAGTGTCTTCTATGGTTGAATGTCCTCAACTGGTTGGTGGTTGGTGTTCCTTGGCAGAATGTTCTCTGTGGTTGAGTGTCATCCACTGGCAGATTGGCCTCTACTGGTTGGCGATTAGTGCTCCTTGGCAGAATGTCCTCTGTGGTTGAGTGTCATCCACTGGCAGATTGGCTTCTACTGGTTGGCGATTAGTGCTCCTTGGCAGAATGTCCTCTGTGGTTGAGTGTCATCCACTGGTATATTGGCCTCTACTGGTTGGTGGTCCTCGGCAGAATGGCTCTACTGGCTTCAACTGGTTGAGACTGGTTGAGTGTCCTCTACTGGTTGCAACAGGTTGAGACTGGTTGAGTGTCCTCTACTGGCTACAACTGGTATCATCGGCTAATCGGCTGAATGTCTTCACTTGTTAAGTATCTTCTATCGGCTGAATATCTTCACTTGTTAAGTATCTTCTATCGGCTGTCGTCTATCGGCTGAATCTCCCCTTCCTCACAATTTCCACTCCTTTTATATCGATACGAACACAACAACCCAGTGAATCGTATCGATCGTAAATAACTTCCAAGAATTTCTTTTTTTTTATTGTGGGGTTTTTTTTTCTTTTTTTTTTCTTTCTTTTTTTGGGGGTTTTTTTTGCTACTTGGAATTTTTTTTTCTGTAATGTTTTTTTTTTTTTTTTTTTTTAATAACTAATTATTATTTTGCTAAATCTAACTTTACATATTTTTATTTTAATTTCTTAATTTATTTATTTACATATATATATTTTTGTTTGTTTGTGCAATGTCGCCTACACATGGAAATACGTAACAAGCATTAAAAAAATGTTTTGAACTTAAAGCTCTATTCCCTTGAAAAACTAACTCAAGCTCCAATCCGATTCATTATCTGGATACACCTAATAAGAAATAATTTAAAGGATCAACCTAATAAGAAGCAAGTGTAAATTAAACTGGCTAAATTCATCTCTGCCAACATTTTAAGTCAATCAAAATATTCGTTCACGCTTCTTGTATTTATTGTCTTTCTGATAATGAACTAAAATCTGATAGCGAAATTATACACAGAATCCTAATTGTTAAAATCCAATTCGTACTATTTCTCGGACGTTTTTGGCTTCGTGAAGATAAAAACGTAAAGATTTATTTTTAAATTTGATCCAATGAATTCGCCTTTCTGGAGTGTCTTCCGTTAATTTGTGTTTTTTTTTTTTTTAATTTAAATAGAAAACTTTTTGGCAAAAAAATCATTGGACTCACAGTGACCATGTCCTTTCATTTGAAAACACGAGTGTTGCTGCAAAAAATTTAAGAGTTGTTACCTTGAATTAATCTTTTTATTGAATGATTCAATACAAATTGTTTATCGTATTGATTTTTATTTTTTTTGTTATTTTTTTGTACGAAAATAAATAATCGTTTATTGAACACAGCGTAGTTTCACAAAATAAACTCGGTTTGACAAATCGATCCTTGACGAGTTGTCTTCAGTACAAAACGAAAAGCAAAAATGCTTATTATCGCCGCTGTAAGTTTAAACAGGAATCTTTAGGCCACCTGTCATTCTGTAATACCAATTGTCTGTATTGACCAACTGTTAATTCTGTAAATTCTGTAATAATAATTTGACATTCTGGTGTGAATTACTGATGCTTGTTCTACGCCATAATTGAAAAGTTTTTAGACTATTCGAAAGCAAAAGTTTCATGTGGGTTGAGGTATATTTTTACATTCGATATTCATTGAAATTTGAAGTTCTTCTTTTTACATTAAACATTAACATTTCCAAAGAATTTCCAAAATCTTTACAAATGAATCAACAAGCAGTTTTATTCCTGACAATCTCACAATCACAGGACCTTACTAACTTTTGAACAAGATACAATAGAGGAAAAAGAAGAAGATACTATGAAAGGCATGGCCAAGGAGCCAAGGCCGATCTCAGGGCTAATTTACATGGATTAAAGATTTTTTTGCAAATACATTTTATAATCTATACTAATAACACATGGCGAAACGATTACCGTCTATTTTCACTCGAAATATCTAATGAGTTACAAACGCAAAGAATGTTTACAAAATTATTGATTTAATGAATTTAATTTAATTTCTGAAAAATAATTCATAATGTTTTTTGATAGTCCCTCGAAACCAACCTGTACAAGTAAGATGCCATTTTAAATACAAAATTTTAATATAAACGAATAAATATCGCACACAAGAGCAAATAACTTGTTTTCAGATTAAGAAGACGTAATGGCTAAAGATCAGAAAAGTTATTAAAGACACATAACAGCTAGCTAAACCTCTGAAAAATCATCTTCTTTTGATTGAATGTGTAGTCAAGCTGCGTATTAAAATAGGATTTTTTTTGATTCGATACTCATTTAATGTGATTTCGAGGGCCTAACTCCTGGCCATTTCTTTTTTTCCGCCCCCTTACATTGCCTCCAGATCGTGATCTGACTTCTGGTTCCCTCAATCGTTTTTAACCTTGGCAACTTGTCCAACATTTGCAGCAGATCTTCTGGAAGCGCTGGTGGGTGAAGTATCTGCACTCGTAATGGCAAAGCCAAAAATAGCTCCAACTATCTACATCCGTTCGCATTGGGACCGTGGTCAACAATCATGAAGACAATCACCCTCCTCACAAGCGGCCACTGGGACGCATTTCATCTGTTTCCCGGTGATTTCCCGGTCGGCTGAAGTCAGTAAGTCCTCCGGAACTCTTCCCCGCCTATTGCCAAGTTGAACTCCCTTCCTTCTGAATGAAAATCCGTTTCATCTGCGCTCCTTTTATCCTTATCATCATTTAATTCTAATGAAGCGAGGCTTCAGGGCGAGCGGAACGTTAAGGCGCGACTTTTATCCGAACGCACCCTTTACTGAACGAGCCCATTTTTCTTCTGTTTCTAACTTAAGTCAACTTCGGTTCGAATCGTTTTCGGAGCTGTCAGATCACGTGTCAAAAGCGGTGCCGTTCAGTCAGTTGAATTGAAAACAGGAATATTTAAAATTTCACCAATCATCTATTTTGAGCGAACCAAAATAAGTACTTGGTCGTGCGGTTCTCCCTTATCCGGTCTGATATTGGATGCACGTTCAATGGTCTACAAAACCACTTTGCTACTGTCTTTCGCCGAAGCCAGCTACACTTGGAATTGGAACGTTCGACGACTGCCACAATAGCGGACCACAATGCGATTTTCCGACTACTATCCCAGCCTCCGTCTATCCTGGCCCTTTTGAATCGCTCCACGTTGAGACGCTGCCATAGAGACGCCGCCCTTACCAACAAAATGGTAAGTCCCTTTAAAATACACGTAGGTGAAAATTCGAACCCCGTGCCTCTATTCGCACTTTTTACTGTATGTTTAAATTAAATCATTAAAAAAAAAAGAATTGACACATAAATACTTAAAATATGACAGCATATAACAATAAAATATTAGATGTCTTATTGCATTTTAGTTGTAGTTTAATTTTCTCTACACTGAACGAAATAAGAAAACAATTTATCTTCAGCTTGCAAGCATACCAGCTCAGTAAATATCTAGCTTAACTTTATTGTTATCCTTACATTGCCCCAGATGAACATAATTTCTGTTCAGATTATATTTCTCCTTAGGCCACGGTAACAATGCTGGTGTAGTATTTTAGATTTAATTTTGCTCCTGCAGCCGTCATTAGTAAACTCCAGCATCCCACTGGAGACAGAATTTAATTACAATTTTCGTATTGGGGTTACGTTTCGTTTGGGATTCATAGCTGTGGCCGATACGTACTATGTATCATTAGGGCCCCATAATCGCATTAAACCGAACGAAAATGTAATTAAATCTGCACTGCACTGCATCAGGACTAATTTTATGTTATAGACTGATCTGATACGCATCTCTTCCCACTTACCAATCCATGCAGTCTCGTGTGTCCTCTTGCCGCCTCGTTTCACCAATCGGATCATTTCCGCTCCGTTTTTTATTTCCGCTTTATTTTTCCAATTTTTTCCATCATGATGTCCTGCAGTTTTTCCGGCGTACACATGTGCAATGTATATGTGAAAATTCCCAAAGTGGTATCGAGCAAATCATTGGGGAACGGATTCGGTTAGTGTTTAATTTTTATAAATGGTTGCACTATTGTTTGCACTTGTAATAGTGGTCGTTGAAAACAAATTATTGGCGATGTAAATTTTTACTTCTCTGCTTTGCGTGAAGGTTACCGCAACCAACCTTTGTTGGAATTAAAAAAAAGTGATGTTTCGTTAATTGCTCGTTCTGAGATGGTTTTTTTTTCGATTACTGCTGCAGTGAATGCACCGCATGTTATGTTTCCCAATAAAAACCTCTTCATTTAGCCTGTTCCTCCTCATGCATTTATTTACTCCCTTTTGTTGAAAAATACAGCATTACGTATGGTACGGACATGTCATATTTGAATAAACTCTGCTCAAATCGGAACATTTTAGAAGTATTCGACAATTTTCAAGCATAACTTGTACTGGGCCTCAAGAGAACTCACCCTTATTCCTCGATAAAAATATCCTCCCTACTTATCATCATGTTGGACTCAGAATCAACAGGCTCGTTGCCATCATATCATGAAATGCTCCGCTTACACTTCTTCAATTAACGTTAACACACTCAGGTGGGTAGTGAAAGAAACTGTCTTGCGGAAAACTTACACAACATTCATACATTGGAGTATCATTACCATTTTACGTGTCAATTCATTTCACACTTAACCTTTCCTTCTCATATGCTAATAATCCTGTAATGAACTGCACAACACATACACATAATATGGGAATAAGGAGTGGGTGAATGCTACAGAGAGATATTATTTTTGCGCTGAATCTCTCATGCAATATCGCCAGTTTAAGTTTGTAGTGGAATTATATTTTTGCATACTTCAGTCTACAATATTTATACCCAACTGGGCAATTTCAAAGGAGAGAGCAGAACGCTTTTGATAACGTTGAAAATATTAAACAAAAGGTTGATTGTAACAAACACTTTATAAGAGTTACCGTTTTTTAAAGAAGGATAACAATTTTGTTATGTTTTCTGTCTATTTATTATCTACTCATAAAAAATGATAACCGAAACTTTTTAAAAGTTTATTCAAATTCATATATATAAAATAATGTTTCAGGGTAAAATTTGAAGGCATCGCCAAATGCCTAGGTCGAGAGTAGAGGCCTTAACATTATTTTGCGAATATTTTTGCTGGTAATTCATAATAATTTCAAGAAAAAAAAATATTCTATTTAATCGATGCTCTGAAAAATATTACCTAGGTCCTTGGCTAGCAGAAACTAGATTTGCATGACCGAAATTCTTGGCCGTGGGTCAAAACTCCAGAAAAGTTGTTTAGAAAAAAATGATATAAGAATATCTGACGGCAATTTTGACAAAAATTTTAAATTCGCCCGCTTTCTCGGCGATGGTCATTTCCATAAGCAAGCAACCATTTTCAAACACCACCTCGAAAATCATTACCCAAAAAATCACGCAATTGGAGAACGGCACGGTTCCTATTAGAATTAGAGAACCGAGGAAGTGGTCCGAAGTTCTATCAATAATGAAAACGAGTAGCACATCATAAACCTGAGTCAAAAGTGTCTACTTTTGCATTCAAGTAGTACCCAAGACTGCGACTAACCACACACAACTCACAAAATTACGAACAAGACGGAAAACACAATACCACACATAAATTAAACTAGAAGAACGACTGTTGAACGTGGTAACCAGGGGGTTACACGACCTAGATGTAGAAGAAAAAGTAGAAGACCTGAAATCCCAGGAATTCAGTCCAACCGAAGCATTCATTAATTCTAAGACCTCTTAATACTAAGGCGATTTTCCAACTAATCTGCATCGTTGAAACGCAAGGCTCCCGCATTTTCAGCAGTTCAAACATTCTACACCTATGTGCCATTCGCAGTCACATGTGATCAGCAAAAGCTAGCGAGATAAAAATAAAAACAATATTTTTATTCTGAGTACATACCGCATCCTATTCATAAGCGTAGCGTTCCATTCTCCAATACCGCAAATCATATTCCCTCCATTGCATCCATTGATACTTATTCTGGAATAGCCAGGCAAGCAATCTCTACATCTCCACAGACATCACCGCCTGTTAATCCCATTCATTAAATGCACAAAATAACCATCAACTGGCTTGGGATATCTTGGGATATCCTTTATCTCCTATGACAAGAGACTATTCCTAGCGGACTTGATAAAATCCTCACAACCCGACATTCTGCTTTTGAACGAAAACTTTTTAAATCTCACCACAAAGTGCGTATGGATACTTACAACCTGCTCCGAAGCGGTACTGGCAAAGGCATATGCATAATTTGTAGATATGATTAAATGACGATCAAATATCATTCGAACAAGGCAGCTCCTCGTGTACCTTAGCCACAAAACCGCACAAAATGACCCTACGGAATCGCAAGTAAAAATGTTTATTAGCTCCTTATATTTTCCATGTATCATAAGGTACCTAATCCTTACTACCCTTAATCAAATATTTGTAGTAGCGGCATCTCATGACTCATTTCTGTTTGAAGGTGACAAGAATGCCAGACACGAGTATTCGGGTGATTTCACCAATAACACAAATGGGTGGGCCCTATACAAGTGACTCCAGACTGATTCATTCCCCACAGCCACTATTGTTGTCGCCCATTCTCGGACAATCTTATAATTTAACCTGATTCACTCTCTGATCCCATGAACCCATATACATGTTCCACATTTGCTTCCCCGTCTGACTACCATGGTCTGCCCTCGAATATTCCCATATACTATATACATTGAATATTCCCATAGAACTCATATTCCAGAGCCTACATGCCCTCTCCTCACTACAAACCATTCAAACCAATAGATTCGTTACACTTCCGGATCGATCTATATGGCCTGCTCCCAAATTTATCATCGGAAAATGAGATCCTATCAAACGCTGAAATAGACAGGCATATATCAGCACTAACAAAATAGAACAAACGAAGAGTATTTGGAACTAAAACCGCAAATCACCTCAATGTCCTAAAGAATACACAAATACATCAAGTACTATAAAAGTAAACACTAAAGGCACCGGTTAATATTACTGAGACCATCATCAGACGTATTTGAAACCATATTGCAAACCATGGGGCGTAAGAGTTCCACATACAACGCTGATAAAGATCCCGTACTGCAAGACAATGAAGTTTTCAATCCTCCTTCAGACAAAGTCGGTGTTTGGGAAGGATACTTCAGGCACCTACACCGCAGCCGCGAATACGTAATTCTGAGCAATAAGATCAGTACCGAAGATCAGCTTACAACTAAATGATATGAAGGTTGTTACCTTACCATTGCTAAAATAACGCTATTTGCTCCGCAGCAATCCAATTTTTGGCGACTTTTTTACTTCGAGAGAGGAAGTTAAAGATATCTTTGGTACACTAAATAGCAAGCTGTCTCATGGTCCCGAAGGAGTTCCAAGCATAGTCCTCAAAAAGTGTAGAAAAATTATCTCCTCTGGCCTGACTACAATATACAACAATGGTTACTTTCCCCAACCATGGCAAGATAGCAGACTGATTCCTATACCAAAGCCTAACTGTGAGGACGACTAAAATCCAGAAATCTGAAAATCCAGAAATCTACGGCGGAGAGAGTGGATAGTGGCATGCGCTCTTCACCTAAAAAAAGAATTTGACTCAATGTGGATCAACGGGCTCAAATTCAAACTAGCAATGTTGTCATGTCGAGTTGCAGTCCTTAAGATCCTTTAAAGTCTCCTATCAAACAGAACCGCGCGAATTAAAAATATGCAATTCCACTTCAAATCCCATCCCACCACACTCTAGGGTCCCGCCTGGTTCTGTCCTTGGTCCCTCCCTATGCAATTTCTTTTTACATGATATCCCAAGACCAAACAGCTCTAGACATGGACTTAATCATTTAGGTAGACGTCATCCTTCTCATCGCCACTAATGACCTCCCAACCCTAACTCAAGCCCAGCTGCACTGCGCTGTGAACAACACCGCTCTGTATTAAAGGAAGAGGGGACGAGTAATAAACGCAGATAAATCGGAATTAATCAGGTTCCGAAATGCTAGTGGCAAAAGCCACCGGTCAGCAGTGTCCCAAAGTAGACATCTTTGAATTCATATCGTAGTCAAAATAATCCCTTTCGAAGACAACATTAAATATCTTGGAGTTGTTTTCAAAAACAGGCTGAAATCAAACACACATGCCAGGAAAACGCTAATCAAAGTGACAGCGGTGGGTGCTCTTATCTCCTGTCTCGTCACCTTGCAAACTGTAGGTCCGAACGTCAAAGTATTGATGAACAAAACAATTGTCAGACCGATCAACACCCATTCATTTCCAGCTCTATAAACAACATTACCAAGTGCAGGCGAAGAACAAAACTTGAAATTATCTTTTATCGATACGTTAATTTTCATTTTCCAAAGCAATTTTTTAATGAAGGATATTCAAAAAACAATTTCAATCTATGGTTAAATTTAAAAATGCAGATAACGTCAAAATTTTAAAAAATCCGTTTCCGAAAAGAATTTGAAAATTTATGGAAATCATGAGTAAAAAATTTACGGATATTCTTTTATTTATGCTAACTACGATAGTATTTGAAGAAATTCTGATATGGAATTTGCAATAAGAGATTCAATGTGAGAGCTTTGAGGAGGCATATCTTTACAAGGATGCTCTTGCACCGACTTGACAAACACTCTGAGTCACGGGCATTTCTAGACATGGTAGGGAACGCGAAAGTAGAAGGAGCAAGTCAGGAGGCAAATCATTTCCGAAAAAAATTCTGGAGCTCCAGACAACTGGGGTAATGGATTAAGGACATGAACTGTCATAACTTCAATTTTCTAACATCGCCAAAATCCAGACAAAAAAGGGCTCCGCGGAGCATCGATTTCATATGAATGTTCGCATTAGATTCACTGATCCTTGCGCCTGGGTTACGTAGTGCTAGGCTCCCATCCCTGTCTTTGAGGGGTTGACGCTCACTGCAACCTAACGCAACTCTGAGGAAAAGAACATTTTATTTATTGGCCTTAGTACATAGTCTAACAACAAGTCTAACAGTATTAACTTATTGAGTCTTATTTTTTGCTTATTTTTACCTTAAAATTTGCTAATTTCAGTCATGAATTGAAATTGGAAGGAAAACCAAACAAAACCTTCCGAAATTTGTTTCTGTGATGAAGGAACATAAAAAAAATATTTTTTACAAAAACTATATTTCCTTCAATGAGGACATAGTGGATAGGTGTTAGGGGTGTATTTAGAGTTAGAGTATGATTTTTACACCAGGATATTCGTTTCGCTTGATAAACGATTCTTCCTTGATCAGCGTGTAGGTGAAAGGGATCAGGTATTTGGTGGTGATCGTTGAATGGAGAGTAAGGTCAGTGTCTGTGTTCATGGTTTCTGTGATTAGGTTCGGATGATAGGTCGCTCTTTCAAGGGACCGTAGGAGTTCGTCCATGGGGATTTCGACCTTTCTTCGAATTTGCGTGATGTCATAAAGGATTTGGTTGGATATGCGCTTCTGGAGGTTATCTTTCTGTTTGAAGATTCCACAGCAGTGGCAGAGAATTTGTCTCTCTTTGCGGCGAATTTTCTCCATCTGAGATGTGGGTAGATCACACCAGAAGGCGAAACCGAAAGTTATTAGTGGTTGGATGAGCGATTTATAGCATAGAAGCTGCACTTCTTTGAGGAGCGCGGTACGTACATGCATGAGGCTGAAGTGGGCTTTGAATGCGTACGTGGCTTTTTGTAGGATCGTTGTAATGTGGGCTTTTGGGGGAGGTTTTTTATTGATTAGGATACCCAGGTAGGGTACTAGTGGTTTGGTGGTGATATTCTCTCCGTTGAGGAGTAGTTGGACTTTGGTTGAGTCGGATCGGGCTTGCTTGGTTAGGTGATCTTTGCCATATATGGCTATAGCCTCGCACTTAGAGGGGTTGGGGATAAGCTTTAATTTGATGAAGAATTTGTAGAGGATGTTGAGGTAGTTATTGAGGCATTGTTTGCGAGGAATGAAAATTGAGGATTGCTTAACGCTGAGTGATATATGATTATAACGTCAACATATTGAAGAATGTGGATAGGTGAAAGCGACTGGCATATTCCACGGGCAGTGTAAATGTAAAAGAGGGTGGCAGCGATGACCGAACCATGTGGGATGCCTGTTAGCACTGTTTACTAGGGGCAGCGAGCGTTTGGGAGTTTTAGTGGGAATTTCCTGCTAGTGAGGAAGGACAAAATGAGTTTGCTGAATTACGGATGGAAGATGATGCTACAATTGGTAACGAGACCATTTTGCATGACGGAATCGAAAGCTTTCTCAATATCAATGTGACAGGCATCAGTAGGGGAGCTGTGTGTTTACACATATTTGGATTTACGTTTCGAGGGTGCGTAGAGCATGGTCAGCTGAATGTGAGGGTCAATTTGCGAACTGGAAGTCTAGGATAATGTTGACGAAAGTCCATTGTTGATAGATGAAAGTTTTGATCCTGGTTTTAAAGATCTTGCTTGTTAAGGAGAGTATTGCAATGAGTCGGAATCTGGACGTCTCTTGTTGGTCTAGTCGCCATTTTCGAGGATCAATTTGATTGTGGTGATTCGCCATGCAAGTGAGATATGTGCATTGAGGATGCAGTGATTTTGAGAGAAAAGCGTTTATTGATTTTACGGACTTCTAAAGAAAAACGATTTTGATTTGACCGGATTGTGTGGGTGTAGTGAAGTGTATCGGTTCACAGTTAGGTACGAAGTCAATTGGTTTTGAAAGAGAATGATTGAAAAGCGAAAGGGAGGGTTCGTGGGTTGTTGGAATGTCCGTTTGAATCGTAGGGAGTGATGTTTGGCAAGGAAAAGGTCTGGTTATATTTTTGCTTTTTGAGTGGGCGATACATTTTGAGGGAGTATGTGTGAATGATGATTAGAGGATTTAGACAGTCGGGGCAGGTTTATCGGAGTGTTTGGAAGTGTTTTGGTCAATACTTAAGTTTGGTTAAAACTTAAGTTTAAGTTTGGTACGTTATTTGGCCGTAGAGTGGGGTGATTTTGATAAAGATATGATATGATTTGATTTTCGATAAACGGATGAAATCTAATTGTGTGATTTGGTCGAGAATATGGGAATTGTTAGGTATGAATGAGCTCCCGAATAGACGTCTATGAAGGGTACTCTTAAGTCGTATATCGCCGATGATTCAAAGGACAGTGATAGTCGGGACTTAAGAATTCGTTAATTGATTTTAGAGCTTCATGTGCGCTTGTGTAGGATTTTGGTGCAGCTACTGGATGGGATTGTCTAAATTGACCAAATGTAGGACAGTATTGATAGTTGGCAGGGTGCTCGTCGGAGCGGCGATTAGCGCACTTTGCCTTTTATTCGGGAAGTGTCTGACAGTTGCCGGGCCCATGAGATAGGCTGCACTGAACCATCTGAAGGTAAGATGGCATTTGGTAGCAGTATGGAAAATTCGCTGGCTGTGAAATAGACTTCACACTGCGAAATAGACTTATTATCGATTGTTTCAAATTTTACGATAGTATGGAAAATGGCTGTGACCTTGCTGGGATTGGCTAGGTTGAAGTTAGGACCAAAGGTGATTAGCCAGACGTTGAATTTCCTGCTTTGGCATATAGCCGTCGCCGTTTCGAAGAGTTTAATTGCAAGGATATATTGAATGCCTGGAGCAGTGAGGTTCCTACGGATGGCCTAACATAACTCTCCTGTCTGTTGAGTCGTTTAAACTCTATTTGATATCGGCTACGATTTTCTCTATAGAGGAATTAGGAGAATTTCCAGAAAAAAAAAATCATATTCAAATTCATCATAGACTCTTTTTTGAGGGAATGAAGCCCCTATTGCCTTGGCAGGTATTTTGAAGATTCACGAGAGAAAACTTATGGGTCTCCAGTTTTGAGGGAAGACCTGGTTTTCTCCGGGCTTACATACCACTCTTAATTCTCTGAACAAAAACTTTTCGGCACTTTTAAGATATTAGGAAGCATGCAATGGTAAACATGGATAAATATTTGTCATCTTCAATATAATAACTATCATTGCGAAAACTAGCAGTGAAAACTAGTCTAGGAAAACAGCAAAATACTTGAAAACTGTGCATATAAAATAGTTGATACAGATATAGAGCTGTAAAAGCGGACGATTTAACATTAAAGTTCAATAATGAAGGGGGACAGCTTCAAACATTGGACCATTGACGAAGTCAAAACAAACCTTCGCATAGAAATCATTGCTGTATACCCCGGGAGGCTTGAAAAGGAAATAAAAAATGTAAAAAGGTATAATTTTCTTGATTGGTATTGCATTTGAATATTAGTTCAAATAAATTTCAGGGACCAAACTGAATAAAGAAACATTACGTATAGAAATCGGTTTTCCTGAGTCACTTAATATTTTACACCGATATAGAAAACGGCGCCCATGTATATATTATAATTCTGTCAATCTTCAAAAGATCATATAGTAAATTGAAAACGAAAGTTTTTTAAAGATTCAATTTAGCATACAAAGTTGTTAACATATTACTTTGAATACTTATGTTTTCACTACAGTTCACACAATCTAATCCTTCTAGCTTACAGTTCATCGAAAATTTTCAAATCAGGGAACATACTCAAGAAATAAGGACATTACTAGAATTCATTAGATTTCATCAACAACAAAAAAATAGTTTCGTTGCGAAAATTTTCATGTCACTTATCTTCATATTTTAGAAAAATATAATATTGAATGCTTCATATTATAAATACCTTTGTGAAAAATTTTCACTACACATACGACATATATTTATGAAACCAAACCTGTGCTCCAGTGATCATCATCCTTGATATATGTGTATCAAGACTTTGAACAAACTCACATAAAGATATATCATATCGCGAAAGACAAAGGAAAATAAGTTGTGATGAACAAAGAGTGAACCATCGAAATTGAAGACTGACAGCTTATTTCAAATTCTAACCTCGGCTGGTCATTTCAATAATCTTTAAAAAACTTCACCAGGAATAAGCTTGATAGGAAATTTGACGCTACATCACTGGCTTAGAATCTTCAGGGAACTTTTATACAGGGAATTATTCTGTTATAATCTATCTCAATGAAATAATCTGCAACCTTTGCAATTCTCAATGCAGGTTTCAAACATCTGTCACATCAAATGAGGGGCCTTCATGTTCTCGTAAATATATAAAATGACTAACGAAAAAAAATTACTTTTTATAAAAATGCCATGCTTATGCATGACAAAACCGTTACTGACTCCATCTCAATCTTTTTCTGACGGTTGTTAAAAAAAGGGGGAAGGGAAGGCCAATAAAGACTATTCGTTGAATCCACTTGTAGATAGTTAAATATTTTTAGATATTATATCTACTAGGAAAGTTCGAATATTGGTTCCAACTCATGCAGTGAAAACTGGTACCTGCCTTAGCAATGAGAATGCGCCAAAGTATTTGCCAATTTGACAGAATTAAATAGTACAGGGGTTCAAAGTATCTCCAAAGTATTAAAACTGTACCGACGAGACAATCATATTTCAAAAAAACCTAGAATAGAGATGAAAACCTAGAATTGAGATGAACGAACTTGCTTCGGTTGTTATAGCGTAATATCCACTTGGTAAGTAAGACAGCTCAAACGTATCTAGATTCTTTAATTTTTTGATTAGTACATAGTAGGATTTGGGTGGACATCATATGAACGCTAATCATAGAACATGGGCCATAGTGGAGTGAAGTTGAACGGGCAAATGATGTACGTTCAATATAGTGGTCATAATTGGTCATCCGCGAAATCCAACGCCTGAGCCGGCTTCCAAGCGTCCAGTAATCTTGAGCGAAAGGAACTTCGAAATGTAGCAAAGCGCTCAACTTTGCTAGTTTAGTTGCTTTGGACTTTGTTGGTTCCTTTGGTATTGAATCTAAGGTCCCTCAGAGGTCAGTCGTAAATTCCTTTCTTTTTAATATATTCTAGTACCATATGCTGGATCTTTGAATAGATCTAAAGTCTGGGATCTAGGTTAATATGTTTGTCGATGATCTATTGAAGTGTTCAATTAGGCACAATCTCCACTTTGCTAAAGCGTAACTCCAAAGGTGCCTGGACTCGTAAACTTGCTACTGCCAAAAGTGGAGCATGAGATGAGATGAGTGGTCAACGTTACGAAAAGTATGCTGATTGTGTCCAAGGATCAACAACAAAAATATAGGCGTTCAACACCGATACATAAGTGATACCAGAGTCTAGTTCAACCAGTATGTGTCGCACTGCTCAAAACAATTGACGTATCTTAGACAATTTCCAATACGAAAAATACCTTCGGAGTTCACTTAAATTCTGTTTGGAAGATAAATATCTTCTTATGCTTATTTTCAGGAAGCAGTCAGTGACCTGTAAGCGACTAATTTGCGACTGATGCGTAGATAGCCTTTATCAGACCAATAATTCTTTACGTTATGCTTATACGGCAGGCTGCACCAACTTACAACTGGGGCAAGATAGGATTAGTGGATCGAAAAATCTTTCGGACTTGCACATGATTCTACAAGAGGGAAAACGTATGACTCTAGCCTAAACGATTTTTCTACAGGGAGGAAGCTTACAATTCATCTGTACGTCAAGAGGCTGATCGAGCGTGTAGGAAAAAGGATGACGGAGAACGTGGCCACAATAATCAGCAGCCTCATCTACAAACGAGCGACGGAAGCAGACATCAGAGACAATAAGCTTAAAAGATAAGTGTTAAGTATAAGTAGTAAGATATAATTGTTAGAATATTGAATAAAAAATAAATAAACTACTAGGAAAAAATGAAACAAACCAAAAATAAGAAGAGATGACCTTTTGCTGTAAGTGAAGAAAAAAGTTTATGCTATATGATGAAAAAATTATGCAAGGATTATAGAACAAGTCAAGTAAAAGGGAGCAGGATAGAATTCAACCAATAGCGGACACAACAATTCCATACATGTTCAGCATTCCGTCTAGAGAAGCGTGGAAAACGGTGCAGGATTTCACATCTGTAAGTGAAATTATGATCTACACCGATGGTTCCAAAACGGATGAGGGAAGCGGCGCCGAAGTCTTTTTTCCAGATCACCCGCAACTCAACCGAAATCATAAACTGGAGAGTTCCACCACAGTTTTCCTGCCGGTAGTGTTTGCAATAGAAGTGGCTATAGAAGCGGCAACAAACAACCTTAATGGAAGAATACAACAACTCTCGGACAGTAAGTCGGAACTACAGGCGTTTGCCTCAAACCGCGTAGTTTCACAACTGGTCCAGGATTCTAGGCAAGCTCTCAAAACCGCAACAACCCGAGTAAATGTAAAACTGACATGGGTCCCTGGAAACAGCGGTGTAGAGGCAAACGAAAGAGCCGATGAACAAGCGAGAGCTGGATCAGTCGACCAAAATGCCACTACAATAGACACAATTAAAGTCCCATTAGAAACGGTAAAACGGAAACTAGACGAAATTCTCTGGAAAGAGACAGATACGGCTTGGAATGACAGGAACGACTGCGGGATAAGCCGAGCTCTTTGGCCTCACGCTAATCAAATGAGGACAAAACAACTCCAAGGGAAAAACCGAAACGACGTTAGGACATTGGTGGCAGTTTTAACAGGCCATAATCTTCTAGGTCAACAAGCCAAACGAATACGAATCCAAACGGATGACACCTGACGAGCTTTTACTGGCATAACAGAATTGGAAAACTTTGCGACCACAGAACTGGTGTAACTCCTTGGCTTTCGCAGGACGACCGGATGGACCACCTGTAAACAAAAGTACTACACATGGCGAGCTATGGGCCCATTCCTGGCGTATGCTATTTTCCAGCAAGTGGATCCCAGTAAAATAAAAAAAATAGAATAAGTAAGCTAGGACGAAATTCTGGGTAAAGTTTTTAGAAAAACCAATTTGCTAAGTATATCTTTAATTATCATTGTAAATATTAAATAAATATAAATTTATAAATATATCAAAAAATACGAGTAAATAAATATAAAAGCTCGCTCTAACAAATGAACTTGAATCGTGATGAGAAATTCGCCTCTTAAGTTTCTTACTCTTTAGTGTTATAACCTCATTTTTCGGTGTTTTCTATACTCTCAAGAACAAACCAAGGATTACGGGGTTAAAAGTGCGGATGTGGACCACAACGAAACAATTCGCTGGAGTCTGGGAAAGTCTGGGAAAGTTAGAAAAATTAGAAAATTAGAGTCTGGGAAAGAAGTCAGATGGTTAACAATGGTTTCAAACAAACATAGTAATTATAGGTGATCTCCTCTAGGAAAAAAATACCATCGGTTCTAACGTGGATTATATTTGCAAGGAAAAAACTTATGCTTACTATTTTTTCGAGCTTCTGTTTAGGTAGGAGTTAGTGAAGAACTAATAGTGGAATATCATAGCCTGCAAAACTCTACTTCAGACCATAATCCAGTATGTCGTGCTAAAACGGCAGGCTGCACTAAAATCCAAGTAAAACATGATGAAATTAAGAGCAGGTTAAAATCCTCTGTACTTGCACTGGACTTACGTATGGTTGAAGACGAGTCTATCATGATTGGCACCGTGCAGATAATTGAAGCATGGATGCCACCATGCTTAGTGTTGGAGTTTAATAAATTTGTTTTTTTTTGTCTCTGTTGGGGGGGGGGGGGGTGAAGGCAATTTACGCCCGGAGTGTGGGAAGCCTAGTAGCACATGCTACCAGACTACCCACTAAACATCCCCCCTGTCAAGAGACCCTAGCCTGGAACTGTTTGATACTTTACTTCGCGCTAGGCCTCTTTTTACTTCGCCCTAGGGTGCCGTCAGCGTAGAGAAATCTCTCACCAGCGTGACGGGGCACGATTGAGGAAAAATGATGGAAAGGAGACGCTGTTGCGCTGATCTGTTCCAAAAAGCTCATTTTCGAATCGATCAACAGTCCCAAATACTTCATCGCTAGTTTTGACTTGAAAGCCGCATCTCCGATCTGCATAGGAATTACCGTGGGAATTCCTTTCTTCGTGATAATGACCAACTCGGTTTTCTCCAGTGCCAGACTGAACCCGCGAGTGGACATTCTTTCACTCACTCGACGCATTAGCATTCCCAGCTTGCGCTGCACATGTTCGACTGTGCGTCCGGTGACCGGGGCTGCTACATCAAGCGCCACTCATCTGGCAGCTCAAGCCTCAATAGCCCGTCATATGTGGCGTTCCACAAGTCTGGTCCCAATATGGAGCCTTGCGCTACACCCGACGTTATCTCCATACTTCGCCGCCCATCTTGTTTGTCATAAAGCAGACTGCTGTCCTTCAAGTAATCCCTCAAAATCCGCATTAGAGACCCTGGTAATCAGAAAGAATTTTCCAATGTGCCAAGAATATCCGACCATCTGGCGGAGTTGAAGTCAAGCGTCACTAGTAAAACGACTCGTTTGGAATCATTTTTGTGCACTTCGGCTCGACGGACTGCGTTCACCATTTCCATGATGGTACGGAAGTGGATTGCCCTGCTCTAAAGCCATACTGCCGAGGAAATAGATCCCCTACAGCATGAATTGCGTCAGTGAGTCTTCCCTTGATGAGCTTTTTGAACACTTTCCCGACTGTGTCCAGCATACAAAGTGGGCGGTATGCAGAAGGCAGCTCTGGGTCCCCTTTCCACCTGCTGGTCCTCACCATCTTCTAGAGAGATGGAAATACGCCTTCTCTCAGACAAGCGTTAAGCACCGCATCCTCGAGCTGATTCTTTGTGAACAGTAGAAATTCTACTGAATCGTCCTCGTGGACAGCATCAACACGGACGGGATGAGCTGGGAACAGCGCCTGCACTATGCCGTCTTTCTTGTCTGCTTGAAGTAAACCCGGCTGCCGTAAGGTACCGAGCTTGCACCACACTACCTTGTAGCCGAGCCCCCATGGATCCCTGTTCACGTCGTCCACAAGTTCCCGCCAACAGCGTGCCTTTCTCTGACTGATGAGACTTCAGAGTTCTTTCCCCGCTGACCTGTATGCTGCCGTCCTATTGGATGCTTCCTCTACGCTTCTCGAGCGCTGAGCCGCCCGTCAAAGTCTGTGACACTCGCCTCGTTTGTGTGCGGTATCTTTTGACCGCAAATGTACAGCAGGCCTGTCATGTCGAGGCCTCCGTCGAGGCATAGATGAGCTACAGGCAGAAGTGATTAGGCTCATTGTCGACTCCACCATTCCCTCGACTGAAGCTCTTCCCCTCCCCGAATAGCTCCCCTTTGTCGGTCCACCTTTTAGGATCATATCGGCGAAAGTCTTCACGTCCATGTTTCCGATTTTCCACCCGGGAGTGAAAGATCCTTGAGACGAGCGAGGAGTTGTATCACCGATCTCGAACGGGGTCTGTCGCTGGGGGTCACTCGCTGAATAGTCCTCGAGTACTCTCCAGTTCAACATCGTCGAAGCGAGGGACTCCGAGGCGAATGTCACATCTGGAATTGTTCCATCGCATCCCCAGCGCCGAAAGTTAGGTACATTACCGGTATTCAATACCACCAACCCAGTCCTCGCCGACATGTCCAGAATGCGTTGCCCTCTGTAATCGGTTTGAGACGTGCGAAACGACTCTGGCGTTGAAATCTCCTGCTACGAGTACTTTGCCATCTGTATTCAGGACAACATCCTCCAGTGCGTCCAGTCTAGTTTGAAAAGATGGCATTGACTCATCAGGTATACGCTGCAAAACGTTATACCCGGGCACCGAATCCAGACAAAGTCAACTCCTCGACCATGACCCTGGATCTGTAGTCAGGCTAATGAAATTTTGTCTCGATGTTGTTCGCTCAGTAGCAGCAGATCAGCCATCTTTTCTCTGGCGAACTGCTCTAGCAAATCTTGTGCATTGATGCTACCGTGCAAGTTAATTTGATGGGCCCTGATCATCACAGCTGCTTTTGCTTTTGCTAGTAAAATGTTAAATATTTTTATGTTAAATATTGAATTTTGGTTTGTTGACAGTGTAACGAAATAAACCAGAAGGCGCCCTTGAGTTGTAAGTGTAGATACTATAAAAATTAATCAAAACAATTAATGTAAGGATTATATAATAAGATAAAATAAAATTCTGGACACAGCCAAATATAAAATCTTTGGGTTAAATCTTAGGTTTACGTATATGTAATTGTTGAATTTGAAGAATTTTAGAAAAAAAGTAGGCAAATGTTTTCACTTTGAGCGTAATTTGCTTTGGACTTTTGATTGTGTTAACCTATCTGATTCGAATAACGCTCTGAAGGCATTAGTACAACTATCTAGAAATTTGTTAGAGAACGTTTAGTTACAGCAAATGGCCTTGAATTTTTAATTGAAAAACACTTTTAAATGCATTTTCACGGCCTTCTCAAGTGTATGTATGGGAAAATTAAGCAACTTTAAAACGTGATATGCCAACAATAAGCCCCGAAAATTAACCTTTTATATCATTTTCTAGTTCTATTGGCATAGTCGACAGAAAAAAACAGTACAAATATTCAAATGAGGATTAAACAACAAATCCTATTTGGAGTATTTGCCATAGAAATATATTTCCTATTCCAACTGATACACAATAGAATATCCTCGTTTATAATACTGGAAACGAAATGCAAACATCGTAAATAACATCACGTTATCGAATCACAATAAGAAAGACAATGGCACCTTCTGGATTGACAACACAGCTCACATGGCATATGTGTCTGAACGTGTAGAACATGCTGCGGTTCCCGTCGCTAATTCATCTTTGCATATTCTTCCAAGATATGCTCTCATATCAAGTGGAACATGTTTTATTCATGACATCTTCTTAATATTCCGAATAAGTAATAAAAAGGATTATGATCTAAACATTTCGCCCACATCAACTCCCTCAGCGAGGTGTTGACGAATTACAGAGTGACAGGGAAAAGGGAGCGAAGCAGTGAGTAGGAAAAAGGAGGTCAAACACAGAGTCAAGAAGAAACGATATTATTATTTTAATGAGTTTGAGCTTCGGTTAATGGATGCATGTAATAAGGAATCATGAACAACATTAAAAGATGCTGTCAGCCATCAGATCCTTCTGTCACCTTCATCGTTATTGACATAACCTGAAGGAGCTAAGCCCATCGTCCTTGCCTATGACTACCCTGGTCTAATATCCGCATCTTAACTATATACTGACAGTTGTACGAGTTGGTTGTGTGTGTAATGAAATGTGACAAAATCCAGTAGTGTTGGAATGTCACGAAAGTATGTCAACGTTGGTGTCAATGATATTAAGCAAGAGAATTGGGTAGAGCTATCATAAAATCTTTAACAGGTTGAGATACAATCGTTGAATGGATCTAAATATTCAATAGAGGTTTATCCAATTAGAAGATATATTAACAGATGAAAGAAACTCATTAATATAAATTGGGTTAAGCCAAAAGGGTCCAAAAATGAAAATTAATTTAAATAATTCATATTAAGGTGACTTAATGTTACGGTTTTGTTGATAGTGGAAACATTGACAATTAACTATTTTAAACTCCTTTTTGCCGGCATATGGTGCAAAGAATGTATTTAAATTATTTTCAAATTTGAAAAGAACTCATAATTTATAGTTGAATTGAACCTTTCTCTTAAACATTCGACATACAACAAGAAAAAACTCTCACTCATGCAACGTGGGGTTGGATTTACCCCATAAAATATTGTTTGTGTTTAATGCATGTATAGAATACATGCACAATATAATAGAATACATGCACAGAACCTACAGTCAATATAAATTTCAATACATTTGGTTGTGTTTTACATAAAATTTGACGCATTTTAAAAGTGTTAGAGTTAAAATAACACCCTGTTGTATACCGAAGGTTAACCTGAACTTATTGGACGTTCACTGGGTGAATTAAAACCATCAAACGTAACGTTATTTTTAAAAGAAAACAACAAGATCCAAAACAAACATTTACATTCATTTGTTCATTCAATGTAAAAATAGCACATTAAGTCAATCGAAACATCAAAATCGTAGAAAGTAGCATTGAACAAATAAGGATTCAAAGTATTCTCCAGAAATATCAAAGTTAACATAGTACGTAGGGATAACAATGCTCCCTTACTTTGTTAATTTGAAAAAATCGGAGCATTCTGCTGAAGCTTCCGGACAACGGGTGTAGCAGCACCGGCTGTAATCTTCATCCCTATAAAAAAAAACGTTCAAGTACGGAAATCGGCAATCGACGTCATATTCTATATTGTGAAAATAAAGTAGCCTAAGGCCGTTGCATCGAATAAAGTACCTTAATTTCCAAGTCGGGAGATCGCATTGCCTTGAAAGGGCACAGGTATATGTTCGATTTTCCGGGTTATGTTCGATGTATGTTTAGGTTTATGTTCGATCGATTTTTGCTAAGATGGTACTTTGAAAGGATCAAAGAGATAGGTCATAACCGCCGTACTGATAGGTTGTCTTAGCAAGGAAAGAATTTTAGTTAGGAAACATTTGTTGCGGGGAATTGTTATCAGTGGTCAAATCGGGGCCTAAGCCCTTAATTTCTTGCTGAGGCTGGCAAGGAGCTGATAATATCCAATTATTCTCTTATTATAGTTTGGTTATACAATTAGTTTAAGAATTATTAGGACAGTGGGCGGACCGAAGCCTAAACCCTTGATTTATTGCCGAGGCCGGCAAGTTGCTAAAAAATATTTAAACATATTTAAATATATATAATAAGAATATAGAATATATATTCTATATTCTATTATAGAATATATTTTATATAGAATATATAAAAACCTGAACAGGTTTTGCCAGAAGTTTGGGGAAAACATCAAGGAGGAGTTCTTGCTAGATCTTATAGCAAGTCCAATTACAAGTCCCTGCAAAAGATCCACCTGTTGATGAGCTTACCACTACAGAAGGAGACGCTCTGACGGATTGTGGCAATGAGTCCAATAAGGAAGAGCCGATGGAAGCAGTCCGGAATGAGGGTGGTCGGAAAAGGCCAATTGTGTCTCCAACCCCGGATGCAACCTCGAAGCGCTCAGTAAACGTGAGCGAAAGGAGTTTAACGCAGCTGCAGGCTGAGGTCTTGAAAGGTCTGAAGTCACACGCGCCCCAGTGCGTAGGATAACTATCGGAGCTTAGGGAAACCCGACCAACATGGCTGCCACTAAGAAACAGAGGGTTCCACCGATAGTGTGCTATACGCTTAATCTTAAGCCTTTTAAGGAAAGAATTCATCGCGCATGTGAGAAGAATCAGCTCTTTGCAACAATTCTACACGAACTTCGTTACACCCTAAAACCATAGACGACCTAAAAAGTACTTTTGACTTCTTAAAATGGGACAAAGTGGCGTGCTACACCTATACACTTCCAACTGAGGAAAAGCTGACCCAGTTACTAAAGGGTGTGCAAACTTTCTACGAAGACACTGATGTCAAGGAAGAACTCCAAGTCATCCTAGCGGAGGATGTTTTGGGAGCCAAAAGGCTCTCAACAGTGGCGTCAAGGAAGGAAAAGGAAAGTCTTTCGTCCTTTCTTAATCAATTGAAGCCAGACTTCGAGGTCAAAAAGGCGATGAGTGTCAAAACGCTCCTACGCCGAAAGGTTGAATGGGAGGGTTTGGCTATATCAACCACCTCGTAGTGTTCCAATTGTCGACGATTTGGTCATGTAGCTTCAAATTGCGGAATGGAACCTCGTTGCGTCAAGTGTAAAAAACACCACTAGTTCAAAGACTGTCCGACTGCAAAGTAAGCGGGTAAAGATGCCATTGTCTGCGTGAATTACAACAATAAAGTCCTCGAGTTTCAGAGGCTGTCCGAAGGCCAAGGAGGCTAAGGAGAGGAAACATAATCTCCGAAAGAAAAAAGAGGAATGGAGGGATTTTGTCACGGGATCCTAGAAAAACACCATTCGAAATTGTGCCTCTTTCCTCGTGATGTCACGATGGACTCCACTGAGCTCTCTATCGTCAACATTTGCTCGCTAGCTCCACATTTCAAAAGGAACTCTCTCCGAGAATAGTTGGACAATCATAAAACAGATTTCTTGTTCATTTCAGAGACAAGACTGAAAAGTAAACACAAACTTCACTTGGGGAAATATAAAGTCATATGGAATGACGAACAAGATGGAATCCTCGGAGTAGCTACGGCCTTCAAGGAACATCTTAAAACTCAAATACACTGTCTTCAAAGTCTGAAATGCGCAGACGTCATAACATTGAGCTTCTTCCTGGGGAAAGTTCGATTTCCATCCGATAACGAATGATTTGAGCACAAAACATCCTTCCTGGGGAAATCCCGTATCTAATGGATATGGAATGACTCTGTTCAACCGGATGCAAGCAAATATAGATCTCATTTTGATTGCCCTGAACGAGCCCACCTTCCGAAGAAGCTCGTAAACGATCGATTTCTTCATAGTGTGTGCTACTCTGGTGAATATCTCTCACAGCTGGAGGAATTTATAATATAGAGTTTTTGACGCTGAATCTCACCATCTTTTGGTAGAACTCGTTTTAAGAGTGAAAAAGGGTGTAACCTGGAGGTAGCACAGCTCATAGCACAGTGCATGGCTGTTTATCCCATGCAACCGCATCGACTGGAAAGCTTTTAATGCTGATCTGAGTGGAAGGGTTGAAGATATCGCCATCAACAAATCGAGACATCTCTCGCCCACCGAGATCGAAGAGGGCATCGCTTGTTTGAATTCAACGCTTGCTACGGTTATTTCAAAAATATCCATTAAAAAATTCCTCCAGAAATTATCGTTATAGAGACTTTACAGAAGATATCCTGATGCTCCATCGCAGACGTCAGGAAATTACTTTCAAGGATATACCGTCTCAACTTGAATATGGTTAACTGGGAGTATCAGCGGGTACACCTTCTAATAATGTCCCGTACTAGAATGATTTCGAGAAGAACATCTGACTTTGCCAATGAGAGATTCGAACAGACCCTAGCGAACAGCAGAGCAGGTGCTTGTATGTTCTCTCAAATTAATAGAATAACTGGCCGGAAGCGCCTGCCAGTAGTTCTTACCGTTAACGGTTCCATGCTCATGGATGACAAGGCCGTTGCTGACTGCATCGCAAATCACTTTGCGACAGTTCTTCAAGGGCAGAAGGAAAGCCAAATCAACGTTGGACAAAGACCACAAGAACCTGTGCTTGAATACATTTTCGGATTCGAATCCCTCCGACGCACCTATTGACAGTTCCCTGTTTGTCACATCAAAATCTTTTGATTCGGTTTGCATCAACAGACTTATCTACAAACTGATCCCACTGGGCTTTCCGGTTAATGTTACGAAAATTGTAGGCAGCATCATGAGGGGACGAACATCCTTTACGATGTCTGCGAGAGCTAGCTCTGAACTTTTTTGTGAATAGGTCGGGGGTCCGGAGGCGTCCATTCTGGGTCCTGTTCTCTTCAATATATTTACGTCTGACATTCCAGGGATTAGGGATGAAATTCAACCTGAACTCGATGTGAATCTCTTCGCTGACAACTTACTGGTGTATTCTTCTGATACCAATCTCCGCTTTGCAAGAACGAGACTCCAAAGGTACCTGGACTCGTTAACTTCATATTATCAAAAGTGGGGGATGAGGGTTCACGCTAAAAAAAGCGAGATGATTGTATTCTGCATTATACTTTTATATATTACATGTACTTTTACAGGTACTTTTCATTAAAACTGTGGACGTCACACGAAAGCTGAACGGTCAGGTTTTGTACTGCTCGAAGATACAAATTATCTGTGGGTGATTTTCGAGAAGAATAACAACTTTAGTGCTCACGTGGACGCTGTATTGAAGAAAACTAGATACGCATACCATCTCTTTTTACCTCTTTGCAGGAAACAGTCAACAACCAACAAGCGGGTGAAGTTACTTGCCTACAAGTCACTAATCAGGCCCATACTAATGTACGCGGTTCTGATCTGACATGTAGCAGCAACGTACAGGTGGAGCAAGATAGGATTACTGGAGCGCAGAATATTTCGGACTTGCACTGGGATGTATAAACGGGAGGAAGGACGGCCCTACCCTAACCGACTACTGTGCTGGGATGCAGTCGTAGAACCAATCAATTTCTATGCTATGAGGTTCATCGAGCGAACGGCGAAAGGTATGGTAGAGCATGGGCCCATCACGATCAGCAATGCGGCAGACAATCGAGCTATGGAGGCAGCCAACGGTTAGCACTAAGTAATAAATAAGAAACATTGTAGTCAAATATTGTTTTAGAGTATAAGGAATCATAGTAAAAATAATATTGTGTTAATGTAAGGAAATGATGGATATTTAAGGCCACGCTTAGGGTGTACGTATAATAAGTAAGAAATTTTAATAAAACAACTAATTTAAGGAAACAATAAAGTAAAGTAACAGATTAAAAATAATTGTAAATAATTGTATATGAAAAAAAAATTCTCCCTATAAACTATTTGAAACTTGAAACTTTGAGTTTTTGAAACTTGAAATTAAGACGGTTATTTCGCTGGGAAGTTTCGCAAAATCATGGATGCGACGCATGGGATACCGATCCGAGATCGGACGTGGGTTTAAAATACTATAATCACTGCAAGGTGTCCATTCATTGTTCGTTTCAGACCCCATATAGAGTGGCGAAGTCCAAATACTGACGATACCGATCTGTTCGCTTCGTGAATTTAGAATTCGGTGTTTTGTTTGAATACAGACACACGTTCATCCGGCCGTGTTAGTTCTGGAAATTTCGCTAATCATTCTGTATTCTGTCGGTATTCTTGACAACCCTTACACTGGGTATCTTGCGTAAGCTTAAATATGATGTCTGGTCGATAAGCCGTTGACAAAAGGTGATTTTCAAAGACGACAAATAAGCAGAATAATAGAATAATGAAGTGAACTGGAACTCAATAGAATGAACTGGTTAACTGCTATATTCTTTCCAGTGATCTTTATTTCAAATAAAATCTTGGCTGAACGCCACCAATAATTCAAGATTTTGGACCCTGATATCCTGAATACCAAATAATGAAGAATTACCTGAGAATGAAGCGTTACCTGCGATATAAGTTAACGCACCCAAAGTTTCACTGGAAAAATTCATACTTGGATCTCTGCATTGCTAACGCAAGACTTGAATTTCACTCCCGCGATCCTCCACAGAAACTGCAAGTTATTCATTATTGCTTCAGTAATCACGACCAGATACAAACCTAAATGAATTTCGGAAGAGATTTTCGATCGCAATGTTTAAGATCATCACGGTCAAAAGTGAAACTTATAAATTTGATTTCAAACGTACGAATTGGACAAAGTTTCTCAGGAAACTTGATCCTAACTAACTACCAGAAGCAGTGTCCACTTTCCGATGATAGTAACGCTTAACCAATGTTTCCCAATGACAATACCTTTGCCAACAATGGAAACGGTCTCTTTTTACCTTTGCATATGATTGAGGAAGTGGTTCCCAAGATTAGACATCAAAAGACCATGGAACGATAAGTATACGTCATTGAAATATCTAAAAGCTTGAAAAATCGTCTTCTTACACGCGGCAACAATCTTTATCGGTGATTTCAGCATTACCACCGTCCCACAATGGTTTTGCTAAAATTACTTAAGCTGAATCCATTTATTCTACAGGATGCCCGAAGCGATGTCAGCAGCTAATAGGGACTGAAACTGAAGGGTACTAGCCCAAAGGATCCAGATAACGTGTTTACAAAGGCGAATAACACATTTTATTGACAGACGAGTGTGAATGTATTGGATTTCATAGTCACTAGTAGTGAACTTAATCTTCTTATTGGGGCAAGTATCTATATTAATACGATGATTCCAGATAATAATAAAATAATAATGAATAATGAAAGACCGTTGACCTAAACATTTTTGCTCTAATGGTACGTATTTGGATTCGGTTCATCTAGAGAATGCAGGACGAGGGCTTCCAGTTTTCATCGAAACGTTGAAATGAAAGCTTCCGTTTTCAATTCAACTTTCATGAACAAGTGCACCCTTTAATTTGATGAAGCATTGACACTGACGTCATACTGGGCTGCAAGCTTTCTGAGATGTATGTAAAATATGAATCTATGAGAAAATATGAGGCATAATCTGGTACAATTTTTCTATAAATAAAAATGGTTTTTAAGAAAATTTCAAATAACAAATTTTTTTTTTATTTTTTTGGGTTTTAAGGTTATTATAATCAGAATCAGCAAATCGCAATTTATGAAAAAAAACGCTATTCAGTTATTTGATGTTAGAAATTTTTCATTTTGAGGAACCTTTTTACAACAATTAAATTAGCAGCATTCTTGCGCGCCATCGAAAAACTAAATAAAAATTTTGAATGAAAGTACTTAAAGATATGAGTTGATATGATATGATTAAATTTGAATGAATGTACTTAAAGATATGAGCAACATGTACATATATAAAAGTTCCTAAGGACACTCTGTTATATTTGAAAATCATTTGAAAAATATTTTAAAGTAAACAAAACAACAATTAACAGAGTTCTCAAAAAAACATAAACGGAAAAATTCCCGAGAGGCAAGATGAGAGAATTAAAAACAGCCAAACCCTCAATGAGCAAAGCAATGAGCCAAAGGTAATTCATATCTTTAGTATTTACTTTATTCCAAATCTAGTATGAAGTTTTGTTTCTGACAAAATTCCATTTTTGTTTACTTTGCGTTTATAAAATGGCACTAACACGCCTAACCTAGGCTCGTTCGGTGGGTTAGCGCCTTTCTTAAGTCAATTGTGCTACAATAAAATTAAATGTTGTTAAAGCCTTTAACCCTGCCCCCATTAATTGGTTGGCTCAATCCATTGCGGGGTAGATAGTCGTATTTAAGATGGTATCAAACCCAATCAACGTTCGCATGGATCGCGAATGTCCATAAGTGGGTTTTCTTTCACCTCCATTATGAACTCATGTCACAAGTAAAGGCTTAGTCAGAAGCTGGGGTGATATGTCGCGCATCTGATGCAAGGATACTTTGGATTATGAGCTACTGGTGGCAAGAGAAGGGTTAAGTCTTAACACTGATGAAACCACACTTTATACAAAATGGACGGTAAAACGGACATATGAACGCTGTCTCTGTGAAGGCTTACAAAGCTCTGTTAGTGAGCATTAACATAACAGATGAGCTCCGTGGAAAACCTGGCGATTCTGGTGGAAAGACACCATGATGGTGATACCTGGGCATATAAAACTCGGAATACGAGGCTTGCACTCGGTCAAATTCAGTCTGTAGTATATGTCTGTATCACCCGAGCTATAAAGTCGTGTTCAAAAGCTGCCCTCGGGAAAATCTTAAGCCAAACACTATTGCATTTAGTAATAGTTATATAAGCGACACAAACTGTGCCCAGCACAATGGAGAAAGGAAGATAAGATAATCAAGAAGATTCTCTCATGAAAGATTATCTAACTAAAGAGGAAACAACCACGAGAAGTTAAATAAACCGTCCGTCAGCGTCAAATAAAGTGTCCGTCAGCGTCAAAGGCACCGTCAAATCGCATGCAGGCAGTATTCAATTCACACAATGAACCCTGTGTAGTGCTGAGTGACAAGTGGGAATGAAGCGTTGAATCCAATGATGCACTTTATAAGAGGGAAAACGATCAAATATTATACAGATGGTTTGAAGACCTTTGATGGAACAGGATTAGAGTATTGGGGCTCGGACATCCTATACTACCAAGAAGTATACCAAGTAGGTCTATATCATTGCCGTAACCGCACAGCTCAGAACTTAATCTATCCCATCTGATGATCAAGCAGCCCTAAAGACACCAGAATTTTAGGTAATTGAGAATGGCTCTAGAGCGCTGCAATGCGCTTGAAAACTGACTGTGCACAAAAGTTTAACCCTATACTAGATGTCGTGCTTCGAGACTTCAGCTTTATTAGACCTGAGCCCTTTAGTGTAACTAAAATGTATTTCACTTATCACGTCGTAAGTGATGAAAGATGAAGAATGCAAAAGGCTCCTTCAAAGCTTGAAGTGTCAAAGCATTTCATCAGTGTTTATGAGAAATTCCGAGCATTCATCGGAATGAACAAGAGAGGCATTTCACGAGAAGCGGACAGGATAAAATGGTTGAGGTTTCCGATTTCGGTGATATTTGAGAATGTTATACATGTACACGTTCTCGACACAACCACAAAATATTTTTTATAGTTGGACGCCTATTTCACAGTTTGATTGACTATTCTTCCTCTAACTGACTTGAGGCGTTTAAACAAGTATACATCTCACCTTTAGTCAAATTTTCTAAGACCCATGATTTGTGAAATAGGCGTCCAACTATTAAAAATATTTCGTGGTTGTGTCGAGAACGTTGACTTGTGTAACATACTCAAATATAACCGATATCGGAACCCTCAACCATTTTATCCTGTCCGCTTCTCGTGAAATGCCCAAAGAGCAAAAAAGATTCCCAAAAGCATCGCACACTCGGTAGATATGTCAACAAAATGGAATTGAAAGTGAACAGTGAGTGCAGATTCGGAGATCTTAAGGTGGAGACAGCAGTGTCGGATTGTCCCACATGAGAAGAGAAAATTAAATTTATCTTTCAATTAGATCTCCACCAAAGAAGATGTTATATAGAAAACCGACTTCAAAAATTATTTTCACTCAAAGACTCAATTAGTGTCTTTGAGTGAAAATATATTAAAATAAATAATATGTTAAAATAAAATATTAGAATGACGAATGAACAGCAAATCCATGGCCATGTGGAGTGGTATTGTGCGCAGCAAATCGAGGAAATTGTCTCAATGCATAGCAAAAATACCTGACTATGAAAGAAAACTATGAAAGCAATGGCAATGCACCAGAGACACCAAAATTAAAGCTGGTATTAACAGCTTCGGGGAGTATTCACTATCCTGCCCAACTTGAGTTGCAAATCCATGCTGGGTAAACTCGAATACAAGTCACGGAAAAACCACAAAACTCAACAAAACCTATTCATGTTCGGCAATATTCATGTTCCACTATCACTGCAGAAAAAACAAGTGTGACATTGAATATTCTATGTAAGACAAACTTGAGCCACTAACCTGCACTTTGCAAAGATAAAATTATTGATTGCAAAAAATCTTAGCGCATCCCTCAGCAGATTACTGCACCCATCAATGGAGGATCAAATCGAAAGAGCTACTCCATTAGCATAAAAACATAAGGCAACAAAGCGCCATTAATAACTTTAGAACTGTATCTTTTAAACAAAGTCTTCGAAAAAGCTTTTCTAAAACACGCAATGGCCTAGTCTTTAAATTGGTCCAACTTGATTTCACAAATAACCTGGTGCATACAACTTACTCCCTCTTGAACGAACTACTAATACTGTTGAAATAAAAAACACCTTATCTATCCGTCCACACATAGCAGCCGGTGTGTCTCAGAGGTATAACCTAAGTCCGCTAGTTTTTCATATATTTATGGCAGACATATCTTTGCATGATTATTGTCTGCGTTTGCTGATGATCTATGTTCATTTACAGAGTCCTTTGATCTTAGCCAGATAATTGAAAACAAAGAAAAACACATTCAAAACCTGTAGCAATATTACTTTTACTATATGGTAGTTTCAGGCAACCTTCTTCACAAAGGTAAAACTCACTACTTACTCGGAGGATGCATCCCTCAGGTCTCTAAATTCCCTGGTCCAATAAAATAACTTATCTAGGACCTACTGGGGACAAAAAATTTACTTTTCAAAATCATATTGTAGCAACATGCAACACAGTCTCTAATATATTGTTTTCATGATATCCCACGATAAACCAGAAATCTAAGCTTAGGACTAGGAACAAAATTATTATCCTTAGAACTTTCACCCTCAATTCTCTAAAGAACCCCTGCTTGGAAGAAATTGCCTCATTCCTTGAAATCCAAACTTCAGTAAAATCCAATCAAAGAATGATCCTCAATAAGCTTTAATATGTAGTTCTCCACGTTAGAATTGAATCAATCAGCTTGCCGGGAGGGGTAGAATTCCAAATTCTGCAAGAAATGAAGGTGAAAATTTATGGAATATATAGTAACAATTGAAAGCTATCGCGCTACTGTAACCATAAGCCAGACTAGTTGAAGTTTAACTATGGAACCAATTTTCAAAATATTCTAAGGTCAATCAAGATATACTTAGACATTAACAACAATTTTTTTTATGATTCACATACAGATCCTCTAACTTGAGTTGATTGTAACCACTGAAATTAAATATAGTAAAAAATATTTTAAGCTAACTAAAAATAATGCTAATTTATTTTGCAGTTGAGAATAATTTCCATTTTGCGCAAATATTTGTACAAAAGTAATTTATGGTTATTACGTTTCGCACCTAACGATTGAAAGTTTGTAATTGGGAAGAAACTTGCAATAACCTAGGTTTAAGAGTAATCAGTAAATTTAATTTAAATTTCAGTCTAAAACATTTTGAATAACTCTTCCCCTGATGTCCTTTGTAAAAAAACCAATAATCTTTTCTCATTAAGTGAAATTTTAATTTGCTTGATTAACAATCTGTGTAATGGAAATGTCTCCACAAAGATTGAAATATGATATGAGAAAGCTTCTGAAGGCAACAAAAACCAAATAAATATTTACGATTACTCACCTTCATTTCAGAATGTGTTATAGCTGTCCTGTAGTGGACAAAATACATTACCGGATGTTTGACGATACGATTTTGTTTCAATTCAGTAGAAATACCAAGAAAAAAATTTTTGATAACCTTCTGCATTATCTATTTATACTATGTCTTCAACGAAATTCTCTCTCATCCGTCGCCGGATAAAAAGAAGTTCCTGCAACAAACATGCGGCAACTTTCGACTTGCTCCTGAAAAGCGAAGCTGAAGAATCAAATAGAAACTACCAAAAAGCGTACAGGGAAGTCAAAACTGTTGCTGTTTGCTGATAAATGATTTCAGTAAACAAAACGTGCCAAGTGAGAGTGGGATGATTGATGTCATTAAGGACGATTGCTGACACTAGAGCACTTTTCGTTCCTTTCCAACTTTTTCCACCATTAACAAGCAGTTTTTGGTATGAAATACTCACGATGGAAGATTTCGAAAACATATGAACCAACTGTCTGCAAATGGAAACCATTTATTATGAGACTAGACAAGATAATATGTTTATAGGAAACAACAACTGAAAATATTGAATGAAGTAATTTTTGAGAATATATATAAATATGAATAATATTATGAAATATAAATCTGAAATATGAATAATATATATTCATATTTATATGAATATGAATAATATTCATATAATCCGAAATGGACAATACTATATTTCCCAACAAAAACGCAAATAAATTTAATTTTTTTAAAACATATATGTATATATTTCGGAGGTAAGAGTTCCTCCTTCTTCTTCTTCTCTCGTTCTAAGAACAAACACTGAAGATGATATGTTATAAAAAAATTAAATTTATTTGCGTTTTTGTTGGGAAAAATAGTATTGTTTTAAAATTTTATAAATGGCGCAAAAACACCGAGATAACGATAAAGTTATTATTTTAGCTCTATACTATTAACTTACGAAAAATAAAAACATTGAAAACATAACTCAATTTTGTGATTATTCAAAAATAAAAAGTTGAAATGCAGCCAAAATTCACGTGAAAAAAGAACTCAGACAGCACTCTCCTTCTTTTTGAGTTTAAAAGGGGGATTCCCCGGATTTTGTGTAGTTGACAGCTCAGCATCTGAGTGAATTAAGTGCTCCAAAATTAGCTCAACAAGTATCGAAATATCTTAATAAAAGTGTTCTAAGAACAAACACTGAAGAAGGAGGAACTCTTACCTCCGAAATATATATATGTTTCAAAAAAATTAAATTTATTTGCATTTTTGTTGGGAAAAAAAGTATTGTTTTAAAATTTTTTAATAAATTTAGTTGTTTTCTAAAATACATTCTTCTGTCGTTTATTCCCTTTTCAAGTGTAAATGAGTGTGTGTCCGACTTCTTTATTGACCCACTGTATATCGAACTAAGTCTTTAAAAAAATGAAGCGTTTTAACATCAAAATTTTTTAAACGAGCCTTCTAGTTTTTCACAAAAATGCGAAAATATGTAGCATTCCCAATAAATGTCCATTTTTTTGATTAAATACCGTTTGATCGGAAGTTCGTAGGAAGTGTTAGCGCTGTATGTACTTACGCTGTCAGAATGACAACAATAATAATATATTTATTATTGTAAATTACAGAAGAAAAGAAAATCTCTCTCCTACAAAAATTTGTCCAGTCATGTGAGTAAACTTAGTTATAGAATTGTTGTTTGCACCTGCAGTGTTTCTTCGTTGAAACTTAGGAAACGAATAGGATTGTCCTTTTTCGAAATTTTCACGTCCGCATTAAAACACTGTGTACTAAACATTACATGCATGTCACATTTGTTTTGAGTATTCCACCTCCAAATACACTTCATAGCAAATTTTCCACGAAAAACCCAAAAAATGTACTTATTTGAAAAAATCATAAGAATTTCGCTGGAATGAAAATATAATTTCTTGGAAATGTGGTTTCGTTATACGTGAGCTCAACGTAAGTTCGTGCAAATATCTTGTCTTAAGTCGCATACAAGGCAAACGCAAAATACTTTTGATCATGTTCCGAATATAATTTCTCGTTTCATCATAATTTCGCTTGACGTAGCTGAAAGTGGTATTAAACCTGAAATTTTTATGCGGTTTGCAGAAATTTCAAACAGATGTGTCCTCTTCCGTTCCACATGCTCGAATTTCAGCATGTGTGGAATGCTTGTGCAATTGGTTCGCCCATGCATAATTTCATTCCAGCTAATCGGTCACACATGTACATACGTCCTACTGACGAGGGAAGATGTTTGCAACGTTCCAGCGTAGGGTTTCGGGGGCAGAAATCTTGCTTTGCCGTGCCAACCACGGAATGGGGTTTGGCAGCAAATGCAAAGCACGTAGGAAAAAAGTGTCTTAACTTCGTTCCTATTTGTCTTCTGTATTTATTTAAGCATTATCGGATGCGGAATATGTTTGTTTCGACAACGAAATATCAAACAGGACAAGAATACCATAATCTGAATTCGGGTGTATTGAATGGTCCTGCGGAGACCGTAGGCAGACCTGCCGAAGTACGTCTGTCAGTTCATTTGCAAGAACTAAAGACTATAGGACTTGAGTCAGGTTTGATGGGTAAATGTGATACATACATGATTGGAATATATAAAATGCCAGTGCAAGAGAAGGAGAAGAAACCTGAAGTGAACTAACTTAATGTTATTTGTAGTATTAATGGCTGACTAGTTTGTATACAAGAATGTTGATACGTGAAACGACTACAATAAAAGAGGACTACATCCATAGATACCAAACAATTTTATCAGCAGGCATTGGGTTCAATTTTTAATGGAAGATTCTTTTCATGGTTTAACAGCACTGACAGGGCTTTGTACAAGTTTTGCCAAGGATTGTAAATTTTCGCCATTGAATCTATTAAAAAGTAATAAAATGTTTGTAGTTGTCATGTAATTTTCTGAATCATGTTATTTTCTGAATGGTACTCAATTTTCGTATAATTTTGTAAGTTAACCAAAATTAAATATGACATTTAGACATTATAATTTTGACATTTAGTTAGATTTATTGTTATCAAATCCTAGCCTTCGTCCCCGGAGAATCTTCAATGAAGGAAGAGCTGGTTGCTTCCACTGAGGTTTGAATGTCAACGTCAAACCGTATATTCAAGACATCATCCTGCAGGCTGAAATGCCAAAACAAGATGATTATACCGTAGCAATTTTTGCAAATTCATGAAAATGGGAAGAAACACAGGATCAAGTGCAACACTGGATCTTCTGCACCGCAGAAGTACTGGAATTTATACCCATCTCCGCTCATGACTTGCCTGAAATGTTTTTATCAGGCAAGTCATGGGCGAAGAAGAACGAAAGATGCAATGGAAAAAGTACCCGCAAGAGTACCAGTTTATGTCATCAACGAAGTTTTGACTGCATTGGATCAGAATTATTAATCCATTTTGAAAAAAGTTTCCTAGTCGACCTGACTGGAAATGTTACTTATTCTTGTCACCTGAAGATTGGGCTTCACGCTAGAGCGTAGAATTGCGATAGAATGTATTATTTGCATCTGAGTTCTGATCTGAGTTACCACGAGAACAAGTTTTTGCTTAACATAATAAACGGCGCTTCAGTTGGTCCTTTGATAATTCCGCTCTAGAGGTACGACTTGAACTGACGATTCGAGGCTGGGAGTTCTTCTGACTTTGACGACAACCTTTCTAAGGCAATATTGGAGCAAAACTCCGTGAATCAACAGAAAATCTGTAGACCTCAGGAAAAGTCTGTAAGTTAAGAGTGTCGGCGCTTTACAGCCTCGGTGAATGGAATAAAGAAGACAGTCGATATCGATTGCAACAAGGTCGCTCTTACGGGTAGAAAATGAGCCCTATTTAACGATTATTTTATTAGGCAATGAAAACTGGTATTTCTAAGTAGTTTTCCTATTGATTGTTATTATGTGAATCAAGAGATTGTCAAGCAATATTTCCCCAAGTATATTTGAAGACAAATTTAACTGTTTCTGTGGATAGATACGTTTAGCAGATACAAAAGTTGCAAGTGCAATTCCATGAAAGTGCCTTGCACCCGTCATTCGCAAAAACATCATTCTTTTACACGACGATGATCAACCGCATACAGTAAGGAGGACTCAAGAAAAATTTTCGAGCTTGAATTTTTTGTATTGTATTGTTTGTATATTATATTGTAGCCTTTTCAATTTTACAGTTTTTCACCTTATTTTTCCCTGCTAAACTTTTTGAGCGGAAATACATTTTATTCTATACAGCAAGTTAAACATATTACATTGGTCAACAAAATAAAACTTTTTGTGAAAATTTCAAATAAATACTTTATTTTTATACTGCTTTGACGTTCCTGAATACGAAAACACAAATATTTGCGTTTGAATCAGTTCTTATTTCGAAAATATACCGAAAGTACAAAATTTGACTTTTAGTAACATTATAAAGCACAAAGCCATTTAAAAAAACAACTATATTTATTATAATTTTTTACTTTTAATACGAAATTGGGAATTTCGAAACACGAATCTCCACCTCTGCTTGATTTCGAGACTTCTCTTGAGTGTATGAGTTCTGCTACTGTAATTCTGACCACCCCTGCTTCCTCCAACACGAATCTCCACCTCAGCTTGGTTTCGGGACTTCAATGAATTCCCCTGCGCTGCGTCCTGACCACCTCTGCTACCTGCTTACTATCTTCTTGGCATCGATCATAATCAAAATGGTCTCTTGGGCTTTGTAATTCAACGATTTTGCGACTCGAGGACTTTTGGAGCTAAACACTTTACACAGCTGCGAATACTTCTTGATTATCTTTATTGCACTCAATAATTTAGAATTCTGGGTCCTTATTCTCAATACTTGATAGTGGATTACGATCCTCAAACCTTGATACACGATTATTATCCTCAATACCTAATTCACAATTTCTCTCTTTTATCCGCAATACTTAATTCACAATTTCTATATCTACTCAACATTTTACTATCCTTCTTATAGTTATATGTTCACAACAAACAAGTGAACCATATTGAAGGAAAATTTTTCTCAATAGCGTTCCAAGAGTTTTTTTGTTTCTTTTTTCCTACTGAGAATATTTTTTCTGAGAATTTTTTTCTACTGAGGCTTTTTTTTGTTTGTTTTTATGTCGCCTACACATCGGCATACGTAACAAGATGTCAAAGATAAGAAAGCAAAAAAGAAAAAAAGACTAGTTATGCTGACTCCGTGCTCGCTCAAAATAGTCATAAAAATCATAGGTAGAAGGTGGTAACCACTATGTAGACGCTTAACGATGTGCGAGTACAAAGGTGCTCCATCTTTGTATAATTCAGAATAAGACTGGCTTATCAGATGGTAGAATAAGTTAAGAAAAACATGGTACCACAAAAATATGTTTTTAAGTAGAACAATCATTTTTATGACGACGAAACAAACGATGTGTTAAAGACGTGAGACTTCAAGACTTATGTAGATGTAGGATTTAACAAACTTGCCTATTTAACTCTCCGAAACATCTTCAAATCAAGGAACACTTATTTATTCCAGAGCTCGGAATTCACTTGATACTTGACATTATTTTGAAAGCATCCCTTATAAGCTGTATAATATAAACTGTCTTCCGAATCGTCGAATTATTAGTATTATAAACAATTCTCGAGGTTTATTATTGAATTAAAAATTTCTTATTATTTTCAAGTTTTAGGTTGAGGTTTTTATTCTGGAACAGACAGCTGTTTCGGGGCCGATGTTTTGCCCTCGAACGCAGTTTTTCTGTTGCTACTTATTGACGCAATTGATATGTCCCACGGTTTGTGAATTCGTCCAATTTTTCTGTCCAACTTTGTGTTGGACTAGCTAGCCATTTCTTCTCTCGCTGGTTGATTTCTCTATGCTGTTTGAATAACGTTCTAAGGTTGTCATTTAGGTTGTCATTTAGCCAACGGCTTTTTCTTTTGTGTTCGGCATAATGTTTAGGATTTCCCTTTCCGTATATCCGTTCTTCTTTGCTGTGCCTAGGATATACTGCTCTTCTTTGTTGAAGTTATCTTCGCTCAGTGGAAGGACGAGTAGCCTGTGTATCCACGCAGTAAATATTGCCATTTTATCTGGCCAGCTGTGGTTGGCACGTGCTGGGATTTTGCGATTAACTTCCTGTATATTTCGCATGACCAAGTTCTCGCTTCTCTTGAGATCTTGATATCTAAAAAGCTTAATTGTCCGTTTTCTTCTTCTTCTTTTTTCAATTCAATTTTCTGGTGAATCTTATTTATAATGTTGGTTATAACGTCTAATTAGTCTTTTTAACTATCGCCAGGATATCTTCTACATATCTTACCCAAAAACTTGGAAGAATTCCACGTTTTTGTAAATGATTTACTAATGTTTCCATAAAGAGGTCACTGAAAAGAGGAGATAAACGATTACCCATTGCTGCTCTGGACATTATTTTGAAGAATTTCAACCTGAACGTGATGTTTTGGTCAAACATAGTCTAACTAATTTAGTGTATGGTTTAGCTTCATATCCTGCCATACATTTCTCAAATATATTGTTGCGCTTTGCCTGGTGCGCGACCTGTTTGCTTTTCGCAAATGTTCGCAATAGTGAATGAAACGCACCCGAATAATTTAAAATTAGATGTTTGATGTTTTATTCTTAAGAATCACTAACGCTTTACAATTATTTTTACTCAATCACTATTTCACTTTTATCAGTTCACTTTTACATTAATTGATTAATCACTTTTATAATCCGTTAATAAAAGTAATCACTTCTACTTGCTACTTAACATTCGCATACGATTTTATTTCACAATACTTTACCCGCACTACTTTTAACGCGCACTGTCGCACGCTTCTTCACTTCATTCACAAGACTCCCTTCGCCGTTCGCTGTAGTCGCTCTTATACATCTACCAATGAATCCAGAATCTTCCGTGAGGATTGTTCCCGATTTTACCGCTGAGTCACTTACACTCGTATTTGTTGTACTCAATGCAAGCAACGTGTTTGTGTTATGCTTTATGTTATGCTCTTCGAGAATTAGTGATGTATTGGTAATTGAAACTTGCTTACAACCTTTCTTCTCCGACGACTACAGTGGCGCGTGACCTTATTTGAATATGTCACAATATACAGCGCTTCTTTGATTGGGTATTGGGTATAGTTATTCTATGTCGAATTAAACCAATATTTCGTCCTCCGTGATTTGTCCTTGTTTATTTAGGCGTTCTACTACTGTACTTCTACTGTATGTGTCACTCTTTTAAGTCCAAGCCTTCCTATTTCGTTTAGAATCCAGTTGGTAAAGTTTTGCGTTGGCTCATTAACAGCTGCGATGATTTCTCTCATTATTGTCCTTCTTTGTGGATTTTTGGGAGGCACTTAATCCTCGGTAGAGAAGGGTCTGGCATCCTCATATCCGTTTAATTATTAACTCACACTCTTTCATTGTTTTCCTTACCTTTTTTAGTGAGATAGGTAGAGGATTGTTACGTAGTTGTAGAAAATTTCCAGTTTTGTGTTTATTATTGACTTGATCATCATAGTTTTCCTTATCCATGATCACTACTGAGTTTCCCTTAAGCACTTCAGGATAGTAAACTTTTTTCAGCTTATTTATAAAATAATATTTTGGCGTAAATTTCAAGTTTTTTATTGCATATGTTTCTGATCGTCTGTAACACAAATAATGATTTAATTAAATCGGAAACGGAATGAAAAATGCTGTATAATTGTACTTTTCTGAAAGGATTAATCAAAATTTCATGTTACTAATATAATACTCTAATGCTATATTATGTGCTTTGAGAGGCAGGAAAACTTTTGATGTGTGCTTATGAAATTTTGTTCTTTCGGGCGGAAGTTCACATATGAGCAGAATGAATGCATCGACATGAATAAAACAGGCTACGACAGCTTTCATTATTGTCAAAGGAAAAGCAGCAAGTCAACAAACCTATGTATATCTCTGTGAACTGAAATAGAAATTCGTACGTATGACTGGGTGCATTGAGTTTCCTTGTATGTTTAGTAAAGAACAATACACAACAGTAGAAAAACTTTTCTAATAAACGCTATTTATTATGAAATAATAAGTTTTCCACAGCGAATACATAGTATGAACTTCTTCACGTTTACATAATTCTTTTTGTATTGCTGTTTAAAGAGTTTTCTAATTACATACAATAAGACACTTGCTGAATTACGTATAATAGACTTAAATCTCGCTAGAACTCGCTTTTCCTGACTTGGGGTTGCTATGGGGCATATTAGCTAAAATCCTTCTTTATTTCTCTCATTCCAACGGGAACCGCGAATTCACTTTTCCAGATGCAACGATAATTGTATGCAAAAGTTGCTAGAGATAAGTTATTAAGAGAAAAGTGCGGAGAAATACGCACTTACGCCATAGATCAAAGATAGGTCACAACCGTTGGACTGATAGATTGTGTTAACTGGTGGTAGCAGACCCGCAGCTCTTTATCCCATTCAAGCGCATCGATTGGGAAGCTGTTAATACTGACCTGTGTGGAAGGTTTGAGGATATATCGATCAACAGATCGCGATATCCTCTCGCAAGAAATCTCTCAACCGCCGAAATTGAAGCGGGCTTTGCTAGTTTGAATTCAACCCATAGTACAGTTATCTCAAAAAGGTTACCAAATATACCCGAAGACATCCGGAAGCTCCATCGCAGACGTAGCAGCCTCAGGAAATTGCTTTCAATGCTAAACCATCGCAATTTAAAAATAGTTACCTGTGCGTATCAGCGGGTACACCTTCTTACGATGCCTCTTAATAGAATGGTTTCGAGAAGCACATCTGACTTTAATAGTGCCAGATTTGAACAGACCGTAGCAAATATCCGAGCAGGTGCCTGTATGTTCCTTCAAATTAATAAAATAACGGGCCGTAAGCGTCTGTCAGGAAACATCACATATAACGGTTTCATGCTCATGGATGAAAACGCCGTTGCTGACTCCATCGCAAATCATTTTGCGATAGTTCTTCAAGCGAAGTAAGCAAGTGAGGACTCTACTTTCAATTCGGTAGTAAAGAGAACAATATCAACGTTCGCACTCCTTCTAAATAACTGCATTAACATTTGCCACTTCCGACGGCAATGGAATGCGTCAAAATATTTGCTATTCCGAAGCAATTCTTATTCTCTTATCTAATGTGGAAAAGTTAATTGAGAGATTAAACCTCCAAGCATCACACAGTTCTCTGAAGAGGCAGGAACTTTACCGGGAAGACAATTTGGCTTCAAAAGAGGTCACCCAATGATAGACGCATTGGATGTTTTCCAAGTCAGTGTTAAGGAAAATTGACATGTGATAAAGGCAGTCGCAGCGTGTCTCATCAACACAAAAGAGGCTTTTGATTCCGTTTGGATTGCGGCCTTACCTACAAACTGATCCAACTGAACTTTCCGGTAAATGTTATGAAAATTGTAGGCAGCTCAACCTGGACTCGAGGTGAATCTCTTCGCTGACGACTTATTGGTCTGGTCATCTGAGTTCAATCTCCGTTTTGCGCGAACGAGACTCCAAAGCAATCTGGAACCATTAACTTTATATTATCAAAAGTGGGGACGAAGGTTAAAAAAAGCGAACTGATTGTTTTCAACGATCCGCATTAAAATTATGGACATTCAATGAGAAACACCCGTGATACCAGAATAAAGTCGAACGGGCAGGTGATGCACTCGTCGAAGCAAACAAACTAATTAGGGGTGATGTTCGATACGAAAAACACCTTGAGTGCTCACGAGAACGCTATATTAAAGACAACTACATATGCCTACAATCTTCTTTTACTTTTTTCCAGGAAACAGTCAGCAATCAACAAGTAACTCATCAGGCCCATACTAATGTATGCGGTTCTGATATAGCAGGCAGCAGGGAAGTACAAGTGGAGCAAGATACAGTTATTGGAGCCCAAATTCGTTCGGGCTTACGCTGGCTTTTATAAAAGGGAGGACGGGCGATCCTATCCCAATCGACTACTATACCGAGATGCAGCTGTGGAACCAACCAATTTTTATGCTGAGAGGTTACTTCAGCGAGCGGCTAAATGCATGGCGGAGCATGAGACCACCGCGATCAGCAATGCGGCGGACAATAGAACCATGGAAGCATCTTATGGTTAGAGACATATAGAAAGTCAATGTAGAGAGGCCCTACGCTCTCATTTCTATCCAAAATCACCAAAAGTAACGCATATCAACGCAAATTAACGAACACTTGTTTATAAATAACCAGAGGTAGTAAAAATTAATGCTCGAAACTTTTGTCGTCTGAACTATTGTTACAAACATAACAATATTAGCATGCTGTAATTCAAGGACATGTTTTGTTATCATTTGCATTTTGTTATCGAAATATTCAAAAACAATATTTGGTCTGTAAATCAATAAAATTACGTATTACAATCATCACATATGTGCCCCGTCATTTACAAATTGGTGCTTCCCATGGACACAGAAGAATCGACTTAACGGGAATGTTCACTCCGAACGAACATCACTAGCCGAAGAGTTAAGCTCCGCCCATTCCATACAATTTTCATAGATCCTCGAGCCGAATGAACATGGGGAAATTGCCATCTAAAGCTGATCTCAAGGGTACAAGGGTGCTTATCAAATTCGTTCGTATTTAGAACTCCCCATTATGAACGTCGTATGCTCCATATGCTTAATGAAAATTAGAAATGCTCAGTATAAGCGTTTGGACATTTTCAATTGACGTTGACTGAATAAATATATTGATTCAGCGACCGATTTGATAATATTTTCAATATTCAAGTGGTATGTGTGACCATTCCTTTACATAAGTTGCTTTTCTAACTGTAATGTTAACTCGACTGTCAAATTTAGAACCGAACATTGCCGAAGACGTTGGAAAATGTAAATATTGTATTATTCATACATTTAATGAGCGAAAATATTTTTGTTATGTTGATTATATGCTGTAATTGGTAAGGTAACTTGTATGTGAAATTGTCGGCAGTAATATTGGTGGATAATTTTCAATTTCAAGGTAGATACATGCTCTTCAAGAAAGTACGTAAGATTTGTGCATTTTTCCGTTTTTATTAGCGATCTATGAATGTAGTTTTCGTATTTTAACCTATGTTTGGATAGTACATTGTGAATACACACAAATGGCAGGAACAAATGGAGTCCAACATTTGAACAGCTGATGAGGGAAAACAGCAAAGTTAATACTTCGGACGCTCATATTCACGGATAGGGCCTTTTTATAGCTTATATCTCTATGGTTAGAGCTAAGTAGTGAATAAGAAGACTGAAGGTATGTTTTATATTAGAGCATAACTAAATTATAATAAAAATAATATTATAAAAATATAAATGAAAATATGGAGAATAAAGGCCACACTTAGGGTGTAAGTCTAATTTGCATGAAATTTTAATGACTTAGTTAATTTAAGAAATCAAGTAAAAGAAAGAGGAAATGTTTGTATTGAACTGGCCATTAGGCAAAACCGATTGGTTTAGATAACAATTATAAATAATTGTACAAAGAAACAAAACCACCCATTAAAAATTATTTAAATACTTGAATACTATCTCCCTGTCAAAGTTATCTGCAAATAAGGCACAAATGCAAACAGGATCGACTGATTGAAATCGCAATTCAACAATATCTTAATTAAACGTCAGATTGATACTGACACAATGTATTCTTTAAAAAAGTCTTAAATTCTCAAAAGTCGTAGGCTAGTTTAATGTAATTTAGACTTCGCAATTCACAGAAACTATTCCATAATGGGAAAATCAAAATGACCTACTAAGCTCCCACCGGGAATTCTCAATGAGAATTAACAAATATTTTATGCAACAAATTCTACATTTTATTATCCTGATCAACTCATCTTTCTTCCCGAATCTTTTCAATTACTCCTCACTTCAACAGCTTCCCTATTTTACAGCAAATCTTTCAGAATGCGATACTTCGGCGACTTCTCGGTGCAGTCCTCATATATTAGAATAACCGTCAGACGATACTCTGAAAGAACATCCTTCCGATGGCTTGGACTGCATCCAAAAATAGAGAAACTATTACATTTCATCCGGTAGACCACAAGGAACAATTTACCATTCACACGATATAAACAGAAAATTAAATAAGATTTTTTGGCGGTCTTAGAATTTAGTGGAGTTGTGTAATAACGTAGCAAACCCAATTATCTATAAAATTTCAAGACGAATAGCTAATTGCACTTGCTGCAATTACATGGACAATTAATTCCTTTGGGGAAGAGTCGAGTGCCGTACATGTTCATGCCTAGATCGAAAAAAGTTGCATACAGATATAGTTCGAACGTTTGCAAGGAAACTATACCATCGTCACAAGCCTGATAAATAGCGTTTATAAGGCAAAAATTATGGCTCTAGTGGAACACTTAAGACATCAATTTTAAAAGTTCGTGGATCTTCCTATTCCTTACGGAGTATGAAGAAAGTGAAAGAGGGTAATTGCTGAGTGCTAAAGTCTGAAGACAATACGAGGAAAGGAAGATTTTTTGTGCATGGTTGCGGAATAGAATAAGAATCTGTAGACTATCGATTGATTTTAATTTGAAACAAATTCGTGGGGTCGCAATAATTTGTAAATCGTATTATCAATTATCCGTTACAATTTCTTGTTAAAAAATAGTAATGATTCGTTTAAAACGAAAATGGGAAACGAAGAATTAAGCGGGGCTTGAATAGTTTAAGGTTAACTTGTTATTTTAAAATTGAATCATATAAATAAATTTTCTTTGTTGATGGTAGAAATTAAGCTCGTATTTAAAAAAAGCAAATAATAGAAAATATTCCAACAAATGTAATGCTGTTGTTGTCGCAATTATTCCTATCAAGGAACGGAAAGGTTCGTTCGCTAGAGCAGTCAAGAACTTCTAACCAATGGTCTCCCTGTAGGTAAGGGACATGTAACGTAAAAGTCGCTGAAGTTGAAGACTCCATTAGGTAAGAAAACTCTGACAGATGCAAGAAACTCCGCGTGAGTTACGTGAGAATGCCTGCGAATCAAAAGAGTCAGATGGTCGAAATGGTAAATTTTTTGGAAAATGACGCCGAAAACTCTTAGCTGCGGAAAAATCAGGATCAGATGAAGTATCTGCAGGATTTCCAGAAGCGTCATCATAACCTCATGCATGATCTAAACCTAGTGCCCTGTTTTGGGACATCGTAAACTGTTAGCAGTCTAATTGGAATGCATTGATTTTGTTTCAACTGTGGCCACTCCTAGCCATAAAATCAAAAAGTCTCCGAGTATTGCATGCTGCATATTATGCAAGCAAAAAGCGAAAAAACCTGAAGGTACATTTCAATTGCCTACTTCTGTTGCGTACTTGACGTTCAAGGAGGGACTAAGTAAGTCAAAAGCAAAGGCATGATTAGAGTCCTCCAGATAATCTGAACTACAGTGCAACAGGCAGAATAAGAATGGTTTGTTGTTACCATCAATTGGGTCGGGGAAAGTGATCTATTCCAAATTCAAAGCCATGTCTGGATGGATTTGTGCTGAGCAGGTGATTGGATAAGCGTTTCTCAATGTCTCTCTGACGCCTCGTGAATCCTTTTCATGTAGGTTTAATTAGAGGAGGAAGCTGTCTCTAATAGCGAATCCTTGTTGGCGGTGACCACATTTCGAGTTCGGAGGAAAACAAATCTTAAAAGTAGGGGGGTTTAAAATTTAGAAGTTCTGCCACGATAGCTTTCGTAAAAATATCCTGAGTGTGAGGCCAACAGAAAAATGTAAAGAATTGAGGGCGACCAAAAGACTATGGAAACAGAAGAATTTCGGGCTATTGGGTAGGTAAGCTGTACCCTTCCAAAGGATCCCGATATTGAGGGGGTCGCAGAGCCATTAAAGTAACAACCCCAATAAGTATGCTAAGTTCGAAAAAGCGATTCTACAAGCTTAAAATCACATCAAGATGGGTACCTTTGTGTTGGTCACATCAGCTCTAGAGAAAAGCAAGCTATCGCAAAAGCTGAACCTAAACCATTTAGTGAGGATGACCATAATGTCAAGGCAAAGAATCGAAGTATGCCTCGTTTGAATTTCAGAAGAAAATTTATCCTTCAAATATCAGTAACGATCAGAATATTACAATTAATGTTTCAAACAAAATAATATTTTGCTTTTGAAAACGCTCAGAAGTCATGACATTGCCAAACCATGGCTTCCTCACTTAACAGGTAATCATTTATTCGATTCAAATCGTCATTTGTAATAGTTTTTGTTTGTGAAACAATGTGAGTTTCATGTGAAATATTTATGAGTAATTATAAGTAATAAAAATATCGTTTAGGTTAATTAGATGGGAATTACATGTACGCTATAAATAAGGAACATAATAAATAAATTGAGGAACATTCTTTAGTTGGATACGCACTGAGGAAGACTGCAAGTAGTAGCCGAAGTATATATTTGCAGAAAATTAAAAAATACTAGCTAAAAGAAAAATATTCAACGTGTTTCTATTAATTCTAATTATTGATAGTTTGACTACCGTTGAAGTATCCAGAAGGCTTCTCGTGGCTTCTTCTGGCAATTCCTGTTCACTAAAATAAACTCATACTACAATTTTTGGTTGATTCCGAAAACAAAATTTTGTGATATTTTTATCTCAATTACATGTATACGCATGTAACAATTACTGCGATTGCACCTACTTTTTAAGCATTAATTTTGGAGAAGAATTCAAAGGTGGCAAAAACATACGTGCGGCAGTAGTTCAGTGCAATGGATTTAAGTCTTCGGGTCTTCAGGTTTGGAAGTATTTTGCTTTTTACAATAATTTAAAATGATTCGTGTGGTTTTGCTGTTGGAGTAAGTTTATTGACTGACTTATAGATTAATTAACAAATCAATTTAAATGGTTCAAAAACAAGAAGAAACATACACAAGAAAGATTTCATTTCTTAAAATTTTGATGGCGATATTTAGTTTATGTGCTACATATATGTTAATTTTAATGCAGTACCTTTCGCATCAAAAATGTAAACAGGCCAAATAATATTATCAACAAAAGAAAGTGGAACGTGTGGTACGCTTGGCAATCCAGTAAATCCATGTCCAGGAATAATATTCGCGTATTGCGTAATTGCATCCAGCATTGGTTGTTCTGTCACCAATGGCATCGTGGGAGTTACGGTTGTGAGAGTGTCAGAAAATGTTGTATCCTTCGCAGGTACATTCGTAGAAATGATTGTAGATGCTAACGTTTCAAGAGGTGGTTTTATCATGTTTGTTTGCGTGGTCAAGGCTTGTGCATTATTTTCAGCGGGTTTCTGTGGGTTCTTGCCAGTCAAAGGTATGTTACCAACAATTTTCGAGTTGTCCTCAAGACTTAAAATTCCCAACTCCGCACTCTCTTGTAGAGTGAGATCTTCCGTTTCTGTTGTAAGATCCAATGATACATCATTGCTATTCATAAACGTCACAGGTTTTCTGGATCCTTTTTTGTTGGGCCATGTAGGCACACAAGAAACTTGGGAGAAGTAAATAGTGATTATCACTAATATTAAAAGTTTCATCTCTTTGTTGTCAATTCTTAATGATGTATTTTGTTATATTTCAACTTGTCTATGTTAGTAAACTGTTTTGACACAGAATTCAATCGTTTTATTTATACATGTTCTGTGAAAAGTGATTCTGTTTAACCTTAACAAAATATATACTTGACACATAGAATTCCGAGAGATTCAAGGCTTTAAATCAATGGTCTTCGACGTTCAGGTTTGTTATTCTATCATTTCTATCTATGACACGGGGAATATCTACCCCTGATTATTAAATTGCTATTGGAAAATATGACGGCTGTTTAAATATTCATACAAACAAATATTTTTAACGCTAGCTGCATTGAATCAAACTACTAACATTTAATTTATGGTAAAAACCTTCCAGCTGGATATAATATTATTTGTTTTACAGTCATGCAACCTTGTATTTACCTGCATGTTATCACATGAAAAAAGAGACTTGTACAGAAGGCATTCAAACTTTGTTCAATATTGATTGAGCCTCGTGAACTTGAACCTAATGGAAAAGCTGAAACTTTTTTTGATTTATTTACACGATTACCGGGATAAATAAACTGCAGGTGCCATTTTAAACGTATTATTTATAAATTATAATAATACATAGTAATCATATAGAAAGAATACAAAACGTAAAAATATTTGGATTGTGAACACCAATTCAGAAAGTTTAACGTAAAAAATAAAATGCTAACTAAAAGCCACATAGCAGCTGCTACTTGTAGCCGACTCAATTAAAAACCACATATTCAAAATGTATTTGAAATTCTGAATAAATATAACACAACTAAAAATTGGGAATGCAGTCCAATTTCCCTTCCAGACGGCAAAAAACCAATTGAATATCAATGCCGAGTTGCTCTGAAAGCTGCCGTAATCTAGTCTTTTCTATACCAGGTTACAAATTTGTTTGCTCATACAATATAAGCACATAAAAAAAAACTGAATCAAATTTCATAGTTTTTACTTTTGAGTAGTATCACCATTAATTAAGTAGTATCAGTAGTAGTATAGTAATTCGGGCACCTTTTAAGTTTATCTGCGTTTTTAGATATTTCAACATGGCAAAATTAAAATTCATCAGAGACAAAAGTTTTTCTTTTCCATTGGAATATGGCCTAGAGGAAAGACGTGCCAGTGATCACCTTAAATATCCGTGCTAAGCAGGAAAAAACTCACATTCATTAGATAAGTATTTTTAAAATTAACATATTAAACAAAGTTCAAAATCCATTGTTAAAAATTTTACAATTAATTTTAATCCCCACCTAGTATTATTCAGCTGCAATATTTTAACAAAGAAAGGCATTGTTTCGAAATTAAAATTACCAACATATTCATACATTCTAATAAAATTACAATTTTTCTCTTAAGGCAGACACCCTGTCTGCCCATCTTTTTCTCGTTTTTTCGGAGTTTTTTTTTGACAAAATTTGAAAAATTACAATCTTGTAAATATTTCTTGATATTTCAACAATAATTCAAAATTTTTTTTGAACAAAAATTTTCATCACGATATGAGTTACACATCAGGATCCCTGTTCCTAAAAAGCTTGAAAACGGTCTCCACGATACCAGCAGATTTGCTTATCGGAATTCGAAAAAAACGGTGGCTATCCGAAAAACTGAAATAATTTGAAAATCTTGAAATGAGAATAATTGACATGCTTTTGAATATAAATATTAAAATTTTATGAATGTTTTTTTGGTTATTGGGTCATAAAATTTTCGCATTATCTTCTCATTTCGCATTATTTTATTAATGAAATTTCGATGCTATTAGTCTAACTGTTTTTAAGATAACGTGTAGAGAAAGTTATATAACATTGTTTTTAATAAAACACGTTTAAAACTTCAAATATGGTATGAACAATATACGCGCCATTATTTGGCAATGCCTGTTAAGAGAGTACTCCTTCTTCCTCCTCTTTGAAGCCTCTTAAAGCTGGATACTCTGTTCTTGCTTCAGTCTTGGCCTGCTTAATCCTTTTGTTCACGCGCCGGTCAGACTGAGTAATGCGTGCATCATTACGACGGTGTATGTAAGCATGGACTTATATTTTGATTACTCCTTGAAATCCCTCGTTAAAGATGATTACAGCCTAAACGAATTTCAAAAATTTTGTCACCATTTTGGTTCGGAGTGAAAATACAAATCAAAGAGTTCAGAGATTCATTTGTGTTTTGCACCTCTGCTCCTAAACATCGGGTCATCAGGTCTTTCGTTGATAAGTGTTTGAAGACAGATTTAATGACTGCTTGACCTTCTACGATGAAAAGTGGCTTGTGGTGGAACTGGTTTAGTTCTCCCTTAGCTTCAGCTTTTCACCATTTGCACCAGCGCTGTTTGCTCCTTAGACAGTTTTGATGCCATGGTTTTTCATCTGACGGGATTTCATGACAGTAGTCTACACTTCTTTCTTCATTTCTTCACCATTAGTTACCCTGAATAAGTCGAAGATTCTACTTACTCCCAAACAAATGTAATTTTATCTTGTGTTGTTAATACTCCGCTTTCAGATCCATAAATTTTGAGAAAAATTTAAATTATCCGGAAACTCATTTCATTTATGTTCCTTATGTCTCCCTTGCGCTAATAGCCGAAAGCCTATTAAAGCCTTTATTAAACCATAATGCGTTCTAATTTCCTCCGATTATGTAAATATTAGCGCAAATCCCCTAAGCACGTTACATATCTGTTCATATCCTTGACGATGAACATCCATCAAATATATTTTCTTTACCCGATAGTCGTAGGGTATCCACCAGTTAAATTCATTCGTTTCCAGCCCGCGCCATTCCGTCTTCGTTGTTGTTGGCTCTCATTTGTAGGATGCAAAGAAAATTTACTCCCAGGCATGTGGAGCGGAACTGTTATAAAAGAGGTATGATGAAATTTCTGTCTTCAAAGGAACGCAGAAACCTCAATTTACCCTAAACATCAGTCTATCAAACTGAATTTATTAATAAAAGAGTATTTTCTGGTATCAACATCGTTCCTTATGTGGTGGATCTTCTTCAGTGTCTAATGCTCCGCACATTTCGGTTAGTGAATGTAACCCAAGAAAGTCAAGTTCCGTACGTTACTAAGAAATGCGAAGGTCTTACAAATTAGATCGCCAGTTTCGACCGGAATGGGAATGTTAACATTGTATTTGAGCTGCCTTCAGACGCATATTGCCATAATGTAAGATGAAACAGACGCCAAAATAGGATTAGGCGAAAGGAAGCCATTACATTTTTCAGATGGAAACACCAGATGCATTACAATAGGAGTGAGATGAAGGAAACACAACAGTCTTACCAGTAGCTCCGTGAAGCTAACTGCTGTAGAATTTCACATGTGTTTTCGTTTACATAGGAGAGATTACACTTCTGACAGTGATATACCTTGAAATATTTGTAAAACAATAGAAATCGGTCGACAACTCTTTAACGGTATCAGCAGTGTTTGGGAAAACAGAGAAAGATTCTCGCATATAAGATAGCAGAACGTTAAAGCCACGATTCTGGCTTTGAATTAAAAGATACTCCATAACAATTCATATTGACCTGTTATTACAACTATCTATGGTATGTACTTACAGCTTTTCTATGACGAAAGAAGTATGCAGACGCATAGGTTGCACACCCTATCTTATTACAACAAAGCTTTAAATGGGCCGTCACATATGGAAATAATTGTCTGGTATAAATTCCCGAATCCTTTTCCAAGCTTAAGGGAGGAAATCGTTTCCGAAATGAAAACGGACTAACCACATGACCCAAGCAAGGAAAATAGAATTTTTCGAGCCCCTCAAATCGGTTTTATATGAGGCAAAGCCGTTCCAGCAAGCTCATTATTTCTTTGTTTGATCGTTGTTATTCCTTTTTGAAATTAGACCCTTTCTAATGGAGGCCATAACAAACTTATATTCATACTTATATGTAGGAATGTTTCTTGGAAGTTTTGTGCTCCCCTGCGGAGAGAAAACGTTTAAGTTTCATTTAAGCTGTAACTCGGGAATGGCAAAATAGTGACTTTTGAATGGCTTGAAGTTTGCTTGCTTCGGGTTTTGAATATTATCAAAATATGCAAGCATAGTAAGCATTCCACGGCGTTCAAGTTTAGGTTCCTGAAGCTTTGGCTTGAAAATTTCGATTTTCTTAGTTTCGATATTCTAGGTTTACCAATGTGTATAGTCTGCATTGAATAATTTAAAGGATAAAAATTGTATTATTATAAAAAGTGGAGAAATTAAGGACTGAAGACTATAAGACTAGCGTAATTAAATAAGATGAATACAAATAGAATGTTCTCTTTTGAATAATGGCGATTTTAGTAGCAATTGTTTGAAACATTGTCAATTTGCTAATTGGCACAGTACACACGTCCAAATATTTTCTATGGGAGAATTTTCCTGGAATAATGAAAAATTAGGTCAGAAAATGAAGCAGACAAGCACGTCGCTGGTCGACTAGGCTTGCGAGCCCAAGAACATGAATACTTATCTGGTGGAAGTCTTGTAGGAGCTCAGGCTACTTCGAGAGAATTGGAGAGTGAGCTTGAGACGACTGCAATGAGCACACAATCACGATGAGCTTCCCGGTCACCATCGAGAGAATATTTCTTTAAATTAGAAAATTATGGAGCTCGAAAATAAAATCAGAAGCCAAAAAACAAAAGAGATAAAAATAAGAAACGGAGGATTGCGCACTCCCCTCCTTCCTTCAATAATTCAACTCTGAAGGGAAGGAACTGGAGTGAAAAAGGAAGAGGTGGCACGAGATAAAATAAAAGATGAAATGGTAGAAGAAAAATTGCAGAAGGCTCAAAACACAACGACGAATTCATTCGAGACGAAAAGGGGCTCATTTTGATAATGCGAAGCATTATGGCGTGAATGATCCAAAGCATGATCGCAGTTCAAGCTAAATTAATTCAAGAAAAATTCTTCAAACCCGGAACGTTTCTCCACTTCCCCGCCTATAATCTTTGCCGAAAGGACAGATTACCACGAAGAGGAGGAGGAACAGCCACCTACGTGAGTTGAAATGTGAGCCATCACCTTGTTCCTACTCCAGAATTACACAAAACAGAAGCATAAGTCATCAAGGCTTGCTACACGCTTGCGTTGCTATATCGTTGTAAAACTCGCCACACAACAGACACATTGAACAAAACCTCCAGTTTTTAGAAAGTAGAATCAATATCGTAGAAGAGGTAAGAGAATGGTTGATCCTAGGCTACGAAACGAAATTCGAGGCCGTATTCATTAATTTCAGATAGCACCATGGGATAGTTTGTTTTGTATTTTCAAAGAAATAAAAAAAAATAGTTAGGAAAAATAATCATAATAATAATACTTGGAGCCACCGATACGCCGCACCTGCTGCAAAAAAAGAAGAAGGTTTGAAAGGTTCTGGTAATTTGAAAATACAAACGCCGCATAATGGCGGCCGAAGGAAATTACTTTCAAAAAGAACAAACAATGAAACAAAAATAATCAATTTACATGAATTTCGTCTCACCGCATTGATTCTGACCACCTTTGCCGCTTCCAACACGATAATGGTTTTATCTCAGCTCGATTTCGGGATTTCACCTTAGCGTCTTATTTTTTATATCTGGAATTTGACGGTATTGGATTGTGCTCCCTCGACTGTAATAGCAAATTACATCGCGTAAATTAATATCCTTCAAAGTGTCTTCTAGTGTAGTCAAGACACTTTCACAACAAGTCAAACACCAACAGACACCATTCAAGTTCCGAAAAGTTTTTTCTTTATCCGCTGATCAGCATGATAAAAATATTGCAGTTTTATTCACAGCTTGTTTTGGGGAAATGTGATGCACGTGCACACGTGTTCGTTGATACTCCCTTTTTGCTTTTATTCCCACGACCACAAACGGCTTACCAATTGTCAATTTTTCTTGCCTTCGCTTTTCTTAAACTTTAGTTTAGTATTTTATGCTTAGTATTTATTTTTTCTTCCTTGATTCTTTTCCTTTTTTATTTTTTTCTTATATTCACTTTTCTTTTTTTCTTCTTTTCTATCTTATGTTCACTTTTCCTATTGCTAATGTATCTAATATATCCTAATAACTATTATTTATAAAGAAAGGTAGAAAGAGCTCAAGCTGGTTTCGAACACGCGTCCCTGCCGCTTCTCATTAGATGCCAACTCACAGGCTGGGACGCGTCGATTGGCACTACCAGGTTAGGTGAATGTCGACTGGTTATTTAGTAATTATGAATATTGCTCTAAAGCTTTGAACTTTTCCTATATTCCAAATTACCTATTGGTCTGGCTTTATCAATTTCAGAAGTTTTGGTAGATCAATCAAACCAGTTTGAGCTTTTTCACCTTTCTTTATAAATATTAAATTCACTATCGAGGTATTCGAAATATTTGATCAGAACTTCCGTATCCATGAGTCTTCGCTGAGTTAGCTTAGCAAGGGTATAAATCACTTATAAGTTTTAAGTGAAAATGGAAAAATTGATCTACCAAAATTTCTGAAACTAATAACTATATTAATTGAAAATTTGTCCCAAGCTTTTCGTGAATTCAATTGGTGATTTAGACTCTAAACTAACACTGAGACTTTTTTGTTGATTTAAATTATAAATCTAAATATTACTAAATATCTAAATCTTATTTCAAATGCTTTTATTTAAATTCTAGTCTTTGTTCTATTTTATTTCGTATGATTTCTTTTAACATATAATATTATGAGTGCAAATAAAAATTTTAATCAAAACTTCTTTACAACAAATAATCTTGTTTGCTCTCTTTAATATATTCCGTTTTTTGCAAAGGACCTAACCCAGTGGCCAACACACTTCTGAAAAGGCTGCCTAACAATATAACCACTACCCTGATGGAAGAAAATTTAATTCCCTTCCTGGGTTTGAAACAATTTTTCATCGTGAACGGGTTGAGTTTGCCAAAAAGGTTACCTGCAATGAAAATGGTTTGTTCGAATCCAGCTAAACCTCACGGACCATATTTTCTTTTGAAACAGATTATACTATCAGATGCTTCTGTTGTGTCATGTCAAGTTGTGGTGAAAAATAAATGAAGAAGGGCTGTTGAAACAACGTTGTTTTTCAGAACGTCCTTTCACATATTACGAGATCAAAAAAAAACTTCGCGTTTTCAATTTTTAAGTTTCTTAACATGTGGAACCTTGATATTTGAATGTGTCAATATTACAGCAGTATTGGTATGTTTAGAAATGTATTTAGATCTAGAATTATCACTCGTAAACATAAATAAATGGACCTTTTTTTATTTAAATACTTCATATACATGGTCCTTCATTTACGTTTCGTTAAAGAAGGATCAACCATGTAACGTCGTTGCCAATAAATTTTCAATTATTTAATTTCATTGAATTTTTCTCCTCGCATTCATTTATCACGGTTTTCAAGTTTAATAACGCAATTTGTACTGAGCAGTCGTTCATCAATGGAACGAATGCTACTTGACTGTGCATTCGCTGCTGAAATGATTAATTAAACTAATTCAAAACAGGACTAGGACTTTCTGGCTGATATTTCGTAACAGCACTTGTTCACTTCCAATTCAGCTCAGATACGCATCCTGGTGAAACTGGCGAGCTGTTATTGTAAGGGATAGAAGCCCAAAAAGGATATGTTTGAATTCAAAGATATAGCAAAACTCTGAGAAATAAACTGAATTTCATCAAACCGAATTATAGCTTCTATACGTTCTTATACGATTGCCAAGCAAACTAGGTTATGGAAGTTTTCAAAACTTAAAGTTTAACACTTCAGAAATAAATGTTCCCAACTTTATATGTATTATATTTATATGCAAATTCATTATATGTATAGTACATGTAGTGAGATTGTTGTATTTGGAATGTATATGCATACGTAATGGGAATATACAGATTTTCCAAGAGAACACAATTAAAAAAATTTTGGCGTCTTTTCCCTACGCAACATCCTTTACAAATAGTGCTCCAATTTCTTGTTTTGAAATAGTACGTTACGTAGTTCATGCTTCGGCTCGGACTACGGAACACACTCTTGTAATTTAACACGATGTTTGTGTTTATGGCCAAATGAAGCCAATTTAAATATGAAATGAACTCGAATCTATCTTGAAAATTTTGATTTTCGATTATTTGCATTGCAACGTTTCGAAACATGTTTGAGTTTCTAGTGTGAAGCTTCAAATGCATTTACGGTACTGGTACTCAACGATTAATTCACACCCATCTGCAGTTCTGAACAATGTTTCAAGGACATTAAGAACATGCAACAGACCTTAATACGAAATACCACGCAACTAAATTTGCTGTTTGGAGGACGACTGATGCATGACATTGGCTCGTAGTTCCAGTGCTGATTGAAATTAGTTGGAGGAAACAGGATGAATACGTCATTCGCTTACATCTCATTATTTCTAACTTTTTTCAGCCATAAAAATAACGAACCAGAAGTTAAAATTTAACTAAATTAACATGGTGGTATATGCATTTGCTATATGCTTTCAGAAATAATTTGACTGCGTCACTAATCATACGACCTTATTTGAATTAATGCAAACAAGCACAAAGAATCAAATTCAAATTATTTTATTGGATCTTATCGTAATAGCCTTAGCCTACAGGCTTTGCCTAACGGCTGTGCCCAGAATTCTATACTTACACTTATTATATAGACCTTACTTTATTTTCCAATTTGAGATTATAATTGGTAACACTTACACCCGATTCAACCGCTGCATTTTGGTATAATAGTTGGTTGGGGTATGGCCGTCCGTCCTCCCTTTTGTATAAGCCAGTGCAAGCCCGAAGGATTTTTCGCTCCAATAACTCTATCTAGCTCCACTTGTACGTTGCTGTTGCTTGTCAGATCAGAATCGCATAAATGAGTATGGACCTGATCAGTGACTTTTAGGCAAGTATCTTCACCCGCTTGTTGGTCGCAGACTGTTAGACTCGTAAAAAAAGGCATAAGAAAATGGTATGCATAAATGGTTTTCTTTCAAGGAGTGTCTACGTGGGCACTGAAGGTGTTTTTCGTATTGAAAATCACCCCCCAGATACTTCGCTTGCTTGGAGCAGTGCACCACCTACCTGTTAAACTTTAATCTGGTATCACAGATGTTCTTCGTTCGACGTCTATATTTTTGATGTGGGTCCTAGAACACAATTGGCTCGCATTTCCTAGCGTTAATATTCATCCCCCACTTTCCATAGTATGTAGTTAACGCGTCCAGGTACCTTTGGAGCTCAAAGCGGAGATTGTGTTCAGATGACCACGCCAATAAGTCGTCAGCGAAGAGCTTCACCTCGATTCCAGGTTTAAATTCATGTTTGATAAGGAAATATTAGACGTGAATACATTAAAGAGAAAAGGGCTGAAGATAGACCCTAGAGGGACCCCTGTCTCGTTACCGAAGGGTTCGGAACTAGCTCCACCAGACACCGCAAAGGCAGTACGTCCCTTCATGAAACTGCCTACTATTTTTGTAATGATCACCGGAAAGCCAAATTAAATGAGTTTATAGATAAGTCTGTCGATCCCAAACGAGTCAAAGGTTGCTTCTACATCAATGAAGTACTCTACCACGGTATTTCCGGCCTGCCAATTTCTTTTTATGCAGGTTTGAAAAGCAGCCAACGCGTCTACCGTTGAGTGAGCTCTTTTGAAGCCAAATTATCTTTCTGGCACAGTTTCAGCTTCTTCAGAGAACGGTGTGTTGTGCTGAAAGATTACTCTTTCCATTAACTTCCCTACGTTGGACAGAAGATATATCGGACGAGTATCGACTACGTCAGTACTGTTGAACTGTTTCGGAATGACAAACATTTTGTCGCATTTCCATTGCTGAGGGAATTAGCAAATGTTTATGCTATTGTTAAGAAGGATTTCGAGAAGAAAACAATAAGTATGGGGAGGGTTTTTTGAAAAAATTTGAAATTCCATTAGCCGCAGCCGATTTTTTTGAATTTGCTCAAGTGCGAGCATCTGGAGACCTTCAGGGCTCACAAACAGGGTACTACCAATAGGAGCGCCCGACGGATTCGAATCGAAAAATCTAGTCAAGCGAAAGTTCTTGAGGTCCCTGTCAAACGACGATATTGTTTTTTGACCAATGAAATGAAAGGAGAGTCCTCACTTGCCTCCTCCCGTTGAAGAACTTTCACAAAATGATTTGCGATGGAGTCAGCGACGTCCTTGTCATCCATGAGCATAGAACCGTTATAGGTGAGAACTCCTGGCAGGCGCTTACGGCCAGTTATTTTGTTTATTTGGGGAGAGATCCAGGCATCGGGTCTCATGTATACTAGCGTTTGCTCGAATCTCTCATGGGTAAAATCAGATGTTTTTCTCCAGAGAAGAGTATAATAAGGTGAACCCTCTGGTACTCCCAGTTGACCATATTCAAGTTGTGACGGCATATCCTTGAAAGCAATTTCCAGAGGGTGCTACGTCTCCGATGTAGCTTCAGGATGTCTTCTGGTAAGTCTCTATAAAGATAGTTTCTGGAGGAAGTTTTAATGGATATCTTTGAGATGACCGCCATCTTCGATTTCAGTGGGTGAGAGATTTCTCGATCTCTGTTGGTCAGAGATTTTTCGATCTGTTGATCGGGCTTTATAGTTCCGAAAAGAGAGTTCATTCATTGGTGTTTTGTAATTTTTTTATAATGTTATTTGTTGCAATAAGTTGCTATGTCTGTTTAAGCACGGATTTCTTCTTCTTCTTAGTAATACAGCCACTCTCGGGCTACGCTTTCGGCAAGAAGCGTCTTTAGTTGTCCGGTCCATTGACCATCTCCCATAATTTTGAAATCGGAGCAACGATAAACTGTCTTCGTCAAGTATATCCTACTTAAGAGCTGAATCGTTAGTTATAATTTATATAAAATTGACATTTTCATGCAATTTTTCACCTTATTTGGTTATTTGTTTGAAAATTTGTTTTCTTTTGTACTCTTTCGTTTCTTTGCGAACGAATTTCAGTTAGGAATTGAGAGAAATTGGAATTTATTAGGGTGTCTTCTTTCAGAATATTTGTGATTGATTGAAGACAATGACAAAGAATCGAGCTAAAGACAAGCGACAATCAACATTTTGCATCGTTTTCAAAGTTCCATGCTGAGAAAATTGCTAATAATAAGCGTAAAATTTGAATTTTTACACTTAACATCGCTGCCTTGACGTGATATAGAAAAGAAACACTCCGAAATTTTAACACTTGTCTTCCTGCAACGGTGTGTAGCAAAATTCGTCAACCTCTACCATCAGGAAGATTTCAAACGGCTGAAGTCAACGCAGGTCGGGACTTAATCCTTTCGCTATAAGTTTCAGTTGGAGTCTTCGGGATGGGGTTAACTTACAAGATGAACATTGGACCATTCGACAACCATATTTACTTGAGAGCCGTTTTAGGCTTTCTACACTAAGAAACCATCTGAATTGTCCCCAGAAATCCTACTAGAAAACGAAAAAAGCAATTGTTTCTCGTTTTTTCTTGCAATTACATACTCGTTCTCGACGAAATTTCATTCGGAATATCAATAAACAAGGTTTGCATCCCGGTAGCAAAAGACACCGAAAACTCTAACTCAATTTCCAAGAAGTACACATATGCAGTACTAATTTGAAGTATTTTTACGCTGATTTCTATTCTAGGCTGGTGTAAACTTACAGGGATACCAACTTCCTTACATTATCTTCGAAATTATGTTGTGAGCATCATTTCTTTCCCCAAAATTAAAATAAATAAAATTCCATTTAACCTCAAAACGAAATAAAAAGTCAAATCAAAACATTTTCCATTTCCCCCTAGATAACATTATTTCCAATGAGCATTTTCATTATCCCGGGTTTATATCTGTACGAAAGTTACTTTGTCTAGATTTTAATACCCTGTACTTGTTTACGTTTGTTCTTTGTTTTTTCAAAGTATTTAACAGTAAATATTCGTAAGATGCTCAGACAATGGAAGGAGCTCACCGCCAGCTTAATTTTACTTTCAGAATGTTTCCTGGGCTCTCGTGGGGCGATAAAAGTTAATGAAATGGCAAAATGAGGGAGCATACATAGAACTTTAACACCTTTGGCTCTTAATGGTACAGCCTTACAGCTACCTACACCATAAGGTTGGACAATAATTTTAGGACATAATAATCACAAGTTGGAACTTCTTGTACAATAGCCTTACGTGCACTAAACGACTTGCCACAATATACCATTATCCTCACAGTTAAAGATTATTGCATAAAGTGGAAAATGTTTGAGCTCATGGATGGTACTAGAACTCGACTTTTGAAAGGATACTATGCGGTTTCTGTGTAAAAACATTCTTTAAAAGATATTTTCCAGGTACTTCTTTATACGAGCTTGGATTTCATACATGTGGGAGTGATTACACATAAGGGCTGTGAATAATTATCAAAAAATTAGTAACTAAGAAGTTGTTTCAAGTGACATATATATGTGCCAAGGCTGTTTGCTACATTCACATCAGTTTTCCTTCCAATAATCAACAACTAGAATGTAACGAGGGAAATTTAATTTTCTATACAAATGCGTTATAGTAAGCGTAACAGGAAGCCGACATGCATGTATCTGAGACTCAAAATTATGTGCATTGCATTTAAAGCGCACGAATTCGGGACTGTGCTTCCTGTTTTCAAAACCCTCGAACACCAATTTTTATTCAACTTTTCAAAGTTCCTGACAAAGTTTTCCATAAATTGCGGCCGCAAATGTTACACTTAGATACCATTTGGATGGCGGAAACAAGAGTTTTCATTTAGTGTGGAGGGAGGATTGCTTGCGGTTGTTTGAGACTTTCGCAACCCCTCTAGGAAAACTTGCAGAACATGATATCATAATTTTCATTGCTTATTCCCGTCTGGAACTTGTAGAAAATACATTTTGAGTGGAGTTTTTCATTTTATTGTCACGATTTTAGTTTCGTACAGTTTGAGTGTTCCAAACGGCGAGAACTTTTACTGAACGTGAACCAAGTAATCTCAGTATTTCGTAGGCTCGGCGTAAAACTGAGTTGACACTTTGAGGTTTTATTGGAATCCTTCACTTCTTCCATTGAAGTTCCCATGCACTTCTCTTCGGAAGACAAAATGCGATCAACGATTGCCATGTATAATTGCTCTTAAATTTTAAGTTCGTGTAACAAAATATTTTGCAATCCTTCTTGTATGGACTTTGTCGTATTAGATTTAAGTTAGTGTACAAAATATTAAAAACTACAAAAACAAATGACTGATTTTATATTCATGCAGTTGAATCCGAATATAATGACCTTCAAAGGACCGGCAATACTATGTCGTACTAACCGGACAACGCACAAACTGGCAGGATTATTTGTTAATTACATATGGGCCTTACTCACGAATATACATGTATTATAAATGCGGAAGTTTGATTTTCCTATTCAGGTAAGTTTAACATTTTATAATAATTACATATGCTTTAATATATTGATTCTTAAACATTCCAAGATACAAACATAACAACATAATGTACTGTATTACAAAGAAATAAAATATATTGTTTTTGACATACTTTTGTTTGGTAGTAAGCACTTCGTACAGCATTATGAATTCAAGACATCATTGTTTTCATAAGATCATCATCAAAGTTAGTCTGAACAAACACATTAAGCGTTTCAGCAGCCTCTAGAGCTTCAGACACCCTTAAGGTTGGACGCATCTCCGCTGGTTCGTCATCACCACCCTCGCTATCTTTGCTTTTCGCGTCGTTGCCGATGATATTTTCTACAATGTTTTCATCAAACGGTTTTTCACAAGGGGCGACCGCATAGGTTTTTACGAAAATTTGCTTTCAAAGCTCGAATAATCTCTTGATCCATGGGTTGTAACAATTATGTCGTGTTTGGAGACAGCAACAACTGGGTATGTTTTTCAAACTTTCGATGTTGGGATATGCAGGGCAGTTGTCAATTGAAAGTAGGGTTTTCTTTTTCGTAAGTTCATAATCACATGCGCGTACCCACTTGTTAAAAATTCCATCACTAATCCAGGCCCGCCGATTGCTCTCAAAATCATAATCTTTCCCATAACGAGAATTTTGTTTTTAACTGTGCGCTTCATGTTCGCAGCCACCATGACAGTTATTCTCTTCCCTGATGATTTTTCTCCTGTACATGAACCACTTTTAAATTTCAACATTTTGTCCGTAGTTAATCTATAAAACAGCCTGGTCGCGTCCGCATTCAAGATTTCATCATCTCTAAATTACGAGCATAGAGTAGGCCAAACTTTTTCTAACCAATCGACTTCATCACTGCTTCGCACTGATAAAAACTCGCTTGCAATCTTACCACTGACGATGTTGTATCTTTATTTAAAACGGTTTATCCACCTTATGAGACATGTGAATTTCTGCATATCTAACTGTCTACCAAAAAAATTGCTTTCCCTTGTAGCAGAGGTAAATGAACTAGTATTCTCCGATTGCGCTGAAGCTTGAACCACTGTTACAATGTCTTATCCATCTTCTCATAAGTAGAAGTCCATACACGTTTGAATTTTAAAACATTAGCATTGAACAGCCGCTCGATCTTATCTTTATTCTTCTTTATAGTGGATATTGTAGAATGAGATATGCCAAACTCCTTTGCGAAGGTTGCATTTGATTCACCGGGTTTAATCGATGTAATATTCCACTTTTCTCTTCAATTGTAAAACAGTTTCTCTTCACAGAGCTAATTTTGTCGAGCTTCATGAACTTGTCATAACAAGTGACAAAACATTAACAGTACCGAGGTATTGGTGCGTAAGTTGTGAAAACAAAACACTGCGCGTAGTTTTAATCAGACGTATCTTCATAAATATTGGTGTTTTTTTTTTGTATTCGGAACATTCCGGCGTTCCCCGTATCTTGCTTCGATTCGTCCACAGACACGTTTCGGCAATGCGCCATCATCGATGCGATGTTCCGTTCTGCTACTAATACATCAATTCAACGAAATAATTACTGGTCGCTATTGCAGGTAGTCGCTTAAGCCGAAGTCACACTAAAGCAAACTATGAAACTCAACTTGAGTAAACATTATCGTCGCTGAAAACGGCTAGTAGTTACAAGCGAAGTCGTTATAAATAAATTCTGCTGTATATTGATTTTAATCATATGTTTGTCCATCACAATGCTAGTTACGATGAATATTAGGTTCTCTCTGATTTAATCTTCGGATTCGTCTGTAATAATTAATTTTTTGATTGAAATGACTCCCAGAAAACCAAATAGACAAATCGAGCTGCCGCATGAATGTATAAAAGCTTCAAAGTCGATTCCCAAAAACATTTTAACGGATGGAAGTTGAGGAAGACAAAATGGTTTTATGGCAAAGTATTAGAAAATACAATTTTTTTCAGAATCTAGAATATATCTTGATTGTCTTCAGAAAGAAGAAAAAGACAGTACGCTTTCTTTTTCATGTGACCGAATGTGCTCAACAAACACTTCACGTGCTTGAGGTTCACTGCCGCAAAAAAAATGGAGCAATTGTCAACCAGGTTGTCATTAACTACTAACAAGCGATTACACTGAGTGATCATAGGATAGCTATCTTAAATAATGGCTAACATTGAGGAACTTCAATCTATAAGTAACAAATTGAACGCCGTATTTCACCATTTGAATCCAACTTAATTTGGTACAAGGAAAGACATATGTATGTAAAAGTCATTGTTCTCAAATTAAAGTAAGACTAAGCCGAAAATAGGTTGACTCGGGATGTAATCCCGATATATGTTATAAACAACATATAAATGTATCATAATATTGATACAGCATCCTTGAATTGTGAATAACCACAAATTTTAGGTACTTCAAAGAATTTAATCAGCATCAGAAACCAATCACTATCCAATTTCAGGTTGAAAGCAACTAAAATCAACTACAACCCAGAAACTATCGAAACAAAAAAATAAAGCGCCCAAAACGGTTGACAGGGAGAAAATTTTTTGGACTTGATCTCAACGAAATGAGGTGGGGAATGAATGGAATTAAAGAATGAGGTCAACGAGGCGAAGAAAACTGAAAGTAAAGAAAATCTGCAGGAAGTTACATAGAGGATGAAACAATTTGGTGCTTTGTAAAGAAGGTAAGAAGGAAAAGTTACGACGAACTAGAATAACAACCTTAGTGAACTTTGAAGCGGACTTTGATTCATCTAGTCACCATGAAAAACCACCTCCCTGCATAATGAAATCAATTGTTTCAATAGTGCTCTAGAGCAGAGTCCTCATATAAAATTGTTTTGCGCCATTTACTCAGCTGCATAATATTCTTGAATATTGCAAAAGAGGAGAAACATTAAGATATCCCCTATCCTCAATCCGTATAAAGATCCGGTGGAAATCAACAGCTTGACTTTATTTTCCCTCTTACGTGTCTCTATTAACGTCCTCAATAACCTGATAAAAACAGAGTATGTAACAGATTCGATCTTTAGAAACACTTTTTTGCTTACATGTTGACCCCTTAAGCTACACTGCCGGTCAAAAGTGTGAGACCACTAATAAAAAATATTCTGTTATTAGTAAATATTTTCAAAATATTGGTGATAAAAAGTAATCCACACACCTGCATATTCTATTATTTATAAAGATTACCTAAAAGGTTATTCTTTTGTTTTTAAGATAAGGAAAGGGCAATAAACAACCATCGTTTCCAATAGTTGACAGCTGATTGTAAAAATGTAATTAGCTCATTACCGCAACTGACAATCCTCTTATTTTACGTCAACTTACAATGCGATTGTTCAAATTCTTAAATGTTTATTTTAACCTGATATTTTCATGGTTATCTACGAATATCCGCAATTAGTCTGATTTTGTGATTCCTACAGGTAAGACGTCTCTAAAATGAATAAAGTTCGCGAAATTAGAATCGAAATGAGATCTGCCTTTGTTGTTCTCCACAATGAAGGCAAATCTGAAATTGAGATTGCCCCTCAACTCAAGTTAACGAAGACTTGTGTTCATCGGACTATTGTGCGACACAAAGAAACTGGCAGTAATCAAGATCGTCCGTGCTCCAGAAGACCAAGAGCTACGACTTCTAGTGAAGAAAAGTTTATTGTGGTAACCAGCAAGCAAAAAAGACGCTTAACAGCCCCAGAAATTCCTGTTAAAGTCAACAAATCTCGGAAAAAAATCGGTGTCAGTGTCTACAGTGAAAAAACCTGTGTGAGACGCCATTTTGTTTGGTTGCGTTTCTGTTCGAAAACCTGAAGAAGATTTCAAAAAAGAACTTTGGAATGACGAATCTAACCTTGAAACATTCGGCTCAAAAAAAACAATTTTCGTTTGACGCTCCGCCGAAGAAAAGATGATGCCACAGTGTATAGTCCTGACTGTCAAGCATGGTGGTGGATCTGTTTTGACCTGGGGTTGTTTTTCAGGTTATGAAACTGGAAATCTAGTCCAAAGTAAAGGAATTCTAAAAAAGAAGCAGTATAAAGGAATTTAAGAGAAAAATGCTATGCCCTCCGGGCTGAAGTTAATCGGAAAAGTATTTATTTTCGAACAAGATAATGATCCAAAGCATACTTCAAAATTATGTAGGGGCTATTTAGACAAGAAACAGCCAGAAAAAGAGTTGAAAAACAGGGCATGGCCACCCCAAAGCCCCGATCTTAGCCCTATAGAGCTTTTGTGGTAAGAGCTTGACCGAAAAGTTCGGGAATATTGACCATCTTCACAGCAGGCCATGTGGAATACATTAGAAGAAAGCTGGAGGAATATCTCACAAGAGACCATAAATAAATTAATTGCTCGCCTGCCAAGGTGGGTTAAACAGGCATTAAATGCAAAGAAGGCTTTTTTAATGAAAAATGTGTAAGAAATCTTTTGTGTATTTTTTTAAAACATTGTATTCATCAAGACTTCATTTAATTTTCAAGATTTAAATTGCGTGCAACATGAAAATAAAAACTGATTTTCAAAAAGTGTTTAAAGATATTGAGTTTTATTTTTTTCTAAATTTTAGTGGTCTAGTGTGTGGTCTCAAATTCTTGACCGGCAGTGTAACTCCTGCCCTAACATGTTGCTACAAAAGTAAGTGAAGTAATCCAAAAATCCTTATACCCCATAATTAAAAACGTTACATCCACAAAATAGTTACCTTATATAATTAGAAATTTGTTAGTAAGAATTAGTTAGAAATTGGCAAATATAAAATATGTATAAAAAATGCACTACTGGATGGATCTTGTTTATTCAATTCTTATTCACTTATAAAGCCGCAAACTGCGTAGCATTAAATACAAAACGAAAACTGTTCTACAATAAGCGGATGATCTGGTTGCTGCAAAAGACAGTCAAATCTTTCTTTAAAACTTGCGAAATCTTAATATTAATTGTCACATGAATATGCGACCATTGTGGTCTACAAGACCATAACCCACTATTAACATAAAAATAGATACAAATCTAATGCACTAGGAAAGCAGCACAAAGTATCTTGAAAAAGTGTTTAACAGGCCAATGAGTTTCAAGGAGTAAGGGGAAAATGGTCAAATGCATCACAACACTTTAGCGACTTTGAACTTATGATGAAACCTTTCTACAGAATATTAGTAAGACCATCGGTAATGTGGCATAAAGGATTATCACACCGTTATAGAAATCGAAATTTCGGCACGTAGGCATTTCGCGACTAACTGTTAGTCCCCTTAGAAACCCTAGAGTCTCCGACTAGGACAAATCAAATATTTTACTAAAGAAACGCATACCTATCCTAATGAATATAAAGGGAAGACGCATATACTGCAAATTCTTTGCAACTTGAATAGGATAAAAAAACTGAAAAAATAACATAGCTCGCTTCTTTCATCAAAAGAAGTACTGTAACGGTACATAATGCTGAAGCTTAGGCTACTGTACCGAAGGGTGGGAAGGTCTGTGGTGAAAAACCTTCTCTGCTTCCTTTTTTCTCAACTCCGCAGGCGTTGACAATCCCGCGGTCTCTAGATGCTTAGTAAAACACTAGTACTGTAATCATAATTCTAAACATACCAGCCAGGATTGTATCGTATGGAGAATCCTTGCCACTCGTCACACAAAAATCGGTCCTTAAGGAAGATTAAAATACCACAATCGCGTGGCAACCCAGCTGATTTTATTACAGCCTTTTGGGGAATATGGTGGTAGCAAGTGTTGCATAAATGGCCCCCTATGTGTAAACATCTGACGCCAATCGAACACTGATCTTTCATTCTCTGGCATTCTTGCAAAATTCTCATTTTCCCTATGCTTATTTTGTATATTAAAGCAAAATCTTCATAATCTATCAAATATTTAAAATTTATCGAAAGAAATCTAATTTTAATATAATGTGAAAAACAACTTTGTCTTCTACTTATAATTTCAACCATGGATCATTTCCGCACCACGTTTACTCTCAGTCTCTATAAAACTCATCAATCCAGACGTATTAGGGAGCATGATGAAAAAACTATATAGCACCTGTAGAGCGTAGTATCGATCAACATCGTGTGTAGAACGCATAGATTCGACATCGTGTGTAAAGGCCGAAATACAATACTGCGAGACTACGATACGAGAGCGCGACGAGGGTCTCGCGGCAAATGTCATCCCCTGTCGTAACATGCGTTTGTATAAGACATCGTACAATCATTGCGATGCGTTAATGCGAGACTAGAAATATTCGGAAAAATTCCTCGCGACGAGGTGCGTGACGTTTGCCAGATGCTCAATGGCGCGTAAATGAAATTTGAAATTCAAACGCTTTAATTACTTTTTAAGTAGGAGGGTTGTTCGGAATGAATTTTGAATGAAAATTTCGTGCATCCTTGTTGAGGCTATTATTTGCCAAACGAAGGAAAATTCCAAATTCAATAATTTTGAAAAATCAAAACTAATTTTATTCAAAGTTCATTCAAAACGTCACCAATTTGACATTTGTCATATAAACATTATTCTTCCTCGCATCGCATGCATTGTAAATTGAACGCGTTGCGCGACGACGAGGGAGAATCGCATCGCGCTTATGCTCGCCGTGACACAGTATTGTACCTGTGCCAATCCACATTATGGAGCAATTTAAGAAGAATCTTGGCTTGTGGGCTTAGAAAATCCTACATGTTGAGAAATTGAAGCCCAACGACTACCGATCACGAAGCAGATCCAGTGAATGGGTCCGAGAACACATTTCTGTAGATCCCGAATTTCATAAGAAAATTTCCCTGGGCGATGAGGCTCACTTTTGGTGGAAAAGTAACGTCAAAAACAAAGCTGTCACAGATGGAGTAAAGAGCAACGAAAGGTATCAACAGGATAGCGTGGCATACTATACAGCTCGTGCCACCACGAATGGAGCATTTGTTGCACGTGTAATTACTCGCTTTGTACTTGCGCAGGAGCCCGCATTATTTTGTGATTAAAGACCGCTGGCCTTGTGAGGATACGTAAAACAACTTGTTTACGCCGGCAAGCCCGAGGCGCATGATCATTTGGAAGACAACATTCACAGCGGTATTTGGAAGATACGGCCTCAATTATTTGGATCTATCGTTTGGACTTCCTTTACGCCAGTCTTGGCGCTCAAATACCCGAAATCGTATTCAAATAAAAATGGCAAAGAAATATTTTCCAATGAAACCAATTTGAAGGCAAAAAAGACAATTTATTCGTGTTTTATTTTGTCGGTTGTTTTATACTCAATATAATTTATTTGGGTGATTATTTACTTATTGGCAAGCATTTGCAATTATTTTTTCAACTTATTACTTAGCCCAAGGGCTTTTCCAATTGGCTGCACCCTGGATTCTATCCTAGCCTAGTTATTTTATAACTTATACTTTAGTATTTTTCGCCATCTAACATTGACTTCATTCTAAACTTACACCCAACGTGTGATGCGTATGTATTTGTTGAATTTTTCAATGGTTTTTTTTCTCTTTAATTTCATTTAGTTTTCTAAAATTTATATCTTGGAACAAAGTTGTGAAATTCTTATTTACTACTGATGATAAAATATTTTAAGCTTATCTTAAAATTTGTTCACTCATTTTTTCCATTGCGCGATTGTTGGCCGCGTTAGTTATTTAGCCGGTCTAATGCCCCGCCATCATTTGGACTGCACACTTGATCCTCTTGACGTGGTGGTAAATCAGCTTGATAGCTGCCTCCGTGTACAAAAATCAGCCGGGGTAGGTTTGTCCATCCTTCTTTTGATAAAAACAAGCAAGCCCGAAGGATTTACCGCTCCACTTATCCTATCTTGCCCCCCTTGCGATTCGGTAATGCCTACCAAATAAGTACCTTGTAAAGAATTATAGGCCTGATAAAGGCTCTGTTAACAATAATGTATACTCGCTTCCTGCTTAAATCCTGCATGTTTTGTTTCCTGCAAAACATGCTGCTCCATGGTATCGTATCAGAGCCTACATGAACAGTCCTTGGTTGTGATGTTCAGCGTCTTGTGAAAAATATTCTTTGGGTCTTGTCTTGCAATATTTAAATTTATTTTCGAAGTCATGACTTCTGCATGTCTTGTGGTATAGTATATGCAGGTCCGCATATACTATACCACATGTGGTATGTGTCATTATCTGCCGTCCGCAGATAATGACACATGAACATCATTTTGCAGGGTTGATATGTCTGTGGTGTAGAGATTGTACAGTATTGGTAAAATGGGTGATCCTTGTGGAACTCCAGATTGAACAGTTTGCAGGCTCGAAAGATGATCTTCCACCCTTACTCTGAATGATCTGCTTTGAGGAAAGTGTGTATAAGTTGAATGTATAAGTGTGTATAAGTTGAATGCGTCGGGTTCTGGTGATTTCCATTTGCCAAGTCTTTGTATCAACTTTTTCGTTTCCTGTGTGTCAAGTTGCCATTTCACCTCTTCCGCTTGTTTCCGCTTCTTCGTCAAGATTATCATCCCAGGCGGTCATATTTCTTTCCGTTTAAAACATTTATTTGTAGCACAAATACCTTATTCCGTGATCGGTAGTATTTGGACATCCTTCAGTAGGCATTCTTGCCAGGTTCGAGGCTGTTCAGAAACTCTCTTTTTGTTCATTTCGAAATTTATATATGTGGTCTCGTATTTCGTTTGACAACCTACGTACGTAGCCTAGGATCACCCGTGCTCTCAGCTCTTCTCCGATATTGATTTCTCCTCGTTGTCTTGAATTCATTCCGCGACGGAGTTCATGGGGGTTGTGTCGCCTTATCGGAGTTGTGACAGTATTGTCCAATTTTGCCTGCTTGATATTATTTGTTACTATTTCTATAGTCGTTTCAACGTCATTGGCTGTGTTTCTTTCTTTGGTCATACTTTCATTAGCCAGATGATCGTGGAAAGCTTGCCAGTCAGTTTTCTGTCTACTTCTTATAAGTTCATCTATATAGACGTCTTCTATTAGGAAGTGTACCGGTCGGTGATCTGAGGGGTGGTCGTTGAGGACTATTATTTGAATATGTGCCTGGAATTCTTGGAGAATCCCAAAAATTAGGATATTTCCGCGTGTTCGACTAAAATGTGTTGGCTTAGCTGAGCTGTAAATATGTCCTGGTCCATTTTTGCCATTATGTGTTGAAACTGTGATTCCAAGCTGGCAAAAAATTGTCCCATGTTTTGAGGTGTAAATGTTTGTATGTGGTTTTGTGTTTGGTTGTTTTTGCTTCTTTGTGGCGCCTTGGGGGTTATGTGTTGCTCTAGAAATAAAGAAACATTCCTTTTAATTTTATGTTTTTTTATTTACCTTGCGGAATCGATTTTCGACCGTGATCGTTCGGTCTTCATCAGCTATCGCTGATGAACACCGAAATAAATAAAAAAATAAAATAAGAAAACATAAAAGAAGTAAATAAAAAAAACATAAAATTAAAAGGAAGGTTTCTTTATTTCTAGCGCAAAAATTTTACGAAGATGGAAGCAATTACAAATATGTGTTTTTTTTTTAAATTTTATGAAGATGGAAGCAATTACAAATATGTGCTGTTGTTTTGGGTAGTGATCTGCACATGTCTGTGCAATGTCTATTTAGTGTTTTTGAGGTTTTTCTGGGCAGCCTCCGTAGCTTGCTAGATGTTCTTCTTCGCAGTTCAGGCATTTTGGCTTTTCTTCAATAGTTTTCTTGCATTGCGTGGAGTGATGTAAGCTGTCACATTTCACACAACGATCCTGAGCATGAATATTGCGCGAAGGGTATCCAAATGGCTATCAATCGTGACACATCGGCCTCCACCTTGCACATAAGCATATAGGTGTTATATTATAAATGGATGTTTCCTCGTTTGGGAGGAGGATCTTGACGCGTTAGGAAATGTAGTTTGAGTCTTGAGCCAAAATACTTCCAGAGAATGTAATCCCTGGGGTATTAGGTCTATTTTGATGTCCTCTAGTTCTACGCGACTTAGGCCACAAATTACGGCATTGAGATTTTTTTCCTCTGGGAGGTAATAAGTGTGATATTGCCACTTACTCTCACTCAAAAGTATTTTGATTTTTGTGTGGTCCTGCGTTGTCTCAGTGATTAACTGAATACCTAGATAAACCCTTTTTGCAGAAGCTGTCTTTATTTTATTCTGTGTGATTAGTCTGCTTAACACTGTCCGTATTTCGATATTCTTTGGGATGGTTCCTGTTACGGTCGTGTTCGTTGATGATTTAGAGGTAGATGGTGTGACTTTTGGTGTAGTTATTACTTTGAGGGTTGTTACTGGCTGTGGGAGTGTTACAGCGGGTTTTAGGGCTGGTAAAACTGAGAACTCCTCGTTTTCTTTCATCTCTTCTTCCTCTTCTTCTCCTTCTTCTATTTCTTTCACTTCTCCTTCCGCAGAGGAGGCTGAATTGTTTTGGGAGGAAGAATTATTGGAAGAAGACGAGAGTACGCAATACTCCGTGTCTTGTTTTTATTTCGTTTCTTTTCTTGTTACTTTCCTGATTCTTTTTTCCTTAGGCAGGTAGTATCTCGCCGCTGATCGGTAAGTTCATCAAGAGCCTTTTGCAGTTTCTCTTGGTTCAGGCGTAAGTGCTATAAGAGGAGTCTCAGTTCCTTAAGAATTTCTTTGCGGTAAATGTTGGTGTTTGCAGCCTCGCTGGCCCATCATATCAATAACACCATGGTTTTTTCTTTATAATTTTTTTTATTGAATTTGCTCATGGTTCGAGCATTTGATCAATTTATTTATTTCTTTATACATATTATTCAGTCTAATTATGAATATTAGCTTGTTATTGATGTTTGTATAGAGCGTTGCGTTAGGTATGTTGGATGTTTTTCCTTCACCTATAAATAATTTCAGTTCTCCTTGAGTCCTTTTAATCGTTTTACTTTTGGTTTGTGCTCCTCGGTTCTCACCCTTACAACTTCTATAATTGTCCTTTGCAGCGCTGTTCTTCTCGGTTCTGATCAGCTTCTTCCAGCGAACGGTTCTGTACCTGCCCCGCGCTTTTGGCTGCTTGGCCGGTACTCTTTATGCGTGCTAACAATGATGCGCATTTGAACAGTGTTGATGTAACACTCTGTTACCCTTTTTTTAATGAACAGAGATACTCTGGCTCTGGCATAGAATACATGCGCAAAGTGTCACAAAAAAGCTGAGTTTTGTGAAGAACTGTGTGCGTGTATCCTGATGAGTCTTATCTCCGAGGGTGAGGCAGCGAAAATTGCAGCCAAAATCTGGATGAGGCAGTAACTCAGCTCCTTGAGCCTGGACATCATTACATTCGGTTGTAGTTATGGTGGTTACGGAGCACTTCATCGGTATCAGATCAGCATGAATATTTCTATGTATTTCCATTTATCACATGATATTTAATGATTTTTTTTAATAAGGTATAATTTTAAGATGGACGCTGATATGGATCTATAGCATATGCCTAATGAATTGTGGAAAATTGTGCTATGATTTTCGAAACGTCTTTGAAAGATTAACTGTTTTCTGTTGCGGCGAAAGGAAATTTAATCATTGCACGCAGAATGAAAGTAACTTGCGAGGATCATCAATAAATAATCATGTTCGCAAGTCCTCTCCTCACATTCGAACCAAGACTTATAATTACACCAAATTGAAATTTTATCGCTGATCAGAACTCATGCGAAGGCAAATATAATACGAGCGTGCAGCGAAACAATAAATCTTGTGTTGCATGTTTTGAATTTAACTCCCGTAACTATTGTGGAAAGTTGAAAATGTTATTTTTTCCCTCCATGTTTCGTTAAGTTTAAATTATAGTATTGACTAACAGCAATTTTTGGATATTTCCGACATTCAGCCGTTGCTAACTTTTGCTCGATTGGTTGAATTATTGGCACACGAGTAGATCGTGGTTGATGGCAGATATCAGATAAATTTGTTTTCAAGTGTTTCAATCGTAATGAAACTTGTTTCACGCGATAGGGCATTTAGACAGTGAATTTATGTGGCAGGCAATTTAATTAGATTTTCCAGGAAGGAGTTATTGATTATAAGAATTTGAAGTGTTGTTTCCATTTGATTACCTTTTGCATAGCTTTGCCGCGTAAACTGTTTAGAGTGGTTAGTGGAAGGCATGAAATCGTTATTTTTCCCATAATCCACATTCATTCAAACACAAAAGCTTTGAATTTGTTTCCTGAAAGTTTCCTGGTGAAGTCAAATAATGAACAAAAGATATATTGAACGCAATTCACGAGACTTTTCGAAACAGAGATTGAAATTATTTAAAATTTTATTTATTATTTACTGTATATACTGTGTATATAAACACGGAGTTTTAAGTATTTTTAAAATTTTCAAAATTCCCATGCACATCTATATATTAAAAGAGTATCTCACAGAAATGCATAGATAATAAATGGCCAGAATTTATTATGTTACTGTAATTTTATCCATTAAATAATAACAACATTTCATATGTTATTGAAGCGCTTAAAATAACGCTTACGATTTGCGAAGAACTATAACAGGACCCAAACTCATATCCCGGGGTTACTTTTTCAAAACATGGAAGTACTTCGAATGAATTCTCAAATAAATTTACCTAAAACCCGGTTTTCGTTGTTCATTATCGATTTTAATTTAATGTCCTGTGAAATATTTATAGAAGCAGTTTAAGAAATGTGTTTCTTGCGTACACATTTCGTCGCCGAAGACATAAAACAAAAAAGAATTAGTCAGTTAAAGCTGATCTCCCACTCTATCAATAAGACTTATTCAGACGCTTAACAACTAATGTAAAGTAGAAAGTTATCGAAATCAACAACTAGTATTTAAATTAATTAATACATTACAGTATTATTGGAGACATATACCAGGTGTATTCATAAGTTTTTTTTTTGATTTTACTAAGAGATTGCGCCGGTGAAAAGTACGCAACGTATTAATTTGACACATATGCCATTTCAACTGTCTGAAATTAAGGTACAATACACATAAGTTGATTCCGCCCGAACAAGCGTGTTTATTCGATCGTGTTGATCGATCATGTCGAATTTTGTACCTGAAAAAGAGCATTTTCAACACGCTTTGCTTATCGTGTTAAACCAAAAGAAAAACGCTTTTGAAAGTCATCGTTTGCTGGTAATAACATATGTAAAGTGGACACGCTCCATCAATGAAGACATGTCTTCACAATTCAAAAGTGGTAACTTCGATGTGAAAAACACCAGACCAGAAAATGCGAAGAAGAAGAATTGTAGGAGTTATTGAATGCTAATCCACTTAAAACTCAACGGCAATCTATAGAAGCAATTAATGTTTCAGTTTCACTAAGGCCCAGTCGCTTCGGGTCAATGTCGGGTGGGACCAGAGTGGTGATGTGTGTTGCGTGCCCTTGCAGCGCGACGAAACCGTTAATACACAATGCTATCGTCAACAAATTATAAATTTAAACCGTACACTCATCGAAAAACGACCGGCATGGGCCAGAAGACATGGCAAAGTGAAAGTTACACGACAACGCACCATAACACACAGTAAAACCAGTAAAAGACATAATGAAAACGCTTGGGTGGGGAATTATTCTAATTCTACTATACTTCCCTGACATGGCGCCATCTAACTATTACCTCTTCACATGCATGACGCAGGCGCTCGTAGAGCAGCCCTTCAGTAATTTCGTGGAAGTTGGAAAGTGGCTCGAAGAATGGTTTGTCGCAAAAGACAAGCAGTTTTTCTGGTGTAGGTTTTATAAATTACCTGAAAGATGGGCGAAATTTGAAGCTGATGGCCAGTATTTTTAACAAAAAACAAAATTTTTCTCGATAGAAATTACGTATATTTTTTACCAAGCAAACCGAAGAAAGCTTTTCCGTACACCTGTTACGCTAGTAGCACACTTCTACGATAGTTTCAAAACTTCATGTCTAGGAAAAAGCGCTTGGAGTGCCTACTTGCTGTCCGAGAGTGATGTTGTATTTCCGTGAAGGTTTTTTGTTGCCACTCTTGTAACTTCTTCTATTGTGAAAACTCCTGACTAGAAAACGGTGGTATTGCTCTCGAGTTTGTAGCTTAGGCTGCGTTGCGAGTGGTATTAGAGGGAGATTTCAATGGAGTCATAACTATAGATCACGATTTTGCTTCCAGATGTGTTCACGTTTTCAACTCTTCTTTGGTTGGTATGCTAATTGTGGATGGCATCGTGGTATCTATCGCCGGTTGAGTTCAATTCAGCACCATTTGATTGGTGGGGCCAACCCCTCCATTAGCTTCAAAATGTAGGAGTGGACGTTTGGGAGTGATTGGATAAATTCTTTTGGGATTTCAATCTGATGCTCTCAAATGATGCCTCGCTGAAGATAAATTTTCTGAATGGAATAAGATTGAGTACTATCTCCATTGCAGCTGTTGGTGTATTCGCAACGGCACTGGGTCTTACTACTGTTGTATATCTAGTTGGTGATTTTGAGTTTTAAGACCGTAGATCGCCACGCTAATCACTAACCTGTCTGATTTTTTGTGTGTGGAGCTGTATCATACCTGATATGGTTTCCGGAAACCTTCCACTGATCAATATGATAATGTTGTCAGCGTATCATATCGCTCTGAAACCATTTCCTGTTAAATTTTCAATCATTGGGTTAATACCGAGTAAATAAAGTACGTAATTTATTTGAATACTTCTTATCCTGATCTATTTCTCTTAATAATCAGGTTATCATCTGGGAATCTCTGGGTTTTTTTGCTTCGATATGACAATTATTGAAGCCTTTCTCCAGTGTAATGAGTGTATACATTGAATAGAAAGGCATTGTAGATTTTCGCCATGATGCAAAGTTTCTTTTGCTCGCAGCTAATGCAACTAAGCACTCTTTCCCTACTTCTATCTGTGAGTGCCTTCCATTAGGTAAGCCATTAGGTGGCTTGCCTCCATTAGGTGGCTTCAGTTCCGTTAGAATTTCCAGTACACACTTCAAGTTCAAGGATTAAGTCTTTTTCGTAGAACAATTTAAGTCTTGTTTTTCCTATGAAATTTTCTGCTCATTTTATTTCAAGATTAATTTGTATATTTGTATTTATAGTTGACCGTAGAATCCAACGTAATACTCAGATGAATCTAACGTAATACTCTGTCTTGCAGAATTTGACTTCTTTTGTAAAAATTTTGTCAATATCTTTTTTATCCACTTATAATCTTCAAACGACTTGAACCATTGCATCTGTCTTATGAGTTTTGTACACATTTCTCAGGTGCCCTAGATTGAAAGGAATGTTGACATTTGCCGGTCTGCGCCAGTTTTTTCACGCTTTTGTTGCCAGCCTTGCGTTGTGTGCTAGTTGGGAATAGGTATGTAACATGTGACAAGAATCACTCCATATTTTCAATTTTCATGTGCGGCCTGCTCCTTTGTTTTCTAGTAGTTAAAAGAATTTTTCAAGTGGTTTTCAAATATTATTATGAAAGGCCTCATATGGTTTTTTCTCTTTTTTTAACACTCGTATTTCTTTTTCGTTGCTTAATAAGTATGTTCCAACTAATCGGCGAGTAATAGTTGAAATTTCATTTTTTAAGGCTTTATTTCGGTCAAAATTCTAATTTCTAACCAAGCACTATGTTTAATTTTTTCACTGTATAAATATATTAAAGATAATACCAGTCTAGTAAGATACACACTTATTCGACTTGGTAGACAAGGTAAAATATATAGGAATATCCTCAGATAGAAAACGAAACTGGACCCCATTCATGAGAGAAGGCAGACGGAGGGTTACATTGTCGCCCTTCACGATGTCAAGACTATTGGAAAAAGGTTTATACTTAGAACCCACAATTGCCCACTGGTTACACATAGAAGTTCAAAGACCAATACATGAAGTACAGGTATGGATGCAGGCATTAGAAAAAAAAAACAATGTCAAAAAACTAAAGAACGTGCAGCAAAGGGTGTCTCGTGCTCTCTGGCATCACAAGTACCATAAGATCAAAATACACAAATCTGTAATCAAACCAACCTCAAACTGCACACTTCAAATGGAGAGGAAAGCCTCATCAAATAAATGAGGGTTGGGTGGAATTCAACCAGTAGTGGACACACCGACCCAATGATGATTACCAAACCGAACAGAAAAGAACAGAAAACGCCAAACAAATAGGAATCGAAACGGATAACACCCGCTGAGTTTGCAGCAGGGATAAGATAAGAGCAGAGCCATTACATCTGGATTGTCTTAGCTTGAATAAAAAATCAAGGGTAGGGCGGCGCTAGTTGAACATAAGGGTAAGTTGAGCAAACGAAATATCTTAGAAACTATACACCGTGCATTTTCACATAAAATTTTTGAAAGATGTGGTTACGAGAGGGAAAATTATCCCGTGGACTACAATTACGTCTTATTAATCGTGTGAAGTACATGCATACTTTGTTTATTTTGTGACTAAAACGGAAAAAATTGTGAATGGGAATATTTCCTATGCAAGAGTGGATTACTACTTGTTTTCAATTAGGAAATAGTTACTCAACTGACCCCACGATTTAGAACGAAAATTATGTATGCCGCAAAAGAATGACTCATGATGTTTTTGTAATTAAATTTTGAGCTAAATTTTCAAAAGGCAAATCCCACAAGCGTTGATGGAACAACATCATTTGAGCGGAAGAAATGGAAATTCGAACGAGCAACGTCTGGGGAAAACGGCGGGTGGGGCAGGATTTCCCAATTCACACCTTCTAAATATTTTTTGACCGGCTTGGTTACGAGTTGCCTTGCATTGCCATGCAGCAAAATCAGCTTGTCATGTCACGTCATGATGACTAGCCGTCGGTACACATCCCTAGCGGTTGTTTCTGATGTTTTCATGAGTTCGTAATTGACGACGTCACTGTGGTCCCACCAGATGCAAGGCCGAAATACAATAGTGCGTGACAGCGACACGAGAGCGCGACGACAGTTTCGCAGCAAATGTCAAGCAGTTTTCGTAACATACATTTGTATGCGACAACGTACAATGATTGCGATGGGTCGATGCGAGGCGGGAAATATTCGGAAAAACGAAAATTCCTCGCAACGAGATGCGTTGACATTTGTCAAATGCAATATGGCGCTTAAATGAAATTTGAAATTCAAACGTCGTAATTACTTTTTAAGTACTATGGTTATTTTAAATGAATTTTGAATGATAATTTCATGCATCCTAGTTAAGGCTTTTATTTGCTAAACGGAGGAACATTCCAAATTCAAAACTTTTCATAAATCAAAAACAATTGCACGCAAAAGTTATTTAAAACGTCACCAATTTGACAGTAGTCATATGAACATTAATGTTCCCCGCATCGCGTGCATTGTAAATTGAATGCGTTGCGTGACGACGAGCGAGAATCGCATCGCGCTCACGTATCGCCGTCACGCAGTATTGTATTTCGGCCTGCACAACATGATCTTGGAAGCGTGAATATTCTTTATTGGCGTCGTTGGACCTGGTTCAACTCGCATTGCTCAATGTTTTTGATCGCTTAGCGACGTCGTAGTACATCCATTTTTCATCCCCTGTCACAATTCGAAGCATGAAACCCTTTCTTTTTTGTCGTTCAGAAGCATCTCGCACGTCACCAAACGCCATTCGATGTCGCTCTCTCTCAGTTGATGCGGCACCCAAATCTCAGTTGTTCGATCATTCCCATGGCGTGCAAGCGCTTGTCGATGGCATATCTGTCAACATTTAACTCCTGCGACAATTCTTCTAGGCTGCAACTTGAATCTTCATCCAAAAATTCCCGTAGTTGTGAGTCTTCAAATTTTTTCGGTGCCCTTCACGATCATTATCAGTCACGTCAAAATTGCTATTTTTATAACGCCTAAACCACTCTCTGCAAGTCGTATCAGATGGGGCATGATCACCGTAAACATCGAACAAGAATCAGCATACTGCTGAACAGAGTACAGTTTTCACGAGTACTTCGGCAATTAAATTGTCAACAAGTAATTTTGACGTTAAACTAGCCATTCTTATTGTGTTTTGTCCTTTTTCCTCATTTTCCCGGCGTTGGCGAGTGTATTACAGTGTAAAACGTGCGGTAAAGTTGATGAAGATTTACTAAAACTACAATGCGTGGACTAGAATTCAAAATAAATATTGAATGAGAAAAAGAATAGCTAAAACAATAATGTAGTTATAATATTATAATAGTGTTACAACAAAAAACTTCGGGCTATCGTTCCCTAACATACGTTTTGGGACCGGAAGTTACGGAATTGGCTGCTAATATTTCATTATGCAAGAACGAACTACATCTCTCTTGAAGATATTAGAAGTAATGTGGTACATAATTGGAAATTCTGCATACGATTATGTAAAAAAATGACAAAGAGCGAATTGAGATGGCTAACAAAGCGAGTACAGCGGCGTCGAAGGATGCTGGTTTGGCAAAGCAAGCAGCTTAGCAAGAGGAGCAGCAAGAATTTATTGATTCGAGACTCCTTTTATACGGACCAAAGATTGCTGATTAACCAATCGTAACTATTGAAACATGATTTTGTTTAAAGTTTTACAATTTAAACAGTAAAAAAACTTTAAAGGCGATTTTCTCGAAATGGTATTTTTTCAATCAGACCGGACTTATTCTCAGCAACCACGAGATGGATCTTTTTAATTTTAGTGGGTTTTGTTTGTTTTGATGTCCTCTATCGTGACTTACCAGCAAATTGCAGAAAAATCTGAAAATAAATAATTCATATGGAAAAAAGGGGGAAGCGTGATTTTTACAACAATTTTTTCACCGTTCCGCCATTTTACTTTGAAAACACTTATTTTATAAAAGGTGGTAAATTACGATGTAAAACACTTTCATCTGCGAGACGACACTAAAACAATTAATTAACTAATTTTTATCCATGACGAGAATCATGCACATACCAAGTTCAAACAAACAAATGAATATTGTAAATATATATATGTTGTAAAATATTTTAGAAAATACAGACATAAAGCCATCATATTATTCGTTTATTAATCTATTTCGCGCAAATTTCACGCAAATTTATAATTAGAAACCAGAGTGACAGAGTCTGAAGCAGATAACCTGATATGTCACTTAAAACTCTTAGCTAAGACTGGCAAGAGCAATCTGATCAAACAGCCCATTAAGTTAAATATGGATCCAGAAAGCAGGAAAAAAAAGTTTTCTTTTCCATAGTTTAACGCGCCGCATATGCTATTTTCCGACTTTTGTTCGTTCTGGCGAAGAAAATGCGGTCTGAATTTAGTTCGCCTAAGCGACATTCCGCCGAAATATTTGCTGGGTAGTATATGTGAGGACTACTGTAAGGACACATGTTTACCAACGGCGGAAAATTATTCCCATACTCAATATTAGCTCACTGCATGTGAACTACATAAACCTTGGTCTGGGTTCTGCTTTTTTCGTCAATTGGATGCCTGTAAAAAATAATAAGAAAAATAATTAAATCAAAATTTAAGCTTTCTTCGAAGGAATTATGATGAAAATTATATATGACAAAAGCTGACGACTGCAGAAGCATATAACTAACATAACCAAATCGGTATGTTTTACTTTAATGTATGTTAATCATAAAAGTTAATTTTCTACTCAAAAACGGCTTGATGTTATGCCGTGGAATAAATTGAAAAAGATTTTTCTTCCGGCATTTTTTTGAAATAATCACAATTGCATAAAAACTGTGCTGACATACGTTGGAATTAAAAGCATTTTATTTTTATACTCGTAGTGGAACTTTATAAACTCAGTTGTTAAGCACTTTTGGTCATAACTGAGTGAAATTTAGAGGTTTGTCCTTATGCATACGGTAGGCAAACGCTGTCTCCGTTGCTAGAGTTAAGGGCAGCTTTCCAGAAGTCTGGTGGATGTGATGGTATCATAAGTGGACAAATGAAACTGAATGGTATATTACGCTCGAGTGGTTCTTTCGTCGACATAAGAATTTTTGACCCACTAGTTGAAGTGGAAGGAATAGGGGTGGCTTATACGGTAACAACTCTCATTTTCCCCGTTTCCTCCAACTGAAAAAAACTGAAAAACTCCTCAACCCGATGTCACTTTTAAGTGCCACAGCTTGATATAAGGTGACAAACAGTTTTAGGCCGGGTTCTCAGGGTGACAAGAAAGGTGGGCTTATAACCTTCTGTTGAGGAAACTATCATTCATCGCGTACGTACCCTTAATTTGCAAAGACTGCAAAGAAAGCAAGCAGTGATTGCATCTTAAGTATAAGTTTGTATGATTGTCTCCTACGTCATGTTTATAATTGGCATATAGTTTCATTTAATGCATTTTTCGCGACCAGATTTTTGTTTATTTGATTTAGTCCTTTTAGTTCTTATTTTTGACTAATCAATGAAAATAAATCATGAATCATAAATAAATCGTAATTTGTTAGGCATTCCTTCTCATGCCCAATTAAAGTTAACATATAATTATATAATCAGATGTCTGTGATAAAATATATTTAAATCAAGCACCTCTGTGTTGATTGAAACTTGAGGTATGTTTAAACAATTTGGTTGTCCTGCCCATATACTATCTAGAGATTTGATTTTTGGAAGTAAATACAATTATAACAGTTTTAGGGCAGTTTAACTTTTTAAAGTGAAAAAATTAACAATTGTGAAACGCATTGATACTGCTTTTTTTGATGGAATATTTTATAAAAGATGTAGCTGGAAATTTTTGTTGTATTATCTACCATTTACCGTGCAAACACATTTTTTGAATGGAAACTTTAATTCTAACTTTTGGAATAAACTCAGGCCTGAAGTACACAGTGTTACATTCTAGATACATTCTTGTCTTGCTATTCAGAATTAATATTTTTTAAAGAATAGCACATCAGAGACTTATAATGGTTGATTTGTGAAGTTGGTTGACTTATGATTTTCTTGCGTGCTTTAATAGGCGGTTCACGTGTGACATGTGACACGAGGAGATTCATGAGGTTATCTTCCCAATTGGAGGCTCTTAAATAGTTTGAAAACTCTTAAATAGCAGCAGCGACAGTCACAGGGTATCTAAATAATTGTAGTAGCGACGATAGAAAACTACATCCGTTAACACAATGAAATAGTAGTTCGTCCACTTTGAAGTGTAACCCTAAGCGTTTTTTGAGTCATCCCAAAAATGTCGTCTTACTGGATATCCCACTATTCGATCAGGAAAATCCCGCCACACCGTATATGCGAATCTAATTCATCCGGTAGTTGTGCATCGCTACACCGATAATTATTAATTGGAAACTTTATTTCTTTTTTCACTCTACCAGGCCTCGACCACTGAATTACAATTCCCGACACTTGACTCGCCTCCGAACAACGACATTCCTCCATCACGAACAAGCACCCCTCTCCAACTAGAAAACTCCTTGGCGGCAACGGGATAGCCGTGTTTGTCGTGGTGGTTTTTTCTTCCGCCAGCGTGTCGCCCTGACGGCATTGTCACACTTGCGAGGTGAATTTTGGATAAACTTGTAACTGTTAAGTGTGTCATCTCACGGAATTGCCACACTTGAGAGACGAATTACTACAAAAGACAAATGAAAGATACACAGACAAACTCGCAACAAATCCTTCAGAGATCCGGTTCTTAGTTCGAAGGCCAAATTAAACTTATTATCGAAAGGAGGGAGCTATTGCAATACCAGCAATTCCTTTTTATAATTTGATCGACTTTAGAAAATCAGTACCTATCTATCTACCGTTGAAACCGCTTACAAATCACGCACTTTGACGACTGAAACCTTTACAATATGCGAAAATCTCTTGTTTTATTGCATGTTAAATGAAACAGTTTACATTAAGCAATAAGGAAATGCATTTTTTTTAATTTACTTGAATTCTTCGAACTTATCTTGCAGTTTTTGATTCGGTCGTGCGTTAAATCCGAAAATGATATTTTCAATATTGAAACTCTCAACAGGGAAATGAATATCGAAATCCTACGCAAAGCAAACACAAAGAACAAACCAACACACATGCTTTCGCTTTTCCTCCTCAATGACCGATTTCACTGGAAATGAATTGTATTCAATACCACCCTAGAAATTTATTTCGAAATGTCAACTCAGTAATACTTTCAATTCGCTTTATATAACTTATAAACGACATTTTCTCCATTTCCATTTGACCCATGCAATTTGTTAGGCAAAGAAGGCAAACAGATTACGCAATCAATCTCTATAGAACTACATTTTGCTGCTTCGACTCAACGTGTGTGTGTAGATTTCTGAGTAACAAATGTTTGTCGTACTATATGCAAACAGCGCGCGATTCAATGAGATATCTTAAAGGAAATAAGGAAAGGGAGAAAAAATCCTGTGCTAAAAAGCTTTTCAAAGAAAAATGAAAAGTTTAGTAAGTCGCAAAGTAAAATAAAGGGCATTCAATTTCGCAGACAATCCTCCCGAAATAAGAAAGGAGGCTATGAAAAATAAGTCGACTATGAAGAAAACATATGAGATGGGACTAATGTAGCAGCTACAATTATATGTCGCCTTCATGTCTACTTTTAGACTTTGCGATTTGGTCTTTTGTTTTTCCCTGGAGCCTTAGGGAAGCATATCCATGTCATTCTTTTCCTTGAATTTAATTTGCTGTTGTATTATTATGCCGTAAACTTGGGATTGCAGACATTTATTACTCTTCTGGATATTTTTTTTTGCTTGAATTCTAGGGAATACTAATTAAAGGATTGTAAACGAACAAGAAATTTAAAAAACAATCGAAGCACGGTAGACATCTCTAACATGTACAGTAAAAATGGGGTTCTTGCAAATTTAAAATTTTGGAGAAAAAGACAGTGTAAGAAGATGTGATGTGAGGGAACTGTAAGTTTATGCATGATTTTCTTCAGCAAATAGACTGAAAATGAGTCGGAAGGGTTTTTTTTTTAATTGAAACGTTCGAACAATGAAAAAATTAAAGCAAAGAGAGATCAAATCGTTTAACTTGGTAAGGAAAAAATTTCAAGAAATCTGTGGAGCAATACCATTTATATTATGAGTTCGAGGCACTCTCCACGCGTTTCATTCCTTAAGGAAACAAAATTTGCAATTGTCAGTGGTAATGCTTAACGCGAAGAAAGTCTGCCCGATCTTCTGAGAAAGTTCGCGAGGGAAAGATATGCATTGATTGAAAATGCTCAGAGCGACTAGACAAGATGAAATTCCATCAAAAATGTTGTAACAAGTTCAGCATTTTTGCTCTAACATGCTTTTTCTATATAGCTACATCAATTCGCTAAATTCTGGAAGGAATCGAAGCTCTGTGAGGTCAGAAAAGAATAGGGAAACACAAAGCAAACCTCTGCAAACTGGCCTTACGTATGCTAAACCCCCACTACAACGATGACATGCAAAGCTTATCAGAAGAGAGAAGAATTTCGTGAGGCGATCTAAGTTGCAGAGGACATAGGACATTAGGACAATGATATAAAGTAAAATATATACGGTCTGGTTTTTGTAGTGAAAAAATATATAGAGTATTGTCAATCAATGTTTTTTTTTTTCAATTATTTTACTAAAATAAGTTTTTATTATTTAACATACACGCGTATTTCGGGAACTACTTGCTCCCTTCTTCATTGTTTACTAAATCTTTCTTTGACAATTTCCAAAATATATTGTGACATGTTCGAATAATGTCACGCGCAACTGTAGTCGTCTTAAGAGCAAATTCTCAAACAAGTATCAATTACCAATACACCGATCATTCTCGAAGGGGAAATAGGCATAACGTAAAGACATTGCGTGCACCGAGTACAACAAATACGTGTGTAAATCATTCAACGCGTAAACTCGAGACTGATCCACGTGGAAGATTCGGGATTGGTTGGTACATGTATAAAAGCGATAACAGCGAGCGGCAAAAGCCGAAAGCGTCTTGTTTCATAAGCGAAAAGTGACAGTGTGCGTTGAAAGCAGTGCGGTAATCAAATAGTGTTAAAGTGAAAAAAAAATCGTACGCGGATTAAAATGCTAGTGGAAGTTATTGTTATAATTAATTAATTAAAATAAAAGTGAATACTCGAATGAAGCGAAAATAATAGTAAAGTGTTAGTGAAATTTTTTAAAAGAGTTAATTTTAAATTAGTATGTGAGTGCTAAATACACTTTTGCGAACATTTCCGAAGCAAACAGGTAATGCACCTGATAAAGTGCCACAATATTTTATCTATTTTTTTAACTGAAATCTAAGTAATGAAACTAATTAGTTTTGAAGTTATATTCCAACATCAGTGCTTAGTCTTTTATTTTCAGGTAATTTGCAGATATTAATGCTTTCGTATGCGTCTCAATTAAACGGGGTTCTTAATCTTTTTATTACCTCTACATTTTTATGGATAAAGGATGAGCCTCTTTAATGATGTGCAGCACGACCATTGATAGGATACTTATCGTTGTACTCGTGTTCTTTTTTGCCATGCTTCTCCTTCTTTTTGATGTTCTTTGAAACGTCTTGTCATTAGTCTTTTTGTTTGGCCGATATACACTTTTTGATACTAAGGGCATGAAATTTTGTATACTCCACTACATCTTGGCAAAGTCATCTTGTCTTTCACTGACTTCAAAATATTTTTGAGTTGTTTACACCTCCTTGTTGTTATTGCTTCGATACCCGCTATTTTCATCGCTAAACTTAGTTTGGTCGATAACTCTGAATACCCGATGCACCTTTTCCTCGTTACATTTTTCTCTTTCTCCTGAACAAAAAGAAATGTCAGCTCACTCTGATGTAGCTTCATGCTGGTACACTTGATGACGTTGTCCACTAGTGTTTTACTATGTCCATTCTTATTTGCTGTGTCCTGTATGAACTTTAATTCTTCCTTGAATTTTTCCTCTGTCATTGGAATAGTAATTAATCGCTGTACCATGCTATGATACGCTGCTGACTTTTGCTGCTGGCAATGTTTTGATGTTGCTGGCATGGTCCTCTGAGTCGTCGAAGGTTTCCTATATATACTAAGTGTCGTTTTTAAGTGTCCTAACTCGTTGACCAGCCATTTTGTGATATTATAAGTTGGTGAGTTTGAGTCTGCAATTATTTCGCGCATTTCGTTGCCTGGTTTGTGCAAATTTGGCATGCATCTGATCCATGGTAGTAATGGGCTCGGCATTTTCAATTTGTTGATATCTGGGAATTCAACGCACACTGCTTTTAAGATTTTATTTGCTTCGTATGGAACCTGGTAAAGGATCTTTCCTGAATTAGAAATCATGTCCGTTATCTAGTTTGTTGAATCCTTGTAGATCGTATTCCTGTTGGTTCATATTAAGCACTTTGTTTCCTTTATCCGCTCTAATCAAGTACGCTGGCTTCTCGTTAAGCTTTTTTATGGCTTCCTAGTGTTTCCCTTTGCGGGCTGCGATCTTTGTGTTTTTAATATTTTTATTGCCTGTTCACGTATCTGTCCTTTGATATCGTTATAGAAGTGTTTCATATAAGATTCCATATCTGCTACAAGCTCTTTATGGTTTTTAATTTGATCGACAGCGAAATTTAGCCTCATGTTGAGTAAATCCATTTCTTGTTTCGATAAACTTTGGTCGAATTTCTTAGTGACGAAATTTTCGATGTGTTGCATCGATCGTTTCTCTTTTTCCCGTATGTACTTCGTTTTGACTAAATTGTGCAACTTTTTTGTCGATACCATTTATTTGCTTCGTTTCTCACATTCGTATCCTCTCGCTAACTTGAAACACATGACTTCTATTCCTCCGCCATGATATAAAGTATTTTTGTGATGTAAGTTGTGGCGCTTGATATGCGATGTTCCTTAGATTCAGCTAAGTGGGTTGATATTCTTGGCTCTCTGTAATATTCAAGGATGCCGAGGTATCCAAGCTGTTGAGTTGATGACAGACCGATCCTCAGTTTGCAGAGTTTTTTACCAATAGTAAGAGAACGTTAGGGAACATATTAAATAAAAAAAAGTGTTTAAGAAAATATGAACTAACTTTATCGAATTTAATGTAATTCACTTAATTGTAAATGTAATTAAATGTAATTCACATGGAAATCTTCGATTTCCAACTTCAATTTCCAACATCTTTTGTTCGCGTCCTTCCATAGATTTCAGTGCAATAAATACACATATCTTGCGAAGTATTTAGCTTTTCAGAAGTTTGCATATCGACGATTCTTCCCGAAACTTTTATCTTGTTGCTTTTTTCGCATTAATTCCTAAAATTTCCGATTCATATTGTAGGAAAGAAATAACAGAAATCCTCCTCGATGAAAATTATATGTAGTTTCTTTTGAAACATGCGGTCATAGGGATAATATTCGCCGAAGAATAAGGTAAACAAAACAATGTTGATTGCCGTAAAGTGCTGGATTGTGGACTTACTGCTCTGTGTCAAGTATTCTGCTCATTATATCGATGAGGTTGTTGCTGTTTGCTGCTTACGCTCGAGCACAGGATTAACATTTTGACCGAAAGAGTTTGCCCTAGGCTGAAATGATGTAATGTCCTTATTCGTCGTGCCAGCAGATACAAAATCCTGATCCGAGAAGATATTTTGATTCAGTGGATAAATTCCTGTTGTTGAGTTACTACTCATAGCATTCTACAGAGTTACTGATTTAGGTTACGTAATCTTAATAAGCTTTCCAAGTTGAAATTGGAAAATACGCAGCAATGTTATTATCTTGACTGTCACACGTACTCAACGGGCCCAGGATGCTCATGTCAAGGGGTTATAATCGATAGTTGCAGTGGGGAGGAAAGCTGACAATGATGAGGCCAGTCTCTCGTGCTTTATCTATTAAGGAAAAGAATTTACTGTAAGGTGCGTATACACCCAATAAAAGAAAGAGAGGGTCGTTCTTAGTAAGTTTGCGATGAAGTGGTTTAACCATTTAACAAATAAATCATTTTGTATTCATACACTTGAATGACATGCTGAAAAAGATCCAGGACGCTTGGCGGAACATGAGCTCCTGCAGCTGATGCACATAAGACACCGCTAGTCAATTGGCCTTTTCCAGCAGAAGACAGCAGATCTACTTGTTTCTTGCAATTATAAAGACAGAATTTTGTATTTTTCTTAGACTAAGTCGTAACCCCAGTTTCATTGACGTTAAATATCCTGATTGGCTCAAATTTATATTTACAATTACTTTACCCGAGAGAGAAGTGCAAGAGAAGTATGTTCTCGAAGCCGCAAAGTTATCTCTGTATGGGCTTATCATTCGGAATATCTCGTTGTCTTTAGTAAAATTAATATCGATGCTTTTTTTTTGCAAATTGAGAAGAGAGACATCGAAAATACTCGTAAATAAGACAGAATAATTAGGCGTCAAGATATTTTGACTGACATAAAAATTTTTCGCTCCGCTGTAAAAACAGTTTTATAACGGCCGAGACCTCCTTTATCGCTATTTTCCTAAAATAAATCCTTTTCTCATTTTCACACATAAAAAGTCATGCTCATATGTAATATATAATATGGATTCAAAATGCTTATTATTATTTGCGTATATCTTAAAATTATAAATACCCAAAAGGTCTTCTCTATTTTTAAAATGCAAAACGTTTTCTTTAACTGTTTGTAAGCGTAGAAAAATTTATAAATATTTTCACATATTTTTGTAAAATTTAGAATAGAGACTGGTGAATTATAAAATCTCGTCATAGTTCACGTTCACTTGAATCATTTGGTGTATGCTTCTACCCTAAATACATCCATGAGAAAAAAGGAAACCCCGATGAGCTGAAGATTTTAGGCTTTTGTTTTATCTCATACTTTATGTGTTTAATAAAATACAAATCCTGCTTACTTTTTCTACGAAACTATGGCATACTTTTCAGATTTGTCCAATATTATATGAGACAACCCTTAAAACTGCTTTCCGTATTAATTTCAACACGCAAGCACAAATGTCATTCAACTTTTGTAAACAAAGCTCTCCAGATGGCATAACACAGTATAAGTAACTATTTGGTTAGGTAGAGGAGACACTTAGCAACTGAAAAACACCAGCTGCAGTCAATTATCGACTTTTGTGGAGTAGAGACAACGGTCATGATGGAGTGCGTTTTTTTCTTGCCGATGCACAAAATAAGTCAAAATCTTGAGTGACGTTACTGGATAAAGCTTGATGCCTTAATCGAGAAATCAACATTCAAGATCCCGAAAATTGATACACAGTCTTAAGGGAATAGTGCAACCAGCCACTCCTTTTGGATGGTACAAATTGTTTAAACATGGTATGCAGCTCTTTGAAGATGACCATCGAACCGCACGACCGACGTCGGCTTCAATCCATAACCATAGAGTGGAATGAGAGAACTTCTCAGCTACTGAAAAATGGGCTGAACTGTCTGCAAGACCGAGTGCACTACGACCGACCAGCCTTCTCCGACAACTGGGACTTTCATTACTACAATGTAATGTGTCATTGAACGCTCATCATTTGGCACCTATTGGCCCGATTCGGCATTGTCACATTGTCGCACCACGGCTGCAGTTGCGTTCTGGCTCCACCGGACTTTTTTTGTTTTCACCTGAAAACACAACTGTATTGGTTTGACTTGGTTCAGAATGCTTAATCAGCACGGACAAGGGCTCGGAACAGCATTCGCGAAGCTGATTTCCAAAAGGTGTGTGGCGAATGACAGCAGTGTTATTCTAAGTGTGTAGCTGCCCAAGGGTGCTTTTTCGAAGAATATTCAACAATTGTAGACATAGCTTAAATAAATACCTAAAAACCAGTGTTACTACTTTTGGTATTGACCTTGTGTACCGTTCAGATTGGTTCATCACTTAAACATCTTGGCTCGATGATTGATTTGACAATAAATGCCTTTAATGACAACAGGTGATTAGCTTGAAATGACTTGGAATGACATCCTTAGCAACGAGACGAACGGGAATCGATGCTGGCACAGAGTCGACGGAAACTTTCGGTTTTGAATACTGCGCTCTCTCTGAGCAAAGCAACGGTATCCAGGCTACAAATCCCCGAGAAGCGAAATACGATGAACCGCAAAGAGCTTGGGGAGGTTGCTACAAGAGACGGGAAACCAAGTAGCTACATCAATTATCGTGGCTTTTTCAAAAGCATGGTGATACAGATTCTAAGCTGACATGGCAATTCAGGGTGCAGTGGGATCTGTAGATAAAAAAATAAAGTCGTGGTTAGCAGATGTTTTCTCTTATGAAGAAGGACATGTACGACTACATGTTTGTGCAATATTAAGAATTGTCCCTCTCTTATTGTACAAATCCACCTCTTCCAAAAGAGTGATCTCCCTAACCCGAAGCTGCCAGTAAGTTTGAATAAAAAGGCTTACTCAGAGGCAGTGGAACATATATTGGCAGACGACACCCTTGTTGTGAAGGGTTTGTTTAGTCGGTATCCAATTTACCCTGTAGCGATGGAAGTAATCAGTGAAGGATTTTTATGTTGCCAACGATAATGATAACTTCTGTTTCAATTTCACATTTAAGGATTGGTTTTTCCTAAAATCGAAGCAAGGATTCAATTCTTTTGCTATAATATTCGCTTTTTGTGTTTGAAATAGCAACACCGAATTCATAAAGTTGTAAAAGTACACAATGGCTCATCTGACGCTAGATGTATGAATTTCTTTTCTTTGCGGTATGCTTTGTAGTAGTTTCAGTAGATTTGAAGTTGCCAGTCTGTTGCAGTGCAGATTAATTTGCGTAGCCCATTTGATTGTCATAGTATTGGCAGTCATTTACACAAAGCTATGATTAAGATACCCATTTACTCGCTTTTTTCCGTGACCACTTCTATGTCAAAGTGTGCCACCTTTACATTTAATGTCCCGAATTTTGAAGCTTCAATAGTTGGAGGATTCTTCTAGCAATTGTTGAGTTTTGAAAATAAGAACATTCACGGTACATAGCTGCGGTACTTTCCTCGATGGTAAGTCTTAACTATTTAAAGCTTTGAATATTTTGGCAACTGCACTCTACTGATATGCGAAGAACAGCTTACAGAATCCACATCTGGAAGGCCTGAAGTTGACTTTATCCTCATGGATGTCAGTGCTTGATTAGCTGACTATCAAAATTATCCTTACGCAAATTTTCTTGTGTCTTGTTTTGTAGGCGAAGCATACCATGTTGTATGGCTTATATTTTGACATGTTAATTTGTAGATGGTATTAATGTTAATATGTAGATGGTAATCTTGCGTACGATTACCAGTTAGTGTGTTGATGTTCCTGAAGGAGATGACTGAATGTTTTAGTCTTATGCTAGTGTTACCACGAAGTGCGAGAAAAGTTATGCTTAATCGCTTGATCTTTGTCTTTTGTGAAACAGTTGATTTAGAAAAGCCGCACATATAAATGTTGGCCTAAAGTGCACATCCAATCGTTTCTTATAATTGAAGTTACAAATTTAAGTCCACAATGAGGCAATATAATATTAGCAAGCAATTTAATATTTATATACAATTTAAAATACAAAAATATAATATAAAATACAGAAGTATTTGGAGGTCTTATAAGAAAAAACTTCGTCATTACTCTATTAACGGTCAATACAGAAACATTATTGCATATAATACACATTTCTGTATTGCTTTCATGAAAAAAGGAGGAATGAAATTACTCCAAGTGCTTAATTTATATTTGCAATCAATTCTGAGATGGTGCATTTATGAATGATGTAATGATTATGATAGTTTAGGATTTTTGTGTTTAGAATACTACATTGGCTGAAAAGTTCCGGAATTTTCCAATATATGGCCCCACTAGAAAATGAACCTGAATAATTTCGAGGGGTTCGTTTATCAACAGTTTATGTATGAAGTTTCATGACATTTCGTTAATTCGTTTACAAGCTACAGTCGTTTGTCTGACGCTACATTCGTGATCGTAAACATAATAGAAAAACAGGAAGATCGCACCTTGATCAAAAAATGTTTTTGAATGGAAAAACTTGTGGACAATCTTTGCAATGGTTGCAGAAATGATATTCCACATCTGCTCCATTGAGAACAGCAGTTTATCGATGGTTTAGTGAGTTTAAAATGGATCGTAAAAGCACCGAAGACACACCTCGATCTGGAAGGCCAAAAGAGGCTTTCATCATTCATTCGATCCACTTATATGGATCGAACAGTTTTAAATGATCGTAAAGTGAAGTTGTGTGATTTCTCCGAGGCATCTCAAAAGAACGGGCACTATACATTTGCACGATATTTTTTGAGATGAAACGGTTTCGGCACTATGGGTGCCACGTTTGCTGACCGTCGACCAAAAGCAGCAGCGCGTTGATGATTCAACAGTCAGTTTAACGTTGTTGCAGCATAATCTGGCGGAGTTTTTTGAACGTTTTGTGGCGATAGATGAAACATGGGTTCATTACTATATGCCTGAGTCCAACAAACAGACTACAGATTGCCTGGAAAGCCGAAAAACGCACCCGAAATTCCAACGCTCGGCCGGGAAGGTAGACAAACTGAACGGCCAAATAAAGAAAAACGGCCCCATATGGCGAAGAAAAATGTTATGTAACATGACGATAACGGGCAGGCACACCTTGAAAACGATGGCAAAATTGGCCCAATTACGATGCGAATTGGTTGTTTATCCGCCGTATTCTCCAGACTTGCCCCCAAGGATTATTTTCTGCTCCCAAAGCTTTCTTGTGGAAGTCATTGTGGAAACCGAGGCTTTGGACGTTTCTTATTCTAGAAGGGGCATTAACATGCTGGAAAATGACTATACTAGTTACGTAATCCACACGCGTGTTCATACGCACCTTTTAATGGCATTGTCGCCTTCCCGCAAGAATCTTTTATAGTTACGCGCGTTCAGACGCATCCTTTTAGCTTTTATAGTTTTATGGCAGTTCGCAGTATCTGGGTAACAATTATGTAAACATAAATCTAAGATAAAAAGTTTGAAAACGCCTCCAATGTTCATATAGTTAAGAAAGGCGGCTAGCATATGTTTTGAAGTAAGATAGTATAAATACGTAAAAATAGCCAGTAAGATAGTCAGTTGGCAAATTGAGCTCGGACAAAATAGAACGAAACAAATACTCAAAACAACCTATAGACTTTTTCCTATAGGTTTTGTAACTTACTAAGTGTATCGCCCTCAAAGGCAACTATTTTGAGGAATAAATATAACTTTGCCCAAAATCGCTTGTTTTCATTAAAAATCGAGGGACTTTTGACCCCATGTCGTATGCACCCTTTGTTAAAAAAAACCATGTTTAGAATATTTTAAACAAAAAAAAATAGAAAATTAAAACTCAGAGGGCAAAACAGGAAAGCACCGTTCACGTTCTATAAAGAAATGTCTACAAATTTTCCGTTTGCTTTCTCAAAATCCACATATGTTGCATTCGTGAGAAAAATAGTCTTTGGAGATAATCAATAAATACGGCCTAATAAATCATATTATTCGAAAATAAACAATTTGCTTTCCAAGTAAAATTAATTAAATTCAGCTTCCAAATGAAATTTTCAATTTTGTTTAAAATTTTCATTCTCGTTCCCTCTTCATTATTACTTAATCCATTCAATAATAGTAGAATGCATGTTCGCATAAATGCACGTACATATGTTGACAACGTATTGGAGCGTTTATGAATGTATGCACGTTGAAAACAGGAGATGCACTGAAAGTGCAAATGCAATGGATAAGTAAATCAAACCGAATCCCCATGCGTTCCACGAGCTCATCGTGACACAAATTGAAAATAATTCATTAAATATTTGATATGCAATTATTGGTATCAATGAAAGGCTGTTGTGTAGGTTGCATGGAATTCGTAATTGAAATTCAGTAAACATATCACTCATGCGTTAGGTTGACATGTTGGCTGCGGCTGAGTTAAATTTATTCAGAAACGGTGGCTCGTCAAAGGACAGTTGAGTGCATAAATAAGTGGCTTCCCTTTGTCAGGAGCATTAAGTTATTTTTTTTTCTGAATGGAAATGACGGAAAATATGTGAATGGAAATTTATTGGAACTTTTTGTTTCGAACATGGCAATAATATTTAAAATTGTTGTTGTTGAAGTGTTATCGGTTCTTTCGAGTTACCAAGATTGGTATCGAATGAAAACTAATTCAAATAGAATATTCTCTTTGATAGTTTCACTGAATTATGTATCCTTCAAATTCAGTATTGAATAGAGTTGCATTGCTATTTTTAATGTAATATTTCCTTCGACCTCATTAAAAGGCAAATGAAGTAAAGAAATTGTTTGGAATCTTTCATATTCCATTTTATCAGAAAAACTACGACAAAGTTTAGTATATAGTAGTATAATTAATCAATGTACAGTAATATAATGCAATGCAAGTTATAGTTAATTATCGGAATCTCAGCATTTTTGAATTCACTTCTACTGAAAATAAGTAAGGAAATGCACTTCAATACTAACTTCCCATTAATTTTGTTTACTTTTTTTTCACTTTTTTTATATCACCATGTCAAAACACAAAAACTCTGACTTATTCTTTCTTTCCATAGAGGAAAAGAAGGTGCAATAAAATAACTTTTAATTCATCAAATCATTTAAACTCAAATTGAAGTAAGGGTTAAGTGGAGATAGTGCAATCGACCACTCTTGCTCTATTCCTGTCGAAACCATTAAGAAAAAGTAAGGTAAGGAATCGCAAATGATAGAAAATCCAAATATCTTCGATGGAGATCTTATGATAAGGCTAAGCTTTTAATTGTGTCGCTTACATATGGGGAACCTTTTGATGAGAACCAAGGAAGCCGTGCAACGTTTTGTGAGCATTGAATACTCATCATCCTTCACTAAGTTAAGCATTTCAGCGGTGCGATTCTTGAATCTGAATTTTGCAGTCTTTTAATGAGCATTGAATCTCTTATTGGACCGAAGAAATTAAAAATCCTGGAGAATTTAGCATTACTGCTTCGTAGGTCTGAAAAATCAACGTCTGCTCTGAAACATAGTTATTTCGTCCAGGAAAGATGCAATAATTATGATGAATTGCTCTGACACTGAAATTTAATAGAAAACAAGCTTTTCATTGGCAGGTAACACTGAGTTGTATTTTAGGTGTGTTGAATAACAGGTGTGTTTAGGTGTATGATATTCAAGTGTCACAGTACCGTTGCTTTGTTGATAAGATAATGACATATCATGTCATCATAGTTATCAAAACCTACATCCATATGGAAAACTTATCTTAAATTGATCTGTTCATCTAATCTAGCGAAAAAAGCCTGCATAGAACTACCGCCGAGATCCTCAAGGAAATCAAACAAAATGTGGAACCCAAGAAAACCGGAGACCCAAACAGGTGGCCTCCCCGTAGAACTCGGGTGGGAGTTCATCGATAAGGGCCTATTTGACTGTGTTAGGGATACGGAAGAAGTAGAAGAGTCCATTAGACAAACTCTTCCTACGGCAGACAGCTATAGGGTAAGGTTGATGCCTAGCAATCCTAGAGAGCAAACGGTGGCAATAGTAAACATCGCAGAAAAGGACGCTGGGCAACGCCTGACCAAGGAGAAAATTAAAATCGCCTGGGTCGTGTGCATAATACGCCGGAGAGTAGTCCTAGCTTGACGCTCTAAGTGCCTCATCTATGGACACATTCCCAAGAACTGCAAGGGGCCAGATAGAAGCAACCTGTGTTATAAGTGTGGTACTCCCAGGTATAAGGCAAAGTGTGTCCTAACAAACCTAGCTCCATCTTGTGCAAAGCTAAGGGACTAAAGCGTTAAGACCTGGCTCATATTCCAGGAAGTGGTACGTGCCTGGAGTTCAATGAGGCACACAGCAAGAGAAAAACGAAAACATGATTCAAGTCTTGTAGATCAACGTAGACCGTTGTTCAACCGCACAAGACTTAGGGGACCAGGTTGCAAGAGAGAAATCTGTCAACCTGACATATTTTTGGGAGCGGGATAGTGCTTTACTCTCAGTTCGGAATTACTTTAGCGGGGATGGCTTTGTATTGATTTAGTGTGTGTATATGTTATTTTTAAGCATCTATCTCACGCCAAATGAACCAACCTGACTTTTCCAGAGCAAGCTCGAAGAACTGAAGGACGCTGTCTCGAGCGCGGAAGGCCGAATCCTTGTGGGCGGTGACTTTAATGCCAAGGCGGTAAAATGAGGAATCCAGATCCTAAAGAAAAGCTTATCCTAGAAATGGAGGCTATGAGGGAACTGGTCATCATGAATGTTGGGAACACACCAACCTTTCTACGGAGAGGCTGCTTGGGAACCATCTCGAACGTAACATTTGCTTCGGAGTCCTTAGTGCCTAGTATACAAAAATGAAGAGTACTAGAGGACTACTTGGCGAGCGATCTCCAGTACATTGCTTTCGAAATTGACGAGCATGGTTCTTGACACGTAGCAACCCCACCTTCAACTATAAAATCGAACGTTGCTAAAATTGTTGTTGACGCTCTCACCGCACTTCTCATAAATGGTGAAACCATGGCTGGGACAAGAGGAGTCTCAGCTGAAAACATAGTGAACCTCACCATGACACTCATCAAGTTTGCATGCAACTGCTCTATCCCTAGGCGACGGCCACGACACGATAAGCCTGCTGTGTACTGGTCGCCAACAGAAATCGCTTAAAATCGCAGGAAATGTCATAGACTTTGCCGTAAGGCCCAACGTTCAAGGGATCAAGACATGTCACATTCCGAAAGGCTGGCATACATTTCGGCTAGAAAACTCCTCCGTAGGTTGATTAACGAGAGCCAGGCTCGCAGCTGGCATGACCTCGTTGAGAACATCAACAGGGACCCATGGGCCTGGGTTACAAGCTTAACAGGCGGAAACTAGGTACCGCTAGGAGGCCTTGTGTCCGTGAAGTAAAAAAATGGACGAGGTTGTTCGAGCGCTTTCCTCTGTGCATCCCGTCCATCCCAATGTTTCAAACGGATAAAGTCCTGCAGAATGAAGTTCGTTTTGGTGTTGCCGCAGGCCAAAATTAACTCTGGGTAGCTTGGGTCCGCCGGGCCTTGCTTCGTGGGCCTCGAGGACGCGTTTCGGCTGCATCATCCTCATCATCCTCATTCCTCAGAACGAGCTGAAGATGGCTGTATGCAGCCGAAACGCGTCCTCGAGACCCACGAAGTAAGGCCCGGCGGACCCAAGCTATCCTGCAGATTGCCCACTTTTTAGTCCTATCAAACAAGACGGGGCGGTGAAATTATTAAAAACTCAAAAGTCCACGGGTCCAGATGGTATCCGAGTGGAAGTGGTGCGGCTTATACATCAACTTTGCCGTTACATGCTGCTCAGCATATTTAACGCCTTTCTACAGCAGGGCGTGTTCCCAGACTTCTAGAAAGGGGCGAGGCTCGTGTTGATCAGCAAGGGAAATGTAAACACGGAGCAACCGTCTTCATTACGGCCCCTACGTATGTTGGACGCCACCGGGAAAGTGCTCGTGAGGCTCATCAGAGATAGACTTGGGGAGGTTATCCGAGCTGCTGGGGGTCTATCTTGTCAGCAGTGCGGCTTGGGGGCTGGCTTATCCTCGATCAGTGCACTAGCCAAAGTGGTGAACACGGTCTGGCGGAAAAAAGCTCACGATCACCACTCGAGGGGAATAGTACTCATAATATTAATAACTAATAATAATTAGTTCATAACAATTGACGTGAGAAATTGCTTCAGTTCGGCTAAACGGGCAGATATTATTGGTGCTCTGGAATATTTCAGGATGCTGAAGTATCTGACGCGGATATTGAAGGACTACTTCAAAGACCAGAAGCTCGTCTATGACACATTAGGGGTCGGCGAAGAATGGGATTGACATCAACGGTTGGCCTGGACCTATGGAATGTCTCGTACGACGAACTTTTGAGGTTCCAGTTACTAGAGGAGTCACGTTTGATTGGCTACGCATATAATGTAGCAGTGCTAGTCGCCGGGCGTTCTGTAGAACAGGTGCAACTCAAACTAGGTGCGATAATCGGTCGAGTGAGGTCGTCATACTGACCAAGAAGCGCATCCGTTTGGGCGGGAGAAACCATGATCGAGTCGAAGGAATCAATAAAATACCTTGGCTTGATGATTGACCCGCAGATGAGCTTCTTCGAGCAGGCTTGAGCGTCAGCGGATAAGGCTGCTGTAGGAGTGCCTGAGGCACAGATGTGCAGAGAGAAGGAGCTCTGCGGATTGCAGCCGCATATCGCGCTGGTTCTGAACCGGCCGTGTTGCTTATCATGAGGGTGGTTCCTCTTATGCTACTTGCAGACGCTCGAAAGCCAGTGTTCTTACGTAGGGGGGAGTAGGCAGAACTCATGGGTAAACCAAACCTGAGGCAAGTGGACCGCACGGCTCATCAGTGACTTCGAGACATGTTTCTGCAGAACGCATGGTGAGACTGATTATTTTCCAACGCAACTACTCAGTAGGCACGGGAATTTTCAGTCTTGACCATATAAGATGGGAAAATCACCGTCCCCAGCTTGCTTGTTCTGCCCGTGGTGTACAGATTGTTCTGTATTTGTGAAACGGTTGATCTCTGTGGAACTGCTGCCTGAATAGTTCACATCGTCTAGAGATGATATTCTACCCTGTAACTTAAAGATCGATCATTTGGGAAGGTTTCTGTCAGTGCTTGTATCAGAGAATGTATGGTAGGGGCAAGAAAATTCATGAATTTTGAAGTAGAGTCCAGCAAGCCAGAAGTTGCTAAAGGCTTTCGCTATGTTAAACATCACTAGACTTGTTGACTTCTTGCGTATGATCTCCTCCGCCTGAGACACATTATTCAGGAGCTCTTTTACGTTATTTGATATTAAGTTCTCCTCCTCAAGATCATCATTCACTCATTCACTCAATATTTTCACGAAATTGAAAAAAGCTCCAGCGTGTCCGCGAAGAGTTCTTCTCTTCTCATATTGCCAAATTTCATGCTGTTTAAACCATTTTCCGGCAGCACAACTGCCTTATATCGTATGCGGAAATATTTTGAAATTCTCGAGAATCCATTCTCACTTCGCTAGAGAACAATTAAATGTGGTCTTGTATTTCATTTGTCAATCGGTTGGCTTTCTTTCGTAGCCTAGAATTATCCGTGCTCCTGGCTCCTCTCCAAAAATTATTCATCCTCCTTATTGTGATCTTTATTTCGCGCGGGAGTTTCCTGCTTGAATTGGCTTATTACTATTTCAACGTTTTTTCAATGCCATCGGCTGTGTTTACTTGGAATTAACTTTCACAAGCCAGATGGTCGTTTTAGGTACGTCTGTATAGAAGTGTCCTGATAAGAAGTGTACCCGTTGATGACCCAAGGAGAGCTCGTTGAGGACATTTCTTTGTACATTTGCATGAAATTCTCGGTAAATTCCATACTCAAGGATGTTTCCACGTATCTTACCAACTTGCGTTAGCTCATTGGATAGGTGCAGGCTTGCGTTCTTGCTTATGATGAGTCTTTTTGGCTCTGTTCCAATCTGATTATTCCTCATATCATGCCTACATACTCTGCAATGAACAAATGCGGCCTTTCTTTTTCAAAATAAAATACGAACGCCTTGTTCAAAATATTTGCTCCTTGGCAAAGTGTCCTCCGGGCGGTAATAGGATGATATTTCCAGTTATAAGCATTCTTGCACTCATTTTCACTGTGAGCACTTATGTGATTTGTCATTGATCGTGTGATGTCTCAGGGATTATCTGGATACCAAAACTCTTTTTGTCGAAACTGTCTTGATTTTGTTCTGTGTGATCATCGATAATAATAACGTACATGTGTCCATCTCGCACAGGACAATTGGTTAAGTCTGTTGTTCGATAGGCCTTAAAGTGGTTTCTGTTCCGGTCATGTTGGGAGATGTGGTTGGGGTGGTCGAGGGTCTACAGGGTTGGGCGTTAATTCGTTCCCTGATTTAATTTTTTTTTCTGGCACAAGAAGTAAGATCTTAACATGATGTTAATAGTCGTACAGTTTCCTATCTACATTAAATGTTCTTAGCAGAATTTACCTGCCCAACAACCTACGTCTGAATGCTTTTAATATTTGTAATATTGGTAAATCTAAAAAGTATTGAGCATTTTTTGTCATTTTTCGATTGAATATTTCTTTTATTTAAAATGGATTTTATTTAAGTACATATTGTCCAGTAATATCTTTGACCTTTTACCATTTCTTGGGTAGAGCCATTACTCCATCTGTGTAGTACTTCTGTGGTTTATCGGCGAAAAACTTGGCCAAATGATTTTCACAGTCCTTTTTTTAAGTGAATTTCTTTTCAATAAGAAATTTTCGCAGAGACCAAAACAAATGGTAGTCTGATGGTGCAAGGTCTGGACTATACGGTGGATGCATCAAAACTTCCCAGCCAAGCGCTATCAATTTGTGCTGGGTCATCAAATATGTGTGTCGTCTGGCATTGTCATAATGGAAGGCAACGCCCTTTGTATTGATCAATTCTGACCGGTTTTTTTCATTACTTCTTGCAATCTGGTTAATTATTGATAGTACAGAGCCGAATTGAGTGTTTGGCCAAGTTCTACCACCTCAAGACAAACAATTCCCTTCCAATCCCACCATTTACACAGCATAACCTTATTTTGTGTCAATCCTGGCTTTGAAGGGGTTTGTGATGATTCACCTTTTTTGACAATGATCTTTTTCGAACGACATTCTCATATCTTACTCATTTTTCATCGCCCGTAATGATTTGCTTCAAAAATGGCTCGATTTCGTTGCGTTTTATAAGCATTTCACAAATCGGAATTAGTTCGATCAAATTTGTTTGTGTTAATTGATGCGGCACCCAAACGGCGAGCTTTTTTGTGTATCCAGTCTTATGCAAATTGTTCAAAACTGTTTGGTAATAGATACTCAGTTCCTAAGCAATGTTATGGCTGCTTATGTGTCGGTTTTCTTCAGTTCTTGAAAGAATTGTTTGACTTTTTCAGTGATTGGTCGATCTGAGCAAGGTGCATCTTGGACATCAAAATTTCCCGAACGAAACCGGGCGAACCATCTCTTGGCTGTGGCTTTTGATAACGTATCTTGACCGTAGACACCACAAATTTTGTCACGGGCCTGCGATGCATTCTCACCTTGATCGTTGTGAAATTGTAAAATATAACGAATTTTTTCAGAAATTTCACTCATTTTTAAATGAATTCAACTTTTGATACGAATGGCGAAATATAAAACTGTCCATATGAAAATTGTAGACTAAAATGTTACCTTTCAAACGCATGTCAGTTTGGCTCAATCCGATAAATATTGCCCGATATATGACAACGAACACCATCTAGTGAGAAAAAAGGTTCTATACTTTTTAGACTATCCAATATTTTGACTTATTTCTAATGTATCGACTTTGACCTACAATATTCCATCGACACATGGATATTTAGCTTTCCAAGTCAATGCGGACATGTTTGAGATATGTCAATGGATACTGTTCCAAGGGGAGAAATTCGTAACGAAGGCTTTAAGGAATCTTTTTTGGAGGTTGGAATCACCTGCACAAATTTTGATGACAAATCATTTGAATCATCAGTAAGAATACTACCCTTACTAGCTCGAAAAGATTATAGGTAGTTCATAGATGGATCTGCTGGATGTTAATCTAGTTGGAGCATTCAGATTTCATCTCTTGGGCTTATGCAAAATTGCATCGTGAAAAACCCGTTTTAGACAACTTTCAAGAATAATATTTAAGTCGTTCTTACATGTTTTTCAATTGAACAGCATCTAGGCAAGACTATTCTGGGATAAACTTAGCTGAATATTTCTGGTTTGAGTTTTGGGCGTTTTTACTTTTCATGTTTGAAACATAAAACATCGTCATTTTGTGAAATAGTTTTGTCAACAATTTAAATATAAACTGACGCCATATTTTGAATCTTTGAATCAATCCTAAGTTAGTTGGAAAGTAAATTTTTAACATAAAAATCAGTTTAATTGAAAAATTCAAACCTTATTCTAGAGTTTTCATGTACCTTTCAATGGTATTCATTTTTTACGACAAAGAACCAGGCCATGTTCAAAGTTGCTTAAATTCAGTTTCCGAAAAAGCCATCAATACCTTTCGAAATTTTAGATAATTTAAGTTTTAGCTATTTAGTTATTTGAGTTGTTTTAATGTAACTCGAATGGTAATACCTTACGATACTTTGTACTCATTAAAGCATAAAACTTAGACGTAGCCTATACTGAAAACGTCAAGCATGTCAATGCAACCTTAAAAGAGAAGAAGTTATTGACTAACGAACCTGCGTGACAGAAGTATTTAAAATTTTGCTGTAATACATTGACTGCTTGTTCTTTGCAACGATTGTGTTTTTGATAGTGCTTTTCAGTTTTCTCTCGGAAAGAAAATGACATAACATTAAGATACTGAAGTGAATCCGACTTCGAACCTTTTTTAAAAATGGTTTTACGCTTTGATTGGTACAAATCCTGGGGACCACGAACATAGTATGAAAATAGTTGTATTAAAATGTTGTGATACAATAGCATCAAAACTTCCCAAAAATTCAAATAATATATTTTAAGTTCCTCTGAAAATTATTTAAGTTTTCTATGTCAACATCTAGAAATGAAGTTTACTCCCATTGCATCGTAGTTGTGAACTGGAACCAAAATCGATTTAAAATACCACGTTTTGCTCTTTCTGCTCTCTTTGCTCTTCTTTAATTTCAGTTTTTTGAGTGAAACGTGCAAAGGGGCATATCTGGCGATTTGCTGCAAGGATAAAGGCTTAACAAATAGGAAAATCACCAAAACGATATCAACATCCGAGAAGATTGAAAAGGGCCAATCATATGAACGAAGGAATGAATCGACACGAAATTTGAAATTGTCTAATAGGCAAGTAATGTGAATCAAGGAAGAAGTTTCTAAGTGGGACTTACCTGAAGATGAGTTCAACAGATTTAAGGTTCATCTCCAGATATTGTTTAAAAGAAACCGAAAAAATTACCTCGACTGACCGTGGTACATATGCAGGCTGGTCTTGACTTCGAGAATGAACACATGAATTGGACAAACCAATGGGAAATCGTCATATTTTTATAGGAGAAGAAATTCAATTTGGTTGAGCCAGATAGCCCGCTATTATTGGCAGGAGTTGACAGCTAATGATCTAACAAAGATGAGAATATGAGCATTGGCAGTGGAAGCCGCATGATTTGGGCAGCGTTTTCTTATTGGGGAAAAGTGCAATTATGTGATGTCCCTACAAAAATAAATTCAGAAAAGTATGTAGATACACTTGAATCCGCTTTGATTTCTTATCTTGATGATTTTGACGAGCGACTTTTCATTTTTGAACAAGGCAATGTTGCTATTCATATTTCAAACCATACAAAATTGGTTTTTGACTAAGAACATTTTCTCCATGCGGTGACCGGCTTTAGGTCCAGACTTAAACCCAATGAAAACTGGGGGTATCGGTTATGGTATCACGTCAAATTTATTCCATTTGAAGACAATATAAAACTGTCAGAGAGCTTCGAAGCGAAATTTTGAAATGCGGAAATGAGCTGCCCATGAGCAGAACGATAAATCTTCTTAATAAATGCAGAGCAGAATTTGGAATTTAATTTAATTGAACAAAGTGGAAATTAAATTTTGAAGCCTCTAGTTATTTTTTTTGTTATTTGTAACGATTTCGCCTATCCGAAATTGTTTAGACTTACTTGCCAATATTCATGTAGATGCGATATTACTTTGCTTATTGATTTGAAAAAATTTACCACGGAGAGATTTTTTAAGGTGAGAAACTAGTTATAATCGGATGGAGTGAACAAGTCTGGAGATTACCGAGGATGAGAGAGAACCTTCTAATCAACCTGCGTTAAATGTTGCTTTATGGGTAACGCAATATGCGTTATCGTGATCGAAAATGACGTTCCGATGGTTCTCGTTTTCTAACCGTTTTTCTTCTATCGCGGCTTTCAATTGATCGAGATTCTTTCAATATTTGTCAGCATTGATCGTATCACCTTAAGTAAAGAAAGCTCTTAGTAAACCCATCTTTCCAGTCCAACGAAATACACAAAAGAACCTTCTTCAGATGAAGTCCAGGATTTGCAACAGTTGAAGGTCTATATTCTATATAACTGGTGGGCTTTCTGTCCACATTTTTATTCGTACAAATCCAAGTGTCGTCTCCTTTGATAAGATTTTTTAGAAAGAATTTAATTCATGTCGCTGTCGGGCTTAGAAATGCGGTTCATTATATTCATGTTTATAGGTGTAGAGCCAACACCTCATATCAATTCGCATATGCTATCTTGATTAAAGGCTTATGTGTCATACTTTGGGTAACAAATGTGGCAACTACTATCTCACGCAGCCTATGTCGCAGATTTTTAGCGTACAAAGTCTTCATAAGATCTGTATGCATCGTTACTGGATGACCGCTGGAGTACTCATCTTGAAAGTCGAAATTGAAGCTTTAAACGATCCACGTAGTCGTTGTACCATTCTCTTAAATGGCGCACATCTGACTGCAAGGTCCTTTGCATTATAATTATTTTTTCAATCAATGAAACATGACATGCCGCAAATGCTTGATTTGACTCTCAACTTCAACACTGAAACATACTTTCAAAGGGCTCTTGGACGACTGAAATCGATGTCATAAAGGCTAAGAGATTGTTGTTTTCATAAATAAAGTCAGTTATGGTAATTAGCAGTGTGCCGTGGAAGAAACTACTTGTAGCGCTTTTGGATACAGATGAAAATGTCTCGTGGTTCGCAATTAAAACACCGCATCGTTTGTAAGTATATTTTGTTAAAGGCGTTTTCACAATGGCGTTCTAAGAAAATTAGAGGTCACTAAATCATTACAAGTACAAGTGTAAAACTTACATCGACATCCAGATTCCGCTTCGTTCGTTCGAGTATCACTACACACGTTCCCCTTAGAATTGTCAAATAGCGTTCTACGTTTCAATATAAACGTGATTTGCTCTCTGCTTGATTTTTGGACGTCAGAATACGTTTTAAGTACTGGTAATCTCTCCGTGTAGTTGACGAACGGTGACAGCGTCGTTTCCTCGATTTCTGGATATATCATAAACACCGGTTTAAGTCGATCAATTGAGATTATCATTTATTTTCCATCCATAATTACTTTGAATACCATTCTTTGAATGACCATTCTATGACACCATAAAGTCCGACGTAAGGCTGTTGTAATGATTTTTTTCACATCCTACAGATCCTTGTAAAAAACACGTCTTTAACGATGATGGTTCACAGTTGTCGGCCGAAGGTATTATATTATTTCGAAAATTTCCAACAAAATAGGTTTACTCCCGTGAATCATTTGCTCTTCTGTTATAAATTCCCCTGGTATTCGCAGCGTAGTCCAATATAACAATTGCGCAGTGGAGCATTCTTCTTTGTAGGCTGAACGTAGACCCAGTAGAACAGTTCGTAACGCTTGTGTGCATGTGGTACCATCATGGCACTTGAACGCAGCTTTGAAGGATTGATGAAATTTTGATGATATTTGGTCAAACGCGCAGCATAATGGCTTATGATCTCTTCTGATCACGGCTTTCTGTCCTTCTATTCGATCACAGAAATATTTAATTGCAGATTAGATGGCTAGCAACTCCTTGTCATAAACGCTATAATTTAGTTGCACTTTATTAATTTTCTTGCTGAAGAAACTGAGTGACTGCTATTGTTTACAAACTGCTCCAGCACTCCCGGATCCCGAAATTAGAAACGTCCGTTGTGGTATCCAAAAGTGTATTTTTTACCGTTGTGATATCCAAATTTCCGATATAAATTTGACATTCCTAATTATTTTTTAGGTTGTGAATCGTATGTGACTTTTTGTATTTGAGGATTATGTCTACCTTCTAAGCGTAAGTAACAAGCTTTTTCAGCGATGGAAGGTCCTTTGATGATAATATAATATTTGAGAGTTGTGTCGCGCGTTGTAGTAACAACTCTTGGGTTCATAATATCAGCAGACTCAGATAGGATTTGGTAAAATGGTGTTCCTGTTTTAAACATTTTTATCAAACTCGGAAAACCATTTGGAATTATTGCGTTTGTTTATACGCAGCGAATTGTCTTTTCTCCATTAATTCGATGAAAGTAACAAATTTGTGTTGATTTTCTTAGTCCGTATCCGTATTTGATGGACGATTTGTCGTTGAACTGCGATTTCTTGAGCGAGAACGATTGGGTTTATAAAAATTTTGATTTCTTTGATGATTTTTATTTGAGTTCAATCCGAGACTCAGATGCGAAGTGGATGCAATTCCAGTTAAAGTTGCCTTTAATTCTTCTACGATTTTGGCGGCCATTTCTAATAATAGCGTCAGATCTTTCTCTAGAAACTGACATTATGGTTTGCACGCAGACTGGGAGTCGTCTCAACTAAAATGCGCGTACTACGTCCTCAGGAAATTGGACTCCTGCCAATTCTTGCATTTGTCTGTACAGATGCGAAGGTTCTTGATCGTTCATATCGAGCTCCGTTAGTACTTTCGTTAGTTGCTCTTGCGGGGAAATCGCGAATCGTGCCCAAAACTGTTACAGTGAAACCTCTAAATAGGGGACAGCCATGGTGACTCAATTATTGTCCGTTAATGATAGGTGTCCTTAAAGTAGAGGTGTATTAAATTTTGTTTATGTAAACGTATACATAAAACAGTAAGCACCTACATATTCGTGTGTATAGATGTAATAGTGGTACATTGGTTCAAATTAAAATACCTACATACAATGCTTTTATTGAAAAATGGTTTTATTGCAAACAATAACTGAATTTACATACTGCAAAACTTACAAAAGAAATTTCACTCACAAAAGTTGAAAGATTTGATTTGAAGATTATTACAATGTAGATATACAAAACAAAATTGGGTCTCAATAAAACAAATATATAATAAGAGAGCAAGCTGAAGAAATGTCCAAGTACCAGCGGGTTTGAAAAAACTTTTCAAAGTTAATTGCTTTACATTTTTTTGATGATTACACTCTAAAAGGATCTGTGCATCTGCTACCAATTTGAAACCTTCAGAGATGTCCCGATCTAGGAAGTATTGTTTAATTTTTTGCATAGAATTCACCGCTTCAGCATATGTTATTTTTTCTTGACCCTGCAAGCCTTCGGTTTCTTCAGGGTCTAGCTCTTCAGGATGTTCGCTTTCCCTTATATCATTAATTATTGAATCTAGGTCAATGCATTGATTATCAGTAGAAACATTTTGATCTATGGAGATTTAGTCACAATTATTGCAGTCACCTAGCAATTGAAATTGGTCACTAATTCCTTCTGTTTCTTCATTTTCTTGAGTGTCATTTACATTTGGCATTTTCAATCCCGCTTTGATGAAACAGTTGCGAACTATGCTCGGCTTGATATCTTTTATGGATGAACTTATCCAAAAAAATTCCATTAAGGACTGAAATAGATTTTTCAACAGGTAAATAATCTTTATGCTGTTAAACAGGCAGGGTGAACAGTAAATAACCACAAAGATTGTTGAATAATTTGAGGATATATTTAAACACGTCTGAACAGTACGAAAGCTGAATGCTAAGTGAGTGTGGTGAAAGTTTTATGGTGTGAGTTTTGTGTTAAAGGTTGGCATGATTGTGGTGGGCCTTAAGGGCCTGAATACATGAAAAGAGTGAGTGTTTGCATGAGAATGAAAGTTAGGTTACAGCGCGTACAATTTGAATTTAATTTTTTTTTTACTTTGTTTGACACTCCCACTAAAAATTAACTTCAAATTGATTTTACAGTTACAATGTTTTCTGACTGTGTTGTGAATTCTGTGATAAAATATTGTTTGAGTTGTTGTGTGTGGTGGTGTTTTAGTTCCTCTAGTGGAGTTTTGGTAGACCCTTGGTATCTCGTACGTTGAGCATCCTTCTTTGTTCCTCGAAAAGGACTCTCGTCAGGGGCTTGGTCATCAAATGAGCCTGCTGGTTCTTGGAGGCGACATACTCTAAAGCAGAAATTCTATTTTCGAAACTGTCGCGGATGAAGTGATATTTCACATCAATATGTTTACTTCTTTTGTGGAACTCAGAGTTTTTAATGAGCTTGATGGCGCTCATGTTGTCGATGAAGAGGGTGCTCTCAAGATCTTGGCACATGTTACTGTCCTCATCTTTTTCTTTCCAGGTTTCTGCATCCAGGTGACGTCCTTCACAGCTTGAGTTGCAGCGACATATTCTGCCTCAGTAGTAGAAAGTGCCACTGTCTTCTGCTTGCTAGAACTCCATGACATGGTTGACTCTCCAAACTTCAGAACAACGCCGGACGTTGATTTTCGGGTCTCGACATCTCCTGCATAGTCTGCGTCACTGTAGGCCTGGAGTTTGTTTGTCTGCTCGGCTGGAAAGTAAAGACCATAGACACTTGTACCTTTCAGTTACTTTAGTATTCTCTTTACCGCGTTCCAGTGGATTTTCTTCGGGTTCTCAAGATGTTGGCTAGCACTGTTTACCGCAAAGGTGATGTCTGGTCGGGTACCTACGGAGAGGTACATAAGACTTCCCACGGCTTGTCGATATGGAAATTCTGGCGCCTCCTTGTCATCATTTTTGTGCATTTCGGCACTCATTTGATGATGATGGGCTGCTGGAATTGCAACAGCATTCGCGTGCTCCATGTTGAAGCGCGGCAGAATCCTCTTGCAGTAGGCCTCCTGGTGGATCGTCCGATTTGTAGCCCAAGGTAGGTGCTCAAATCTCCAAATGTGATTTCAAAATCCTGGCGAAGTTTGTTTATCATTTCCTCAATCGATTTCTCGTCTTTTGCAGCAATTAATCCGTCGTCAATGTGGATGGCCAGCATCAACGTGTTCTCAGGATCTCCGTTGGTGAAGACACAGTTATCAGCGCTGGTTGGACGTAGTCCAACTTTGGCCAGAAACTTCGTGAGGTGTTTGTACCAGCATCTCGACGCCTGCTTGAGTCCATACAAACTTCGGATGAGCTTGCACACTCGGCTGGTACCATCTTCATAACCTTTTTGGCTGCTTCATGAAGATGACTTCTTCCAGCTTCCCATAAAGAAAAGCTGTTTTGACGTCGAATTGTTTGAGGGAAAGATTTTGGGAGGCTGCAAAGGATAGAATGAGGCGAATGGAATCGAAACAGGATACGGGACTAAAAGTCTCATTATAATCGACACCAGGAGTTTGACTGAAACCTCTGGCAACAAGCCTGGCCTTGTATCTTTGGATGCTGCCATCAGGGAATTGTTTCACCTTGTAACACCATCGATTGTCGATTACCTTCTGATCTGGTGGTGGTTCCACCAGAATCCAAGTTTGATTCTTCTGCAGCGAATTTATCTCCTCATCCATGGCTGCTTTCTACTTTTCAGAGTCCTCAGAGTTGATGGCGTCGTCGTAGCTCTCTGGATCAAGTTGGCCTGTCACTGAAATCAAAACAGAAGGATACCGAACCGGTTGGCGAATTTGATCCCTGTTTCTCAGGTTGTAGTTTTGCGGTGGCACGGGTTCTTCGAGTGGCTCTTCATCATCTGTCAGCTCATAGAAAGGTTCTTCAGCTTCGCTTCCAGAATGTTCACCATCGTCCATGATCTCTGGCTCCTCGTCAACTTCAGCAACTTGAGGGACACTCAAGGTCACTGTTGCTGGCTCATTTCTTGTCTTGTCTGCTGAAAATCTTTGTCCAGTAAATTTCACATCGCGATAGGTGTTTACCTTGTTTTCAGTAGGAAACCAGACTCGATACCCTTTTGTCGTTTCGTCGTAACCCACAAAGATGCCCTTTTTGGCTTTAAAATCCCATTTCTTTCTCTTTCCTTCGGGATGTGAACGAAAACTTCCTCACCAAAAGACCTGAGTGAGATAAGGTCTGGTTTCTTTCCTAGCCAAAGGTCGCAAGATGTTACTCCTTTCTTGCTGCTGATTCCAGTCCTGTTCAAAGTGTAGGCTGCGGAGAGAGTTGCCTCGGCCCACAACTTCTTTGGGAATTCTCCTGCATGAAGAATAGTCCTGGCCGACTCAACAATTGTCCTGTTTTCGCGTTCTGCTGACCCGTTTTGCTCCGGTGTGTAGGGAACCGTTGTTTGGTGTATCACACCGAGATCACTGGTGATTTTCTCCACATCCCTGTTGGCAACTTTCAAGCCGTTGCCAGTTCTGATGATCTTGATGCCTTTGTCCAGGTGTTTCTCAGCTTGGAGAAGGAATTTCTTCAGGTACTGTGCTGTTTCCGACTTCCTCTTGATGAAAAACAAAGTTCTCCAGTGGCTGAAGTCGTCTTTGATCAGCAAGAAATAACGAGCGCCTCCTATTGATGCCTCAGGCATTTGGTAGCAAAGATCAGCATGAACAAGCTCACCAGCTCGTTCGGTTTTTCAGGTACTCTTTGGAAAACGGAGCCGGTGCATCTTGCCGAGAGTACAGTCATCACATTTGTCTTTGTCTTCCGTAAAAGGTAAGTTCATCCTTGTCAAAATTTTTCTAACCTGCTCGAAATTCTGATGAGCTAACCTTTTATGCCAGGTGAGGAGTGTATCCTGTTTGACGACGACGTTTGCCTGGTGCTCATTTGCCACGATTCGAAATTTCATCTCGAAGAGTTGATCAGATCTTTCTCCCACTGCAACGACATTTCCATCTTTCAGTAGATAGCATGTCTTGCTGTCTGATTTCTGAGACATGCCTTTGTCAAGTGCTGCTCCTAGGAAGAAAAGGTTGAAGCTTAAATCTGGAACATAGAGGACGTTACTCAGGTATTTCAGCTTCCAGATTTCTCCGTCGAAAACTTCAACCTCGATGTATCCAGATCCCATAGCTGCGATCGCCTTGCCATCAACGACTCGGACAGACTTTGGCCGTTGAAACTGGGCGAAATTCGAAAACCATTCGCGCCGATGAGACATATGGTCCGTAGCACCAGAGTCGAGGTACCAGATGCTGGAACAATCCAGGGTGTCCGAACCGAGAGTCAAAGCACTAATCAGCGCGTCGTTTTTCCTGTTTGAGTGGCCCTCTTTTTCTGCTTTTCTCTTCAAACAGTCCTGCATCCAGGGGCCCGGTTTCTTGCAATAATGACAGGATTTTGAAGATTTCTTATCGAAATTCTTTGGTCGTGACCTCCCAGCTATAAAGGCCACATTGCAGGCTCTAGCCTTGACTCTTCGACTGAGATTCTGGAAATAAGGTTGGTAAGATTTCTCTCATCGGGCTGTGTTGATTCCCATGCACTGATAAAATGTTTGAAGGTAGAGGGAAGGGTCATCAAAATTTTTGTGATTATCTGCTGATCGGAAATTTTCTCACCCATAACTTTCAAACGATGTGCAAGGTTTTCCAACTTGGCGACGTGTGTAGCGATGTTGTGAGCTGGATCTTTCTGAACACTGTACCATTGTTGAAGCAGCATGTGAATGCTGGTCTCCGATTTTTGTTCATAAACAGATGAAAGTTTGTCCCACATTTCCTTCGAAGTCGTGCAGTTGATGACGTGAAGAAGCGGTTCCTCATCGACTGATGTGGCGATAGTACGTTGTCCAAGAGTGTCCAGTTTGGTCCATGAGGCACGTGCCGCTCGATGAGCGTCGGTTGTGTTTTCCTCTGGAAATTCTTTTTCTCCACTGACGATGTCCCATGCTCCACTAGAGAGTAGAACGATGCGTACCTGGAACTTCCATGTGCTCCAGTTCTCAATGCCTTTTAGTTTGGATATCCTAATTGACTCGTTCTCCATCGTGGTGTTATAACATTTCACTGTTGCACTGTTGTTGAACGAAGAAATTTAAACAACACAAAAATATTTATTGTTCCGCGAACCTGGGCCCATAACCTGTTAAACAGGCAGGGTGAAAAATAAATAAAAACAAAGATTGTTGAATAAATTGAGGATATATTTAAATATGTCTGAACAGTAAGAAAGCTGAATGCTAAGTGAGTGTGGTGAAAGTTTTATGGTGTGAGTTTTGTGTTAAAGGTTGGCATGACTGTGGTGGACCTTACGGACCTGAATACATGAAAAGAGTGAGTGTTTGCATGAGAATCAGCGTTAGGTTAGAGCGCGTACAATTTGAATTTAATTTTTTTTTTACTTTGTTTAACATGTGCGAATCTGTTTTGAAATTAAATGATTCAAAACTATAAAATTTTTAATAATGCCTTGATCGAGCCTTGATAGTTTTGTTTGGAAGTGCGCAATAAAATAAACCGGTTTCATCACAATTGAAGTTATTTTTTTCTTCGTAGCCATCAAATAGATCGACAATTTTCCTTGTCCACTCTTCTACTGCCCCTTCTGGAACTGCATTACGTTCACCACAAATCGATTTGTATTTGATGTTGTGTCGAGTTCGAAATTTTTCAAGCCATCCATTCGAAGCTTTAAAATAATTTTTTTATAGTTTTGCTGCCAATTCTTTTGTCCTTTCCTGCATAATTGGACCAGAGATCGATATGTTTGCAGCTCGAGCACGACTGAACCATTCGACTAAATATGAATCCATTTCACTCACCTGTGAAAAGCTGATAACTTTGGGATTAATGTTCTTATTTTCCTGCCACAGTTTCTGGATTTCCACATGATTCTGCGAAACACTTGACACTACCGATTTGCTCACATTCAATTTTTTGGCTAATTCCCTTAAACCTAGCCGGCCACTTTTTTTTAACTCATCAATGTTTTCCTTTTTTTCTTTTAATGAAAACCTTTTACGTGTTGGAGACATGTTGTTAGTTCAAGGATTTTCAATAAGCTGGTTCAAAAGGAAAATAAATGTTCACCCTACGCAATGTTCTGTAGAAAAGGTGAGAAAAGGGGGAAGGACAGCAAGTGACTCTGTTTACTGATTATTAGATGAATTGGACGAAAGACTAAGGCATTCTAGGAAAATGTTTGAAACAAATTTTACACTGTCCTTTAACTAGAGGTCTTAAAACCCATTTTCAGGCAATTTTCTCTGTCCGTGTCCTCTATCTAGAGTGTCCCTTAGAAAAGCGTTTCAAAAGCATTGTTTCCGTATATCTAGCGCCAGTGCAATTGAAAGTTGTCCCATAAACAGAGGTGTCCCTTAAAGGGAGTGGTCCTTAAAGAGAGGTTTCACTGTATTGTAGTTCCTCGAATTTTTTTGTAGTCGGAGTCCTTTCAGCAACATCTGCCACTTGTGCCAAGACCGTTAAGTCCAGCGGTGTCACAACTGCATTGAACTATGCTGTGTCGGAGTTTACTTTATAATGGCTGAATTTTGATTCGATTTGTGAAAACCACAGCTCCACTTGTGCTTCCCGGAAATGCGGTAGCTTAACATTCCGAACAGCATCAGGTCGTGGGGATTAGTGCTATGCTACAATTTACGTATGAAATTTAGCGGAGTTTTAACAGTATCTGGGTTCGCGTCCTCTGGAACGAGTCGTTGGCCCGTCGTCACGTTTCTGTCTTTCTAAAAATTTAAAACGTACTCCATTTATACACAATATGTGATTTATGTTTAGTTCATCAACTACAGTTGCGGGTTCAACACGAGGTCATCGATTGTAGAGCTCTTGGCTACATATTGAAATGTCTCGTGTTTCGCAAATAAACACTGTATCGTACTTAAGAATATTTTATTAAAGGAGTTCTCACATTTGCATTTTAAGAAAGAGTGATGTTACAAGTACAAGTCTGAAACTTCGACACACAGGTGTCGCTTCGTTCGTTCGAGAATCGCTACATTGTGGAACAACTTAATACTAACCACCAACAGCTTCCGTTACCAAATCGACTAAAGCAAAAAAATTAGGTTTACAGACACTAAAATTTTGCATCGCAAATCATGCGAGAGTAACCAATGGATCAAATTCAAAACCTATTTAATATTCAATAGAAACGCAGTTCCTTTTGTTTCGAAATCAACAATAAATCCATTATAAAGCAACGTAAATGCTCACAGAAATCATGAATTGGAAAGGAAAACCAGACGTTGATAAACATCCGTCATTCATTAAGGCACAAATACGAAATATGCATACGATGATGTAAAATCCTGCGTTTCATAAGCAAGTGCAAGCTCAACCACTGAACTATAATTTAGAGGGCCGCGGAGTATTTGCCACGCAACTTCATAACGTAGTCACGGCACGTTCAAAATTATAGGGCAAGCTGTAGCGCCAGCCGCAGCAAGAAAACACATGAGCCCTTCCCTCCAGTCCAACACATATGTTCTCTATTTATTGAGTATTTGTTGAAGTCTTATGCGATATGTTTGCTCGAATATCAGACGATCTCTGTTCATATGTGTATCGGTAGAATATCTACCAATGCTAATACTCGCACATTTGGAGTGTATTTCCCACCAACCAGCATTAAACGCGCAACGAATACTAAATCAGTGAAATTCTGAAAACAGCAAGGACTTAGCACTGGAAGAGCTTTGACGACTTACTGGATTGAAGGTAGAGATGATTTGTACAAAAAATCGTAACATTTATTTATAGAATCGGCCATTTCACAGCATATTGTTATATTACTGCTTTCAAATAAGAAAGGAAAGGATATTTTAGTCCATTGCATGAAAAACGTGAAATGCTTAGTATTTCTTAAGCAATGTACACTCAGATGAAATACACAAACGTTTTCCAAGAAAGGAGCTATTACCCTAACATAAAATTTCATCCCGATGGCCTAATAATAAAATACAACCAACACATCACTTCTGCAATCCCTGTGAAGTCCTTCGTGGCGGTTACTGCTGCATCGATAATTACCAACAAATCCTCATCAACATCTGATTTATTAGTGTGAGTTTCGAATTACTGAATAAGTGCTCTGAAAAATCACCGAGCTAGTACAGACTATCAGAGCGAACCAACACAAAGAATATTTATTACTTCACTGTTTGGAAAATTCCTTAACTACGCGATGGATTTTTAATTGATTTTTAATTTTTAAAGATACAAGCTAAGAAATTTCAAGTTCATTCTGTGATATTTGGAGAAAAAAATGCCTGATAATAACACACCATTACTCAAACGGAACAATCGTGATTGAGGAAAGTATGTCCCACCTGATTTTCAATTTCCAAAATGAAACTTTTCATTGCAAGAATTGTACATGTATTTATTCATTTTAACAATTTATGAAAAGCATTTTCCCTTGGTTTCATTTCATTTGAATTTTCCATTTGGGTTTTCCCAAACATTGTGACTCTCCCACTTCGAAACACCTGTAGATTCCATGAAGTGGCTGATTACGTGTCTAATCCCAGAGCCATCATATGCTCAAAGGAATGGGGCATGGGACGTGATAACTCTCACCTCATGTGGTTCGGGAAGGGTAAAGTTTTTGCTCGTTTCAATAGACTTCTATTCCGACTAGAATCGATACGAAGAATCGAACTCGATCGCCTCCAGTCTTGGTTCGAGTGAACGTAAAGAAAAAGTGATCTCAAGTGGATTGATTCATTCTATCGATCATGTCTCTCACCATCGGTGTTAAGTGGCGTACATTACTGGAAGTATTTGTATGTTTATTTAGTGGCCGATCATCACATTTACTGATTGGCGTGATATCAGGCCTTGATATAACTCGTCCCTCCCTAAGTGGGATCGCGTCCTCGCGATTCGAATGAATATCGATTTTTACTTGTCCTTCTGGTCGCAAAGACCTTACATATTTGATTACAATGTAAATTACAATGGAATAATACAGAAGGTAAGTATATTAATACATGCGGTCCACCAAGAAAAATGTTTTTGCTTAAACTTTAATAATTCAATATGTTTCAAATTTTCAACGCTTCTGAAATACAAATGATTCAATGTGATGTTAGACAAATCTGAATAAGTAATATTTTTAATTATATTTGGTAGAATTACATTGTTTTTGAAAGTTTCAATTTTGTTTTGGAAGGAATATTCGTTGATTTTAATTTTGCAATTGTTAAATTTAATGATATTATGCCCTTTTATATTGATGTCTTGATCGCTGCAATCATGTTTTATGTGAGTTGGTTTAAGATTTTTTGTTACTATTATATTATCAGCGATCTTTTCCACTATTTGGAGATTATTTACAGTCATTGTACAATTTTGAGGAGTTTGAATCAAATTACTTATACAATCATCTGTAATTGGAATGAGGTTTTTTACAATATTATCTTTGGTGTCCATAAATACACTATTTTGGTATGTAATGACGATCATAAATTTGGTTGATAGTTCTAGATTGTTTTTATTTGGAAGAGGTACGATTCTTGTTTTATAATACAAATCATTTGAGAAGTTTGGTATTTGCAAAACGATCAATATTATTTTATTCTTTTGAGCTACAGCGATGCGAATATTTTGTAATTTGATAGCATTAATATTATATTCATATATTTCTTTTTCCGTTAGTATATTTTTGCTCAGCACCTCTAGTCTAGATGACAAGATGATTTCTTGAATGTCTAAAATTGAATTTAGTATAAGTTGTAAATTTTCTTTTATTTCTTGATTATATTTGAATTCTAAAAATTTTCGTTCTAAAAGGTTTGACGTTTTGATTAATTTATTTATTTTATTTGTTATAATTTGTTGGTTACGATTTGTAGTGAAAGTTAAATTTTTAAGATCTTCATTGATATTTTTGTAAATAATTATTTGCGTGTTAAGGTTGTTGGTGGCCATTATCATATTTCTGTCAACTACTTGAAAGTGTGATTCAATATCTTGTCGGTCGTCATCGTCCATTGTTCCACCTATCCAGTGCAAAAATTTACCATGTAGATTAATTAAGCCTCTTTTAACTCTATTTACATCATGAGGTTCTAGTTCGTAAAGCTTCTCTTTGATTTTTTTCAGTAAGGAATAATGTTGTTGGTGATTTTTATAAAACTGGATTGGTATGTTGTTTTCGATGTATTGAACCATTTTGTCATATTCTTCCAAATCGACGACATGTATAACCTTTGTGAAATTCGCAATCATATTGACTTCTTCCATACGTTTTAAAGTATATTCATTGCCTTGAGGTATTTCATTTATTTCTATGTTTTGTCCTGTGGATGTAATGAAACATAAGGCAAGCAAGAAGATTGCTCCTGAAACGATATTTTATACGGTTGAAAACGTTTACGTCGTTTTAACAGTTTTTATTAATTTTTCTTTTCGTTTGTTTATTTTGAATTTCGGTTGGAGTTTTGTTTTTCGTTGTGCATTTATTATAAATTGAGGGTTATATTCGCAATCTTTTTTGTTTTGGTTGTGGTATTCCAATCGCTTATTTTGGACATGTAGAATTCGTTGTTTAATCTTTTCATATTTCTCGGGCAAAATCGCGCCGTTTTTAAAATCTATTGGCCTTTCATTAGTTGTGCTATGTATTGAATTATTGTAAAATTTAACAGCTTCATTAACGCATACCGGTTTTGTTTTATCGTGCTTATTTACTTCGGTCATAATTCTAAGATGTTCATTCAGTGTATTGTGGAACCTTTCGATATCGCTATTTCCTGTCTTTATATTTGGAGTGCAAAAATGGAGTTCAATTCCTTCATTTTGTAGAAAATATTACAAATTATTTTGGTAGGCAGATTCATTATCTGTAACTAAAATTTTCGGTTTATCATGAACAGGAAAGAATTCGTTTAAGGCTCTTTTTAATTCCAGCCAGGTTCTAAATTTCACTGGAGTGATGTGGATGAGTTTCGTGAATTTATCTATAAAGGTAATATACATTGAATTCTTGTTTTGGAACCAAATGTCCATGTGAACTATTTCATTTGGCTTATCTGAGATTTTGCTTTTATAAAAGGGTGGATCGGGAGGGTTGCTATCGTATTTAGCAACATTACAAATTCGACAATTGTTTATCAACTTCGTTATTTCTTTTTTTAGGTTTGGGTAATAGAATTTTGATTTAATATTTTTATAAACCTCTTCTATTCCTCTATGGTTGTTTTTAAGGTGTTCTCTACTTATTTCTTCTTGTATGTCACCTTGTTCATCACAATTGAAAAGAAGATAGGAGCTTCTAATTAATTTAACTGGGTTATGAGGTGTAACCCATTTTAGGTAAGTATCTTGAAATTCTTTAAATAACGCTTCATTTGGTATATAGATACCTACTAGTCCTTTTGAAGGTAAATTGTTTCTTAAAATATAATTCAAAAATTTTTGGTCGGGTTTTTTGGAAATAAATATTTTCTTAGATCTGTTGAAATGCTTTTCTCTTTTTGTAGAGTTCTGATTACCGTGTTTTATTACGATTTGTGTTCTAAAAATGTTAAGCGGTTTTTCACTGATTTGTATGTTATTAGAGTTATCTTCTTCCACACTGTGGCATGTTACTATATTTGAGGTGTCTTCGTTATCTTCCTCAGCTATGTTAATGACAGGACGTGAAAAATAATCCTCAACGTAATTTTCTTTTCCTTTAATGTATTCTATTTCATAGTTGTATTCCACTAACTTAATTTTCCATCTTTGAAGCTTTTGGTTAGGTTCTTTAAGGTGTGCAATCCAAGTCAGTGGTTTTTGGTCAGTTTTTATGGTAAATTTCTGCCCGTAGATGTAAGGTCTGAAATATTTCAATGCCCAAACAATGGAAAGCAACTCTTTTTCGATAGTAGAGTATTTGGTTTCATGATTATTTAAAGTTCGACTAGCGTAGCAGATGGGATGTCCGTCTTGTGACAGGACAGCGCCAATTGCATAATTAGATGCGTCGGTTGTGACATTAAACTTTTTTGAAAAATCGGGATATTTTAAGATTGGGTCACTCATCACAAGGACCTTGAGCTGTTCGAAACTTTCATTATAATCCTTATCATCAATATTTATTTGGGCGTCTTTTTTTAATCTTTGCGTTATGGGTTTTGCGATTTCCGAAAAATCTTTAATAAATTTTCGGTAGTAACCTACCATTCCCAGGAATTGCTTTATTTGTTTTTTAGTTTTAGGTATTTTCATTTTTGAAATAACCTCTACTTTATTTGGATTTGGTTTAACTCCATCTGGTGTCACGACATGTCCCAAAAATTCAATTTCATGCCTCAAAAATTCCAATTTATCCAGCTGAATCTGTAAATTAGCTTCATTCAGTTTTTTGGAAACTTTTTCTAAGGAAATCAAATGTTCTTGCAAGGAGGTACTGAAGATTATAATATCATCCATATACACAAAGCAAATCAAACCAACCAGATCTCCCAAAACGAAGTTCATGAGTCTTTGAAAAGTGGCGGGTGCATTTTTAAGTCCGAATGGCATTCTTGTAAACTAATAGTGACCAAAGTTTGTCGAGAATGCAGTCTTTGGAATATCATCCTCTTTAACCTCAATTTGATGGAATCCCTTCGCTAAATCCAAAGTAGAAAAATACAAAGATTTTCCTAATTTGTCCAATATATCGTCTATATTAGGTATAGGAAATGTATCGTCGATTGTTATATCGTTAAGCTTGCGGTAGTCCACCACGATTCTCCATTTTGTTTTGCCAGAAGCATCGGCCCTTTTAGGGACAACCCAAATGGGGGATGTATACGGAGATGAACTAGGTCTAATTATACCCTGATCCAACAAATCCTGAATCTGTTTTTGAACTTCACCTCTATGGGCTTCTGGGTATCTATATGTTTTCGTATAAATAGGGTCGTTGTGTCTTGTTTTGATTTCATGTTTAATTACATGAGTATCATTAAGTGTCTGTCCTTCTTGATAAACAGAATGTCGGTATTTCTTTATCAAAGGCACTAAAAGGCTTTTTTCCTCATCATTCAAATGCTCAGTTCTAATTTCATGAATGACATCTCCCGAAGATTTTCTTTCATCGGAAAACGCAATTATTTCATTATAGGGAACACCTGAGTCTGTTCCCGAATTAGAATCATTCATAGGTAAATCTTGATTCTTTTCCACAGTTACGTTATAAGACTCTAAAGAACTTTCATTTTCCTTGAAAGTCCCAGTGAAATTATCAATCGGTTTTTCGTTTTCTTCATATTCATTGAAGAAAATTGGAAGCACCTTTTTGTCAAATTGGATGATCTTGTTATGAAGATCTATCCTAGTGTGGAACCTCGATAATATATTATTACCAAGTAATCCATCATATTTTTTACTAAATTCGATTTCTATGAAATCAAATTTATTTTCCGAATTCGAATTGAATTCTTCAAAGGGTTTAAATGAAACCAAGTAGTTATATGTATACATAGAGTTTAAGGTATATAATTTATTTTCTGGAATATAAGTCCTTAATTTGGGATCACAGAGACCCGGGCGAATGGCACTTATAGTCGCTCCTGTGTCTATTAGGAACCTTAATGGTAAACCATAAGAGTTTATTCTAATATAGGGAAGGTTTGGTTTGTTTCCGAGGCTTGTTGCCGAAAATTTAAATTTGTATGAATTTGGTTATCAATTTCCATAGGTTCTGGTCTGCCATACCAATTAATTCTTGATTGTAAAGAACCATTTTGTTGAAAAGCAGAATTGGGTTGAAATTTATTTGGGTAATGTTGGTGTATCTTATGTCTTTGGTCGATTCTGTTATTCGAATTAAAGTTATTTTGTTGTGATCTCTGGAAGGTACTGAATGACTTATTCAAGCGGAAATTATTGCGGTTAGGAACGAAACTTTTAAATGTGCGAATTTTGTAGTGGAGATAATTTCCTTCTGTTAAAATGATCAATGCCTGCTCTAAAGAAGCAGGATTTCTGCTATATAGGACACTTCTAACTGGCTATATCATCTTGTTCATTAAGACGTGTAAAGCGATTCGTTTGTTTCCTTCAATTTCATTAAATCTATACTCAAGTTCCCATTTTATATATAGCCGTTGTAGTTTTTCCATAATTTCGTTATAAAAATCTAACAGACTTGATTTAAATTCTGTCAATCGAAGATCGTCAAGCAAAACCAAACTATTTGTCTTATCTCCAAAGTTTGAAATCAAAACCTCTCTAAGTTGACTCCAGTCTTGTACATCATTATTAATATTAACAATTTGTTGTGCCTTACCTATAAGCTTAGTTCGTAAAATATTAAAAATAGTCAAATGTGACAATTGATCGTAAGCGGACAACGCAGATACAAGTATTTCAACATCGTCAATCCATAATTTTAAGGTCTCGCTAGAGCTATCAAATGTTTGTAATCTGCAGGCAAACTTCAGCAGATCCATGCTCAGAGTTCTCAAAGCAGGAGTTGAAGCCCTTTATTTTGTTCCTCCATTGTCTTGAGCCTCACCCAATGTTTCCGTTAGTCTCGATGGATTAATTATATTTTGTCTTGCCATTTTGTAGATAAGCCTCAATCAGAATTCAAAAAGAAAAGTGTGCGAAGTACCGCAAATTCTTCTAGTGGCCCGAACTTGTTTTTCCTGATATGTCTGATCTGTATCTATGATATACCCGTTTCGCAGCCTCAGAAGACTTGATAACGACAAAATCTTTGAATGAAAATAAAATTGCTACTTACAATAAATGTCCCTATATTTAGTTCACAAGACATAAATAATTCTGGGAACTCCTCTGCTTAAAGATGCACATGACATAAAAATCACAGAAATACTGTCACTTGATTCAGAGGGAAGCAAAAATTTTCAATAAATTTTTTTTGTAAATTCAATGGGACACATAAAACGCTTTACGAGGGTTAATTCTCTTTTAAGCACTTCTTTCTTGTTCGAAATTCACCAAATGAACACAATTTTTATAAACTTTCACGTTATATTTTCGCGATTTTCGGAATGCACCTTTTAACAATACGTTAAATCACCGATGCCGCGTTAACTTCGATTTTATCCTTAATTCGGATACCGACTGCGCTAATTATCGTCAGGTATTAAAACACCCTTTTTATCGTAATATAATTCCTTTTATTCCTTAGAAATTAAAACGATCTTTATAACTGCGGGCTATCTATCTTACTTACTAACTCTTCTACTTTTGGCTCTTTAAATAGTCCTGCGATCAGGAGAACTGCTGTTAAATATTAATTGGTTCGAACGAAATTAACTGGATTTTGTTTATTCAATATAAAATTCATTAAGTGTCGCCAGTAAACAATCGTCAAAAGGGAAACGAAATCAATTCGAGGTTATTCAATTATTATTAAAAGTTCAATACTTTCTTCTTAGGATAAATCGATCTTAGGCAAATTAGTTTACTCTATAAATTATAGCTCCCATTATTTATGTTAAGTGAGGAACACCAATAATGCATTAGTTGAGATTCCATCGGTGTTAAGTAGCGTACATTACTGGAAGATTTTGTATGTTTATTTAGTGGCCGATCATCACATTTACTAATTGGCGTGATATCAGGCCTTGATAGAACTAGCTTTGTTTTAGCTAGTTGAGCAGGTCATTTTGAGTCCTCCGAGGTGGTGAGGTAGGCTGGCTTGAGCTGGCTAGTTGAGAAAGTTTTTGATGAGTGCCCGAGAAGGATGGCTTCAAAGGCATGCGGACTGCATCGATTCTCGTCGTAAAAATGGAGATCCAGTCATCCAAAAGCGCGTGAGCGATTGTGAGCGCATTGGTGTCTTTGACCGATATCGCTTGTGGCCATCGGGTCTAATTGTATCGTCTATCGTAGGCCTCCGATGGTTGCAGCTTGATGAGTTCCTCATGAATATGATCAAAGCAACAATCCGGTGTGGTAGAATTGACCGATTCCGCTCGGTTGTGAGCGTAAATTTTTGCAAACTGGCACAGGACACATTCTTTGGCCCAACGCAGACATTCTTTACGTAGGCTTAGCCAAAAGTACTTGAGAGATATCTGCTTGGTAGTAGCCTGACCACTAGGGTGCGAGAGTTGGTGAACGGTGTCAAAAGCCTGACGAAGGACCGGTACCGGAAGGCACGGGTTGATGGTGTCTTTGAATTCCGAAAGGACCACAGACTGACCATCGATGTCCTAACGGTGAAGCTTGAAACGAGGACTGGCTGGAAGACGTGTTAGCTGCTTGTCTTTGGCTTGCTTTATGCTGATATTGGTATAACTTAGTTCAGTTGTTAAAATCACAGCTCCAACGTGTGAAAGCGCGTCAGCGAAAACATTTTCATCGCCGGGAGTGTACTCGAGAGAAGTTTCAAATTGGACGATAAAGTCTAATTGACGACACAGTTGAGGCAGTGATCTTTCTGGCCGCGGCTTAAAAGATAGGTGAGAGGCCAATGATCGTTAAACGTGGTGAACTGCCTTTCCTCAAGGATACGTTCAAAGTGCTTCCTCTCAGCAATGATGGGGCAAAGCTCTCGGTCATAAGTCACATATCTCTGTTCTGTTCTATCTTGGGAGTTTTAATCAAGCTTGTGTTCTCCAGGCCTTAAGAATACTTGTAGACGAGCATCGATTTTAAATCTTTCTGGAAAGGGTTTTGAGCATCAATTTCTTCTTCGCGCTAGTGCTAATGAAATGAGTTTTGCTTTGTACCGTTGAACCAGCGTTTTTGACATAATGAAACGCCATTTGACAGTTACTTCTCTTTCTGAACTTCCAGACCATATCTGAAATGCGAGGAAACGGTTCCCTGATTTTGCTTTGTCTTTTGCAATTATCACGAATCTCATGCGGAAAAAAGCTTCAAAGTAGCACATCACATAGGACATCTAGATCAAGCTGTCGTTTGCTCGTGTCAATCAAATCAAATCATTAATGCAGTTTCTAAAAGTTGTTATACAAAAAACTTTTTCCAAAAAATTGTTTTGTTAATATTCGTTGAGTTGTTCCCAACCTGTGAATCGTTTTTTCTGTATAATTTTTGATACTATGCAGCACGTTTTTCTTGGTAAATTTTCCATTTTACTAATTTTTTTCGTGTGCGCCATTCTATTCAAACAGGCATTCATTTTTAATAGAAACAATTTTTCAACAAGAGAATACACAACGGATAACCCATGTTTTTACACTATCAAACGGATCGCGACCCATTAAATCATCTTTCAAATAAATGAAAATGCCTAAAGCTAACGTTTGAGCTTCCGCCCCATAATTTCAAGGATAATGTCCTATTAGTGTAGCCCGTGTTGGGTAAACCACTGCAACATTTGCAAAGTCATTAACTTCGGAGCAGGTTATATGCAAAAATCTTATTCAGGTTATACTTCGCTCCATCATCCCAGGTATGTAAACGTGTACCTTTTCGTTATGAGTGAATTCATTGGAGGGTAGAAAAGTAACCATTTAGTAGAAAATTAGAAAATTGTGGAAAATGCTTTATGAACAAGAGAACAAAAATGTGTAACGTCGTCGTTGTCTGGGGATACAGGAAAAGCTCGGATCGCATGAACCAAGTGAAATGACGATATGGTGGTTTGAAGAATTAATGCAACAAGTGGCACTCATGCATTATTCATTTTATGTTAATGTTTTGCCACTGCTTACAGCATAATGCTCAAGTGATGGTTTCGACTTTCAACCCCGGCGTCATTGTATTCGGCGAATAAGAAGAAAACGAAACAGGGTCTGTGCTCTCCTTGCTATGAGATATATTTTCTAATAAGAGCTTCGATGTCCTGGTGTCGAAAACGGCAGTGGGCGCGTGAAAAGTGTTGCCAAGAAAAACAGAAGAACGTAATCTCAGGATAAATTTTGGCATTGTGACAAACTTACGATTTTCTTCTTTGCACGTCCTAAGTGAAATACTTTAAGTTGAATTTAAAAGTAAGAACGCAAAAAATGTTGTAATTCTTAACACATCCTATGACATATTTGAAATTTCTTGACATTGCGCTTACGAAAATAAAAAGTTACAACATATAAAGGTCCTTGAGATCCATTGATAGCAATTGATAAAGCAAAAGTTACACTTTGAAGCCAAGAGCTGAGTATGTATTGGATCCCTTTTACATCGAGATTAAAACTACCGGAGAAGTAAATTTGTTTAAAGTCAGTTTTGTGTCTACTATTAAGCCAATTTTTAAGTCTTATATTTTTAAAGTCTTACTTTATTTAGGCACAGGAAGTTGAAAATCATTCTACCTTTTGTGCCAATGTTGCTCCAACAGTCTGCCAGCCTAGTAAAGAGAAGGTGATCATGCGTCGGATTAAGATAATGTACGCAAGAAACTGTTTGTTTGGAAAAACAGATCTGGAGGAAACGTAGTGTTAAATTAACAGGTTCTTTGTCCAGTGAATCACATATGATACATGACGCAATTTTTTGTATCAACTATACGTGACATATATTAGCAAATTTATATGCTATATTAAGAGTATATGTCAAATGGATGCGGCGGTGGAAATTCGGATTCAAATAATTACCTATAAATTTTGTCATATCTGATCCTCCTTTAGCTTTCTCTGTAAGCGGAATAACTTTGAACAAATTTGTATAGAGTTTGCCTGAAGATTTATTGGTTTTCTTCGTATGTTCTATCTCACCACCAGTGCTGAGACTCAGATAAACGTAATTTCTAAAATTGCTACTCCGTACATTCTCCCTCTAGCATTTTCGAAGCATACTTCCTTGTCTGAGGAATAATTTTAAGCTAATTTTTATAGAGCTTGTCTAAAGAGGTGTCCTTCGGATATACTCTCTCATTGCTAGTGCTGACTCAGACAAATTTAATCTCTGAAAGTGCTAGTCAGTTTTTCCACTAGAACTATCAAAGCATATCACTTACAACTGTGCAGGATTTATTATACTTAATTGACAGCTCTTTGCAGTTTTGTTTTACCGCAACAATAACAAGATCATGACTTTGGTTTTGTTGGTATGACATCATATGTCTTATGGTATTGATATGTCCTCACCAACCATAACGGCCTTAGAGTTACACGTTACATTTTGGTTCCTGCTTGTAGAGGTTTCATTCTTGGGAAACTTGACAAGCAAGATATAAAATAGGTAGGGCCCTAGAAAGGATCTCTGAGGTGCACAATATAAGATAGGTATGGATCGAAGTTTAATGCGTGATGTTAAATATTAAGATTATCTGACATTTAAACTTATCATGAATCCATGTGATTTGAAGGGTACAATTTGGAGAAATGAGTTTGTTTGATTTTATCTGTAGATACGAAATGGATGCTTTTGCTTTGTTTCTTGCTCAAGTTTTCAGCCTTGGCATCATAAATCAGCTTTATTACCTGTTCCATTGATTTCTAATGTTTAAGTCGAAACCGTATTATTGGAATCAGATTCCAGGAGACCAGCCTTATATTGTGTATGACGATTCTTTTCAGGAGGTTACTCGCCTTCGTACTTATACTAAATATAAGGTGTCTGAAGGTTTTAATACCCCATCAGAGTTCTGCTTTAGACTGAGAATAAGCATGGCATACGCATTTAACACCCCATCAGAGTTCTGCTTTAGACTGAGAATAAGCATGGCACACTTTCAAGTTTGAAGATCTGGATGATACCAATAACACCAACCCTTTACAACTCACATTCTTATGTCTACGAAGGGTCTGAAAGTCTCTCAAGTGAGATGTGAATAAGCTTATCCTGTGAATAAGCACATTCGCAGACTGACTATAATTTTTTTTTAAATCAAAAAGGAGGAATTTCCGCTACACCGATCAATTGTGTAAGTCAATCAATTTTTCTAAATTCTGCGCAATAAGTTCATAGTTATTTACAGGATCTGTGTTGAATAAAGATTTCAACAGAACACAGTAAAACGCCTCAAAGTGTTTTTGAAAGTAGGAAATGCTTCTAGAAACAAAAAAACCTGGATTTTAAAGCAGCTGAAAGATAAACGCACGGTTTTATCCGGAACTTTGCAATAAAATAAAAAAAACTCGTTTGTTATGTAGTTGTGCCAAGTTCTGAAAGCTTTTGTGCCTTTTTGACGTGGAATAACAAGTAAGACATCATTATGTTATAGACGACTGAACAGCAAAGTCTTCTCTGGACGAGGATACTTGACTATGAGGCTTAAAAAGAGTTTGATATTGCCGATCAACTGAGTACCTGCTAATCATTACCAGGGAAAAGTCGGTCATTGTATGGGAAAGTTGCAGTTGTTTTACATTTCCAAGCAGCACTTGAAATTATCCTAGTAATTTAAAATGGGTCTTTCGTTGAATTTCAGAGATATAAGAGGTTATGTTTCGTCATTTGTTTGCTGAAATAGCCTAAATAAAAATGGGATAAAACGGAGAATTTGTTTTTTGGTGTTGCAATGATGATTGGTTTCTTCTTTTCTTTTTGTTATTTTAAAGCTAGTGTGCCGAATCAAAATAAAACGAAGTAGTCATTTACTTGGAAAATAATTTTTAAATCATCAAATTTTTTTTATAATGTTCCAATGTAGTCAATTTACCCTATAGGTTTCTAAACGATTATACTTTTTCTTCATCACAACCTAAAATATTCCTATACGTATATATCCCTAAAAAAAGTGACCACGGATAACCTTGGGCGCGGGGTCTAGAAGGGACTCCTTTCCAGCAGTTCCCCTCCATCCTGCCCCCTCCCGCTGGAGGGAGATTTCTCTACGCTGACGGCGCCCTAGGGCGAAGTAAAAAAGAGGCTTAGCCCGAAGTAATGTGTCAAACAGTTCCAGGCTAGGGTCTCTTGACAGGGGGGGGGGGGGGGGGGTGTTTAGTGGGTAGTCTGGTAGAATGCGCTCCTAGGGGTCCCACGATCCGGGCGTGAATTGTCTTCACCCCCCAACCCAAAAAAAAGGTATATATCCCTATAGATAAGCTGGCTCATATATGGTAAATGGATATGGAATAGTTGCTGCAGAAAAAAAATCATGAATCATATATGATACATTAATTGATACGCCATGATGTATCTTAACTTGAATTGCTTAAAAGACCGTTGGCTCGACTAATTAATTTGAGTAGGTTAATATAATTATTACTAATAGTAAATAATACAAAAACAAAAAAGAATTGTAGAAACTCAAAATGAGTCTATCGCTGTCCTGGCTGGTTGTAATCAATGCATCTGAAAATACCTATCCTTCATGTATGCATAAATGTCATTGGTTAAATCTATTGAACATACAAGGATGAAAAAACTGACTGATTGACTGAAAACATGGATCGGGCAACCAATCGAAATGACTACTTCGAAAATTATTCAAAAAGTGGAAAATGTCATATTATTTCAAATATTTTTAATTAATGCTACATGACTTAGACTAAAAAAACAGCTTACAGAAATGTTTAGAATATTGGATATGAAAATTTTGAAAATTCATTTTGACAGCGCTAGATAGACAGCGCAACCAAGAATGCTCACGTCTCTCGAAAACAATTCGCTTAGAGTGTACCCGCGCGTTCTCAGACCTCAGGAGTGAAGAAAATGATAAACAATTTAGTTTGATTGGTATTGGAAAAACACTCGGGTACATAAAAATGATCTTGAGTCCAAACAGGATTCCATTCAGTGACCCAAAAAGGGCACACTACCAACCAAGAAATTGAAGCTGTCTCAGTCGACTAGTGAAATCACGATGACAGTCTTATGAAATCACGATGACAGTCTCCAGAAGCGATCGTATTCAAAGCTTACAAAGATAAAGGCATCTCCTTAACCGTAGAAAACTTCACCTCGATCATGGGGAGGTTGAAAGAATGTATCAGAGGAAGGGGAGAATTGACCAAAGGCGTCCTCTTTCTACATGATAACACGCCAGTTCACAAGTGTCTTTTTGCGTTCTCTGTCCTGCACAATGTGGCCTTGGATATTTTAGATCATTCACTCTACAATCCTAATTTGGCTCCCAGTTCCAACTTCGTGAGACGTAATGTATCGTGAAGGACGCAGCGACAGCTTACATTTTGGAGAACACATTTTTTATCAAGGAATACATAAGCTTAATAGAAGATCTGAAAAAAGGTATTGGAGTAGAAGATGAAAATGTATAGAAAAGTAAAAATGATTCTGAATTTTTATTCTCAATTCTCATATTCACAAAATAAGTCACTGAAAAAACGAAAAGATTTTAAATCAAGGATCAAAAATCGGTTTTGAGTGGAATAAAAGAATTACAAAATTAAAAGGATGCCTTTTATTTCTCTGCTCATGCCTAATTTCTTACTCTCGATTCTGCGTACTTAAATACACCCTTCGTATGCAAGTATCTAGATCCATTCAAAATTGATTTGCCTCAGAAGTTAAGTTATTTTTATCATTATATAATTTTAATATGATAATAATAATTTTTAATTATAGAATTGTAATAACGCGAATCGCACGATCATTCCAAGCACGCTCATTTCAGACTATCCCATAGATGGAGCCTACTGATTTCCTAATATTTTGAACGTATTTCCCATTGTTTGAAGCGTCAAAATTAGTTGTATTTCATGAGGGAATTCCATGAATTCAATAAGGAAAGATTCCAGGAATTCAATCAGGAAAGATTTAAATTATGGTTTTCTAAAGTTTATATGAGAGTGCACTGGTCTCGGAATTGTTGCCTTTTGACCAACCAGGCAGGAAGATGTAGAAAGAGCCAAGAAAGGGTCAATATTTAATTTCTCTTAGCATACGGGAGTTTTTGGAGGAATATGGCTCTCATTCTCACTCAATTTCGAAACATATCGCTCAGTTCAGAGTGGCTTTTCTTAAAGCGCTGATTGATCGAGTCTGGCGATGATATACAAGTGTTTTTTTTTATTCACCAGGCCGTCCTTTTTGTTGGATAAGGCCGGGATCAGACATCTTCAGCTCGTTTTCAGATGAGCTGAGCGTCGAAATGAAAATGAATGAGATAAAGCACTTTGTCTTAAAATCATTTAAAATTTCTCGGTAATTCTGTCCTGGTTGTAAATAAGCATTTTATAATATGGGAAATGTACGTAGCTTTTTGTTATTTCTGCATTTTTGGTCAATTTGTGTAAGAGATACAAATAAAAGTAGGATTTAAATTTGGGTATCAGTACAGAATTGCTATGTCATCTAACTGAAATAGTGTAAGGTTTCTCTTATGCGAGGAGTGAGAATGATATCAGGAATCATTGGTATAATTTCGAAAGCTCATATGCCGCAGCACTTCACAGACAATATGAACTCTATTTTGCCATAAGGTAGCCAAATTTATTGGAGATTATGCAAAAGACACAGTGACCAAATATTGTGGTAATGTAGTAGTAATAAAATTATTCCATTTAAATGGCTTTACAACTTTTTCAATAAAATGGAAAATGGATAACTCACCAAAAGACCCTTCGCCAACATATTCAATGGTTAGATGAAGATTTCTGAATTTAATACTTTCACGCACGCTTAAGATGAACCACTCTTCCGATAAGTGTTGGAGCAGACAACACTTGGAATATATTGTCCTTTTGTCCTACGGGTCATACTTCGTTTCAGGTGAGGACACGTTTAAGGTATTTTTAGTCATGGATAGTTCGTTTTGCTTTCTCGGAGACATAAAAGCCCATTAATTTCGGTCTGCGGCAAAAACATTCATTTGAAAAAAATATGTCTATACCATTGCAAGATCCCTGATCAAAACTATAACATGTAGTGAGGACTGGAATAATCAAGAATATCACATTATATTTGTCGGGAGAACGCCTTTGCAAAATAGCTGCATCGAATGCTAATGTCAGAGAAACCCCTGAGAAATCAAAATATTTCAGCTGAGAATTTCGCACTCTACAAAAAAAATCAGATTAATTTTTCCTTCGATTTATAATTCTGAACGCAAACTTTATTTAACATTAAGCTCTTGAGCTAAAAAGCAGCCAAAACAGTTCCTTCATTTTTTATGTATCACAGTTTATCTCCATATGATCTAATAATAGTCATAACATTTATTGCTGTCGTAGCATGAGTGTACATAAGGAGAAAAGATTTGTATAAATTAAACATATGAAACTAAAAATATGTTAGTTTATAATTTCTCAATAGATATTTCATAAAAATTTTTTCAGAACTGAACACCGACTTCTACTTATTTCGCCCATTTTTTACGTAATGTATGAATACCATGCAGAAACTGCTCCTTTTTATGCAGTGCAACTCTTTCGAGTTACTTTCTAACTTCTTTGAAATCGCTGAACTGCTGCTCCGCGAGTGCGTGCCCCATTGTTTCGAAGAGATGGTAGTCAGATGGCCCCAAGTCTGGGAACTACGACGGGTGCAGAAGCATATTCCATCCAAGCGATTTCAGCGATGTCTTTGTCGCGGTGTCCATCTTTTTATATATGAGACTTTTTTCGGAGGGGTAGGTCTGGTTAATTAGGTGTTAACGAGGGTCATTAAGTTTGGGTCTTTTCAGGATCGTGGGAGAACGAGCTGAAGATGGCTGTATACAGCCGAAAAGTATCCTCGAGACCCACGAAGCAAGGCCCGGCGGACCCAAGCTACCCAGAGTACGTAAGTATTCTTGCATTATTTTAAGTTTGTCTTCCAGTTTTGAACTGATGTCTTCTACTTATTTTTGTGTATTTATTATAAGTGCGTTCCGTCCCAGATTGGAGTGCCTACGGTGTACAGATTGCACAGTATGGGTGAGACAGTTGCGGAGCTGCAGCTTGAAAAGTTCGCAGATATTGTAAAAAATTCTAAAAAAATTGACCTTTCGGGAAGATTTATATCAGTTGAATATATGGTAGGGAAAAAACAATTAATGCATTTTGAAGCTGAGTCCTGCATGCTAGACTTGTAAAAATTATTCGCTTCGTCAAGCATTACTAGGCATGTTAACTTCTTGCAGCTTATGCAATTTCTAATCGGCATTGTTATCTCCAATTGTTGGAGATTGTCCGTAGATGTGCTTTTCTGCATCCATATTTCCAATCATCGTTAGCATGTGTCACACCACTTCGTTCAATCCAATCGTTAATGCCATTTCAGATATTTTAGTAATCGAAGAGATCGTTTCCCAATTTCTTAATTTCCGAAGAAACGCAAATTCGTTTTTGTTTAAACATATATATTTCGGGAGTAATATTATTCTTTTCTTGAGTGTTTTAATAAATTGTAAACGAAGGTTTACAATTTATCTACCCGGTATTCCGAACATAGGTATTACCATTATGATAGACGATTTCCTCGCCATTGGGAACTACCGCGCTCGTAAAATTGTGTTATTTGGGTCAGGAAACATGTCAATTCTTAGTACTTTCCTTTTTTCAAGTCTTGTTATTGAGTCTTTATTTTTCTGTGTATGTAGTAGCCATCTCACTTCCTGCATTAAAGGCATACTTTTCACGAGCACTCTTAATTTATTTAATGTTCCTCCGCTTCGTCAAAACACTCATTCCAAAAGGTATTTTTAAGAAATCGAGCTCCACTGTATTTGCGTAATATTCCGCTTTTTGAATTTGTCAACTTTTACGCAGCCTGGACTTCACTTGTGGAATAACTGCTTTATTCCGTTAAAGGACGTATTTTGGCATTTTCCAGAAGGCATTTTCAACTGGCTCAAGGTTCTGCAGGAAGACTCTCCCATTGTTCGTTTCGGAACAAATAAAAGTGGTCTGGTATTTATTGTCAACTGGTTGGATTTTGTTTGTGACCTGTGCTCCTGGCTCTTCTTTGATATTGATTCTTCTTTCATATCATGATCTTAATTTTGTAGGAGGGCCTACAAAGCCTTTTAAGCAGGCAAAAGATAAAGATAATTTGTCATTATTCGATTAGTTTTTTGACGGCATCAGCTATATTTACTTCCTGCGTTTGACTTTAAGTAGGCAAATAGGCTTCTTGCTTCTTATAGGATCGCCTATTTAGACCTCCTTTATTAAGAAAGTTGACGGTTGATAACCTGAGGAGAGCTCATTGCGGACACTTGTTCTTTTATTGCATGAAATTCTCGGAAAACCCCAATACCAAGAATATTTCCGCGGTCCAGGCTTGTTCGTGATAAATCGCTTCAGGTCAGTCCCAGCTTGATTACTTCTCACAGCACCTCAATGCTTATGATACGCATTGAAGTCTCCAAGGACAGAAAGCGGTCCATTTATTTCGAATGAATTGTGGAGGTCTTGTTCAAAGTGACTGTTTTCTGACGTTTTTTACACTGAGATAACCGCAAGCTCAAACGAATTTGAATGCACTTTGTTGGCTTTTGTGTCTGTTGTGTGTAGTTCTGGTGTGTGCATCAGGTTACGGCTCAGATTTCTCCTGAAAGTGGCCGTTCTCCTCCGTTATTAATCTATGGTTTCTATTTAAATTATAGTTGAGAGCATCATGAAGCTTTCATGAATGGTGATTATTTATATTTTGTTTTCCAGAATGATATTTCTCAATTTACAGTTTCGTTGAAGCAAGAAATTACCATTTCGCTAAGCGCATACTCAAAAGTTATACTATACGAAACTGATACTGGTTAAAGTATTCAGCGCAGCGTAATGAGTTAGCAGGGTTTGTGAAAATGATTTTATGACATAAATCAAAAACTGGGAAATTCCATCAGAAAAAGAAACTCAAACGAGAATCGAAAGAAATGAAATTTTCTCCATAAATTAATATTTCTATAGTCACATTGATGGGCGAGCTCTGCCGAGAAACACAAAAGGGACAAACTTTTCTCTAAACCAAAAAGTCGACCTACTCCCAGCTAAAAGTTGACTTAAGAAAGAAATCATAGTGCCAAAAACGGGTGATATAACGGTGGAACAGAAAACTGTGAAGCAAAAGAAAACCCACAATTATGTCATCATCTTTGCCATCTTGAGAGACATCTAAAGTCAAAGCAACGGGCTGATGAAGTTTTGATGACTTCAGTCTTTTTTGATGAAGTTTTGATGACTTCTGTGTGTTTTTTTTTGTAAAGTGTTACTGAATTTACACATCAGCAATCCACAATTGATGCCATTCCGGTATAAAATATAGAGAATGCATTAACAAAGAGTATACTTCTAACTAAAGATGAAAACCGAAACGAAAAACACAATTGCGCCAGGAACTGGAAAAAACAGTGAGGATCAACAACTCGTTTTTGACTTGTACTTCGGGTATTTTGGAATTCGAACAGTCAGGAGAACGTTTCTAAAAAGGATAGAAAATTATGAGATATGTTAAAAAAGACTTGAAGACCAAGGGTAGCGATGGTTTTGGGTATGTAAAATTTATAAGATATTGCATCAAACCCTTACTTCACCTGCCCGAATCCCAAAAAACCGTGTCACCATTTAAATAAGCCAAATGATAAATATTAAGCTCGTTTATTGGTATACACGTTTTGCTTCTTAAAAGGAGGCATTTGAAATCGGTATTTTGGTGAAAATCGGGGTAAAAACCGCCTGAAACATTTTGTTTCTTGTTTCTGGTATGGAAAGTCAGAGAAACCAAGTACGCTTTTGCATGAAGAGTAATCAGTGGCCTAAGCATATTTTTCTAGATGGCCCATCTTCCGAGCTGGTCGTACGTACGCTCTGCCACCGACTTTAGAATTGGCCTATTTAAATGACAAATTGGAACATTTTTTCACTTTTCTTTATGATCCTTATAAACAACAAAAAGCAGAGAGTTCATGAAATGTGAGTTACCTTGAATCAAAAAGGAAAGCAATCAAGTTGATGATGCCGAGTTTGAACCCCACTAGCGACAGTTGAATTTGCATTTATGTGTCTCGTGCCGGAGAATCAATCAGCCAATCTACCTGTGAAAGATACCATCGTGGAATTGATGAGGGATTCTGACCAGGTCAACTGCTTGAGCATGTTTGTTCTTGACATGAGATTGTTCATATATGTCTTACAAAGCAAGTTCTGCTGTAAATTGTAAACAATTGAATCAACAATGAGATTCCAAATTTGAATAAATATTTTAACCGAAACGAGATAAATCATGGACATAAAATATCAATTTTGGGAATTGTTTCATATTTGAATGAAAGTTTTTTGTTGAATATAGATTTGGATTGGCCTCTTCTTTAGTTACACTTTCTATAAAGAAGTCGTTGGTCTAATAGCATACCAGTTTTGATTTCATTCGATTTCATTATGCAAGTTATTCAATTTCAGAGAATATAAGCAAACAATTGCTTTTTCCTGTAGAAGAAATTTCTGAAACAGCTTTTCTAGCCTGTGTATAATTTGTGATTTTTGTCTATATTCACCTATTTTTCGAAAGAAAATAGAAAAAGGGTACTAAAAATTACCGGAGTGCAATTAGCACTTTAATTATTATATTGAACCTCCATAAACGTAACAGTAATAAAATTTTCTCTGAACTTAATGGAATCAGAAATTCGCACGAAATTCGGAATAAAGAAACAATTGAAGGATACGTAAAACATACGTTGAATTTTTTACTTCTCGAATCCTTGTAATGTTTTGTGCTGAATCTCGCTCCTTTTCACAATGAATAAAAACAGCTGGAGTCCAAGAGAATGGTAGCTCTGACAAGAAATTCTTCCTGCTTTACCATACAGTTTATTATCGGAAGTTGAATCAAGAAATAACCGCCGGGTGCCGAGCTGTTATATGATACCATTTTGTAGTTGGAGTCATGGCCTCCGTTCCATGCGATTTTTCTTAACCGCACTCCGGTTGAAAATGTTGTTTTATGGTTGACAATACATTTTGACTTCGATAAGGCTTTTGTCGGCGGAAACAGGGTTTTTGTTTTTCATTCCCATCAGTGTATCCTATAAGTATGAATATACGAGAACACTTCCTATTTTGTTTTGCTTTAGGATTCAGAATCGCAACATTCAACGTCATATTGAGCTATCAAATCAACCAGAAAGGAAACGCTGAAACAAAGAGACTGTACTAGGAATGATAAAGTTTTGCTTGAAGTTTGAAAAAGCGCCTATCGCCCAAACAGAGTAGTCATATCGATTAATTTCCATAACAAAGTGCACGGAAAAGGTTTTGTAGGGCACTGACACAAATAATTTCTACGTTAAAATGATACAAAGTTGCTTCGATTTTCATGGAAAGCAGGCTAGGAACGAAATATAAAATTGAATTGGGGCTGCAAAAGCAAAAGAAATTTTGCATTGAACGTTAATATTGTTAAGTGAAATCCATTTAACTTAAAAGAAGCAAAGTTTCATGGTGGCACAAATGCTGAATTTGCTGAATAGTAAATTTAAGTGGTGTTAAAAACCATTTGGAAGGTTCAGAATGAAGAATTTGAAAAATAGGCTTACTTGCAAAAATTAAGCTTACTTACACTTGTTGAATGTAGGAAGGAATAAAGTGGAAAATGGTACGATTAGTGGTCGTTGTTATATTATTTTCTTTCAATACTTTTAATATATTCTGTATTATTTTTTTAAATTCGAAAGATTTTCTGGTTCTTTACGAGCAAACGCATTTTTTCAACTTGGGGTATCGGGAACTGAAGGCTGTTTGCAGTATATATGAAAAAACTGTGTTTTTACTATGAATGTCAATTTCCAACGATCAAACCTACTCCTAAAGAACAAGTCTGCTGAGTTTCAAATGAAACACTTCACAGCGGCTTCATACAAAAAAATCAAAGAGAAGGACTGGAATTGCTATAGAAGAGACCCCTTCTGCTTTCGACGTCTGTAACCCAAGTATGCCTTGTCCCGTTGTTAGAATCAGGCGAGAACGCTACCCTATCAGCGTTCCATCTGTCAACTGATAGGGTAGTCTACCATGCTGTACTATCTGTCAGCTAATGGGGTCCACCTTATTTGAAACTCACACCCCCAAGTTTGGTACTAGTAGTGGAGTAGATTGTGTGACATTGTCATTTAATGTTAGTGACTGCCGTTTTATCAACGCCTTTCCTCTTTAGGTAGATTATTTTATGCTCTTTGACAAGGAAAGCAATGGGTACGATCGTCATTTTTCTGCGTTTTCCAATTTAGCCGCTATCTTTCTAATTGTTGATGCGTTGAAACGCTTCAATTTAGCTGTCTGTACAATATACTCCATTCCCGTCCTTTTTGCCACCGCGCGTAATGGCAAGTCTAGCATGCGGTTAACCAGTGATTTGTTTGGTGATACCTTAATTTGTTGCATGTGGTTCGAGGAGTTGGAATTATTCTCTGCGTGCGGGTTGGTTTCCTATAAATTTCGAAGCTTAGGCAGCCATCTGTTCTTCATACTAGCGTGTACAAGAATTTTAGCTCATCGTTCTTTTCCTCCTTAATTGTGAAAGTGATGTTCTTGTGTGCTCTGTTGCTGTCCGTAAGAACTCTCGAAGACTTCTTTTTGACCTTCGCAAAGATATCACCTGCATATATTAGATGGGTTGGATGCTCGGTTTATACATTAAATCAATTGTTTCGCTCAATTAGATGATGCTCATGAGGAAATTTACAGTTATTTTCATCTACTCAAATCTTCAAAGTGAAATTCATGCTTAAAGCGTTGTTACCTTTTTTCATTATTTTTTACTCACTGTCCAAAGGTGCTAAGCTTATACAACAGTCATCAATAGAAATGACGGGGCAGCAATATATTCAGATCCACCGTCGTAAGCCTGACCGCAAGCTGGAGGGCATACTGGAACAACTTTTGCAAGAAGATTCTCTGTTCCTCCAAATAATTCGTACAGTCGAATCAAAGGGTTCATCTGCTGTTGTGTAATGGGACAGCAGCTTGGTATATTCCTCCAGTAAGCCGTAGCACTGTGGAGGATTTAAAATCCCTAAAGTTTAAAGATTATTGCAAATAAGGCTCAATTTTGGCGGTTTCTCGCTACCAAATTGCAAAACTCACTTTCACGCACCGTTTCGCTAATTTCCCTTTCATTATGGCCAAATTGATATTGGTAGAGTTGCTCTGCGCCCGGGATTCGATAAGTGGCCGACCGTTATCCATCGATCGATCCTTATGACAAATCACCTTTGATTTTAAAAGTTTAGTTCTATATCTTCTGAATATTCTTCAGACGATATATTGTCTTGTTGGGCGAGCTACACTAAGCGCACGGTGGAAATCCTTAGAAAGCGAAAAACTTACAAATAACCCGCCTAAAGCTTACCGCCGTTTTCTTCGAATACTCCGCTATCAATCGACTAACGCACCGCCAAGATTACTCAACATCACACACTCCTACTTTCCATCGCACGACGTGACTCTCCCCAAAAACTACTTCTTGGATACGTGATCCTGCGCGTGTTCCGGCGTGGTTCTTCGTGCTAATTGCAAGTTCAGGTATGGAAAGTGTAGGTCCTTTGTTGCCGATCCAACAACAGAGAGCAATTGGTCACCGAATGCATTTTTCAGACATATTCATTTCGGGAAACTAAGTGAGGATATTTTAATGTGCAATGCAATGCACTCTCACTTAATCGATTCCTTTCGATGTTGTTTTTCTTTTGTTTGTTGAATTTTTTTTTGTTTAACAAGAACTTTACGATCATAAGTTATTCTAGTATCAACACAGCATTCGCACTCCAATTTTAATGCTCTCCATATACAAAACAAAAATGTATTTTGATGGTGTTACAAAAAAACAATTGATGTTTTCATCTGAGACAGTATTTTGCGTGTATCCTGTTTGAATTTCACCCGACTTAGTATGGGTATCTGGTTGATGACTTAAGCAAACATGGTAATTACACGACGCATGTGCCAAAGACACTCAAAATGTTTCTATTATTTTCTCACAAGCGATATGGATATTACGCGAATATAAAGTCCAAGGTGAAGAGAAAGGTGAAAGTTTTAAATGCACTCTCCGATGGAAACCGCAAAAATTTTCGGTGGAAAAATTCAAAGCTCTTTTAATGTTTTATGCTTGAACTTGTTTCTTTTCTCCCGTGTGTTTTTATCCCCTCCCCCCCCCTCTTAAAAAAACCCCCACTGGCCGCTGCGCGTCCGATCCACTACCGACCCGAGGCCACCAAACTCTCCCCACACCGCGTGTTCCGTCGTGGTCGCTTTTCCCCCCACAAGTGTGTCATCCTGGCGAATTTGCCACACTTTAGAGGTGGATTACAACAGATGACCAAATGCTTAGGTACTTAAGGGAACAGTCTATGAACGCCTTACAAGGATTCCACAGTACTCAACAAAGAGTGCATAGAACACGTTTAATAGATATTAGACATCCAACCGCCTAGTTTGAAAAAGAATTTTAAGGGCATAAAAAAGGCAAACTTGCTTTTTACTAGCGATGGTTATAAATTGAATGGTAAATCGAAACAATTGATTGTATTGCTCAATGATCGATTCATTGGGGTCGATTTAATCGAGTAATTGATTATTTTATAAAGATTATCAAACTTTTTTCTTCACTGAGATTTCAAATTTCAAGATCGATACATATATATCTATATTTTTCATTGAGACAAATCACTTACAACAGTCATGTTGTAGATACCTAATACATTTCTTATTCTATTGGGTGGTTGCATTGAAGTTTTCGGTTTTGGAAATGTGTATATATGTGATATGTAAATTATAAATAAAAGGAAATATATTTAATCTTGAAAAAAGTTACCATTGGCATCTATAACTCGTTGCTACCGTGATGGTAAACAATAGATTCCTGTTTGATAAAAGTCTCTGCCTCGCCCATTGAAGAAATTTCGTAATGATATTTGTAAGTCCTCCCGGTTGGTGAATTGTCGTCCTCGCATGAAGTTATCCATCACCCGGAAAAGGTGAAAGTCTGATGGCAAAACGTCGGGAGAATATGGTGGATGTGGTATAGTTTCCCAACCAATTGGTGCACCTGGTGATTGCCGCTGTATGTGGTCGTGTGTTCTCCTGGAGGAACAAGACTCCCCTCCTATTCACAATGCGTACATCGCAATTCCTGATGAACTCTTAATTGTTGACAGTACACATCAGCTGTAATGCTTAATAGCCAGGTTTGTTACCGGGATTACTCCGGTACGTCTAGGACTTCGCGCGTCCTAGGCCGAAACCCCTCCGGTTGGGGCTCTGGGCTCCGGTAGCTCGTCGAAGACGGGCGTGGGCGCCACTCGCTTACCCAGTTAGCCCCGATGAACCACCAAGCGAGAATGCGGCTCGCCCGGATTACGCTCCTGAAAGAAAAGAAAGAACACTACCTGAAAACACACGGTGCGAAGCCAGAAGAGGAAATTGTCGCCACACCAAATCAACTTCAGAGAAAACACGGATTCCTCACACCACCCCCCGACGTCACCTCCGTGGAACCTCCAACCCACTGTGTACGCGCGCTCCGCGTTCACGCGCACCCCGCACCCCGCACCCCGCACCCCACAAAGCCGGAAGGAAACCTGCAATACAAAACACAGTCTAGCTCTCACCTAAGGGAAAAACAAAGATCTTCCGATAATTCTTGGCATTTATTTCTAAAAGGAAAACAAATAGCGAGAAAAAGAAACTTAAGGCTAGCTTACGACTAAACTGGTCTTCCGCGATGGGCCCCTTGCTCCGGTCCGGTCGCGCCGCGCACTCGCGAATGGAATTGACTTAATTTGGTCGTTACTGTAAATTTCGCGTCCTGGATTACAACCACTTCACTTCACGTCTATCTTCTGTCCTTGCAAGGCTTTTTTTGTTTAATTTGGTAATTATATTTGAAAGTTTATTATCCACTTTTCCACAGCACTCTCACGACTTTACCCCTTTATGTCGATCTTCAAAACCCCACTCACTTTCCTACTGCTCGTCCAACTTGTCCCATTCCCATCGCTAAAACCAAAACGAAAGAGAGCCCCCGCTATTCACCGTCGTCCTTATATTATGTCTCCTTAACGGCTACCACTAACCAAGATCCCGCTCCTCGAACATTCACCTCTCGTTCGAACCAAAAATTAACGTTTTTTTCGCCTGCCACCGCTGTAATCCCAGTTCGCCGTAGATCGCCGCAAATCTTCGCCGCGAACTACTTTACCCAACATTCGCCGCGATGATGACATTTCGCATTGTTTGCTTAACAATGTAAACAAACTTCACTAAAAACGTCTCTTCTGTGCTAGCCAATGGAGTTATTCCAGCTGTGGCCCGAAGTAGTTGTGCTGGTAGCCATAACGAATCATCCTCTGGCTCTAGTCCTATATAGAATCTTTCGTCACGAATAACTCTATGCAGTCCATTCAACCCCATTGTAATGAATTTGGCTCGTTTTGTTTCCAGCGCCATCTGAAGTGCTGTGAGACATACCGATCGAAGCTCATACGATGGATCGCGATGGATACCAAAGTGACTTCAAGGAAGACTCCACCATTAAGAGGGAAGTTAGTGAGTAAAAAACATAGCCTCCCCTGTTTTGTTTTGCGGATTCCCTGCGCTGCGTCCGGTGGTTGACTTCGCCGTTTGCTCCGGGTGATCTTAGTGGCCTTCGTTTCCGCCACTTCCGACGGCGGTAGTGATCTGGCTGAAATGCCCTTAGTGCCCGTAGTGTTGCTTTGTGGTTGCCGCCGCTCCTCCAGCCTGCCTTGGTAGCGCCATATGTGTGTAGCGTCGTTCAAGTGTCGAAAAATATCCTCGCCGTGATGTGCCGGCCGACGGGAGTGATCAGCTTCTGTTTAATTTTCCACACGCGCCCGTATGTAACCCTCACTCGTTAAAACTTCAATGCCTGCGCTACCGTATTAACGTGAGTTATTTCCCAAGGTTAATCCTTGATCCCTTGATCGGTTCGAGGTGAACTTTTGATCACTTGGCTTGCCCAGCTTTTCCCGCGACATTTCACTCGGTCCCAATTGCGTCTTTTGCACGTTCGTATTGCGTGTCGGAAGATCATTGGTTAATGCTACTATTATTGCCTTAACGCTAACTTACTAATGACAATGTAGTCTTACATCTATGCTCCTTACCCACAATTCTGCTTCCCCTACTCCGTCCAGCATCGTGGCTTGAAACGTGGTGGCGCTTCTTCCTCCAACTCCGGATTACCATTCTCGTCCATATCGCGTGGTGACAGTGCCGCGGAGGTCTCGGGAAGGGGTGAAGTCAACCAACCCGTAACAGGTTCCATCAGTTGATACCACACAATACCTTTGTGATGCCACCGTTTACACAAGAAAGCCTTCCGCTGATAAAGGCTTGGCCTTGTGGTAGTTCCAGGAGGGTCATCTGGCGATAACCGCTGATACGTGCGTCGGTTATTGTCATATTAAATCAATTTTTCATGGCACGTAATCACTCGATTCAAAAACGACTCCCGTTTGTTGCGCAACAATAGCGAGGTACAGATCACTATACGCAACCTTATGTTTTCGGTAAGTTATTGAGGAACCCACTGATGGTGACCCACTGGTGCTTTAGTCAAAGTCGAACTTTACGCGTAATTCGTGCAAAGTTTTGCGGAGGTTGTTCTCTATGTCGGCAAGAAGCTCTGTGTCATATATCCGAAATATTGCTCCAAGACGATCGTTGTCTTCAAGACTGAATCGGGCAAACCATCTTTGAGCTGTACTATCTGACACAATATCGACTCCAAATGCGTCACATATATTGCGGGCTGCCTTTGTCCGTAATTTTAACTCGTAGTAGAGAGCACTCCGTACTTTTATGGTTTCACTGACCATCTTTACACTTGACTATTTTCCAAAAGACAATACATTTAAATCAAACTGGACTTTCTGTACTGGCCGCCTACATCCCATTTCACGTAGGTATACGGATTCCGGGAAAATGACCTGACGATCTGGAATAAAAAGGTAAACAGATGAGTCATCCCTAAACCGACACTTTCAATGAAACCACCCAATATTTTAAGCTGTGCACCACAAATTTGTTTTCATTCATGGTGGTGCTCGTTTCGGAGAAAAATAGATGGAGAGCACCCTGAAAACCTCGTTATTGTTATCAGTCACATAAGTAAAATCTTAGGTTACATAAAACCCGACTGAGACCATATTCTCATGCTAACTCCTCCGTTAACAAACGCACCGCATAGGTGACAGTCAAATAGATTAAAAATTTTTCCTAAAAACAGTTCATTAAGTAGGAGTATTTTCAGGTCCCACATTTTCATGACACTGGCGCAGAGGCACATAATTTGGGAATTTGGTGTGGTCATATAGGACATACCTTCAACTGAGTATACCAGTTCTGCACATGCATACGTAAAGTAAAAATCCTTAGCAAATCTTGCATTTGCAATTGGAAATGATACCTTGCTTCTAACTTGCCATATTACCCGGATATCCTAAGACAATATCTACAAATTATCGTTTCATTGAAGTAGATGATTAAGTGTTATACACATGATATTTAGTTCATTATCTGAGCAATCAAGTAAACCCCAAAATTGTATCATTCTTTAATGTTTTCCATAACGTAAGACATTTTTTCCGGTTTCCACAAAATAGATAATGCAATGCATAACAATTTCGTTTATTATGCAAATGTGAACATTCCCGCAAAATTCCGATGCAAAACATCCTTTTGTCTTCGGTTATGCCAAGATAAGTGGAATGGAGTATTCTGAAGGAATGTATGTGTTTCACTGAACTTATCAATAAAGTAAAAAGTACGTTCATTCCGTTTTTACCTCTTGCGTCGTGTACGCTTATTCAAAATCCATTAAAAAATAATCTAAAAACTTGTTAGATAAGCTTTGTGTCATTTGAGTTATGTACTATGGTCGGTTTTTTGTGTAAATTTTAGTCGAAGTCTTGTGTGCAAATTAACGCAATAACGAAAATCTGTTTTGAGTTCACTCTTAATGAGGGATTTACTAATTTTTGTAGATCAAATTGCGTAATAACTGCCATAACATTTTTTCACTTATCCTTCCTCCTTTTTATGTTTATTACTTTTTTTCAGAAACGTTAAGAGAACGAGTCGGAGAAAAGCTCAAAAGCTTAAAAGCTAGAACTATCTACCAGTTCATCTTTGTCAGCTTCAGTGTGTCAAACTCTGATTTGCTCAGCTCTAGACAAGTAGGTTTCTCACAAAGAGGAGATCGAGAGAAAGGTCAAGAGATCACCAAATCACAAGATGATCCATGTATTTTTACATGAAATGCTAAAACATGGAGTCTTTATCAATAGTTGAACAGGCAGGATTTCGCAAGGGTTGTAAGACGGCTGCTCTATTGTACACTGTGCCTTCTTGCAAGACTATCGGCACAGCTATTATTGACAAATATGGTCTTGTATGCCGTTCATTTAAAGTTGAGTTGAAATCTGTTCAGCGGTATTGTTTACCACTGAAATTTGGAAAAAATTCGCATAAGGAACTTTCCTAGTTTGACAGTAAAATATCTTGATACTGAAAAAGGTTGTGTTACCAAAGGTACAATTGTAATGATTCAACTCACCCAAAGGCATACTGCTGAGAATATTGTGCAGGAAATACGAAATATTTTTCAAGAATTCGGACTTATAGGGAACCCCTGCCATTATGACTGAAAATGCAGAAAAAGTTACAAAAGCAGCGGAGAAGAGTTACAAAAGCAACCACATCTCTCGTTTACTGCTACAAAGAACATAAGCTCCCAACAACATCACACCAGCAGCATGGCGGATCCAGTGGCAGCCATACTTAAGGTATCAGTCGAGAGTTTGGATCCAAATTACCAATTTGGGAAGGAAGTTAACACAAAAATCGTTTTGACGGATGAACAATGTTCGGTTCTGGCAGTATCGTGCATCCTATATTCCAAGTTCAAGAAGATGTATTTCAAGGATGAGTCCAGTCTTTTCAGGATCATAAATACCGTTTTAAAACAAATACCGCAAAATTAGTGTATCTTCTTCTCGTTTCTCAACTGACATCTCTTCAGACTCGGACTCTTTGATCGCAGGTGATAAAAATAATATTAATTATCATAGCAATACTTTATTTGCCATTGAGAAACTCGCATAGTCGAAGTTAGCAAATATTTTGGAAATTCGTTACGGGTAAATTTAGGTCAAAGAATGCATGAAAGATTGACGAATCTTGCAACATAATATATTTCTTGGTATCAGGTGCACCATCTTCGTCTTTGTTTAATCAGCACAACTGAAGTATCGAGATGATGTGGTCTAAGAGTATTGCGGTACCCCAAGATGCAGTTCAGTTTGTATCTGAGAACGCTACAGCAGAGGATTCAACAAAATCCGGTCTTATTCTGGGAACAGGTGGCTGAGATGTTTCCAGCAGTTTCTAAGGTCGCCTTAACATATGTGCCAGTCGTAGCGACCTCAGCTCCTTTTGAAAAGCTTTTTCTAAAGGTGGTGAAGTTCTAAGGGATCAGAGAAGCCGGCTGACCCCTGATATGGTCAATGAACTTATATTCCTTATGGACGTTGATGATAAGTATTGGGATTGATGAATAGGCCCAATACTTCTCGTATCTTAATAATATACATCACAATATTATTTCTGCGCCTACTGGGAACGTCTCAGGCATCTGCTTCCAGTAGGTATTATTATTATTTCTCTGTTCGATTATATTTTTCCGTTTTGTTCTGAATAAATAAGGACTTTGTTTAAGCGTTTAATTCGTTGTTTCATTGTACCCAATCTCTATTTGTCTCCCCAACCATTATGAACTTGTCGTTTAATCGATCAGTCGAATTTTTTTGTCCCAGAATCCGCAGAATCATTAATTACTGATCGGACAGGTTTCATTCTATGAAGGCAGTCTACGAAAAAAATTAATAGAGCCGATTTTTTAACTTGACGCATCGGGGGTTCTGTTCGAAGACTGTAATAAAAATTTTAATCAGATTGCCTGAGCTTTGGCTCCAAGATCAAATTCCAGTGTCAAAACTGTGTTGCAAAATACCCACCATGCTTCAATCCTGCACACAATGAAAACTACGGATTCAGATATCAGCCCGAACAGCTTGGTGGGGCTTTTGGAGATTGATTAAAAGAAAATTATTTACAACGTTCCTTGAATCACAACTATTAACGAATCCCCACAAGGATCATATCCTGTCAGGAGCAAAACATCTAGCTTGAGTATCAAACATTAGAATAATTTCGCTGCAATGTTGATTGCAACTCTCGTTAACTTTGGAACTGAAAGAAAATATTCAAAAGAAAAAGTTGTTCCTTATCCTATCCTCTGAAAAGTGGTAACGTGGATAAAATTTTCGCAAAAGAAAAAAAAAGCAGAAGTTCTGGTTGAAAAGTTTCGCTGATCCCAGACAAGTCAGCTTAAATACGCAATGATCTCATTAAAATATAAGTAGATAATTGCCTGAAAATAAAAAATGTTCATGAAAAGAGAGTGAAAATGTCTTAAAGTGTTTCAAGCATTCCCCTGAAAGCTTGAAACACTTTAGACATTTTCACTATCCACTTTATAAGTGTTAAGAAGCTTCTGGGATTGTTGAATTGTCCTGAAGATTGAGGAAAGATCTGCCAGTAAATAAGGCTTAGTAAAAACATCAGATTTAATGCGAGCATCGAAATATCGCAATTTCTTATCCATTATTTTTCTGGGTTGGGGGTGAAGGCAATTCACGCCCGGAGTGTGGGACTGCTAGGAGCGCATGCTACCAGACTACCCATTAAATACTCCCCCTGTCAAGAGACTCTAGCCTGGAACCGTCTGACACATTGCTTCGGGCTAGGCCTCTTTTTACATCGCCCTACGGCGCCGTCAGCCTAGAAAAATCTCCCCCAAGCGGAAGGGGGCAGGATGGAGGAGAACTGATGCAAAGGAGACCCCCCTAGACCCCGCACCCGAGGTTATCCATGGTACATTTTTGGTAGTAAGTATTGCACGAGAGTAATGTGCCACACAGGTCCATTTTTCGAATTTTTTCAGCATTTCTCCGACCAGATTGTCTGGAGAAAGCTCTCCCATCACCTCCCACAAGTCCTGCCGCATCCTTTTCCACCTTCTACAGTTGAAGAAGGTGTGACATGCGTCGTCCCTTTCCTCAGGGCAGAAAATGCAGTCTGGGGACCGTGATTTACCAACCTTGTGCAGATAAGACTGAAAATACCCATGCCCGCTAAGAAGCTGGGTAAGGTAATAATCAGTCTCATCGTCCCTTCGATTTAGCCACGATCCCACATCCCCTATAAGACGGACAGCCCAGCGGCCATTAGAGTCACTTTTCTAGGACTGTTGCCACTACAGTATTGTGCGCTGCCTCTCCTCTGCACTCTCTGCGCTGCCTCTCCTCTGCCTCTCACCTTTTCGGTCATAAATTCTCCGTCGCTCTCTAGCAAGGAGGGCGATAGGTATCACTTCTGAGATCACCAACACCGCCAACTCAGAGACAGTGTGGTATGCAGACGCAACCCACAAAGCTCCTCGTTTATGTACCTGGGCCAAGCGCTATCGGTACAGCTCCTTACTGAGAGCTCCGGCCCAGACCTCAGAGCCGTACAGTAGCACTGACTGTACAGCACTCATGAGAAGTCGGAGTTTGCTCGGTGCAAACGCACAATTTCTTATCCATTGGAAGTCTGCAATTCTTTCTCCATTCTAAGTATCCAGTAAAGATACAGCCCTTCCCGAAAACTATAACAAAACAGTCTGCTAACCAAACTCATAAAACGTCTCGAAAAATGAATACGAGGACTGTTAACTAGCTTTGTGAAAATTACAATTTTCTGCCGAATTTCCAATTTTTCGACCGAACAATAAATCAAAGCTGCCCTCAATCAAAAATTGCCTGGTGGTTTGGTCACACTAGATATCGCAAGCAATTTGATAATATCACGACCAAAGAATTTTCCATTATAATCATTAACCATTTTACTCTATTGAACAAATTTATTCTGAATAATAGTACACACCAAGTAAAAGTTCGAGAAAGTTCCTTTTTTATCGAAAAAACATACAGTGGCGTCCCTTCAGGTTCTTGTCTCAGTCCCATATTGTTTCACATTTACACCTCTGACATCCAATCTAATCTCAACAACAATACTACAAATCACTCAAATTAGTGAAAGCAAAACTACAATTAGTGAAAGCAAAACTACTACAAGGATGATCAAAAGGAGAGTAACAAAATTAATGAACTGCATCATGGAGACATTCCTGCAGTCATTGAGAAGATAGGGAAGGTAATAAATCTTCGTCTATTAAACATCTACTCGATATCGAAACCTTTTATTTGGAAGCATATGGAACTATTTAACTAAGTGGTCATTGGAGGGAAGGTAACGGTATAGCAGCCACCAAGAGCTCGGCGGAATCTACCTCATCTCATCTAATCCATTGAGCAGCGGTAAGGAACCCTTTACTCCTTACCACGCACAAGAAACTGAAAGAAAGAATCTTGGTTTATGGGCTTACATAATTCAATTCATGAAGGAATTGAAGTCGAAAGACTAACAAGCACGGCGAAGATTTCGAATTTCATGAGAAAATTCGGTTGAGTGATGAGGCTAAATTCTGGTTGAATGGCTACGTCAATAAACCAAACTGCCTCATGTGGAGTGATAAACATCCACAGGCGGTCGCCGAAACACTATTTCATGCGGAAACAGTCACTCTTTTGTTTACTTTTTGGACCGGTGGAATCATTCGTCCATATGCCTTCAAAAATGCTGCTGCGAATAACATAACAGTCAATGGTGGCCGCTCAAGAGCCATGATTGTTACCCTTCTCGATCCGGAATCGACTTTAGGTAATGCAGGAGACCTTTGGTTTAAAAAAAATGGCGCGATGTGCTATTAAGTTTGTTCAAACCTCTACAAATCGAAAGAAACATTTTTTGGTCGAATAATTTCTCGTTTCGGACCTGCGAACAAGCCTGCAAATCTTGTGATTTAATTTTACTGGACTAGTCCTATGCAGAGATACATTAAATCACTCGTCTAGGCTAAATAGCACAATTCGCGGAACACTTGGAAGATAACTTGAAGACAACATTCTTCACGTTATTGGCGACATACGGCCCCAATTATGACCCGCGTCGATTGTGACGTTGACATTCTCGAAATAACACTCGATTCTAAACAGTTTCTTATCGAGATAATTGAGATAATCCAACTGCTCTTGTAACAGACAATCTCGTCCAATTTCCATTCAATAAACAATTTATCCACTTACTTATCAATTTGATGTTTTTACCAGGTGTCTGTTTTATTGTTTTATTTAAATTTTGTGCCAGCGGAGAGTTTGCAGCGTAGTAATTTGTCAATGCGCCATTTTGATAATCCGACATTCAGCTACAAACACACAAAAGTTGAGTCCACAAGAACTAGCGTGTTTGTTTTATCGTGTAGATAAATTATGTCGAATCTTGTGCATTAAAATCATTTGCGGCACGGATTACTTTTCTTGTTTAAACAAAAAGAAAAGGCTGTTTAATGTCACCGGTTGTTGAAAGTCACACGCTTCATCAATTAGGACATGCGAGACATGGTTTCGGCAATTCCAAAGTGGTAATTACAATGTGAATGACAATTAGCGCTCTGGTAGACCACAAGAATACGAAGATGAGGAATTGCAGGTTTTAAGAATGTTGGAAGAAGGTTATTGTATGGTGATTGGAAGCATTGAATGTGTCAAAGAAAACGATCAGCAGATTTTTACGAGCAATACGTGAGATCAATAAACTCGGCAAATGGTTCCCACAAGATTTGAATGAACGTTAAATTGGAAATCGCAAAATCAATTGTGAAATGCTACATGAGCGCAATGAAAGAAAACATTTTTGGATCGAATTATGACGAATGACGAAAAATGGATTAATTTTGAAAACCCAAAGCCGAAAACCTGGTGAAGCCGATCCTTTTACACCAAGGCCGAGTCTCTTCAGTGAAAATACCATGATCTGTTTCTGGTAAGATCAGAGTGGTAATGTGTATTATGAACTGTTGAGGCCCGACGAAACCGTTAATACACACGCTTTTGTAAACAAATGAAAAATTTAAACCACAGCTTAGTCGAAAAACAACCGAAATGGGCCAGAAGAAACGGCAAAGTGATTTTGTGACACGACAACGCGCCGTCGAACACATCAAACCAGTGGAAGACACAGTGAAATCGCTCTGATCAGATACCCTTCTGCATCCGCTGTACTTTCTAGACTAGCTGTTCGACTATTATCTTTTCGCGTCAATGAGGAACACGCTCACAGAGCAATACTTTAGCGGTTTTTAGGTACTTAGAAATTGGTTTCTCAACGAATAGTTTGCTGCCAAAGGCGAGCTGTTTTTCTGGCATTCTATTCCTGAAAGATGGGCCAAATTTGAAGAAGTCAATAGCCAGTATTCTCCAGAAATAAAGGGACTTTTTACCAAATGACCGGAAAAAGTTATACATACGCCTGGTACTTCATAAGATAAGCAATTAAGGTTTTCATAGATTACACGTGATTCAGATTACCTTCTTGATTGCTTTCTTTTATTCAGGGGGAAATGTGGTGATTCGCTGGATATTGTCATCGTCCTGTAGGGCCATCACATGTTCCGTTGGTTCAGGCCGATACCGTTGAGATTTGTTTCAGTTTCTTGAGTTCAGTTTTTGTCTTCTAAAGGAATCGTGACCTTATCTGTCGTTCGAATAATATAGTTTTTTGTCGGGGACCGCAACGTTCCAGTTGGCAAAATGGCGAACCGATTTTCGCTGTTATTTAATTTGATTCACAACGTAATTATGAACGTATAGTAGATTTCTTTCTGAAATTGGCCAGCAGCAAACCGGGAATTATATCGGCCAGATCAATAATGCAACAGGAGTGGAAGTTCACTAGTTATCCAGCCTTCGTCCTTACATTTCACAGAACAGAGCTAGTCTGTCAGCAGCCACCAAATTAGTGGATTTTCGAGTGACCGGGTGGTTGACACTTATACTGAAAATTAGTGATGCACACAAATCGAACTATTGATGCACAGTTATTGGTCCTTTTGTTGATAGACTCGTTGCATTGCATGACATAGTCGCGATTCAATAAGAAAAATCCATTTTAAATGTGTGGCTCCGAATGAGTCCGAATAATATAGTTTTTTGTCGGGGACCGCAACGTTCCAGTTGGCAAAATGGCGAACCGATTTTCGCTGTTATTTAATTTGATTCACAACGTAATTATGAACGTATAGTAGATTTCTTTCTGAAATTGGCCAGCAGCAAACCGGGAATTATATCGGCCAGATCAATAATGCAACAGGAGTGGAAGTTCACTAGTTATCCAGCCTTCGTCCTTACATTTCACAGAACAGAGCTAGTCTGTCAGCAGCCACCAAATTAGTGGATTTTCGAGTGACCGGGTGGTTGACACTTATACTGAAAATTAGTGATGCACACAAATCGAACTATTGATGCACAGTTATTGGTCCTTTTGTTGATAGACTCGTTGCATTGCATGACATAGTCGCGATTCAATAAGAAAAATCCATTTTAAATGTGTGGCTCCGAATGAGTCCGAATAATATAGTTTTTTGTCGGGGACCGCAACGTTCCAGTTGGCAAAATGGCGAACCGATTTTCGCTGTTATTTAATTTGATTCACAACGTAATTATGAACGTATAGTAGATTTCTTTCTGAAATTGGCCAGCAGCAAACCGGGAATTATATTGGCCAGATCAATAATGCAACAGGAGTGGAAGTTCACTAGTTATCCAGCCTTCGTCCTTACATTTCACAGAACAGAGCTAGTCTGTCAGCAGCCACCAAGTTAGTGGATTTTCGAGTGACCGGGTGGTTGACACTTATACTGAAAATTAGTGATGCACACAAATCGAACTATTGATGCACAGTTATTGGTCCTTTTGTTGATAGACTCGTTGCATTGCATGACATAGTCGCGATTCAATAAGAAAAATCCATTTTAAATGTGTGGCTCCGAATGAGTAATTTTTTTCGAAATCAGAAAAATGAAGCCAAATAATGTGAAGAAAGAATATTCCTGCTAGCTGTCAGTGATGTTTACAAAAAAGAAATTCATTAGCGAGCACACGTCCCAAGCCATGATTCGCTACGATTTGACAGTTTACATGATGAATTACAACCCTGAAATATGATGTGGAATTTTAAACATTATTTTTGCATGAAATGAGTTCTTAGAACTTGGAAAATATTTTAAAACTAACATAGACCAACAGAATAGAAAGAAAAGGATTTATGATGATGGTGGAAAATTTATTGCTCATTCATCTGCTGACCATCAAAACCTCTGCAAATTTATGTTTGCTGTTTTGTTTTTATGCATGAATCACATTGCAAAACACACTTTATGGCTTAAGTTCAGCGTAAACATTTAAATATGACCTTTGAAGACAGTGTTAACGCTACTTAGCATAATCTTGCATAAGTTTTCAGCGATGGGTGAAAACATCTCAAACCCGATTGCACTCATAACTGTCTCTGTTAAAAACAAGTGCCTACGTACAAACTAAACAAAACCCGAGACATGTAAATTTCAATCCATTTATGATTCGTTACTTGGTGAGTAAGTTTATGAGTTAGTTGGCAAGCTCCTGTCGTCAGGACTCAGCCACTCTACTGCAACGGCGAGGCATCTGTCACAAGTTTGTTACTCATTTATGAATATTTATGAGCACGAAGATGTCCTTTATGAATTTTGATTCAAGGATTTCTAGTGGCGCATCGTTTAGATTGAATTTCCATTCATTTGCATCAATGAAGGTGTGACGTTCGTTTTTCTGAAGTATTTCTCACAGAAGTATTTCTCCTTGCTTGTAAAGCCGATGAGAATTATATTTGCATTTTTGGAATCCTGTAACTTGACCTAAGAATGCAGATTTGGATAGTTTTGAAGTTCTGAATGATTTTATTTTATGTTTTTTATTATATTGAAGAAGAACTCCGTAGTTCTAGAATATACTTATAAACTTTTCTTTTATTCAAAAGTAAATAATACTTCCGCATATTTTCAAGTATCCTTCGTGGTAAATAATTTTTAACTTGAAAGAACTCACCATGGCTCAATGCTTTTCAGCAGCATGAGCATAACCGGAATGGTAGCTACTGTTAAATCAAGGATTGTGTGAGTAATGACAGCCAGTTAATGAGAATATCAGCAGCGTTACCGACTGGACTCAAAATTCCATTTAATCATGAAGGAATTTTTGTCGGAAATGATTAATATTAAGCTTTTCTAATAAAATTTGAAGGACCTAAGAACAATAATTTAACAACAAATTAATTCAGATACTCAGTTCGAATTTATAATGAACTATATATACTATAACGCTATATAAGCAATTGTTTTGTTTATCTAAAATTATTCATACTGAGATCATTCAGTTAAGTAATTTAACAATTTAATGTAATTTGACAGTGTTGATCCTAGAATAGTTGATATGAAATAAACAATTTGTATTTTGTTAGTATCTACCAAATTAAAACTTCTCAGGCAGTCCTGAGGTTTTTTTTCAGATACTTTTTCCCTTTTTTTTCGTCATGTGGTTTTTAAAGGCAGTGAGAGTAACAAAAAACACTTCTGGCGGTCTCTGACTGTTTGTTTCCAATGATTAAATCCATTCCTTTATTTTACGAAAGCATCAAAGTATGACAGTGAAGATAAAATCGTGATTCACGACCCTAACGCTCTGGGAGTGGATAGAGTAGGGCTTAAGCTGGGGCGGTATTTTGCCCTTCTGAAAGATGGGAAACCTATTCTTGCTGCCAAGAATATCAAATCTACAGTGTTAAAATTGTAAGGTATTAGGCAACCTCACCAGTATCACGAAGCTGGCAAGTGCTGGAAGGCTTGAAAGTCCTCAAAAATCCAAAATACATTAACCGCACTGAGCAACCTCTGCGTCTTCCTAAAGCGGTTACCATACGTTTACCTCAGCCATCCGTCCCTTACTCTGGACGTCCCTAGCTTCTGGGGTCCACTTTGACGCGGACCTCACACTTTGAAAAAGAAGTTTATAGTCCGATCCTAACAAATATCTCATCATTCGCCTACCAATTCTCTACCTTCTTATTTAAATATGAGAAACCTGATTGAAAAATACATGCTTGAGCTTTTCTTTCGTCCTTTACATCATACAATTGATGTCTGTGCTCAATGTAAATTCTCTCTTTTCGTCCTTTTCATTCCAGCTTCCTTCACATCATTTTCCCCTGTTCTCTAATCGATTTCTTATCAAAAAAAGAAAACTTTCATACATTACCGAAAAAATCATACATTCCCGACTCACTACAAAACCCGCCAAAACGATGGGTTTGCCTTCACCATAACGAAAAAATTGTCAAAAAACTTTCATTGCGCTATTCTCCAAGCTCTTCGACCACTGCCTCCTCCGCTTAGATCGTCACGCTATCATTGATTGAAACCTCGACAAACGCGGACATCTGCTGCTTCAACTGCCTCCTCCCCTTCCCTTCATTTTTTGTCTTACCTTGGAATATTTTCTAATTTGTTATTAAACACTTTATAGAGAAACAACAGACTACAAATTGAATGATCCCATATTTTCAGTTCGCAAGCAGCTCTCTACAGTCATATAACTTAGCTTTGATCATCCTCAAAGCAAATTTCTATTCTGAGCTACAAAACACTTGCCACCTTCTTTCAAGACATCCGTAAAATCTTTGATACTCGTACATTACGACAAAACAAAACAGACTGAACTAAAAAGTCTTCATCTCTCTCCGCTTCTATTCTCACTTATATAAACAAATACACTTGATCCTTACCGAACGAACATCTTCAGTCAAATATGGTACATTATGTGTTTTATTTTTGCGAACTCATTCAGAGTTCCACAAGGTTCTGCCCTTTTTACCCTCCTGTTCTGAATATACACTACTAATATGCGTAAGCGTCTCCCTCTCTATAACGCAATACATACAATCTAATACAAGGCCCCTTGGAACATTCCCAAGTAGTTTCTCGACTGAATGACTATGTTGCACCGTTCAACTTTTTTTTCAGCAGATGGAAACTGGATCCGAGCCACAATAAAAGTGAATCCATCATAATAATAGGGAATGCTCGTCCTCCTAACTTATAAACTCCACTATTGCGTCCAAAATAGGGAACTTACCTTGAAGGCAATACCAAGCGCCAACTTTCCTACGGCTCACATCTCAAAAACAATAAAAAATTCAAATAACGCATCCAGAGCCTATTTTCCGCTTAAATATAAAGAATCGAAAGATGAATATCGTGCGTTACCTTCTTTTTTGCACAATCGATCACTACTTCAAATGGAATGCCTTCGCATTAAGGAACATTCAATTCTCCGCTTATGTGACAAGGTGTTCAGATAAAGAGATTTCTTCTATTTTCAAAATAACCAATTCCTGCTTGATTGCATAACAATTGGTATTCTATAAAGAGTTACTGGATTTGATTGTATATGAACTCGCTCTACAACCAAGCAGCAACCCCTCGCATTGACAATTTCTTCTTACCCCATTACAAATGTGGAACACTTACAAATATGAAAAATTTTTATTGATTTTCTAGCATCTCAGAAACGTTTTATCCGAATAAAAGTCAGATTTAAACATTCATTACACCAGCTTATTTCAAAACCCAAAATCGTACATATAATTCATAAAACAACAAGAAAAATAAAATAAAAAATAATGAAAGGTTCATATTTGGATCAAGTAATAATGGGTCACATCACATAAATACAGAAATACAAGTCAATCTCAGATTTAATATTTAAACCTTTGCTGGTAAAACTTTCTGTTTTACTACTGCACTCAGGCGATCATTCATAGATCTGGCGAAATTTTTCCCCATTCATCCTTCAATTCAGATCAGTTTTACTTCGTATATGGCATTTTTTATCTATTCTACTCCAAATAGCTCCACACATGCTGTATTGGGTTTAAATCAGACGATTAAGATGGCGTTTCGAGCACATAAGGATAGTCAACGAGGAGCCAGTTTTGAACATTATAGGCCCTGTGTTTGGATCGTGATCCTGATAGAAGTAGCAATCATCAACTAGTCCTAATTTTTCAGCGATTGCCATCAGATTCGATACCATATTGTTCAAATAATATTTACCGTTCATTATCTCCGCCATAATGTGAAGTTTCCCAGGTCCTGCTGTCGATATAGCACCCCATACCGCTACCGGCCCTTAGCCGTGTAGATTTCTTTCTCGAAGCTCTTCATTACACATTCTACACACATATGAACGTCCATCAAATTGGGAAAAATTAAAGTTGCCTTAGTCCGTCTATTAAAATAAAGTAAATTTGTTGCAAAATATTAAATCCTGGTTTTTATATTCGTTTGAGAAAATTAACTGTTTTTTCTTTGTTGTTTTACTTACAAATGGTTTCCTCCTAGCAACTCAGCCATTGAAGTTGTGCTCCCTCAATATATTTCTGGTCGTTACTAGGTTAGAGGTTTTGTCATGTTGTTTTCTGTTTTAGCAGCAAGTTTTGGTTTACTAAGGTGTGGTCGGTTCTTGATTTGCTTTAAAAGCCATCGTTTATCACAACTCAAAAATATTTAGCATTTGCTCGGTTCTGGTTTATTAACAAAATTATCTAAATCTTCGTTCCATTTGATTATATAAAAAACTGTAAATCGAGATTCATTCACAGTTTCTGAAAATTTCGAACAGATTTTTCTGATTTGGAAAACGCTAAGATCAATTCTCTAATATATGTTAACACTAGAAAGACCAGAGTGGTCAAATGACCCCAATGAAGTTTTTGATCAATCATATTATCAAAACCATAGCATCGAAGTCATTGTCGTTTTATGACTTTTAATATTTCGTCATTGTTTACATTATTCTGATATGCGTATACCGATAGCAAGATAAATACTAATTAAAAATTATCACCTACCTAGAAAGACCGCAGTGGTCATTTGACACCACTGCGTGCGTGCTTTGTAAATATTTACATTTCGTTGAATATACTCGTGTTGTGGGTAGTTGAAATAAAATATTTCGTTTTGTTCTTGTCGAAGCAAAGACGTATCACGGCTCGCCATAATAATATAATGCCTCATTATCGTTCCCTTCGCCCTTCTGAAATATTGGAAGTGTTGCAAAATTTACCGGACGACTAATCAGATTGTGAACCGACTGAAGAAGAGAGGCAAATTTTGCATTTAGACTCAGAAAGTGAAGAAAGGGATTACAATATTACACAAAATAGTGATTCTTCTAGGGATAATGATCACACTCATAGCGATTCTGATGGTAGGTGTATATTATTTTATATATTGATGTAAATAAAATAAGAATTTTCATATTGAGAGAAAAGGAAACCTTTTATTATATTAGCGTTGACTCCACTGTTTCAGATTCAGTACCTCTCTCGACTTTACGTAGCGCAAACCTAAGAAAAGGAAGAGGTCGAAGTCGAGGTCGAGGTCGGGGTCGAGGGCATCGTGGCCGAGGTTCCAGAGTACAAACTGAAATTATTCACCACAACACTGATGTCGAGGTATCTTCTAGCGGTGTAAGTTGGACTCCTGGAAACTTATCAGTTTTGAATCAACCTGGTCGTCGTCCACGACAGAATATTCTAACAGAGGAAGCTGGACCAACTTCTTTTGCAAAAAGGTGTTACAAAGGAAGTATTTTATCTGCATGGAAACTTATCATTGATGACTCCATGCTGCGGCATATTCAGAAATGTACTGAAACCGAAGCTCGCCGCCTACTTGAAGATAATACTTGGTCACTCCCATTGAATGAATTAGATACTTTTATTGCAATTATCTACGCTCGAGGAGCCTGTGGGGCTAAAAATATTGCTGTGAATGACCTTTGGGACAAAAATTGGGGTATTCAGTTTTGTTCACAAAACATGTCTCGGAATCGTTTCAAAGAAATAGTGCGTTTCCTGCGTTTTGATGTGCGAACAGAAAGGGCTGAACGTTTGCAAACAGATAAATTTGCAATGATTTCGGAAGTATGGAATAAGTTCATCCATAACAGTATTTCATGTTACAAGCCTGGTGAAAACCTTACTGCTGACGAACAGCTTTTTTCCACAAAAGTTCGGTGTAGATTTTTGCAGTTTATGGGTAACAAACCAGACAAGTTTGGAATCAAGTTTTGGCTTTGCGTTGATGTTGATTCAAAGTACTTGTGTAATGGTTTCCCATATTTAGGAAGAGATGAAAGCCGTCCACAAAATCAAAGTTTAGGCGAGTGCGTTGTATTACGACTAATGGACCCACACTTGAATACTGGTCGAAATATAACAACTGATAATTTTTTCACCAGTGTAAGTTTAGCTAAAAAGCTTATTGAAAAACGTACATCAATAGTTGGTACGGTAAACAAAACACGAAGAGATATTCCAGCTACTATAAAAAATGCATCCCTTAGTTTATATGAAACACATATTCACAACTCTGAAACCTGCACACTTACAGTTTATCAAAGAAAACCTTCAAAATCAATTATGATTCTAAGTTCACTTCACTCTAATGTATTTGTTGATCCAGAAGAAGCAAAAAAGAAGCCGAACACGGTGAAGTTTTACAATGCTACGAAATTTGGAGTAGACGTTATGGATCAAATGGCCAAGAAATATAGTGTCAAAGCACCTTCTCGTCGTTGGCCCGTGCAAGTGTTTTATAATATTTTGGATTTGGCAGCCATTAATTCTTGGATTTTGTACAAAAAACTATCCGAGAAAAAAATCAGTAGAAAAAAGTTCATTCTTGACTTGGCAAGGGAGTTAGTCGGCCAAGATACCCACTGCCTGATGACACCATCTACTTCACAGCCCGATAATAGCATACCCCCAGAGCCTGAAGAAGAACGTAGTGGAAAGAGAAAACGGTGTTACGTGCAAAAATGCAGGAACAAAACCAATAAATCTTGTGTTAGTTGTAAAAAGCCTTTGTGTGGCTCCTGTAATGTAAACAAGGAGCTAAAATGTCAAAAATGTGCCTAATATTTTCATTTTTTTATCACGTAATAGATGTTTAATTACTATTAAGTTCTTTTATTTACTATTAGATGTTAATCAATAAAACTTAAAACCTTAATACACGAATAAAACATTACAACCCATGAATGAGTCATTTGACCCCACTTGGTCTTTATAGGTAGTTCAAAATTTCGGTCTTTCTAGTGTTAACGTGTGAGGACCACGTGGTGCCATCACTGATATGCAGTAATATACTGATCGAAAAACCACTTCAGATGAAGTAGTATGATTCGGTATTAATTACACAAAAAATCCAGGAATAAGTTGTTAGCTAGAGCCACACAAATCAGGGTTACCATGTGTCCCGCTAATCTTTTGACCTAAAATGTGTACGTTTTAAAAGTTTTGTATTATTATATTACCTTTGTTGCGATGGAATCTGAAACGATCCTTTCATTCATAATCAGGAAAGAGTTGTAGTTGATACTTCCCAGTTGCCGTTAATGGCCAGGTATTTTATATACATATATGAGGCAGTACACAGGCTTCCAATCTGAAATCTGCAAATCTCTCATTGGCTGATGTTTTTTGCGTGCTCGTTCTATTTCTTTGGTTGTGGTTAGGAGATAAAGGGTGTTTACACCCTAAGTGAAGGACTCATTGCAGCGCAACGATACCAGGCTACACTCGCAACATATTTTTTGTCATCATGAGACTGCTAGCCTGTGACTGTTCACTGACTGTGTGTAATATTAATTTGGCTTGGGCCTCTTTTTCTAAACCGGTTTTTGCCTTAGGTCTAAAGTGTACCATTTCCGACTGGTGGTATCGTGGGAGGAGTAGAGGTTACTGTCAAGCTTTCCCTTTTCCTTCTGTGTCAATCGATGGTAGGAGAGTTTTGCCTTCGTATTTAATATGCTAAACTGTTCAATTTGTCAATTATCACATGAGTGTGATGATTTCATCTCAGCAATGAGATGTTTTGGAAAGAGTTGACTAATTCTCCCGCGAAGTAGAGAGTGCTCGTTTATCCACCTTCTGCCCTTGAAAAAAGTATGGTAGGCGTCATCCATGCTCCAATAAGATTGCTCCAATAACAATAAGATTCAATGTGTTCCCAATCTCGTGCAGGAAATACTGATGGCAACAGAACAGCTAAGTTAGGTAGAATATGATTTCACTTTGTCCTCCACTATATCGCTAATCAGCTCTACTTTATCAAGGAATTTTCGGTCATGGACATTGCGATGACCGTATAAGGATCTGAATTTGAACAAGCGATTATTTCATTGATGTTGATGTTCAAGGGATATTTTGATCTACTGATCAGTAAAGTCTCGTCATTCAGGTCAATAATAACTGGTACCGTGTAGATACAGCGTCTGCTACATCCAAAAGCACACCCTTGTTAGTTTTGAAGTCGTTACCACGAGAATGTGACATTGAAATGTTTGGCTTGCTGTTATAGACGATTTTCAGAAATTCTTGACAATAAAAATTGAAAGAAATTACCATTACTTTCATATTCATATTTTAATCCCTTGTTTTTCGCTTTCATGAGAAACCCAATTTATGTGGACTGTTACCCTCTATCTAAGTAAGCTGTACTAAAAAATTCGTGAAGTATCTTTGCCCCTTTATTCCAAAGTGGGAGCTTTCCTGGAATGACTGCAGTCATACAATTCCGAGTTTCATGCCAATTTAAGGTGATAATTTATCTCTGAAACTGAAAGTATCAGACATGAATATATTAAAGGAAAGGGCTATAAACTGCAACTGTTGATAAGGAAATACTTTGGTGAATAAACAGCATAATCTTTCTTTTCAAGCCTCCCCATTATTATCAACCCGAAATTAACAACTAATCAATTAGCTCTTAAAGCATATATATACGAAAGGCCGAGAATAAATTGAAGTTTAAGTTTATTGACTCCAAGTCTCCATTATTTCATGATAACGCATCATTAATGTATTCAAATAAATATTATTGAAAGTGGCCAATCAACTAATTTTTTTTGTTTAACACTTGTAACTTCTTTGCCAGAACCGTTCATGTGTCTCATGTACAAGCTACGTAGCTTAAGAGAAATTCACTATCCTGCGAGAATGATTTTATTTGGCTTTCATAGTTGGTAAGTAGAACTTTCGGTTCATTAAGACTAGCAACACTTTTTGGCTAAATTATCCTGTCTTTCTTTGAATTCCATCGGATTATATCGAGCTTCAACTACTGGTACAAATGGTTGTGAAACAGGAAAACGTTTTCAGCATGTTGGCATTGACTCAATTTTTCAAGTACCAGTAAAGTGTCTTCCTTTTTTTGTATTTTAACTTATCTGTCTTTACAATTCCTTGCCTTTTCATTTTGTGTGAAACGTGAACAACTTTCAAATGTTTTCAAAGAAAAAAGTTTTTCCCTCCAAGAAGCCTTTTTTTGTAGAAAGGCAAATGCACAGTTAAATCACTTTTTCAGATAATAAAGTTCCGAAGAAACAAAAGAAAGGTAAGGTATAAGGATAAACTGCTGAATATAAAGAGCATTCTGAAACTATTCATTATTCTGACGGAAAATTAATTTCCCCGATTTTTATGCATTACAAAACAACAAAGCTTCAGATAGTCTGGACAAAAAACTTTTAATTAGAGTTTCAATTATTTGTTCGTTGATTTATAATTGCAAAGTATATGTTGCGGATGCAGACATCCACGAAAACTTTCCTCTAATTTGATGTCTGTTAAGGAGGAAGAAATTCACACTTTTCTTCTAACGTCTTGGAAGTCTCGAGATGACGACGATGTTGCATTAATTTGGCAGAGTACAGCAAGTATCTAATTTGGGCTTTCATATTCTCCCGGGAAAGTTCGTAAGATGCACTTATTTGAAACCGCAAGTTGCACATCCGTCTAAAATTGCTAATTAGAGTTTGGCGAAATTGTAGGAATGTTTATTGAATTTTAAGTTTGTTGATTTTCGGGCTCCCTTTCGTAGATTTAATACACCGCATAATCGTATCTCAAATTTTACCATAAAGCTTTACTTTTAATGGATGTGTATTCAACCAACTCTGGTGAATAATATTTTGCTTGCGAATTTTCGGGTTTGAGCTGAAGAAAATTTTGATAGATGCAACTGCAAAAACATACATAAACCCAAGAGTGTATCTTGGCATCATTATATTGCGAATATTTTTGCGGAGTCATCGTCCTCTGGAAAACTTATTTTGACTTGAAACACAGAAGAAATTACGGCTGAAAACATCTAAAAGACTCGAAATATACCTATTTCATATTATCAGGATTGAAGTTAAGACGAACTCCATTCTAGCACTGGAAAGATAATCATATTTTTTGTACGTAAAAGATAATCATGGGTGAAATTGACGCATTAGTTTTAATTGGCTGTTACGTCCAAGTTTCTGTGTTGATGTCGATATACTAATAAATTTCTTACATTTGCACTTATGATTAGTCGAAATAACCCATTTTGATGCATACAAATATTTTAACTATCAAAAAACTAACAAAAACTTTTACTAACTTCAAAAATTAAAAATTCTTCAATTTACTTAATATTGCATTTTTATTAAAATTACAGCAAAATAAAAATCATTCAGATGCAGTTTTGACACATATCAATATGGTGTTTGCGACAAATCAAATTTTTGCATTTATTGCACGAACTACTTGCTTTTCGTCTTATTTAATACGGGTAATATGCACAATAAAAACGTTTTTTTGGTTCTTGTTTATTATTGCTTCCATTTGATGAACTATAAACGTCGTTCACTAGTAAATTTGATATGTTTGAATGAAAGTATCTCTTCAAAGTAAGAGCTTCTAGTTTTTGAGTCATGAATGACAATGACAGCTGCATGCTCAAGTTTTTCATGAATATCTTTCGATTTAAGGGCTTCTCACCTTTGTTCCTTATATAATGCCTGTAAATTATAAAAGAATTCATGCATAGAGTATTAATCACGTCATAAAATGTAAAATCATTTGCATCAAAACAAAACATTGATGGTTCGTTGGCAAGGATATTGAAGTAAACCAATCGCCGCACGTTATATTGCGATACCAGCCATGTACAGGCTTTGACAACTCCACCACATAGAATTCATCGAAAGGTCTGCCGTTTTTTGAGTTCCTCTTCCCAAATAAGGTCTTGCATTTACCATATACTTCGTACCACTGACACATATCATCATGATTTTAATGCCATACTTAGTTCGCTTGCTGGGTATGTACATACTAAATAGACATCTATTTCGAAATCCAAGCAGTTGCTCATCTATGTTTGAAAGACCTCCAGGAGTACAGCTATTTTTGCATTGGTAAATTAAGAGATCCCAAACTTTTTGAATTGGAGTAAAGAGCTAACGACAGTTAATAGACAGCTAACGACACCGAGCGGGCACATACTATTGTCACCCATCATAAGACGTCGGACCGAAAAATCAAAGCGAACCCGGTTCATAACTCAAGGTCCAGATACAATACTGCGTGAAGGCAATGCGAGAGCATGATGCTATTCTTGCTCGTCGTCGCGCAACGCATTCAATTTACAATGCACGCGATGCGAGGAAGAATAATGTTCATATGACAAATGTCAAATTGGTGACGTTTCAAATGAGATTTGATTAAAATTGTTTTTGATTTTTTAAATATTTGAATTTTCCTTCGTTTTGCAAATAATACCCTCAACTAGGATCCACGAAATTTTCATTTGAAATTCATTCCGAATAAACCTAGTACTTAAAGTGATTAAGGCGTTTGAATTTCAAATTTGATTTACGCGCTATTGAGCATCTGACAAACGTCACGCGCCTCGTTGCGAGGAATTTTCGTTTTTCCGAATATTTCGCGCCTTACATCGACACATCGCAATCGTTGTACGATATCTTATACAAATGCATGTTACGAAAACTGCTTGACTTTTGCTGCGAGACTCTCGTTGCGCTCTCGCATCGCCGTCTTGCAGTATTGTATTTCCACCTTAAAACAAATTTACACATGGAATTGGACAAATTGGCACCAGCGACACGCAAGTATTGCATGATGACGTATGCAAATGCGTGTAACGAAAACCTGTTAACGTTTACAGCGACGCGAAGGCGCGACACGGGTCTTATTTATACTAAATCTTGGTTTTAAACGACACAGTGACAACTTGTTACTCCTTTTCACTCCTTCCACGGCTCTGCTCGAAGGACATTAAAATAGTTTTTTTGAAAATTCCATCTACTAGGCAGGTGCAAAATCTTCGAAAAATTCAAAGTTGCACAGCAACTTAGATTTACGTTGATCATTTTTCAATGAATCAAGCCTTTGACGGATATTTTGACACTTCAAGAATTTTCCAATGTAGAAAGGTAGGGATGAACGAGATTTGCTGTCAATATTTTTTGCTAATGCGAAAAAACTATCATTTATTTGTCACTGCTGACCACCTTTATGCTTGATTCCAAAATTATTTTAATACTCAAATTTCAAAACTGCGGGAGAGAGTTAAATATTATCCTGAGTTATAAAATTGTACTTTATTAAATTGACTCTTTACTACAGAATCTCTATAATACCTGAAATTAATGTCAAAAGCCAAATGACGACCGAGACAAAGAAAGCCTTATTAAGCCCCTAAGATGGTGTTCACACCTTAAAAGTGAATGATATGGTTGTTTTGGGATAATGAAAAAGCCAGATTGGATATTATTGTTACACAATGTTGTGGAAATATTGAAAATGTAGGGACTTCATTTTAACCGAAACGGTTTATGCTTAGAAATAAATATTTTTTCATTTTACAGAAGTTTACAACATAACATTCGTTATAGCTGTCATGCTAAAGATGGAAATCAAATGTCTACCGTTCCAAATACACCAGTTCAGTACTCATGCATGATATGATTCACATTGGCAACACGTTTCGTTTAGTATTCCTTAACTACATCCTCAGCTTACTTGGCTCGTATTTCCAACATAGCAAACGAACGAATATTGAAGCAAAAATAATTGATGGAAAAAAGGAAACAGGAAACTCTCTACATTGAGGTAATCGGAAACGCTATTTGGCTAGAATATCCTTTCTTGGGTGTTAGATATTTCCACCCCATAGAATATTGCACTTCTATCTGTAAATGAAGAACTCAAGTGGGTAATTATCCGTGAACTGCCTTTTTGCACTTTGTCATACAGACGCTAACGTTCATAAAGCTGGCATTAGGGAATTTATCGTCAGGCCGCTAGCAACCAATTTCTGGATTAGGTTCACGAGGTATTACCACTATGCGGTGGTTATTTGTAAAGAGTTTGTTAGGTTATGTGAATTTAAGGATAGTTTCAAAGGATGCAGTAATCTCGTGACTTTCTTCTGATGCAGAAGCGCTTTGAGTCGGGAAATTTTGAAAGCTTTTATGATTCTCAGGTAGACTGTAAATTAGAAAACGATATAATTCAAACAAATACCCCGTTAAGGATGTTAAATAAGAGAATTTTTCACAAAACATGCTTAGAATTAAGGTTGACACACAATATGCATCACACTCATCAGGATTGGCTAAACATTATTTTAAACATTCTCATCTGAATAATTATCACTGAATTCAAAAAGTAAGTTGAACATTCTTAATTGATTATATATTTCATATCAATCGTATTTTCACGAAAGTTTAGTGAGCTGAATTCACCCTTATTTCAGCTTAAATGGGAAAAACTCTTGAAATTCAAAAAATGCTAATTTCTGATTATTTGATTGATTTGAAGGGACTCTGTCCAAGAATACTTGAACATGCATAGACTAGATGTCTAGTTCATCTCAGAAACAAGACTCAAAAATAAACACAATGTTCACTTGAGGAAATATAAAGTCATAAGGGATGATGACCCAGATGTGATTCTTGGAGTAGCTATGGCTTTCAAGAAGCATCTCAAAACTTGAAGACCTGTCTCCCTAGTCTGAAATGCGCAGACGTCATGATATTGAGCACCTTCTTGAGGGGTACACATATGCATTTGTAGAAATTTCCGTTAAACTCTGATATTCGAGTGGGGTTCTCATTGTAGACTTGGAAAAATTTCTTCTTTTGCTTGAAAAGTTTGATTTCTTTGTGATAGGAGGTGATTTGAACACAAGATTTGATGGATATCTAATCCGGCTCTGTTCACCAGGATGCAAGCCAATATAGATCTCATTTTGATTGTGCCCAACGAAGCACTTTCCAAAGCAGCTCATAAACGATTGAGTTCTTCATTGTGTCTGCTAATCTGGTAAATATATCTCAGAGCTGGAGGAATTTCGAATGTAGAGTTCTTGACGCTGAGTCTGGCTTCAACTTGCTTTAGCAGTTAGAAAGGGTGGATAGCTTGAGGTAGCAGACCCGCAGCTCTTTATCTCATAAAAGCGTATCGATTGGGAAGCTGTTAAAACTGACTTGAGTCGAAAGTTTGAAGATATTTCAATCAACAGATGGAGAAATCTCTCAACCACCTAAATTTAAGAGGGCATCGCTTGTTTGAACTCAACCTTTAACATGGTCACCTCAAAGATATCCATAAAACATAGCTCCAGAAATTATCTTTATAGAGACTTACCAGTAGACATCCTGAATCTCCACCACAGACGTAGTTCAATTGCCTACAAGTATACACCGCCGCAAATTCAATATGGTTAACTGAGAGTATCAGCGGCTACACCTTCTTATAATGGCCCCTTATAGAATGATTTCGTGAAAAAGACCAAGTGCCTGTATGCTCGCTCAAATTAATAAAATAACTAATCGTAATCGCCTGCCGGGAGTTCTCACCTATAACGGTTCCGTGCTCATGGATGAAAAGGCCGTTGCTGATTCCATCGCAAATCATTTTGGGCCAGTTCTTCAAGAGGAGAAAGCGTTTAAATCATTAGTGAAAACAAAAATATCAACATTCGGCAAGGACCACAAGAACCTATGCTTGACTAGATTTTTAGATTCAAATTCCTGTTTGTGAGCGCTGAAAGTCTCATGATGCTTGCATCTGAGTGAAATTCCAAAAAAAAATTCTACTTCCCTTACCAATAGAAATTCGACAAAATATTTGCTATTCCGAAGCAATCGAATAGTACTGACGTAGTCAACACTCGCCCAACGTATCTCATTTTGAATGTGGGAAAGTTTCTTGAGAGAGTAATCCTCCAAAGTACCACGTAGTTCTCTGAATAGGTAGGAATTGTGCCGACAAGACAATATCGCTTCGAAAGAGGTCACTCAAAGTTAGACGCACTGGCTGTTTTCCAAACCAGTAAGACTGGCAGGCCAAAAAGACAAAGAAACAGCTTCTGATTCTATTTGGATCGTTGGCTTTACCTTTGAACTGATCCAACAAAGCTTTCTGGTTAATTTTATGAAAATTGTAGGCAGCTTCATGGAGGGGCCTACTGCCTTTGCGGTGTCTGGTGGAGATAGCTCTGAACCTTACACTATTAGTTCGGAGGTCACGCAGGGGACCATTCTGGGTCCCTTTCTATTCTATATGTCTACGTCTGATATCGCAGGTTTCAGAGATAAATTTCAACCTGGCCTCGAGGTGAATCTCATCAGCAACGACTTATTGGTGTGCTCTTTTGAATACAATCTCTGCTTTGCGAGAACGAGGTACATGGATACGTTATCTTTATATTATCAAATGTGGGGGATGAGGGTTAACGCTAAGAAAAGCGAGCTGATTGTTTTAAAGAATCCACATCTAATTCTGAACCTCACACAAAGCGCACCTGTGATACCAGAATGAAGCTGAACGGGCAGGTTCACTGCTTGAAACAAATTATCAAGTTTCTGGGGGTAATTTTCGATATGAGAGACACCTTTAGAACACACGTGGACACTGTATTGAAGAAAATATATGTGCATACCATCTTCTTCCATTTCTTTTCAGGAAGCAGTCAACAACCAACAAGCGGGTGAAAATACTTTCCTACAAATCACTCATCAGGCCCATTCTAATGTATGCATGGCAGGCAACAACGACGTAAAACTGGAGGAAGATAGGGTTATTGGAGTGCGAAATCCTTCGAGCTTGCAATGGCTTGTACAAACGCGAGAACGGACGGCCCTACTCCAACCGACAACTCTACCGAGATGCAGCGGTGAAGTCAATTCAAGACGTTAATCGAGTGAGCGCCAAAAAGGATAGCGGAGTATACGATAGAACCATGGAGGCAGCCAACGCTTAGAGATAAGTTGTTAATAAGAAATATATCAGATAAATATTGTTTTAGAGTATAATTAAATTATAATAAAAATAATAATACTATAAAAATATACACTTCGGGTGTAATTAGTAAGAAATTTTAATAGCATAACTGATATAAGGAATCAAAAAAAAAGTTTGTATTGGGCTCTGGGTACAGCCATTAGGCAAAACACGAAGGTTAAGTAATATGTTAAGAATAATTGTAAAGAAAAGTACATAGAAACAAACATCACCCATTAAATTACATGAACTTGAATTAGTTTTGAAAAAAGCTAGACTAAGACGAACAACGTCTGACTTGATTGGTTATTTTTTTCTGTAAAATAAATCCTAAAGCGGCGGTCAATTGACTTCTTTATAAACTAGATCATTAGAGTGTAAAGAACACAATCGAAAGTCTCCCACATATGCAGAATAATCACTATGCAAATAATTTACATCACGGGACCTTTCCCAACTTGAAGGAAACAACTTTATTTGGACTCTGAACACCCGGTACGTATCAACGATTCTTGTGAAATGAAAGTAATATGAAATGTCTGACAATTTTCCAATAAATAACAAATAACGTATCATTCATCAACAACAAGGAATAGGGAAAACAAAGTGAGGGAGTTGTTTTGACCCGGCAGGCTTCGAAATCTATCTTGCTGTGGCTTCAAATTACAGGAGTTGACTAACATTTTTTATGTGCGTTGATGTCTAGTGTTTTTTGCTATTCGTGTTTTTATTAACATTCACTTTTGAAGTTGAATTTAGGATTTATTACTTCCAGTTTATGATTTATGGGAGTTAACAGAAACTTTCGTCGAAACAATGCACCTCTTCAGTTATTTATTGAACTTGAGAAGATTTATCGACGTGATACACTGCATTTTGCAATTTTCTGCCATACACTTTTCCATAAATGAAAGTAATACACGAACAATATCATATTCAGCTTGGAACTACAGTGCAATGTGCATCCTGTCCGTTTACTCTTCTTAACTCCTATACGAGGAAAACTATTACAATGTAACTTTTGTTTTGGGCCGGCTATAAAATTTATGCTCGGGTATGGAACAAGCAATTTTTGATGGGAACTTTTCCCTGAATCCTGATGGTGATAACAAAATAACAAATCAAATTTTATTGCTGTAAACACAGACAGGAAGTAATTTAATATAAATGAGAAAGTGTTCCACATATAAATTGAAGCGAACAACACACTTGCAGTGAATTATGGATGTGCGAAAACAGTTTGTTGTAAATGTGTTATTCTACAAAATTTTGTTAAAATGTATTCCTTAAAGACCGTCAACATTGTTGGATTCTTTTTTCTATGGCTTCCGGTACGACTTTTATACTAGTTACAACAAATTTCATAACAGCTTTGGTTTAGCGAAGTAGGAAAACAAGTAAATATGTTAACTATTCATTGTCAACGACAAAAAACCACAAAATCTTAATTTAAACCGTATTAATCTAGTGATACATCTTTGAATCAGTTTATTTGAGATTTTTTAATGAAACTACTCGAGCGCATCCATTATTATTTCTTGAAAGTTGAAGAACTGACAGTTTTATGGGTTTTTACGTTTTTAGCGGCCAATCAATGTGTCATATATTTGATCGGACACACAATTTTGTGTAATTTTACAAGCCAACTTTCGTCGATTATAGATTTAGATAGCCTAAAATAATAAAAGCAAAATGTAAATCTACTATATTCACATTTAATTTTATAATAAAATGGAAATGGCACATTATAAGAACTTGTGTACTTGTCACTAATTATTTTTCATTTATTTTGTCGTAGATTCTCTGTAAATAAGAGCGTGTCGTATCTCGAAGAAGACAACGATGTAATGTCATCAGTGATGAAGAGACCTCGGAAGTAAACCATCTGTCCAGGCATCAGCTCTTATTAAGGACTGAACTTAGAGCTACTGTATCTTCCTAAAACAATTTACATACCATATATACCCTGCTATCCGAAAATGGAGGAGGAATGGAGCAAAAGGAAGGCAATATTTCAGAGCTTTCAAATTTTTTAAGATATCTAGATAATCCTGTTCACTGCTTTGGACTTTTTTTGACGTCAAACTTTGAACATTTTTCAGCTAGGCTCCAGGGGTTTGAGGCTTGAGGGGCATTCAACAAGTACTTAGCCTACAAAATAATAGCGAAAATTTTGGAAAAATTGCAATTTATTTTTCCACTTAATCTCATTCAAGCTCGATACATTTGGCTCAGCAACGCTTCAACTTTTTCAACCCGGCTAAAAAATATGTTTACTCGAGGGCTGCAAAATAGGTCTCCGTGACCACGATGATCTCCTCATTCGACTCGAATTTATTTCCGGCGAGTGATTTTTTCAGGTTTGGAAACAAAAAGCAGTCACGGTGGGCCAAGTCTGGAGAGTACGTCGGATGGGGCAACAATTCGTAGCACGATTCGAACAATTTGGCCATGGCTACGACGGAAGTGTGAACCGGCGCCTTGTCAAGGTGAAACAGCACTTTTTTCTTCGTCAAACGGGCCATTTTCTCTTCAATTCGACGTTGAATCGGCCCAATAAGTCAGCATAATAGCGCCCCGTGATTGTTCTACCTTTCTCGAGGTAATCAATTCGGATCACACTCTGTGAGTCCCAGAAAACGGTGGCCATCACCTTTCTGGCCGATTGAACAGTCTTGGCCTTCGGAGCACTTTTACCGGGTGAAGTCCACTGTTTCGACTGTTCCTTGGTCTCTGGAGTGTACCAGTGACTCCATGTTTTTGGATTTCCATGTCATTGGATTGCACTGAAGCAGCGAAAAGCACGTCACCGATGTGGTCTCACGGTTACGCTTGTTTTCTGGTCTGAGCAAAGGCTTGTTTTTCTGGTCTTAGCAAAAAAAACTCTTTTGTAATAGCAGGGCCATCGCCTGGCAAGACTAAGTACTAGTTGAATGACGCTCGTATGGAATTGACTCAATAATACATGGATAAAATTAATGATTAAACATGGAACAAAACAGTATATTCGTGGAAAACCCATGAGATTCGGTTGCAAGAACTGGTCTATTTTTACTCGTCTTGGTTAGTTGATATATGCGCAAGGAATGGAAATACCGACCCAGGACTTGTGATGTTTTATGCCTCAAATCTAAATCGCTGCCTGAAACTTTAAAGTTTTATATGGAAAATTTTTTTACGTCTTTACTGGTACATGATGAAATAAAGCCATAAGAACACGATGAGACGGGAGCAACAACAGCTAAATAAGTTCAAAAAGCACCCTTCAAAGATACAAGAGAAATGAAGGCTATCAAAGGATATTTTTACCAGTGTGCAGACACTTTGCCTGACATCGCTCTCGTTCGTTACAATGGTAACAATATTGTTGTTACACCGAATCAAGCGCTGTCTTATTTTTAACTAAGGCTAAATGCTTTGGTGGATAGCGCAACGAAGACAAAGGGCCAGAAGACAGTTGAAGGAGGAATCAACGCTAGAGAAATATAATGGGCCACGAATTGTGCTGCGCTGATTCTGATCACCCTTGCTTGATTTCGGGACTTCACTTGAGCGTATGAATTCTACTGCGCTGCGTCCAACACGAATCTCCACTCCAGCTTAGTTTCGGGACTTCAATGAATTCCTCTGCGCTACCTCTGACCACCTCTGCTTCCCCCAACACGAATCTCCACCTCAGCTTGGTTTCGGGACTTCAATGAATTCCGCTGTTCTACGTCCTGATCACCTCTGCTGCCTGCTTACTATCTTCTTGGCCTCGATCTTAATCAAAATTTTATCTTGTGCTTTGTAATTCAAAGGTGTTCTGACTCGAGGGCTTATGGGGACAAGAACTTCAAACAGCACCTAATACTTCTTGATTCTCTTTATTATCCCCAATACCTTAGTCACATTTTCTATCCTTTAATTTCCACCCTTGAGTTACAATTTCTATATCCTCTATTTCCTACTTGACAAAATTTCTATAGTTTATTTTCCATAACTTGATACTGGGTTTCTACCTCTATACCAATATTTTCCTATCCTACATATAGCAATATGTTCACAACAAACAAGTGAATCATATCAATGGAAAATTCCTTCCAAAAGCGTTCCAAGAAATTTTTTTGTTGTTGTTTTTATGTCGCCTACTTATCGGAATACGTAACAACGCTCTTGTCAACACTTCTATCCCGGTAGAGAAGAATTTTCATAATCAAAAAGATTCTGTTGGCAATTGAAAGAAGTTCCGTGGTAGGTTTCCAGCGGGGGTGTGTGTTAGTGTTTAACGGCTAGTTTAGAAGTAGTTTAGAAGCAAATTAAAGCTAATCATTGTTAGAATTATTAAATGCCATAAAATTTTGATTAAGCACTTTTATTAAAACACCCCTGACGTGTATGTAAAGTAATCGGGATTGTTAGTGCCAATCACACATGCGTAATATCGTTGAAAGACTGCCCGTTTTTGGAAAGGAACTGAACGGCGTGCGTATGCCTGATTTTTCCGCACGATCAAAGGAATCAAACATTTTCTCGAATTTATCTTTAAATCGGATGAAATGCAAAGGTTATTTCAGACAAACTAGATGAATGTTGGCTTTGACGCGGTTCCTTGACGTTTGGAAAAAATACATGAACTACGATGTTAGTTCAAAATACCGTGACTAAGCTGCTGAACACTTCCTGGATAGTGTTATTGCAGCCAAAAAATTGATTAGCTTATCAGTTATAGCCCTCTAGGAATTGGCTAGTGATGCCATGACTTGGTATTGCTCTTAAGGCTTCAGGAATAATTGCGTTTCATACATACTACTATGAAAATTAAAAATCCTCGTTCCTAATCCTGGTTGTTGAATTTCAACTCACGTCCTGGGAGACCGTGCAATTAAGCAGATAAATAGCACGAACTCAATGTTTGATTTATCCAATTTTATATTGAATACGATTCAAGCGAATGCATGTCCGCAAATAATATTCGGATTTGCAGTACATGAAGCACTTAGAGTTTAGTGAAGTGATCGAGAGTCACCTAGACCTCGATGCAAAATTGGGTATTGCGTACAGTTTTGGTCTTCTAAACCAGGAATGTATCATTCTCAACATTGCAGCACTTACCAAGTCTACTAATTTCTAATCGCCACTAACTTCACTTAATCATTATTTTTTGCTAATAACCCAAGACGTGAAAGTAAAAATGGTTACATCTTTACAACGATGAAATCAAATACAACTTTCGAAAGTCTGAAACGAAAATATTGCGTTTTTGGGTCGGATTTAATCGTAGATAAGAAACTGCGAAAACGAAATTGGCTTCAAAGTGCTCCAAAACCTTATCTGTGCTATCCACCGATTGAGTATCTATATTCGAGAGAAAGATTTTGGGTAATAGTTCTTCTTAGCGACTGGAGACCATGAAAACAAAATTGAAGAAAGTATTAAAGATTGCTTTCAAGGCTTGCTATAAAAGCGGCTCAGTATTTGGGAATTTCAGAACCAGAGACAGGAGTGACGTGATTCACAGATCTGTAATAAAAACACTGATAATCAAAAAATCATACAACGAGGGTTAGAACCATATTAACTTTGCCGTAAATATCATGTGTTACCATTGGCATGGTTGCCAAAAGCACATTAACAAAAGAATAAGAGTTATTTATTTAACTCTGCTGTACACATTTGTCGGTAATAATTGTTTATGAAATCTTTTAACCAAGAGTAATGCTGTGGTTCCGGTCTCTACTTTAAAAAGTCTGTTGAGAGATTCTCACTCCAAAAGAAATTGTTGGCCTTATTTTGTAAAAACATAAACCGTCAAAAAATATGTTCTTTACTTCGGTAAACCTCAACTTTGTGTCACGTTTCGTCTGACACTGAATTTTTTAAACTTGATGCGCCACTATGGCGACCCATGTCAAACACAAGAAAGTGTGCTTAAAACATAAGATGCCTGTTTATAAGTGCAGTTGAAATAGTACTCCAGTTTTGTTCCGATGTTTGCGGTAACTTCAACCGAGTTAAGAAATCATCGGATTTTGTGGGTTACGTGGACTCTCATCTGGAGTGTTATTCACACTACTCCTTGCTGATAAACGTGTCAGAATGTACTAAGAGATCGAAAAGTACACCCCTTTCATGATGAGCAACTTCTGCATGCATTCCAAATTCAGTTTTCCGAGAACTTTGATTTCATATCAATCACATCGGCGCAGTTTTGAAAACAGCTAAATGCAGCCAACATGCAATTCTTCATTTTAACCAATACCTCCATACTATGCCAGTTACAATTACAATGAACTGTGAGCAGAAACGAAGTATAAGCTATACTATTTTAGTTCAGTGAAAAACACTACTCATACAATTGACAGCAAATATTGCATTTTTAGAGTGCATTATTAGCGGTTACTATATTTGAAAACTTGTGTGTGTATGCATCAATGTCATGATATCTTCCAGAATATGATTTCTCATTTCACCTGCTTTGTACTGTACGGAAACGATATCAGATCGTTGAAACGTATAAAGCAAAGGATATTTGAAAGCCATCCGTTTATGATGTATCGTCCATGATTGTAAGCACAGGGGGCGAAAGGGAAATGGACAGGCATGATAACGATAGCACTGAAGGCAGTGCTTGAGTTTTTCCTGCTAGAATACAGCAGAAAAAGGCAACGGGAGCAAAAACGAAGAGAGCAAAAATGCATTCGACCTACTCGGGGGAAATCAACAGAGGAGATTAAAATGAAATATATGCTAACTCCGGAAAAATTACTTTTTTCCTGCTTTTTTCGCATCTCCACAAGTCCATCTTGCTATTGCAAGCTTGTCAGCACGTTCATATTCGAGCTCATTTCATTCACTTCGCATTCTCGACGTCTACAATTTTTTGACTTTATCACATTTCTAGGACTCTAATGATTGTCAGAAGCGTGAATCAACTGCTGTTTAAAGACGAATTCTATTTTCACGGAAACAGTTGCTTGTAGCACTTAAATGTGAATAATTTCATTCGTTAGGCCATGATGCCCTGTCTAGAATATATTTTCTCAGGGGTGCTGCTGTAGGCGATGCAGCAAGCATTTATCACATCCATAAAATATTATCTGACTGGCATATAGGCTCTCATGGAGAAAATTTAAGGCATTAGGTTTTTTTTTTTTGGTTGGGAGGTGAAGGCTATTTACGCCCTGAGTGTTGGACTACCAGTGGTACACAGCAACTGAACTACCGACTAAAACCCTCCCCTGTCACACCGAGAACTTAGCCTGGAACTGTTTGTCACATTACATCGGACTAGGCCTCTTACGTCTCGCCTACCGGCACCCTCGGATTGGAGAGATTACTCCCTCAGCAGGGATGGTCAGGTAGAGAGGGATTACGGAGAGAGTGAGCCCTCTTCCCTCTGCGCCCACAGGCGATCGACGATGTCCTTCTTCATAGTGAGAACCGCCCGAGCGAAGTGCGACATACAGTTCCATTTGTCTTTAGACACCAGCATCTTCTCCACCATGGTATCTGGAGAGATCTCCCCTATTCTCTCCCTGGGATGTACACGTTGTCTCACCCACCGTTCGTATGTGAAGAAGGTGTGGCAGCCATCATCCGAAATCCCCGGGCACAACAGGCAGTCTAGGGACCTTGACTTTCCCATTTTGTGCAGGTAAGACTGAAAACACCCGTGTCCGCCGAAAAGCTGTGTCAGGTAGTAATCAGTCTCGCTGATTACTATGCTTTCGATTGAGCCACGGCTCCAGGTCCCTGATTAGGCGCGCGGTTCATCTGCCCCGTGTTTCATTTACCCACTCTTCCTACTACAGAGCGAGAGTCCTTCTTCTCTCCTCGCGTGAAACAGCCTATCTACCTTCTTCTCCTCTACACAGGTAGAGCCTCCTCCGTTCCTAAGCAAGGAGCACAATAGGTGTCGTACCCGCGATTACCAGCACTGCCGGCTCAGAGACAGTGCGGTATGCAGACGCAACCCGCAGAGCATCTCGTTTTTGCACCTGCATCAGTCGCTTCCGGTACGACTCCTTACTGAGAGCTTCAGCCTAAACTTCGGAGCTCATCAGTAAGCGTCTCCTGGTCGCGACGGGTCCCTCAATGTTAGCCATTAGACATTCGCTGACGCTCTATCAATCGCTTAGTTAATCATTATGCCAAGGTATTTGATCGTCTTCTTGAACTCAATGATTTCTTCGCCAATCCGGATGGGTATCAAGCGTCACGAGTAATAGAATGCGCTTTGAGTAGTGATTGTGGACTTCTGTACGCTGAACCGCGTTCAACACTTCTTTAATCGCGCCAATCGTGGATCGCCCCGCCCTGAAGCCGTATTACTGAGGTGACAGATCCCCTGCGGCTTGGATGGCCCCCCGAGTCTCTCTCTCTCTGATGAGTTTCTCGAGCACTTTCTCGGTGGCGTTCAGCATACATAGGGGCCGATATGCAGATGGTAGCTCCGGATTCACTTTTCCCTTGCTGATCTGTATAAGCCTCGCCTCCTTCCAGCAATTTGGGAATACACCCTCTTGCAGGCATGCATTGAATATGCTAGGCAACATGTCAGGGCAAAGATGGTACACAAGCTGTAACACTTCTGCTGGAATGCCGTCTGGTCCTTTCGCCTTCCGCATTTTTAATGTGAGCATCGCGTTGTCCAGCTCCTTCGCAGTGAAAAGCGGGCAGTCAACAGGACTTTCGTCGCATGGAGCATCAAAACGGACGGGGTGCAAAGGGAAAAGTGCCCGGACAACCTCGTCCATTCTCTCTATCTCAAGCACACAAGGCGTCCTTGAGGTTCTGAGCCTACGCATGACCAGCTTATAACCCAGGCCCCACGGGTCTCTGTTGATGTCCTCAATGAGGTTTTTCCAACAGCGAGCTTTGCTTTAATTGACTAACTTACGAAGAAGTTTCCTAACCAACCTGTATGCCGTCATTCGGGAATGTGACTCATACAGATCCCTTGAGCGTCGGGATTCGCGGCAGAGTCTATGACATTCTTTTCGCTTTTCAGCGATATCTGTTGCCCACCAGTACACAGTAGGCTTATCGCGTCGTGGCCGCCGACGGGGCATAATGATTTTGCACGCAGACGTGATGAGTTTCATAGTAGAGTTCACTGCGGTTTTGGCTGAGACTCCCCTGGTCCGCGTCATGGTTTCACTTCCCATGAGAGCTCCGGCGAACTTCTCGACATCCATTTTGGCGATGTTTCAACCTACGACGGAAGGTTGTGTTGCTGCGCGTCGAGGAGCACGCTCGCCAATTTCGATTGCAATATACTGGTGATCACTCGCCGAGTAGTCCTCCAGTACCTTCCATTTGCGTATCATGGGCACAAAGGAATCTGAAGCAAACGTCACATCTGGGATGGCTCCCGAGCAGCCTCTTCGGCGAAAGGTTGGTGTGTTCCCAACTTTCATGACGACAAGTTCAGTCCTAGCCTCCATTTTCAAGATTCGTTTCCCTCTGGAGTCTGAATGAGGCCGCCAACAAGGATTCGCCCTTCTATGCTCGAAAAGGCTCCCTCCAATTCGCCGAGCTTATACTGAAAAGATGACATTGGCTCATTTGGCGGGAGGTAGACACTGACGAATGTCATATCCACACACCTGATCAGCGCAAAGCCATCCCCGGTGGTGCAGATGTGATCTGGGAGCCGAATACTGCCATGGTTGAAGCCATTCATTATGTATCAACGGAACATGATGTATCAACATGGAATATCAACGGGAATTCCACTTTTAACGAAGATAGAATAGGGGAAAGCTGCCTTTTCTATCAAGGAAAAAAGGTTCCAGGGTCAGATGGGATTCCACCTGAGGTACTACAGATAGACTTTTACCTTTTGCCTGACCTGCTTCTGCTGATTTCTAAAGATAATGTGAATCCTGGGTGCTAGACTGCGGCTTGAACTGCCTTATGAGTCGCGCTTGATTGGCAAAGCAATCAATGTCGTTGAGCTAGTCACTGGAAGCACATTTAGCCAAGCCTAACTCAGACTAATTTCAAAAATTAGGCGGATAAGAGACTGGATTACCGCTCACGGATTCAAGCGGGCATTGAAAATAACCGACAAATTCTGATAAAATAGTATCCCCAGAGTAAGACCTTTGAGGGCTAGGGACGCGCTGGTTGAATGTAAATTGGCAGTGAAATGTCTGGGCATCCTGATCGACTCAAAGTTGAGTTTTTTCTAACAAATCATAGCAATAGCTGACAAGGCGGCAGTGTACGTAACTCTCTCGATCAATGACTATCTGGATCAAAACTGTTGGGCGTCGCTCTCAGCAATGAGTTCACCGAAGGCGGTTGGCACTGGTGCAGAGACAAGGAGCGCTGCAAATTGCATGTGCATATCGAAAGACTCCATGACGGCAGTGCTGATAATCGCAGGGATGATATGAATGGCCCCTTGTTCAATCTTTGCGAGAGAAGGCAGAAATTTTTACTTGCGCGTAAGCGAAGAAAGCAAATAAAAAGTAACTTGGGACGAAAGACAACGCTCTATCAGCAATTGGCAACAGTCCTGGAAGCGAAACACACGGAAAACACGTCGAGTACGCGGTGAGACCGATTTCTGCTCGACCCAGCTATTAAGCGGGCATGCTTGTTTTCGGTCTTACCTACACAATATTGACATATTACCGCCTCTGAACTGCGTGTCTCGGAGGATAGGTTGATGACGCCTATTACACTTTCTTATCTTGCAAAAGATGAAGAGCGCAGTGTGTGGACCTCTTCAGAGAACTTAGATAGCTCTGTCCTGAAACTATAGTTGAAGAAATGTTGAAAACGGTTGACAATTGAAATCGCGTGACACGATATGCCCGATTAGTTTAGACACTGAAAAAAGCGTCGTGTCGAAGACGGGTGATGTTTTTTTCTATCACTTCCTTCCCGCTGGAGTAAAGATTCCTATAATTTTAAATGCATCTCTAGAAGTAGGAACATGAAGCTTACCCTGAAGTTATGTGTCAAACGGTTTCAGGCTAGATTCTCCGGTTGACAGGGAAGGTGTTTAGTGGGTATTCCAGAAGTATTGCGCATTCCCTACTGAGGGCGTAAATGCCAAACGCAAAAGCCAGTTTTATAGTTCTACTCCTGTGCGTTGGTTTCACAAATTAAAATATGTTTTAACTTATTCTATGCTTACATATAGGGGAAGGAAATTAAATTATATTTTCCCTTTCGTTAAATGTTTCGTAATTTATAATTTAAAAGGTACCTTAATTTTGTGTTGCCAAAGTTTGAAGTTCTTTCTGATCCTTATGTTGGCTGCTTAAAGCCTTTCTAAGCAATTCCAGCATGAATTAGTTTTCTGGTGGGCAATCGATGTAGAGAATATTGAAAGTTTTGAAAAGTTCAAATATAAGCAAAGCATGACCAAAAGACAAAGCTTTGATCCTATAAATCAAAGTAAAGACATTGTTACTTGCTCTTCGAATGAAATTTTTGAAACACTCGAACAACAAACCGAAAATATTTTTTCGGCATTTTTAAATGGCAAGGTTTATCGGTGAATTTCGAAAACTGGAACTCGGAAGCAAATTGTAGTTTGTCGTTGAAGGACCTTTATACGATGAACTGAAATTTTGAACAACTTTGGAGTTCCCTGTGAGTAGAGACAAAAACAATTATAATTATTCTGCTGTCTTATCCAGGCCTCAAATGGAAGGAATCCTGCGCTTTATTTTTTTTTTTGTTTTCTTTTGACTTTTATTAATTGTATCAATTTCTAGATTGACAAAACTAGATCTTCGCTTTTGCACGTTAGCTTTTGGACCTTGGAAACAGGGCGGCCAGCATTCATTACTACTTGGGAAGAAAGTGCACCAGAAACGGTTTGCATAAATGGACTTCTCAGTGTTTCGTTTCATCTTCAACGGACTGCAATGGTCTGATGAGTGCGTTTTCCTACAGTGGTATATATTTGCAGTGATACGCTTTGTTCTTGCATCTTCTTGTGTTTACTACAATTTTTTCTTAAGAGAGCATCCATGACTGCCTTGAAATTATTGCGAACATTATCGGGTATGGTCTGAAAAATATCCGCTGCTGCCTTTTTCACCAACCTGTAATCAAAACAAATTCAATGGTGTAGTTCAACATAAATGTGACCACTTGATTTCAGTTCTTCAAGCTCGTATTCAAGTTTGACGACTCGATCACTAATATTTCGTTCTCGGCAAGGATAATCATTCTTCAGTAACAGCTACTCGGTCGTCAATAACACATTTAAAAAGCTTCAAATGCATTTTTAGTTCGCAAAGTTTTTCCATTTTAGAGCCTGTTTCTTCTAACGACCACTGCACATAATGTTGAAACTCACAAATCGTTTCACCGTGATTTTGAATCTTTGATCACCTTACTCTCAAACATTAAGAACTATTCTTCTAAGCTACGACAATTGCCAATAAATTTTTATAAGGATGTCAGTCAGAACTTATACAGATTTTTTAAACTTTCAGTTCTTTCTGTAAGTTTTGCTCATTTTCTTTCAATTGCATCGATTTGTAGCGTTTGTGTGACATTTACCATCCTACGAGTGTTGTGTCGCCTTCACAGTTCTTCCGAGTTCTAGCTCTTGTTCCAATGCATTTCCAAAATGTCTCCGTTGTTGAAGTTTAGCATACCAATTTGTCAGTGCGGTATCCAGGTTCTACTATGTCTTTTTATTAGTTGTCATTTCACAAAATGCTCAAACTAATCAAAAAATAGGACGCTTCCTTTTAATTTTGCGAATTTTTGATGTACGAAATCGATTTTCGACCGGAATCGTTCGGTCTTCTTCAGCGACTTAATTTATTTTCTTTACAATTTATGCTTCAGTATTAACTGGTATAAGGATACTTAATCTACAGCTGCTTAATCTAAGTAATAATGCAAAATTACTTTCAAAGGTAATTACTAAAGCTATGAAGAATATTTTAAAAAATATTCGATTTTTCAACATCAGTCTACTATATACTGGTTTTCTTTCACTTGTTCGTGTCCTCGCATCGCTTGATTCCACCAATAATAACATTCGTTTTGTAAAGTTCATGAAATTTATTTAGTTCAAGAGGTTTTTCCAGTATGCGTCAGGAAAATTCTAAATTCACAATCCTAGCAAAGGTTTCTTCAATGTACTTTAACTTTCGATACCAATTCGGTTTCCGTACGTTTTACTTGATAACATTTATTTTCAAACTATTCGTCAAATAAATCACTTCTTATATTATTCTATTTGCTGGGACCATAGTGAAATGTGCTTTGGAAATTCAATTTTCCAAATTAATAAGCAATGTCTGCAAAATACGAAATACCATTTCGATTTGGACGTTTTTAAATCAGCCGACATTTACATAGCAACGTTTCAACCTTTCACTACCAAATTATATCTTTAACTTTTGTAAATTCATCACAACCATTTATTAAAATTTGGCAATTGATTTCAGAAAGCATCTCATACAGAAAGCATATATGTATTTAAAAATCGGTTATTAAAAGGATATATATAATAAAAACTGATTTGCTAAGGAAGGCTCCTCACTGGTTGCGTTTCGGTTTTGATATTTACAAATAACTGAGACGAGAACATCTGTAGAATTATCACATTGGAATGTTGACTAGTGTTTTCCAAATTAAACACTTTTCATTTTTTTACTATTAAATATGACTTATTGAATCGTTATAGCCCTAGTTGTACTTGTTTTTGAATTTGAAATTTAAATAAAAGTAATTTCGTTTGGACTCTTACTGAGAATATGGTTTTGGTATCATTGCAAATATATAATAAACAAGCCTTACTTCGTCTCCAGAAAATCATTATTTCCTTGTTTTCCCCAAGCAGAAAAAAATGAGCTGATTGGCGTCTACATCTTATTAATTTGCTTTGCCTCCTTTGCAGTTTCAATGCGTAAATGATTTTAGGCCTTTAGTCAAAGGAAGAGCCGGATTCTCTCACCTGAAACTTTCCCGTTACTTTGTCCACAAACATAGTATAGAATACTACAGTTATGTGAAGTCAAGAAGAGTTCTCTTCTACCACGGTCTAATAACTTTCAGCGAACTAATTAGTAAGTTTTATGCGAAAAGGCTTAGGCCTTGCCAAAGTAAATAAAAACTTTGCACAGCCTCTCTTTGTTGGCCGGTACTTAATCCACTACGAGAAACTTTAATCCACTCGAACTCGTGTTCTTCTGAGCAGCAGTATTTGCTTTTACATCAGGTAGTAATCCTGTTAAGAGCTTTTGAATGAGTTGGATTCTAACCTTGGGCGGTATTTGGTACATGTTAAAGATAGACTAACAACGTTAGAAGGAAGGATTTTTGACTTCAGGTATGGGACGTGATTTGTTTGAACAATGTTAGCACTTAAAAGGTTCCTTTCTGTTTGAAAGCGTTGCAATATGGATGAATTTGTATTATTAGTCCTTTAACAATGTGGGTAGAGACTATTAATAGCCCCAATTGGACTTAACTAGCAATAACGCAAAAAACAGTGAAGATATAAAAGGAAAGATTAAAATTCATTAATTTTCTCATTATTCGAGCTCAAAATAGTAGTTAACGTATAAGGAAAAAAATGTTCTTTGCAGCGAAATAGTCAGCACTCCTTTAATAATAAAAATTACATTATTTTCCTCTTTTGAATGGTTTAATTTTATTTTCAATAAAGAAGCCAAATTAAGATATTAGTTAACTAATATCTATATATTAGTTAACTAACTTATATATAGAAAACTAATATCTATATATTAACTCTGGGTGACTTGGGTCCGCCGGGCCTTGCTTTGTGGGTCTCGAGGACGCGTTTCGGCTGCATACAGCCATCTTCAGCTCGTTCTGGTGTCTTTGTCGCGGTATCCATCTTTTTATATGTGAAACTTTTATCGGAGGGGTAGGTCTGGTTAATTAGGTGTTAACGAGAGTCATTAAGTTTGGGTCTTTTCAGGATCGTGGGATTATCGTTGTCGGGTTCGTCGCGTTTTCTTTTTTTTTTTTTTTGTTTTTTTTGACAAGGATTGGGTCGAGGACTGAAAATATTGTGTCGGAGTTGGTCATTATTTGTTCGTTGATAATATTTCCGTGGGTTTTTTTTGTGTTTGTAGATCTCTAATTTCTCTAGTACGTCAAGTCTAAGTCCCTTCTTTTGTTTGTGTAGTAGCGTCATTGAGTTTGCCATGGTATCGGGTTCGTGTGTGTGATTCTGTAGGTGTGTTGCGTAGTTGGAGTCTGCTTTGTTATGTGTAAACGAACGTATGTGCTCCTTATATCTAGTTGTTAGTTTCCGTGTCGTTTTTCCTATGTAAACCATGTCGCAGTCCCTGCATGTTAGTTTGTATATGCCGCTGTTGTTGTATGTTGGTGTGCTGTTGGGCTTCGGTGTTAGTTTGTTTCCGATGTTGCTGTTGGTTTTGAACGCTGTATGTATTTTGTATTTTTTAAAGAAGCTTGCTAGCTGGTATGTCTACTTGCCTACGTACGTCAATGTGGTCCATTTGTGTGCTTCCTTCGGTTCGTCTGATGGTTGGCGTTTTTTCGTCTTTTGCTGTGCAATCAGTTTGTTCATATCACGTTTCCTGTATCCGTTATTGTCGGCTATCTTATATATGTTGTTCAATTCGTCGGTGTAGTCGCTGGAATTCGTAGGGATGGAGTGTAGTCTCTGCACCATTGATCTGTATGCTGCTAGTTTGTGTTGGATGGGATGGTTAGATGAAGCGTGTATGGTGTGGTCTGTAGTAGTCGGTTTTCTGTAAATTTTGTGTTCCAAATGGGCTTCTCTGCGTATGATGGTTAGGTCCATGTAGTTGAGTTCTCTGTTTGACTCTTTCTCCATTGTGAACTTTATGTTGGGGTGGATGTTGTTCATGTATGTGAGGAGTTCGTCTTCCGCGTTCGAGTCGATGATGATAAAGCAGTCGTCCACATACCGTTTGTAGTATACGATCTTATATTTTTCTACTATTTTTGGTATGTGTACTTCCTCTATGCTTTGAAGGAAAACTTCGGACATTATAGATGATATTGGGTGTCCCATGCCCAGTCCGTCTTCTGCAATGTAGATGCTGTTGTCGAACTCAAAGTAGTTCTGCTGGAGTGTGATCCTGACGAGGTTCACCAGTTCTTCAGTGAACCGTCGGCTGTTGTTCAGTTGTATTCTTCCTCTTGCGAGATCCAGCGTTTCATCGACGGGTATGGAGGTGTAGAGGTTGGTGATGTCCAACGAAAGAAGCCGATAATTGTTTTTCAGTGTTAAAGATTTGGTCGAGGTGGCTAGTTCCTGACTGTTCTTGATGGTGTATACGTCTTCAAGATTGAGGGCGTCTACCAGTACAGATGCTAGATGTTTTGACAGTTTGTAGGCGGGGGCTGGACGGTAGTTGACGATGGGTCTGATGGGGATGTTGGGCTTGTGAAGTTTAGGTTGTGCTTTGAGGAGTGGTGTTGAAGGGTTAGGGTCTATGTACCGATATTTAGCGTTCGGGGGTATGATCAGTGGTGCTCGTAAAAGTGCATTCCGTATGGCCGTTTGGTATTTGTTCGTGGGGTCTCTGGTTGCCCTGGTGTATCCGTTTGTGTTGATGAATTCCTTTGTTTTTTCAATGTAGTCAGCTGTCTTCATTATCACTGTTGTGTGCCCCTTGTCGGCCTTTGTTACGGTCAATTGGTTGCTGATTAGCTTCTCCTTTATGTCCCTAAGAGTGTTTTGGTCTTTTTTCTGGTACGTCCTGTTTGTGTTTGTCCTTATCTTTTGTAGGATGTTCAATGCTCTGTGTCTCGCGTGTGCCTGTTGTTCTTGGGGTAGCTTGTTGATGGCTGTTTCCGTGTCTACAGTTAATTGTTCGATATCCATGTTTCGCTTTGTATTGTGCAAGTTGTGTTTGAGTCCTTTGTCCAGCAGCAACATTTCTTCTGTAGTGAATAGTGTGTCCGTGAGATTGACTGTGCGTTGATAAAAGCTGTTAGTTGATTGGGTGGTTTTTGCGTTCGATTTTTGGGTTAGTTTGTTGATTTTCTTCTTCATGGCTTCGTACTTGTCCTTTAGTTCGGCATTTAGTCGTTGCTTTAAGTTTTCGTGTAGTAGTAGGTAGTTTTCCGTTTGTATCGTGTTGGCAATTTGAAGGTGGGTTTTTAATAACTGTGTGTTAATTTCGTTCTTCTTGATGTGCAGTCCTTTTATCTCGTTCCTTATCCTTAAAGTTTCAGCGCTGCGTTGTGTCCATCGGGCAGCGATTGTATCCTGCTTTGTCTTCATTTGGGCGTACGTTGGTGTCACGCTTTTTTGAAGGCATTGCTTGTTAAACCAAATGTAGGCTATGGTTCGATGGAGTCGTCTCGTAAGGTTGATAAATTGTCTCAACATTATCGCCTGGCTGGCTGTGTTGAAGTTCGTTTTTCTATATATTAGTTAATAACTAATATATTAGTTAACTAATAAGTTAACTCTTATTGCCTTTGTAATGTTATGATGTCTTTTGGAAAAGACTTCTGCAAACAATGTCTCTTAACCAATTAATTCCCAAGTGTGAAAATAAATATACTTTTGTTGATGTTTTTGTTTTTATTGTTTAACAGTTGCAAATACATTCAAAAAGAGGAAATCATGATAAAAAAAATACGGAGTTGGCTGTGTGTCTTGCACAAAATGTTGCGTAAACGCAACGTTGGGATTTCCGAAGATAAATATAATTTGCCGTTCGCTATACGAATGCAAGCTGTATTGTTAACGTAAGTGGGATTTTTTGAAGCAGTCAACATGAAGATGCGGATGCATATTCCATTATCATGAAAATTTACGCTTCTCATATTTTTGTTGTAATCTGCTTGGCATTATTAGTTGCCTCAGTTACCACAGAATTATCACTCCGTCGAACTAATAGAACTATACTAAATCGAACAAATATACGAACTAAACTAGAACTAATTGTCGAATGATCTTCTCTCTTTTTTTTTAAGACTTTTCGTAGCTCCCAAATTTTTGTTCATTGCATGGTTTTCTTTGATGTTACCAGTGGAGAAGTAGACCTCTTTCCTGCAGAATGCAAAACAGTTTGTGGGAAGAAAAATGTTATCAAAATATACACGATGTTTCCTTGGATCCTGTATTAGTGACAGTCGAGAAAGTCTAGTAACGTTGCTGTTCTTGCCTCTATATGGAATGAACTGAACTAGGTAGCCACTTGCACTGCATAAGCACCATAACTTGAATCCGAATCTGAGTGGTTTTTCTTAGATGAACCTTTTGCACCCATGGCGTCCAAAATATGGCACAATTTCTTCATCAATTGACAAGTTATGGGAAAACTGTATATTTTCTATGTTGATATCATCAAAAATAGGAAGTAATTTAACAAATTTATCAATTATTTCCAAGTCAACATTGTAACATAAATGAATATTTTCCTTTATCGAATCGAATTTTTTATTATTATTATTTTTTATTATTATACGAATATTATTTCGCAGGAGGGAAAAAATGATAGCCGGTCAGCGGTAAAATAGCAAAAAACTTAGTAAGTTCTGTTATAGTGAGTCTGAATGAATGAAGATTATGTCACAAGCGTATTTTTGTCAAAAATTCACAATCTGTTCATTCACAAGATTTTTTCACTGAAAAATAGGGAAAATCTTTCCAATGGCGTTTTTCACCTAAACGGTGTTCGATATTTTGCACCATCGCAGTTTCATCATTATCAGGAACGTTTGTATAGGTGGGATCCTCTATTTTTGGTTACAAAATGGACTTGTTATCATAATATATACTGATTGTTATTCACTAGCTTTACAAAAGTACTTCTTAACGATCCAAATTGACGAAATAAATCTAAACCGCTCTACTTGACGTTCAACAGTCAAATAACAAAAAGCAGATTACGTTTATATCGTTTGAAATCCATAATAGCACTAAAATTCTCTCTTTTACATCCTACAAGAGCTTACAAAAGGACTATTTATTGGAAAAAGGTATTTTACAAGTCTGCTCTTGCTCTGAAATGAAAAGAGTAAGCTTGCTTTGTTTATGATAAAAGGTTGTATGTATGCAGAAATCATTCTTCGAATTCACTATACAAATCAACACTGCTGTTAAGATTTTTTTTTTTGGATAAAAGTCGCATAATGGCGATCGAAAGAAGTGAATTTTGCCTAGCTCACCGCGTGGGCATGGGGGACATCCTGAAAGCCCTGATCCTTTCAGGAAACACAAACACATAAGCAGAAAAGAAACTTGTTCTTTCATATTTCTTTTATTCAAAAAATGAAAAAAATAAAAAGATAAATATAAAAAAATAAACAATATTCGATTTACTTTTTCTCTTTTCTAAGTTTTGTAATATTGTTATAGATGGCAATTTAGGAATGTAACCAACCTTTTTAATGCAAGACATAGGACCACTGAAATGAGAAAACTTCTACGGCCCATTTGTTGATCACGTCCAGAGAAGCGATGCAATTGTAATTTTACACGTCAAACTTCTTATAGTGTTGCGACTTGATTGATGATGACTTTTCCAAAGACGTCTGCATTCCACCCGGTGCATGCATTCTTCACCAGGATTCCGAAACCCACAAACACATCTACCTCGCGCTACTCGGTCGCCTACGATGCCCTCTCCCGTTCTCACTTTCAGTCTCACGGATAAGTTTTTCTCTTGTATTGGAAACTCAATTTCTGCTTTTTCACTTGGCACTTTTTTATCACTGGATCGAAATTTGAATGATTACGTCATCGATCAAGCGGCTTAGTTGTCAAGAAGTGTAGACGCCGCTGTAGTAATGAAATGAATTATTATAAACCGCCGGGAATCCATAGAGAATCGCACCACAGCCAATCCTGGGCCGACTCGAAGATCTGTTCCGTCATAGAACACTACAACAATTCACAGGAGAAACGTCGAGCAAACATGCGCGAAATTTTTGTATTCAACTTTTTGTTCAACTTTATTACTTCCCATTAAAAATCTTTCAACATTAATTCCTAATATTCCACTTTCTGTTTTTCTTCTCTTTATATTTAATTCACTTTTTAATCTCCTGCTCTGCTTCATTCTTTTTTTTATCTTTATATTTAATTCAATTTTTTCTCTTTATTTTTTTAACTTTATTTTTATTTTTTATCGTTTATTTACTTTATCTTTTTTCTTAACTTTGCATTTTCTTCCACGTTTTGTTCTTCTCTACTTTAATATTTTTACCTTCTTAAAGGTATTGGCTCACTACCAACACCCAAATTATAATCATGGAAAATTTCTTTCCAGTTAGAGTTCCCAGTATTTAATGTAAAATTTTTTTGAGACTTTTCTTTTCTTTCTTATTTTAATTGAAACTTTTTTATGTTTTCTGTTAACTTAAAAATATGAGTACAAATTCAAATGCAACCAAAACTTCATTCAATCATAACAAAGAATCCTTATCTAATAGCGCTGGCTCTCTTTTATTATTGTTTTATTTATTTATTATTCTATTTATTTTTTGTTTGTTTGTTTTTATGTCTATATGTTTTTGTCTTTCTGACTTTAATTTTTCGTACATTGTTATGATTTGTTGAAATAGTAATTTTTATGATTATGTGAATCTATCAACCTGGATATGACTCAAGTAACTCCTTTGAAAAATAAAAATAAAATATACCCTTCATGATAGTTAACATATAAAATATAACAAAAGATATTTCAAGCCACCTTTTGAAAACTGGATTAACTGTTACAAGTTATTTTCTTGTTTTTAACACTAAAACTTATCAAATACTTTTAATACTTTTAATACGCAACAATTTGTATCGTTTCCATCAACTGAAAAATAAGTATTGTGTTCGCCTTGCAATCACTTTTTACATACATACACGCAGAGAAAAACGATTTTTCAGAGCGGTACTGAATTTCAAAATCAAGTGGTTCCATTGAGGTATTTGGATTTCAATGCTTTATTCTTTCTCTATTTCTAGGTGTTCAAAAGCAATGACACTTGGAGACCAATAATAAAGACATGACAGTTCTATACAAACAACTTTTGATCCAATTTTGGATTCTTAACATAGAACAAGTAGCGGCCATTAAATATTTTTTATATTGTATTAATATTGCATTAATTAAATTAGTGCAGGAAGTGTGAAGCGATGAAGTTTTAGCAAGATGAACTCTTTTTTATAGCATAAGTGTTAAAAACACAAGAAGGCAAATTTCACTTCAAACATTTACGATGATTGAAAATTACGTGATTTAATAGCATAAGACTGCAGTTGAGAATTATTTAGTTAGAGTCCATTATTGAAAAAAAAGCAGAGGCCAGTATCGTCAAGTGCTGCAATTCCGTCACGTCAGTAGCCCTGTTAATCCTTTGCGGACGAGTGTCGGCAAATAGCCGCCCAAGCCTTTTACCGTTGCGGACGCGTGTTGGCATATAGCTGGCCAATAATTCCTTTCAAACCTATTTATGCCAGGCTATATAAACGTTGGAAACCACACGTTCATCGTCACATCCGTGTCGTTCGCGGACTCGAGTGGTTGAAGACAATTTTTTTTTTCGTAGCGACCACCCATACTTAGACCATTCTATCCACGATGGCTAAAAGATCCAGAGATGATACGTTCAATAGTGACAGTACTGATGAGTTCCCATTTGAATCTGATAACACAGAAGATTACGACATTTTTTCATCCAGTGGAAGTGAAATCCTTGCAACAAGGAACGCATCCAGGCGTTTGAATGTGGGTAGTGAAGAAACAAATATTCAGAAAAGTGAATGCTGCAGTGGTAATAAGTGAACGAATGTTACAAATCACTATACCATTCCACAAAAATAAAATTTAGATCTGGATCACGAATGCCTGGTTCACAACTAAATTCAACTTATAAAGAACCGTTAGTTTTCTTTAACTCGTTCTTTACCGATGCATTGATCAGGAAAATAGTTGAAGAGACTTATCGGTACGCAAATCATATGATACAAGGAAAACATCTCAAACAGCGGTCCATATGGCATACATGGACTTATGTTACACCAAAGGAAATGAGAGAATTGCTCGGCAAAATATTGCTTATGGGGACAATACCACTTCCGAGCCTGAAGGATTATTGGACCACAGACAAGAAAAGTAAGTTGCCAGACTTTGCTGAAATATTCAAAAGAGATCGATTCCTACAAATATTTTGGATGCTCCACACAAACAAAAATATTGAAGGAACGCGAAACATGCTAACAAGAACGCAAAAAGTTAGCAATTTTTTAGATTACATTGGCGGTAAATGTCGTGAAAACTTTGTGCCCGCTGCGGAGTTATCCGTAGATGAATCAATCATCAAATTCAAAGGGCGAATAACTTTAATTACATACAACCTACAGAAACCCACCAAGTGGGGTATTCGTGTTTATGTTCTTGCAGACGCCAATATTGGTTATATACAGATGTTTTTACCATATTATGGCAGTTTTAACACATAGAAAGTACTCAAATCAGACTTGCCAATAAGCACAAGAATGGTTTTGCAACTATATGACAATTTATTGCAATCCGATCCTGGCGCTGTAGGATACCACATCTTCAACGACCGGTACTTTTCAATCATTCCCTTGGCAGATGCCCTACTGAAAATGTTATCTAACTGGAACCATCCAGACAAGTAGGAAATTTATTCCGCCTCAAATAAAAAATCCAAAGATTGCCAAAAATGAAATCATTGCCTACAGACGGAGAGATTTACTGTTATTGGCTTGGAGAGACAAGCGTATTGTAACCATGCTCAGCACCTGTGATACCACGTCTTCAAAAGCCATCACTAAAAAATCACGCAAAGAAGGAAAAACTGATATTGTAAAACCAGATGTGATTATAAACTATAATAAATACGTGGGCGGAGTAGATAAAGCAGACAGTACACATGCACGTATTGTTACATGCGAAAGTCTGAAAAATGGTGGCGAAAATTATTTTTTTGGGGATTGGAAGTTTCAGTGATAAATTTACATCAATTACATCAGGAGCACCACAAAAAATACAATATAAAAAAGTTAAAACATATAGCATTCGTGCGCCTCTTGGTAGATCAATTGATTGGAGATTTTCCAAACGCTAATCCCAAACCTCCTTCGACATCTGGAACAGCAGAAAGACTCAATGGCCTTCTACATATAATTCGGTGGGACGAGACAGGAAGAAGTAAAGACTGCGTCGTATGTTCCAACCGAAAAGTAAAACATGGAAGGAGAGAATCCAGATACTATTGTGCTACTTGTTCGGCTAAACCGGCCTTGCACATAGGTGATTGCTTCGAAATATACCATACAAAGGTCAAATATAAAACGTCTCATGTGTAACAAGGACTAACTTTATTTGTTAATGATTTTGTTGGATTTTATGAAAAAGTGATTTAAATAAAGCTTTAGTGTTTATAACACAACCGTGCGACGTGAATATTTTCTTTAATGCGCGCTCCAATACCTGTCGTCCACAGCGACGCTCGCCCGTCGGGCGTCTCCGTCCGCAAAGCGTTAATTTTGTTACACCAATTCTGTTTTTTTGGAGGAGCTGTTACCTTGAGACAAAAAAGGTTTGATTTAGTCTGCAGTCTTTCCTGTCATTTCAAATCGTATTTCTTTACACAGAGTTTCGTCTAGTACCCTTTTTACTCTCGCTTAAGGACTTTGGTAGTAAATATTCTAATAGCACTTAGCCAGTATATCCTGCTACTGCTAGATAATCCTCTCTTTAAAATACCTCTACACCACTGTGTTCAAGAATCCTTGTTGGCTTTACATTTACATAGGTGGTTGCAGTTCTGCATAGAAACCAACACTGTTGTAAAGCTTCGGCTTTAAAAGCAAACGTCTGAAGCCTCAACTTATTGTTCCAAAATATTTGTATTTCTATTTTAATGGTGCTTTTTCCCACTGTGGCCCTTTTATTGCAGATTAGTAGAGTCTCGAATCAGTAGATTGTGGCAATGCTTACCTCATCCGTTATTTTCCATGACTTCACTTCAAGATGGGAAATCCTGCACGGTGTCTTACTCTTCTCTGGCCAGTATGCTAATCATGCCAGAGATCGATGTTGAATATCGTATAATTCTAAATGCATTGAATACAACCAACAACAATCCCCGCTACAATTAAAGGAAATGGCCTCCACAAACGTACGTGCAGGCTATGATTGCGAGTTGAGGCAAAGAAGCTGGATGTATGCTTTGAATGAAGGCTGAAATACAATAGTACGAGACTCCGATAGGAGAGCGTGACGAGAGTCTCGCAGCAAATGTCAAGCAGTTTTCGGAACATGCATTTGTATGCGTCATCGTACAATGATTGCGATGCGTCGATGCGAGGCGGAAAATATTCGGAAAAACGAAAATTCCTCGCAACGATATGCGTGACGTTTTTCAAATGCTATATGGCGCTTAAATGAAATTTAATTACTTAATTACCTTAATTACTTTTTAAGTGCAAGTGTTATTCGGAATGAATTTTCAATGAAAATTTCGTGCATCCTAGTAAAGGCTATTATTTGCTAAACGAAGGAACATTCCAATTCAAAAATTTTCAAAAATCAAACACAATTTTATTTAAAACGTCACCTAATTGACATTTGTCATATGAACATTAATGTTCCCCGCATCGCGTGCACTGTAAATTGAATGCGTTGCGTGACGACAAGGGAGAATTGGATCGCGCTCACACATCGCCTTCACGCAGTATTGTATTTCGGCCTTAAGTCATGTCAAGCAGCTCCGTTGCGTGTTGGATTGACGGCAGCTTGTGGACTCCTAGACGCTGGGTTTGAATATACCGTGGGCTTTTTAACCCTTTCGTTGCTTCTTCTTCTTTAATGTGATTGCCACCACATTAAATATGCTCTGAGGAAGTTGACCGAAGGGTGAAAGGATATCACTCGCGAACAGGAGGGAATGGTTGTGGGAAACGGGACGGGTCTTTGGTGGTGGGAGAACGATGGGGAATCGAAAGACGTCGCTCGGAATTGCTTACATTACACGATATATTTATATATGTAACGGAACCACTGTGATCTCGTTTCATTATCTATGTAAACACTACCCGATTAGATAAGGTATTGGGGTGCTTTTATCTATTTTTACTGTTATATTTTATTATTATACTTTGTTGGTCACGGCTAAGTATACGCCATTGTATTTTGTGTTTTTTGCATCTCTTTTTCTTTCTGTATTTTATTATTTTTCTCCTCTTTTTTTTGTTTGTTTATGTATTTTTATTTAGTATTAGTCCTTGTAGCATCTCTCCTCCACTTACTCTCCCTTTCAACATTATGTATTTGATGTACTTTTTTTGAAGGCGGCCCAGCACGGGTAGTGATCTTCCCCGTAGAACCCAGACAGATTGAGCGCAGCCGGGCTCAGCCACCTAAGGGACGCAAAGATAACTACGATAAAAATCTGCGACTGCGGCCGCCATGGCTTTTAACTAGCTCTTTGTATGAATTCCTCTGTAAAGAGTCCAAGCAAATTTACTATTTTGGCAATTTCTAGGTATTTTACCTTGTTAACTAAGCTTAAAAGTTTTACATTCGCAATGCGGGGTGAGAATTCAATCAACAGTCAGCTCAAAGCTTTATATAGGGCATAACTTCCGTTTAGTCGATATTAATACGCATTCCGTTCAACTTCATCCATTTAAAAAAATAGTGAGAGTGCGGTCCGCATCAGGTCCGACATGATATCTAGGTACCTTCCATTGATCAGTATGTCGATATCGAAACTTATCCTGAAAAGGTCTTGAACTATTCGCTTAACTGTGAGTATATAGACAAATGGTGATACTATGGCACGCTGCAGTTTACCCCTGTCAGTCTATTTCAACAAGGTAACAGACGTTTTCTGTGGTGCTACCTTCATTTTTAGAAATTTAGCCGTAGTTCCATGATCCAGGTGGTACGATGTGAATTGATTCTATATCATTGGTTTGACATTATTGAAATCTCTGTTGATATCGATGAAGGCCGCCTATGTATAATCTTTGATGGCAAGGTTCACCTCGAAAACTACTTCATGAAGTATCATTTGTTTAAAATCGTGGTAGGTGTGCATGATGATTGGGATGAAGTACTGTTATGCTTGCGGCGTTCGCAAATACACATCCACTAGACTTCGCCGGCATTTATATGAAAGCTTCTTTACCCTCTTTCTAGTCTAAAGCGATGTGTCCTTTTCATAGATAGCTTATAAGTGAGGCAAAAAATAAAAAAGGTATTTTAAAATCCACTTTCATAAGCATCATGGAGTTTACTTTATCCTGTTAGATTATATAGTTTTAAGGCGTTAATAGCACACAGGACATTTTTTGGTTAAATTTTTCTTTCGGAGGACATTATAAGAAGTTGCGTAGGTTACTCCCGTTACTTTCCCCTAAGTGTTACTTTCCCGAATGGAGGTTTAGACTTTCTACTCTGTTTGTTCTCAACGATCCATCCCCATATATTTTGCGAGAGAGCCCTACTTAGACTAGATCTAGCGTTTACCCATGTCCGTCCTTTCAATTATGTAGTAACTATACCTAACTATGCCTTTCGATACTGATTTTGAGGCCGATAGCTTCCGCTTAGTTTGAAAATACACGGAAAGGAAAATAAAAACAAAATAAAAAACGGTTGTAACCGCAATGGCACCCGTTGATCGAGTTCTCGAACTGGAGTAAGGAAACCATCTTACCATCTGTTCTACTTTCGTTTTCCCTCCTTTTATTTAACAAACAAAAGGTTACTCTGTAACTACCAAGAATACTCTATAACTATAAAAGATTAACCTATAAATACAAAAGATTACTTTATATCTATAAAGATTACTCTGAAATACTCTCTTATGGCTATCCAGACTAACAGCACCTTCCACTATTCTCTTACCAGTTTACCCGGCGTTCTGCTTCCGCAAACACATCTGCCCACCAATTAGTTTGTTTCTGCTATCCCGACACTGTTGTCCATACACTGTATGTGGGTTCATAGTTCGTAGTCTTCTCTCGAGGTACCACCACACAGAACACACGGTTTCGCGAAGTACAAGACCAACAGCAGGACACACTGCTTCCACAAGTCCCGCACAGAGCACACTGTTTCGCGAATTTCAAAGACCAAGGGACAGACTAGTTCCACGAATTCCACTTCTTCAAACTTCCACGTTCTTAGCCACTTCCCTACACACTTGGTCACCGTATTAACTTAATTTTCCGCGATTGAGAGCTTAGTTTAAAAAAAATTTTGATCACAACGCACACCGCATATCGTATGATCGTCGGAACTGAGAAGAGTTTCTAGCCGCCTCGTTTTAAGTGTTTCTAGTTAGCGGCTGGATCATTCTCCCGCTGCGGCTGTTCTTCCTTCGGGTGAACGGCCGCAACGGTCCATCCGGGACTCGACCCGCTCCTAGTGAACGGCAGTAATTGGGTGTGGGTGGTGAGTTTTACCATCCCTACTGGATCTCGCCACACTTCGCCTCTACTGCTGGCCCTTGGCAGTGTTTGTTCTGGTTCGCGTCGCGGGAGGGGATCGAAATCGCCGCTTGGCTTTGATGCTTGCATGGTTAAATTGATGCTGGCCTTCCGATGCTTACCCTAATATTTATGACTGAGAACGCTAACCTAACTATCATACTCTTGTTACAATATACGTGAGTTTTCTTTTCTTCTTTTGTTTTTATTCCTCACCACTAAATTGCCCTCTGCCTAATTTGGCACGTGCTTCTCTCCGTGCAAATTCCCCGGTCGGTTGACAATCATCAAATCAAACTTCTACTAGTTCTCTACATCAACAGATGTCAGTAATTCATTTGTTTTACTTTCATCAGAAATTTCCCGTGGTGGGACCTCCCCGGAGGGTGGCGAATCAATACCGTAACAAAGTCTGTATTTTGAATTATATTGATCTCTAACATAGATCACTTCTTTGTCGATGTCTTTACGACTTGGAAAAATGGATTGGCTTGATGTGAACCTATGCATCGTTTAGTAGCAATTTTATAGGCATTTCAATCCCTTTCTTTGATGGCAGCGTATCAAAACGGTATTCTTTCCTCTTCTCATTTCAGATGAAGTCGATTTGATGCGGTCAACAGAAAAGGCGAGTTACAAACTCTCTAGCCTTGCGTATCCTCCATGAACCTGTTATGATAAGAGTGACGTCAGTTTCTTCCGCATATTCCTGTTTATTTAATTCGGTATTTTTTCCTTATTTGATATTTTTTGGTCAGTGGTTATCAAACAATTAATAGACTGTTGATCTCGTTCGTTGCACATAGTTTTCCTCAACGTTCGTTGTACGCGTTCGCATGACGATGGCCTGTTTCCTCAATATGTGCTCCACTAAACACTAAATTGGAAGTCTTGTCGTATGCCAAGCACCAGGATCATGCCTTTGTTGATGACTCCCTGCCACGCGAAGAGATGCTGCCTTTGATTTTCCTCCCGAGATTTTTGGAACTTTAGCGTCCCAAAGGCTTCCTATGATGTCTGTTCTGCTTCGCATATAAATACCTAGACGAAACGAAATTACAGTGCCTTTTTCGAGGGATGGTTCTGAACTCCTCATTCAGTTCGGTATTTATATTGCTGACTGCTGACTTCTGATACTTTAAGCACCACCGAATTGCCTGCTGTCGGTCCCATTCTTGATGCGATAGACCGTCTTTCATCGGACTGGTTACCGCAGGAACTTTTGAAAAAGTAGGAGAGATTCAAATCATTGTCAGAGAGAAGTCAGATTTCAAAGTCGCTGTTTCCGTTGCTGCAAAAATCATCCAAACTTCCTGGAAAAAATTGTTGTTGAAATATGGTTCCCTCAATATGATTAAAAGATATTGCGTTAAAGTTCCGGATGGAAGTCTAAAATTCAACACAAACCAAAGAATACAAAAATTTCCTCCAATTTCTTCAAACTTGGCTAACAGATACTGGCGCGTTTTATTTCAAAGTTACAAAACGTTAGATGTTCAGGATCTTTCATATCTAACCCTAGTGACAGTTGAGGTCTGCAGCACAATAATGCACACGTCATGCATTGTTATTCAGCTTTGGGACTCGTAATTAAGTCTGTGTATTGAATCATCGACAATGTTTACCTCATTTGGCACCATTCAACTTCTTTTTATTCCGGAAATTACGGTGAAAGAATTTTTATGGTGTGATTTCCACAATTCAAGTAGCACACATATATCATTCATTGGGTGCGATACTGCAAATTACGATAAAGCACGCATTTGAATCGTTTTTGAATCGCTGTCATAAATGTATTGAATCCTTAAGAGAATCTTTTGAATGGTCAAAACGTATTTAGACAATATTTTTAATAAGAGTTTTTAGGACCATTCTTAAAATTCATTTTTCACGTTTTGTATATAGTATAGTATGATGGTTATTTCCTTTTCATTTCGTCATATGCCAGCAATCGTTATCGCGTAATTATACAAGCAGTCATCATTTCGAGTTATGTCTATGAAAAAACCATATATTAAATCTTTGGAGCATACACGTGGCATTGATATTTTGTTACTGCTGTTGAACCACAAGTCATTATTAACGTCAATTTTACTTTACGTTCCTGCTGCTTAAATTTCTTTCATTATTCTGTCAATAAATAACAAAATGCTTCCTCCACGTGCTGACATACACCCACTTCTGATTTTTGACCCTATTCCTTGCTTGTGGTTGGTGGTTTTGTATGTTGGTCCTTCAGATTGATTTTCGGGAACATTGTAGACATTGCTTTCGTCAATCGAGTGTATTTGTTCATAAGAATCAGCAATCTTACGGCGGCAGCCTACAGGGAAATTTAAATGCTTTTTCTTGTTCTCGTCAACAGAGATATTTGACTTAACGCATTTTTATTTCTCTAAACGTTTGTTTGTTGTTTCGTCTCGTACGTTTGTTTTCAAACAAACATGTATACTTTTATATTATCATTTTCACTGTACATAAGTTATTTTTCGGATACGTTGGTTAGAGAGTGCATGCATTTAAACGATGGTTAAGCCTTATAATTCAACATTACTCATCGAAATTTTTTATATCATGATCATTTATAGTAAACTACGTGGTTGGTAACGTTAGAAAAATTAAAACGTTCAACCCGCTATAAAAGTTCTATAAAGGTAACCATCGTAACAAAATTAATTTTTCGTGAAATATTTAATTTAAACACATTTTTAAAGGAGTAGTACGGGCTACAAAGGGAAAATATTGCCTAAAATCCAAAGTTAAGTTTCTCGACTCTTTTATTTCAAGTTCAAGTTTTATTTCAAACGTGCATCAACTTTTCTTTATTCACGTGATTATTTTACATTATATTATATTATATACATAATACCGTGGCTGAAAGTTGTGGAATGTTGGCTGAAAGGAATGGCATGAACCTATGAGTTTCTCCATAAATAACAAATTAACCACAAATATCTTACTACCTTTTTGGTATGATAATTTTAATTTAAGTTGTATGATTGATATACATTTATTAGGTTGACGACTAAGTAATTCCTGATTCGTTCAATAAAATAAGAGATTTTTTTTCTTGAAATTAAGTATCAATATACTTTATCCCATGGAACAAATTGGAAAATACGATATAAAATATTTTGCCATATCCATAAATTTTCGCCGAGTGGCCAAAGACGTGTGTAGCCTAGCATTGTCCTGTTGGGAATGACACTTTCACAATTGTACAGTTGCTGATACTAGACCTCTGAATCAATGGTTTGATCATTTGAAAGCAGCTCGAAATACACCGGACCTTTCCAGTCACCGAATTGATAGCAAAGTTTCTTTTGTTGGAAATGTGCCTTTGAAGTAATTTGGGATGACTCATAAGGGAAGCACCACGATCGTTTTTATTGACATTGCTGAACGCTACTCATTGTTCGTGTCCAGTGATGGTTCGTTTTAAAAACGGACAGATTTCATTTGGTTTAAGCAATAATTCGCAAGAATTATTCATCAGTTCTCTTTATCAGATAAATTTCTTTCAAATTGTGTGGAAACCAAATGTCGAGCATCTTATCCATGCCAACACGTTTTAAATGCTTTTCAATGGCTGTATGTGAACTTCTCTGTAACCTCCCGTGTAATAACGTGACGATCAGCTTCGATGATGGTTTTGATTTCATTCTCATTAAGCTAAAACTGGTCAACCTGAAAGTTAACTAATCTTTACCAAAACAGAATTTTTCAAACTAATGTTGGCAATGCTTTACTTTATGGGCTTCATTGCCACACACATCACGTAACTTTTAAGCGGCTTGATATGCGTTCCGTTTAATAATAATAATAATGCGTTAAGTAATAAAAAAAAAAATATGGCGAAAATGTTCACTTTTACACTTAATACTAATACTGAGGAAAAAAAAACTTTAAGAAAATACACACGCAATGAACTTGTAAATCTAGGTAAGAATGGCAGCTAACAGATATAAGAAGCTCTACGGCTTAATCAAGAAATACAGCACAGGGCCCTTGATGATCATGCCGACCAGCGGAGAGCAAACATTCGACGGAGGGAGAAAATAAAAGATTTAGAAAACAAAAAAGAAAAGAAGCATTACAAAAACAAGATACAGAGAACTGCAAACTCCTCATCCTCCTCCAATAATTCAGCTTGCTCAAATAATTCTGCCTCTTCTTCTGAGGGAGAAGAGGAAGAATGAGGAACACTCATTACTTCCCGGAGGAAAGAAACGTCACCATTGTAATTCGTAGCCTCTACGGCCTAGAACTGGGGGATATCAAAAAAGAGCTTGAGTCCCATGGCTTTCATCGTCTGGAAATATTCTGGCTTAAAAATTGAACTGGGCGCTCCAAACTGCTCAAGGTTCTCCTCCCGAAAGAGGAATCAGCTATTTATAACATAAAATATGTATGCCAGCTTATATGCAAAGTGGAGGCTATAAAAAAACGGAACCGATAGCCAATGTGCCACAATTGCCAAAAATTCGGACACTCTTCGGGCAATTGTCATGCTCACGCTCGTTGTATAAAATGTGACGGCTCCATCACAACACACAATGCATGTAAAAATTGGGAAGCTATGGTGGATGCCCGAAAACCCCGAAAATTTCAAGAAGACGTTCGCAAAGATCGCTGCACAAAACAAACAGCGCTCCACAAATACAGAAAACTTACCAAACACTAAATCACACGCAACTATTGATATCTCCACACATGGGTCAATTTTTTGCCAGCATGCAATCTAAGTTCAACTGATGATGAAAGACATGGTGGCGAAAATGGTTCAGGGAATGTTCACGGCACAACTTAACGCTCTTAAACACGAACGAACCAGTTGAATCACGTCTCCATACTCACGTGGAATCCTAATTCCTGACTTCAACGAACTGGTGAGTTTAGACAATTTATTCTCGACAATAAATTTGAAATTATTCTCATCCAGGAAACCTTCTTGAAGTCCGGAATGCTTCTCCGTTTTCCTAACTACAATCTATACAGGAATGATAGATTGACTAGCAGGGATCGAAGAACGGCCATCCTCGTGAGGAGAAACGTGAAACATCAACTAATCCATACCCCACAGCTACATACAACAGAAGCAACAGCCATCAAAGTGCAGACGAATTCTTTTGAGTTTGTGGTTATTTCGGTGTACAACCCACCAAACACAAGCACATTGAACAAGACTTACACACCTTATTTGAAATAATAGGGCCACTTCTGGTCATTGGAGACATCAATGCATACCATAGACAATGGGATGCCGTGAGAAGTAATCAAGCTGGGACTGAACTTAACTGATTCATCACAAGCAACAACGCAAGCCTGCACCTACCCAATGAGCCAACACATTTTGGTCAGATACGCGGAAATATCCTAGACTTTGCGATTTCCCGAGAATTCCAGGCTAATATACGAATAAACGTCCTCAACGAATGCAAGGACTTCCATGGGAATATATGTCATAATAATCAAGCTGGGACTGAACTTAACTGATTCATCACAAGCAACAACGCAAGCCTGCACCTACCCAATGAGCCAACACATTTTGGTCAGATACGCGGAAATATCCTAGACTTTGCGATTTCCCGAGACTTCCAGGCGAATATATGAATAAACGTCCTCAACAAACTCTCCTCAGACCACCAACCGGTACACTTTCTTATAGAAGATATCTATATAGATGAACATATAAGTAGTAGGAAGAAAATTGACTGGCAATCTTTCTACGACCATCTGCCTAACGAAAGTTTCACCCAAGAAGTACCGTTCCACCAAGCCGATGATGTCGAGAAAACTATAAATGTAGTAACCAACATTATCCAGTAGGCAAAAGAGGACAATACAGTCACAACTCCGATAAGGGAATACAATCAGTACGAGATCCTACGCGAAAACAAAACTAAGATATATCGGATAAGAGCTAGGAGCACGGGTGATCCTAGGTGTCGGATGAAAGCTAACCGGTTGAAAAACGATATTCGAGATATCCACTGTATCCACCAGTTCGAAATCAACAATGGGACAGTTTCATGCAGAGCCTCAAGCCTGGCGAGTATGCCTTCTAGAGGATGTACAAATACTTCCGTATACGGAACAAGGTAGTTGTGCCACCAATACTTGGCCCAAACGGAATACAATCCGACAAAACCGGTAAAGCAGAAGCTTTTGCAGATACGCTGGGGCTTCAATTCCGCGGAAATATCTCCTGGGACGAGGATAATGACGAAGAGGACGCAAAACTAAACCAAGAAAATTTCAAAAATTATCAAAAAATCCAAAATTTACCACAAGCGGAAGAGATGACACGGCCACTTGACACATAGGAAATGGAAGCCTTAATACTAAGACCCGACGCTGTTAGGAATATAATGGTGAAGGTTCTCCCAGACATCCTTTTAAGCATCTTGACAGACACAATCAACACTATTTTCCGTTTGCGCAGGTTTCCTACGGACTGCAAGTCGGCTATCATAACAGTCATACACAAACCTGGGAAAACCCATGCCTTCCCTAATAATTGGAGACCCATAAGCCTTCTTTCGTCAATCTTCAAAGTAGCCGAAAAGGCATTATTAACCAGATTGAATGAAGTGAAACCGCAGTGAAAACGCATAATACCGGAAGAACAATATGGATTCAGAGAAGCACATTCGACGGAACTCTAACTAGTATCGTGATAGTCCCTACAAAATAGAGCCTTACGGTAGATTTGCCGAATTCCATAGTATGTTCGAAATACGAACTTACATAAAGACTTACATATAGATACCATCAAAAAATACATACAAGACAGAGCACTGAAACTATTTGACAGAATGGACGAGATTCCGGGCAGAACCATGGAAATTCTCAAAATCCAAGATGGAATAAACAACAGCAAAAACTACACACGTGCTCGATAGCATTCAAATCAGGCCACTGCGGTTGGATTTCAGGCACATGAAAACAATGGCAGAGCAAGCATCTGCGCACAACATTCTTGCAAGATTCAAAGCAACAAGCTTCGGATCACTATCCTGATATAAAAAGAAACTTTCAATTAATAGATTTTGGTATTTTCTTTGATGATATGCAAAAAACCCGGTCCAGCGTTTAATCGCAGGACCAAAGTTGGCCTTCTTGAGTTCTTAATTAGCTTTACGTTGGACATATGACTGCCCAACTTTGAATTTACTTTTTGGAAAACGTTGAATTTACTTTCATCCGTGAAATTAATTTTTTCCTGGGAAAAATCCAAGCTTCTGACAAACTCCATTCGTTTGTATATGTTTGCCTTGCTGAAAAATGGCATTTTGCTCGACACTTATGCTTTCTAACCACAATTCTAACCGTTTCAGGATTGCTTTTGATCTTAGTTTTGGTGCATTGGTATGCTAATTTTTCTTAAAAGTTTGTAGTGAGATTACCAGCCCTGCACTCAGAACCTGTACACACCGCTTTCAAGTAACACTTTGCTGAGAGAATCGCCCGAAAGTTCTAACCCATAGAGTAGAACTGACTTCGCAGTGCTTATAAGCAGCCGTCTCTTTGATGTGGAAGCCTTCCTATGCCGGCCATTAATCGAAGAGTATAGTCCGACGCGCTACAGTCTTGTCAGCGGTTGCTCTTATTTGTTGGGAAAAATTCAACTTCGAGTTCATCAGTACGCCCAGGTATTTCACTGTAGGTTTGGATTCAACCAGCGCTTCCTCAACGCTGATTGGGCTTAACCTGGAGAATCTGTTTTTTTTTCGTCTTAGAAGATGTTCTACAGGTCCGGGCCAAGAATGGACCCCTGAGCAACACCTGAAATAGGAATCATCATTCGGCTACCTTTTTTCTAGTCGTAGCGTAGATTGCGGTCTTTCAGGCAATGATACCTGAAAATGATACTGATTAGTTTTTCGGAAACTTTTCCAGCCGTGCTTAGCATGCAGAGTGAGTGGTGTGCAGCTGACTGAGGAGCAAGTCAAGACAAAAGTGAAAGACCATCTGTGACATCTCAGACCAGATCGAAGCCTACCTTGCCTCCAGAGACAAGATTGCTTTCTAATCGGTATTTCATAGTGGAGGGCCTGAACGATTAAGGGGGGATAGAAAGAACAGCCCGCTATATTTCGTTCATTTTTTCTGCCTGAGTGAGGCACCAATTGGGCACCGAGCTTTCATACTAACGTTTTGTAGCTCAGGCCCCATGAATCCCTGTCCACTTCGTCCACCAGATGTTGTCTACGTCTGGCCTTGCTGAAGATAATGAGTCTGTGGAGACGTTTTCTAGCTGACATATAAACTGCGGATCGAATGCATGCCTCTTAACAAGTCCATGCTTGCTGGGCCTTTCGTCGAAGTTTGTGACACTCCCTTCGTTATTTGGCAATTTTCGGTCGGTGCCGGGGTCTTTGTAGGGTCTTCCTAGGTTCTCGTAGGTCTTTGTGGTAGTTAAGTTCATCATATCTATTGACGCAGGTCACTTGTCCCTACCGTAGCTTCATTTGAGCGGTGACCGGGCAATGAGCACATCAACAAGCTTCTCAGTGTGCATTTTGGCAGTATTCCCGTTTGGCAGTCCCGAATGCTAAGTACTGGCCATTCCTGGCCGAGTAATCCTCTAGCAATGTCTATTTATTCGCACTTTATTCGAGGAATTATGGAAGCAAAGAAGTGAATTTCACATCAGGCACTGTCGCAACGCAGCACATCGCCGTCATTAATCAACAGTAGTTTGATACGATATACATTTGAGAAAACGCTAGTCTGACTATGTTGACGGAAACAGTAAATCGCTGCTCGGATTTTAAAATTGCAGTATTCAGTCAATGAACCGAGATATTTGGAGGCGCTTGTTGCAAGAAGCGAAGGTTCGAGATGGGTTGTATTGCTAAGAAGAAGAAGAGACGAACTTTTGAGCTCAACTTCCTTTAAAATGACGGTCTAGTCATTTATAAAATGAGTTAAGTTATAAGTTCTTAAGGCAATTATTTCTAACCTAAAACGTATAAGAAATTACCAGATTTTGACGAAACGACAATATTTATTACATCGAAAAGTCTTTATTGCAAATTCATAGTTATCAAAATATATATACTCACTTGTGTTTACTAAGAAAACATTTAAATTTGTAATCATTTCAATCCTGCAGTCAGGACGTTTTGATTTGCTGAATACTAAGCTCAAAACTTCAGTCATATATCAAACATTGACAAGAAATGTTAGGCGCAAGCGGCAAACAGCAATAAAAAGCAACAAGCATCGAACGGAGCACACAAACTAGAAAGAAATTTTGAATAAATTTTGAATGTATCCGACAAAAATCCAATCGATTTAAGCAGACTCAATTCAAGTGAAGGAATGAATAAGGCTTGACACCTTCAATCTGAGACTAACAAACGGACTTTTTCTTCGAGGATCATTAGGTTGTATTGTAATCCTTTCTCAGTTCCTTTATTGCGTATCTATTCTTTATTGTTGCGTATATCCGTCTTACATCATTTGTTTGCCTACATGTCTGTTGCCACATGTATGTGATTTCTCGTTAGGAAAAATTCTGTTACGTGACTTTCATTGTGTATTTTCTATGCATGCTCATATCCTGTAGGCATATTTGAGATTATAAAACGACACTTCTGATTTATAAAGTTTAATTCTGATTTACTAAACGAATTGGGATGATGACAACGAGAAATTACTCATTCGAAATTGTTATTCAATCGCTTCTTTTTTGTGTAAACAACTTTGTAACGTTCAAATGAATAAATTATTTCTCCTTTCACTTTTATAATTCGACGCCTTACACTTGATTAGTCCATACAATCAATTTCAATTATGCCGAATGATAATCCCAACATAGTCAGTGTTACTTTGCGTATGGGATTTGGCTTTCAATGAAAAAGTTGGAGGCATGTTGTTTAGAGATAATGACTGAGCCTGGGTAAGGATATTTTGAATTTAGCCCACCCGCAATGGGATATCATCCGATGCAAGACTATAGGCTTTGAAGCTTTTTCTGAGAATGATGAATAGAGAACTTACCACGAATTTCTTCTTCATGATGATTTTATTGAACTTTTCTCAATACGCGTTCCTTTGATGAAACATGTAGAAATTGCTTAGACACATCATACAAAATTTCACATATGAATAAGACTAGTGGGTAAAATTTGTAGTTCGAAATTTTGCGATTTCTTTCAAATTGTATAAACATGTAGTATTCTGGGCTAGTATGAATCAAGTGGATAGTTTTATCGGGATAAGTCATCAAAGGGTTTCAATTGTAGGGTTACAAATATTTGAACGTTTTGGCAAAATACGTACTCTAATAATTTCTTCTTAGGATTCTTGCGCTTTGCCAGGTGCGCAACCTGTTTGCTCTTCGCAAATGTGCGCAATAGCGAATGAAACGCACCCGAATAATTTAAAATTAGATGTTTGAAGTTTTATTCTTAAAAATCACTTAACACTTTATAATTTTTTTTTTAAATTCATCATTTAATAAAAGTAATCACTCTTACTTGCAAGTTAATATTCGCCTACGATTTTATTTCACTACACTTTTACCGTACTACTTTTAACTTTTAACTTTTACCGCACTGTCGCTCGCTTCTTCACTACATTCACCAGACTCTCTTCGCCATTCGCTGTAGTTAATTTTATACATCTACCAATGAACCCAGAATCTTCCATGTGGATTGTTCTCATAGAGGTATAAGATAATAGAGAGGCTATTCCCGTGTATGTGACTGTCCGTGAGCGTCCAAAGAATTGGATTTAGCTAATTTTCCCCTTTCGTAGCTGCTTCACCTTCGGCAATTTTCGGAACTTCCATATTTCAAATGCAAAATATATTACAGCTTAAATGGTGAGAAATTTTCTATTTTCTAAAAGCCCGCCCAATTATCTCTTTGCGCAACAACTTTAACATTTTACCTACAAGTTTCTTTAGCCCTCAAACGGAAAATCTACCATTTAATAATTAATAAACCCTAAAACTAAGTTGTTAAGGATGATAGTTTTTCTCGTGAAATTTAAAGATAAATATCTAAACTTTGTCGAGGTTTTCCCCACATAAATTGGTGGCAATAGAATCTTATTCATATTTTGTGGGAGAATGAAACATTCTCGCCATGCAAAACATATATTTTTATTGATAAAACTTAATTTGAAATCAATGTTTACAAATTTTAATACGATGCGAATTGTCGGATACATTCGTAATTTCAATTTGACACTGAGGTGAACGTACAGTTAGATAAATAATTCTACTTGAAGGTATGCGCACACTCAAAAAGTGTATGGCCAAGTTTTTTTTCTGATATTTTTATGAAATTGAATTACCGGCGGCTGAGTATACTCTAAATTACGAGAAATTTTACTCCTCAGAATGCTTATTCATTGAATATATACAAGAACCCAGTTTGATAGAAATTTCTTTGTGAACTCTTTTTTTATTTAATGTTGGTAGAATAATGTACATGCACCCTCAATTCGTTGAAGCCATTTTTCCTATTTCAGTTGGTTCAATGCTCGGGTTTTTTCGATTGCAGCCGAACTGAATGAATTGTCAAAACAAGACTAATAATCGGTGTTTTGATTCATTTTCGGAGTGATTTACGGGCGAATTTTGTAAGTTAGTTGCGTCAGACGAATTTTTCAACGATAAAAATTACAAATCGTGAGTGCTACGTTATTTGTGATTGTGGAAAAGTGCAAAGACAATAGTAACAGTGATTTTTAAAGACAAATATAGACAATGAAGTGTGTGATTTTCACTTGCAGAAATCACACTTGTTCGCGGCCATCCGGGGTGTCGTTTCATAGGTAAATTTTAGATAATTAATTAATTTTTAAGTTTTGCGTTGATTAGATTAAGATACATGCCTTTTTCAATAATAATGAAGAAATTATTGGTTTGTCGGTCAATAAGATTGTTTACAAAGGCGTGGCTTAATCTTCGGCTCGAGGTTTTGACACTCACCTGAATTTTTTGTGCGTTAAACTTTCGCGAACCCATTGGCATAGTTCAAAAGTTGTTAAAATGTTGTTGGTATGTAGGCTTATCGTCCTCTCTATATCTAATAACTCTATGATTGTTCTCGTGTTTACGCGCTGAGTCACTTGCACACGTATTTGTTGTACTCAATGCACGCAACATGTTTATGTTATGCTTTCGAGAATTATCGATGTATTGGTAATTGAACTTGTTTACGACTTTTCTCTTAAGACGACTACGGTGACGCGTGACGTTTTTCGAACATATCGCAATTTAGTCAACGTCAATAGACTAATAACAAAAGTCAACGAAATAGACTTTTGTCAAGATAGCATCCTCCTCATCAAGATCGGCCTCCTGGGAGAAGTTTTCACGGAACTGTTGTTCTAATGTGTCTGCAAAATTGGTTCTAATGTGTCTGCCCGGAGTTGTGACTGTGTGACTTTCTTTTGCCTGCTTGTTGTCCGTGGTCCAAAGCCACAAGTTTATTCTCACGGATAAAATGGAGCAAAAGTATTCAGCCGCACTTGGTCCAATTAACAAAGGTTCCTAAGGACCATCATTATATCTCCGCTCACGAACCGCGGAAACTACCTATCTCGCATGAGTATAATTTATTTGCTAGACCGGGTAGTCATAACATTTCTTCCTTGACGCCCTTAAAGAGTGCTACTGCTTCCTAGTCGTTAAGGTAGGGATGTTACGACGATCTTACTGACAAGGATTAAGACGATGAAAGCTTGATTGGGTAGCAAAAGTGTAAGAATTAAGAACAGTATTTCATAAAAAGATTTGTTTATTTTAATAGAAAACCCGTTGAATATTTTTCTATTAGCTAGTATTTTTTATTTTACTATTGCTGAACTAGTGCGTATCCAACTGAGTTGGAAACGCACTGAGGAAGGCTGCAAATAGTAGCCGAAATATATATTTGTAGTAAAATAAAAAATACTAGCTAATAGAAAAATATTCAACGGGTTTTCTATTAATTCTAATAAAATTAGCTAGAAATCTCAAAAAAATAAAAAAAAAAAAACGTTAACATTGTTTATTTTGTTTTTCAAGAAAATTGCGCCTGCAATCATTTTCAACCAATATAATAGACAGTTTTTATGGCAACAAATAAGGAGATCACTTTTGAAAATTTCGTTAAAAATCTGGAAAACTTGAAATGCTGAAGCCCTGGCTTAATCAAATGAAGTATGAGGTATACCTTCCACTTATTTAAGGTATCAGGTATTTATTTTGATTACTTTCGTAGTCTTAGCCTTTCCCTGTACGGGAAGACCTAAACTTATGCAGGAGTGTCACATCAGTCAAATATCTTCTTCTTCAAGCTTCAAGCAGAGTCAGGCATCACACTATGCCTACTCAGCAATGTTTTCAAACCAAATAAAGCAGACAAGACTCAACATGGCCCTGGAAAAGCGTATCGAGCAAGTTTTTTTGCAAATCATTGTTATTAGCACAGATTTCAAAGATGACGCATGTTAAAATGTCAAATTTTGACAATATGCATTGTTCTCAAATCACTCTTTATTCCAATTTCTGGCACTGCTGTACGTCAAAAGAAACATGAGTGAAGCTTACACCGGACTGATTGTCTTGATCTACTAAAGAAAATAGTATGTCACATCTTTGTGTTGGCAGACCGCATTCTTGTGTCAACATCGAAAGTGTTCACGTGAAACATGTTCAGCTGGTGTGTCCTTAGAAACTTTTGAAAGCAGAGAGCTAACCCAAGGAAAAGGCGATAGCAAATTTATCAAATTTTTTGGATTTCAACATTTTATTGAAGGCTTGTTTGTCCTGTGCTTGCGTTTTGAGGTTAATAAAATGTGGTTCACTGATGCTTGCTTCCAAGCATTTTGATCAGTTCGTTCAAGAAAGAAAACTTAAATTATCTTCTTCCGTCAGTTATAAGTAATATGACGAAGGACATCGAAATGAGAAATCAAACCACTGACAAGGCCACAGGCGACTGTTTCGTCCTAAATTTTTTTAATCATAAAAACTCGAGCCAACACAGTAAGTCAACAAATAACGAAACTCTTGCATAGTTCCTAATTCTCGAGCAATGATAATATTGATGCGACTCAATTGCTCTCCAGAAAGAGGGCATTTTGTACAAGGCGGCGTTTTACTGCATTGTATTTTAGCTTAATGATAAGCAAGGTAAGCTTTGGTCATCTCTCCACAATCCTGTTTGATTGGGAAGAGGATGAGAAAGGCAATGAATAAAAAAATCAAAAGCTGGTTTTCGAATCTCCTTGGTATTGAGCGATGCTAGATAGCGCACAATTTAAGTTGAGATAACTTATTAGATTCTCTATTCAAGAGTTGATTGATATCAGCATCATCTTTTTATTGCTTCCAGAAGTTCTTACAAAAAATTGTTTCGAAACTGCCTGCACTCTTGTCAGTATATCTGCAATCACATTTTTGAATCCAGCAGTGGGTCAAATATCTGTTGTAAATTGACCGATGAATTATTTTAGCGCGACTGTCTATGTTATAATATCTCCCGAATCTTCCCAAAAATGAATACCAATGACTTGTTGTCGGGGTGAATTGAGAATAGTCTTTAATCTAGCGAATATTGGAAATGATTTCCAGCTTGAAACACTCCCTACAACTGATCTCTGAGTTTTTGATATAAAACGGCGCAATTGGCATAGCAACAAGGGTCAACATGCAGCCATGATTCAATTATTAAACCAGGAGAGCTAAGTAGGATAGGTCCTCCTTGCACTTTTCAAAAGCGTTTTGACCGGGCCACCTAAACTTCGTCATTTTTTATGTTTGCTCACATCATTTTTTTTCAAAATGCCTGTGGACTGACAAAGTTGGAATGAAAACGATGCAGTTTTGTGGTAAAGATTGGCTGAAGGAAATGATCAATGTGCATTACCTTCTATGGAAGCGGTTTGATGCCATCTTTGCTGATAAGTTTACCCAGAAAAGTGATCTCAAGTCGGCAACCTCACGATTTACAATGCCGATCTTCAGACCACATTTTCACTGAAAGCCTCTTCACAAGAGTTGTTCAGCGTGGTTTTTTGTTGCAATTCTAATTTTGACAATAACAGTACTTGAGCGATGAATCTTTGAAATATTTGACTGGCACTCAACAAACCGAATGTGTTGCAGGGAACACAAAAAATCCTTGGGTGTTTCAATCCCAGTCTTTTTAATGTCATTCTTATGAAAAAGGGTTCTGATGGTACGATTGAGTCACATCAATTTTTGAAAAATCTTCACAGCTTTCCAGATTAATTGTACCATCTTAAACATTTGACACACCGTAACTATCAGGATTTACTTGGGCGTATCGCCACTCTTGTTAGGGGCCCAATATAATGGACTGACCTATGATGAGCTCGAGCGTCTGTATATTTCATATACTTGAGTATACGCCATATACTTGAGTTATCTTTTGGTGATCGCGTATTTTCTGGAGTCTTTAGTATGCTAAATGTGATGGGAGAAAGTTGTTTGCATAGGGGTTTCTCTATGGAATTTCTCTAGTTTATTTGGATTGATCAATTCTTGTAGTAAATTTTTATGGTGAGAGTCGAGGATGCAGAATGGCTTTCTTTGGATTTTAATCGACGAATAATTCGAAATGTGTCAAAAGATTTGCAGCAATGGTTGCGAAAGTCACGAACGCAATAGTAAACAGCACCGAGAACTTATAGTGCAGACCAAGTTTCATCAAATTCTGAACACACGTCTTTATAGCTGACCCATTCGCAGCGACAAAATTAACCGCTGTGAGTAGCTAGTTATACTTATTAGGTCTGGCTGGAGTGAGTGTTGGATCAGAACAAGTATTAACCGAAAACTAAAGGTTGAATAACTTTTATTAAATAAAGATACGATTTAGATTTTCTGACACCTCATCTGCTGCAACGAGTGAGTTTCTGCTGACTTTTTGGCTCATATTTCTTATACTTGCAATTTTCTGTACACTTTTTTCCTCGGTTGCTAGGTAGAAAAAAGATACCAGCACAAATCATGATTCTTTACAATACGAGCTCTTGATGGGCTTTGGAACTTGGAACTCATGAGTAGTTGATCGTTAACCTAATGAGTAGGTGTTGACGTTCGCGTCTGACTTCTGCGAACAAATCCTCAATTTCTTTGGTAAATTCAAGTATTTTACAGGAAAACTTAGTGAAACTCACCGACTGAGCTGTCAAACCAGATTATGTTTCGAATTTACGCAAATTCAAATCTTGACGGTTGTTTTCAGTTTCTTCATTATTCCGACCTTCAGCTTGCCAACGATTTGTCGAATCGATTCAGGGAGCTTTCAAGGACTCGACTGTTTGACACTTATGGACTTGTCGGACAAATCCCTCATTTTTCTTAGCAGTGATGATTGTTCGGAGTCATCAAAATTGATTGCCTGTGTTAATCTTCGTAACTTTTCCGAAAATCGGGAATTCTTCTGTTTCAGTGTCGCATGTTTTCCAGATGCTGGCGGATCTCGTAATATGCCTACAATCGCTTTCAACAAGTAACAACTATATCCGACTTCGTCTGATCAACCGATAATTCCGATGTGTGAAATCGGGCTTACATCTGAAGAAATAATAACTAGGCAGTTAAGTATGACGGTTGCGATTTTAACAGCCGTCCTTCCAAGCTCGTAATTGCTCTCCTGTGAATTTCCGGCTTCTAGCTCACGCTGATCGTGTTCCCGGTCTAAAGTTGTTGCAGAATCATATAAATTCTCAAAATTCTCTTCAGGACTGTTGCAATTTAGTGGATAGTGTCAGAACACGAGTCTTTGCTCTGATTTTGCCTCTATAATTTGCGGTTTTTTCGATATGTGATGTATCATTTTTTCACGAAAAAGAAAATGCATCTTGGAGATCACTTCTTAGATAGTTGATACTGCTCACTGGATTATCAGCAAAAAATTTCATCAGGTCGAAGATGTATTCTCGATCCAAAAACCTGTTAAAATTAAATTTAAAAAAAAATATCAAAGAAGAAAATATTTCAAGCTGGAATAAAGCGTGTTTTCAGTTCTCTTCTCAATCAATCGTTTTTCTACAATTTTTAATTTTTTCATTGAATTCTAGTTATATTAGTAATTAGGAAATTCAAATTGTAGATTCCTCATAATAAATTCGCCACAGTAGATTCACCACTCATTTTCAACAAATGCTTCTTGCTTGCCTTCTGCTGCCACATTTGTTCATATCAGTTTTTTAGTATTATGAACAATTTATTCATTTATTAATTTATTGTTGAAAATAAAAAAGTCCTTATGAAGATATTTGATTTTAATAATCACGTTTTATCACAAGAGCGTTTTAATTATTCAAATCAGTTAAATATTGGCCAATCACGAGATAGTGTTGAAAATTCTTCAAAGATTCGAAAATTTGATTGCCTTGTTCTGGCTACGCTGGTCGTTAGTATCTTCCTCAATAAGGAAGCCCAAGTCACCTTATGAATATTTGAAAAACTAATAAATAGTAAGCAATCGTATTAAATACACACTTATAAACCATGACGATGGTTTCCTCTTAGCAAAATATCAACTTTAACTTCACGAATTTATGCACACGTATTTCAACCCTAAATTTTTAGCCATTATTTTTCCAAATGGGCAAATATACTCAACAAACATTGTTGCTGTATTTCGGATCGTTATTCTGTTAAAACGATTTCAACTGGAAAAGTTTTCCAATTACGTTGAGAATACATGAAAAATATCCACTCACATCTTTTGTATCCCGATTTAAACGCATGTATAGTATAAAAAATGTATATTTCGACCACAGATTTGATGAAAAATATATGAATGACCGCTTCAGAATTATTTCCATTCGTTTCGTTTCAAAAGAATATTGCATAAAATTGTTATAGCAGTTCAGGACCTGAAAAAATGTATGAAAATAGGCTGTGGTAGTCATATCAACACCTTTTTTTTTTTCAAAAAAAGAAAAAAATATTTCATGGTGCGGTTATCATTCAGCACTGTCACGTCGAACATTCAGTAATAATAACATTTAAGTGGTGCGTTTCCACTTTTAATTTATGCAATTGTGCGCAATAAATGCATATGGATTTTTCAGGTTTGATACGTGTTTCATCCAATTTTTATCGGAAGCAATACAGGGAATGAGTTCCCATCAGATTTCTATTATGTTGGGGACACAAATTGAACATTAACTTCGATATGGGAATCATGATCACATTAATGTTTAACTATTGGAATTCGCAATGTCATTTATGAAACGCGATAAAATTATTTGGGAAAACATTTTCATCTGGAGTACGTGGGAAGAGAATTCAAAATACTCTACATTACACAATTTCCTTGCACCCTTTTCTTCCTTTCTCTGAACTGACTGAGGAACTAACCAGGAACGAAATGCTCATCTAGCTTGAAAGTTTTAATATATATGTAATAAAATCATACATCTGTTGTATAGATATATATATATGTTTTTAAGTTTAAATTGTGCAATATCGTTCCTTGTGGTTTCAATCGTTGAACCTAAATCAAACACTTAACAGATAGTCTTATCATTTGTTTGTTTACAATACCATGCAACTTAAGTTTTTTGGACACCTTAAAAAACTTTAAGGGTTAACTGAATACAATTATCGCACGAATTAGCAATTTGTGTTCTGAATTAATCCAAGATGTTTGGGTGTTTTTTGGGTATTTGTTCAAGAATTGATCCAATCCAAGAATTTACAGTTCGAATTTTCAATTTTGCAGAAATTTTTGATTTATTTGTCTACTATGTATTTTTTTACAGCCTTGAGCCTCCATGTATGCATATCTACGAAAATGAGTAGAATGAGTAGAAGTAAAAAAACTGATGTATGTCACAAACAATGGCAATATTCTATCATTATATTGTATTTGAAGCAAATTTTTGAGTCTATTTCCGAAATTTCCTCTCAAAAAATATCATCTTGCTCTTTTAATGTAGCCTCTGCTGTAGCCTCATATTTATCTTTGCATTTCTTTGGACTAAAATTTTCGCGGGGTCACAGTCAAATTCAGTTTCCTACATGATGACCATGAGAATCTCAAATTGGCGTGCAAATTCGCTATCGCGATATTGACGAAATTTCGATAAGCAACTTATTTTAATAACTTTATAATTGTTTCAAAGCTCGACCCATTGGGCGGGGGTTGGAATCTGGTTGGAAGAAACTTTCTCCCTATTGCTGGGTCAAAGATTTTTTTCAAGTGAACCCGACGAATTTTGGCCATCCCGCGGTCCTGAGCTTTATAAAAACACTAGAACAAGGTTCATAGTTCAAAGTATGCCACCACGGGAAGCTGATGAGCCCGTCGGATCGGGGAGTAACTGGGTGGTTGTGATGTATATGAGTGGCGTGTACCCTTGACAAGATCAGTGATAGCTACGTTCCACATCTACCAGTATGAACAATCGGAAAGCCCCAAAATAAACTGGAAGTGCGCGATCCCGGCAATAACTAGAAAATGCTCATAAATAAAGCAGTGAACGTTCGGCCGATATGATTTTAAATCATTGAAGCGACAATTCAAAAGCAGGAGCCCCTGAGGGTCCTGGGCTTACCCATAAGGCATAGCCTACAAAAATGCAACACTTCACGGGCACTTTAGTAATAAATAATGTAAATATAATCATATATAATGCAGTAATAAATAAATTCAACTCCATTGAGTTTAATATAAAGTAATCAGATCAAAATGCAAAAAGGCTCGTGAGGATCCGTCCAGCCGAACATTTGGACTTTCTGAAGTGGTGCTCGTTCAGCAAAGGAGAAGTCCGTGACTCAAACAAGCTCCTTGGATTACGTTGGGACAACGCAGGGAAGTAATCGCCCCTTAAATGCGTATTCATCAAAAATGAGCCCACTTAGGTCAGTGTGTTCGTGCACAGGTATGGCCGCAAGACTCAGGATTTTAAGTGCACTCATTTTTAGACTTCACCGGGTTGCTTCAAAGCTCGTATTAGTGACTATCCTTTCCAATATTACACTATACTAAGTCCCTCAGTTTATCTTTCTTTAGTTATGGTGTGCTTTGCTTGGAAAAAGCCTTCCTTGATATTTTGCCTGTTTGGTCAAAAAATTCAAATTCTGGACAAAAAGTTTGTCTCTAGCTTTGAATTGGACTGATATGGTACTGATATGATAGGACTGATATCTTCTTCTTGCCCGGATTCGCGTGTCAGGTGCAAACTTGCTTCCTTTTTCGCTCGTCGGTTAAGCAAGAATTCAAAAGGCCTGACTTTACTAAACGTTTTTGCCATGTCATAAGTTTTATTATCATATATAACACATATATAATATGCATATTACTGTCATACAAAATGCGGTCCCTATTTCGCAATCTATTAAGTGAAACAAAGTCGAAAATCCAAATATTTCTTTAGGTAACACTTTGTTTAAATTCACAATCTGGACGTCTATGTTTTCACTACTGTCGCTGATGATTTACTAATGATAGTCTGCTGGTAATCACTGCTTTAATTATTAGATTAACATAACGTTTCGTTTTTTATTCTCATTCACATTCTACTCACTTGGCTTTTCGCAATGACATTTCGCTACTCAATTTGTCTGTACTCCACTTGCGTTTCCAAATCAGTTACGATGATCGAGATCCATACTGAACAATCATTAGGCAGTATATCCCGTTATTTTTTCATGTAAAAACTGTTTTTGAATTCAGAAAAGATTAGGAGGGTAATGAGTGTATATTTGAATACATCAAGACTGATTATTCCTTTTTGCTTCTCGGTCGATAATACGAGTGGACAGCGTATTTTGTTTGTCAACGACAAAATGATCTTGAAGTATAAGACAATTTTTTTTGTTCACTCAGCCATAGAGAAAGACTTGCAATACGTTTTGGTGCACTGCAATTGTCATGTTCTCTGATGCCCAGAGTAGCTTCGAATTGTATGTGAAAAGTGTATGTGCGAATTGTATGTGAAAAGTGGATAGTGAAAAGTGGATAGTGAAAAATGAATGACATATCTCGAGTGAGACATAATTCTTAGGAAAGAGCATTTTGCGCAGTTCAATAACTCCTTCGATTATATCATTATTCATGACTCATCATAAGGTATTAAGTGTATAAATATGAAATGCGAATTTTACTAACAGATGTCATAACGATTACATATGGTTTGTGTCGGGGATAACTAATATGGCATTTTGGATGGTAAACATATGTCAACAAATTCCAGTATGTTATAGGTTTTGATTGTACAAATAACATAGTTTTTTTGCTTCAAAAATGTCGAATTACGTGCCAGAAAAAGAGGTTTTGTGGGGAAGTCTAATAACCTTCTTTCATTGGAAGAAAACGGCAGCAGAAACTTTTCGATTGTTAGTGGAAGCATATGGTGAACATGCCCCAAGCCAAGACACTTGTGAACGATGGTTTAAAAGATTTAAAAGTGGCGATTTCGATGTCAGCAACAAAAACCGCGGAAAACCACCCAAAAAATTCGAAGATACATATTTGCAAGCATTATTGGGTGAAGACAAAACACAAACTGAAAAACCGTTGGCAGAAGTATTGGAAGTTACTCAGGCAGCCATTTCACAACGTTTAAAAGCCATGGGAAAGATCCAAAAAACTGGAAAATGGATGCCATATCAATTGAAAGAAAGAGACATCGAAAGGCGAAAAACCATTTGTAAAATTTTGCTTGCCAGACAGAAAAGAAAAGTTTTTTTGCATCGGATTGTTACTGGCGATGAAAACTGGATTTATTTCGACACTTTCAAGCGGGAAAAATCATGGGTAGACCCAGGCCAGCCATAAACTTCACAACCAGTCCGAAATATTCCTGGAAAGAAGACTTTGCTGTGTATTTGGTGGGATAGTAAGGGACCTTTGTATTACGAACTGCTGAAACCTGGTGAGACTATTACTGGCGAACGTTACCGACAACAACTCCAGTATTCACCAGACTTGGCTCCTTCTGACTGCTACTTGTTTCGATCGATGCAGCACGGACTTTCGAAATAGCACTTCCATTCTTACGAAGAAGTTAAAAATTGGCTTGATAAGTGGTTAGCCTCAAAAAATGAGAAGTGGTACTGAGACGGAATACATGAATTGACAGAAAGATAGGAAAAAGTCGTAGCTAACGATGGCCAATACTTTGATTAATGAATTCATTCGTTCTATTGTACAAATAAATGCATATTTCAAGCAGAAAAAATCCGCATTTCATATTTATACACCTATTATATATAATGATAAAAGCTGTATACCTGATTGCCCATGACATGACTCATGTTAAAATCGGGTATAATATAAGATAAAGTATATGCAGACTGTTTTCCCTTACAAGTGATAAGTCTTATGCACTAAGGAATAAACTATACCGAAATAAGCCTAATATAATGGTTATATTGTTTGCTGGGCGGTTATGAAAAGCTCACAGATAATATTCTACATATACTCTCCGACAATTAAACGCGGAAACTGACAGATGTAACTAGTTCTATCGTTCATCTTCCAAGACTTCCCACATCAATGGATCACATCAACAGCAATGATTACAGTTTCATTGGAACCGTGAAAAAATTACACATTCCCTTGGAACTGGTCACCCATAAGTTTGGTAAGCCCTTGAAGGCTCTGCTGAAAAAGTCAGTGCAATAAGAAGGAAATGATCTCAATTGAAGGAAATCCTTCGGCAACCAAGGTCGTGTTGTACTATTTGCCATGCGGGAGTAATGTTCTAAATTCATGCGCTTCACACGACTTTTGTTATTGTACAAATAATATGTTCTTTCTTCCCAGCCAAAACTGGCCGTGTCAAAGTTGACAACCAACCTCTCCAACTAGCAGTCAATTTAACCTGAAAGTCCTTGTATAAGGTATCCCGATCTTCCGATCGTACCTGTTTTTGTTATATATCCAGACAAGCAGGAATGAATACTCGAAGCTGCAACATGAATGTGCCACACTATTTTCATCACACAAAGAAGAGGCGCAAGATCACTAATCCTGACAATATAACGCAACAAAAACACTGGAATAGGACGACAAATACCTCGGACCAACGCAAGACGAAAGATTTTTCTGAACACAAACGAACGAGAAGGAGTCTTATTTCTGGAGTTCTTATACTACTATTCGGCCTACTAATATCGAAATGTCTAAATATGAAAAATAATCTGCATAAATTTAAATAGATCGTACAATCGACACTACTTAGAAGTGACGAAAACCAACAAAGAGTGCTTCTAACGTGTCAAAAGACTTGTGTCAAAAGGCTTTCAAAAGAGCTTTCGGGTATTCTTGATTTCTAAGAAATATCGTTGCATGTAAAGAAAACCGACTAGAGCCTCAGTTGCTAAAGTGAAGTAAAAGTGATTACGCGAAAAGCTTCCTCAAGTTATTTGGCCAGATTTTGTGCCCGAAAGAAACGTTTTTTTCAATGAAGGGTCTTCCGTTGATCTTGAAACAAAGAGCATTTGATCGCCCGCATTGTACTGACCTACGTTTTATTGCACTAATTTTTTCTGCAATGAATTAATGTAGTTCTATCATTCCTTGATAGCGCTTTATAGTTGCCATATTTTCTATCCTACTACAAAGAATTGGCACTCAAGCTTCAGGAGAGAATAGTGTTTTTATTTAAACATTCAATAACTTCAGGTTTGGTGTGCGACTCTGGTAGCATCGTCAATGGCTTTTAAGGAGGATTGCATTATCTCTCCGCTGCATTTGATCCTATTATTCCGTTACAACATTTAAGTACACGATCTTTAATATTTCAGTATATTTAGTCTTATCCCAGTTTAGTATCTCTTTCAAGATTCTTTAAAGTTTGTTTCCAAATCAAGTCTTCATACTTTCATACTTTATTGAACCCACAATTAAAGGCCAAAACTTATTTTCTGTTTATTTTCAACGTTAGCTGAGAGTGCTATAAACCATATTCAGTGAAGTCCACCAGGAAAAAGAATGATTCACGAGGAAAACTATGAGTTCTTTCAAGACTATTTACGGAATTCAAACAGTTGGATCTCTAATCTGTGGTTCTTTTTTGTTGGGTATATTTAAAATCATTGAAAGGGATCCAATGTATCAGAGCAGAATTCAAGCTGAGAATGTTTTATTTTTGGTGCCGCAAGAAACTCTCACTCAGCTCTCTGGCTTTGGCTCTTTGAGATTTCTCTGGCTTACAAACACTTGAAGCTTTAGCTCTTCAAGAAACATTCATTTTCCTATTTCAGGAAAACTCATTCACAGCAAATATTTCCACAGAATGCTTTTGTAACAGTAACGCTACATAGATAAAAAAAAGCATCGTTTCAAATCTGTAACATTCAATTAACATTTTCCTAGAACTCTTCCAATATTCAAAGTTAAATCATTTTACATGAAAAAATTTCCACCGCATCGATCAACATTTAAAAATTATACCAATTTAACAATAATTTAAATTTATTCAATAGCATGGTGTGAGTAAACTGTCAAATATACAGAACTGACTTTCAACAATATGATATCTTAGAAAAACGACATATCCAAGAAGAGAAAACACTATTTAAACATCTATGTCTACATTTGAAATGCAAAAAGCTAGGCATGCTAAAAGAAATTCTAATACATAACGAGATTTTCTAATCGATGGTTTATCCTAAAACTCACTTTTGGTGATAGAAAACTTCTAAAGAGAAGATCTAAAGTCCATTTTGAACAGAGCAGCACACCGATTCTTGGACATTTTCTTATTATTAGGATGCAAAGATTTAAGCCTACGTATGATGGCGCCAAATTGTACTTTATCAATTTTAAGGCTACCTGCCTCGAGGAACAAGTCTCTCATATCGAACATACGACTAGTTATTTGTATCTCTAACAACAATTAAATTGCATTGATGTATTGATTCGAGGATATATTGTTTGCTTCGCAGAAGTTCGCAAAAGTGAATCAAACACAGACGAACTAATTCAAAATTAATTGTCTGACAATTTATTCTTCCACTAAATTTCACTAACGCTTCACACTTAATTATTTTCACGAATTTCAACTTATTTATCCACTTTTATTAGTTTTCACTTTTTACTTTAATTAATTAATTACTTATAAAAAAATCATTTTCACTCGCTTTTTAATCCGCGTACGATTGGACCCACTATTTCGCTATCACACTCATATGAACGTGCACTGTTGCTTAATCAACAAGACTTCTTTGCACCGCTTGCTGTGGTCACTTTTATACATGTTTCAAACAATCCGGGATCTTCCACGTGGATCATTCTCGAGTTTACGTGCTGAGTCATTTGCACAAGTATTGTCGTACTGAATGCACACAACGTGCTTACGTTATGCCTATTTCCTCTTCGAGAATGATCGGTGTATTTGTTATTGATACTTGTTTACAAATTTTCTCTTTAGACGACTACAGTGGCGCGTGACATTATTCGAACATTTCACAGTATGTTATACCAATTCAAAAATAATAGCAAGTTAGAAGCGCGACTTCAAAATAGGGTCGTTAATACATTTATCTATATGTAGTTACAAAAATATTAAATTCTATGGCCGTAGGAAAATTTATTGTGTACTTTTCAAATCAGAAATTTTATGAATTTATTTTTATTTGTTTACTTAATACTACAAAAAAAATTTATTTATTTATACAAAGTTTAAAAATAAAATTATAAAAATAGAGCAAAAAACGAATACATAGTAAAAAGTTATGAAAAATGATAGCGATGATCAGTTCCATATAAGAACAATTAAAAATAATAAGTCGCTCCAACTTTCAATTTCCTAAGAAGATGACAAAGAAGATGCTTGCAAACCATCTGGAAGATGTTTACGCAGGTAGGCTCCTGCGCCCTGCAGGAGTACAGAATCACTTGAGCCACCCGAATCATTTTTAAATTCTGGTTCTAGCTTTAGGTTCACGTTCACTTAAGTTCTCGCAGTTATTCCGATGAAGCCAAGAGTCCTTTGTTTGTGCCCCTTAGGAAACGGACGTCTTGTTGTTGCATCCTTCACTATAGAAATACGCTTTTAGTTTGTTCTCCGTGCAGAGCTGTTACTTTTGGGTGTTGAATCTCAAGCTTTGCAGCCCTGGCATTTCGAAATCTTGTTGCAATTCTTGCTCCGCTTTAAGTATAAATATTCAGAGGTTGCATTATGGCATTAATTAGCTTCATGGAAAAGAATCGAACTCTTTAAGAAGGCAGCAGGAGTATTCCGACATTCAGGAATCTACTCGTTTTTCATTTCAAGATGGTCCAGTTTTTATCCCAAACACCCTGAAAATGGGGCTTTCATCAGGTTCGTGGCGCTGGTACTAAAAGCCAGTATTTTCAAAGTAGTCTGTAACTTCGTTAAATGATTCTCTGTTGTTATTGTCCGTTTCATGGCGATCTTTTACCATCAACTTCAGTGTATAACTTCTTTGTTTGAATTTTACATCGGCGGCTTACCCTACATTTCCTTTTTCCAATGGCTTGGTTGCTTTTTGTTTGACCCTTCTCCTATCTGACAGATGGTTCTTGATAGTAACAGCCAGTTTCCTAGGTTTTTGTTGACTAATAGTAGCTTTTCAGCTGATTTTAAGTTCATTTGCATAGCACTTCAATCTTCTTTTCATCATTATTTTGGTGTTCTTGTTGATACCCCCGTTTTCACAGCGAATGCGGCAGTGGACATTGCTCTCGTGTTGCTGTCGCACGTCGAATCTATGCGTTTTTAGCTCAAAGTACCTCCATGGTCCAATAGGTGTACCCAACCAGCTGATTTCCCAAAACTACTTTTCCGGCCCGGGAGATTTCCCTCCCTCGAGTGCTGCTTGCATTTGGATTGCATCCTCGCTTCGCTTCTCACTCCTTTTTTGTCTGCTCCGTTCAGACCCGTTCAATAGTCTAGGAATTGTCATCTGCACTAAAGCCAATGTATTCATTACAATCAACAAGCCCTTTGCCTCGTCAACAAGGATTACCGTGAATGATTGCTGTTTATAAAAATGCTTTAAATCTTTAAATAAAACTAAATATCTTCAGAAACCCCTGATTGGAACTTTTTATGATATTCTTATACATTAAAAATGGCCAGTTTTACAATAAATGAATGATATTCATTTAATTTTGAATTAACATTAGCACCAACTAAACCAAAAAAAGAACTAAATGTAAATACTCTAATTTTCTTATTTTTTTGTTGAAAAATTGGTTAAATCCAATGAATCATTGATTTACTCAAAATGAAAAATAAAATGTAATTGCATAATTCCGACGCTCTTTTTCAATATTAAAAATAATGCTGTTACTCAAGTTGCATTGTTAACATCTAAATTAAATAAGGAACTTTCCTACCAAATGTCTCAAATCCTTCGTAGAATTTTTCAGGACTACTCGCACTGAAATCCGATTCCGTCGATAAATGTTCTTCTCACCATTTCTATAAATTGTTGCTTTTCTCATATAAGTGTCATCTTTTACAGTAAAGGACACACGTGGGCCATATACATATATAGAATGTTCTAATTAACCACTATCCTTATTGTGCAGTTCCACAATTTCAGGCACGAATTGCTCTATTAGGTCCAGTGACGGCCAGTTCCTTTACGTTTAAATGTCTTTCGTTGTTGATCACGAACTCCTATACTTTTCCTTTCTTTTTGTCATCTTGTGGCGAAAATGACTCTATAGTTGAGTGTAAGTGTGACGATAGACGAATCGGTCACGTTCCTAGTGAAATGACGGACGCTTCGTAATTTGTAAGACGCCAGTCACGTTCGCTTTTTCCCTTGAACATACGACACAATAAGTTTGGCCGATTGATTATAGCCCCACGAGTTAAATTTCATCTCACGTCCTCGTTGATATTTGTCCTTTCTTACATTTGCTAGGATATTACATTTTCTTCGTTTTCTCTCTTTCTTCGTTACGATCGTAGTTACTATTGGGCGACTTTTCTTGATAAATGGCATTTTGATATATAGTTAAGTCTATAACTGCATTCTAGCTGAAGAGGAATTGAGTGATTTGAAATCGTCCACGAACAAGACTATGTCTAGTGAAAGTTCCACTTTGAGGTTCCGCATATTTAATCACTTTCCAAAATGTTTATTCTGAGGTGAAAATCCACCTTCCCATTTATTTTATTTCATATGCAGCAGAAATTATTTCTGAAAAAATTGATTCCGAGAATAAGTATTAATAAGTTATGGATTTTATGAACATCATATGAATAATACGACTAAGGGGAAAAATAAATAGAAAATATGTTTGCATCACACATAAAAAGCACCATTCTGACTTTTATTTGCTTATAGGCGCTTCAAGCGAAATCGGTAAGGAAAGCTGAGAAGGTTGAGGGCACGGAAATCCAAAAGTAGAGATGCTGTATTGGAAGTATAACTTCTTAGAAGTTACAACGAAAAATTTTGACGATAACCTTTAACCGAAACACATCTACCGAATGCAACTCCAAAATATTTTTTGAAATTAATTTCGTTCTCACAGAAAATTTCCCAATGAACTGGACTCCAATCCAAATACATACAGTGGTGCCTCGCATAACGAACGCAGCACACAACGAACTTCCTTTTCGTTCATTTCACGATTCATACAACGAACATCGCTTCACACAACGAAGTCGCCCACTTCACACGATCACTGCCGATTTATTGCATCCTTCCGCGCAGGCAGTTGTTAGTCACTGAGCAGTACGCTTAACTTACGCACGTGTCGCAGCAATCGTTCATCATTACAACGAAGTCGCCCGATCTTCTACGATCACTGCCGATTAATTGCATCCTCCCGCGCAGGCAGTCGTTAGACTCGTTAGTCACTGCGTAGTACGCTTAACTTACGCACGTATCACAGCAATCGTTCTTCATTACGAATTAAATCGCACACGTATCACGGCAGTCGTCCTTTTAAGATAAACTCAACATTTTTTTTATATGATGGGTTCTAAAAAAAGCAGGAAGGTGATTTCTCTTGAAATGAAACAGGAAATAATTAGAAGGAGTGAATGTGGGGTAAAACAGTGTGACCTCGTCAAAGAGTTTGGCCTCAACAAGACCACCATTTTCACCATTTTGACAAACAAGGATGCAATAAAATCAGCCAAAGTAGCCAAAGGAGTATCAAAACTATTTAATGAAAAACATAGATCTTCAATCCACGAGGAAATGGAGAGGCTATTAGCGATTTGGATTAAGGACAGGCAGGTGAAAGGTGACGTAACAACCCAAGATATTATCTGTCACAAGGCCAAGATAATTTATGAAGATCTAAAGAAAAACATCCCTGGAAGTAGCAGCAATCAAGATAATAAAGAAGATTTCAAAGCCAGCAGGGGGTGGTTTTTTAGATTTAAGAAAAGGTATGGAATCCACAGCGTTAATATGCATGGTGAGGCTGGCAGTGCTGATAAAAAAGAAGCAGAAAAGTTCTCTATTAATTTTCAAAAATTTATTATGGATGAAGGATACTGCCCACAACAAGTGTTCAATGCCGATGAAACGGGCCTTTTCTGGAAAAGAATGCCGAGCAGAACCTTCATTACAAAAGAAGAGAAGAAATTGCCTGGACACAAAGCCATGAAGGACAGACTTACCCTTAGGATTTCGTCTAATGCCAGCGGAGACCTCAAGATCAAACCTCTATTGGTTTATCACTCTGAAAATCCAAGAATTTTTAAGAAAAATAACGTTATTAAGTCCAAATTGCACGTCCATTGGAAGTCCAATCAAAAAGCCTGGGTGACCCAAGTTATCTTCAACGAATGGATTCTGGAAACCTTTGCTCCTGCCGTGAAGAAATTCTTGTTGGAAAAAGAACTGCCGCTCAAAGCCCTTCTGATACTTGACAATGCCCCTTCTCACCCAAAAGACCTAGAAGAAATATTGCAGGAAAATTATCCTTTTATCAGGGTGCAGTATTTGCCACCAAACACCACATCCATTCTCCAGCCAATGGATCAGCAAGTTATTGCGAACTTTAAAAAACTCTACACTAGAGCCCTCTTTAATAAGGTGTTTGAAGAATGCGAGTTTGGTGGAGACAATATGACTATCCGAATGTTTTGGAAGGAGAAATTTGATATCCTTTTGGCAATACGACTTATACAGAAGGCCTGGGAAGAAGTGTCACGAAGGACCCTCATTTCTGCTTGGAAGATGCTTGTGCCTTCGTGGATTCAGGAAGAAGCAGTAGTTGATGACACAGAAGTGGTGAAGGACATCATCACAGTGGCCCAAAGGTTGGAATTAGAGGTAGAGAAAGAGGATGTAGAGGAGCTTATTGAGGAACACAAAGAAGAGCTGACAACTGAAGAGCTCCAAACTCTTCTGGCCCAACAACAGGACAATGCTCAAAGGGAAGCGTCATCTGATAACGAGGAGCAACAATCAACCAATCAACCAATTCCAACTGCTGACATCAAGAACATCCTGGTCAAATGGAAAGCAGTTCAGGATTTTTCCAATGCCCACTATCCGGATTCCGCTGAAGCAAACAGGATCAACGACCTGTACTCCGATACTCTTGTCCGTTATTTCCGGCAGATGTTGAAGAAAAGAGAGAAACAAACGACTTTGGACAGGTTTTTCACTGCACCATCGGCCAAAAAGCGGAAAATGGATGAAGATGTGCAAGATTCGATTATTTCTTAAAATTAAAAAATGTGTGTTTTTTTCATTATGTTTTTAGATGTATCTAAATAAAAATAATAACAAAAAATTTATCTTTTTTTTATGTCATCTTACCATATTTTATGCTACAGAACGAATTATTTTTTTTAACATGTATTGTTATGGGAAAACGCGTTTCACATAACGAACTTTTCGCATAACGAACTTGCTCCTGGAACGAATTAAGTTCGTTGTGTGAGGCACCACTGTACTTGCAAATAAATTCTGTAGATACAGAGATATTGTGAAATTGGGTGGAAGAGATGGATCCGATATTAAGATAAAATTTTTATTTCTCAGAAAAATTTTTTGTTATGCATATCATGAAATGGATGCACATGCAATCAGGAATAGTATAAGTACATCAGATATTTTAGTACAAAAGATATTAAATCTTGATTTGTCAAAAGGAATCCTCTGGATGAAAATTATTCGCGGAGATCCTCAATTACCAATAAATCATTGAGATGCTAAAAAAGAATTGATTACAGAACTAGAGGAAGACTTCAATTGTATTTTAGGATCAATATTCTCAGTTTAAAACCAACTCTGCTATACCAGAGCTGCGGGCTGCGTTTGTATTGTGAGCTAATCTGGATGAAAACCTATGTACCAATTTTATCCGAAAACTGTATCCACACCCAGTTGGACCATGATACTATGCAACGATTGTGTTAGTCCTTGTCATATGTCCTGTTACGATATTATTTCGCCATCCTCGGGAGAACTTTCTTGACGAAACGAATTTGGCGAACCGTCATGGGAATGAGGGAAGCAAACTAATAAATCACTACCCTCTGTTGATCCGCGATAGTTGGCTCTATAAATGACCAAGGAATTTTCACGGAGAGAAACTCGAAGCGTTTAGACAAAATATTGTAACGATGGAATGATAGTCAGAGCTTGTTTGTAATTATTGGACTAATTAGATTAAAATTATAGAATTAATAAGATCAGATAAATTAATTAGGTTAAAATTTAGAATTAACACTGGATGTTCGTCGCCGACGAGCAGCGGCGAATTCAAGCCACTTGCGCTATTCAAACTAAAGCCAACACCTGTAAGGTGGTCAAGGGACGAGGCGAGGTGTGGCGAGATCCTGTGTGGTTGGTAAAACTCACCACACAGGAATTACCGCAGTTCTGTAAGACTGGATCGAGTCTCAGATAGGTCATCGCCTGAAGGGTGAATGGCCGCAGCGGGAGGATCATCAACCCGCTAGACGCGAAGTTTAAAGGAAGCGGAAAAAAAAGTCCAGTCTCTTTGGTGATGTTTCCCTGAACGATACGCGTTGTGAAGCGTCACTGTGTGTTAGATCCATGAATGCGATCCGTATTTTGACCGAATTTCTCAAACGAAATTGCAACGGAAAGTCTATTTCGATGAATTATTTTATCATGCGAGTGCAGCAGTTCGTAGTTCAGAACACAGAGCAGATTGGAGCACGTGTTTCGTGAAACATGAGGAGGTTCTTGTGGATTAACCTGACAGTGTGCGAAAAAGAACGCGGGAAGTTATTGAACAGAATAAAAATTGGCCGCGGGATGTTGGTGAACAGATTGAAAACCGTTTGGAGTATCCGGTTGCAATTTTGGTGTGTGGCCTGGTTTTCACGCTGACAAGGTTTGTGTGAGACAAAAATGAAACTGCTTGTCCCAGGGAATGAGTGGAAGCACCGGGAATAGCGTGAGCGAAGCCAAGTCGAAAACCAGATAATTGCCAATCAAAGCGGGCTGTGAGGCGATTGATTGCGTACGTGGCTTTTCAGCATCTATATCATAACAACAGTGAGTAGCGGAAGCATCAGACAGGGGCCAAGTTAGTCGTATGGAAGTTAGGATATAAGCCGTAGTCTAAGATGCATAATATAAGCTTAGGTCTTAAGGTATTCAGATTATAAGTAGCTGTCAGAATAAAAAAAATAGAGATTAACAAACAAATTGGCGCGCGTTTCTCTCCGCCAGTAAGAGCAGCACGGACGGTAAGTTAAATCTTTCAGGTCGCAAACCCTGACAACGGTTGTCGCGGCGGAACCAAATGGTTACGAGGAATCGGAAGTTCCTCCGGAGAAGGCGCATCGGCTGGTCGCATTCTCGGTTGGCAGCATACCATGGCTTGATGAAACGAACCTACCGAGACCGCGGGCTCCCCCCGGTTGCTTTCCAGGCTAGAACTGCCATTAACATTCCGATCAACACTCACTAAAAGATTTCGGAATGGGCAGTGCTTAAGAAACAGGCCCCAGAAGAAAACCTAACAATACCTTGGTCAGTCCTTGACCTCGCACTGCCTTCTGGGATTCTGAGGAATTTGATACAACTGTATAACCCATCAGTAAGATGCTTCAAAATTACTTGCACCACCTGGACTGTTTTTAAATTCTTATTCTAAAGGATCGGTCAACTAAGCTCTGGCAGTCACCTGGATAATGCCAGAACTTAGTTCTCATCTTGTGCTAATTAATACATGGAATCCTGCTGTCGCATTTTTAGCACTTGGATCCGCCACCTTTGTGCCTTGTATCCCGGACTTCAAAGCTTTTACGCTTGGGTAAAGTTATTTGGGTCAGATGCCTTTCTTTTGTTCATACAATGAACAATGTCCTGAATTTCATGCATTTTCACTGGTCGTACGTTAAAATCGATCTCAGAGCATATCAGTCTGGTTGTCTTCGAGATTATCTCTTCATCTTCGGAAAAATCATGATCAGGAAAGTTGTTTTCTTTGAATAGTTGCTCAAGCGTACCCGTGAAGGCTTCTGGTTTTTCCCTCGTTGCTGAATTCGATTCCATTGGTATTTGTGAGAATATTAAAACTTTTTTATTTTGCAGCCAAAAGTATTTCAATACTCTTCAGCAATTATTTCCACCTGGCTCTAAGCTCTAAATTAAGCTCCTCCCATTGGTTGTGCCTAAATTCGACCATTTTTTGCCAATTGGTTTGCTTCCGATTAAAGTCTGGCGTAATCTGTACTCCCACATCATCTCCGTATTTGTTTTCTCTTCCTTGTCAAATTACTAATATTTGAGAAAGTTCGTAGGGATTATATTCCTTGCGGGATCTTCAATCGTGTTTTCCTTTTTTTGCTATAATTTGTATGTTAATATTTTAATGAAAATGTCAACATCACTCGCTGTTTTTATGTGTTGGGTGAAACTTTCTGTAGTCGACCATAATCAAGAGTGGGCCTTCGATGTTGAAAAGAGTGTTCGAAACATGCTTGTGGTGTTAGCTACTTAGGGGTTGTACATTAATAAGTCTGTAAACTCAAAACAATTGCATGTTGAGCACCTTTACAGTTCTTATAATTTTTTTAAAACCATTAATTTCACGAAGGGACTTGTTACAGTTTTTACACTTGTCCGACATTACTAATAACAATTTGGCTTAGCTGTTACGAATTTTAAAATCTTGAAACAAAATACCGAAGAATCCAACTATATCGATGACAATGCGATGTTGGTAAGATATGTGATATGATAAACAGCGTGATACTGAGTCCAAACTTATTTGCTTACAAGCTTGCACACTGGCGCGTCTAAACACATATGGAATAAAACGGTTTTCTCAGGTAGTTTCACTTTATTATTTCACTATATTCCTACTCTCTATTAAATTGTTCATTTCTCATTTGATTATGTTCATCGAATTCAAAATTCAAAATCCAGCAAAGTTTATAACAATCACTAATTATTTTGCATTTTTGAGTTCTTAGAATGTCGACCAAGGCTATTATTAAATTACTTGCAACGAAGTAGTAAAGTTACAAAATAAATAAATAGATCGGTGAAGGATACTATCTCGTTCTATGAATGCATGTTACGAGACGGAACACCCACGTATAGATAAAAGTAGCCACGTGGATACCTGCACATGACAAGCCACGAATCACATTTTATTTTTTTTCGAAGCGTTGCACCAATTTTTACGCGTGATAGTGCACATAAAGGAGCATAACATATATTATTTTCGTGATTGTAACTTACAGAGAACATAAAAAAATTACAATTAATTTGATTTTTTACTTTATTTTTATGAAAAATTATTCTTAAAAATCTATAAAAAATATATATTCTATGTAAAATTACCTAACACCTCGCGTTTATTTCACGTCTCTAGCTTAATTAGTTTTTGAGATATATTTTTTTGGAAAATTGTTATGCGCACGGTTATTTTTTCCTATATCTCAAGGTCAAAGCTGAAGCCGGACGCGAAACGTACATAAATCACGTTTGAACATCACGTAGATATTAAAATATTGGTTTCGATATAGATTCCTTTTTGGGGGCCAACTCGTCATACTTATCCGGCTAAACCCTTTGTTGTTAAAAAAAATCTAAATAAAGACCAGCTAATGCGAAGTTATTCTGCATTGCTAGATACATTAACGGTTAACTTTAAATTAGATGTTGATGGAAATTTATTGTGTGGTAAAATTTTAAGTCTGCAACACCGTCTTGAAGACAGTCAGGCAACACGTATTGAAGATTTACACATTATTGAGAAGCACAATCTTCAAGAGTTATATTCCAATACCAAGATAGCATTACGTTTTTTGTCAATAATGTCAGTGACTGATGCAAGTGGCGAACGCAGTTTCTCCAAACTAAACTTAATAAAAACGTACTTACGATCTAATTTGTCTCAAACGAGAACTAGTTTGGCGTCACTGTCCATAGAAAGAGAAATTGCAGAAAAATTAGAGTTCGCGACACTTCTAAGGGAGTTTGCTGACCAAAAAGCAAGAAACTAAAGTGTTAGCTTTCGTCATTAAACGTTTACTAGCTAAATAACAAATAGAATAAGTTCCTATTTTGTTTAAAAATTGAATAGCTAAATCATATTAATAATTATTAACGCTGCGTTTCTTTGAAAAAATCAATTAAGAATTATGGTCACATACCAAATAGTATCTTTTTAGCTCCTATATGATTATGAAAGGGCGTCCAATGGACGACTCGCCCGGAGGGTTATATTTTCTGCTTCAACATTTCTGCTAAGAGACCTAAAGAACTCTAAACATATTTCATATAAACTGAAGCTCACAAAATCATTTCTTAAGGCTTATAAGCAATAATTCATGATTAAAAGTTCTCAAAAATTTAATTCTCGATGAATTCCACAAATATTCTTCTTATTAAATTTGCAAGTTAAACTTGCAGTCAAATAAATAAATTCAAATAAATCCCGAACTAACAACGCCTTTCAAATATTCTTCGTTTAGTATTCATCCAAAAAAAGAGGTTCTTTGCCGAAATGGCATTTGCACGTGATTAATCCACATTCAATGCCATTGAAGTAAAAACGAGATAAATTTGTAATATCCTAGTTCTAAAGAACATAATACAACAGAATACAATTCAATCCTACTTATGCTCGGGATGGCGTGACAAAACATGAAAATACATCCAAGGTTGGAAACGTATCAAAAATTCTACTATCTCAGGCATTGTGCATGCTGGAATTTATTCAGCGAATTCAGCGAAGCATAAGCCATATGTAGTCAGATATGTATTATTTGTAATGCATCGTATCCTTGACATAATAATAGCTTGAGAGCAATCAACTTGTCATGGGATTGCATTTTGTTTGTGAATGCATATTCTGTGCATTCTGAACAGATATCATTCTCATTCTGAAAATTTCAGCCGTGAAGTTACCGTTCTGCTCGCCAATATTTGTACAAGTTGTAAAAATGTCTGAATTGCTATAGTTTGTTTTTACTGAATGCATCAACAAGTATTTGCAGTGCCATACCAGTATAGTGGTTCAGTGGTTTAATACGTTGGTTTTCCATTCCGGAGCAAAAAGTTTATGTCAAATAAAATTTTCGAAAAATTCCTTCAACATTGCCTGCATAACATCAATATTTCTAACAGCAAATGTACAATCCACAAATCAGAGATTTTCAAGTAAATACCAAGCTGAAAGGACATGGAGAATATTGTATAGTTTGCAGTATGAAGACGGAACGCAACAATGGAAATGACTTTTCAGAAATAACAAAAAGAAAAGAAAAATGCTTCCGAAAAATCCGAATGAACGATATGAAGGTTTCAGGTCGTACATTTTGGCGATGCAACACTTGGCGCGTTTGAAAGCTATAAGAAATAACTCGACTTCTGCCTATCTACCGTCACTCTTCACGATATATATGAAAGTTCCAAGTGTGTTCATGAAGTGCAAATCCTCAAATGCAAACAAAATACCAATTTTAGGAGAAAAGCGTCCTGCTTTGAATTATCTTTATTCGAATTTTCAAATTAAAATTATTAAAATAAAAATAATTAATGAAAAAATCAAAATAAAACACAAAATAATTGTTTTATGCAATAATTATTGTTATTCGAATTTTATCACGCTGAAGATTGGTCTATTTATTTGGTTTTTAACTCCTTTTGTCTTATTGGTGGTAGCCTGTACTGTGTCGCCTGTCAATCAATATCATTCGTGGCAACCTGTGAACTTTTTCTTTGAAGTTCACCATCATTCTTGTCCACCTGTTGTATGGGATGCTGCGATGACGATGGAAGCATACATTGACTTTGCGACGAACCTGTAGTTGTGGTTCCTGCAAAGTTTTTTGTGTTATAGCAACACGGACCTACTGTGCTACGTTAACGCCCACAAGTCTTTTCACAGTGTCTGTTTGTGTTTCCAGAGCTGCCCGTCGATTCTGAGGGTTCAGATCTTTCTGCACCTACAGCCCACTTAATACGAAAATCACATCACCGCAACCTTGTTGAACGAATAGAACTTTTAAGATTTGGAGAACTATAACAGGCGAACTGATCGAAAAGATCGACACCTTTTTCGCGGTGGTTATATACCATCATCGTAGAAGGTTTTGATCGCCAGAACATCGCTTTCGTCCTTCCATTTTTCAACTGCTAGATTATACCGCTGAGCCGCGATATGTTCTCCTCTAGTGGGCTTCTTGTGATTTCACAAAGTGCCACAAGGATGGTTTTTTCGAGTTAACAGGTATTCTTGTGAAACACATGTATACCACACATGTATATCTCTCCGAATACTTTTCTTCCTTGTTCCAAAAGCCCGGCCTGTCGGGCCTTTTCACATGGGGTATTTTTTTACCCTGACCAGTATAAACACTTTGTATTTCCAACCATATGAGTAATTAGCTGCTGCCTAATACCGGGAGTGTTAGTTGAAGTGTACCGGTTTTTCAATAAAGAAAACACATACTTCTCAAGGGAACCACTGGAGCATGTTCGCGATCAGTTTCTACCAGCAACCGATGAGCTTCAACTGCTTTTTTGTTTTGATGAAATAAGAAAAGCAACGAATGCCGCAAATTCGATTTACTTGGAACGAAACTCGAAATATTCACTGAGGTTAACAACTCTGACACCAATCTGCCAAAATAATAAGACGGTTCCAGGTTAGACGGTTCCAGGCTAGGTTCTCAGATTGACAGGGGAGGTGTTTAGTGGATAGTCCAAAAGCATTTCGCGTCTGGGAGTCCCACACTCAGGGCGTAAACAGCCTTCAACTCCCTACCACAAAAAAAAAATCTGCCAAAATAATAGGCAGATTTTAACTTATGCATTTTTTAAGGTTAATGTCAATAGTAAAATTTCACATAGATGCCAAATCATATAAATATACACATGACCCTAGCGACATCTATGAGTAAGACCGGAAAATTTCAACTAACACCTCTGGTAAATTTTTAGGTCCTACTTGTGGGATTTGCTTTGGTTGCACTGGCGGCTCAGTAGTCAGCCTTGACAAGGTGTCAGCAACCACGACAACACAGGCTTTTTCCAACAATGTCTTCCATGGGTTTGATCTTATACATGTAATCATTAACGTCTCTTCGCCCTCGTATTATCTTAAAAATGTCAGGAACGTTATATTGACACGAAATGATTTTACGCTGTTTTGAACATGTGCATCACTGAATGGTAAAAGACAGGGTCTTGTTTCAGGTGAGTGCTTTAGATTAAATGTTAATTATGCCAGTCACCATGTAAATTCCCATACATTTCTTTATTTCTTTCTAGGGAAATAGTTTCCACCTAGCCAAACGTCCGCTAGGATTATCAGCAATAGATTGTTTAGCGTACAAGCTTGTCTGTTGTACCATGAAGTCTATTTCTAAGTCATCAACCAATGTGCTAAATATTGTCAAGACGTCGGCATATCGGGAATATGATCGATATGCAAAATATTTTGATACTTATATTTTTTTAAATATAAGTAAATTCTACACCGTGCAATGGCTGAACGTCATACTTCGAACCTTCATTCTCGTCGCATTGACTCTGTCTCGGTCACATTGTATGACATCATTCCAAAAATTTGTTTCTTCTTCAATGCCATTTTATTCTACTATTTTTATCAATTCATCATAATTATATGCTTATTATTTGAAAAAAGAAGAAAAAATCGTAATAATCAACAGTTTTGCAAAATTAAATGAGTGAATGATTTGGACATCATATCTCAAATGTCAATAGCATCATGTCAAATATTATAATCTGTCAATGTCGCTTGATATTTTTTATTACCAACATTAAAAAAGGCAAAACAAGTAGGAAAGTATACACAGACCACATTTTACTACCCTGGAAGCACTGTGAGTCAACAAACCGTAGGTGATTTTTGCGCCTTCAGTAGATTATATACAGTAGTAGATTATTTTATAATATATAATTATACGTTTAAACTCAAATTATACCAATAAGTAGTAAAAACATAACTTGACTCATAGGAAAATTCCATTCTAGAGCGCTTAATGAAGATCAGTTCGCTGAGGTTAATGGTAATGGTTCTTCTATTTATTATTTTTCGGGGTACTTACTTTGTCTCTATTTATTTGGAAACTCTGAATTATTGGTCAAGCGATCGACTCAATGACCCGAAAACCCAAACCTCGAAAACGCGATCAAAGTTATCCTTGATTTTATCATTTGAATTTTTTTCCAAAGTAAATTACACATGTCAAAATTGATTGCTTAACAAAAATTATTAATCTTAAATTTTTATTAATAATTAATAAAATTAATTATTAATAAGAATATCGAGGGTATGTATGCTGAACGAAAAGCATACGAAAATTGCGCTTAAAATTGTCTGACATGTGACGGTATGGACATCTTGAAATTATAGTTACTTTCTGCTTTCGCCAGTGTTTGAAACATTAATACCATAAATACCAATGCATAAAAAAACTTAAAAACTTACCCCACTTCCAAAATTTTTTCTATAATCTTATAATATTTTTTTAATGAGTGGGACCTTTATTATTGTTTGTGTGTGTATGTGTGTGCTGTGAAATGAGTAAGTAGCAGAATCAGGGCATTCGTATTATCATAATCGGTTTGTCATGTCTGTCCATTCTGGCCATTTTTCCGTGCAGAGCTTGATTCAGACGAGTGAGTAGCCGTCGGTACACATCCCCAGTGTTTGTTCCCGATTGTTTCAAAAATTCGTAATAGGTGACGCCACTGTGGTCCCACCAAATGCAAGCGTGAATATTCCGTTTTGGCGTCGATGGACCTGGTTCACCTGACATAACCCAATGTTTTGGTTCCTTGGGATCGCCGTAAGACACCGATTTTTCATCCCCTGTTACAATTCGATGCATGAAACGCTTTCTTTTTTATCATTTAAGAAGAATCCCACATGTCACCAAGCACCGTTCGATGGTCCTCTCCCTCAGTTGATGTGGCATACCAGTCCCAGCTTTTTGGATCATTCACATGTCGTGAATGCGTTTACCGACGGTAGATCTGTCAACATTTAACTACTGCGAATATACTTCGAGGCTTCGACTTGAATCTTCATGCAACCACTCCCGTTGTAGTAAATCTTCAAATTTTATGGTGGCCCTTCACGATCTTTATCAGTTACGTTAAAATAACGATTTTTAAAACGCTGCAACTACTCTCTGCAAGTTGCCTCAGATGGAGCATGATCACCGTTAACATCGAGCGATACGATAAGTTTCGCAGCACTTTTGCTGAGAATGAAATAACGAACTAAGATTTCCTTCAAATGCAGCGTTTCCGATATGAAAGTCGATATTTTCAAAACAAGAAAAAAAACGATGTTGATGCTTTGAAAGAACGTTGACTACTCTGTTCTTGAGCCTACGCATACACATTCCAATTCCAAGAACACTACCACAGCAGATACCAAAATAATATCTGTAAGGACGTCTGTCAATCACCGGTGGAAACTTATTCTCATGCCAAATATACTACATAAGTACATCGTTAATAACTTTTTGTTTATTTTTCTCTTTTATAAGTATTTATTATTGTTTTCTTATTCGATTTTTCTCCTCACCCGCAAATAAACCATAACGTAAATACACAACAAAATTATGTTTCAAAATTGTGTAGTTTTCTTTTCTGTTAATATAGAAACGGACAGATCTTACAGGTAGACCTCATACTTGCTAAAAGATAAAATAACATTGGTGAACGTCCATTGAATCGACAAGCTGGTGCTTCCCTCCTGACACTATCAGGTATTATATTGAATTTGTGATCGAAATATCAATTCGGTGATTAACTTCAAGTCAGAAGTATTAACCTCAAGTCAGAAATTGCTTTCCTAATTCAATCAAATATATATTACGTATCTAGGCTTAAATTTATTTTTTCATTGAAATCGGAAAAAAATTATGTAGGGAATTTTTTGAAAATAAGGACATGCTTTGCCTTTATACTTAGTTTTTAGCCTTTGCCAAATGTTATTATCTGAGGTCTTCCGCAATTTCAATTCCAGTTTATTATTACACATTTTTTTTACATACTTTTACACCTCAAGCGCAACGAGACATCCTTTTCAGCTGACATTTTTCATTCCGGTAGAACTTCCATGGCTCGTCTGTTTGCCGAGCTTTGAATGAATCTGACTACACAATAAATTTTTCTATCGGCTTGATCAACCTCTTAAATATGTCAATCTGGCGTTTAATGTAAAAACAACAGCCTTTTGGTATAAAAATCTGTAGGGGTCAAAACGCCTCAGCCTTTTAGCGATGATTGCCCAACCAACACTTCATATAGGAGTTTGAGCCTGATCAGAGCTTTGTATGCTTAAATCTCCTAAAACGTCACAGCTTACAAAAAGATTTCTAATGAAATTTAACTGAAATTGCGCGCGAATCAGACGTAAAAATATTGAAAAGCTCCAAAAAATCCCCTTAAATGACCCCAATATGTTTACTCAAGGACTTAAAACTGCGATCCGAAATTATCTGAAGAATCGCAGCCTGATCTACGATACGGTGCAAGGTCGTCAGAGGATGATAGTCCCATCAGGTGTGGCCCAAGGCTCCATCCTTGGTCCGGACTTGTGGAACGTCTCCTACGACGGATTGCTCAGACTTGAATTCCCGGGAGAGTCGCGACTGATCGGCTATGCAGATGATGCTGCGGCACTAGTGGCTGGGCGCACGGTCGATCAAGCGCAATTAAGGCTAAATGCATAATGCGCCGGATGGCAAGCTGGATGACCACTCACGGGTTTAACCTAGTGTTAGAGAAAATCGAAGTGGTAATCTTGACCAAGAAGAGGATCCCCAGAGTAAGAATGTTCCGAGTCGGGGCACATTAGTAGAGTCGAAACTATCAGTTAAGCATCTGGGCTTGCTGATAGAGTTTAAACTGAGTTTCTCAGAGCAAATCAAGGCAACGACGAAAAAACCCGCAGCAGGGGTCTCAGATATTAGTCGACTAATGGCCAATCATGGGGGACCAAGTCCAACAAAAAGGCGTCTGCTAATGAGTGTAGTGCAATCTACGCTTCTATATTGAGCAGAGATATAGAGTGAAACTCTCAACAAGGAACTGCATCGAAAACGACTGAAATCGACTACAACAGCATACCGTACAGTCTCCAAGTCGGTGTTGGTAATTGCAGGGGTGTTACCCATCGCTCTCCTTGCTAGAGAGCGTAAAAGAATCTACCTCCGAAGGCACGAGGGTAATAAAGAACAAATTGCTCGCGACGAAAGACGATTCACTCTCGACGAATGCCAACAATCATGGCAATGCGAGCTAAAAGGAAGATGGACCGCGCGGCTCATCAACGACTTGAAATCGTGGTTCAGTCGAACGCATAGTGAGACTGAGCGGACATGGTTGTTTTCAGTCTTAATTGCACAAGATAGTTAAGTCACGGTCTCCAAACTGCATATTCTGCATTGGTGTGAAGGATGACGCCTGTCATACTTTCTTTTCATGCAGAAGATGGGACAAACAGCGTGGTGATCTTGCCGGAAAAGCTCTAACCAGATAGCCTAATTTAAGAGATGCTGAAATCATTTGACAATAGGAATCAAGTGACACATTACGCTCGGGCAATCCTAGTAATGAAAAATGGCATGTTTGATCGGCTAGAGACGTCGAGGGTGGACGGCTTCCTTCTCTAGCAATCCTCCTCCTCTTTCCCAACCAACTGAAGAAGGAATCCCTGTAAAATTGGGAGGCCCAGCCCGAAGTAGTGTGTCAAACGGTTCCACGCTAGGCGCTTCGGTTGACAGGGGAGACGGTCGTCCAGTAGGTCCACTGGGAGTTCCTCAGGGCTTAAATAGCAGTCACCTCTCTACCCTCCAACAAAAGATTTAAAACTACCTCCACCGAACACCGTACAGCAAGCACCACTTCGGATGAAACTTTCTTTTTTGTATCACTGCAAAACCAAACTAAATCAGTTTAAATATTTTCCCTTCGACCGAAAGGGAATTAAAAGCTTTCCCTGTATCAATAAGGAATAACGATACCAGTAGTTTGTGGCCCACCAGTTTCTTATCATGCTGTCTGAAGAAACAGTCAGTAGTCTGTTTGATGGGCTCTTAAAAGGACAAATTTTTTTTCCAGGAGAGTTGCTGCTTCTTAGAACTGTGTGACATGTTGGAGGGCCAACCTTCCAAGTTGAGTACTGAGCTCATCCTTTGAGGTTGTGCTGAGCACCTGAAAATATCTTATGCGAAGGAATCCTAAGAAAAATCACACAAAACCAATGTTTAAGGAGCAAATAAAAAACTAGTTCAGTTCTTGAACCCACTGAACCCTTGCTGAGTCACTGAACATACCTTATAGGTAGGAATCCCAGAAATAACCACACAAAAACAATGATTGAGGAGGAAATCAAAAATTAACGAATGGGTGTGAGGGTACCGCAACCTTTCAAAACCTTTCGCAACCTTCCGGGGCTTCTCTCTTTCTGGGAATCGGACTGAAGATAATCATCGAGTGGTTTTTCCAGCAAAGGAGCGCTGGGGCATCAAAGCTTAGAATACTAAAAGTGATAGAACAATGTAGGGAAAATGTTTGCTCACACACCAAAAGTCCTGCGAATCCTTCAGTGACAAGCAACAATACTTGGACTTACGGATGACACAAAGTTGGAACCGGTAAACAAATTCAGTGAACTACATGGTGTAGAGGTGAAAACTCTCTCGCATGCAGTATAAACCGATGCGATGACATGAAATGTTCTCCAACACCTGAACTAAATAACTTTTCGTTAGGACTTTTTGTTATGGGCATGCTATCAGTTTCGCATAGCTTGAGGATGACTTTGATAAGAAATGTCTATGAGCGCAAAATAAGATAACACCCAGGACATACAATCTGCTTTATTTTCAATTTGCTGTTGATATACAGAATTGGGGCATTTCAGTAAGGGCTTTGCTCCAACTCTATATTACCTTTTAGTAAAAATTATATTTACTTTTATTTAAATGTATAAGGATTGCTTATGAAATTAGCAAACCAGACGGTTTGTCGGATTTTCGCATACAAACTTTGGAAATAACAATGGTGTCTTGCAAATGAAATTATAAAATAACGATGCAAAGTGGTTACGATTAATGGTGTGGTTTTTCAGGTATTTCGTTTGGAAATTCGTGGTCCGTCCGATAGATGAGTTTTGCGCGGAAAGTGTTAAATCACAGTGTTAAGTGTCAAAAATCTATAAAACCCCACTTCGATTTTATGGTATCAAAATTCAAATGGTTTTCGGTTTACTTAGTCAGGAGTTTTCAATCTTCTTTTTCTGCATTTATTCATTTTCTGAATAAATAAGAATTTTTTCATGTTTTTTGGAACCAAGTTTTAATTTATGGAATAAACACTATTACGGCTCATTTCGAGATACACCAGTCCTTTAGGCCCGTTGTACACAAAAGATGACGAATATGAAATGCTTTACATGTCTTTAAACGTTTTTGAGACGTTAGAAACTAGGAAAATGTTCTGTACAATTTTTAATTTAATTTTGCTAATTTTTTAACCCACTTCAATGTTTTATGGACGATTTCTACTCAGACCATTTTGATTTCTGTTTCACTAAAGTAATCTCTATTAATCACTATAACACTTAATATATTTCATCTCCTAGTAATAATTTCCCTTACAAAACATATAAAGTAAAGCGTAAATTGGAAGCATTGGAATATAATTATTTTAGAAGTTTTTACAATATTCCCAAAAAGGTGCCCTTCCTGAATCAGTTCCTGGACCCACAAGAATATATGTTTGTTCAGTTTCCGTTTGTTATCTCAGTACGAGTCAATGCAATACTTAGCACCATACAGTTGAAAAGATATGAAAGTCACAAAAGTGCTAGGAGGAAGGATGCTACACGACCGCTCACCATTGTTCCCAATGCCATACATCAAGCAGTATGTGTAACGTGAAAACCATAGCAAGCAAATAATCAACTCTTCCCTTGTGTTTGTTGCTATTGTATGGTACTGCAGCAGTGGCGATGGTATACCAGGTTTGAATTTATGCAGCTGGCAGCGAACACATACAAACATATCGCTCAACAGATTCTTAGTGCAATATTAAGCTTAGGAACAACGTGCGTCAGAAAAATTGCTCTCATAGAACGTGCATTGTATTTCGCAAGGACGATATGTAGCTGAAAAAAACTAATAATTACAGCTTTGCCTTTAATTATCATTTTCTGCAGAGCTGAGTGAAACTGTATTTAATGACTTGCCTAAGCGTAATTGCCAGGACACTGTGCAGTGGTACACAATGACCAGTCTTGAATCAGCCATTTCCATGCACATTACTCGTAGAGTTTGATAAAGGAAGAAGTATGTTCGAGGACAACAAATTTTACATTCAGAAGTTACAAGAGTTTTGATTGAAGCAAGGTTTGCATTTTGCCGTGCATTATGGAAATTGATAGGGAAACCTGCATATGATTGCAATTAATTATTTCCGTGAGAGCCTGATTACTTTGAAGATTTAATCTTTTCTAGACATTAGAAACGGAAAATTGTTTTTTAAAGTCAACAACTATTACAAAACTTGGATTCATATATTGTCTTACAGAATACAAAAAAAAATCTATGCTGGCATACTTAAGCACAGTGGTAATACCCAATGATGTATTCGATTGCAATTCGGTTATTGCGAAGTTCAAAAACAAATCGATGAGAGAAATTATCTATACATCTGATGATACAAGCAACAGTTCCGCCATTTAAATTCATAAATAAAAAAAGTGGGAAGCGGGCGTTAAGAGAGTTATAAGAGTCTAACGAGGGAATTTCGTTCAGGTAGACATTTCTGCGTTACCAAGCAAAGTGGGTGCAAGGTGTCACCATGTAAATTCCGAAACCACAGTACAAGGCGGTTCAATATAGGAATATTATACGCAGTGCCCCATCTCTCTGCACGAGTTGCAACTGCTTTCGTTACTACCCCTCATTGAGAAAGTCATCCAAAATTCTGTCGTTTATAGATAAAAAAGCGCTACAGCGATCATTAAGAGGTGTCGCCTGAATAATGCGGACCCTAAGTTGACTAATATTTGACTGAATGCTATTACACACTCTAGCATTTTTGGCTGTAACATTGATTTGTTCGCCAAAAGCAAATCGGCCTTTCTATCAATTCGACCAGACTGTCAATTTGAAAATCTGAACCTAAAATCCATCCCCAATTTCTGCAAATCCTGTCTCTAACTTGGCCTTCTAGAATACCTAGTCCTAGTTCTGTATGCTTAATTATGTCCTGCAACGACACATGCATAGTCAATAAAGCGTGACTCCTCCGGTGGCATGAACCTCAGTAGTCCATCGTAATAGATTTTCCACAAGCTAGGAAAGTCAATAGACTTGCCAAACAACTTATTAAAATTCCTGAGAAGAGTTGAACTTGGATAGCGGTAAGATCAGATGGATATTTGTTATCCAAAGAGTTCATAGAGATTTTTGAGTATAGTGCGACTTTGCGCTACTCTGTTTGATATAACACTTTGCTTGCTTAACTTTATTACTCTGAAGAAAGTAATATGGAAAACAATATCAATTGATTAATTATTATTAATGTTGTCGCAGCGGTCTCGATCTAGGATGGACCTGCGTTATATCTCTCCGTATAAATGGCTTAGTCTTTGCAGATAGTTGCTTCTGTTTTCTTACAGAAGTTAGGGAGAATCTCCAGGTCGTTAGCCGCTATGTGTTCCAACTCCGCTGCTTAATTGATTGACAGAAGAATATCTCCCAAACTTTCCTTTTCTATGGAGATTTTCCTATGGAAGTTCTTACGCCATAGAGTTCCCTTATTTGTATGGTTCTCATTCTGTTAGAGTGAGGCCAGAGGGTTCGGTTCGTCTTAAAGTGATTCATACAAAGCCAATCTCATCCCCATCCGACAGATCACGCCCAACTCTCTTTGCACTACAAACGGGAAACAGTATCCACTTTGTGTCAACAATTTAATAATTTTCCGATAGGAGGTGATTTGAACGCAAGACATCCTTCCTGGGGTAATCCCGTAGCTAATGGATATGGAACGGCTCTATTCAACTGGGTACAAGCAAATATGGATCTCATTTTGATTGCGTTGAACGAGCCCACCTTTCGAAGATGCTCGTCAACGATCGAATTTTTCATTGTGTAGGCCAACCTGATAAATATCTCTCAGCTGGATGACTTTTGAATGTGGAGTCATCGATACCGAGCGTGACCATCTTTTGGTAGAGCTGACTTTAAGAATGCGGAAGGGTGTAAAGCAGGAGGTAGCAGATTCTCAATTCTGACTTACCAGACTTCCCAGTCGATACGCACATACAAGCGTATCGACTGGGAAGGAGTTAGTGCTGACTTGAGTGGAAAAATTGACGATATTTCAATCAGCAGATCGAGAAATCTCTCACCCATCGAAATCGAAGAGGCAGTCGCTTGCTTAAATTCAACCATTAATACGGTCATCTCAAAGATCTCCATAAAAAACTCCTCCGGGAATTATCTTTATAGAGATTTACCACAGGATATTTTGTAGCTTCATCGGAAACGTATCACCCTAAGAAAACTATTCTCAAGAATATACCACCACAACTTGAATGTACTTAACTGGGAGTACCAGAGAGTACATCTTCTCATACTCTCCCTAAATAGAATGATTTCGAGAAGAATATCTAATTTTGCCAATGAAAGATTCAAACAGACCCTAGCAACATCACACCCTAGCAACATCACCCTAGCACATCAGACCCGGTGCTTGCATGTTTTCCCAAATAAACAAAATAACTGGCCGTAAGCGCCTGCCAGGAGTTCTCACTTATAACGGATCCATGCCCATGGATGACAAAGCTGTTGCTGACTCCATCGCAAATCACTTTGCGACAGTTCTTCAAGGGGAGAACGCAAGTGAGGATTCTGCTTTCAATTCGTTGGTTAAAAGAACTATATCAACGTTTGACAGGGATCATAAGAACCTGTGCTTGACTAGATTTTCCGATTTGAATCCGTCGGACGCTCCCATTGGCAGTACCCTATTTGTGAGCCCTGAGAGACTCAGGATGCTCGTACTTGAGCATGATTCCAAAAAATCGGCTGGGGCTAATGAAATTTCAAATTTTCTTACAAAAAATTCCCCATACTTATTTTGTTCTTCTCGCAATCCTTCTAAACAATTGCATAAACATTTCCTACTCCCCTCAACAATGGAAATGCGCCAAAATATTTGTCATTCTGAAAAAGTCCGACAGTTCTGACATTGTCAATACTTGTCCTATATCTCTGCTGTCCAACGCAGGGAAAATACTGGAAAGAGTAATCCTTCAAGGTATTACACAGTTCTCTGAAGAAGCAGAGACTGTACCGGAATGACAATTTGGCTTTAAAAGAGCTCACTCAACAGTCACTCACTCAACACGCGTTGGCTGTTTTGCAAGCTAGTATAAAAAGAAATTGGCAGACCAGAAAGGCGTTCCTCAATGATATAGAAAAGCCTTTGATTCGGTTTGCAAGGCAGTTTCATGAAGGGAAGTACTGCCTTTTCGGTGTCTAGTGGAGCTAGTTCCGAACCCTTTGGTATAGATTCACGGGCCCCTCAGGGGTCTATTCTAGCGCCCTTTCTCTTTAATATATTCATGTCTGACATTGCCGGTATCAGAGATGAATTCCCAACTGGAATCGCGGTGAATCTCTTCGCTGACGACTTATTGGCGTGGTCATTTGAGCACAATTTCCGCTTTGCGCGAATGAGACTCCAAACGTACCTGGACTCGTTAACTGCATATTATGGAAAGTGTGGGATGAGGGTTAACGGTAGGAAAAGCGAGCTGATTGTGTTCAAGGACCCACATCAAAAATATGGACGTCGAACGAAGAACATCTGTAATACCAGGGTAAAGTGAAACGAACAGGTGTTGCACTGCGCTAAGCAAGCGAAGTATCAAGTATCTTTGATTTTCGATACGCAAAACACCTTCAGTGCCCACGTAGACACTGCTTGACAGAAAACCATTTATGCATACCATCTTCTTATGCCCCTTTTCAGGAAAAAGTCAGCGACCAACAAGCGGATGAAAATACTTGCCTACAAGTCACTAATCAGTCCTATTCTCATGTATACGGTCCTGATCTGGCAGGCAACAGCAGCGTACAAGTGGAGCAAGAAAGGGTTATTGGAGCGCAAAAGCCTTGCACGAGCTTGTACATATGGTAGGACAGACAGCCCTACTCCAACCGACTACTGTACCGGGAAGCAGCGGTGGAACCGATCAATCTCTAGGCTAAGAGGTTGATCGAGCGAGCGACCAAACGTATGGCGGAGCACGAGACCGCCACAATTAGGAACGTGGCAGAAAGTCGAGCGTTGGAGGTAGCCAACGCTTAGGATAAGGAATTATATTTAATATGTATAATAGCAGTTATAAGCAAAAATTATGTAACTGTAAATAACGATTACTAAACATAAATTAATACCTCATAAGTACATTAAAAAAAAAACAATTAAAAAATAACTGAGGTCATACTTAGGGTGTAAGTATTAGCATTAATAATTTGAAGTTGCACAGCCATTAGGCAAAGCCCGTAGGCTAAGTATTAGGGTAAGAAAACTTTGTAAATAGTGATAGTAAATACTGTTAGAAACAAAATCATCCAGTAAAAATAATTTGAATTTGATTTGAATTGGGCCCAATCTTTGCATTTCTGACACTTAGTCCAGCCTTCATCAAAAGTTTCTCCGTATATAATGTATTCAGTGTCTTTTTTTCGTTCTTTTTGAGAAAGGATTTGAATATCTTGATTTCTTTTCTTGGTTTTCAACATCTTTTAAGATCCTTTAGTTTGTTGTTTTGCGTTTGGTTTTTAATATTTTTACTAACTAAAAGTTAGCTAACTAAAGTTTCATCCAAATTATTTGTAAAATAGCTCCAAAAACGATGAATAGTGGGGCTGAAATTGTTAATATTGCTGCATGTAGGTTTAACAATGGTGTCACGTTATTATTGGAAATTATGTGGGTACTGGGAATTCCAGTTGGATCTGGAGTGCACTTGTACGCTGCGCAAAAAGACGAAAATCGCATAGCAAAAGCCGATTTCTAAGCACACACACAGACAAAAGAATGTCGAATACGGCGTCAACAAGAAAATTTCGAAGCCATGGGAATTTTGTCGATCATAGAAGACCTACACTATGGGCCTGGTATCAATGATTCCATGTAAGTTGACGAATTTTATGATTTATTCATTCCCAAAACTTCAAAAGCGTTTTTCTTAAAAACACGTTTTTCAAATCGGTACCCATAATTTCTCGAAAACCAATAAACTGATTGGTTTGAAATTTCTTTGTGGTTATTCTATACATCATTATCTGGTACTTGTCACAAGATTTTTTTTCCGTTACTTACTTTTTGTTTTATAGCAAAAGTTATTACAAATTTGAGGCCCAAAAATCATTAGCTGTATTCAAATGACCGCTATTTTGTTATAAATCAATATTTTCAAAATCGGATTTGACAAGTACTAGATTATAGTATCTAATTTAATAATCTTTTTGGATTTTTTGTTGCAGATGAATTTTGAACATACGCAAGTGGGTACTGTGAACGCCGATTTTTTCAAGGACCTCCGAGGATCATACGATATCCTTGTATACGTTTAATATTTTCACATAAAAAAAATCTTACATATTTTTGAATGTGTGTACTTTTGGATAATAAAAACTCTGGTCCAAAATTCTAAGTATTTTCCTTTGAAAGAATTTACAAATAAGACCTTTTTTACGGCTCTTAGGTGTATATCTCCCCTTATGCGTTGTATGAGCTGGTGTACTTAGCATATCAATGTGATGTTTACGTGCATTTTCTATACCAGCCAGCTCCTCATGCTGTTCATAACTATCTAAGATCAACACGACAGGATTTGTTTCTGTTGGCTGAACATGCTGTTTAAAATGTTGCAACCATTGCAAGAACACGTCACCGTGCGGAATACGTCTGGCGGTATAGCAATGCTATCTGGTGGATCTCCTATCATCAGACGACTTTTTTTATCCATTTTTTATTGGAAAAATAAATTGAGGTGGGACGAAATGGCCAGTGACATTCATTGCAAAAGTTAATGTGATATTTCGACCTCTTACCACTGACGTTAATTTGCCATTGCCTTTAATCGAAATGAATTGATAATTTTTATATACATTTGATACGCCTGTTTCATCGACGTTATAAATTCGAGATGAAGGAAATTATAATTTTCTTGAAGATTACTGAGTTGGTCAAAAAAAACGATTAATTTGTCGTTATGGTATTAAACGCAACAGCCCGCACAATACTAGTCGATTCGGGAGTTCTTAAAACAATATCCGGATACTTTTTGCTAAAACTATAAAAGATGTAGTTTCCTACGATTCTCTTTTGTTTATTAAATCTATGAGGAAGCTCAAGAGCTTTCTGCTAAATCAAATGCTAATTTCAAAAACTCCTTCTTGGTCAGTGGCATCAGGCGCTGTCCAGCTCTTTAACATGTTGATACAGTTGCAAAGAGAAGTTCTCAGAAAATGTAGATTCTAATCGACCCAACTTCGGTAGAAAAGCAATCTATTTGCCACTTTTAAAATATTTTATGAGGTCATAAAGTGAGCTTCGTGATACATCCTACCTCTCTGCTTCTTGTCTTACTAATAACTTGCGTTCTATCACATATTTAACAGTTTCTTTTATTTTATTTTCATCACATTTGCCCCTTTCACTATTTCTACCCATGAATTTTGGCATATTGCAAGTCTTTCTGCAACAATATTAACAAAACTTTGAGGTAATATCCATTAATTAGTAAAATGACAATACAATTATTGTTTACTTAACGATAATTTGCGAAATTACAAACTCAATACCATGTCAGGTGGTGCCCGATATTTTCGTGTCCAAGGGTACCCGATTGTTATCATGCAACATTTTTAAACAAAGCTCGGAAATCGTACTAGAATTGTTTTAAATATTATTAGAACCTTTAAATATATAAAATTTCCCAAAATACTGAACAGTAGACAAGTATGCATACTTACCTATTGTACTTAGTAACCTCCAATGAAATATGACAGGAGCGACGAAAATTTTCACGCGGGAACAAAACTAAACTATTCACTCATAACTTATTTGTTGGGCTACTCTAGTTTCTACTCTAGAGGTGCACCTTTACAATGCTGCTAAAGCTACGCAACGCGTTTAGTATCTTAGAAATTGAATTGTCTGCGATTACCCGTCGTCCGGGGCTACCCGACGTTCCCCTAAATTAAAAATAAAACTTTCGAAGATAAAAAGCTCATTGGAAATAAGAAGAAATACAAGTAACAGGTAAATGTCCAAACTTTACCTAAGATAATGCAAAATTTCTACTTAATGTGAAAGTGCCTGACAACTTTGTGGCTAAAATTTGTCCTCAGACTCATTCAATGTTGAAGCTTCAAGGACATTCGTAGGTTTTAATATTAACGTTTTTATTTATTAAAATCCGGTGAGATTGCTCACATGAGAGACGGAACAGAACCCACAAACGACACTTGTGACACATACCCCAAAAAACACACTTGGTGTTGAAACGCATCCGGTAGGCAAGGATGGGGTGAGGGGAATTTTCATATCGAATGCCGACATATACCAGCTGTGAGTGGGGTGAGTTGCTTTCTGTATGTGATACATGAATTAAGCTGAAAAAAAAACCAGTGGGTGAAGATGAGCGCGATGTCGTTTGGTCTCTGGAGAAGCGTGAGTTTAACCTGCTTACGTGTGAATAGATCGAAAGCCTGCATCAGCCTCAGAAAATGAACTGCATGACAGTTTGCCGACCGCACAATTCCCACTATAAAATGTAAGTACCCGCAAGGCAGCAGCAAAGTTGGAGTTTCCACTCTCTTTTTGCCGTTCCCAGCAAGACGGAGCGATCATGGATCCTTAAGAACTAAGCCGATAGTCCGTTAGTGGTTTGAGCTATGTAAAGCAAATTGAAAACTAAAGCCAAGTTTCGGAATGTCGTACACGAAAAATTGGGTTCAATGGTGGCTGGGTTTAGTAATTGAAAGGAAACGAAATTCTACCGGTGGTCTAACCTTCGTCCGCATACCTCATGTAATGGGTTTGTCGCTCCTGAGTCGTCACGGGGATGTCTGCAGGACAAGTCAGCCTCGAACCGACATCAGGAGGTGAAGTTTTAGAGGCATGGCAGCGAACTATACCCTAAAGGTTCCCTGGTTCGGCCACTCGGAAGTTCACTACGTTGGTGGCTGCTGGCGGACTAGCTCAGGGCGGCGAGGTATGCGGACGTGGGTCGGACCCTAGTGAACTTCCGCTCCAGTTCCATTGGTGAACTAGCCACCGTAAAATCCAATTGTCCGTGCACGACATTACCAAATATACCTTAACTTTACTTTAATTCTATTTCACATTAAGTTTCACTCAATTCAGATCACCAGTTTCGATCGCGCATCCGTACCTGGATCGTGGTGCCCGAAAACAAACCACTGTAGAAGGAATATCCGTCAAATAATATATACCGCGAAAAAGAATCACTAAATAATCACGGCACCGCAAACCCAAATCGACGAAACACTTGAAGCCCTACATCACCGGAAGACTTACCTATGCGCCATCGCCTTACTCCTGAAAAATAGTAACGACCGATGGAAGGAAAGAATATCCTGTATTTTTTTATATATTTTTTAATTTTTCGAGTGCGATTGATAAAAAATACTGAACGAATATTGACAAACACTGAATTAATGTTTCTCTTACTTGTTTCCTTCATTTTTTCTTACCGGAATTCTTTTAAGAATAATTTGATACGCAGCAAACGAACAGTTTTAAAGTATCATTTACAGGTTGTTACTTTCACAGCATATAAAACAAAATTATAGCTACGATAAGGTAAAACGCAATACAACCAGTTTACTTAGAGTAATTGGTGATCACTAAATTTAGTACAAATAATTCTTTACAATAATTCTATCCACATTAAAATTTTAATATATCTTTATGTGTTCATTTAGCTTAGTATTAAAGTAAAAAATTATTAATTCTTCGGCTCGCAGCATAACTTTCTTGACTAAGGTAACGTTTTTTATGATTATCGGTACCGTGGTTTTTGCTTCAAGGAATAGAATCTTGCATTGAAAACATACACAAAGAAACGATTGATTACTTTAGATGATTGGTCTGAGTTTATTGTAAAATAGATTCGAGCCACCTTAATTTCAATTTATTGTCTACCTTGCATAAGGAGACACACCTCCCAGACTTTTTGTTTGAAATTCTGTTTTATCACGTTGATGCTGTTCAGCCACATCACTATTTAATGGGTCATCAAAATTCAACAGATCCGTAAACGAGGAGTTAACATTCTTCTTAATTCTTCAGCTTCCGTGTTAGCGCCCATCCTAATCCATCAATGGAGTTTTGCTTTCTTTCATTACAGGCACCACTGATTATCAAAGAATGTTTGATATTCTAATCGTATTGCTGTAATCAGACATGGTATCTAATGATCCCTGCAGTCCACGGCCCACTCCAAGTTTTCGCACAATTTTTCCCCAGATTACGGAGAATGTACAATTGATATTTTTACACTTATTCGAAGGAGCTCACTTTAATATTCATGAAGTAACACGTTTTTTTTACCTTTTTCTTTTTAGTTTTTTCACGAGACCAGAAAAATATATTTTTCTCTGCCACGAGAAAAAAATTCCGCCCGCAATTTCTTCGAGTCCCTCTGGGAAAACAAACTCTCCACACACCACGTGTCCGGTAGTGGTGCGTTTTACCTCGTAAGTGTGCCACTCTGCTGGCATTTTCACACTTGCAAGGTGGATTACAACACTCCCCGAACGAAACTACTCTACCAGTTGCCACCAGTTTTGTGATATTTCATTTGCCCGAACTGTTGGCCTAAAGTGTATATTAGCTGCGATTTTCTGGTATCAACTTCGTGAGACTTGAAGTTTGAAATATTCAATATTGTTCGCATGTGACCTGGACAGAAGCGCTTTATGCTGGTGTAATCACCATTTTGATGATAAGTCAAATTCTTATCAAAGGTTGTTATGTATGTATTTTCAAAAAAAAAAAATATTAAAATAATAATATATAATTAATAATGAATAAATAATATTGGGCCCCATATTGGGCGCCATGTTATGTATTTTCAAAAATAAATATTAAAATAATAAATATGTAATTAAGAATGAATAAATAGTAATCGGGCAAGCGATCGGTCGCACCTGCAGCAAAAGAAAGGAACAAGGTTATAAAGACAGGGTTATATGAAAATACAAAGGCCGCATAATGGCGGCCGAAGAAAGTTACTTTAAACCGACTAGATCACACACACATACACAGAAAAAGCTTACTCCTTCATATTAGATTAAAATAAAAGGATCAAAAATCAAAAGATGTGAATTGTGCTGCGCTGATTCGGACCACCTATGAATTTTGCTGCGCTGACTCTAAACACCTATGAATTGAGCTGCGCTGATTCTGACCACCTGACAATTGTGCTACGCTGATTCTGACCACCTGTCAATTGTGTTGCGCTGACTCTGAACACCTTTGAATTGTGCTTCGCAGATTCTGACAACCTGCCAATTATTTTGCGCTGACTCTGGACACCTATGAATTGTGCTGCGCTGACTCTGAACTCCTCTGAATTGTGCTGCGCTGATTCTGACCACCTGTCAATTGTGCTGCGCTGATCCTGACCAACTGTCAATTGTGTCGCGATGACTCTAATCGCGCTTCCTGTAGCACGAATTTGCACCTTAACTGGCTTCAGGATTCACCTGTTCTGCTGCGCTTCCTTGGATCGAGCTCCCTCTATTGTTTGATAGTCCTACTTAGTCCTATTGGTTGATTCTTCTATTTAAACTCCTATTGATACTGCAATTGATACTTTATTTATACTTCTTGATACTTGAATTGATTCCTCTATTGGTTGTGTGACCTCTATTGGTTGTGTGTTTCTATGGTAGTCTCTATATTTCTATTGATACTTGAATTGATTTCTCTATTGGATCATACCTCGCAATTTCTATTCTATTTATACTGATACGTACACAAGAAGCTAGTGAATCATATCCATAGAAAAACTTATCGCAAATTACTTTCAAGAATTTTTTTGTGGTTTTTTAACTGAGACTGAGAATATTTTTTTTTTGTTTTGAGACTTTTTTTGACATTTAATTTTACTGAGACTTTTTTTATTTTTATTTTTTTTTTGTTACCAATATTATTTAACTTAACCCTTAAATCTAACTATAAATGTTTCTATTTTAATTTTAATCTCACTTATATTTCATCTCATATGATTTTCTTTTAACTTAAAAATATTGGAACATAAAAAACTTAACCAAAACAATTAATTGTTATATTCAAAATTAATTGTTATTTTATTTATTTATTCATTTATTAAATGGCGTGTGTTTGATGTCATTTGTGTAATTTATTTATTTATTATTTAAATGATTGTATAATGTCGCCTACACTTCGGAATACGTAACAAGGTAAGCTCAGGATACTGAATATCAATCGTTTTAAAAATTCCGTAGCTTATGAAATTTAAACAATATTAATAATCTAGGCAGTAGGTTGGGTTTCTTCATTTTTGCAAAGCAATCTGATCTTGAAAATGTTGTTCTTAATATGTAACAGAGAATAACTTTGGAATATTTTTTCAAGCAAGACCTATAAATTGATTATTATCGTTGTAAAAAGTGAGATAAAGTGCGGTACAATTCGACGAGATATTTTTGATCTTTAAGAATCGATCTAATTGGGTTTTCTTCAATGTGTAGGAATTTAAATTTAATTTACTTGTAGCCCAAGCCATCACAACATAATATTTTCCACGCTTTTCAAATTTCTGTTTTTCAACTTTTCACTTTTCAAATGAAAATATTCCAACGGACAGCTTATATGAGATATGTAGTTATATGGGATATGCCGTTCAAGTCTGGTTTTGGAATAAATATGATAAGACCACTCTTCAAAGAGTGGAAAAAGTAGCTAATCTTGCTTTTGCAAACTCATTGGTGGCATAATAATTCGAAACTCCAATGCTGTCATTCAGGACAGAAACATCCAAAGGTTGCAATGCAATTTAATAGAATCGAGTAGCCATGTTTTTGTCCAACGAATATATCCATAATGTGTTATTAAATATTTACAAAGGCAATCCCAAAAACGTACTTTGACAACACCCGGTCAACCCAGCATAATGTCAATGTGACTGATATCGGCTCATTATCCGAGATGTAGATTGGACGTAGTGAGGAACTTGCTGATAAATGAGTGTAATGATACATTCTATCATGAACTTGAGCTCAATAAGTCTTTAATTGATACAAGAGTCAAAAACCGACATCATTTAAGTATAATAAAGAGGTTAATACTCAAACCTGTCGCAGATACTTGTTCAAATGCATGCACGGGCAATACTTACTGTCAAAAAATGTACAATGGATAACCTTGGGTGCGGGGTCTAGGGGGGTTGCTCCTTTCCAGCAGTCCTCCTCCATTCTGCCCTCTCCCGCTGGGGGGAGATTTCTCTAGGCTGACGGTGCCCTAGGGCGAAATAAAAAGAGCCCTAGCCCGAAGTAATGTGTCAAACGGTTCCAGGCTAGAGTCTCTTGACAGGGGTAGTATTTAGTGGGTGGTCTGGTAGCATGCGCTGCTAGGAGTCCCACACTCCGGGCGTAAATAGCCTTCACCCTCCAACCCCAAAAAAAAATGCATGTGGAATGCAGTCACCTGTCGCATTGTAGTAATCAAAACAAAAACCAATTTATGAAAATGAACGTTATCGCAGAGAACAAATGCCCCTTGCTGAGCTCAACACATCAGGGGCAGTAGAAAGAGAAACGACATAAAGTTTTGGCCTGGTTCATAACGAGTGGCTGACTACATGGCTGCATGCAAACCACAAACGAGCAAAATCTCATTAAACGATAATTGTTTCCTTTAACCACATCGCTCCTAGCATCAGCAACGGAATGGAAATGTCGTCATTATATGGAAGACTGAAAAGTTGGAATTATGTCGGAAAATATAATTTAATATTCCAGACTTGCCTGTACAAATTGGCGACGACTACTACTTTGAATCTCCTTTGGCAGCAGTAAGGATGTTTTTTAGATACATTCTTGCAACTTTCGTTTAAGGTCACTTTTGAGCCCAACTAACCTGCAACGTAATGTTATCAAAGACGAAAAGGATGATATTTTGCGCAAATTTTCCAGCCAATTAAAAATTTTACTAGTTCATTCTCATTAGATCAGGATAGAGGCGAGAATATAGAAAAAAGGAACAAAGCATACTAATCGACCAGCCTTCTGAGTCAATGTCTGGCGGTAGCATTAAAGTGGCCATGGTGAGGAGTAGCAAGCTGCATCGAGCAGCTACATCAGGATATTTTGAAGAACCCAACAAAGAAAGGGTGGAAAAATCTTTCGCAAAAACGAAAAACCAACATTCTTAACTATCAGTATAGATTCATCTAGTAACAAATATTTGCCGGAGATCTCACGCTAACGAACGAACTTTTAACAGACGAAAATGCAATTAAAAAGTTAATTAAACAAGAAGAAGTGAAAGGCATTGTTGCAGAGATTCAAAAGTTGTTAATGATGGCGCTCAACTTTAGTCACATTTTTCTGTTCAAGCTCTTCTTATTTTTTATACAAGCTTCATTTTAGCATGCAGGTGAATCAAAAAGGGATGCCATGTAGTTAAGGTTAGTTTACGATGTTATGTTAATAATTGTAATTGTCTTCCGTCAATGCAAAACTCGCCACATTGACCTCGGTTTTGAGACTGGAATATTTTTATCATTTAGTTTTATATTTACAGTTGAAAAAAAAAATGTCTTTTTAACGTTCTTTGTCATGTTTCTTTTCTCAACTCTTAATATACTTTCAAGAACATCATCCGAGGCATGTATGGACTATTGTTTAATTTTTTGATTGTTTCGTTTTGATTCAATGATATTTTTTACTTCATGTGGATAAATCGTATGGTGACTTAAAATCAATTTTATACAGCGATTCAAAATCTAACAGAAGAAAAATTGACATTAAGCGTAATAAACTCTTCAGTTTGGTGATAAAATAGCAATATGTATTCTAATAGGACTAGATGATAAATTTGAGATATGAATAAATTTTTGGCGCGAATCAAAACTTTGAGTTTCGATGCGCCAAGGCGCAGATGTATTTTTTTCAGGTATGCACGCTTGAAGTAACTCATATTGAGTTCAATCTTTGTACCCAGAAATTGACTTGAATTTTCTATGTACCTGAGAAAATTGGTGGTATAGACAAAAAAATGAAATATCCATAGAAAGTATAAATAAAATGACTAGCTAAATAACTAAATTAACTAAATAAAATAGTAAGCCTTAACTCGTAACTAACTTATAAACAAAACTGCAGGCAAACAAACATCGAGTTTGTCGACCCAGAGAGCCAGTAAAATGTTGCGATTAGGTGATCTTTCTTTTGCAGACGAGTTGCAAAGATTGCTTTTAAAATCGGATTAGACAACAGAGATGGGGATGTTGATGATTGTTTGTTTTATGAAGCTGACATTGAAGAAAATCACTCGAGTGAACAAGAGATTATTGAAGAAAGTGGTAGTACTACTAGAGCTGACGTTGACATAAGGAGATCGGATAGTGAAATTTCAGATGACGACAATATACCTGTAGCACAGTTACGGCCCTCAAAGTATTACTACGGTAAAAATCGCTAAAAATGGGCTACAGAACTACTTTCTTCAAGAGTTCGCACTCCACAGAATAATGCTGTGTTGAACAGATCTATTCTGCACCTGATTAAAGACGAAAATAAAGATCTTATCAGTACCTGGAATAAACTTTTTGATTATGAAATGCGACAAACCATTTTGACATGGACTACCTCCAAAATCGCTGAGCTTAGAGCCAAATGCAAGCGGCAAGACAGGTCAGAATATAAGGAAATGGACATGATAGAACTCAATGCCTTTTTAGGATTATTATACTACTCTGCCGCCCTGAAATCAAATCACGAATCTACCAGTTTTATATTCGCTACGGATGGAACAGGTTGTGAAATATTCAGGTGCTGTATGTCAGAAACCAGATTTTTAGTTCTTCTGAACTGCCTACGTTTTGAAAACCCAGCAGATCGCACTGAGAATTCGCTAATTCTCAAAAACTATACAAACTCAGCGAATATGTTACTATTGACGAGATGCTAGTGGAGTTTCGTGGAAGAAGCCACATGATGTCATGCATGCCCCAGAAGCCCGGTAAAAATGTCCTACTTCGTCTCTTGAACTTGTAGATGAACTGTCTAAGCGTTACCTAACGTATGTTGGGATTCTGAAAAAGAATATAAGGGAAATACCGAATTTATTTCAGGCTCAAAAGTCTAGAGGGTTTGGTTCAACTTTATTCGGTTTTGCGAACGACTAAACTATGTGTTCTCATGTGTCAAAGAAGAATAAGGCTGTGCTCCTGATATCATCTATGCATCATGATAATACTTTTGATGAACATACAAAGAAACCCGAAATGATATTATTCTAAAATTCCACGAAACGGTGGGAAGATGAAACGGACAAAAATGTTAAATTTATTCGAACAGTCGACGAACGAGAAGGTGGCCTATTCTAATTTTCCACAGAGCTCTGGACTTGTTTGGCATTAATGTCTATACTTTGTTCAATCAACAGCAAGACAAAGAACTAGAAAGGGATTTCTGAATAAATTAGCACGATCGCTGGTGGTTCCATATATGCAAAGCCGAATTATAAACTCTCATTTCCCAAATGAATTAGTTATGACGCTGAAACGAGTTTTGGGCCCTGACATGCCATCCCAAGAGCCACCATATGAAGATAATACAGTTCCTAAACGTAAAACTATGCCCACCAAAGATAAAACGAAAGACGAACCACACTTGTGTAGGCTGTAAACAGCCAATATCCCTACAATGCTCTAAGCCGCTTTGCAAAGACTCCCAATAAATATGACCAAGTTGGGCCTTTGTCGAAATTTGTATGTTTAGTGTTGAGAAGACTATTTTAAGGTTTTAATGTTTTTAATTCTTTATATTTTATTGTAAAAGAAGTTAAACTATCTGAAAAAGTCATTTTCCTGTGGTAATATACCTATATAAAGTGATGTCAAGCTAAAAAGTTTGAAAAGTGCCTTTAATTGTTTTATTTTTAGATTTAGTTTAAAATAAATACACTTTTCATTTAAATTACATCTTTTATTTACATTAAGCAACTCTTCTAAGGGATAAAAACAAAGAATGATACAAAACTTACTCATCAAGATAGAAATCAGCCCGTAAAGATAGCGGTCTGTGAGGCCGCACGTCCATGGTAGTGTAACAAAAATGGAGTTAAAGGTTGTAGGTCCATAGTTAAAGGTTAAGATTCTATACTTAAAATTATTGAAAAGAGCAACATATACAGAATCGATTATTTTATGGACATTGCCATTTCTTAGAAGAATCGTCTTTATTTATACACTCAGAAAACCATTTTCTATCACTTTCATTTAAGTTTTTCAAATGTTTAATCATTTTATTCGGATCAGCTGCTGCTTATTGTTCCATTATTGAGCTTTAAAGATACTCTCCTTAAATTTGTATCACACATTTTCTAAGGCGTTTAATTCAAAGAAACTACCAGGCCGACCATTCAAGACATTAGAATAGGACTCATAAATTACTTCATAAGGGTTCAAAGAAGCATGCTCCTTGTCACCACCTTGCATCAGAATCACTGCCTGCTGTCACAGAATTGCTGGTGATTAGTAAGGCTTTGTCAAAAACAGAGAGAATATTTTCCCTTTAATACTCTCCTTAAACAGGCAATCCTAGCTGGACAAAGTGAAATTGGCCTTTTCCGCGACTGCTCACTCTCTCAGCTACCATGGTTTTCTAACCGAATTGCGGAGTTTGTATCATGGGAATATTTGAATCGCTGGTTCTTACTGTCATTCTCTGTCAATTGGATATTGGATGCAATCAAATCCACGATTAGTTCGAAAAAACAATGTTTGTACGCAGCCTTTCACAACGGATATGGGTATCAAAAATTCTGAGGTTTTACAGATTTTAGCGGAAATTCGGTCAGCCTCGAATGTTCTTCTAGGAAAGTAGAGGTATTTTTTCGATGGCTATAAATTTGAAAGCCATAAGTGATAAACCAAATGTATCGCTGAACGGTTCGTATTGTTGCGCTGTCTCAGGTGGGCGACCTGTTTGCTTCGCAAATGTTCGCAAAAGTGAATTAAACACACCCGACTCATTTAAAATTAGTTGTTTGAGAATTTATTCGGTCAATAAAATTCACTAACACTTTAAAATTATTTTCGCTTACTTACTAGTTCACTTATTCACTTTTATTTAAACTAATTGACTAATTGTAACAATTACTTTCACTCGCTTTTTAATCCGCGTACGATTTTATTTTTCCTTAACACTATTTGATTACAGCACTACTTTTAACGCGCACTGTCGCTTTTGCAACACACTTCTTCACTAACTCCACGAGACTCTCTTCGCCACTCGCTGTAGTCGCTTTTATACATCTACCATCCGATCCCGAATCTTCCACGTGGATAATTCTCGAGTTTACGCGCTCAGTTATTTGCACAAGTATTGTCGTACTCAATGAACGGAATGTGTTTACGTTATGGCTATTTTCTCTTCGAGAAAGATTGACGTATCGGTTATTGATACTTGTTTACGAATTTTCTCTTAAGACAACTACAGTGGTGGGTGACATTATTCAAAAAAAAATTACAAGTGGGGGAGAAAATTTTTGAATTTTGAAAAATAGCTTCCTGTCAAGAACCTTTTTTCGGGTTTATTTTTCTTGATGAAGGTCAGAAATTTTCGCAGCACCTTCCACCTACTTTACTCACATATATTATACAAAATAAGTTATAAATTCGATCAAGATCGACAAAAATGTCTCAATGGCTTATTTCTATCAATGACTATGTCCTAGAATACTTATCTCCGTTTGCACTCTTTTGGATACTTCAGATTACAGATTTGGATTAAAAATTCTAGCAATTCTTCAGAGACTTTTGGGCTGAGTACTGTATTATTTAATATTTGTATTAATATTCTTGTGAACTATATTTGTCTTGGTTTTTTCCTAGATTAATCGAAAGATCTGTTGTTTCATACATACTACAAGAAGAAGTGTATTTATGAATTAACCCAATTCCTTAGTTTAGAAAGGATGTAAGTATACCGCATGTGTAAGTTTCACGTTTTTGTTTAAAATTCTCATAAAAACTTCGTGTCTCAAAATTTTGCATTTAAAATCATAGTTTTGTTGTTGCAATTGGATTTATTGGATTTAAATGGAAACACTTCACCACTAATTTTACACTTTTGAAAAATCAATCGTCATTTTTGAAACAGGCAACTGCCAGAATTTTGCGTTTATACCAGCAGCTTTTGGATAGAAACATAGATAGATAGATCGATAGATCAGGTCAATAGATCATTTTTTTTGGGTGCGAAATAATCCGAAACCAAATTATTGGCTCCTTTAACTCTGGAAAGCTAACGTTACCTATCTTCTACTTCAAATCAAAAATAATGATTGAAAATATATTTATTCGCCATTAATGCATAAAACCAAAAATTCTATTGAATAAACACATTTATGAGATATTTATGCGACCTAAAACACAAAAAGATAAACATAGGAATTTTTATCGGAAATTACAATCGTTTCAGTATGAAGAAAAAGTTTGAATATGAAGGAAATTTAAAGCGGATTCAACTTCGTCAATAAAAGTTTGGCAAACATCAACTATTTGTTTCCCTAAAATGAGATTTTTACGCTTGTGACCATTGTTCTTTGTTTCGCCTTTTCTATTTTTTGCTGAGAAGATTTCCGCCGTTAGTGAACTAGAAAGCACTAAAACTTGTCCTTTGACGCACTTCTCTTTGTAGAAACTTTCACATCTCTAATTTTTTCTTTAATATTTCTAAGTATTATATTCACTTCATACCGATTTTTAAGTCACAGTTCAAAAAGCTGCGCGTTCAGTTCTTTCATAAGACCTACTCGTGGTAATGGTATACCATCAAATGTCAACATATGGTGGCAATTTATCATGTAGGTATTGGTTCCTGCTTTATTTAGCATTTTTTAAAGCACACACATATGCCGCTGGCTGATCTGATGACATATTTTAACACATCTGATCAAATGTCTCTACTCCTTCTTGTGTTCTCTTGAATTGTAGAGTTCTATCACGATTTGATTTTCTTCTGTTGTGTTCAGAGTCCATTTTCGTCACACTAGGCAAATAAATATACCATCTTACTCCCCTTTGGCTTGAACGACATATCATTCAATGGCCCATGATAACAAACGCAAAGGTTCCAATCGCTCTGTACCGAATATATGACATTTCAAAGAGTATTGCCCGATTTTAACGCTGGTCTAAGAGTTGCTTGGCCTATGTAATTGACGTAAGTGAACATATGTGAACATATGCTCTATCAAGTATATGGCTCCAATGTTACACATAATTTCAATTATTATTCTATATTCCGCAGGCTTGCTAGGGATATGCATGTTAATTTTGCACTGACCTCGATATGCCAACAGTTGTTTATCGATGGTAGCGTTTGTCGTAGGAATATTATTATTTGGACATCGAATCAGAAACAAGGCCCATATCTTTCGAATTAGGGTGAATATAGCAAATTGTGCTTGCTGATGTGTTCGCTTTACCATCAAACCTATAACCTCTTTTAAGAAAATCCAAACTTTCTCGACTCATACACGAAATACATCGTCCTCCGGAAAAAGCCGTGTTGACCAATTCCTTACTGGTTAAATGATTATTATTCATTCGCAGCAACTTAAAATGAAACACAAAGTACAGCGCAAAGTTCTTCTTTACAGATACATTTTAAGTAGTAAGAGATAGTTGCATAGTTGTCTTATTTTTAACTTTTTAAGTATAAGTCCACTTTAAAAATTTCTTCAGAAATTTCATTCGCCATACAAACGAGAAAAAATCTAGAGTTTTTGAACGGTATAAATAAAGTAAGAGGAATTTTCCTTGATTAGTTGCCAATATGTGATGATTTTTGGCCCGATTATTTGGTTCAGTTAAATTGATAACATGACAGGCAGTTGATGAAGAATATTGCTGTGACGCCACAAGAACACGAGGCTTTGTAAGCCGCGTTTCTTGAAGTTCTTCATCGTTCGTGAGTTTGTCGTGAACACTCAACATATTTGTTAACGAACGCTCAACATCATGCGTGGAACTACTGAAGAAGAGCATTGAAGCCACGAAACACATATACAATTCAAACGTCACTACACTCAAATATCCCGGTCCTGGTTTCAACGTATTCCCATGTTCAAGCTACAAGGACGGCGGGTACAAAGAAGATCCAACTAAATTAGTGCAAAAAAGCATCCCAGACTATCCAGATATCCAAATCAAGAGTATAGACGTTACCAGGAAGGGAAACGATAATTGGAAGTGGAAATGAAAGGCCTCTTAACTCTCTCCATATAATCACAAGAAGTCACATGTTTGCACCTCTGCTCATAATCAGTCTTTTTACTCGTCTAAATGGTACCAACATAAAAACAATAGTTTTTAAACTATAATCTTTTCTCCGGGGTAGTTTTTTGAAAAAGTTTTTTGAAAAAAAGATCAAGGCGATCTTCCGTTTTAGGAACATTGCACAAACCTTTCAGAGGTTCACAAACACAATCTTGCGACTTCACATGAAGACCATCTTCGGTAAACTCAACTTCGTCAATGCCTCATGTACTTATTTTAGTTAAGAGACACGATAGCATATATATATGTATATACTGAGAATATACGATATGATATACTGAGAATATTCGAACGCTCAGAAGTCAATTCACTCAGCATCCCTATGAAAATGTCCGTCAACAATATTACTGCATGCAATGTTAATTCAAAAACAAGATAAGCTTGTTGAAAGATAGACTAAAATTACAGGAGAGGAAAAGGAGAATATGAAGGCAAAAAGGAATCGTAGGGAATAAACGCGCCAGCAGATAGGTTTAAATGGTGGTAACCGAACTATGAACAAGCATCGATGGAAGATACACCGACGCTCCTTCACCCGAAGTAAAAATCTGACAACTTCAACCTACGCAATTTGAAACCGTTTAGCAAACTTATTAACATTAAATACCGTATAGAAAGGGTATATTTCCAATGAAGTGTCTCTCCTATTAAGCTGACAAGACAGTACAGTCCCGTACATGCTCACATGCGTACATGCTCACATACTGGGAGCAAACAACTGACCTTTCTGCTTCTCTAGTTGTGGTATCACAGCAATGTGTCACAGGCTATACGCCAGTAGCTTTTAAAAAGGGATTAAAGGTCTCAATCCTTTGAAGTCTTCTAGATATTTATAGATATCTAGATATATTCAGAAGTCGGTTATGATTATGAATGGTTGATTCATCGAAGTCGATTAAGAATTGAATAAAAGAGGATTGTTAGGGATAATAGGAGCTTCCAGCTAGGAATGAGATACACATTCATCAAAGCATGGACAACTCAGTATTCATGCAGAAATGGTGACAACTGACTTGAATTTGCGCTGTGCTTTCGGAATACTCCACGGTTGACGAGTACTCCGAAAGTTCCATTGAATATGACAATATCCGGAAGTTAATAGACAAGATGGAGGAACTCGAAGAAGGCAAAGCAATAGAGCATTTTGTTAACGCGAGTACAAGCAATTTACAACCTTTGAACAATTTTGATCGAAAGAACCAAATATGTTGCTTTTTAGGAGGTGTAGCATTTAGTTACTATTGTTTTAACCATTTACTTGGATACTTAAGATGGACGGCGCAGTCTGGTGTAGCGCAAGGCTCCATACTGGGACCAGACTTGTGGAAACCCTCATACGACGGACTATTGAGACTTGAGCTGCCAGATGAATTGCGCTTAGTCGGCTATGCAGATGATATAGCAGCACTGGTCACCGGACGCACAGTCGAACATGCGCAGCGCAGACTGGGAATGGTAATGCGTCGAGTGAGGGAGCGGATGACCACCCGCGGGTTCAGTTTGGCACTAGAGAAAACCGAGGTGGTCATTCTCACGAAGAAAAGAATTCGCACGGTAAGTCCTTTTGCAGATCGGAGATGCGACTGTTGAGTCTAAACTTGCAATAAAATATTTGGGACTATTGTTCGATTCCAAAATGAGCTTTTCGGAACAGATCAGGGCAACGGCGAAAAAGGCCACGAAAGGCGTCTCAGCTCTAAGTCGGCTAATGTGCAATATCGGTGGGCCCACACCGAGCAAACTCCGACTTCTCATGAGTGCTGTACAGTCAGTGCTACTGTACGGCTCTGAGGTTTGGGCCGGAGCTCTCAGTAAGGAGCTGTACCGAAAGCGCTTGGCCCAGGTACAGAGACAAGGAGCTTTGCGGGTTGCGTCTGCATACCGCACTGTCTCTGAGTCGGCGGGGCTGGTGATCGCAGGAGTGATACCCATCGCCCTCCTTGCTAGAGAACAACGGAGAATTTATGACCGAAAAGTGGAGGGCTCAAGCTATGCTGTCAACCGAGAGGAGGGGCAGCGCACAATACTCGAGTGGCAACAGTCCTGGAAAGGCGACTCTAATGGCCGCTGGACTGCCCGTCTTATAGGGGACGTGGGATCGTGGCTAAATCGAAGGCACGGTGAGACTGATTATTACCTTACCCAGCTTCATAGCGGGCATGGGTATTTTCAGTCTTATTTGCACGAGATTGGTAAATCACGGTCCCCAGACTGCAATTTCTGCCCCAGGGAAAGGGATGACGCATGTCACACCTTCTTCAACTGTAGAAGGTGGAACAGGATGCGGCAGGACTTGTGAGAGGCGATGAGAGAGCTTTCTCCAGCCAATCTGGTCGGAGAAACGCTGAAAACTTTCGACATATGGACCTGTGTGGCACATTACTCTCGGGCAATACTTACTGCCAAAAAATGTACAATGGATAACCGTGGCGTGGGGTCTAGGGGGGTCTCTTTTTCCAGCAGTCCTCCTCCATCCTACCCCCTTCCGCTGAGGGGAGATTTCTCTAGGCTGACCGCGCCCTAGGGCGAATTAAAAAGGCTTAGCCCGAAGTAATGTGTCAAACGGTTCCAGGCTAGAGTCTCTTGACAGAGGGGATGTTTAGTGGGTAGTCTGGTAGCATGCGCTGCTAGGAGTCCCACACTCCGGGCGTAAATAGCCTACACCCCCAACCCCAAAAAAAATAACAAACATACTCATTAGAGATAGTCATTGTTCCAGAGTTTTGAATCATTGGATCGAACGGTTGTCTTTAAAATGGACACAAATATAAAAATGCATGTGAAAGTAGTGAACCTACTTTCGTGATCACTGAAGGATTGGCACTTTACTTCCACATTTTTGTTGTAGTTATATTTCAAACGAAAATATTATGGTGGAAGTTAAAGGAGAAAAAGTAATGAAAAACAAAATAAAATAGAGTCTCTCGTGGCTTTGGAGATCCTAGTGAGACTGCGAAGCTCCATAGTGGAGTTCTAAGTCCTCGAAAAATTCGTATTCTAGATATCATAGAAACAAACTCACAGAATGAGCTGAATGATGCTTGTGAGGAAGTGTTTTTTCTTATAGTTGGCGTAAATGGAGAGACAATTTGCAGAGGTTGATGAGGAGGTAGTGGAGTTGTTTTAGATAAAAAGAAAATTTTTCTTAATTTGTAGAAAAGTGGTAATAATAGTAGAAGAATTCTGTGGAAGCTAACTGATGAAAATGGGAACTTTTGCAGTGTAGAAGTGTATCTGTATTCAGGCGATCATACTCTGTGAACCACTTTCTTGGTTAGTGGTTCAACTGTAGGTTAAAAGACAATCGAGTGGCGAACGTGGTGGTATGCGGCGGGCTTACCGGTTTACAACAAGTTACCATGTAGAGTAACCGAATCCATCGATCTGGTGCCAAACACTGCTTCCCTGGCAAGACGTAATATAGTTTTGCTTTCAAGTTAATTATAACTATTTTCTTCATACAACCATACATTGATAATTTAAGTCCACCACAGTTTTGATCACTTTCCTAGTTATTGTGTGACGTTCGAATTATTTTCATCAACTCATTTTCGGTTTAACCGGCGGGTAGTCCCCTTAATGACACTGTACATCAACAATGTGTTCGAATACGCTAGATTGACGGATATTTCAACTCAACTCAAGTACCAGAATATCTCATATTAGGGATCACCTGGGTAGTCGCAGTCAAATCTACGACACGATGGAAAGCCAACGAAGGATGCTAGTCCTCCTGGACAGAGGATGTATGAAGGTTCCATTCTCGGTATAGACTTGTGAGACATCTTCTACGATGGACGGCATAGGTACAAACTGCCGGAAGAGTCACACTTAATGGGGTGTGCAGACGAAGATTGGTCACTAGGAGTGAGATTGATCGAGCGCAATCAAGGCTAAATATGCCAATGTACTGAATAAACAGCCGGGTAACAACCCAATGTTTTAACCTAGCTACAAAGGAAACTGACGAGATCATGGTGACAAAGGAGAGGATCCCTTCAGTAAGAACGGTTAGTTCCAGGGATACATTAACTGAGTCAACTCTATCAGCAAAGTACCTTAGTTTGGTGCATACTCTAAGCTGAGTTTTTCGGAGCAAATCAGAACAACTGCATATAAGACCCCGGTAGAAGTATTTTTTTTTTGGGTTGGGGGGTGAAGTAGAAGTATTGACATTCAATCAAATAATGGCCAATGTTGGGAGTCCAACAAAAAGACTTATTTTGATGAGTGTGGTCAATCTAGAATTTTTAATGAAGCGGAGATATTGACCGAAGTTTTTCATAACTGCTGATCGTTATGAAAAACTGACAACGGCTGGCACAGGTACATAGACGAGGAGCAATGTGAATTACATCAGCATACCGTCTCTGAATCAGCGGTGTTAGGAGACGCCTGGGTCCTTCCTATCACCCTCCTTGTCAGAAGGTTTAAAAGAGTCAACCTTAGGGAAAGAAAAAATCAGTCACTAGCATTAAAGAGGACGCACTCTCGACGACTGGCGACATTCTTGAGAGCATAAGCCATTAAAAGGTATACGGACCACGCAGCTCATTAAAAATTTTGCGTAAAAGAAAGAATGGTTGGGTGGCCTTTTAACTGAGCCAACTGTTGAGCGCGACACGGTCTTGCGTGAATAACATTAATAAGTCACATGTACTAGAATTAAGAGAAAAATGACGCCTGTTGAATGTTACTTCCTTGCAGAAGACAGGAGAAATGTCGCGGAGATCTTACGGAGAAAGTGGGAGAGCTCCGTCATGATAAGCTAATTGAAATGATGCTGAAATTAGCTGTCAAATAGAATGAGGTGGTTTAATAGGCTCGGTAAGTAATACTTGATCGACTGGAGGCGTTTGGAGTAGAGAGCTGTCTTCTCAAGCAATCCTCTTTCCTCTGCCATTGGGGACATAATTTCTGAAACGTGAAGGCACCATTAGGCGTACATCAGCGCGAAGTTATGTGTCAAAAGGTTCCAGGCTAGGTACTACGTTTGAGAAGGGGGGTAGTTTAGTCGGTAGTATAGTATAAGCTATACTAGCTATATATAAGCTAGTATAGCTTATGCCACTGAATGTCCAAAAATCAGGACCTGCTCCATTTGAATGTATTTTTTTTTCCTGATTAAGTTTTAATTATTTTGTAAATAAACTTAAGTACTTTGCATGGGATAGATTCGACGTTACAGTCAACAATCAATTGGAATTTTGATTAGAACCATAATTTTCAAGATAAAGAGAATGCACAAAGTATATGATCAACTAAGTAACTACTAGTTCAGCTGTAGAAACAGCCTTTGGACAGCGATCTCAGAGTGAACACTAAAGGAAAAAACGGGCGTAGTTTACCTAATTTGCATAGAATTCGCAAACACAGTTGGAATGCAATACGAGATTGTTTTTTTTTTACAAATTGAAGAAAGATTTATTGATACTAACACATTTGTTTCATAACATACATGTCACTTAACTTAGAGTTCTGAAAAATTCATTTTTTAATTTCTTCTACGATATTTGTTTTAGCGGTGTTGGTATTAATTTCTTCACAGTTGACTTTTAAATATCAAGGAAAACGTGAATAAAACACTTTGGCAGGGCCTAATAATACCTGAGACTATATAAAGTCCATTTCCTATTCTTATGTACTATTTGTATTCTATTTTAAAGTAAATGTACTTATACAATTTGCGGAGCATTAAGAATTTATCACTGACATAAGATTTGGCTAAGGGAATGCAGACACCATAGCTTAGAGAATTGCTTAGAGAAGTTATAAAGTGGTTGGAAGAGTTACTGGCTGAAGCCATTAATTTAAGTTGTTTACAGGATCAATTTCAATACGTTCATGCAATTTCCGAGAAATAGAAAGGTTTTTCAAAAGACATTTTCAAGAATCGGTTTTGGGTAGCTTGAAGTTTGGTTTTTAGATATTTGGCACAGTGATTCCCAATTCCAACTCCATAAAAAATGATTGGCTTTGCATGATTTTGAGGATGAGTGTTTGTTTTTTAAGTTCAGGCTGGACTTTTGATTTAGTAGTAGTATAATGCTGTGAGAGGTAATGTCTTACTGCGTATGAATTGGATGTGGTTTCGAAACCTTAATTTTGGATCTAGCAGCCACCCGAGACAGGATAACTCATTGTCCCAAGGTATGAATTGGCTCAAAAAATTTAGGCATCTGCCAGAAATCATAGTGGGGTTTCACTCCTTACTGACGTAAATTGCTCTTATTTTGCCTTCATAGATTGTTTTGCCACTTTATAAAACGAATTATTTTCCTTTTAAGCCGGATCAGATGAAATGTATGTTATTTGGTAAAACGACTCTTCAATGTTCAATCTTTTTTACTTTGTAAAATATGTAAAATGTTTTTAAAACATGTTCTATACATTTTATTTTGATCTAAAAACAAAATAATTATTTTATTTTAATTTTAGAAAAATTAATCTGTGAAAAAAAACCCGATTCGCTAACCACTATATCTGGTTAGATCCATATTTTGTGGCTTTAGGCTTTCCCTTAGATACAAAAAACACTATCGTACGGAAAACCCTATTGAAAGGTTGACAGAATAAATACACCTATCCCCTGATTTACAAGGAGATGGGTTCCAGAGAAAACCGTGTAAATGGAAACCGATTATTTTTCTACGTGAAACCGTGTAAATCGAAAATAAACGAAATCTGCATAATTCAGTTATTTATTTCAAAGTAAAATAAAACTAAATACATCTTACAAAACATCAAAGTAATAACAGTGGATATAATTCATTTTTCAAAAAATTAAACCAAAAACTTCATTATATACTGCTATCACCTTCATAGAGTCTTTGTTTATCTTTCTGTTTACTATAATGTCACTTTCATCACTCGATATTATTTGGTGCAATTCACTTTCGTTGTTAGATGAATAAGAAGCAATTTCAGATCGCTGAACCTTGCTAATGAAATTCGTAACTGTGTTTGAATTTTGATCAAATCCTTATAGGCCTCCTTATATCGAGTTAAGCATTTATTCATATGAATCGCTGAATTAGAAGAGCTCATTCAACATTTGGGTCATTTTGTACAAAATGATTACCCAATTTTCGCCCCAATCCAAGTTCTTCACAGATAACGTTTGCTGTGAACGCTACTTGATCAGCCTTCTTTTCATCAGGATCATTTTTTCCATTAACCATATCAACTAAATCATTCTCATCTAGTTCTTTGCCCGCCATTGGTTCGACAACATCTTCCTCAACCAAATTTTCATAACCTTCTCCTCCCACTGTATGCGCTAAGGCTTATGTAAAGAATGCCTTTGTTGAAAATGTTCAAACCAACCATAGCTTGCAGAAAACGGCATATTTTCAGCTGAAGAAGTAGATCGTAGCTGATTTCTGATTTTTTCATTAATCCTTAATGCGTTATTTGTAATTATATTAGTATAAATCGGAATCGGTTTTTGAGTGGTGTCTTCTAGCCATAACATTAATGCTTTTTCCATATTTTCATCATTCAGCATCATCTCTTACATATGAAACTGTGCTCATGCTCGCAGAAGATCCAACTGCTACACATTTGCTAATGGAGTCTTCATTTTTTCTTATTATCCTTATTGTAACTTCATTCTTGGAATAGCATTTAGCAATATCTGTTACTCTTTCTCTATTATGTAGGCTATCTTAAATTTTAATTTTGCTTTCTGAAGATATCATTTCTGTTCATTTGTTGTTTTTTTATTACTTTTGGTATAGCAAAAGCCCTAAGATTTTAATAAAGTTATAAAAATTCTACAAAAACTATAATTGTTTACTACATACCAATAAATACATATAACATTCTTAAGAATACCATTCTGTTGCTAATTTAATCCACTAAATCATAAGAGCCCTGATACAATGAGAGCGACGCGTTTTTTTTTTAACAGTTCCTGCTTCTACAAAATCAAGTTGCTATCATTACACTAGTGCACACTATGTCGACTTGATGGGCGACGGACTGGGACTGGCTCTCACTGTACAGGGCAAAATAGGAATACACTCTTTGTTCCACTTTCTAGCTTTGAATAAATGGAATTCCTAGAATTCTTACTACCAATGTACACAATTTTTTTTTAAATTTCATATTTTAAAAACCGGGTAAAAGTTGAATTGTGTAAATCGAGTACCGTGTAAATCGGGGATTGGTTTAATATGAAGGCTACACGCCAAACATGCAAAGATATCAAAAATCTCAGTTGTTTACAAATTGTTTTCTTACTGTTATCACCATTGTGGAAGTCAATAGTCTACGCTAGGCAACGCAACTAAGTTTCCCGATTTAATTGTAGTATCCGGGTGTTTTCGAATTTGCCCTAATTTGGAATCTTTCTTTGTATATAACTTTCTACAAAGATGTAAAGCAAAGAAGTATGTCCTATAATTTTTATGCGGCCAACTCATTGGACTCTGGACGCAGCTTTACACTTATGAAACTAATGGATCAAGAAATTCGAGTTCTTCAAAAGATCTTAAGACAGGTCCTGTTTAAAAATCCCTTTGAACCTATAAAAGTAAGGGACCGCCTTGACTTTTATTTATTTCCATTCAAAAGTAATAAAAACGAAGTTGCCAAATATGGAAGATCCCCGAGCAAGACTTCTTGTTGCAAAATCAGGATTTCTTGATTGTTACAGCTTATGGAGATTTTTCTGTTCTTCTTGGAAAATCTTTTCCTCTCATTCACAAAAGACTTCAAAACCTGTCGTTATAATCCATCTTAAATCGTTCAGTTACCACTTTTATTCTCAATTAGCACTCGCAGTGTAGACAACCCTCAAGTTTGCTTTTTGTCCTACGCTTACTTCAAGTCCCACCCTCGTGGAGTATTAGAAGAATTCCGCCATATGCACTGCATAACACTTGCACTCATCTATCTCTGGTTCGAGGGACAGAAGAGCTTTTGTCTGAAGTCTAATTGTATTAGGAAAGCAAACAAAATCTACAGCAAATTGAATTTACACCCTGACAGCAAGTTCGTAGGCTGCATATCCCTTTGTCGGGGACCGTGTTTAGTATTTCACCCTCAAAAATAAACTTGGAAACGGCGGTAATTGTGTTTTCCACTATAGTAGGCTCCTAACTGATGCACTTTGTGTTTTGAAACTCGCTCCAATTATAGCTAACATCTGGTGTGGTGTAGAATTGCACTCAGTTGTCGTGGATTCTGTGCGCACTTTGCAAACAACACTGAAAAAGAAATGGGTTTTAATGGTAAGATAAACTTGCATTTGTGTCAAAAAGGTACTCCACTATGCCGCGGCGTAGATAGTTGTAATTAGGACTCGCTAATTAGTGTTTTGCTTATCTCTCTGAAGAGAATAGTATGTGTTCGCTGACGCTTGATGTCACGTTTCGCACATTTGCTCCGCTAATTGCAACACACAATAGGCGTGACCACATCAGTGGTGGAAATTTGAAGCTCCTGGAAAATCATTTAGTTAATAGAGAAACTAAGTCAAAATGAAGTACTCATTCTTGTCAAGTGCATGTTTGAACCAATTCAAGCTTTTCAAACAGATTTCTTTACTAATAATGACGCACGTGTATACTTAAATAATCTACAAGATGTGAACATCTAATTGCTTCGCTGGTTCAAATATGAAAACCGTATTCAAATTTCCACAGAAAATACAGTTTTGATTCAAAATATTTCCTTTGACGGAAGAAATAAGCAAAGAAAGAAATACAAAAAGAAATTTATGAGTTGTATATGGTAAAATTTAATATGTTAACGTAAATAATAAGCTTAATTCTAAAAATGACAATGAATCATCAGATAGATTATTGCAATAGATGTTGATATTTGAAAGCATAGGCTTTATTGCTTTTACTTTATTTTATACTTTTTCAATGGAAGGGGTGCTGTTGTATTTGTTTTGAGTACATATGTTGTTCTTGTAACCAGCTAACATGATCAAAACATCTGAAATAGTTTCAGGTGACATAATGGGAATCAAAATTCCAATGTCTTGCATTGATATTGTTCCCTACGCCTTGGTTGATTTTCCTTACCCCTTGGTTGATTTTCGAGATGAAATTTGTTTTGTTTTTAAATTACACTCTACCTGAATAAGAGGCATTGAAAATTTCAAATCGATTTCTATTTTTAAATTAGAAAACGCCTGTTAACATTTACCGCAGTATGGTTTCCATTATCCTAGAGTAAATGGAAACAGTGATTTCATTCCGATGTTGATCAAGAGAATAAAGGTTGGTAGGCATATACATTTTAGAGGCACTAAACGTTCTAGACAGACTTTGATGACGTTAGCTGCACGTTGCGAATTACCCCAAGTGGCAGTTTGCAATTATCCCAACTCATATTTCAAAGACATCAAACTCTCATCAATTTTACTTTCTAATAGTATAAGTGGACAAATGGAATTCAACATACTGTAATTTAAAATAACTTTTCACAACAGGGTAATAACAAACACAAAAGGAAGCAAAAGTTAACAACGAAACAGCTTCATTTCGTTCACGTCCACGTTTCTCTGAAAGTTGAAAACTGTTTTACTGTTATATGTGGACTTGGTAGAATGGCTTTGACTTACTCGAAGTTCACTGCCAACTGGTATTTCTCCACAATAATGAATTTAGATTTGCTTATATTCATGCATTTCAGGTCTGTTACTTCATTTTGATTCGATTGGAATACTTCATCAATCGTACACACATAATAGAACCGAGTCTTTTGTCGGGCACCTCTTATACATTCTACTAAAAGATTCATATCAGGTTAGATGTTAGCGTTAATGGGATCCGCCTGTATCATCTCTCTCAACTGTTGGCTTTCAAGATGTTCCAGAGAACCATCAAGATCTTCATCATCGTCTGGTGACAGTCTTCTTGAATCTAACTGTTCTTCTTTGCTGCTACTTTCATCTCCCATTTTATTTCCTTTGTCTGTCGATTTATTTAATTTTTTTGTCCATCGTTCTTTTCTTTATTGCCGCGTTTTTTAATAGTCCAAAAATGATCATTTTGACAACACTCTAGAATGTTGGAGCAGGAAACAGTACAAGCAAGTCAACGCCAAGCTCAATTACAGCGGCAAAAATCAAAAAGCCGATGACAGCCTTGCACAGGTGGATTCCTCTTTGCTACTCGATCTACCGACCAACTCGAAAGTACTCCACGCATCAAATGGTCTAACCACACGTAACATCAATACAAATACATAACCACTTATTCTTCTACAAACATCTTTCCTATGCATAGTACATATGAATTTAAAATTTAAAGGGCTCAATTTTACCAGGAAACACAAAAAATTTTCACTAGTGCAATCATTGAATGCATTACCATATGATAACTGATTGGAAACATCAACTGTCATCTTTCATAGTATTCACAATAGCAGTGGCATATAAACGTCGCAACATGCATCTACGCAATGCTAAGTAAATCCTTAATCACCTGTTGAATTATTTAGTGATCATGTGTCTTTCTGTGATAAATAACTTGATAAGTGTTGTGAACTGAAAAATCAGTGTAAAATTTTCTTGAAAAATTAGATAATAGGCTATTGGCTTGATATTCTTCCACATGTCCTTTGCAAACTACAGCAACACGTAATTGATATTTTTGTTCACTGTGTTCCCATGTCTTATGCAAAGTACGAATCTAGCAGATTAGGTAAGGAAACGTTTGATTCTCATCTAGACATCTCGCATTCGGAATCAACCACTTCGTCATATGTACCATCAGCATGAAGACAAGCCTGCAGTACTTTCCGTGCGTGGGGCAAGCTTTCACTTCGGCCGTAGTGAAAGTTCGAAATCATTATCCATCCGACAGATCGCTTTCAGAAATAAGCAAAACAACGCTGACGTTCAAGATAGTTGGATCCATATCAACATAGAGTCAGAAATAAATTCAATCGGCATACATCGAAAAGTACACAGGAATGGGAATTCTTTACTTGGAACTACCGTGGTCAATATCCGCAGATATCAATGTATCGGTTAGAAAAACGGAGGGTACCAACAATAGTAACAGCCATGACCCGAAATAGATTTTTTTCATAAGTTTGAGGTTGAAATGTGTCTATGATCCTGAAGTGACAATACCACAAAAGCTTCAAAAAATTTAGAAATCCCAGCCTCTATGTGAACGCATCTTAGCTGGATGCCAAGAACAGAATCGTCCAAGGGAAATGAGTATTGATGAGACGATCATCCTTTTTACTCGAAAGTGTCATGTGCCAGCATATCAAATCCACTCTTAGCAAGGAGTCGTACCGAAAACGTCTCAGGTGTACAGAGGCAAGGAGCTCTGCGGAATGTAGCTGCATACCGCACTGTATCTCTCTTAACCAGCTGCTCTCCCTCTTAACCATCTGGTTAAGTGGAACTGGTTATCTCAAGGGCTATGCTATTATACTTTTTGAAGGAGAACGGAAACGTATGTACTCACGCAAGGGGAAGTCGGCGATAGAAGCCGCCAGCCGATGGAAAAGGAGAAAGACACTAACTTTGTGGCAGCAATTATGGGTAAGCAAACGCGGGGCAGGTGGACCGCACGGCTTATTAGTGTCTTTGAACCTTGGTTCTACAGAATTCATGGTAAGACTGACTATTATCCGACGCAACTACTCAGTGGTAACGGGTATTTTCATTCTTACCTGTCTAAAATGGGAAAGTCACCGTCCTCAGCTTGCTTGTTCTGCCCGGGGATGACAGATGGCGTCTACTACACCTTCTTTACGTGTGCAAGATGTACAAGACTTCATTCGCACCTCTCTCCTGAAGGCGTAACGAGATAGATAATACAATCAAAAGACAATTAGAACTGCATACCGCATTACTTACAGACAGTTCTTCTTATAAAGAAGGGCATCATGGATAGCTTGGCGACGCAGACTGCAGGGGGATCTCTCTGACAGCAATCCACCCATCCATCCGTGCTAAAAGAGGGATTTGCCTTAACCAGAAGGCGTTGCTAGACAATAATTAATAAGGCCTAGTTCGAAGTAATGTGACAATCAGTTTCAGGCTAAGTTCTCGGTGTGACAGGGGAGCTGTTTAGCCGATAGTTCGGTTGCCATCGAGTAACCGACACTAAGATCGAAAAAAGCTTTCACCTCTCAACCATAAAAAAGACTACATGATGTATTTAGGTGTGAATTTCATCGAAAGTTTCAAAATAAACTGCCACGCAAAAAAAGCTGTAAATGAAACTAAAGAATAGGCCGCGTTAACACCTTCTCTTTCCCAGCTTGGATGACTGTTTCATCACCAGCGGCCGAAGAGATAGAAATATTGGAAAAAGGATAATTCGAAAATGTGTTTCGAAATACCGACGCGGCAAGAATAAATATTATAAAAATCAAACACTCTATAAAGAGACAAATATCATTCCCATTTTGCAATATATGATCAAAACAAGCAAGATAAGATTAGTCTTATGGCGGATACATGACTCACCACTAATTCGAGACCCGGTTCCGGGAGTGTTCGCCCCTAAAATTTTTGAAAAATTGTGAGCATGAAATGAAGTTTGAACGCTAATTTTAACCCGAAATCTTACATTTGTACAAGCAGGTTTTTCATTGAAACAATTTGTTTTTGATCTGAAAACAGATCTAAACGTACAATTGAGAACTGATACTAAAATAACAAGGTATACAACATACAAGGTATTAAATAAAAACGTAGTTTCAGATTTAATATGCTTTATTTTACGAACACTACTGTACTACAACGTAAACATTAACTTTAAAACTTCAGACTTGTCTCTCTTTACAGCACATTTTAAAAATCCAAATTGACCCCTTGACTAAAGGAGGTATACTGGAAGTAAAACAACCCCAAAGTGGTTTATTTATTATCCTTTATGCAACCCAAAACATCTCTCCTAGTTTCAAATTTTGAAATAAACAGTCTTGCAACATTTTTTGCTTCTACCTTGTCCAATATTTTTTTGTGAACATAACAAAAAGCAACATGATTCATTCTTTTTTGAGTCATGGTTGATCGTAGTTACGTCTTCAGTTTTCGCACAGCACTAAAACTTTGCTCTGCTTCACAACTTGAAGCTGGACATACAAGCATTAGTTTCAGCAGATCTACAACATTCTAGAACCACTCCCTGACCTCCTTTGCCATAGAGGTCAACACGTCCTTGGCGTCTTTTAAATTCTCTATCTTGTTTCATAGGAGGAAAAGCTCAAGTTCTGACTTCAACATTTGACTGTTGATTTCCAGATATGGCGCTAGCACATTGGCATCATAACCTTCTCTTTTTAGCAGGACTTTCTCGAGCTGAATTTGTTTTTTAATAGCAACCTGTTCAAGTATACGAGTTTTGAGACCATGTACAGCCATGTCAATGATTTCAAAATACTCCCGTCTGAAGAGTTCTTTTGTTGATGCAAACTCGTAGCCATAAGCATTTCCCTCAGATATCGTTTGAGGCACTTTTTTCGTCTCTTAACTCTTAGTCTTAACTCTTCAAGGCCCAGCTCTGCTATGTACCTGGTACACTCTTCGTACACAGAAGAAAACTGCTGGTTGGTTCTGAGGTTTTGCAGGCCATCAAAAATGAGTTTAACAGATTCACATAACCTAGCCACTGTTTTCTTCTCACCTTGCAAACTTTTGTTCAGTAGTTCCAAAAGTTCAACAACTTTTCTACCCATAATAAGGCTTAAGTATGTGGTCTCATGTTCGAAAACACTCAAAAATCTACTGGCTTCTTCGTTCTTAAGTTCTGTGAGTTCATTCAAAGTTTTCAAAATTAACGGATACGTGTGTAAAATTTTATTGATTTGTCCTTTCCGGGATATCCATCTTGTGGGACACAGAGGTTTTTTTTTGCAGTGTTACTGATTGGACCTTGAGCTGCATCTTCAACTATATGTTTATATTCATCTTTAGCTTTTGGGTTCGAAAACAATATTCCTAGCTGATGAGCCAATCCATTACGTTTTTGATAGTTCTTGAAGTCTCACAGCATGCCTTCATTACTAGATTGCCACATTGAGCACCACAATGAATATAGTCAGGAAGTGGTTGTTTGTCTATTAATACCGACTGAGTTTCCTTATGGATACCACTCATGTTACCGGCTCCATTGTAAGTTTGCCAACGAAGATTGGACAAAGGGAGCTGCAACCTAAGCAACACGTCAAACATAAAAGCTGCTATATCTGTTTCACATGTATTTGCCGATTCATATAACCCCAAAAAACTTTCGTAAGGTTGGAGATCACCATCAAACCACCTGCAATAAACACTGACCTATTTATAGCCAGCAATATCGCGCGTCTCATCACAAATGACAGAATATATCAAAGGGTTGCTTAACTTAATGCTCTGAACAAGACTCGACACGATTTCGTTTGCAAATATCTGTATGACTTCGTTTTGTATGGTGTGATGAGTATAGGTAAAATAAATATTACCTATTACCTATCCAGCCACCATTTCAAAGACGGCTTGTACTATCAACGAACTTTTAATAGTTCCATTAGGTTACCTTCATCATTTTTTTGATCTCTTACTGCCAGACCTTGTCTAAGAAGATACTTTACACTACTTATTACTTTACACTACACTATTGAAATACACTTATGAATACACTACTACATTGAACACACTTATTACTTTACTTCTCACTACACTACTAAGCATCGAGGAGAGGAGACAATTTGTTTAGTTTTAAATAATTATCTACAAATTCGTTTTATTTTTTACAAATATATATAAGCTTTACTTACCATTGTCCTTTTCTGTTTTAAAAAAAATGATAACAAATTTCGTTGTCCTGCTGCTCGTTTAATTTTGTCAAGAAACAGTTTACCATACATATGGCATATAGCGCTAGCAGCGCCCTACTAAAAAAAACAAAGTTGCCGGCTGAAGCGATGTGGCAGCTGGCATTGGCTGGTGCCAGTGGAGCACCTGCAAGTTATGTAGTGGAGTGGTGGGGAGAGGGGGCAGTGCGGAGCACCGTGCTTGCTGGCAGCGACCGATCGGACGGGTATGCCGCGCCTTCTGTGTTATTTATGCACTTTTAAAAAATTATTACGATTTTAAATTTCTTATCAAATTTAGGGGGGGGGGGGACAAAACTAAATTTTCAAAATATTTTGGGGGGGGACGTTCCCCACGTCCCCTATGGAGGTGACGCCCGTGGATTGTTTTAACGCTGAGAAGAGAGCATACGGCCTGTCAGAACAAACGAGAAGGTTGAACCGTGAGTTAATGTAAATACATAAATTTTTAGGTTTAGAGCAGGTTAGGTGTTCTGAGCTTTAAGTTTTACTTTGTTCATCAATAAAGGAACAAACCGTATGAGCAACTGGTAGAACAATGTACATATGAAATAAAAATAAACTTGCAACTTGGACTATGGTCGCATACCCATCAAAAATTGTAAATAAATATAGTGTAAGCAAAACATACATGTAAAACAAAAGTCTCAATAAATTACGACTACTTCTACTGTATGGGTGACGTGTGCCAGCATTCCTCATCACCCAAGATTGGTCCGTTTTGCTGGGCACGCAGAATATGTGAATCCAGACTTGAACTTAGCTACAACGTCAAGGCCGAAATACAATACTTTGAGACAACGATGCGAGAGCGCCACGAGAGTCTCGCAGCAAATGTCAAGCAGTTTTCGTAACATGCGTTTGTATACGACATCATGCAAAGATTGCGATGCGTTGATGCGAGACGAGAAATATTCGGAAAAACGAAAATTCCTCGCAACGAGGTGCGAGACGTTTGTCAGATGCTATATGGCGCTTAAATGAAATTCGAAATTCAAACGCCTTAATTACTTTTTAAGTAGGAGCGTTATGTGGAAGGAATTTTGAATGAAAATTTCGTGCATTCTTGTTGAGGCTATTACTAGCCAAACGGAGGAAAAGTTCAAAAATGTTGAAAAATCAAAAATAATTTTAATCAAAGTTCATTCAAAACGTCACCAATTTGACATTTATCACATAAACATTATTATTCCTCGTATCGCGTGCATTGTAAACTGAGTGCGTTGCGCAACGAGCGAGAATCACATCGCAGTTTCCCATCGCCGTCACGCATTATTGTATGTGGGCCTCAACTGCACGCCAAGTGTCTTTTTTTGGATGTAGATAGCACACGCTGAAGTTACCACACTTGGGGTGGGTCACAAGCTGTATTTATAATGTAGATTAATTGAAACACTTGCTTGATGTACACTAACAGATCGCATGGAGGAGGGGTAAAAATTTACAAAAAAGAAGTAAATTGACATGTGTCTTGTGATAAATATGCAATGCAGTTGAGTCTTAGAAATTTATTTGACTCTCAAAAATATAAAAATACAAAGGAACCCTTTTAGATGTAAAAACCATTTAATATAAACTTCTTTTTGCCTAAATGATATTCTTGTCCTTCTTAGACTAGAAGCCTTCAAAGCTAAAAACTTTTTAAAGCTAGTGATCAAAAGTTATAAATAAGATTCAGTAAGATGTTGAAAAATGTTTCCTCCCAATACAACCAACTTAATTTGGTCTTCTAGAGTGTAAAGGGAACGTTTGTTCCCATTTATAATTGTCACTTGTGTTTTTCATTTTAAACTTTAATAAACTCATCTTTTTGAACGGAGAATGTAAGTCGCCTTCTAATTTGCAACAAAAAAACCATTCAAAAAAAAACATGTGATCAACTATAATACGCCCAAAAAAACCAATTAGAAATGTTTATGAGAAGTTGATAGTCAGGCTCCGCAAAGGGAAATTCGCAAAGGGCTTCATTTAAATAACTCAATTAAAACACGGTTAACTTGCGTTTTGTAACACAACTCGAGATACGAAGCTTATTTTAATTAGTAATCGCTTTTGCAAGCAGCCCAATTTCTTCGGAATGTTCCTGAAAGATTATACGCTATGGAAGATATCTTTCAGCACACTTAGACAGTATAAGCATTGTCATCGTTGCAAGTTCAAGCGAGTTTTGACACTAATTCGCACTTTTAAAAGCGGAGAACATGTTTTGTACGAAAATATTCATTAGCAAAGTTTCAAAACTTCATGAATATTCATATTCGATGGCAATTTGCTGAGACTCTCGGAAACAAACTAATAAGGCCAACTTATACTTCCGATGAATGTTCACCATTCAAAGATAGCATGAACATTTTTCTGCCTTACACAAGGAGAGTCGGTTATAATCGTTGAAGGATACGAGGCATCGCAACGCGATGATATGAAACGAAATATGCAACCAAGTACAACATCTGGGAGAAAACACAAGATGCGGTTGTGGTTGCACATATTTCCATATTAATATGAGAAACTTTCACTTGGTATTTAAGTAAAAGTTTATGGATGTCGACACCTGTGAAGGATTATGGAGTATGGAGGATGTAATGTTGCTTTAATATGGGTGTCTCCATTCCAACGCCTCTTATGATCGCTTTCGCAATTGAAGGAAGTGCCGTGAGAACTTGCATGAATGTTCTCTTCAAACTAGTTCTGACGGAGTTAAACCCGACAATTTAATGGAAATGAGAACTCGAAGCATGAATGTTTCACAATTACTCAGACCATCCTGCAGTTTTGGGTTGTCTTTAGGAATACTCCTTATGAATCAGTCATTTAAACGAATTTTTGTTTTTGAAGTTTTAACCTTGATAGTCGTGCTTTCAAATAAAACTTATAAAACGAATTAACAAAACTTCTTTGTCTTCTTGATTGTAATGTTGCTATAAATTAGCCATAGCCATGTCCACATCAAGAGAAATTTTTTATTTGATCAATTGGTTATGAAGATTATCAATTCACTAACTGTATAAATAATGAATACCTATATAAGGAGTATTTCCCGAAAGAAACTACTTATATCTTACTTAGCTTCGGTAATCGATTACAAAGTTCTCTAATTAATCTCAAAATTCAAGAGAAAACAAATAGAAATTGTTTTGCGATTACACGACGAGACATTTTGAATCAGTTTTTTAATTCCACTTTCTGCCCAGTCGAAACTTACGACGTATGTTCGAAAGTATCGCAAATATTGAATTATTGGGGCTTACGCATATTCTTTTTTCAATATTTTGTTGCGTCAAGTTGGTACTTATGTCCGTCACTCATGCTGGCAAGTTCGGACATTTTGAATCTTGGGTTAATTTTTGACAGCTGTTCTGCTCAGATGTGTTTTGGCTTGTCTTCGATTTTTGTCTATTTCAAAAACTGAATCAAAGAATTTGTATATAATTTCAGGTGAAAATCAAATTGAAGTCCACCAGTTGACTGTTGCATATGGTGAACCAGAAAAATATTTATCTGTAGTACTAAATGTTTTCAAAAGGCCGAGAATGTGTAAGCGACGCGCATTGTGTCGAACGTTTACGCAAGTCAGACACAACCGGCAAAAGCACTGATAAAGTGAAGAAAATATTGGTGAATCATCGAATCACCGTCAGAAAATTGTTTGAGGACATTAGCATATGGGTTGCTTCCATCCATTAGATTTTCACCAAGAATTTGTGCTTGATGCTTGTTGGATTTCGTCGATTGCTTGAGGGTAGTACATGATGATTTACCATTCTATCATAATTATATGATAGAATGGTAAATATGGAATATTACCTGCAGTTGTTTGGAACATTTCAACATTATTCATTCCCAAAACTGAAAACGACGCTACTCCACGATTCAGCAGAAAAAACGGTGACATGAATGTACGAGTATAATATCTGGATTACTTTGAAGGGGGCAAAAAAGTTATTGATGAATAAACAAATAATGTTTTTTACAACATGAAATTCGCGATGCTTTTTGAACAGACCTCCTATACTTCCATTCTTCTATTTACCTTTTAATTTAAAATTTACTTAAAAATGTATAAGGAAATCCGTTAGAAAAAAGACAATTTAGTGAAAAGAATTTTTTTAAATGTTCAACCAATTCATAAAAGATGATAGTGTGAATGTAGTAGTATTCAAAGAACTAAAATAAGTAAGATTATAATTTAATAGCTGAATACCTTTTCAAGGGATCAATTTAAAAATCAAACGCTCCTTGAAAAATCATCAAGATTCAAACAAGAATTAAGTTGCCACTTTCTGTCGAAATACCTTTGTCATAAGTAAATATTCAATGGAAAATGGTATTGAAAATTTTTGCTTTTTCAGAGTATTATTCTGCAAGACTTGACCTGAGAAACAATACGAACTCTGGGTTGGATGGAATCTCAGCAGGACTGCTCCTGAGAGGAAATTCCCATCTAAGTACCTTTCTCCACTGCTTGATTTGTAAAATATAGCCGGATTGTTGTATATTGTTGACATCAAGCAAGCATATGACACTTTTGACAGAAATGCCTGAATGCCTAAATGTCCTTGTGGCAAGGAGGCTGAAGAGAGGAGACGGAATCTCCTTCAGAAGAAGGAACTTCGTCACTGCTTCCTTAAAAAACACCATTCGAAATGATGTATTAATCGCTAATATAGCAGGGGTCCACTAAAGCCGAATACAGCTCAGCAGCTCTAAAGTAAATAGTGATCTACAGTAGCAGAAAAACTGAAATTGCAAACGAATATTGGAAATGGGATCTCATTGAAGACTTGGGAACAGTTCTTAATAGGTGTTAAAAACTTAATTCCTTGCGATAAGAGGCGATTTCAACGCAATACATCCCTTATCTAATGGATATAGAACGGCTCTGTTTAACTGTGTGCGTGCAAATATGGATCTCATTTTGATTGCGCCGAATCATCCCACTTTCCGAAGAAGCTCGTCAACGATCAATTTCTTCTTTGCCTTAAGAGTTTGAAAGGGTGTCTATCTGAAGGAAGCAGACCCGCAGCTCTTCATTCTATACAAGCGTATCGATTGGGAAGCAGTTGTTGCTAACATGAGTGGATGGCTTGAGGCTTGAAGGATGGACCTCAGCCACCGAGATCGAAGTGGCATCGTTTGTTTGAATCCAATCCTTAGTACAGTCAACCCTTAGTAAAGTCCGTCCTTTCGAGAAGAGCATCTGACTTTGCCAATGAGAGATTCGAACAGACCCTAGCAAACATCATACAAGGTGCCTGGATGTCCCCTAAAATCAGTAAAATAACTGGCCGTTAGCGCGTACAAGGAGTTCTCAACTGTAGCGGTTCCATGGTGATGAATGAAAAGGCCGTTGCTGACTCCATCGCAAATCATTTCGCGAAAGTTATTCAAGGGCAGTAAGCAAGTGAGAACTCTGCTTTCAATTCATTAGTAAAGAGCACAATTTCAACGTTCAGATTCGAATTCCTCCGACGTACTTATTGGCGGTACCCTGTTTGTGAGCCTTAGAGGTTTTGGGATCCTCGCACTTGAGTGGAATTCCAAAAAATCGCCCAATATCTCTCTTGTCTAAAGTGGGAGTGTTACTTCAGAGAATAATCCTCAAAAGTATCACACAGTTCTCTGAAGGGGCAGGAACTAAGCCGAAAAGACAATGTGGCTTCAAAAGAGGCCACTCAACGATATACGCATTGGCTACTTTCCAAGCCAGTGTAAAACGGAACTGGCAAGCAAAAAAGGTTGTTGCAGCGTAAAAAGGCTTTTGATTCGGTTTAGATCGCAGGTCTTATCTACAAACTGATGCAACTAGGCTTTCCGGTTAAAGTTGGGAAAATTGTAGGCAGCTTCATGAGGGGACGCACTGCCTTTACGGTGTCTGGTGGAGCTAGCTCTGAACCCTTTACCACTAGCTCGGGGGTTCCGCAGGGGTCCATTCATGCTCACGTCCTGTTCAATATATTGACGTCTAACAACCTAGAGATCGAGGTGAATTTCTGCGCCAACGACTTACTAGTACGGTCTTCTAAGTAAAATCTCCGCTTTGCAAGAACGAGACTTAACATAAAATAACAAAAAGTGAGTGATTGGGGTTAATACGAAGAAAAGCGAGGTGACTTTGTTTAAGGACCCACTTAAAAAATATGGACGTCGAACGAAGAACACTTGTGATACCAGGGTAAAGTTAAACGGGCAGGTGGTTCACTGCTTGAAGCAAACAAAGTATCTGGAGGTGAATTTCTATAAGAAAAACATCTTTAGTGCGCACCCGGATGCTGTATTGAAGGAAACTGCATGTGCATACCATCTTCTTTTACTTCTTTTTTCATTAGAAAAAAAAAATTGTTAACATTAACAAAAATTTTTGTTTTGTTTAAATAAATAAGGTATTGAGCTCGGGGTAAAGCGTATACGCAAAACCCGTAGGTTAAGTGTTATGTTAAGAAAGTAGTTGTAAATAATTTTAAAAAGCCTAATAAAAACTACTTGGAATTATTATTTTCTGGAAAAGTCAGGTTATGTTGTAGTAAGTCTCCTGCTTGTAGAATGCTAGTTTACCAATCGCCAAAGATAATGTTGCACCCCATTTTTAATTTGTTCAAATATTCTACCGATACAATTTAGTATCCAGATAATCTGGATGATTGAAGTATACTTCAAAAGTATGTAAATGAGATATTTTGGGGTCAACTATTGCATGGACTTTAATTCCATACATATTTGGTTAGTGTTGCATCAACATTAAACCACAAAAGCTGCCTTATGGTGCTTTTTGCCTTATGGTGATTTTTAAAAGGGCGTTAGGTTTTTTGAAATTATTTCTCAACACATAAATAAATGCAAATGAGGAGTAGAGACCTAGCCCAATGTAATACGATAAACAGCTCCGAGCTGTGTTTACAGGATGACAGGGGAGATGTTTGGCGGGTAGACTTATAGTCGTACGCTACTAACTGTCCCTACCTCAAGACGTAAATTGGCTTCCAATAGTAAATTAGCTTCCAAACCCAGTAAAAATTCCTTTCAATTTTCGAATTGACGATAACTATCCCGATTTGTCTATGAAATCCTTTCAATGCATTGCTACGTATTCCGATGTGTAGGCAACATTAAAGAAACAAAAAAATATGTATATAAATAAATGAATAAATAAATAAAATACCGATAAACTTTGAATATAAAAATTAATTGTTTAGGTTAAGTTTTTTATATGTGCTATTATTTTTAAGTGAAAAGAAAATCATGCGAGATGAAATAGAAGTCAGAATAAAATTAAAATAAAAACGTTTATAGTTAGATTCAGGTATTAAGTAATATTTAGTTAAATAATATTAATAACAAACAAAAAAAGTCTCAGTAAAAATAAAATGTCAGAAAAAAAGTTCTCAGAAAAAACATTCCCAGTAGCAAAAAAAAACAAAACAACAAAACATTTCTTGGAAGTTATTTACGATAAAATTTCCTATTGATATGCTTCACTGCGTTATTGTGCACATATCGCTATAAAAAGAATAGAAATTGTAAGTTTTTGTTTTTTGCTATCATTTCAGGAAATTCGGAGGTCTCTACAGCCGACGAAAATCAGCTTTAAGATTAAAATTACTTGCAAAACATGTAAAAAATATAAAATGTATCTATAAAAATTGTTATAAAAATGAAATAAACCTATGATGAAGCTTAGGCTAGCTAGGCTTAGCAAAGTATTTAAGTTAATTGAAAATTTTATTGTATATATCATATATGTAGAAAATAAAATGTAATGTAAAAATGTAATGTAATAAAAGTTATGGGACCCTCAATCAAAAGAAGAATCAATCAATGTATTAAAAGTATTAATCAATAGAAGAAACAATGAATGGATAGAAGTATCAATTAAGTATCAACTGAAGTATGAATCCGCGTTTCAATAGAAGTATCAATCAATTGAAGAGTCAATCAATAGAAGCATCAATAAAGGATTATCAATAAAGAATTAATCAATAGAAGTATCAATTGAGGATCAATAGAAGAATCAATCAATAGGACTATCAATCAATAGAGGATGCACGATCCGAGGTAGCGCAGTGGAATTCATTCAAGTCCTGAAACCAATATTGAGGTGGAAAATCGTGCTAGAGGAAGCAGAGGTGGTCAGAATCAGCGCAAAACAATTCACAGGGGGTTGATCCTTTGATATTTGATCCCTTTTATTTTATTTATTAATCTAATATGAAGGAGTAAGCTCATACTGTGTGTGTGTGTGTGTATGTGACAGAAGAAGAAGAGAAGGATCAGGGCTTAAATAATGTCCTAACCCCCACGCCCGCGTGGTGAGCTAGTCGGTTAAAAGTAACTTTCTTCGGCCGCCATTATATGGCCTTTATATTTTCAAATAACCCAGTTTCTATAACCATGTTCCTTTCTTTCGCTTCAGTTACGACAGATCGGTTGCCCAATATATTATTATTTCATTATTAATTATATATTTATTATTTTATTATTTTTTTTTTTTAAAGTACATCACATGGCGCCCAATGTGTGCCCCAATTTTTATTTCATTATTATCAATTATATATATTTATTATTTCTTTGAAAATACATCACAGCAGTTGAAATGAAAAGCGAGGAAAATGCATTGAAACATGAAAAAATCTTTTCCTATCCCATCGTTCATCAAAACATTAAGAAAACTGAAATGTGATCATTTCCGAACAGAAAGAATTATTGATATACCCAAAATGTTAACCTGTTAAATCTTTAACGTCACATTCCTTTCGAAACCTTGCACGTTTGCTGAAAGTGTAATCGTTTGTGTACTTTAAAACATGTTTAAAAAAGGTTAAAGAAATCCAAAAAAGTTATATGCCTTCTGTGCTATTAAATATGGACCAGATGGATTATGAACAATGTTATTCATATGTCATCTTTTTCTTGGTTGGGGATGTTTTTATGAAATTTTTTCACCATTCTATTCGTTTCTTACGTTAATGTTGATTTGATGGAGAGTCCGCAGCTCTTTCATTTGATTTGAAGTCAATCTTTTGAGTCTTATTCACAATTTCGACCATCAATTGTTTATTTCATACCCAACTCAACATTACTTTCATCGAATTGTTATTTAGCAAAAGACTTCTTTATCGTAAAACTGCTTTAGCTATAACAATTGAATATAATAAATAAATGAAAAAATAAATGCTTCGTGAAAAGAAGTCAAAGTGTCACGAGAGCCATATTAGGTCACGCAGTTTTTATTGAATCTCAGAGGAAAATACTGAAATAAGCGGAAGGAAGAGGAAGCTACAAAAATGTGCAGTAATGAAAATCGATGAAATATAAAAAAAGTCTTAAAGGGCCCAAAGGCCATGTGTCAATTAAATGGTTACCATTTTTTGAATAACTTACATGAAACTGTTAACAAATGATATGCTATTTTGAATGGTCTTGACGTTAGTTCTCATCCTTGCGAGCATCTCGTAATATTTATGAGACAATCTTATTTTTTCAGACGGGAATTGGCAGTTGTCCTTTCCTCCGAACTGCAAAAACTTCGTTCAAGAATTTTTTTCAGTTCTTGCCGTAAGACACATACAACTCTATCAGTTTTCATGAGCCCTGAAGAACACATGGAATCGTATCCCTATTACTACATATGTATAAAGTAGCCGTTAGAATGCATTATGAACCATCGGACCGAAGCATCATAAGGAAGTGTTTAACTTTCAAAATATATTCTTGGTATTTATCTCATTATCATCCGAACCCGAATATTTTTGCTTGTGTTTCAAACAACAAGGTCGCAGTAGACACCAGGAAACTTGAAATCCACTCTAAAATATTTCTTGCAATGGAAGCCTTACCATAATGAAAACTTTTTAATTAGCACACAATAAGCACCATAATTACCTTCTTCTAGAAGATATTATGAAATTTTATGGCACAAGTCTTGCAAACTTCGTTTCCAATAAAATTACAGAATATTATCTGCAAACGCGTGATGGCCTCCTGGCAAAACCGTCTTTCCAATATTCAGGATATTGCTAGCGGGTGCAATTATAATATACAATATCGAAGATGGTCCTAACTTTATGTAATTTCACGTTGAGATGAAAACTGCTTACAAAGTTTATTTCCGTTTTCCTCTCCTTTTGATAGTTTTGTAGTTTGGTTGTGCATCACTTCGGTATAATGTCGAAGTTTTCCATTTTCAACTTGTACAATAGTTTTTAATTTTACTCTCTGCTGCACGGATGTTTAGTGTATTTTATTTTTTATGCAAACTAGTGGAGAACTGTTTATTATATATTTCCTTCGCGAAGATTTTTGTGTTATTTAATATTTTATTTGTATAGTTATAAAATTGTTTATTGAAACTTTTCGGAAAAATCTTTTGCAAGTACCAACATTACTTTCTTTGCAAATTCTTTTCGAGGCTCAACTTAAATCTTGGTAGAGATGGCTCTTGCGCACGACTTAAAATGTATTTCAGCAGTAATTGACTAGTTTGTTTACGTAAAAATGCAACACTGTAACTCAAAAAAGATACCATTTCATACAACAAGGTATTTTAATGTGGAAGTATTTTTTAAGAAGAGAAAAATGTTGATAAATTCTCCTTTCTCCAAAAACCGGATCTCAGGAAAAGGGTAAAGCGGCCCGAAAAAAATGGACGCAAGCCAAAGGGAGGTGATCAATGCTGACTTTCAACTGGTATGCTTCAAAGCGCAACAGAAGACGGTGAAGAAAGTCCAGCGTGGGAGGGTAGAAGCTATGATCAACCAGACACCCGAAAGGCACTACTAGTTAAGTCAGCAGACGGGAGGTCTTAGGTCGATGTTCTCAAGCAACTCAGGAAAAATGTGGAGCCTGAAAAGACAGTCGCCTGCATACAAATGGAAATAATGACCAGAACTGGCAGCCTACTCGTAGAACACGGACCGGAGTCGAATGACAAGGGCTTGTTTGAGAGTGGTGTCAAGAAACTCATTCGCACAAAATCTCTAATTATAACAGCCAATGTTCTCTTTGGAAATAAGATATATTGATTGTGCACATTGATTGCCAACGTCAAAGAAGTAGAAGAGTCCATACGACAAGCTCTTGCTAAGCCAGACAGCCTTAGGGTAAGATTGATGCCTGTTAATCCTAGATGGCAAAGGCTTGTAAAAGCAGGCATCCCAAGAAAAGACACAGTGCGACTCCTGGCCATAAAGTAAATCAAAATCGGCTGGGTTGTGTACAGAGTTCGCCTAACTCAACGTTATAACTGCCTTAGCCTCGGACTTATTTTGGCCAGATCGATGCAACCTGTGCGACAGGTGTGGCACTTCCGGACATAAGGTGAGAAGGTGCACAAACAAACCAAGCTGCACCTTGTGCAAAGCCAATGGCCTGAAGATTGAAGATCTGGCTCGTTTTCCGGGAAGCGGAAAGTGTCAGGTGTTGAATAGGGCACTTATCAAGAGAAAAGAGAAAACACTATGCAAGTCCAGCAGATCAACCTACATTGTAAGAAAAAACAGAAAAGAAAAAGAAAAAGATAGTACTGTGACCGATCTGGTGATAGCTTTGCACTGACTGATCAAGTGTGCAAATATGACACTTATAAGTGTCTATCTCACATTGCATTAGCCAAAGTCAGAGCAAGCTCGATGAACTTGAGGAAGCTGTGTTCAAAGTTCAAAGCTAAAGTTCAAATCCTTGTTGACGTTTACTTCAATACCAAAGCGATTGAATTGAGAATGCCTCACCCAGGTGAGGTGAGAAAAGCTGGCTAGGACACACCAAACCATCGGTGAAAAGGCTGGTTAGAAACGAGCGATCACCAGTAAATTCCACTTGAAATTGGTAAGTGTGCTGCTTGACGCACAGTAACTTAACATTTAGCCGTAGATTTCAACATTGCTAAAATGGTTGACGGGGACCATAATGCAGACAATCGGTGTCTCCGCCGAAAATGTGGTGAACATCACCATGAATCGCATCACGTCTGCGTGCGACTTGTGTATGCCTAGATGATGGGCATGACGCGATAAGTCCGCTGTTCACTCGTGTTCAGAGGAAATCCCCGAAAAGTGAAGAGAAGGTCTCAGACTTTCCGCAATGTCCAAATTTCAAGAAATCGCGGTGAGTCCCATTTCTAAACGCAGACGTACAAGTCAACAAGAAAGTTCTTCCGTAGGCTGAACCATGAAAGTAAGGCTCGCTACTAGCAAAACCCCATTGAGGACATTAACAAGGATTCGTGGAGCTTGGCTTAAAAGCTGTCATGTTGATGCTCAGAGTCTCAAAAATCGCTAGATGAACCCTCTGCATATCGTCCCCTTTGTATGCTGAACGTCGCTGGGAAGATACTCGAGAGGCTCATCTAAGAGGGACCCTGGGAGGCAATGCTGGCTGCTGTGATCCTATTTCAGCAACAAAGTAACTTCAGAGATGGACAGAGCACACGATGTCTGTAAGAATAGAAATGGTCAATGCTGTACATCTGGCAGACGCCCACAATAACTACTGAAGGCGAATAGTACGGTTGAAAATACTTGATGTTAGGGATGCCTTCAATTCCAATAGATGATCAGGTATTTGCGTTACTATGAAGTATTTCAAGGTGCGGAATTATCTGCCGCGGACATTAAAGGACTACTTCAAAGAGCAAAAACTAATCTTCAACATACTGTCGCTTGCGATCGGCTACGCGGATAACGGAGCAGCACTGGACGCTGGTCGTACTATGAAACAGGCGCAATTCAAGCTAGGTAACATACTGCACCAAAAATGCCAGTGGATGACAAGCCGTGGGTTCTGCCTAGCGCCAAAAATAACCAAGGTCGTCATAATGGCCAAAAAGCGGACCCTTCCTGTTATTCTTGTTAGGGTTGGGGAAATGATCATCAAGTCGAAGGAATCAACAAAATACATTGGCGTAATGATTCGAAGATGAGCGTCTTCTATCAGTTTTGAGCATCAGCGGATTAGGCTGTTGTGGATGTGTCGAATCTGAGTTGCCTTACGGCTAGCACTGGCGGACCAACCTCTAGTAAAATCGTCTACTCATAAGTGCTCCTGTACAGTTTCGAAGTCTGGGCTGACGCTCTTAAAAAGGACGCGTACCGAGGGCGTTTCACATGAGTTTAGAGGCAAGGAGCTCTGCAGATTGTAGTTGCATATTACACAATCTCTGAAGCGGCAGCGCTGGTTATATCGAAGGTGGTCCCTAGCAATACTTGCTAATGAAGGCGACTCTACTTACGTAAGGAGACGAGTAAGAAGTTGTTAGTCGAGAGCAAAGGAGAAGGACCCTAGCATTGTGGCATGAAACGTGGCATAAACGAATCGCAAGGCAAATGGACCGCACGGCTCATCGATGGCTCGGTGTTGCGGTTTGGCAGAAAGCATGGGGAGACTGAGTATGACCTCACGCCACTACTCAGTGGGCACCATTCATTTCCGCACAGTCCACTTTTAATGCGGAAGATGACCAAAATCCAATTGTAAAAATTTAATTCCAACTGCCAAGCACGACGGTGGTTATGTGATGGCTTAGGGGTGTATGCAGGACTCAGGAGTTGGATAGTTGCATTTTATTGATGAATACCACGATGAATAGCTGGTGATTACCCATATATCCTCAGAATGAGTTTACGTGAAAACATAGCAGTTTGAGGTTTTACTTTCAAAGCAAATGTTGTTAAGATATTGTTCCTATTTAATGTTATACTTAAGTCCAATCGGACATTTAAGGGATAAATTGTTACGTATAGTTTGCAAACACTCAATGAAAAACAAGCAATACCTTAGAGCCAAACTCCAAGAAGAATGGAAGTCTACAAGATCTGATCTCCTAAACCAGTCACTTCGATTCCCAGATGTTTGGCAGACGACCAAACAAAATTATGAAAATACCTTTTCTTTATTAGAAGAAGATTCTTACATTAGAAGATTCTTTATTAGAAGATATATTATTGTACGAAAACTCTTTTTATGTTAATTTTTGGTAAATATAATAGATCGAACTATTATATTGATACTAATGGATAAGTTTTTTAATTTTCTTTTCATTTTTTTAAATTAAAGATTTCATGAATCCACGTAAAATAAAACAAAAATTGATATTTGTGAAAGTTATTCTAATTAATAAAGATAAAGAGGCATAAAACTTTTTATTCGGCTTTATTTTGGGCGAATTTGAAATGCCAAGAGCAAAATTTCTCAAATATCTGTGCTTTTGCTAAAGAAAGTTAAACACATCTAACACAAGAGTCCTAAAGTTATTCTAGAAACCTATCAATTACACTTGTATTCAAAAAAAATAAGCCTTATCGTTGTTCCTTATCATTCATTTTTAATCCTTACTTTAATCTGTCGACATCATGCACGAGACCAGAAGCATTTGTCTCGAAAGCATTTCGAACGTAATAGTCCGGCCCTTATGTCCAAGCAAAGTCACTTTTCATAAAGGATTTTGTACGAAAGCGACCAAAAATGAAGTTGAACTACTCCCAAGAAACCAGAACACGAGTAAGATATTGAGCATATGGTTTGGCAAGATTCCAGGATTTCTCACCACGAACAGAAATACACTCATATAATCCATAAATTACTTCGAATCTTAAGTGGTCAACATATTGAGGTGAAATTTAATCTTTGCCTTTTTGGGTGTAAAGTCCTTCGCTTGACGGTACGTACGAGAAGAAGTAAGAGTAACCGACACGGGTAGATGAAATATGAGTGGAATGAAATGTTGAACGCGTTATTCGGGCAGACAAAAAATGGAACCATATTGACCTTGCAACCCGAGAAGGACTTTATTAATGATTTGGATTGATATACTCGGATTTGAGAGGCATTTGCCAAAGAAAATCGAGTTGTCCTTGCATGAAGAATAGATTCGAGATGGGAAAATATAGTAGAAAGGCTCCTGAAAACATAGGTACATTTTTCATAGCATAGTTGCTTGGGTTGCGAAAACTGCATCAACAGCGAGAAATATTCAGAACCCTGCTTGGAAAACAAATATTCAAAACATTCCGAAATTTAGTATGTCTAAAACATCTCCCACTTCTTCGCGGCGAAAGTTTCGATCGAAAGCAATTTACGAAAACTCAGCAGTCCAATAGTCCTCAAGTTCGTTTTTATGTTTGTGACAATTTTATGGGCATAAAGAATATTTTCAGCAATCGCATGGAAAAGGGAAAAAGTTTTCCTAAGATTCGAACACAACGGTCCAATAAACGAGTAAACGAAAACGAGTTAGAGAACTTTTCTGTCAGTTTTAAATGGCTATTAAATACTACAGTTTAGTGCTGTGCGGAAATATTTTGATGGGTTTTTCACGAACTTTCACTTGAGATTCTTGGAAGGGTTTTGGTCGGTGTTAAACAGCAAGGCAAGAGATTTAATAGCATTCTGTTGACATGAATCGCTTTCAAAATGGAGCTCACTACTCTCGCATCGGAAATGATTTTATATTGGAGATCCACGTGGCAATTTTATGTTCTGTTTGGCAAATAAATTTACAATCGTGCTAGCGTTTGATAATTCTGAAAAAGAATTCAGCTGTGTTGAATTGAGTGCGAATTGCCGATTCAGAGTAAATGCACAACCGATTGATTCATTCGAATTTAATTTATTATGATTATCCCATAAAAGGGTCTATAGAAGGAGTAAAGCTTCCGTTTAAGAGAGTTTATTAAATAAGGAGCATTTATTAAATTTGTGGATAGTATACAGTCACAAGAAAATATTCAAGTAGATGTAGTGTGTAGATAGATAGAAAATTGTTTTTATTTAGATTTTTCCTTTTAATCGTTTATTCTACGACGTAATAACTTTGTAGACAAGGATATGTTCCACTTCTGTTCCCGGAACATGAAGTGATAAAAGTATTGCAAACTCAGAAGAACAAAGTGTTAGGTTTTTTGAATGTTCGCGGTGAACTGCGTGTATGCCTGATATCTCCTCCTCATGTCTAGTCTAAATTAAATTGAATATTCCATATACTCAAATTTTCAAACAACAGATTGGTTGTGGTTGATAAGATTGATTTTGAAATTTCTGTACTATCTTAAAAAGGACTTTATATTGTTTTATTATTGCTGATTCTGTTAAGTCGTTGAAGGATCCCAGAGAAACAAATCTTGCAGTCATAACGAAACTTCCAATGTTGAAATGAACACCCCTTAGTGGTTACCGAGGTTTCATATCAATTGCATAGGTTTTAGGTACTTGGTGATCATCGTGACACTTTACAATATGACAGTTTACAATACAACAATATGACACAATGACAGTTACCGGAATTCGCTCAATTGGCTTCTATACCCGATACGAAACTTTCAAGATGTTTGACAAGGAAAAACATTATGTGACAATCACGCGAGTTATTCTGATGTAATGGAAAATATCACTTGTAATTCTGCAATCATCACAAAACAATCTTTAGGTTTTCAATAGAACATTATGTGACAACCACACGAGGTCAGGTTGCTTATGCCCTTGTGACCGTCACAAAACTCGCTAGAAGGTTCGAAGAAAATCATCATGTGATGACCACAGGAGCTCATTTCTAATGAGAATAGAAAAAGTCGCTCGCCACCGTTCAATGTAGTTTGCAATGCATAGCTGGTTATCGTAAGGATCGTCCCTCTATTGCTACTTGCTGGAAAACGAAAGCGAGTCTACACATTGACATTGGGGGGAGTCAGCGAGAGAAGTTGTTACCCGAGAAGAAAGCACCTTAGCTTTGTGGCAAAAAACATGAGTACAAGAAGCGTGAGGCAGGTGGAACGTACGATCCATCAGTGAGTTGGAGCCGCGGCTCTGCAGAAAGCGTGGTGAGATGGATTATTTCCAGACGTAACTACTCAGTGGGCAAGGGGATTTTGAGTCTTACCTGAATGAGATGGGAAAGTCACTGTCCTCTGTTTACTTGTTCTGCTCGGAGACGACAAATGACGGCGCCTGTCACACCTTCTTCACACGCGGAAGATGGACCAGGCTCCGTTCGCATCTCTCCGAGAAAATATGCGTGTGCTGTCCAAAAACATAACAGATGAGGTTTTAACGTCAAAAAACAATTCAGATTGCGTTTCACATTACCTGCAGACAATTAATTTGATAAATAAAGGAAGAGAGTCCTTTTCGACAGCAATCCTCTTTTTTCCCATCCCTCCCTTCCTGTTAAAGAGGGATTTCCTTTAGCCTGGAGGTGCCGGTAGTCGAGTCCAGTGGGACAAAGAGTTCCATGCTAAGTTCTCATTGTGAACGGTGAGATGATGAAGACTTTTTCGACGGACACTTAGGGCGTAAATAGCCTTCTTCTTCCAGCCAGAAAAACCTTTACCAATAAATTATATTACACACACCGAAATTCAAATTATTCTGTATATTACAGAATAATTTGAAATAAAGTTTATCTAACATCCAATTTGAGATAATTTGAAAGTTGCTATTTTGGTTTGACTAGTTTTGCTTTTTGCATGTCAAAAACAGACAGGTAAAAGTGAAGGAATGTCCTCGCTAAATAAGCTTTCGAAAATAGCAAACATGGGTAATCCTTGAGGAACGCCAGCTTGAGCGATCGCAGACTTAAGAGAGAATATTCAATTTTGACAAAGTCAAATTTGCCCGTATAATTGATAAATTTTCGAGATTTCGACTTGGACTTACTCCCGATTTAGTAGCTAAGTACTGAAATACGCGTATATACGAAAAATAAACATTATTGTAGAAAGAGAGGCTTCTTGGTTTCTTTCATTTCAAATCTTCTTCAAAATATTAGGAACACTCATAATTTTTATGACTTCCCCAATATTTTGTCTATGAGGTCATAAAAATTGGAACGTGAAAAATGTTTCCATGTCATAATTGTGCCTGTACTCCAATTCTTCGTGGCCAGCAAGTGCAAGATTTGTATTCTGCGCAAGTATCCCGGTTTCTCCATGATCTCGTGGTTTCCCAACCAAAGCCTATTGAAAATATTTGAAGTATCTGAAAACAAAGTTTATGCCTTTACTAGTCTGATTGAAAATATGTGAAAGATACGTATTCGTAAAAAATGAGAATACAATGAAAAAAGGGCCAAATATATGAGGATGTCGACAGAATGGCTTGAAGAAGCAAAGCGGCTGTTAAAGCTGAAGATAGTCATACTAAATTTAAGTCCTTAAGTACAATTTGCAATTGCCTTATCATAATTAAATATGCTAGCAATACCGAACCGTTTTTCAATATATTTTGTGGTTTTAAGAAAGAGTTTTCAGAAGCAAAAGTGTCGAGTTTTGCACAAATTTCGGGTTTCCAAATTTTTTCATCAGAGACTTTTTAATGATTTCAATGTTACAGAATGCCTCCTCGAGCCAAGGACCACATTAAAAAAGTATTGATAATTGTGTGTGATATATTAATAGCGAAACTAGAATTTTGTTGCATGCCAAGCCATGTTCAGGCGCTATGCAGAATAACATTGGTGAACCCATTACATCGTTTTTGAATCAATTGGCTATTCTTACACGTTCTTCCAATCTTATCAATATAAACACGATCTTTGAAGAGAGTTGTTCTTATTAATATTTATTTCCGGGTCCTGCTCTTCTAATCTCCATTCTCCTGCAGGTTACTCTTTCCCGAAAAAGCTCGCCATACGTACATAGTATTTCAAGCGTGTTTTTGTAAACTACGACATTAAGTTGCATAGAAATGCATGCTGTCAAATACTCTGTCATTTCAAACATTAACTTAAGGCACAATAATTTTAATAATATATATTTGGACATACGCCGGACCTAGACTCAAAGCTCTCTAGACGCAAAGAATGTTTGCCATTTTTTATAGACTAAACTTGACGTGCAGATGACGTGAATAATTTGTCGAACCGCATGTTTTATTTCTTAACACGCCCACTGCGTTTTGCGATCACTAGTGTGAACTTCCGTGCTGTGTTTTTCGCGTAAAACTACTCTATTGTTATCGACTAAATACTAACTGACATTTATATAGCCAGTTCTGGTTTAGTAATACGTATTATTGAGATAATATGACTCAGTAACAACAATTGCTCTAAACTACTCTCTACTCTAAACAACAATTACATTAGTGCATATACTAAAAAGTAATAGTAAACTTTATATATATAACTACTAGTATTACCAACTTATACTTGTGGTATACTCGAAAGCATGGGTCCAAACAAAGACCAGGAAGACCGGAACATGACGGGCAACCGAAAATCGTTCCTTTTCTTATTTTTAATGTTGCACTAAACTCCTTGCAACGGTTTCTCATTGTCTCGTTCTTTGCATTTTTAGGGACCTTTTGTGGGAGATGTATATGATCCCTCGGTAATACCGCCGCCGGCTTATTTGTAGGTTTTGAGAGCAATTTTGTCACAAATTCGAGGTGAAAATCATGTAAATCATATTTTTTTCCTTCGCTGTACAGGTTGTACAAGAAATACGCGTTATTTAGCGTTAAATGGAATATATGGATTCCCAGTTTTTTATACCACCTCAACGTTTTATGCGTTAGTGGGTAATACGATAGCTTGGTTTTGCGAATCCACGCCTGTAATGTGATTATTATATTCTACAATTAACTTCTGCTTGTTCTTTTCTTGACCCCGTTCTTTTGTGGTTGTTACCAAATTTCCACCGAATTCGCTTGAAGTCGAAAGCACTTCCCTTTTATCTTTCCATTTGCATCATCACACTCCTTCTTTCGTGTACAAATAGAAAGATTTTACCTTGGCGATTTTTTTTTGAAATAACTTCATTGGTATTACCCCTTCGCTGTGACCGTAAGGCTCCCGTGCTGAAAATTTTTTTTTCAAAAAGCTGTTCGGTAAGAGACACGGAATTGTAATAATTATCCATGTAGATTGAGTGTCTTTCCTCTTGTAAATCCTCACAACTTTCGCGGCATGTCCCACGCAAATTTCGTCTAGATCCCGGTTCCCTCCAAAAATATGGATTTTATGAACTATCCCATTAGTTTGAGATAAAACGTAAAATTTGAAACCAAATTTATAGCGTTTGCCCTGGACATATTGCCGCCAAAGGGGCTTCTCTCTCCACAAAACCATGCTCTCGTTTGTTGAGAGCTCTCTTGATGGAATGCATAACTCTCTCATGTCTTATTGAAATAATAAGGGCCTAATTTTGAAGATGTGATCGCTCTCAGTTCTTTCGCCTTGAAAATGGAGGCAGCGCAAGATTAATAAAAATCGGTCTCGGCCAATAATTTGGGAAAATGAGAGATTGAATAAATAATGTCTCTTCCAACAATCGTTAATCCTATTCACCCGAATCAATCCCATTAGCATCAGTTCACCGATGAATTATTTTAATTCATCAGTCATAACGTCTTTTCAATTGGAAATTCTCCCCCAGGATGTATCACTATCGAACAAAACAACTAATCATTTATCTCTTTTGTGAGATAAGAATTGAAATCTTCAGTCAAAAAAAGGGTTAACAGAACCGAATGGGGATTGATCGTTGGGTTTTTGCCTCATACCTGGTCTACCTGTAAAATCTATTTTCGGAACATCTGGGCGATTAGGAAGCCACATGTCTGTGGTATGTATCGAGATTGTATTACCAGGGCCAGATAAAAACAGATCAGGCTGTTGAACAACAATGACGGAACCAGAATTGTGGTTGTTCTGGAGCAAATGGTTCTTCTTCCGGGTCAGAAAAATCTGATTCCTCCAGATCGTCGATTAATTCCATGTCATCATCAGAATCTTCCAAATCCTGAAGGAGTTTCTGTATTTCCTCCTCAGTGTATACCTCTTTTGGTTGGGCTCTGGATCATACATCTCTGGAAGGAAAGTAAAAGTAAGACAAAGCAAAAACTTGGTTGTGTAATTTATTATTATAACTATTCTTTGAAGCAAAATAAATAAAAAAACAGCGATCTACGCATTTCGTGTGTCCAAAATAGTTTATTTCTTTTTCTGAAGTGCTTAAGAGTAAAAAATTATTCAGAACAGTCCTTACATCTGGTAGGAGGAAGAAATTTTGTTGCTACACAGTGTATTTATTATGATCGAAATCACAATAAGATAAGCATTATGAAAAGAAAATACCTTTACATTGTTATATTACCTGTTATATTTTCTTTATATTGTTGAAGATAGAAGAACTGGAGCAGAAAACACAAAGCCAACTTTGATAACAAAAAAAAACCAGTTTAACTAACACAAACTCGCTACGACTTTCAAAGGGCAAAGGTAGAACGCAAAATAAGGGCGTCATAAGTTTAAAAGGTTTTAAAAGTAATGGTGTTGGCTAAGTTAAAAGACACAGTGGAAACACAGAATTAATTTAGAAAGAAACTTTATTGACTGTGAACCGATCTGGACGAATGTTGCAAAAGAACTGAACAAAGGTTACGTATTTAGAAATCAAAATGGTGAAAACAAATGGCGGTGCCAACAGAATAAAATGAAACAAGCAAAGTAGGCGCGATAATTGAAAACTCCAACAAATGCCATATGCCCCTTTACCGGGAGCCGCGTTGCCTGACTGACGAGGACCAGTACACTCACGCTGAAGCCGCGTGATACGCAGTGGACGTGTTAATGGAGGATCATCTCTTTTTCAGGACCTTACACCCACTACATTTTTTTCATTATCTGTGATATCAAATTCTAACGGAGTTTAGGGCAATCGACTTCCACGTTGTCTTTTTCATCCTGTTAAAATACCTTGTTTGATGGCTCTTAAATAAAACTATTAATCTTGAGTGTGAACCCAGTAGGTATAGTAGCAAATCAAAATACCTTCACTGCTACAGCCCGAGCCTTAATTCCACCACAGCTGTTATGCGTACGTTCAGGCAAATTTATCAAAGTAAAGCGTGATTCTGACCAGATCATATTCTCGTCGTATAGCGAGGAAGCACTTACACGTTTTAGAGCCCAAGTTCTGTAGAGCACTATTGAACCACAACAAAAAACTGTATCATTTCAAAAGGATACGCTCTTCAATAGAATTTTGGAAATTGAAGAAGTTTCTACCAATCGAAACTCGTTTCAACAGTTAAGTTAGAGTGGAGTGATCCATTTGATAAAAGGATTCATAACTTAGACTCTCCTCTATTCTTCGTGGAAAGCCCTAAACGACCAAATCGTTCTTCACGAATTTTTTCGATCAAACTGGAAGGCTGAAATAAGAAATCAGAATTCAAATATAAATTTAAAGTTGGTCCATTCAATTAAGGTATCTACCTGAAACATTCTAGAATTAAAATGTTTCGTCGATTTGATAGCTTTAACTTACACTTGTTCGTCTAAAACATTTTGTCAAATTTGCGTCGATTGCTTTAAAGCACCAGTTAATGCAGATTAATTACTTAAATATTTACTTTTTGATTGGAATTATCCTGTATACCGTTTACGGCCTCATTCAAACACTCAGTTCTAATAGCTGTCTTTAGTTGTCAGTAATATTCATCTGTATGGTTTGACACTGTAACATACACTTAAACTCAAATCTGCTTGAAGTGGCTAACCTATACCAGCGAGAACGGGGTTCACCAGAATTATATCGTGTTAAATAAGGGTGTTTAAACTCTGATTTTTCTGATGTTGAGCTATAACCCTTTTTGAATTTTGTTTGGCATTCGGCTTAACTTGCCAACCGTGGCATCTGACCAAGGATGTAGTGTATGGAAGCAAGACGTATTTTATAAATGTAGAGCAACTTCGGAACTTACATAAAAACTTCAGATTCAAGGTTTCTGCTCTGCTTGGAACGTAATTGCATAAAAATTCCAAATTGGCTGATGCCAGCCTGGATTTCCACTACTATATTGAATATTAGGTAGCCATCAGAATAATTGGTAAAGTAATGAATAAAGCCGAAAATGTACTTATTTCATTAATCATTACTTCAAAGGAAACCAACCAAGGTCCTTTTCTACTAGTTCGAATGCGGCTTCAAAAATATACTGGTGAATTTCGGCTAGACTGCGAGTTTTCGCTCCCCTCAAAAAAGCACATTTAGCCATCAAATCCAGGGTAGATTCTCATCTCCCATGATGTCTTGTTCAGTGGAATTACTTCTTAATTTCGACTGTTTAATTGATGCTGAAATGCCTCTGATAGGAGTTAGGATGATATTTGTTCAGAATATTGGAATAAAATGTTTTTTAGCTTTCCATCTTTCTTCACTTTTGGACAGTCAATGCCAGAAACCATTTTCCGATTCCAACGTGTTCCACTGAGCCCAGATTCCCTCCCTGTACAAGGCCTTCACAAGTAATCTCATGCCGAATTGTTTTGTGTTCAATATTTTAAACCTTCACTTCACTTTCTTAATTCCGTTGCTTCTCCGATGAGAGGCTCCATTGTCAACTTCCATTCCAGTGTTCAATCAACTTCTTCCAGTGTTGCAGCCAAATGCTTTGATGTTCTTGAGAATTCTTGCACAATAATTCACCCAATATTCTTCTGACTGCTGACTTATGCCAGCCGTGTGTCCATCTGGAGTCCTTTCCACGGTTGTTTTTCCATGATAAATTACTGCCTTCCCCACTATTAGTATACTTACCTTTAATTGACAAGTGGAGGTTATCTTCAGCTTTTAATGAATATAATCGTCGATTGGGACATCTATATCCTCGTTAAGGAACCGCCACTTCTTGCATTTAAGGTACTAGTACAGTCTAGAATGCAAAAAAAAGCACGATTTTAAAAAAATTTTTTAAAGCCATTTTATTAATTACATCAATGCAATCTTTTACATAAAAAAAGTAAATATCTTTAAGTGTATAAAAATTTTTTTTTTATTTTTTTCTTCCTTATATAAATTTTGTAGAGGGCGCCAAAGTTTTGTCCTTAAAAAATCCTTCCCAAATGGCAGACAGTTATTCTCAGAATTGGTAAGTCTGAAACGGAAAATTCGAAAAGTATGTTATAAAAAGTGTTATTTTGTGTGGCAATTGACCACCGAAAGTAAAAATTTGTTGAAAAAGAAAATGGCAGACTTTCAAAAAAAAGTTGAAATTTCGACCCTATTTTCCGATCATGATCCTTACATAATTTTTTTTTTACAAAATGTAGTAAATTGTCATGTCCCATGAAGGGACAAAGAAAATGCTTCAAGATTTATTACTCTAAGATTTATGGTTCCGAAGATTAAATGTCTGCCATTTGAAAAAACGGCGTTTCAAGAAAAATGCTTTAAAGTTTTTTTTTCAAACTTTCAATCTATTATAATTGATTATTCTGCTATCCCTAGGTTGTACAATAAAGAACCGTCATCAAGATTAGCTTCCTTTTCTTGCTGATGGGCTTCTTTCTTTGATAAACGACCTTCCTTGACCCAATGGTGCATCCCATCACTTCCATCATTTTTAATAAAGTCATTCGTCCTCCATTAAATATACACAGTGAAATGTGGACGGCCAAGTCGAGGACTTCTTTACCAACAAACGTGTGTTTGGGAACGATCGCGCAAAGAGTTTTATTGTAGCAGACGTTGTTATTTTGGGTGTTTTTTCCCAAGCAGTGCGTCAATAACTCATGGTTGGTCAATTTTTCATACACAGGTTTCACATATTGTTGCACCTCTTGACTCAAAGCTGGTTTGTGTTTGTAAGAAGTATTATCTGCTTGCGCTTTGAGATACATGCACCATTCAGGATTGCAGCGCTCGTGTTGCGGTACATCGTCTGTGGAAATATAATGATAAAATCCGGCCTTTATCTCTTTTTTCATTTGTTCAAAAGAATCGGGATGCCGTTGAATGGCTAAAGGGTAGTAAATAGACAATTTTTTCATGATTTTCTCGGTCAGATCTACAGTTTTTGGAGGTGGTGGCGCGGTCTTGTCAACTTTTCTTTTTTTTGCGGCTGACTAACCTTTGGCTTATTTTTTTTGTTTGGCTTCATTTTATTTTCCTTCAGCTTTTTTGATTTTTCGCCTTTTTTGATTTCATCCGTTCGCCAACGTGTAAAACGCACTCGAGCTTTTGTACTACAAAATCACCATAAGGTTTAGCTTCGATTAAATTCGAAAAAGTTTTTGAATCACCATCACCTATGTAGTAAGCATATTTCGCATCGTACAGCTCCTCAGTATTTTGAAACATCCTTATGACACCTTGGACCTCTATTCCTCCTGAGCTACCCTCATAATTATAGTCATCCTACCATATATCAAAAGCTACGCGTTTTAACTTTTTCAACATCACCTCACAAGATTTACAGGTTTCAGCAGACACAAAATAGTCCAATATCCTTCCAGTGTTTATTATTACTGAATTACAGTACAAAATTACTGATTATTGTTGTAACACCAAGCAGCGAATTAAAGCCACGTTTAGACCAAGTGCCATCGCCGGACACCGATAACTCGTTCTCGGGCAATCCTTGTTCTTTATTTCTTTTTTTTTTTTCTTCAACTCCAGCTTTTCGAATACACATATCAGCTACATTTTTTGCTGTGATTTTAGCATTCTCTAATAAGTAATAGTACGTTGATTTACTAAAACAAGCAAAACAAGTCGAGGCCGTTGCGACCGACGCCGAGTAATCGCATGACAAAAACTATACGCCGATTTATTTCAAATCCCTTCTCTACAAACGGAGATGAATTTACTGTTCTATTGCCACACTCACACTCGACATTTAGTTTGAATCCTAACCCACGAATTCCGGTTTTAGAAAACTTATGTCTTTATCACAAGTTTTACACTTCACCATGCTTTCCAAAGCCGAAAATACGAGACTGATAGACAGCAGACAATAACTAAACGTTTCATCAACTTTAACCTCAATATCATTATTTTTTTACAGTTTTTCAGCAGATTTACTAGTAAAAGTAGTATTTTGCTCCGAAATAAATTGGTTACCTTGGAATTCATGAGATCTCCTCGTGACTCTTTTTTTTCTCGGTTTAGCGGTTTTACTCGCCTTTCGGTACGATTTGCTTGGTAACTTGATATTACAAAACAATATATCGACTACCAAATAGATACTGAAAGAAAAACACGTGAGAAACTTTGAATTTCAATTTGTATATAAAAGAAACCGGTATTTTGGAGAGGGGATCGACATAAACACCGTTCGAGCTTTTGGCTGTGCGCTAATATACTGTGCGCTAATGCGCTGTGCGTTAATATATTTACTATAGAATTAAATATAGTTCAAATTTTTCTTTAATATTTTGGGAGAATGTTTTTGAATGCCTAAAGAATCGAAATCAATATTAAAAAAAAATTCGATTTTTGGAAATTCTAGACTGTACTAGTACCTTGAAACACAGGTGGCATATATTGATTGCTTATTTGAAAGAATGTATATTAGGTATTCTACTAGTGCGGGTCTCAGTGCCATAGTGATGGTACATTTGGGTTCCATGTGAGTCTTTCTAGTGCAAAAGAATATTGTTTTATTCATTACAATCTTTTCATTTGTTCCTGAATTTCAATTATTCGAAGACTTACATCAAGTGTTCACAACAATGTTTTGTTTGAAACCATTTTGATATGTTTTTGATAGTCTTTGCAAAACTTATGCTGCTGGCCCTTTTACAAAATCTATTAATGCGCTAGATTTGCCGCTATCATTCCATTTGTTATGTAAAAAAGTTGCAGCATTATCCTGGATCTTACGTTTTGTGGAATGAGTTTCTGATATTAACCTTGAGGATTAATCCAGTTAAGTTCTTAGGGCACATTTTCTATTTAGTCGAGCTCATCACAAACAGCAAATCAGTTGTCAGTACACTATTCCAAAAGCTTCGAACATATTCCAAAGTCTCGGGTCGTATGCTGTCTCTGCTAGGAATCACTCTAGGGAATGGTGTAATTCACGTTTTACTTTTTCGTAGTGTTTGACATTTTTGATTGAATTACTATTTAATATACTCAAGTTTTATTCAAAACCTCAAGAACATTTATTTCGTATTTATTTCGCTTAAGAAGCAAAATTTTCTGCATGATTTTCTTTTTAATTTCAATTTTATTTTTGAACTCCACTTTCTTCTATGCATTTTCATTCAGTTGTACCGTCAGCATTTGGCTCTATTATCCGAACTGAAGGATCTCGATTCTTCTTTGTTGTTTCTTGATTACTTGATCAGGTTTAAGAGTTCCTATTTATTCTTTATTCGTTACTGTGCAATAATTACTAAACTTTAACCACGCTTAGTTAGCAATAAATACTAGTAGCTCGTTTCAATACTCATGTTACAAATTGATATGTACACTTCCTGTGTTAAAATTAAACTCAATTATCCTTCAAAATTCAATTATTCATTGTGATCTCGGTTGATCTTCGGTTGATCTCGAAGGAAACTACTTCGAAGGATCTTGAAGGAGGATAGGAATCGGATAGTCAGAGTCATAATGTAATCTTTGTAAGGTCATGACTCTGATTTCAAATCTGATCTAACTTTTCTAACTTTTATCGCAAATCAGAAATTTCCTTAAGACTGGCCTTGATTTCATTTGAAGGTATGCCGTCGACTTCTTTAAAGCTACCCTACAAACTGAGTGCTCATTATTAAAAACTATGTGCTTGTTGATACAGCAAAGTCACCAATTATCTAATTGTACAGTGCCTTTAGTAGGATACTGTCTTATGGTTCCTTTCAATATATTTATTTATTTTCGATGAGAAAGAGTTTCGTCTTCCCATTTTTACTCGGAGAACTTATACTACTATACTACTTATACTACTTATTTTTACTTAGAGAACTCAATCGTTCCACATCCATTACTGTTGGCCTTTGGGTGCGTGCATTTTGATCCTTATTCCTTTTCGGATGAGCTTCTAACAATATTTCATTATAACACTAACTTTAATTTTTCTACTGCAAGTTCCTCTTCTACTTCAACTAAAATTTTGAGTATTCTTGACAGGATTTCTCAAGCAAAAATGACATATATACTTGGTTAAGTTTTTGTGGTTTGTATTTGAGTGTAAATGGTAAATATTGTCTTTGCCAAGTGATAATTCGTTATCTGAATTTGTTCTTGGCTGAATAATGACCAAATTACAGCCCTCTGATGAAGTAATTAACTTTTGGCAATAATTTTGGCAGCTTTCTTCGTGTAAATAAACCAACAATTCCCCCTTTTTCATGAATGACTTAAGTAAAATAGTTCACACTTCCATTTGAGTTCCGTTCATCACATGAGTCTCCAGTTTATCCTGTTGATTGATCCTTGAAGCCAATTAGAACAATTAAGGTCTATGTATCAACAGAGTTTTCTAAAATTTTGCTATACTCATACATTGAACGTATCCTCTTTGTTTTTCATATGAGCAAAGGCAAAAGTTATAAGGCAAAAGTCTTTTGTCTCTCTGGTCTACTAATCCTGCTTCGCCTACACCGAGACCATCTATTTTTTCACATAAATTGTTCAGAACTCAACTTATGTTTCGTGGAATCAAACCACATATGTAAGTTCGATGAAAAGATGATTTTTCATGATCAAGCTCGACACTTGTTACAAGGTTCAGATACTTGGTTAAATTACCATTGCAGGTTGTGCTAAACGTATGACTTTCGAAATTTGATGATTATCTCCCTAATTTTGATTCCTGATTCGTCTTGAACATATTTACTACATGTTCACGTTTACATCCCAAACATCCCTTGATTAACACGGTAGATATGTTCTTAAAGAAAGACACAGAAAAGTCCAAGATATGTTCATGTTAATTGTGTAAAAAATATAAGATTGAAGAATAAAACGAGGATTGATTCATTCTATTTCAATTCAATACAACTTTTTCAGACTTGAAAACGAAATCTCTTTCAAATAAAACCTACTAAAAACACGACAATTGAAAATATTCCGTACAAATAAAAACAATAAGATGCCTCCAACCGAAAAAAAACCTTGAAAACTACACAACTACTACTGCAACTTACAAAAAAATCAGCTTTTTTTCTGAGATTTGTAAAGGTTTTGGTAGTTCTGGAGTAATATCAGTGTCCGAGTCACAAACACAAAATTAATCAAAATTTCGCTTAGCCGTAGCAACAGTAGTTGAGATAATTGCTACACTTTCCACTTGCTTACAAAAATTTGTTTTACTTTTTTATGGCATTTTGACTGTGCTCACTTCTTCCTGTTCGTCGAAGTTTGAATGTTCGCTTAGTATCAGGATCTCTGCTAAAAATAAGTTTGCTGTTTTCTACTTATTCGAAGCTCCTCCGTAATTATTTTTCTAGCAAATTCTTCGGCTGCATGATTGTCACCGTCAGAATTGCTATCTACATTATCTTATGGAACCTTTTGTAGTACTGATTCCACGAGATCCGCTTTTGAAATTTCCTCATCTCCAAATAACTATTCAATATATTTAATATCCTTGTCACTATATCCTTCCTCTCATAACAAGCGACCTGTTTGAGCTCTGTCAATCAGTAAAGGTTTAAAAAAATATCACCTAATGTGTTTCTACTATGAAGTAAAGTCACCCTATCCTTAGCTGCTGAAAATTCTCCGGCTGATCGTCTGGATTATGCAAAAATAGTTCTTTTGGCCATTACATTTTCAGAATAACATCGTGCCATTGGCATAAAGTACATGATCAGGAAGCTTACAGTTTCCTTAATATTTTTTGTCAGATTTGCCGGTTATTGTTTTGGAGATTTTTCATCACCCGAGGGGATCTTCTCTTTAGGGAAGTTGAACACTATTACGGAATGAATTTTCAAAACTACATCTTTTACCTGTTATTAGAATTTGTTCAGGATAAATGACGTTGAAGTTTGTTCTTCTTCTTCCAAAAATAGAAAATGCAAGCAAGAGCAATTGGAGTGTGGAAAAAGGGTGTCTTTAGTAACTTTGAACGAGGTTTCCTGAATTATTTTTCTCTTAAGTGGAGATATACACCCAGAAAGTCGAAAAAATCTATTTTTGTTTTTTTTTATATTCTTAAAGTTTAATCTCCTTAGAATATCTGGTGAAAACGGGAAGGTAGTATTTTAATAAATAAAAGAGTTATATCAGAAAACTGCATACGTATTTTGCAGTGCCGAGCCGATAGGCTGGTAGCGGCAAATGACCCTCCGACGAAAAGGCTAAGACTTCTTTTGTGATTGAATTGTAAAGTGTTTTTAAACATGTTTGAAAGAAGGCCGAATACGGCAACAACAACAAAATTTAAATGCCATGGGAATTTTGTCGACCGTAAGTGTAGGTGCACTATAGGCCAGGGATCGATGATATCATGTAAGTTGACAAATTTTTTGATTTATTCATTCCCAAAACTTCAAACGCGTTTTTCTCAAAAGCACGTTTTTCAAATCGATACCCAAAATTTATCAAGAACCAATAAACTGATTGCCTTGAAATTTTTTTTTGCTTATTCTCTTCACCATTATCTGGTACTTATCATAGGATTTTTTTTGTCCGTTATTTACTTTTTGTTTTATAGCTAGAGGTATTACAAATTTAAGGCCCAAAAATCATTATCTGTATTCAAATGACCGCTTTTTTGTAATAAATCAATATTTTCTAAATCGGCTATGACAAATACTAGATTATAGTCTCTAATATAATAATCTTCTTGGATTTTTTGTTTCAGATGATTTTTGAAGATACGCCAGTGGGTACCATTAACGCCGATTTTTCCAAGAACCTCCAAAGATCATACGCTATCCTTGTATACGTTTGATATTTTTACATACAAAATTTTTACATTTTTTGAATGTGTGTACTTTTAGAGAATAAAAACTCTGATCCAAAATTCTTAGTATTTTCCTTTGAAAAAATTTACAAACATGACCTTTTTACGGCTCCTAGGTGTAGATTTCCCCTTAATATATTTATTTTTTTTTTCAATTTTCATTCATTGTGGCTAACAACCAGTGAATAGAGTAGCATATTTTAATGTGAGTACCTGCCTTGAGCAGTCCTGACCTCATACTCCCAATAAACAAGGGTTGATATTCGTTAAATTTTATCTCCCTTTGCATCGCATCAAGATACCAGCTTACATAGATGATCTCCAACTTTTAAACGGGTGGATATGGAACTAAGCTAATTCTGACGTGGCAGGATAGGATTTTGGGTAAAACATTTAAGTTTCGCCTGATATGATATTCTGCGTTATAAATGTCTTTAACGTTCCCTGGTTTCCTGTGGAGAATATATAGCAGTCAAGGTCTGACCTCCACTTTAAACGAGGTTATCTGCATATAGAACACTTTGTCCCCCATGCTAGCTAGTTAAAAAAATATATAGGTAATCGTAGGAACCTATACTCAATCACGTTAGTCCGAGTTGCGCATTCCCTGATTGGTCAAAATTTAAAGTTGTTCACTTTTCGTAATTGTCTTCGGTCGACGTCAGGATCAGATTTTTTAATTTCTTTACAAGGTTGTAAAGGTTACATGATTCATCTGCGGGTTCAAAAGCATCTTATTTTATTATTTTTTGGCTAATTCAACATTTAACAGGAATCCTTTTTATGGTATTACCTTTTGACTTTGTTGGCATTTCGCAGGATATGGGCAACAACAATTTAAATATTGATTCAATGTAAAATTATTTTATGATTAATTATCATTCATCAATAGTTATTATTGCTGTGTTCATGTTAGAAGTTGAACTTTTAAAGTCAGAAAAAAGGAAACACGGATGACTTTGGCAAGGAATGTAAGATTTATATATGACAGTACGTTCAGCTAAGACCTTCTATGACATTTTCAAGTGTTTTCAGTGTTTCAACAGATTTGTGTGATTACTTGCACATATTACTCAATCTCAACCAAGAATTTGAACAACAGGCAGTATATTCAACAAACCGAACTAATACTCCTAAAATTCCTGCTGTAAGAGTACGCTGCCTCATGTGTGCTGCTGATAGCGGAAAACTTATTTAATTGTTTATATATTTTTAGCTATTTATTCACTCATATTTCTTGGTTTTTTTTCCATAAAATCAATATTTTTTTTTTCAAAAGTCTTGCTCGTAACCCTCGAGTAGGCAAGACCGCCTCAAGACGGGTTTCATTTTAAAACAATAAAAATCATATGTAAACTATCAATATTACTTCGCCGGCAATGCAGCCGATAGTCTCATATTGTCTTCAACTACCCGTGCAAATTTTTTGTCATTCTGCGTTGCAGTTCTATTTTTATCTGCATTTGAATGTCGTGAGCCATCAACTTTAGACGTGAAAAAAATATTTGTGCTTTATCTACTTTTTTGTAAGTTTATAGCTTGTGTTTTTTGCAGATTTAGTAGCAGAAAAAATTATTTCGTAGTTAATATACATTTCTAGAATATGGTCATCCAAATTGGATGCGAATTTATTATTTATAATAAGAACTATAGTGTGTTGAAGCAATCCCGCCTCCAGGTGAGGTTGCCGGTTTACATCAACTTTACGTTTGAAGAAAATTGTGAAGCCTGAGTCCCGAAAATCATTTCGGTAGTCCGAAATCAACAGGATGACTGAAGAAGAAATCGAGGAACTTTCAACTTCAGTTCCGTCTGACATCGAGTCGGAGCCTGATGATGAGGAGACAGGTGATTTAGAAGAATACAGCGATAACAATATGGATGACTCAGATCGCGAGGACAGTTTCACACTATCTGACGTCACTTCTATCACGAATTCAGAAGGGAACGGGAGTTCTTCTTTATAGTTGGCAAGAGACACATCAACTGGATATTTATCTCAGGCCGTTCGTGTTACCCCCAACCTCAGTACAATCGAGTCTATTACACAACCTGCTACGCCTTTTTTCCTGTCTCCAGTTGAATCAACATCTAAAGCAAAACATCGTCAAGGAATAATAATGTCAAAAAAAAAACCAAAAACGAACTAAAAACCAAAAAAAAAGATTACGTTATCTTTTGCCATTATATAATCCAGATGACCCAAATTTCGATTCGAATGATGGATTTTAATGGAACAGTTATGGATATGAGCACGAAGTTCACTGAATTCACAAATATCAAGTGGAAAGAAAAGCATATGAAAATGAAGTGTCATTTCGTGGCACTACTAATCTCACAGAGGATATAAGGCATTTGGAAGCCCCATATGAATGCTTCAATTTTTTTTTCACCGATGCATTTTTTTAACAGCTTGTGGATATCAGCAACCTAAATGCCAGAGTAGGAAACATCAACACGCAGTTTACCGTTACAGTTGTAACTAAAATGATTTGTTGGTATTATGCTGTATATGTCGGTGTATTGTTACCCAACAACATAACACTACTGGGACAAGCTAACACTAGCTCCCATCGTATCTGCAATGACATCAAAGAGATTTTTCCTTATCCGGAGATATTTATGTTTCAATGGCTTCTCCAAAATGAAGAAAAAGGGGAAACCCGGATTTGACATTGTTTTCAAAATACGCCCAGTCATTGACCACCTCAATATTCGCTTCAATCTAGTTCCGTAGTTCGATCTAGGCTATATGCGGATGAGCAAGTGTGTGCCACCAAAATGCTGTCGAAATCACGACTGTATATGCCAAACGAACCTCATAAATGGGGCATTAAATTATTCATATTATGCGATTCCTTTGGATATTCCTATCTCTTCGAAATTTCTTCTGCGGCTGGCGACAACGTCATCATTGATGGGTATCCTAACATAGGCGCGAGTGCAAGAGTCGTTGTTCGTTTGACTTCCACGGTGGCACACATGGTGACTCACATTCTCTATTTTGACAATTTTATTTTATCTTGACAATTTGACCCACATTGTCTATTTTGACAATTTTTATACATCATTACCACCGATGGTGCTTCTGAGGTCGCTTGGAATATATTCCCTCGGTACTGTCCGTCGTGAACGCATTCCAAGTTACAAACTTGACAAATGACAAAGACACGAAAGTGAATCCTAATGAAACTTTGGAGTTTGTTAGCGAAGCATATGGTATCGACATATCTTGTGTGCAATGGAAAGACCCGAAGAACGTGCGCTTGCTATCGACGTATGCTGGAGTTTTACCGTTTTCCACCATTTCATCGGAAAGTCCTTCACCACCGAAGGTCATTCGATATGATCGGAAAAAAAAAATTGGATTTACCGAATAGAATCAAAGGTCGCTATAATAAGTCATTTTTGATATGTAAGCCTCATTTCGTTCCCTTTGTTTTAAACAGAATATAATCACCAAAAATCAAGAAATGACACGTTCCAAAAGTAGCTAAAAAGTTCACAAGTATTATTCAACAAAATCTGGTCTTTTAACATAAAGTTGGAATTTGTTGAAGGTTTTTGGGTAATTGGATGCTGCTAAAATATTAAATTGTTGTAAATTTTTAAATAAAAAATTATTAGTAGCTGGTTTTCATATAAGAATATAATTTTAGTTTTACGAACGGAAGCAACCCTGAATTCTGAGTAGGTTTTTTTGAAAGCTCCTGAAATTATTATGAGTAGGACTTGACGTTTGAATTTTGTAGTTTTTGATAAGCAACTCTAATTTTTAATGTTCTAAAGTTTACTGTGGTCTATTTTTAAAATCATTTTGAAAAAGAAAGCGTCTATTCTTTTTCAGAAAATCGAAGGGGTTTGACTACGTTCAAATGAGTACTGGTCGTGTATGATTGGATGGAAACTATTAAAAAGAGACATAGACGATGTAGGGCTAATGTGAAGTATTCCGTGAAATAAATGAACTCGCAATGTCATTGCGTATTCATAGGCAGATACATGAAGATATGTGTTCAGATGTTATAAGAAAATCCTTTTGTGCATACGGAAATGTTTAAACCATTAAATAATCATAACTGTACCAACGATTATGTGTCGTTTGTCTCGTAAATTACTACTAATTCGTTTCAGCCAATTATACTTTAGTCCGAATTCCCAGATACAATAAAACAAGGAAAGGAAAAACACTACGCTCTATATTTAATCTTTTAAGATGCACTTAGATCTTAATGAGATTTCAATTCAATGGAATTAATATTGAAGTCCTAAATAGCTCCGTCCGTTCCTTGTCTCAGATGGACATACCATGAGATGCTTCAACCAGTGCTAATTGAATTTGCACCTATTGTTGTTTTCCGTTCGCCTGGTGCTGAGACCATTTTATATTTGCAATATGCATTTCGATCCCCATATCTGGAGATTGCATTGAGCTCACCCTATGTGTCTTCGCATAAACAGTCCTTGTTTGCCCGTATGCGAATCTAACTCACGTTCGCTGCTCGCTATATTATAAATTCTCATAGATACAGGAAGCGCACGTAGTATTTTATGCATAAGCGTGCTTAAATTCTGGCCGGGAACAATATGTGGACAAGGATAGTGGTTGCTAGGCGACAGATATTATTCATTGTTTACACTGTTTACAGTCAAAGTATCTTGTAGATCACCGGTAGCGTAGGTTAACTGATAACCTGCAGCACATCCTTTTGTTCTAAGTTTTCACTTTTCTAAAGAAACGATATTTTCTTGTTTTATTCATCGGCATATAAATGTTTCTAGTTTCCCCAGGACTAGAAAAATTAGACCTATGTATATCTTGAAAAAATTCAGGAGATAAGATTATTTTTGACAAATATTTTTTTTGATATAAATAAATATTTTTGACAAATTGCGAAAATGTTTTGTACATTCAAACATACAGAATGAAACACGCACCAGCAATAAACAGCTGAAGAAATTATTTTTATTGGTCCTTTGTGGCACTTATCAAATGATTTATTGAATTGTCTCTTTCGAAGTAGAGATTAATTGTTGGGTCGAGCAGTTTGACTAAAATATTTTGTATGAATGTTGGGTTCTCATTATCCTTTAGGGATTTTCAAAATCCCATTTTAGCATATTGATATTTTCCTTAAAGTTATTTGATGTTTTCCCGCATGTTTGTAGATTTTACTTGATTATCCCCCTCTGGGAACCATAGAAATACTTACCTGCAATGTCTTAAATTTTCAGGGATTTTTCGTATATGTTCAGTGTTCAAGCCTCTATAAATGCTATGTTACATACACAAAAACAAATTGTTCAAAATTCATCTGGTTGCTTTTTTTGGGAGGACTGGAGTACTTTGTTGTTTGGCGTTACAGTGGAAGTAAATGACCGTGGTCAAAGTATCTGTTTGTATCTAAAAAAACATGATTGCGATCCCAGGCTCATGGGATGGTGATGATTGCAAACCGTGACAGCGTCCTCTCTTGTTAACAAGATGTTCTCCTATTGACAAAATATTGTCAAAAGTTAGTCCCAGAAACAAGGATATACATTTTTACATTATTTGTTCATGTTTTGAGGGTAAAGTATAATGAATGAACCCACAAGCACTCAGCTTTTGTTTAGTAAGGAGAAGGAGCCAAACCTGCTAAAGCATCGACGAAACATCTCCTTTGTTTCGGAAGCTTGGAATCATATCACTCATTGTTCTGGATAAGAATCATGTGTCGGGGGCAATTTGAGGTCTCTGGAATTTAAAGCAAGAAAGTTACAATTGTCAAAGCCTCCTTGTTCTTCCTTATGTACAAAAAGAGAAGGAGACTTGAACAACATCCCTTCAGTGCCTAGATTATAGTACTTTATTGTAGATTAGCAAGAAAAAGCATCAAAATTTCCCTTAAAATAAATAAAAAATAAGTGAGGACTTCGCTTTCAACTCATTAGTAAGGACAACAATATGAACGTTGGACAAGGCCACAAGAAAGTGCTAGTCTGATTAGAATCCCTCCGACGCATCTATTCCTGAAAGTCTCAGGATGCGTGTACTGGAGCGAAATAACAGAAAATCCGCGGGGACTGATGACTTTCAATTTTTTTTTCTTAAAAAAAACTTCCCCACTCGTATTTTGTTCTCCTTGCAACCCTTCCAAATAAATGCATAAACATTGGCTACTTCCCACAGCAATGGAAAAGCGCCAAAATATTTCCTATCCGAAGCAATCCAATAGAACAGAGGTGGTCGACACTCGTCCAATCTAAAGTGGGAGTGTTACTTGAAAGAGGATACCTCCAAAGTATCACACAGTTCTCTGAAGAGGCAGGAATTGTGCCGGAAAGAAAATTTCGCTTGCAAAGAGGTCACTCAACGAAAGACGCGTGGGCTGTATAAAACGAGGCGTCCAAGCCAGTATAAAACGAGGCTGGCAGGCCGAAGAGGTTATCACAGCGTGTTTCATTGACGTAGAAAAAGCCTCTGATTCGGTTTGGATTGACGGACTTATCTACAAACTGATCTAACTAGGCTTTCCGGTTAATGTTACCAGAATTGTAGGCAATTTTATGAGGGAACGTATTGTCTTTACGGTGTCAGGTGGAGCTAGCTCTGAACCCTTTAAAATTACCTCGGGGATACCAGAGCGGTCCATCCAGCTCCCGTTCTCTTCAATATATTGACGTCCGACAACTCAGAGATGAGGGATTAACTTCAACCTGGAATCGAAGTGAATCTATTTGTCGACAACTTATTGGTGTGGTATTCTGAGTACAAACTCTGCTTTGCAAGGACGAGACTCCGAAGGTACCTGGACTCGTTAATTTTATATTATCCAAACTGGAGGATGAGGGTTAACGCTAAGAAAAGCGATCTGATTGTTTTCAAGGATCTACATCAAAACTCTGGACGTCACCCACGGAGCACCTGTGATATCAGAATAAAGCTGAAAGGGCAGCTGCTCGAAGCAAACAAAGTATCTGGAGTGATTTTCGTTACGAAAAACAAGTTTAGTGCGCATGCAGATGCCATATTGAAGAACACCAGAAATGCATACCTTATTCTTATACTTCTTTTCAGGAAGCAGTCAACAATCAACAAGCGGGTGAAGTTGTTTGCTACAAGTCACTCATCAGGCCCATATTAGCGTATGAGGTTCTGCAAAAAGCAAAAAACAAGTGGAGCGAGATAGGACTATTCGAGTGAAAAATCCATCGGATTTGAACTAGCTTGCACAAAAAGGAGTACGGACAGCCCTTGCCCAACCGACTACTGTACCAAGATGCAACTATGAAACCAATCAATCCCTATGCTAAGAAGTTGATCAAGCGAGAAGCTAAATATATAGTGGATCATCAGACCACCACGATCAGCAATGCTGAGGACAAAAAAGCCATGGAGGCTTGGAGGTTAGTATTTCTAACGGTTGGTAGCTAATAAGAAAACTTAGATAAACATTGTGTGTGAGTATAAGATTTATGTTTCTTAGACGGAGAGATAAATAAAACTGTTGTTTCATTTAATAACACCAACTTTATTAATTTATATATCTAATATTCACGGTGTATAATTTATATTGTATACGTGGACCGGTATTCAAAAAGGCACCCGAATGCAGCCTCACATTGGGTGATAGGGGACAGAGGCTTGTCCGTACCTTTTGATGCGAAAAACTAACTCAACTCTTTAAGACAATTTCGCTACTATTTATATCACTCATTGCCTACTTAGTTTAATTTAATTCAATTCAAAATAACAATGCCGACTTTGTTTACTTTAATTCAATTCAAAATATCAATACCTACTTTTTTTACTTTAATTTAACTCTAAATATTAATGCCTACTTTGTTTGCAAACTTTAATTCAAATAATTATGTCTACTTTGTTTTTATTAATTAAATGTGTGTGATTTGTATATCGTGGGATCGATTTGGGAAAGTGTAACATGTAAGCAAATTATAATAAAAATATTACTATAAAAAAATATAAAACAATTAAAGATGGATATTAAAGGCCATTTTTTTTTTTGGTTGGGGGGTGAAGGCAATTTACGCCCGGAGTGTGGGACTCCTAGCAGCGCATGCTACCAGACTACCCACTAAACATCCCCCCTGTCAAGAGATCCTAGCCTGGAACCGTTCGACACATTACTTCGGGCTAGGCCTCTTTTTTACTTCGCGCTAGGGCGCCGTCAGTCTAGAGAAATCTCCCTCCAGCGGGAGGGGGCAGGATGGAGGAGGACTGCTGGAAAGGAGACCTCCCCAGACCCCGCGCCCAAGGTTATCTATCGAATATTTTTTGGCAATAAGTATTGCCCGAGAGTAATGTGCCACGCAGGTCCATTTGTCGAAACTTTTCAGCATTTCTCCGACCAGATTGTCTGGAGAAAGCTCTCCCATCACCTCCCACAAGTCCTGCCGCATCCTGTTCCACCTTCTACAGTTGAAGAAGGTGTGACATGCGTCATTCCTTTCCCCTGCGCAGAAAATGCAGTCTGGGGACCGTGATTTACCAATCTTGTGCAAGTAAGACTGAAAATACCCATGCCCGCTAAGAATCTGGGTAAGGTAATAATCAGTCTCACCGTGCCTTCGATTTAGCCACGATGCCACGTCCCCTATCAGGCGGGCAGTCCAGCGGCCATTGAAGTCGCCTTCCCATGACTGTTGCCACTCGAGTATTGTGCGCTACCTCTCTTCTCGGTTGACAGCATATCTTGAGCCCTCCACTTTTCAGTCATAAATTCTCCGTTGTTCTCCAGCAAGGAGGGCGATGGGTTTCACTCCTGCGATCACCAGCACCGCCGACTCAGAGGCAGTGCGGTATGCAGACGCAACCCGCAAAGCTCCTTGTCTCTGTACCTGGGCCAAGCGCTTTCGGTACAGCGCCATACTGAGAGCTCCGGCCCAACCCTCAGAGCCGTACAGTAGCACTGACTGTACTGCACTCTTGAGAAGTCGGCGTTTGCTTGGTGTGGGCCTACCGATGTTGCACATAAGTCGACTCAAAGCTGAGACGCCTATCGCGGCCTTTTTCGCCGTTGCCCTGATCTGTTCCGAAAAGCTCATTTTGGAATCGATCAATAGTCCCAAATATTTTATTGCAAGTTTAGACTCAACAGTCGCATCTCCGATCTGCAAAGGAGTTACCGTGGGAATTCTTTTCTTCGTGAGAATGACCACCTCGGTTTTCTCTAGTGCCAAACTGAACCCGCGGGTGGTCATCCATTCCCTCACTTGACGCATTAGCACTCCCAGTCTGCGCTACGCATGTTCAACTGTGCATCCGGCGACCAGTGCTGCTATATCATCTGCATAGCCCACCAAGCGCGACTCATCTGGCAGCTCAAGCCTCAATAGTCCGTCATATGTGGCGTTCCACAAGTCTGGTCCCAGTATGGAGCCTTGCGCTACACCAGACGTTATCTCCATACTGCGTCGCCCATCTTGTGTGTCATAGAGCAGTCTGCGGTCCTTTAAATAATCCCTCAAAATCCGTTTCAGATACCCTGGCAATCGGAAAAAATTTTCCAATGTGCCAAGAATATCCGACCATCTGGCGGAGTTGAAGGCATTTCTGACGTCAAGCGTCACTAGCAAGACAACTCGTTTTTCAGTTTTGTGCGCTTCGGCTCGACGGACTGCATTCACTACTTCCATGATGACATCGGAAGTAGATCGTCCTGCTCTAAGGCCATACTGCCGAGGAGATAGGTCCCCTGCAGCACGAATTGCGTCTGTGAGTCTTCTTTTGATGAGCTTTTCGAACACTTTCCCGGCTGTGTCCAGCATACAAAGCGGCCGGTATGTAGATGGCAGCCCGGGGTCCCCTTTTCCCTTGCTGATCAATGTGAGCCTCGCCACCTTCCAGCGAGATGGGAACACACCTTCTCTCAGGCAAGCGTTGAACACATTGAGTAGCAACTCAGGACAAACGTGGAAGACCATTTGTAGCACCTCGGATGGAATGCCATCTGGTCCTGGTGCCTTTCGAGCTTTCATAGAAATCACCGCTTCCCCCAGCTCATTTTTAGTGTACGATGGACATTCGCCTGAGTCGACCTCGTGGACAGCATCAACACGGACAGGGTGAGTTGGAAAAAGCGCCTGCACGATGCCGTCCATCTTATCTGCTTGAAGTAAATACGGCTTCCGTGAGGTACCGAGCTTGCGCCACACTACCTTGTAGCCGAGCCCCCATGGATCCCTGTTCACATCGTCCACAAGTTCTCGCCATCAGCGTGCCTTGCTCTCGTTGATGAGTCTTCGGAGTTCTTTCCTTGCTGATCTGTGTGCTGCTGTCCTATCGGATGCTTCCTCTACGTTTCTCGACCGCTGAGCTGCACGTCGAAGTCTGTGACACTCGCCTCGTTTGTCTGCGATATGTTTTGACCACCAATGTACAGCAGGCCTGTCGTGTCGAGGCCTCCGTCGAGGCATAGATGAGTTACAGGCAGAAGTGATAAGGTTCATCGTTGACTCCGCCATTCCCTCGACTCCAGCCCTTCCGTTCCCTGAAGGGCATCCCGATGTCGTTCCTCCTCCATTTTTCCGATATTCCACCCGGGAGTGAAGCGAGGGACTCCGAGGCGTATGTCACATCTGGGATTGTTCCTTCGCAGCCCCAGCGCCGGAAGGTCGGTACATTACTGGTATTTAAAACTACCAACCCAGTCCTCGACGACATGTCCAGAATGCGTAGCCCTCTGGGGTCGGTTTGAGACATGCCCCACTCAACGGCTCTAGCGTTGAAGTCTCCTGCTACGAGTACTTTGCCATCTGTGTTCAGAACAGCATCCTCTAGTGCGTCCAGTCTATTTTGAAAAGATGGCATTGACTCATTCGGCGTCAGGTATACGCTGAAAATCGTTATACCCGAGCACCGAATCCACACGAAACCGTCTCCTCCGCCGTGACCTTGGATCTGGAGTCGCATGCTGCCACGAACCCAAACGGCAGCAGTATGGGAGTCATCGGAGAACCAGGCTGGTGAGGCCTTATTTCGATGTTGTTCGCTCAGCAGCAGCAGATCAGCTCTTTTTTGTCTGGCCAACTGCTCTAACAGATCTTGTGCATTGACGCTACGGTGCAAGTTAATTTGAAGGGCCCTGATCATCACCTTAGAGCTGCTTTTACTTTTACCATACTAAGGGTGTTAGTGTGATTGGTAAGAAATTTCAATGACATAACTAATTTAAGGAGTCAAAAGAACGAATTTTTTTATTAAGCTCTGGATTATCTATAGCATAGATACAAACAACATTACGATTGTCCGAAGGCGAATTCTCTCAGACGCAGATAGAAAAAGCACGAGTTGATGTATTGTAATACAATGTGATTATACAGAAAAAGGTATATGTGGTTAACGCAAAAATGAGAGAAAACCTTCAAAGCCAAATATGATTCCACTTATTTTGGACGAATGCCGTTAGATCTGGAGCTTGTTCGTCGTGTCAGCGTTGTATGCACGTACTTTTACGCTTACGGAGTAGAGACAGTTTTGGAAGCTGCTTCCTTGCCGAGAAGGAAATGATTCACCTGAGCCCGAAGCAGATCATTAACTTTCTCAAAAATATCGATCTGCTTGAGTCACTCTAGGCGCACCGGAAGTGGGGGCACAATAAACCTGTTAGGAGAGACGTGCACCATCCCGACAATCAAATGTACTTACGCTTTGGTAGGACACTAATCAAGAGTCATAATTCTCTTTGATTTACCCCCTAACGTTGGTGAAGTGTAGTGTAGTGTAGTGAACTAACAGCCGAGACGGATGTCTCTGATGCCCTGACTTGTCCTGAGCAATTTTGATTAGAGCCTACCAGCAAGCCCAAATACTAAAATGGTACGTGTAAACCAATAAAGCCCCGACAATAACCAGACATACTCCAAGGATTCTCTTCTTTGCCAGGATGACAACTTTTATTTCTCCGAAAGCTATATCAAATCTTGAACGATAATCCTACGCGCCGAATTTTTTCAAAACTTTGACAGATATTGATCAAGCTTGAAAGAATAAAGCAATCGATCAAGCTTAATCAGTTTTGATACATAATGATCAAGCGAACAATTTTACTTTTCGCGGAATATGCATCTTCTCAAGCGCTTATAAGGACAATCCTGAAGTTTTTGTTATGAGTTAGGACCACCTGTGCACTGAAAAAATCCTAGTATATATTAAAATAATCCTGATATTCAGTTCCTCTTTCAAAACAGTACTTAAACATTGATATTTATAAAGAATTGTGGAAAGAGCTCAAGCTGGTTTCGAACACGCGTCCCTGCCGCTTCTCATCAGGTGCCAACTCACAGGCTGGGACGCGTCGATTGGCACTACCAGCTTAGGTGGATGTCGACTGGTTATTTACAAGTTATAAATATTGCTCTACAGCTTTGAACTTTTTCCTATATTCCAAATTGCCTTTGGTCTGGCTTTATCAATTTCAGAAGTTTTTGGTAGATCAATTTTTCCATTTTCACTTACAACTTATAAGTGATTTATACCCTTGCTAACTAGCTTGAGCTCTTTCCACAATTTTTTATAAATATTAAATTCACTATCGAGGTACTCGAAACATTTGATCAGAACTTCCGCACCCATGAGTCTTCGCTGAGTTAGCTTAGCAAGGGTATAAATCACTTATAAGTTGTAAGTGAAAATGGAAAAATTGATCTACCAAAAACTTCTGAAATTGATTAAACATTGATGTTACTTCGATGGCATTGGTTTCCCTTATCGTATTTAGGATCATATTATCCTTTTACATCTATTTTGATCTGCCTGCTTACTATTAATCTTTATAACGTGATACTGGTCGCAAGTTGAAAACTTACCAACTATCACTTACTTATAGAGGCTCTGCTATGATGATCTTCTCTATCTCCATGTTGTGATCAAAAATTTTGTGGAGCAAAATTAAGTGGTTACGATTGTTGACCTTTCGTAAAGTTTCAGTATCAAACATGAAACCAATTTTTATAGGGTTCTGTGCCTATGCAATAAAAGGGAAGAGCCTCACCCATGTGTGTTTTGGGGGATTGTGCCGAGAACTGGAGAGGCCGTATGGCTCTCATCTCGTCCACTAGACAATCTTGGTAAGGGACATGACACGGCAAGCCTTCTAGATCCTGGTGATCGACAATGATAATTTTGGGAACCGAATCAAATGTGGTGAGACACGAAGTTTAAATCACGCTGATGCTATATACCCAAAAGTTTCAGCACTTATAGCAAAATTTAGTTTTTTGGCATCCACTAAAAGTGGATTGTAGTTACACTACAAAAGTAACGCCTTCTGCAGGCAGAATCTTGATTGTAAATGAAAATGTAAAAAGCATCTCTTTGTGTCCAATGAAGTGGACCTCAATGCTTTAAACAATCTTTTGTTACGCGAAGCAGAAATAATGAATATTTGCGTGGATGCCGTCCATTTTGATATAATTCCCAAAGCGAACGGGTCTGACTGGCCACTTTTCAGTGCTAAATGGATACAACAGTGGATATATTTTTAAGACTTAATCTATGCAGATGCATCTCATTTAAATATTAAAAACAAAATGGGCCAACATGTTTTGGCCCGGTATTGCTGGTATCTTGATGTGATCTTCAAGTGAACAAATATTTCGATGTATCCTTTCTTATTGCTGACGCCGTATATAGATCATGATTTTTCAAAGCAACAGAATAGTACTGGATCTAACTCTGAAGAAAAATGCAGCTTTTATAAAGGTTAAGATATGAAGGGTATAGCTAAAGGACAAAGAAGAGCTGATTAAGTCAATCGAAATGCAATAAGGGGTAAACCTATCAAATTATTAATAGTTTTGGATTCGAATGGAAGGAATTTCAGCAGAACACGCAGAGCCTTTTGGTCTGACCTTTAACAAAAACTGGACCAGAAAAACTCTTTTGGAACAAAAAACTCGTACAAGAATTCATGTGTTCAAAACTTACGGAATCTAATAAATAAGCATTTTATGCGACTGGCATGGAACTCAGCACTGGAATAAAGGCTTTTGCAAACCACTGTAGGGCATCAGGATTGACATTCTGCATAGATTTAGCTTTACATGGGAAGCTGAGGGTCATTGTTCATATAAATGTGATCAAAAAGTAGACCTTTGCTTCTGGTTTTTTCATAAAAAATAGGTAATACTGTAGGGATTTTTCTTAATTTGAAATATTGATCATCGACATCGATTCTACATATTTCGCCCATCTTTCAAGAAATCTATGAGTACCATCTTAGAAAAATTGCTTGTCTTTTGCGGCGAACCATTCGTCGAGCCATTTTTAAACTTCACTGAAGTGCTGCTCTACTAGTGTGTGCCCCATTAAGGATTATACCTATGTGAATGTTTTTTTTTCGATTTTTTTATAGGCTAAAAGTATGCTAACACATCCCTAGAATTGAAATGAAAAAGGTCCAAATACTAATATATGTACTTCAGGAAATTTTTGAGAATCAATTTTCTGAAGCAACTCCAATGCTCAAAAAACGTAAAATTTGCTCGCTTTATACTATATAGTAATTAATATACACTGTATAGGGGACGTTCCTTCGTAAACGACGCTAGAAGAGCTTCTGTTTACTCGATCGACTACACGTTGCATTTGAGGTTAAAGTACTATAGTAAATCGTTCAATGCAGTCTATCGCGCCGAACTTTGTGTCGAGCGGCAAGGCGGTGCTCGATACTGCGACGGATATCGCAGTTATTTTATTTAATGATGGACTGTCGGTCCTTCTCCCCATGTACGACTCATTGAGATTGACTGCAGGACCTAATTCTCACAATATCTGCTTAGAAACAGACGCCGAGCGAATAAAGGCTGCTGAGCGCCCAATTTCCGACGTTGTAAAAGAGGCATCAAGAAAGGAAGAAGAGGAGAAATCCACTGTCTTGGAAGGCCAACTGTATGGTGCTGGGGTAGCAGATTAAAGGTAAAAAAATTTGTATATAGAAAAATTTTGAAAATTCACAACTTTATAAGGTTTTGAAACTTTAAACGAGTTTATCTCGAAAGTGTATTTTTGAAACTTGCCGGAAACGAAACTCTTTCAGTTTTCATCCGATTAACTTGCCGTTATAACCGTAGCTTCTTGATATGATTGTCTAGTGAATTACACACAATTTGAGCGATTGGTTTTGTTTAAAAAACGTTATAAACAATTAAAGTCATTTTTTTGGATCGAAAATGCGATTTTTTTGTTAAATGGTCGCCATTTTGCGAAAAATCGATATTAAACTATTATCTTCTGTACTTCACTAGCAAAACTCATGGAGCTTATGAAAAAAGTTTTTTAATTGTTCCAGATGCGGATGAGGCTGAGAAACTTGTCCGGCCGCGGAACGTCTTTTGTAAATACTAGTGACTTTGACGTGCACTACAGCCGCCATTTTGTATAAAATTTAAAATTAAAATTTAAAATTTTTGTGCACTTCCGAAAAGTTGCCCTTTATATTATTTATAAAAGCTTTTTTTCAAAATCCTTGAAAAAAAAATACTGAATACTGGCTTGTTTTTTAGCCTTCCCATAGGTATAACCCCTTGAACAAACTTACTTTGCCATGTCTTCTGGCAAATTCCGGTAGTTTTTCAATTGATGTGTGGCTGAAATTTATTATTTGTTGACGATAGTATTGTGTATTAAAGGTTTCGCCAGACTTTAAGAGTTCATATAACACAAGGTGGCCCTCTTGGGGGCAATTTGGCCTTGGTGCTGAAGGGCCAGTTCCGCCTGGGAGTAAAAAACTAAATCCATTTTTTATCATCCATCACAATTCAATTCAAAAATGATTTCCTTTCGTGGCTCCCAAGGCGAATTTCGTGGCGAATTTCACAATTGACTTTGCGATTTTCCATTTTACGTTCATTCAAATAGTGTGGGACCCATTCGCCACATTTATTGGTCTTATATATTGCTCGTGAACTTCAGCTGATCGTTTCCTGTGACACATTCTATGCTTCTACTAATTGCCGTTGAGTTCGAGTTGGGTCACCATCCAATAACTCCAGCAACTTCTTCTTTTCGCATTTTTTTTGTCTATCAGAGCGCTCACTGTCTTTCATATTGAAATTACCACATTTGTATTTTCAAAACCAAGTTTTACTTATTCTGATTGATGCAGCGTGTCCGCCATAAATCATCGATTAACCAGCCATCGATGACTTTAAGCAGCCTTTTTCGTTTGGTTAATTAAGAAAAGCAATGCGTGCCGCATTTGCTCAGGCACAAAATTTGACAAGATCGATCAACACTATAAAACAATCACGCCAGTTTTGGCGGATTAAGCTTCCGTGTGTTTGAAGTTGAATATCAGAATCGAAACATATCAAATTAATACGCTTCGTGCTTTGCGGTGGTGCCATCTCTTAGTAAAACAGGATAAAATTTATGCTTACACCTTGTACATACATAATAAACGTCCAAGTTTTACGGCTGCTATAGTGGAAATATTATTAAATATATTGTTGCGCGTTGAGCAGGTGCGCGACCTGTTTGCTATTCGCAAATATTGCTAATAGTGAAATAAAACACTCGCGAACTATTTTAAAATTAATTCTTAAAATTTTATTAAGTTTCTTCTACACTTTATGATTAATTTATAAATCACTAATCACTTTAATGAATTAAATTAATTAATTAACACTTATTCAACATAATTAAACACTAATTTACTTATTTAACACTTTTCTTATTTCGAATTTTTCTGGCGCGCACTGTCGCGTAATCTCGCGTTTTTCATTCACAACTGCTTGTCTCGTTGCTCGCCGTAGTCGCTTATATACCACTACCAACCATCCCAGAACCTTCCATACAGATTGTTCTCGCGTGTACGCGTCGAGTCGCTTGCACCGGGATCTGTTGTACTTGATGCGCGTGACGTGTTTATGCTTGCGCACACGAGAACAATCGATGTGTTGGTAGCAGATAGTCGTAAACATGTTTACGACTTTTTGTTTACGCCGACTACAGTTCGCGTGACCTGAACACGTCACAATATGATAAAAAAATTAAAGAACTACTTTGGACCATTGAAACAAGCATATCATCACCAGCGATCATGTAGTGTACATTTCATGCATAAATAAAGTTTAAAATTACATATGATAAAGACAACATGTCAAAGAAACAAAGTTTTACCTAAAATGCAACTCTGAGAATATTTGTTAGCCGTTTATTGGAAAGAGTAATATTGACTCATATCACCAAGATGCACTCGACAGAATATTCACTTTACTAAATTGAATATGAAAAGTTTCGAATACGCTGGGCTTTAACATAGAATGGAAAAAGGTTAGAAAATTTTGCTAAATGAATTTCACGTACCATGTCTCTTGTCTATAGATTATTTCGAACGTGAAGACTGTCCTTGTTTCCGTGGTCTCTGTTTCCGTGGACAGTTCTTCCAAGCCCATGAAACAAACTTACAAAAGTTCCGAATTATGGATAAACAGTAGCTAGTGTACCCCCGTCAAACATGCTATACAATAGCGTATACAATACGCTATCAAAAGAGGCGTAGGTTGATTGCAATCCTCTAAACTGAAGCAAGGTAGGCTCTATTTTAAAGTAATGCTTGAGCATCTGCAACCATAAGGCATAATAACCGATTGCATAATCAAGAGCTCCCTTGGGGATGCACTTTGTACTTTTGTGTCATTCACGTGTACAAGGAAGCCTGCACTTACTTAGATGAACCAAGACATTACGGGCGAAATACAAAAACAATCCTTGATTTTGAAATCTCTCACAAATGCCACCATAACTTAAGAATAAGAGTCCTTAACAAGCTATCCTCGGACTTCACTTTCACTTTCTAAAGGAGGATGTCTTTGTTGCAAAGCCTATAAAATCATGACATGGCTATCATGACAAAACATCACATCAAATAGCATCTTATCACCATCTGACATGCAATGAACACATACAAAAAAAAATTATATCACTTCTAAAGAGTCCATGATTACTTGCAGCCCATCCTTAAATTGAGCCGCCTCAACCGGACTAACAAAATTCTAATGTACAAACATAATAAGACCGACTTTACTCTACGTCAGTGTTGCGTTTTGCTTTGCCAACCCTAATATCCATCACAGACTAGACAAAAACTCGTGTAAACTCCAGGTTGCAGCGAGTCCAGGAATCATCAGAGACAATAATGGAGCGAAAGTGCTTAATAACACTAGCTCCACGAAACCTCTGTGCAAACTAGTATCCCAGTCTAATGACGCAATTTGAAGATATTATTCGTGGATTTATCAATTTTCTTAGTTGAAATCCCAACAATCAAAATCAAAAAAACTGTATGATTCGATACCCCAATTGATAAAAAACCGGAAAAATTAGGAATTTGCAATCTTTTGCCCTTTCTGGGATTATAACCATTTGCAATCCTCCAAGAATCTGTTTTTATTCTTTAAAGTTATCCTCACTATCACAGTGTAGAGAAACACTTTCTGTTTTCTCTGTTGTGTCTGGTTAAAGCTGCATCTACTAGTGTTTGACGGGTTCAAGGCTGTGTACATACTACGGTGTGACCCTCTAAGGATTGAATGAGCCCGGATGAGGGTAGGATTCACTTGCGTTTTTAGCTTCGCTCTTATCGATATCAACAAACATACCTTATGCTACTTTTCTATAAATATTTTAAGGATTTTTACGTGTTCGATTCTGCGTGTCAACTCGTACAAGTCGGATTTTCCTCATCCTGTATGTGTTTTGATTTTCTTAGGAAAAGTGTCCTTATTTAACTACCCATTTCTCCATCGTTGTGAAAATAAACGACGTTCTACCAATTGATTGGAACACGTTTCGGTTAGCTTGTCAATCCTATCCCTGGGTATAAATACTGCCTCTAACTTGTCTCGAACGTGTTGGAAGTTGCTGTATCCCTCCACTGTCGAAATTCCCTATCCCCTTGCCCTCAAAACATTTGCTTGTCCTGTACTAAGATCCCCTACTGCGTTGCATTCCCTATTCTGCAGATAGGGAATGCAACGCAGTAGGTGCAACGAAAAAAGTGATAATCCGTCGGAGCATGGTCTGGAGAATATGGTTGGTTGGACTATAGTTTTCAGTCCATCTCCGTTAGTTTACACTAGGTAGCTGCAGCTGTCGCTGGTCTCCCATTGTCGTGGATAAGGATGACTCCACGAAGACCGACTGAAGACATTTATTATCCACTGCTTTTTGAAGTCGCTCTATTTGCAGATAGTACAAGCCGTATTTAACGTTTTATTTAATCAAAGTACAAGGATTTTACACTTTAAAAATTCCTTTCTTATTCTTCGAGGTAATACCACCCAACAAACAAAAAGATCTTCCGTGGATGCAAGCCTTGTTTTGAAGTGAATACTGGTGATTCACCTCTTTTGCAAAGTGTTCGGCGCCGTTTTACGTGCTTGTATTGAACCTACTATCCGACTCCCGAATCCATAAGTCGTAGAAAATTTTAGTTAGTAAAAAAATAATTTGGCAAACAAGGCGGAAGACATATTAGGCTTATTAGTCTTGCTTGTTCGTTAGCAACATTTTTGTAGGGCACCCAAGGGTACGACTTTACTAAAGATATGCTGTTGAGCAGCAACCTCTCCGATACTCGTGAAATGGTCATCTCAGTACCTTCTTACATACCTTCCACCAGATCATCATCTGTTACCACCCTGATGATATTAGGACGACTCTTCAAACTGTGGTTATCTATTACAGAAGCGGTGAAACCACTATTAACACGCTTTTCCTGTTAGCAGGTTTCCTTCATAAATTCTGCTTGTTTGCCAATAAGCGTCCACTGAGTGATTTCAAAGCCCTATCCGAATAGCTGACAATCCTTAATATGCATTACAACAGCTTCCATGTTTACCTTACCACTTTTCCTTGAAAACTAAAGTGTATATGGGACAGTGATTTGTTTTATAGTTGCAATAGTGCGATTTACAAAATGCTACTACCTGCTGCTGTAATAGGATCAACGATTCACGATTAACGGTTCAAGAAAGTATTAATGAAAAGTCGAAAAAGGGTTTTTAAGTATTAATAATTATTTTAGTTAATTGTTGAACCATGAAAATGGTCAGTAAATGTTTGTTGCAAGATTTAAGGGGAGCTTTTTTTTAAGTTACTTGAAGTTTAAGGTTTCAAGCACATCTGGTGAAAACTCTAAGTTTAAATTTTGACAAATAAGCATATTATAGCCGAAACATTGATACGTGTTTTGTGCTAAAAGAAAATTTCAATTTAAAGATTGAGGTTTTTTATTAATTGAAAAGAAATAAACAGACATCTGTTTGGCAATCAATCTGATTTCTTCATCAATGCTTGTCGATTGAACTACCATGCCGAAGTTAGCAGGAATATTTTTTTTTGTCCTTGTTAATTCATTTAGGACTTCCCATTTCTTTTCTGGGTTTGGGTATTTATGATCAATTTTTAGGAAGGACACTACAGATATTCATAAATACAATAAAATTCTTGTATTTCTTACAATATGCATGTTTTACAATGGTGCGATGCCATTATTGGATGTTATGGACGTGTTGGGAATACCGGTCGGATCAGGAGCACACTTGTACGCTGCACAAGGAGCTTCCACGAGCCGCAAGCTTCATGTAACTATAGCTGAGCCGGAAGCGCTTGTTGAAAGTTGATAGTAGAAGACGTAGACTGTGGACCTGGTATCGATCATTCCATGTAAGTAGACAAGTTTCATGATTACTTCATATTCAAATCTTAAAGCACGTTGTTCTCAAAACCACTTTTTAAAAATCGGTAGCCTATTGCTATGAAATTTATCATGGCAGTCATTGCCCCTGTGGATGGGGGAGGCTAAAACACATCCACAGTAACCCAACTTGTCGAAAAAGGCGACTAATGGGAACACAGCACCGAACCCGGACTTAGATTTGACTCTTGACTTTATTTGACGCATGTGGGCTGGCGGCTATGATATTCTAGACCTAGTCGCTTTCTGCGCGGTACCGCCGGGGTGAATCCCGTGCGCGAACGGCTCCAGGCTAATATCACGCCGTCTCCGTCCCGATAAAACCTTGGCAGGCCTCAGAGTACGTTCAAAGCTCGCACCGTTGAGTTGGTGGTGTAGGTTCGGTTGAGTCGTACTCCCGATTAGCGCTGATCTGGCTCTGAGCACGTGAACCCATAAGGGCTGGTGCCAACCCTCGCATGGCCTCCCTGCTTGCATAAATAACCATGGGATCATTAAGGCGACTACACATCCGAGCGGATATAGCGGCTCTGAGGGGGGACCATTAAGAAAAAAATGAAGAAAAACAACAACAACAGCAACAACAATGAACAGAATAACGCAGAGGAGACGAACAAACGAGCCGATGAACATAATTCTGACAACCATAACGATTATCTTGGCGTGTTTTCCCGTAGTGGAAAAACCTTGCGTTCACCACCACCGTCTCATTCAGCCCCAAGCGGAAAGAGCAGCGATGGGCCGGTAGTAAATGCGGCTCCGGAGGTTTGCGACCACCTCACTCCTAAGGTTGCTACTGCTGAATCGACCTCAGTAGGAGGAACGCAGACCATAGAACGTAAGCCCCCGGAGGAGAAAGTCAGCGAAAAAGACCTGATTGTTAAGGAGGTTATCGCGGAGAACCGTTCCGAGGAAGAACGGTTGACTAAAAAATGTTATGCGATCCTCAAACGTATGCAAGGAGCGTGCATAAACCAAAAAACAATCAGTAAAGATGTAAAAAATGGAGTGTTTGAGCTGGAAGACCTCTTGGATCGAGTTTGCCATTACAGGAGACTCTGGAAACAGTTGGAAGAAGAACATCCAGATCAAACGGTGCACGTTAAAGTCACCCAACCTTTCCTCCCCAGTATCAAGAGGACTGCTGCTAGCCCTCTCGAGAGCGAACAGGAGAAAACTGGTAAAGAGAACGTTGAGCCAGAAAAAGAAACGCCACAAAGAAAAGACGCCTTCCAACTCGTGATATCTAAGGCGGCAAAAAAATCTGCAAAACGCGAACATAGGCTTAGCCAAAAAATAGTACCTGTTCAAACAACGACAAAGACCGTGGACAAACCAGCAAGAAAAAAGCGAAGAGTCCTCGGGGACGCCATTCTTGTGAAGCCCACCGACGGAAGGAGCTATTCTGACGTTCTACGCGATATCCGCAAGAACGTCAAGCCGGAGGAAACAGGGACGATTATTAAAACTTTACGATCGACGTCGAGTTTGGAGCGGACTCCTCCGATAAATCGATATTCCGCAACTAAATAAAGGACGTCGTTGGGGCAAAAGCCACCGTCTCTACCTTGGAGCCAAGAGCTTCATTGGAAGTAAGGGACCTGGGTTCCGTCACCGACCCGGCTGAGGTTGGAGAAGCCATTCAACAGGAGTTCCCTGGAATAACTCTAGTAAAAGTAAAGCTTTCTCCAGAGAATCGCCGAGGGCAGAGGCTGGCCATACTCGAAGTAACGGAGAAAGATGCTACACAACTCCTGGCCAAAGGAAAAATAAAAATCGGCTGGGTGGTGTGCAGAATTTGCCGCCGCGCCATCCCAGTACAATGCTACAGATGCCTTGGATACGGGTACACCACTTCGAACTGCAAGGGCCCTGACCGTAGTATGCTTTGCTTTAAGTGTGGAGCGCCTGGGCATAAGAAAAAAGAGTGCGTTGAGACTCCGCGCTGTTTGCTATGTAATCATCTTAACTCTCAACCGACATAGCACCTTCACGTTGCAGGAACAGGCGCGTGCCCAATCTTTAGAGAGGCACTAGCAAAAGTAAAAGCAGCTCTAAGGTGATGACCAGGGCTCTTAAAATTAACTTGCACCGTAGCATCAATGCACAAGATTTGTTAGAGCAGTTCGCCAGAGAAAAAAGAGCTGATATGCTGCTGCTGAGCGAACAACATCAAAATAAGGCCTCACCCGCCTGGTTCTCCGATGACTCCCATACTGCTGCCGTTTGGGTTCGTGGCAGCATGCGACTCCAGATCCAAGTTCACGGCCGAGCAGACGGTTTCGTGTGGATTCAGTGCTCGGGTATAACGTTTTTCAGCATATACCTGACGCCGAATGAGTCAATGCCATCTTTTCAAAATAGACTGGAAGCGCTAGAGGATGCTGTTCTGAACACAGATGGCAAAGTACTCGTAGCAGGAGACTTCAACGCCAGAGCCGTTGAGTGGGGATTGCCTCAAACCGATTCCAGAGGGCAACGCACTCTGGACATGTTGGCGAGGACTGGGTTGGTGGTTTTAAATACCAGTAATGTACCGACCTTCCGGCGCTGGGGCTGCGAAGGAACAATCCCAGATGTGACATTTGCCTCGGAGTCCCTCGCTCCGACGATGTTGAACTGGAGAGTACTCGAGGATTATTCAGCGAGTGACCACCAATACATCGCGTTTGAGATTGGCGATACCACTCCTCGCTCGTCTCAACGATCTTTCACTCCCTGGTGGAATATTGGAAAAATGGACGTGAAGACTTTCGCTAATGTGATTCTGAAAGGCGGAACGACATCGGGGTGCCCTTCGGAAGGGCTGGGAGCCCTTCTGAGCGGAAGGAGCGGAAGGGCTGGAGTCGAGGGAATGGTTGAGTCAACGATGAACCTTATCACTTCTGCCTGTAGCTCATCTATGCCTCGACGGAGGCCTCGACACGACAGGCCTGCTGTACATTGGTGGTCAAAAGACATCGCAAACAAACGAGGCGAGTGTCACAGACTTCGACGGGTAGCTCAGCGGTCGAGAAACGTAGAGGAAGCATCCAATAGGACAGCAGCATACAGATCAGCGAAGAAAGAACTCCGAAGACTCATCAATGAGAGTAAGGCACGCTGCTGGCGAGAACTTGTGGACGATGTGAACAGGAATCCATGGGAGCTCGGCTACAAGGTAGTGTGGCGCAAGCTCGGTACCTCACGGAAGCCGTGTTTACTTCAAGCACATAAGATGGACGGCATAGTGCAGGCGCTTTTTCCAACTCACCCTGTCCGTGTTGATGCAGCCCACGAGGTCGACTCAGGCGAATGTCCATCGTTCACTAAAAATGAGCTGTGCGGTGCTTTCAATGAAAGCTCCAAAGGCACCAGGACCAGATGGCATTCCATCCGAGGTGCTACAAACGGTCTTCCACGTTTGTCCTGACTTGCCACTTCATGTATTCAACGCTTGCCTGAGAGAAGGTGTGTTCCCATCTCGCTGGAAGGTGGCGAGGCTCACATTGATCAGCAAGGGAAAAGGGGACCCCGGGCTGCCATCTACATACCGGCCGCTTTGTATGCTGGACACAGCCGGGAAAGTGTTCGAAAAGCTCATCAAAAGAAGACTCACAGACGCAATTCGTGCTGCAGGGGACCTATCTCCTCGGCAGTATGGCCTTAGAGCAGGACGATCTACTTCCGATGTCATCATGGAAGTAGTGAATGCAGTCCGTCGAGCCGAAGCGCACAAAACTGAAAAACGAGTTGTCTTGCTAGTGACGCTTGACGTCAGAAATGCCTTCAACTCCGCCAGATGGTCGGATATTCTTGGCACATTGGAAAATTTTTTCCGATTGCCAGGGTATCTGAAACGGATTTTGAGGGATTATTTAAAGGACCGCAGACTGCTCTATGACACACAAGATGGGCGACGCAGTATGGAGATAACGTCTGGTGTAGCGCAAGGCTCCATACTGGGACCAGACTTGTGGAACGCCACATATGACGGACTATTGAGGCTTGAGCTGCCAGATGAGTCGCGCTTGGTGGGCTATGCAGATGATATAGCAGCACTGGTCGCCGGATGCACAGTTGAACATGCGTAGCGCAGACTGGGAGTGCTAATGCGTCAAGTGAGGGAATGGATGACCACCCGCGGGTTCAGTTTGGCACTAGAGAAAACCGAGGTGGTCATTCTCACGAAGAAAAGAATTCCCACGGTAACTCCTTTGCAGATCGGAGATGCGACTGTTGAGTCTAAACTTGCAATAAAATATTTGGGACTATTGATCGATTCCAAAATGAGCTTTTCGGAACAGATCAGGGCAACGGCGAAAAAGGCCGCGATAGGCGTCTCAGCTTTGAGTCGACTTATGTGCAACATCGGTAGGCCCACACCAAGCAAACGCCGACTTCTCAAGAGTGCAGTACAGTCAGTGCTACTGTACGGCTCTGAGGGTTGGGCCGGAGCTCTCAGTATGGCGCTGTACCGAAAGCGCTTGGCCCAGGTACAGAGACAAGGAGCTTTGCGGGTTGCGTCTGCATACCGCACTGCCTCTGAGTCGGCGGTGCTGGTGATCGCAGGAGTGAAACCCATCGCCCTCCTTGCTGGAGAACAACGGAGAATTTATGACTGAAAAGTGGAGGGCTCAAGATATGCTGTCAACCGAGAAGAGAGGTAGCGCACAATACTCGAGTGGCAACAGTCATGGGAAGGCGACTCCAATGGCCGCTAGACTGCCCGCCTTATAGGGGACGTGGCATCGTGGCTAAATCGAAGGCACGGTGAGACTGATTATTACCTTACCCAGCTTCTTAGCGGGCATGGGTTTTTTCAGTCTTACTTGCACAAGATTGGTAAATCACGGTCCCCAGACTGCATTTTCTGCCCAGGGGAAAGGGATGACGCATATCACACCCTCTTCAACTGTAGAAGGTGGAACAAGATGCGGCAGGACTTGTGGGAGGTGATGGGAGAGCTTTCTCCAGACAATCTGGTCGGAGAAATGCTGAAAAGTTTCGACAAATGGACCTGCGTGGCACATTATTCTCGGGCAATACTTACTGCCAAAAAATGTATCATGGATAACCTTGGGCGCGGGGTCTAGGGGGTCTCCTTTGCAGCAGTCCTCCTCCATCCTGCCCCCTCCCGCTGGAGGGAGATTTCTCTAGACTGACGGCGCCCTAGTGCGAAGTAAAAAGAGGCCTAGCCCGAAGTAATGTGTCAAACAGTTCCAGGCTAGGATCTCTTGACAGGGGGGGTGTTTAGTGGGTAGTCTGCTAGCATGCGCTGCTAGGAGTCCCACACTCCGGGCGTACATTGCCTTCACCACCCAACCCAAAACAACAAAAAAATTAAATTTATCATGGTAATTCAATACAAAATTATCTAGTAGTCATCATAAGATTTATACATATACTTAATTTTTGGTCTAAAAATTACTATGTATGTTCAAACGTCCGCCATTATGTCACAAATTCAAAATCGACTATGACCTCTACTCAATTATTGTATCTGATTTGATGATTTCCTTAGTTTTTTTGTTTTAGATAATTTTTGAAACAATGGCATTGGTTGGCATTTACAATCATTTTTTCATGGTGCTCCAAGCATGAAACAATATCTTTGCACGTTTTTGATATCAGGGATAGATTATATTTTGATTATGGATATTATGGGACGGTATTTTAGAGCTCAAAGAGCTTTTAGACCGCATCGGGCACTATAGACGCAAATGGCTTAAAGCGGAGGAAGAGCAAAAGACCAGTACCTCAGTCGAAACGCAAGCTATTCCCGCAAATAGCGCTACCAAAAGAGTTGCCAGTAGCCCAATCCAAGGGAACCGAGACAAAAGGAGGAAGGACGATGCAGCGAACAGACAGATTACGTCGAATGATGGATTCCAGGTGGTGTTAACCAAGGCCAACAAAAAAATTTCCAGAAGGCTCGTCCTTGAAAAAGCTACCAATGATAAGCTCCTTCCTGGAGACAACGGAAAAGATACCCCAAACAAGAAACAAGAACCACGAAGCAAGCCACGCCGGAAAACCCTAAGACATGCACTGCTGGTCAAACCGACGGATGGGGAAACTTACGCAGACGCTTCGCGGGAAATTAAGGGAGCTGTAAGACCCGATTAAACTCAAACAGCCATCAGAACCGTCCGACCAACCAAATCTGGTGGCCTCCTTGTAGAATTTGGACCTGAGAATACAAATAACGACTCATTCCGGGATGCAGTCAAAAAGGCTCTAGGGGAAAAGGCAACAGTAGCTTCACTTGAATCAATGGCCATCCTAAAAATCAGGGACATTGACTGCGTTACGGACAAGACGGAGGCGGAAGAGTGCCTCAAAATGGTTTCACCCGAATTAACTGGGATCAAATTACGAATAACCCCTGAAATTAATAGAGGGCAGCGCATGGCCATAGTCGACTTAACCAAGAAACATGCCGAAAAACTCTTCTGCATGGGCAAAATAAAAATAGGTTGGCTGGTCTGCAGAATACGGTGAAGAGCAGTTCCTCTCCGCTGCCTCAAATGCCTAAGCTACGGTCATACAGCACTACGCTGCGAAGGGCCTGATAGGAGCTCCTTGTGCTATAAGTGCGGTAACGCAGTACATAAAAGAACAGAATGCACTGGAGACGCACATTGTATCCTCTGCGAGAACGCTGATCCCAGACCTGATGACCTGAGACATATTCCAGGGACAGGGAAGTGCCGGGTATTCAAAGAAGCCCTTACCAAATCCAAAGCAGCTCTGCAATGACCCGTGCCCTACAGATAAACTTACATCGGAGCTCAAATGCCCAAGACCTGCTTGACCAATTCGCAAGGGATATGAAAGTCGATCTATTGCTGCTTAGCGAACAACACCGAGATAAAAATTCATCAGCATGGTACCCTGATGAATCTGGTACTTGTGCCATATGGGTTCGAAACGGCACACTACTGAGAGTTCGGGGCCATGGGTGAAATTATGGTTTCGTGTGGGTCCGTTGCCGAGGAATAACATTCTTTAGTGTGTACTTGACACCGAACGAACCAATAACATCCTTCCAGGTGAAGCTCAACACTTTGGAGGACGTCGTCTTGAGCACAGAAGGTCATGTCCTTATCGGGGGAGACTTTAACGCCAAGGTCATTGAATGGGGCATGCCTAAGTCAGATCCCAGGGGGAATCGAATCCTGAAAATGGCAGCCAGAGTAGGGCTAGCCGTGGTGAACACTGGTAACACTCCCACTTTCCGCCGCTTGCGCTGCGTGAGCACCATCCTGGACGTGACATTCACCTCTGAGCTCCTCTCCTCTATGACACACAATTGGAGAGTTCTAGAGGACTATTCGGCCAGTTTTCATCAGTACATAGCATTCGAGATCCGCGACAACGTTCCTAAACTCCCAGACACTCAGAGCTCCACCTTCGTATGGAATACTGAGAGAATAGAATACTCATCACCGGGGAGCAGAGAACTGACTGCTGAAGACATAGTGAACTCCACAATGAGTACCATCATCTCTGCTTGTAAGTCATCTCTGCCACGCCGGAGACCTAGACACGGAAAGCCTCCAGTGTACTGGTGGTCCACTGAAATAGCTGAGCAACGAAGGGAGTGTCACAAACTCCGGCGAGAAACTCAACGAGCGAGAAGCCAGGACGAGGCATGCACCAGAATGGCAGTATATCGGTCGACCAGAAAATGCCTTCGCAAACTGCATAACAAGAGTAAGGCCCGTTTCTGGCAGAATCTCGTCGAAGACAGGATAGTACGGGCTCTTTTTCCCTAACATCCCGTCCGCGTTGATACCACCAACAGGGAAACAACATCAGACTGTCCACTCTTCTCGAGAAACGAACTGGAACTAGCAGTTCTCTCCATGAAGGCAAAGAAGGCTCCGGGCCCAGACGGTATTCCAGCCGAGGCACTGCAACTGGTCTATCACTCTTGCCCTGACTTGCTGCTCAGTACGTTCAATACCTGCTTGCGGGAAGGCGTTTTCCCTAAGCGTCGGTAGATGGCAAGGCTCGTGCTGATCAGGGAGGCGAAGTAAAATCTCGAGTCGCCGTCAGTATACCGACCGTTATGCATGCTAGACACGGCCGGGAAAGTGCTCGAGAAACTGATAAAGAGAAGACCCGCTAACGTTATCCACGCCACTGGGGATCTTTCTCCAAGGCAGTATGGTTAAAGAACGGGACGTTTCACTACAGATGCAGTCGTGGAAGTTGTAAGTGCGGTCCAACAGGCGGAGGCACGCAGTCGATCCAACCGTCGGGTAGTCCTTCTAGTGACGCTGGACGTCAAAAATGCTTTCAACTCCGCTAAATGGACGGATATTCTGGAAGCCCTGGAACTCTTTATAAGTTCCAGAATATCTGATGCGGATAGTCCGAAACTACCTGAAGGATCGCAGCCTGATCTACAACACGGTGCAAGGTTGTCGGAGTATGGTAGTCACATCAGGTGTGACCCAAGGTTCCATCCTCAGTCCGGACTTGTGGAACGTCTCCTACGACGGACTGCTCAGACTCGAACTACCGGAAGAGTCGCGACTGATCGGCTATGCAGATGACGTTCCGGCACTAGTGGCTGGGTGCACGGTCGATCAAGCGCAATTAAGGCTGAATGTACTAATGCGCTGAGTTGTGGTTTAACCTAGCGTTAGAGAAAACCGAAGTGGTCATCCTGACCAAGAAGAGGATCCCCAGAGTAAGAATGGCCCAAGTCGGAGACGCATTAGTAGAGTCGAAACTATCAGTCAAATATCTGGGCTTGCTGATAGACTCTAAACTGAGTTTCTCGGAACAAATTAAGGCAACAACAAACAAGGCCGCAGCAGGGGTCTTGGCAATTAGTCAACTTATGGCCAATCATGGGGGACCAAGTCCAATAAAAAGGCGTCTGCTAATGAGTGTAGTGCAATCTACGCTTCTTTATGGAGCAGAGATATGGAGTGAAGCTCTCAACAAGGAACTGGACCGAAAACGGCTGGCACGGGTTCAGAGACGAGGAGCACTGCGGGTTGCATCAGCATATCGTACAGTCTCTGAGCCAGCGGTGTTGGTAATTGCAGGGGTGATACCAATCGCTCTCCTTGCTAGAGAGCGCAATAGAGTCTACCTCCGAAGGTACGAGGGTAATAAAGAAAAAGTTGCTCGCGATGAAAGATGATGCACTCTCGACGAATGCCAACAATCATAGGAACGTGAGCTAAAAGGAAGATGGACCGTTGGCTCATCAAAGACTTGAGTTCGTGGCTCAGTCGAACGCATGGTGAGACTGATTTCTACCTGACTCAGCTACTGAGTGGACACGGTTGTTTTCAGTCTTACCTGAACAAGATAGGTAAGTCACGGTCTCCATATTGCATATTATGCGTTGGTGTGAAGGATAACGCCTGTCTTTTTTTTTTTCATGCAGAAGATGGGACAAAGAGCGCGGTGATCTTGCCGAAAAAGTGGGAGAGCTCCACCCAGATAGCCTAATCGAAGAGATGCTGAAATCATTTGACAAATTGAATCAAGTCGCACATTACGCTCGGATAATCTTAGTAATGAAAAAAGGCATACTTGATCGGCTGGGGGCGTCGAGGGTGGATGGTTTCCTTCTCTAGCAATCCTCCTCCTCTTTTCCATCCAACTGGAGATGGAATCCCTGTAACCCGAAGGCGCCAAAAGGCGTAAAATTGGGAGGCCTAGCCCGAAGTAATGTGTCAAACGGTTCCAGGCTAGGCGCTCCGGTTGACAGGGGAAACACCTCCCCTGTCAACCGGAGTCTGTAGTCCAGTAGGTCCATTGGGAGTCCGACATTCCGACACACAAAAAAATTCTTAAAATTGTAAAAAAAATATATCATATTCACTGTAAAGTTACCTAAAGCCTTGCGTTGGTTTTACTTCTCTAGCTTAATTAGTTTTTGAGATATATTTTTTTGACAAATAGTTATACTTACGGTTATTTTTCCTATATCTGAAGGTCAAAGCCGAGGCTGGACGAGAAATGTACATAAATCACGTTTGTACATCAAGTAGATATTAAAACATAGGTTTCGATATAGATTCCTTTTTGGGGACCAACTCATCATACTTATCCGGCTACACCGTTTTGTGGATTTTTTCCTTTGCGTTTTACGTTTTTTTTATCTTCGTCTTTGAATTAATCTTTGTATGTTCAAGCCTTAGATATTTGATACCTCGACTATGTTTATGGAAAAGACATTCCACTGCTTTGGGAACGTAGCTAAACTAGATCGCACTTGAAAATGCGATAAAATTTTTGAACTGAGCATTTAATGTGCTATGAGATCAAATGTATAATAGAATTTGAATTCTAAGATGAACTCCAAACAAAAGGTTAATGTGTTCTACATTTTCAAAAGAAGGTTTCATTGTGAAGAACAGGGATTCATTTTGACTGAAGATTAATACAAAACATAGATCATGGTTTTTTCTTTAACTGGAGTCCCTTTCGCATGTAAAATAACTCATTAAACGTTACTTAGACCTAATAACCATTGAAAAATAAACCGGAAACACACATTAAATATGCAATGATAGTTGTACGCAATAATGAAGATTGCGAAGTAAGTGTACAAATAGAAAGTTAGAACTCTTATTAAAGTTCAGATGCGAAATGTCAGTTTCAATCAACTGTAGATCCAAAAACGTACGTAAGTTACTTAGATAATATGCTAACTACTCGTATTTGTAAATAATTTGCAGAGAAAGCAACTTGATCAAAACTGGAATACAAGTTGCATTACCATTGATTGTAATAAATTAATGATCATAAAAAAATTATCATTTGAATAACTTGACTCCAAGATTCCAAGTGTAATTAATATACTGTCAAGGAAAGTTTTCTTCTCCTACTTCATTTTGAACTCTACTCAATTTCCGATGCCTTCAACAAACATCCTTGACTGTATTTGAAATGTTAGGTGAAAGGAGCTTACGCGGTATTGTACAGACTACGGGCACGAGTGAAAAGTTAAGTCGAAATTCAAATTCAAATATTTGCAGCACGTCATTGTGCATTTCGTTTTGCATAAACAATTAGGTGGACGAAAGCATTTTGCCTGATGCCAGCTTATGCAAGTTACACCACCCTCTTCGCAAACACGAGAGTGAACTGTACAAGCTCATAGTTGCAACTCATCCCGTTGACAATATTGAGAAAATGTTGTGTGATACGACGAAGGATGAAAAGGATGCTCTGGTAGCAGGAAGAAAATGAGTATCTAATATAAAACAGCAATGGGAAGAATGAAAAGCAGGTTCAAAATGCAAACTGTGTCACTACAATGTACCTGCTTGTAGCCGGAAGCTTTGTAATTTCCGTTTTACAGAAACTTTGGTTTCGCCCAAAATTCTTCCCGCGTACAGCATAATTAGCCGGAATAGATTTAAAGGACATGCAATTTTCGCTGAATATTGACATCAAAAGCAAAGTCAAATAAAATTTCCGGCAATTTTAATAAAACCCTTTAACAATGTTTGAAATAACTGATGAGATTGATAAAGGGTATACGTGCGTCAGGAAGTGGCTTTAATCAAAAATAATTATCTTTCAAATTTAGTTTTTAACCCTTAATTGCGGGAGTCACAAAGGGGACAAGTGTTTACTTTATTGTTATTCGTACAAATGGCAAGCCTCCCTTAGCTCTATTGTTTTCAGAGATACTGTTATGTTTTTTTCAAAAGAACAAAAAAAACGTTGTTACGAAAAATAAATAATAAATAATAATTATTGGGCCAACCACATTGGGTGCTAAGTTATGTATTTTCAAAAGAAAGAAAAAAATATAATTAAGTAAAAAATAACAAATAATATATATAATTGGGCCCCGTGCTTAGTCGCCATGTTATGTATTTTCAAATAAAACAAAAATATATAGTTTAGTTCGAAAAATTAATAATTAGAATAATAATAATAATAATAATAATAATAATAATAATAATAATAATAATAATAGTAATAATAATGGGGCAACCGGTTGGTCGCACCTGCAGCGAAGAACGGACGAGCTTAGAATTTATGTATCTTCGACGGAGAGATAAATAAAACTCTTCTTTCATTTAACAATACCAACTTTATTAATTTATATTTATTATATTCCCGGTATACAATTTATATTTTAAACGTGGACCGGTATTCAAAAAGGCACCCCGATGCAATCTCACATTGGATGATAGGGAAAAGAGGCTTGTCCGTACTTTTTGACGCGAAGAAATAACTCTTCCTCTTTAGGACAATTTCACTACTATTTATGTCACTCATCGCCTACTTGGTTAATTTAATTCAATTCCAAATATCAATGTCTACTTTGTTTACTTTAATTCAATTCAAAATATTAATGTCTACTTTGTTTACTTTAATTCAATTCAAAATATTAATGCCTATTTTGTTGACAACTTTAATTCAAAATAATTATGCCTACCTTGTTTGTATTTATTCAATGTGTGTGATTTGTATATTGGGGGATCGAATTGGGTAAGTGTGGCACTTAGACAGACATGGTTATTTGAAAACACAAAGGCCGCATAATGGCGGCAGAAGAAAGTTACTTTTGAACGACTAGCTCACCGCACTTGTAGTTTACGACATTATGAAAGCCCTGATCCTTAATGTTTCGTTTTAAACAAATGAAAAAAAATTTATACAAATTTTATATAAATAACACACATATAATCAAGCAATACAAGTAAATGTATTAAAAAATGGCCAGTTTACATGAATTTGTCCCGTTGCGTTAATTTTGTCATTCTATGCGGCCTCCACCGCGAGTTTTTATCTGAGCTCGATTTCGAAACTTCATCTGAGCGTCTTCTTTTACTATCTCTTTTAATTCGTCTGGAATTCGAAGGTTTTGAATTGTGTTCCCTCGAATGAAACTTACTTGCATCCGCCAGAAACGATCTCCGTCCTTTGATGCGCAAATTAATATGTCTTCAAAATATTTCGCAATCCCTCCTCACGGTTACTTGCCTTAACGTGGGGGCCCACTAACTCCAATGAACGCAGCGGCTACACTGCAGGAGACCTTAGGATCCAAACTAGCAGGTAGGCAAAGGGCGAGAAGTGAAGCTAAGAGGTAACCAAATTTAAAATATATGGAAGTGCAATTAGAAGAAGTACCCTCAGTACCCGGCATACGAGGGGGAGAAATCTCCGCGGACCGGAAAACTGGCGTGACGGCACCAAGCACCAGTTGCCCAGAGCTATTGGGCCAGAAATGTACGCTGAGGGAGCAGGGCGTGCATTTGACGAGTGACTGCAGCAAAACAAGCGCAATGGCAGATACCGCACCCACTGGGAAGACGGGAGCAACAGCTAGAGCGCTAAGAAGAAAGGCGCAAAGGAAACTGAAGCGTCAAAACACAATCGGGGAGAAGAGCTTCCCAACGAACCCTGGCACCAGCCAAAAAGTGGTAGCCAGCCAAGGGAAACTTGGGAAACTGGCTGCTGCTGCCAAAGAAGCTGTACTGCCAACCTCAAAGGAAAAGTGTAAAACCGGACCTAAGAGCATGAGATCGGATGACAGCAGCCAAGGCACTGGTAAAAAGGAACGGAGGGTAAGCCCCGAACCCCAAACTCAGACGAGGAAGTCCTATCGGGACGCCGCAACCGACGCACTAACGGTAGCGGTGATAGACTTCCTCAATGAAACTGGTAAGATCCAAGATGATCAACTCGCGAAGCTGCAAACCGCCCTGAAGAAGGACCTCTTCGACCACCCACGCAGCAAACCAGAAAAAATTTCAACATTCAGAGGAATGAAACCAACAGCAGGCCATCTGACTGTAAGCTGTAGCGACGAGCAGTCTCTAGAATATCTAAAGACTGCAGCTGCCAAGGTAAACACCACCCTGAACGAAGAGTTTAGAGTCGTTTCCATAAAGGAGGTACCACGGTTATGCACCGTCAAGGTATTTACACCGGAAACGGAGCAGACACCACAGGAAGCCTTTGAGACGCTTAAACTACAGAATACGGGGTATGAAATGGAAAGGTGGCATCTCTTCGCGGAGAAAGAAGTCGCTAACAAAGGCATGGTCCTGGTACTGGGCATGCAAAAAGAAGACATCAACACTCTAAGGGACAAAACCGGGCGACTGAGTTTTGGCTTCACCCAGGTGACTGCCAGAGCTAAGGCGACCGAGCTCTTGGAACAAAAATGAAAAGTCAATGCGGATGACCCAAGCAAATCTGCACCACAGCAGGGCGGCAACAGCCAACCTGCTTAATCATCTAACAGATGGGAACACCGACATAGCACTGATACAAGAGCCTTACCAGCTGAATCGAAATATACTTGGAATCAGTGCAAAACAATTTAAAATATTTGCTACAAGAGGGGTAAATAAAATCAGCTGCTTTTTATGTCATAAGGAAGTTAATTTAATCTTTCTACCGCATTTCAGCAACATGGATTTAACATCAGCGGTGTTCCACGAAAGGGACGGCCAGATAACGCTGGCCTCAGCATACCTACCGTTTGACGCTCCGATGCCGACCACCGAATTTCGCACCCTATCGGAACATATACGGGGGAAACGGGCTATCATCGGGTGCGATGCGAACGCGCAAAACGAACTCTGGGGAAGCACCAAGTGCAACGAAAGAGCCGAGTAGTTAGTCAATAACTATTAACCTCAACTTAGCAAATGCGAGTAACACACCGACCTTTATAACGAAAAATAGAGCGGAATTGATTCACGTTACTCTAATCACAACAGAGGCATTGGCGGACCTGCACGGCTGGAGAGTATGTGACTCACCTAGCCTATCGGACAACCAATGGATCACCTTTCAAGTAAGAAGAGGCGAGAAGATCCCATTGGTCTTCTGCAATCCTAGGAAAGTGGATTGGGACGGCTACACCAACGCTACTAAAAGATATATAGGTTCACACCAGTCGAAATAATTGAGAAGTCGAAAGACTGGGCTCTGAAAAGAGAACCGCATGTGGACACGATGCTCCAAAAGGAGGACGCATCGTGAACAACAAATAGCATAGAACGTCTCAGGCTCCTACTAAACCAACAATTTCCGGGCTCAACGGATGAGGAGAAAGAACAAGCAAACAATGTGACTCCTTACCGTGACCCCCCCCCCCCCCTAAAAGAAATCGTAAGCGAAGAAAAGGTCCTTAAGGCCATTAATACCTTCGAAACTTACAAATCACCAGAGAGACGGCACTACACGAAGTAGTAAGCAGAATAGAGAGGCCTCTTGCCATCAAAGATTACACCTTGGCGGCATTCATTATTATCGTAGGAGCCTTCAACAATGTAAAAACTGAGAGCATAGTAGAAGCCGTCCAAAGAAATGCAATAGACCTATATCTTACTAACTGGATGACGGAACTACTAGCTTAAAGGAAGATTACAGCCGAGGAAAACGGCGTTACCTTGAATAAATGGACTAACAGGGCTACATCACAAGGCGGCATAGTGTCACCACTTTCCTGGTTACTCACAGTTAACCAAATGGTGGAAGACCTCAACGGGAAGGGTTTCAAAACGATAGCGTACGCTGACGATATCGTTATACTGATAAGTGGAAAGTTCCCGGAAACCATGTCGGAATTGATGCAGACCACACTCTCACATCTTTTTGAGTGGACGAAGCTAAACGGACTGCGCATCAATGCCGACAAAACGGAGCTTATGCTTTACACAAAGCGCCGTAAACCGGAGACATTTACACCCGCGACCATTTACGGAAAACATATCAGTTTAGTAAACAAGGTGAAATACTTAGGAGTAACCTTGGATAGTAAGCTAACTTGGACACCACACATAGGAGCAGTCAGACGGAGAGTTACAGCGGCGCTCTCCACAATGAAAAGACTAGTGGGGGAAACCTGGGGAATAAAACCCAAAATTGCCCACTAGATCTACACAACAGTAGTGTGGGCAATAACCACATACGGGGCATTGGTTTGGTGGCAGGCATTACAAAAGAAAAGCATTGCAAAAGGGCTAGAGAAGATCCAGCGAATGGCCTGCTTTGGCATCACAGGTGCCATTAGAACTACGCCAACTGCTGTAATGGAGATAATGCTTAATCTCATGCCACTCGACAAATTCATCTTCAGGCATCACTTGCGAGCATCAGATTAAAATCCACATATGGGTTATCTAACCACACTCAAACGGGGCACGTATGCATTTTCAAAGATAATGGAGAGAATGGCCCCGTCAAGTAAAAGGAAGCTGGATAGAATTCAGCTAATATTGGACACAACAATTCCATACAAAATCAACATTCCGACCAGAGAAGCTTGGAAAACGGTGCAGGATTTCACATCTGTAATTATGATCTACACCGATGGTTCCAAAACGGATGAGGGAAGGCGCTGGAATCTTTTTTCCAGATCACCCGCAACTCAACCGAAGTTATAAACTGGAGAGCCACACCACAGTTTTCCAGTCGGAAGTGTTTGCAATAAATGCGGCTATACAAGCGGCAACAAACAACCTTAATGGAAGTATACAAATACTCTCGGACAGTAAGTCGACACTGCAGACGCTTGCCTCTAACCGCGTAGTTTCACAATTGGTGCAGGATTTTAGGCAGGCTCTCAAAACCGCAACAAACCGAGTAAATGTAAAACTGACATGGGTGCCTGGGCACAGTGGTGTAGAGGGAAACAAAAGAGCCGATGAACTAGCGAGAGCTGGATCAGCCGACCAAAATGCCACTAGAATAGACACAATTAAAGTGCCACTAGCAACGGTAAAAAGGAAACTAGACGAAATCCTTTGGAAAGAGACAGATACGGCTTGGAATGACAGGAACGACTGCGGGATAAGCCGATCTCTTTGGCCTCACCCTAATCAAATGAGGACAACCGAAAAACCGAAATGGCGTTAGAACATTGGTGGCAGTATTAACGGGCTTTATCTTCTAGGTCAACACGCCAAACGAATAGGAATCCGAACGGATGACACTTTCCGAGCTTGCGGCGAGGAGGAAGAAAGTACAGAACAATTTCTCCTAGATTGCCCGAGTCTGGCCAACAAACTCCTTACTTGGCTGTGATGTACTGGCGCAACAGAATTGGAACACTTGGCGACCATTAAGCTTGGAGAACTCCTTGGCTTCTGTAGGACGACAGGATGGACCATCTGTAAACAATAGTACTACACATGAGGAGCTTAGGGCTGAGTTCTGGCCTATGCTAATTTGCAACAAGTGGACCCCAGTACAAGAATAATAATAATAATATTTCGCAATCAGTCACCACCAACAGACATCACTCATGTTCCGAATAGCTCGGATTAAATTCTGCATCATCCGCTGATCAGTAAGATAAGAATTATTACAGTTGTGCTCACAGCTTGTTTTGGGAAAATATTATGCACCCGCACACGAGCTCCTTGATACTCGTTATTTGATTTATTACCACGACCGAAAATAGCTTACCAAGTGTCCGTTGTTTTTTTCTTCCCTTTACTTTTTCTTGAACTTTATATATGTATATTTTCACATTCTTTTCTCACTCAATTTTTTTTTTAACTGTTTGACTCTACTATTTTACTCTTGTCTGTTAACTTTTTCTTCTGCTATATTTACTTTGTCTCCTATTCAGTTTTTCTTCTTCTTCACTTTTTTCTTTTATAATTCTTTAATTGCTTTTCTTATACTCCACTTCTTCTTCACACTTCTTACACTTCTATTTTACACTTAGTTTAACCTTTTCACTTTGTTCCCTTTTCGTCCACTTTTTTCTTCTATATCTCTTTCTTTTTTTAAAAAAAACTTTATCCTCTTTCCTAATACTTACATTATTCTTTTCACTGAATTCTTTTTTAACTTTTGATTCTTCTATATTTACTTTACAGTTTATTAACTTTTTTTTGTCCTTTACATTTACATTTTCTCCATCTTAAAGGAAGTTGTTGACAACGAATCTGTAATTGTTTCGAAAATTTATTGTTTTTTTTTAAATGAGACTTTTGTTTCTTTTATTTTAATATTATTGAAGAAAATATTACGAAATACATAAATCTAACTACAAATGCATTCATTTTAATTCCAGTCTCAATTTTATTTTATTTTTTATGCTTTTTTTTTAACTTGAAATATTATGTGCGCAAATTCTGATTAACATGTTATCAGAACATTCTTAAAAGAATAATTTTAATTATAACAAATAATCGTGTTTGCTCTCTTTTATTTATATATTTATTTATTATTTTGTTATTATTTCTTAATGCCAACCACATAACGGAAAACGTAACGACACCTTCATTTCGCAAAGACCTATAGTGGATCGTATTATTCTAGTCTTATACTACGCACCAACTCATTCCGTATAAAGCTCGACAAGATCTGCTCAAAGCATCCTGAGAGTGAGTTAAAAGTAACCCCTTTGCTACAGTTGAAAGTCAACCTAGCGTCAGCCTGGTAGAAAACTTGTACAAGGCCTGTACAATCAATTTTGCTACTGCATAAAACTAAACAAGCCATTCTAGATTCCGCTAGTGTCTAATTTTGTCTTTTAATCAAATGTAGAACTTTGGAGATCAAACAAATCTTAAAGAGTGGCTCCAAAACTATTCGCTAACCTATGAATAACTACTGCAAAATCTTAACTATTGGCACTAAAAGATATTGTATTTATGGCGTTTACAGTCTCTTACGTACTCTTACGAATTATGTAAACAAAAATGTATTTCACCGTTAAACACAAACAAAAAGGACTTGGCCGGTCGTGACTTATTTCTGATGATATATTCCAGTCTTTTATTATAAAATCTACTAAATTTTGAACTAGCTCACTGGTTACATTTGATATATATACCCCACTGCGTTGTTGAAGATAGTTTCAAATTTATTTTAACCTCAATCTTTGAAATGTGGGAGGTATGGAGGTGGTACGATTTACCTTCACTCCCTCATGTCTGTGAGCACCTCCAGCCCTCATCTACCTTATCGAGTCAGGCCTGGACTTTGAAAGGTGATAAGTAATTAGTAAAATTCTGAATTTAAAAGTTAGAGTTTTAAAGGGCCTGAGTTTTGTCGGGGTTAGACTTTATTTTCTATTAGCGAAAGTATTCCGATAGTGCATCTGCTAATCTTTGCAATCTTGAAGTGATGCCTCTTGATTGTGTTGATATTGTGAATTTACAAGTATCATCAGCATATAAAGAAAATTTAACTCTTGGAGGCAGAAAGGGGAGATCTGCAAAATTATATTAGAAAGAACCGGTGCGAGGAGGGATCCTTGGGGTAATCCAGCTTCAATGGTTGCCTTGATCATCATTTATGACACTTTTGCGTCATAATTGATGATCATCCATCATAGCGTCTATCTTTCTTGGTATATCTTTCATAGCGTCATCTTTCAATAGCGTCTGTGTGTGGCGCAGGGTCACATATATACCTAGCTCTCCCCCAAAGTTGATTCCTTCTCCTTATCAGTTGTTTGCCGAAGACTGTGATCAAAATATTCTGCTCGAATATATTCCCAGCTGTATTGCTTCTTGCACCTCCCCATTAGCGGTGAACCGCATTCATGACTCCGGCTAAGAACATTGGGCCTTCAATGCGCCGAGGACATAAAGATCACTTATGAAGGATCTATTTCCTGGGAGTTGTACTCGGAAATCACAGTGAACTCAAGGAAGTCAGTTTGTACCTCCAAGAGTTAGAGTGTAGGTGAACTAATGAGATAGTGACTGACGTTTCTTCTCACGAGAATGGCCATTACGCCTCTCCTACCTGTGATCCTTCGTCTTCGAAACTTCAGAAAGGTTTCTTGAATCAGTTAAATGTAATATTTGTGTTCAAATTGATTCAATTCACCAGTCTGCTGAATCAAGGAATTCGCATCCCAAGTCCGAATTGATACGTGATGCTCTAAGCTCATCAGTGGTTAGTGTTTTTACGTTTTTTGATGCAGCGAACATGGTTCGGATCATATTCGGCATCATATCCTGTATTATATTATGTAATCGGGTTTGTATTTTGGCAAATATACAGACTGTGTCTGGTGCTTGGGTGTTATGTGTTTTTGTTTTCTTGAAGATTTGTGTTGATGTAGGTTGTTTTTGAGTAAGTTGTGTTGACTGGAATACTGCAACCTACGCGACCGACCTATGACGCGTTTCCTGTGTTGCAGGTAACTTTTTCATTTTAAATTTGAATTTTAATGCATTCTTGGTTGTTAATAATTCATCCGCAAAATTCAAATGAATCATAAAATCAGTACTCTCTGTAACAATACATGCAATCTGCTCAGAATTCAGGTTAAACTTCACTTGTTATTTCCACTCAATTTTTTTCTACTGTCCTTTTATAATTTTTTTCTTTCGCAGTAATATAGGATTTATTTAACGATTTATTGAATTAATCTGCTAATAAAATACCTGTTCATAGTACTTTTCAGTGTAGAATAAGGCTTTTTAAGAAATTTTCCAATATTCCAAATCGATTTTCTTTCGGTACGAAGGTTCTCAACAATTTTCCTTTCTTCTACCGTCGCCTACCGTATTTTCAAGGAACATTTTTACTTTAAGATCAAAAATGCATCACCCTCGAGAACGGGTGTATTTAAAAATAATAATCTCTACTTTATTCAGTGGTGGGAATTGTAGCGACTTGCACAATCTTGAGAACCTTCAATCAGTCAAATCAGAATTTTAGCACAAAGGAAACGTCAAAGTCATTAACGTATCCTCAGTCACATGTATGCAGCGCATATGAGTGGATCACGATGTTAATTGCATGAAAGAAGCATCCCGCTTTCACAAAATAGTGGTAAGATTGCACACGGATGATTGCAAGCCATTTGAGTAGAAAAAAAAAGAATTAGTGAAATGAAGGCACAAAATCCCTTCAACCAATGGCACCAACTAACGTGTCTGAACACAACTCACCATAAAAAGAGGATAAAAAGATTTCACCACAGCTATCTTATCCAATAGCCAAGCAGCCTTAAAAGCGCTAGAGTGGATTGAACTTGATTAAACTGTGTAGGAATGCACGCAGATACCAAGTGTGATGAGCTAACGAATCAGAAAGTTGGAAAATAAACTTCGACAGCCTTCAATCGTTCAATACAACAACGATTAATTTTATTTACAGGATCCCACAAATACATGAATGAAAACACAATATTCTCTGGAGTACACATCCACGGCTTCAAGGGAGGAAAGGAGATAAAGGAAGAGAGGAAAGAGGATTACGGAAGCTTTTCCTGGTCAATAAAAATTAGGAAGCCTAAAGCAAAAACGAATATTTAATTTTCTAGGAAAAATCGATCTCTTTAACGTCTTCAAGGTGTCCTTTAAATGGAGTTGCCATAAAACTTTGAAGTTTGGAATGGGCTACTCCCAACAGAACCTGATCGTATTCCAGCTGAGGTGTTACAAATAGTCTTTCACTTTTCCCCTGACCTGCTCGTCCGCATCTTCGACGCATGCCTGCGTGAAGGGTTGTTCTTAGAGTGCTGGTAGGTGGCGAAACTTGTGCGCATTACTAAGGGCATAGGGAATCCCGAGTCGCAAGCTGCATACTTTGAAAAACTTATCAGGGGAAGACTCGCTGACGTGATTCGTGCTACCGGGGACCTATCTCCTCGGTAGTATGGCTTCAGAGCAGGCCGCTTCACCATCGATGCATCGGGAAAAGTAGTGAGCACGGTGAAACGTGTGAACTCACACAGTATTTCCTCACGACGGGTCGTCCTGCTGGTTATTCTGGATGGCCGAATTGCATTTAACTGCACCAGATGGGTGGATACTCTGCAAGCGTTTGAAAAGCGTTTACAAGTACCAGTATATCTGATGCGGCTTCTGACGGAATATCTGAAAGACCGCAGCCTACTTTACGACTCAAAGGAAGGTGAAAGACGAAAGGCCTGTGGAACATCTCATATGATCGACTACTGCGGCTTGCACTGCCAAATGAATCACCCTTAATCGGCTATGCGGACGATATCGTGGCGGTAGACGCTAGACGCACAGTAGAGCATGGACAACTCAGACTCAGTACGTTAATGCCACATCAAGGAGCGTTGTGCAGTCAGTTCTATTCTATGGGTCGGAACTGTGGAGCGACGCTCTCAGCAAGGAGTTACACCGGAAGCCGTTGGCACAGGTGCAGAGACAAGTTGCGTTGCGAATCTTATGTGCATATCGAACATAATCACAGGGTTGATACCCATCGCCCTCTTTGCGAGAGAGCACAAAAGTATTTACTTGCGCAGAGGCGAAGACCAAAGAGAAAAGATCACCAGGGAAGAGAGACGTCGCTCTCTCAGCGATTGTCAACAGTCCTGGGAGCAAGACACAAGGGGAAGGACTGCACGTCTGATCCCTGACCTGAGGCCGTGGCTCGGTCGTGGCTAGTCCAAAAGCATTGCGCCGCTGGGAGTCTCACACTCAGAGCATAAAAAGTCTTTATCTCACTATTACAAAAAATACAAAGACCATCCATGCATTCGGTGATATAAAAAAAGCGTTTTTAAGCATCTTTCAATAGAGGTGCATACATGGAAGCAGGCAATAGATACTTTGTTTAGCACGCGGAAGCTCTCAATTTAGTTTACATTTCAATCGTGGATCTTATAACACCAGACATAGTTCCGAACCTAAAAGGACTCTAAAATTCAAAATGCCGGCAAAATTGGATGCTTTGACGACAATACCGGCAGATTTTTAATAGAGCCATCTTTTAGACATAAAGAATTTATAAGTTATAAATTTATTGTAAAATTATAAATTTGTGCTTCAAGCAAAAGTTTTCATTGTTCGTTTAGCTCACGTTGACATTGTTTGTTTGACTATAGCTCATTTTATTGATAATACTTTTCCAAATCCTTTGCTTGCATGCTCGTAAAACTTCCACAACGTCCCCCGAGGGCGCGTAAACTTTAAATCTAATTTTGTCTGGTTCCTCAAACTATAACTGTATTTAGATCAGCAATACCATGAAGACATATGTAGACATAGGTGGATGCACCGGGACTCCAATGCGTGTATCACGTTTATGTTCCGCTGTGAAATTGCATTTCAACGGCCTGCACTCCGCGTGTTCTTTTCTCTTCCTGATAGCAGTGGAACTGGTACACATAAAAAAGCTATACATGAGCATTGTAGATGCTTTATCCCCTTTCAGATGGGTCCTGAAATAGTGTTCTAAGAGCGTTTGTAGACAAGAAGTTTTTCATTTCAAGATGAGACTTTGAGAATAAGAATAAAAAATTCTAAACTAAGTTAGCATAAAAACCAAAATGGTTTTGTGTGTAGCAAATATTTGTTCCAACGTTGTATTTGTTCCTGGCATGTAAGATGTCCAACATATAGAGTTTTTATATAGAAAGCTACCGAACTCTCTGGAAATTACATTTTGCAAAGTAGACACGTGATACTTGTTCTGGTACTCTCGCACATCAAGACGTGTTCAATGAATCTTTTATTAGAGAAGACTCGTGCATAGGTAAGGATTTGCATTTCCAAATGCACTCCTTAAGATCGTAGCTGAGAATTGCATCAAAGCTCATTTAAAATTGATCAGGAGTTGTAAATCCACCTAGAGCACCACAACATCATCTCCTCTTGCTCCTGATTAGGAGTCTGCATTCACATGTAAATTTTACTTATCAAGATGTTCAGGGATTGAATGAAGTAGAATATTCTTACATAATGCAAATAAAAGTCATTCAAATGTTGCAGTATATGTCAATATAATTCTCGGAATCCGAGAATCTTAATCCAATATGGAAATTTCCAAGCGATGCAGCTTGGCGTGACATATATCATGGATTTACGTAGAGGATATCCCCAACAAATCTTATGTGTACATTTTTTAGTAGCGATATACATACTTGAAAAGGAAGCATGAACATTATATTAATCTGATTCGTCAAATTTAAAACTCAGCAAGAAAGGATGAACGATTTTATCGAACGATTATATCGTTCGAGCTAATCAAATCATATATGAATGAACAGTGATGAATTGATTCTGCTCTCTTTGATTAAAGCATTAGCCCATTGTTAGAAATATGGAATGTCATTGAAACTTGTACGCTGTGAGGGTTTCTTTAAAAAAGTTGTTCTATCTGGTAGTGCATCTGGTATTATTATCATCTACTGCATGGACGTTCTGAAAAGTAATGAGGACATTTTTACGTTTGAAGTTTTTCAAAATATTCCAGATTATGAGAAAAGGCAGCCTGGTTATTGATACTGCTGCAAAAGTTGAGAATAATTGAATGCCTTATCGGCTTAAAATGAATCGATTTTTTTTGTATAAGTTACATAGAGTTGTTCTAGGAGTGGTAGTTATTTGGAGCTCATGCGATGTGGTGCTTCCTTGCACCCATCTTAGCTTGACCTCTCTGTTTATGTTAGTCTGTCCTATTGAGCTGAAATGTGGACGCATAAATCTTACGCTTCTTTCTGGTATGTTGAGGAATTCTAAGGCACTATTGTTGTATCCGTCAACTTTGTCGAAGAGTTGTCAAGAACCCTTTTGAAATGTTCCGAACACAAAAATAATGCCATCCCCATCAGAATACATAATTTCAACGAAAAAATCGTTTAATATTATTTTTTCGACATTTTGAATCAGTTTCTAAATAGTCACTTCAATCGGCCACTTCAGTCGGTCATCTTCAAGTCAGTCCCTGCCGTGTTTAAGGAAAACTATGCAACTTGAGAACTATTTTTTTTGTTATAGAGTGGTATTTTTCAGTGTTTTAAGAGTGGCTATTTTCGCCCTGAGTTTGGGATTTTCAGACACGCAATACTTCTGGACTTCCTACTAAACACCTCCTCAGTCTACCTGAGACACATAACTTCGTGGTAGACCTCGACTTTCTACATATAGCGGGGCCTTTAGGCTACGGGAATACCTTCTCCAGCGAAAATGAAAGAATAGAGGGGTAAAAAGTGCAAGAAAAGATATATCTGGATTCTCAACGTAGCAGAATGTCTATTTGAAGTAGCACCACAGTTCAACCATATTTTGCAACACGATTTCATTTGTCATCCGTTTTCAGTATTTCTCCAATTTCCCTGAAAAGGTCACCGCGTTGCTTACTCCATCGCTCGCAAGAGAACAACCCTCTCATCGACAAAACACGTAGTAAGAAGACCGTTTCCTGTCATTCTGTTGCAAGTTAGAACGATAACATCTGTATTCGCTTAAGATCTGGGTCAAGTAGAAATTAGTATCACCATGCACTCGATCGAGCCACGACCTCTGATCCCTCAGGATCAAGTTTTTCTTTGACCACTGCGTCTTTGAAGGCTTTCCTTTTCAGATTAAGGAGAACATCTACGTGGATGTCTTCCATTAAAATCCGGTTTGTGATCAGATGACAGCTCTTCGAGGATGTTTAACCCGATTTTGGGGTTGAAGCATAAGATATCGCAACATCTAAAGCGTAGCTGTTTGTTAGGCGAAAATGTGTGGACTCATCGGGGATATTCAGGCTTCCATTTGTCTGTGTGATAAATCTGTTGAACTCTATCCCAGCTTGGTTGTTTCCCACAGGTCACCAATTGCGATGACATCTCCTGCCAGAAGAATCGGTCCATCGAATTACAGTAGAGAGCGTAGACCTTGGAGGCCGCTTCAACACCGACACGAGAATAAATTCGAAGGAAGTCGTTTGTACTTCAATAACCGTAGCTACTAGGGAGTGAAGGTCTGGGGTATTTAGCACGTGATGATTCACACCTCTCTTTACGCGGATTGCTGTTCCTCCACCCCTACCAGTTATTCTGTCGTTACGTTACAGAATGTAGTTGGGGAACCAGATTCGAGTTTCTCGCTTTAGGAATGTTTCTTGGAGATACAGAATATCTAATTTATAATCCAGCATAAATTGATTTATTTCTCCAGTATTAGAAAGCAGGGAATTTGCATTACCTCTAAGAAGAGAAATGTGATTCATGTGACTCATTATTGTGGTTTAACTGGAGTGAGGGTTGGAGAGAAAATTTCTTGAACCATTTGCGCCATCATGCTTTTCATTATGGGTTGAAATCGTGCTTGCATGATGCAAAGATTTGTTCCATGGGAAGTTGGTGTGGACCATTCAGAGGAATTTGAGGTTTTAGAGGTGTTTGCTGTGTGGTGGGCTTGTTTTGGATTTTGGCTGCAGCTATTTGGGCAAACGTCTTCCTTATATTTTCGGGTTTTTTGGACAACCACTGTAGCTAGTCGGCCTATATTGCTAGCCCTATATTGCAGTTTACAGATTGTAGCATACCTTCCTTCGGAGTTTTGCAGGCTGAGAAGTGGTCAAATTTATCAGATTTAACGCATCAGGGTTGCGCATAGCAGTTTCCGGCAGAATGAACAAATTTTTGAGAGTTATGGCATTAGGCTTGTCTGTTTCTTGGACGGTGGGCTTTGACTCTGTAGACAAGATTACAGACGGCGCATATATTCTATACTTTCGACTCTGTCCTTGGAAGGAGGACATTGACGAGTTTATAAGGACCAGAGCTAAGTTTGACGTGAAATATCTTAATTCGGTGAAAGCCTTGAGCCTCAAGGTATTCTTTTATTTCCGGGACTGATGGGCCAAGAGGGGCCTGAGATTTTTCCCCTCCCGAAGATAGTAAGTGTGGTATTGCGCCTATCGTTCCGTGAAAATCTTTGAAGTTTGTCGGTGGTCTTAGGTATTATTTGACTTCCGAGATAAACTCCGTTTGCTGTCTCAAATTGTATACATAATCTTTTCATGTCTTCTGCGAGGCTCGTCTATTTCTGTTGCAGGATGATAAGTACCATTGGTGGAGTTTTGTCGGTTAGTTCTGGTGTATTGGAGGAGGTTGGGCTTGTGGGTTTTGGATGGGGAGTCTTGGGTTTCGGCGAGCTAGTGGTCAAAAAGTGCGACAGGATAACTATTGGTTTTAGGGGTGGTAGCACTGGGAACTTTTCGTCCCATTCTATCTCTTCAGAACCGGGTTTCTCTTCTTTTTGTATGTCCTCTTCTCCTTTTACTTTGTGTTCTGAGAATACAGAGGTCGTTTCATTTTATTCATGTTTTTTTCTTTTAACCTTGATTTTTGTTTTTGAGCTGTTCGAGCTCCCTCATAAGCTCGTCAGCAACAACCTTCTGGAGTTGCAGAATTAGCACTAACATAATCGTAAAACTTGAAGATCTTTTATATTATCTATATACTTAGCTTGCACAAATCAGATAAGTAAGTTCCCAGACCCTTAGACTGTTTAGCCCTCAGATTGAGTGTCTTTGAAAACGCAAGTATTAAGTTAAGCTTCTTTGTTTATTAATTATACATCTGATTTGCTGAAATCAGCATTTTCGCAAGTGTTTGGTATCATAACTTTCAATCATATGCTTTTAGCGTGCTTTTAAAGAAACCATGTTAAAGCGTGATTACTTCTGTGCACATCCAAGGTTGAAAATCATATGAAGCGTAAACGACTTTGTTGTACTTCATTGCTTAAAAAATGCTTCAGCAACACATTTTGAGGCCAATTTCCCATTGGGAAGAATTCGTACAAATTACGTTAAGATAGCAGAATATACTGTCAAAATTATCGATAATGATATCAAACAACATTTTCTTTGATTAATCTTCGGTGCTAAATGCACCTGTTTCATTCTAACTTGCAAGGAAACAATTTCTATTTCTTCCCTTTCATTGCAGTTTAACTGGATTAGAGCTGTCAATTTTTAGGGGGGTTCTCATGAACGGATTTCAAAATACTTCTATTTCAATTTTAAAAATATTTATCCGAATACTTTCATAATGATCCCCAAATAAATGTTTGTATTTCTCTGATAGCAATAAACCGAAATGAGTTAATAACGAAAAAAAGTATCATTTACCGGAACTGTCTCAGGTGCTGTGTTGTTGTCTTAATGTTGAAAACAAAACTCTATAATTGGATACCTGCCATCAGTCATATTGACAGCTTGAAAATTTCATCTGAATTAGAATAATCCAAGTGACATGCACCTGTCTATTGAGACTGGTTCCTCTCACTTGCACGACAGCTTCAAAATTTTGCGAAATCTTTCATAATAAATGCTAAGAAAACAGAGCATACCCAAAAATAGACAGAACTTCAAATCAGGCTCCGTTCGCAACCAACGAAATATGCTAGACAGCTTAATATTGTTCGGTAAATAAAACATTCTCCCTTGAAAATATACACAAATATATGACAGGAACAGATGTTATATTAACTTTGGAAACAACAAGTGCTTCTGATCTTTCGCTGAAAATAAGGGACATTGCTATGTGGGCGACATGGTGAGGAAATAAGAAAAAGAAAAAAAAGTAAAAAGCTACACATCCTTAAAGAAATATTGTAGGGAACATATGCACATGTTCCGCATTCAGGCCAAGTATACAAATTCAAATATAAGGAACGGTTCGAACAAATTGGAAAATGTAACGTGACACCCAGAGTTTATTTGATAACAGTTTTATTGAAATCTGAACGAAAAGAAATGTCATGTGTCATTTACTGCTGTCGACTGTCAAAACTTTGATATGTGAAAACGTATGAAATTATTTATCGGGAATTTTTGTTTTCAGTTTCTAAAATATGCAAACAAAACATTTTCTTGCATAACAAAAAAGCGTGTTATTGTATGTAGGTAATGAATAACCTATATTTCGTTAACTTAAAAATAATGAAGGAAGAAGGACTACATTACTACTAAATCTAAACATCGATTTCCCGTTTTTTTTAAGAATCGCTTTTCATAATTTAAAAAAAAATGTTTTTAATATTGTTTGGATCTTTGAACGCAATAGCGTCTTCTTAATTACCTCCTATTTCGCATCACAGATACCACGGTTAGGGTTGAATTACTCGTGGTTCGGATAAAAGTCGTTTAACAATATCTGATATCCAACCGCGACGTCCATTGTAATGTATTTAACCTCACAACATAGTATATCATAATTCAGATTTGCCCGCCTGCACGCATAAGCCATCTATCAAAATTCAGGATATCCTGAGTTAATTGGACGGTGCTAGCAAGCAGGCGAGGTGGATTGTAGGTGAAAATATAATCCGACCATGGCTACTTTTTAATTAATGATTAAAATTTATAGCCTGCAAAGAAACTGCAAAGGTACTGCCGGCAGAGGAGCAATAAATTCCAAATGAGTTCTTCTTTCTATACGGCAGTGCATTCTCCACCGTTATTACTTGACGGAGATTAAATTAATTACTGGTTGTCGGAAAAATTGATTTTTCCGAATTCGTTCATGTAAATGTGATATTCCAGCGTTGGTAGTGAAATGGAAGGAGCTGCAATTATAATCAGTTGTTGCGCAAATGATGAGGACCATAATTCATCGGATAAATTTTTCACTTGCAGCCGTGATGTAGAAAATCCAAGGTCAGTATGATCTGGTAAGTTTTCTTCATGTTGGGGCACATTTAATGGCATTGGTTGGGTAATGACTTTTGACGAATTGCAATACGCTTCCAGAATATATCTATTTCGATGAAATATTTCACTCATTTGTCATCACATGTAATTTGAATTTTATTTAATTCAGTGAAGTGTAACTCGCAGGAGACTCCGAAGTCTCGAACTTTGCTGCGTGTTTGGCCAAAGTGCGTTGGGTCATTGGAAAGGTTCAGGCTTGTACTCATTCATGCTTGTAATGAAGCTGTTTAGTTCAGTCCCAGCTTGATTACTTCTCACAGCACCTCAATGCATACGCAAGGCCTTGAAGTCTCCTATAACAAAAAGCGTTTCGTTACCTTTCATTTCGTTGCCTTAAATTTCGAATAAGGTGTATAGGGCTTTTTCAAAGGGTATACTTTCAGATTTATTGTACATCGAAGACTACTCGGCGAGCGATCACCAGTAGAATGCGAAATTGGCAAACATGCTTCTCGACACGTAGCAACCCCACCTTCAACTATAGTTGTGAACATTCCTAAAATAGATGTTGACGCGTTTGCCGCAGTCCTAATGGGCGGTGAAACCATGACTTGGACGAGAGGAGTCTCAGCTGAAAGCACAGTGAACTCCACCATGAGACTCATCAAGTCTGCGTGCAACAGCTCTATGTCTAGGCGACGACCATCTGTGCATCCCATCCCCACCAACGTCTCAGACGGAGTAAGTCTGGCAGAATGCCCAATTTTTAGTACCATCGAGCTGGACGGTGCGGTGAAATTATTAAAAACTAAATAGACTACGGGGCCAGACGGTATCCCAGCGGAAGTGGTGGAGCTTGCACATCAACTTAGCCCTGACATATTGATTAGCACATTCAACGCCTGCTTACAGCAGGGCGTGTTCTCAAATTGCTGGAAAGAAGCGAGGCTTGTGTTGATCAACAAGGGGAAGGAGAATTCGGAGCACCCATCTTCATACCGGCCCCTATGTATGTTGAACGCCGCCGGGGAAGTGCTTGACAGGTTCATCAGAGAGAGAGACTTGGGAAGGCTGACCCAGCTGCTGGGGATCTATCTCCTCAGCAATACAGCTTCCAGGCTGGTCGATCCACGATCGGTGCAAAAACAGAGGTGCTGAATGCGGTCCAGCAGGCAGAAGCCCACAATCACCACTCCAGACTAATTGCGCCATTTGTAACACTTGACGTGAGGAATGCCTTCAATTCTGCTAGATGGGCAAATATTCTTTGTGTTCTGTAATATTTCAGGGTTCCGAAGTATCTTACGCGGATATCGAAGGACTACCTCAAAGGCTGGAAGCTCGTCTATGACACATGGGGGGGGGGGGGGGGTCGACGAAGAAGGAAAATTGAAAAGACCGAGGTTGTCATACTGACCAAGAAACGCATCCTTCGTGTGATTTCCGTTCGCGTACGAGAAACAATCATCGAGTCAAAGGAATCAATAAAATACCTTGGCTTGATGATTGACTCGCAAATGATCTTCTTCGAACAGATTCAAACGACAGCAGATAAGGCTGCTGTGGGAGTGTCAGCTCTCAGTCGCCATATAGCCAACACGGGGGACCAACCTCAAGTAAGAAACAGCTACTTATGAGTACAATGGAGTCAGTTGTCTTTTATGGCTCTGAAGTCTGGGCTGATGCTATAAGTAAAGAGTCGCACCGAGGGCGTCTGGCACAGGTGCAGAGGGAAAGAACTTTGCGGATAGCGGCTGTATAGCACACTGTCTCTGAAGCAGCAGCGCTAGTTATCTCGAGAATGGTTCCTGTTATGCTACTCGCGAAAGAACGAAAGCGAATGCACCTACGTAGGAGGGAGTCGTCGAGAAAAGTTGTCAGCCGAAAGGAAAATAGAAGGACCCTAACTTTGTGGCAGCAATCATGGGTAAGTGAAACGTGAGGCAGATGGACGGCATGCCTCATCAGTGACTTAGGGCCGTGGTTCTGCAGAATGCATCATGAGACTGGTAATTATCTCACACAACTGCTCAGTGGCCACAGATATTTTTAGTCTTACCTGTATAAGATGGGAAAATCACCGTCCTCAGCTTGCGTGTTCTGCCCGGGGATGACAGGCGACGCCTGCCACACGTTCTCTGTTTGCGGAAGGTGGACAAGAAGTCATTTGCATCTCTAGGAGAAAATAGGCTTGCCCTCTCCAGAAAACGTAACGGAAAAGATGATGGAGTCAAAAGACAATTGGAACTGCATGTCGCATTACGTACGGACAGTTCTTCTTATGAAGAACTTCCTCTCCCTTCTTCTTATGAAGAAGGGAATCATGGACTGCTTGGCGGTGCAGACGGTAGGAGGATCTCTCCTCTTCATTCCCATCCATCCCTGTTGAAATAGGGATTTCACATAACCAAAAGGCGCCGCTAGGCGACGATTAATGAGACCTAGATCGAAGTAATGAGACAAACAGTTCAAGGCTAGGTTTTCGGTGTGACAGTGCAGGTATTTAGTCTAGTTGCCTCCGGGAGTCCGACACTCAGGGCGTAAATAGCCTTCACCTCCCAACAATTAAAAAAAAGCAAGGAATCAGCATTCCATGTGAATAAAAGCTTGTGACTAAATTGATTCATTAGTGTTTAAGTGTGTTGACTTGTGCCAACATGTGCAAACATGGTTTAGACTACTTACGACATCAACATTACATTACATCACCAGTTGAAACTGTAATTCCATGTTGGCCAAAAAAGCCCCATGAATAAACCCTTGAAGGTGTGAATGATTGTGAGTGGTTATGCATTTGACTGTGTTCATTTGTTTGAGAGGCGGTGGAAGGTTTTGCTCTTGCTTACTTTGTTTTGGGCAGCGATCCGTGTAGAGATTTTCTTTTTATTTTTGAGGGTCCTCGAGCAGCTTCCATAGCTTGTGGAATGTTTTCCACCACATTCAACGTCCACGTTCAACATTACAAGATGTGTAGCGATATAGACCGTCATATTTTACACATCACGTAGAAGTGGTAGCGTTTGTTAGCTGTTACAAATCATCGAAACTTCGACAAAATAAAACAAAATCAGCAAAAGAAAACATTGCAGTCATAGCTCCGGCAAGTGAATAAAATCACTAAGAATTCCAATGATTCGTTTTGATAATAAACTGAGAGAACATTGAGAACATTGAGAACATTCAAATTAGATTTCTTTAGTATTTAGCCGCGAAGAAAGGCAGTAGCAAAATGTCTTTCGCAGATATATGGCACGTAATAGACAAAAAATTTGAACAAGCTCAAGAACGAATAAGGTACAGTTACGAGCTGTATGAACTCATCGATCATGCAGATGTTTCTCACAAGTTACAATAGACTGGCCATGTGCAACCATTGAACAACAAACCTAGCAAGTACTCGCAGGCATAACTGAGTAATCAACACATGTATAAATGTCCAGGATGAGCTGATCAGACTCGATTGACAAGGAGAGTGAATGTCTGTCTGGATTTCTCAGTAGAAAAACGCGGTCAAAAAACCGCAACAGATGAAGGTGTCATGCACGGAAAGCTAAGACCCCAGAAGGGGCAGTACTGTCATAATCACGAAGACGTCAAACAGAATGGAAAATTAATTTTAAAAATATTCCGAGGTAACAGTTCAGCCTCAATGGCCACAAATAGAATTTTAGGCTTAGGAAATCAATTTTAGCAACTTCCAGTCATTTACACTAGATAGGAAAATATTAAATGAAAAATTAAATAAAAATAAATTATGAGGAGATGCATGAAAATGTCATCTAATAACGAACCGAATTAAGCCTGCGTGTTTTAGAAATTAATATATTTGGATGGAGAATCATGTTTGAAATATCATAAAGAAAATGATTGCGTTTTGTGTACAAACTCAATTCCGCTCGCAATGACAGTGTTCTAAATAAACGAACTTCGACTTAATTAACCTAACCTAACCTCGTTCACTGGCGATAAAAAAATCTTGCTGGAATATTAAAAATTCAATCTTCAATACTAAAGCTAAAAGAGTCTAGACACAGAGTAAGCATCAAACAGTGAAAACACTCCCAGGCAGCTTACGGCAGAAGAAGATAGGATGAACAAAACTTGATTTATATTTCTGCCTGGTTTTGACTCAAAAACATTGAAAGTGCCACTCTTCTTAAACCGTTCCGATCCCTGTAGAATAGAGCCCAACGGTGGATTTGCTGAATACCATTGTGCATTAGGAACACGGACATACGCGAGGAATTACTACTAGAGACAATAGAGGAGTATATACGGAGCAGAGCACTGAAATCATTTGACAAGATAGCTAAAATTTCTATCTGTACCATAGAAATCCTTAAAATCCTCTTACGTTTTCTATTGTGTAGGCGGCGTAAAGATATAAAATAAGTCTAAGGAAAAAAAAGTCTCAGTCTATTGAACTTTCGGAAAAAATTTTCAATCAATATGATTCACTTGTTTGTTATGACCAACTACCTTTAAGAAAAAAGAGAAAGTGAATAAAGCATAAAGTAAATAAAGAAGGATAAAAAGTGAACGAAGTAAAAAGGATAAAGGACATATAGAATAGAAAATAAAGTTTAAGAAAAGAGAATTAAAGAAATGCAGAAGAAAAAAGTGAAGAAGAAGAAAAAAGAATAGAGGATAAAGTAAATATAGGAGAAGAAAAGAAAGTGAAGAGCAAGATAGATTAAAGGAAAGAAAAATAAACGGACCAGCACATGCTTTGAGTACAACTGTAATAATTTTTATCATACTGATCAGCGGATGATGCAGAATTTAATCCGAGCTTTTCGGAACGTGAATAATGTCTGTTGGTGGTGACTGATATTCAAAATGTGTTGAAGACATATTAATTTGCTCATCAAAGGACGGAGATCTCTTCTGGCGGATGCCAGTAAGTTTTATTCGAGGGAACACAATTCAATACCTTCGAATTCCAGACGAACTAAAAGAGATAGTAAAAGAAGACGCTCAGGTGAAGTTTCAAAATCGAGCTGACATGAAAACTTGTGTTGGAGGCAGCATAAGGGATCAAAATCAACTCAGCAGGACAAATTCTTGTAAATTGACTTTTTATACATACTTACTTTTACATGAGTATTTTTTATATATAATTTGTATAAAATTTGTTTCTTTTGTATAGAATAAATCATTAAGATTTTTCCGGGTGTGTATGTGTGATATGCAAGGATCAGGGCTTTCATAATGTCGTAAACTGTTCAGGAAAGACATTTTCACAAATGTTCATACGTCAAAAAGTTGAATGCTCTTTATTCTCAAGTTCACTGTGTCCTGACACTTACAAAAGTTTCGAGAAAAGGGTACCACTGATCGCTAAGAATAATTTGGATAACGAAGGAAAACTTTGCCCTTTGAAATTATCGTCATTACTTTGCAACGTCGTTGAAACCGACTTCAGTTTTCAGTGTACATCGGGAAAGATCCAAATCTAGCAACATGGAGGGAAAATTCATCAAGATTGGTGACAAATAGCCTCATAAATGTTATGTTCCTTGCGTTGCAACCTGTCGATAAACCAGACCCTACTTGAAGTCAGTTAGAAACATTTGACCAAGCAAGCAAGCTTGAGCTTCAGCAACGAGTAAGATTCGCGATAATCAATGTCTTTCGTTTCTGATAGATTTTCTCACACTAACGTCTGCCCCTATGCTCCTATATAATACAAGGTTTGCCACAAAAGTTCCCGGACTGGTCAGGAATAAAGAAAATCGGTGGTGGCATCTTTAAGATCTATTCGACATTTCATCTAACATGCATCATAGACGATGTGGCAAAATTTCATGACATTTGAATGAATAGAACCCACGTTATTGCGCTCCAAGTGACAGTACTTTTGTATCATCGGTCGAAAAATGAATTTTGAACAAAGAGTGAATATAAAATTCTATTTTAAACTAGGTAAAACGGCGGCGCAGATACATCAAATGATGCAAAATGCTTATGGTAGTGAGTGTTTATCCCGTACCTCTCTCTTCGAGTAGTTGAACGTTTTAAAAAAGGCCAGGATGTGCTCGATGACGACGAATGTTCTAGCCGTCCAAGATCAGTTGTAAACGAAATGAAAGTTGAATTTTTGCGTGAATTTATTAAAAATGAGTCAAAATCTTAGCTGAGTTCCATGGGAATTGAGCTTAATATGTCCCGTGAATCGATTCATCGTATTTTGACAGAGCACTTGGGCCTCACAACGATTTGTGCACGATTCGTTCCTCACAAGCTGACCAATGACCAAAAATTGCTCGCATTCACCATTGCAAAGGCTTCATTAAGGAAGAGAAAAAGAACCTAAACTACCGAAAATCCATTATAACGGGTGACGAGACGTGGTGTTATCAATATGATCCCAAAACTAAGCGACAAAATGCCAAATGGCGACATCCGGATGACCCAAAACCCAAAAAATCGCGTTTGGAGAACTCAAAAGTCAAATCAATGTTGATTTGTTTTTACGATTCCAAGGGAGTTGTCCACAAAGAGTTCATTCCACAAGGCGAAACGGTTAATGCTATGTTTGATGTTGGTGTTATGAAGCGTTTGCTTTCCTGAATACGTCGTATTTGGCCAGAATAACGAGAGTGTGGAAGTTGGCATTTGTTACATGATAATACGCCGGCTCATCGTTCAACGCTTGTGACTGATTTTTTTATAAAAAATGGCATTCTTGCCATCAACCACTCGCCGTATTCGCCTGATTTGGCCCCATGTGACTTTTTCCTGTTCGGAAAATTACATTTGGCCATGAAAAGAAAACGTTTTGTGTACATTGAACACATCCAAACGTCGATGCCCGCCATCCTGATATCAAAGAATGACATAAAAAGTTCTTTTGACACGCTGATAGACCATGTTAAGCGGTCTAGAAAGGCTGAAGGGAACTGCTTTAAAATCATTCGTAGTTTTTTTTTATTCTTGACCAGTCCGGCAACTTTTGAGACACACCTTATAGTTTTTAATAAATCCTTTTCCTCTCGGAACCATATCATGATGTATCAATCATTGGATACCGTGAAAAAGCAATGAACATTCCTGTCATTCCTGCTTTGGTTTCGTTTTTCCAATTTTGACGTCCTTCCTCGGCCATACCGATGCTTGCTGAATCTTTTGCTATCTAACTCGTAGAGCTTTGTTCTTACCTCAGTCAGTCAATTCTATGTTAATTTTGATCCCACCTCTATATGAAAGTGGGATCCGAATTGACGTGAGGCTAAATGTTCACATCGTCCTGTTTATGGTAATTCTTTATCAGAAAATTAAATGTTCTTTGAATAATCCTACAAACATCATGCGTAAACCACAAACTTTTAAACTTTCGAGAATATATTTTGAATACTTTTGAGTAGCTTGTCTAATTTGTACGTTGCTTTCTCGGTGTTTGTCGCTTTTGTCCATGCATCTTCTTCTTTCCTACGCTTCTGGGGTCTTTTGAACAATTCTTATCTATTCCACCAGGCCTTTGTTGTATCCTTTTTCTGGAATTTTTTATATTGTGTTGACTTCTTGTTTTTTGCTTCATCAGTTAGAGATGTCTCCTCAAGTCTTGTAATTTGTTGCCTTATTGCTGCGTTTTCGTGCTGTTAGGGTTGGTTGGACGAATTATGTATTACTGTGTCTGTGGGTTGTTTGATATGTTCTTATCCTTTTTATTACGTCAAGGCACTCTATTTTTCCATGCTTTTTTTTCATTGTGAAGTTTCGTAGTTTTTCGTCTTTATTTTTATTATTTCGTCCAGATGTCGCGCAAAAAAATCACTCCAAAGCAAATTGGTACTTCCTCCATTAATTGCTGTCCTAGGTTTTGTTTTAAGACTTCAATGAGGATCAGTAATGTTGGAGTACTCATTCCTATGCCATTTGCTTGGGTATAAATATTGTTGCTGAATCCCAAGTAATTTTGTTCCTTGTTACTTTCATGGTCTTTGTGAGCTGTGAAGAAAATTCCTTCTCCTTGTTGAGTAGTGATTTTGATAGGATTAATGGGTATAAAGTCATACCAGGTAATGACAGCAGAGAAAGGAGCGGGAAATCAAATCAAAATCGAAGAAAAAGACATCTTATTGCATGAAAGGATCCCTACTTTCTTGTCTAGGCGATGGACCTATAAATAATTACACATTAGACTAATAAACTCAGGACGAAACCATACACCGAAGATGTCGAACAAACACTGCCGAAACGCGTATGCGTACAATAAGAGGAAATAAACTGGGAACGACGGAACATTCCTCGTAGGACACAACAATTTTCAATCCTTGTTGAACAGCAATTTGAATATAGCTTGAATGAAATTAGTTGAAAACTTGACTTGCCAGTCCCGCGTCCCTATACCACAGAAAGTAAATTTTTCTTATTTTTAAAGACGTTAACGTCTTTATAATCCTTTCTAATACAATATCATACTTTTTTTGTATTGAAACTCTTGTTTTATTTTTATAAATCTACAAATACATACATGGGCTTCAAGCTATATCTTTATAATCTAAAATATAATCAAGTAGGCATCCGATAGATTGTCACTTGGCATTATCCTGATATAATAGGCGTTTTTTCAGCTGCATGAGAAGTTTCGATAGTTGTTGTCTACGTTGACAGTTGAAAATGTCAAACTGAATCGTTTAATGCCAGAACAACGCTTTCAACTTGTGGAAATTTAATTTGAAAAAAATCTGGTCGCGAAGTTCATGGAGCACTACGTCGAAAGTGAGCAAGCAATTCGAGCAGTTATTGATTATTGACTGATCCATCAACAAAAGAGAGAAATGTGCGTACCGAAGGGACTATTGCTGCTGTAGCGTGAAGCCAATGCTTTTTTTTGAAGAAGACGCCAAAATTTCGATTCATCGCCGTTCTGAACTTGTTGGTGTTTGTCGTTTGACTACATGGATAACTTTACGTAAGTATCATAGCTTATGTGCCTATAATATACAGTTCGCGCAAAAATTAAAGCCAAATAATCTACGTCACATGTTTGCTGGTTGGGCTAATTTGAAACTGGCCAAAGTAGCATTTTAACCGAAGTATTGAGCTTAGGGACGAAGCTCATTTCTGCTTAAATGGCTTCATCAGTACGGGAAATTGCCGTTTATGCAGCGAAGAAAATTCTTGAGCCATTAACGAATTACCATTACATCCAGTAAAATTGACTGTTTGGTGCGGTTTACACGCTGGTGGCATCACTAGTCCTTATTTCTTTCGACATGAGGATGGAGCTGCCGTTAAGGTGATCCAGCCATGCTAACGGATTTTTAGTTTCGAAAAACAGTCAGTTAAACATCGACGACATTTGGTTCCAACAAATTGCGCAACATGCCATACAGTGATCCTGTGAACTGGCCCGCTCCTCCATGCGACTGACACCTCTCGATTGCTGTTAATGGGGCTACGTGAAGTCATTGGCTAATGCTAACAAACCAGCAGCTCTTTAAGCATTGAAAGTCAACATTCAAGCCGACATTGACGCCGTACGGCCAGATTTATTGGAAAAAGAAGTGACAAATTGGGCTGATCAAATAGACTTTGTAACTCGTAGCCGTGACGCACATATGCTGAAAATCTTATTTAAAAAAAATGCCATGAAATTTTATATCCCTGATTATAATAATGAATTATTCATTCCCACAATATTTCTGTCATGGTTTATTATTTAAAGTTCTTAAGCTCTCAAAAAGTACACTCACAAGATATCAAATATTTTTTTAATATTTAGGATTTTCATTAGTGCACACGTTTACGACGTTTGGTTACACTTATTTGATTCATGTGAGAGTAAAGCGAGTTTTAAAGTACACTATTGCCGAATAAACAGACACAGAACATTGACATTATATGGCTGCTTGAATATATGCAGACAGGCAAGTACTAAATTTCCAAGGACTAGTCAGTCACCGTAGAGCCGTTAAAGCACGTTACATATACAACATGGCAGGGCATTATGTATTCTAACTTTTATGAGACCACCATTTTAATTGCCTGGAAAGGAATATTGGAACTTTTAACGTTTTGTGCGACGTTACAGCATGGTATTGTAGATTTGCGAGGCATGACATGAATACGAAATTTTCTGATGTGAAAAATCGCGTTGACGCTCATCTGCTAGATGTCGATAAATGACATTTTTCGACAATTGCTTTCGACTCAAGAACAATCCATTGCAGATGGAAATTGTTCTCAATGAAAGCCTTCGATCTAATGCAAAATTTTCTGGTTTTATGGCTTGTCAGATCTGTATTCATACATTTTGTATTACTCTACTTCGAAGAATATCCTTTGTGCTGTTTAACTTCGGATCAAATTACATGGTATTGTTGCTCACATCAATGAAATGTAGAAGGTTAAAATACATAAAAGGCTGACCTTAAATATGGAGGTCAAAGTAAAATATCGTGAAGTTATTATGGATTTATGAATAGGTCGAAAGACAAATTAACTAGTCAATAAAAACCAAACAGCTTGGAGACGTGGTAGACCTCTCAAAAAGACTATGTTTTTCGTGTTTTTCGAGGTCAACAAAAGTGTGCATGTTATCCTCTTTTAAAGTGTTTTGAAGTCTTTTGAGTATTTTGTATTTTAGAGGAATACAAGAGAGATTTCTTATGAAAGTCTAAGGACGAAAGCTTACTGAGCTTTGTGTAACACCTCCGTACTGGATAATGTTTGCTGGTATCGTCTCAGGGAAAACTGAAATAGATCAAAAATTAAGAAAATTCTTCAAAAAGGAGCATGCTTCACGCAGAATACCATAAAATCTTTGAGGAGAAACATTCAAAAATCTACGAAACTATAGAACCATCGCTTATGGGTTGATTAGTCAAACCCAGTCCATAAAAATAACCGGGAACAAAGTTTTGCACTTGAGCCAACCAGCGGGAATTTAATATCACGGTTGCAAATAGCTGAGTGATTTCCAAGGGCTTAGACAGCCAACAGGATATCTAATTTTACAGAAAGTGGCCTTTTGTCTTACCAAAACCCAATCCGAAAACACGAACTCGTACCTTTGTTTTCCAGTCTTATAAAAACCGCCGCCGCTGATTTCGAGTTTTCATTGAATGAAGAAATGAAAGTAGTTTACTTTAAAAAATACAGAAGCGGCAACAAACAACCATAATGGAAGAATGCAAATACTCTCGGACAGTAAGTCGGCACTGCAGGCGCTTGCCTCTAACCGCACAACTATCAGTTTCACAACTGGTGCAGGATTGTAGGAGGGCTCTCAAACCCGCAAAAACACGAGTAAATGTAAAACTGACATGGGTCCCTGGATACAGCGGTGTAGAGGGAAACGAAAGAGCGGATGAGCTAGCGAGAACTAGATCAGCCGATGAAAACGCCACTAGAATAGACATAATTAAAATGCCTTTAGCAACGGTAATAACGGAACTAGACGAAATCCTCTGGAAAGAGACAGATACGGCTTGGAATGACAGGAACGACTGCAAGATAAGCCTCACCCTAATAAAACGAGGACAAAACAACTGTTGGCGAAAAACAGAAATGGCGTTAGTACATTGGTGGCAGTATTAACGGGCCATAATCTTCTAGATCTTCTTCTTCTACGAATAGGAATCCAAATGGATAACACCTGCCGAGCTTGCGGCAAGGAGGAAGAAATTATAAAATAAGTCCTCCTAGATTGCCCGAGTCTGGCCAACAAACGCCTTACTTGGCTGAGGTGTACTGGCGTAACAGAATTGGAATATTTGGCGACCACAGAACTAGGGGAACTCCTTAGCTTCAGTAAGACGACAGGATGGACCATCTGTAAACAATAGTACTACACATGGAAGGTAAGGGCCGATTCTGACCTCTGCTATTTTCCAGCAAGTGGACCCCAATACAAATCATAATAATAATAATAATAATAATAATTACCTCAAAAAATCGTTTTATTTTTTTCCAATTTCCTATACCTTTAAAACTGACAATAACAATGAATGAAATGACTCCTTAAATATTTTAGTGACAGTTGGAAAATTTGGTATTCTGTAATTATTAGAAGCGAACGTGCCATATAGTTTTTTTTTTCCAGTGTTCTAACGGCTACGGGTAGAATATCGTCTTTTGTGTTTCTCTTCTTAGTATGATAACGAATTTATTTTATTATAAAATTTGCGACTGTACCATATGCTCTCAGTGTCTTTCTAAACGTCGATAAGTACAGATGTGTTTCGCCAACATAAAAGGCAGTATAATTTCGAAGCCAAAAAAAACGAGGACATTTCGTGAACCATTACATTCATATACCGCCATTACTTGGCGGTGATCAGCATACCACTGAAAAGTATTTTATCAACTAATACCGGGTCTTAACGTGACATTATAATTTTAGTTATTGCATGCTTGTAGTCTCAACTGTTTTTAACGCGCTATTGAGCACACTAAAGTGTAAAAAGTGTGAAAAAAATGTTTAGTTTCATAGAGGAAATATGCAAGATGGATTAACTGGTTCATTTTCATGCTGAAACGCGTGTTATACGTAGGCAAACGCATGTTTCGGAACCCTTAAAGATGTCCAAAAGAGGTTAAAAAAAATAAATAAATTATGAGAGCTAAAGAAAAGACGAAACAGAGAGAAAAAGCGTAGTAAATCGAAGTAGCATCTAACCTTAAAAAAAATTCACAAAAATGAAAACTTGATGCATCACTGCCGAAGAAAAAGTCATGAAGGAAATCTAAGTCAACTAATGTTTGGCGTAAAAACGGTATCCTGATAATGTACCTAAAATAAAAAGAGGTTAGTGGGTCGCCTTTTACTATCTCATTTCGATCGACGAAGTTCTGCAACATCAGTTACATTTTGTGAAACCGATGTTTGAAGAATTAACTAACGATGAATTGCTCACTCGATGCCTGAGTAAAAACTACGCAAAACAAAAATTAGTGTTACAACAATACTCTTTTGGTCATAGTGCCAAAACATATGTTTGTTGGCATGGATGCTGTGAAACTTGATGTACGAATTTCACTATCCATACTTGAGCCAAGCCATGTATCCCTATTGAATTAGAGATAGAGATCATGGGCTGCAAAATCAGCACAACAACCTAGAATTATGTGCTCCAGAAGGACGAGAAGGGGATTATGATGGCTGAAAAGACGACGTCGATGGCTATAATAGAAGCCTGTTATGATAGCAATTAAACCAAACAAATGGAAGAGTAAGCATACTTTGATAAGCACTTCACTTTCATATTGTCAAGTAATAAAACTGTAATGAATTGTAGGTTAAATGTCTCGATCTTGAGTAAAAAATTCAGTAAAAGTTGTGAAAAGCAATGGGTTCTCTCAAACTGTCATTTGTCAAACACGAGAATCCACCACAATTTTGTCAAAAAAGGGGAAACATTTTTTTTTCAAGGAACATAACGAAAAAAATGGAAAATTTGAAGTATTATTCATTATCCATTATTTTGGCGAATCACGTTGCGTATTCATTTATATAATGTGTATGCATTATATGTATGATGCGAATGATCAAAGCAACAAACAAATTATTTGGCAAAATCTTTCGTCATTTTCAACCGGATATTGCCGGCACATAAAATTTGTATTTATTTTCAATATAAACTGCGAGGTCTAACCCCAGTCCCCCAGAAGCTCATTTTGAAAAAGACAGTTAAAACAGAATTTCGTTCATTAGCAATATTACTTCTGTATTCATGTATCTGGTTCTTTGAGTACCTCCTCCACATTTCGTATCGTTACTATTGAAAAACATGATTTTTTCATGTTGAACGAAAGTAGCAGGAAGAAAGTAACTAATTCAGGAAGAGTGTCAGTGTGGACTGGGTATTTTACTTAGTATGCCTAAACAATAAGCTGCGAATACGAATGACGGAAATATAGCCAAGGAATTTTTCCTTTGCTCACATGTTTACATCTTTGCTTATCTAACAATCCTCGATGAAGTTCAGTATGACCTTTGTTCAAATATTTCATCCGCTTCTTGGTTAGGCTACTGCTTGGCCTGATGAATTTCCCCCGTTGTAAGGTGGCTGCATCAATGAATTTTCTGCATCCATTCATTTGGATGCTTGTCAAGGCTGTTGTAGTACCGAAACGCCAAGTGTTTTATTCTGCTTGGGAGTTGCTCGAGCTTAGCTTCTTCGTATAATTTTTCACTGCGATAGTGGCGTGTTGTTCGAGGATTCAAGTAGAGTCCAGTACAAGCTCGTAGCACTTTTCGCTCCAACTTTGCTGCTTCTCCCATAGCTGTTTTGGAATATGTCAACCAAATTGGTGCAGCGTAGGTGATAATCGGTCTGACCGATTTTTTTATATAAGATTGACATTGCTTTGGTGGATAGCCTTGCTTGCTCACGGAGAAGAAACTGAATGCGGGAGTATGAACTGTAGGCTTTTCTGTTGCTGTTTCAAAGATGAGGTTTAGATTGGGGGAACAGCAGATGGTTGCTTCTCTTATTTTTAAAGCGGATTTCTTGCACTTTTGTGTTATGAAATTGTGCCCAAAAGTTCTTGTGAGGATTTTTTAATAATGTCAATTGGGTTTTTTGAGTATCTATTTTTATACCCCATTCAACAAAGTACTTGTAGCTTCACATTGTAATTTTCAACTGACTGAACGGCTTTTACTGGGTTAATTTGGGACGAGTAGATTAGGGTGTCGTCAGCAAATTGGATGATTTTGGTGTTTTCTTCTACTGACGGAATTGCAATATCTGCTGTGTATATATTATACAATACAAGAAATGTCACTGAACTTTTTCCCTGAACGGAGACATAGAAGGCCCTATTACAGAATAAGCTAATGGTAATTCTAGCCGCTTTATCGGGGAACCCTAGTTGTATCAATTTAAAGATTAGTCCGTCATGTCATACATTGTCGGAGGCCTTTTTCTAAGTCGAGAGGCAAGCAGCTATGGGAACGTTTCTAGAATAGAGATTTGATAAGATATCGGCATGAAGGCAAGAAAATGCATTCAATGTGCCGTGTTCAGGCTTAAATCCGAATTGGTGCTCTGGGATTGATCGTTCTTGTTCACGGTGTCCAGTTAACATCTAGAGCCATACAAAGATTTTTCCAAAGTTGGAGAGCATGGAAAAGGGCCGGAAGCTCGAAGGAGAAAAATCTTTGCCAACTTTGTGAATTGGAAGAATGTTTGCAATTTTCCATTAATCAGGAAAGTCACCATTGTTTATTCAATTGTTGCAAATTATGGTTAAGAGCGTAACCATGGCGGGTGGAAGGTGTTAAAACTATATTTGGTATATTATCAGGCCCGCTAGACTTGTTAATATTTAGTGTTAGAATTAGCTGTGTCAATAGTTTTGAACTGATGAATTGTGATTGATCACGTGAGTGGTCTGCAGTATTGTCTGCAGAGAATACAGTGAGAGAAAAGGGATTGCCTTGGTTGCATTGAGAACAGACTTCAGAACAGTTTTGGAGTGAGTAGAGTTGGGTTCCGGTGGCTGATAGTTTTGTTGGCAAAGGAAATTTTCAGCGAAAATTTCAGCCGACGTGTTAGCTTGCTTTTCATTAACAATAAGCTTGCCGGCAGAGCGGTTCAATTTTCCAGTTAGAATATTGATTTCTTGCATATTGATTTAAAACATAATGGTGCCTCCTTTTATGTTTTGGAAACGTTCTATGAGTTGTTAAGTGGCATTTGTACATACCTACATTTGTTCCCATACCTATGACATACTTTTTTTAATTGTTCTCTCCATGGATGCCTAGCTTTAAGTGCATTACAGCGTCTTCAGGGCGGACGTTGTGCTTGAATTTAGATGGGTGGACGGTTTTAGAATCTCTGTCAATTGCTTGCTGAATGATAATTGCAGAAATATTAATAAGACTGCCAATTTCTCTTTCGCTCAGATTTCTGTCGGAAAAGATGATAAGTTTAAGCTTCAACCTGATGTCTTCCTGTAATTTAGACCAATTCGTATGCTTGAATGATAGAAAGCTGGTTGGGGTGGATTATAAAAGCTTGGCAAAGGATACGAGTTTGATGATCAGCTGGATTGCAAAATTATCGGACATACCCGTATGCGTAGTACAAGTAGCATTCGGTACAGAATAAAAAAAATTGTCCGACATCAGAAAATAATCCAGAATTGAAGAACTACTGGGTCTTGTTAGTGGGTTCGGAACGATAACCTCAAATCCAGCTAGTTGGTTGCTTGAGTGGAGCCAGTTATACAGGATTCTACCTTTGGGGCTTACTACCGAGTCTCCCCACTCGGTGTGCCTGCAGTTGAGATTTCGGGCAATGATTATATTTTGATACACCAATGTAAGGTTTTGGAGCACTGCAAGATCGAGTTTCAGATTTCCTGATATGTAAATAGAGATGATCAGGATTGACCTGGAGTCCTCTGTTTTAACCAAAGCCGCAACAAAGAAAAGCAAAGCAGAACAACAAGTGAGGCGTTTAATGCGAACTTCATCAAGGTCCCAGTGATTTTTTATTAAAAGAGCTGTAGCACTGAGTGCGTCGTCTCTTAGTATATTATACCATGTAAACTTTAGTATGTGTTGCTTTCTCAATCTTGTCTGCGAGATGCAACAAAAGGTTGCCTCATGGGAATCCAAGATTTTTTGGTCCGCTGCTCTCTGGTCGTGAGAGACCAATGATCGAGCGTTGAAAGCCAACACCTTCATTTCCATTACTCGAGCGACAAAATCAATTTGATCGACGTTAGCTTGTCCTCCTCAGACGTATTCAAGGCAATCACTGCCTTGATATCTTCGCTAACTTAATTTATACTAGCAGAAGACGGATTTAGATTAGGCTGTTGGTTTGGATTCACCGTTTCAGCATTTCTTCCGTTTCTTCAGCGATTGCTGCGAAGCTTACACCCGACTTAATCACGTGCAGAGCTGGCTTGCAAGATTGGCGCCTTGGTGCATTGTAGGGGCATTGACCGGTTTATTTTGGCGAGCCTGCATATCTTCATATGCTGGGCACCCGCGGTGGTTAGCAGGGTGTCCTTCTTGTCCACAGTTGCAGCACACAGGTGCTTCCGTTTGAGGCTTTGATAATTTTCCTCTATCATGAGAGGCGGTGCATTTAACACACCTGTGGATAATAGTGCAATTTTCTGCAACGTGACCATAATTTTGACAGTACCATTTCTCTGTTACGAATCCTTTCGCCCTGGATCCGTTGCCTCAGGATATATTTAATTTTGCGGACATGTTCCATGTCCTGGCTAGGTCCGAAATGAACCATGAAAAGATTGGATTGGGTAACTTTTTCGTTCTCATCGCTTTCGAGGAGCAATTTTCTTTCTCAAGGTGGAAGAAAATGCGAGACGGATTTGACTTCTATTGAACTCACTTCGGAAAGTTGTTCTTCTGTTCTGTTGTTTGGTTCTTCTTCTTCTTTTTTAAATACAATTTTTGGGTGAATCTTATTTATACTATAATAAAACGTCGACCATATTATCTCGATCATCTATATATATCATCCACATAACTTACCCAAGAGCTTGAAAGGAGTTCCCGTTTTCTTTAATCATCTTCTAATATGTCCATAAAGAGGTCACTAAGAAGAGGGGATAAGAGATTACCCATTGCTGCTTCTGGCATTACTTTCAATCACACATCGTCTAGCTAATTTAGTGTATAGTTTAGCTTTTCTTTGCCATTCTGAGGATGCTTCATATCCTGCAATCCATTCCTCAAATGTATATAGAGCTTCTTTGGTTGGGATGCTTGGGAATAGTGATTCTAGGTCGAATGAAACCGATATTTCATCTTCCTTGATTTGCCCTTGTTCATTTAGGCGTTCTACTACTCCTGAAGTCTTTTTTACTGTATTTTTACTGTCTTTAGCTAGATTTCTTTTGTCGAATCGGTGTGAAGAATAGTTGTGTAAAACCAATAGAGCAGGCGATTCTCTATTAGGGTTAACACACTTGCTGCACAAATATAACAAACTTGTAATTAGCAGTCTCACCGCTACAATTTCCAGCAGCGATGAAATCAGCAGAACCATCCGGATTGAAATTTATTTGGATTTACAAACTTATAACCGAGCCCAAAACTAATGGAACCTTATCAGTTTTACGTTCACCTGATGCCACTGAAGCGATATTTTGCTTTTCTTTAGCAGTGACTATATGATGGTTTGGTGGCAGGCGGTACGCCAGTATCATCTGCATGATGCTTGAAATTCGAATCAATCAATGACTTCCGATGCTCCACGATGAACCTCTGTTGAAACTTTGTGTTTCAGGTTTTTTTAATTTTATATTTAATGATGAAGTCATCGGCATGTGTCGGACTATTATTGTACCTTTTTCCTGAAAAATATGCAAGCTTAAGCAAATATTTTGTGAGACTATTTTCTTTTCCCTTTCTAATGACCGGGACCTTGGAGCGCCATTGTCAAACCTCATGTTCACTGAATCATTATTCATTCCTACGATAGATCCTAATAATGAATGATCCCTTGATTCAGACAATTTACATAATGGTCTATAAAAACCATTCTTATCTCATCATTCACTCTAAATCTCCTGCTCGCCCCATGAGCCCCAATAATTTAAGCAGCGATCAAATTTTTCTTTATGAGCATTCGCTGTGAAATCAAAAAGCCAAACTACTAAAGTAAAATTATAAGGTGGTGAGAAGTGCTTCCTGGTTGGTACTTCAAATGCAAAGGCTCCTTGAATCCCGTAAGAAATGAAATTGTAATAATTTGTTTCATTTGAATGGAGGAACTTACATCTAGCTTGCGAGTGATATTTCAGGCAAGATATGTGGACGCCATAATATTGTCAACGATCAAAAATAAAGAAGAGCAAATTCTAGAATACCTAAGCATAAAATTTTAAAATTTACAATGGAGACCGAAAAGGAGTGGCAAATAAATTACCTTGGCATAGCAATAAACAACAGGAAAATATCAAACGAATTCAAATACTAAATATATAGATAACCCACAGCCACAGACACAATAATACACAACTCGTCTTGCCATCCCCAACTGCATAAAAATAAGGCAATTAATAACAAGACTCGAGTAGACACCCCTAACAGACCAGGCCTACAGCATGAAATCAAACACGATACACACGATATCACACATGGAAAATCAACATACAAGGCGAAGTAATTTGCGAAATACAACAAACAAACAGGGTGTATATAAATTAACATGCGCGTGCCAACATAGCTACATCGGTCAATCAAGAGGTAAAATGCGGATAATATTGGTCAAGCACATAAGGTAGTATACAAAAGAGTACGGAAATCTGACGCAACAACTGAGCTCAACTTCGAAATCCACTTGATTAAACACATATTTATATCTGCTCGCGCCAAGGCAACAGTCAAGGTACTACATGAAAAAAATAAAGGACGAGGATTAAATGCACTATAAAACATGAAAGTATACAAAAAAAAAAAAAATTTTGTGGACGCATCATAAACATGCAAGTAAGCACTCATTCGGATATAATATTAGAGCCACTAAAACTGCTCTACGTAAACCAAAAGAAATACCACACAACAACAACCGACAAAGAAGCCCGGATTTTTTCCTAACTGCATCAAAAGACATAAAAGAACCAGCTTGAGTAAACGACGGACCTATAAATAAGGACACTTGAGCTCAAAAAAAAACTCGGGAAATGACACCCTAGATGGTGAACTGCCGAAACACGTCTTTGCCCGAAACAAAGAAAGTGACGACAAACAACGCTTTGTTTCGAGGACAAGAAATAGCAAACTCTTGTTAGCGGTGTTAATAGATTGCCAGGGATACTACGCTACACGTCCCGCGCCTCTCGTGCTTCTCGTACTACGTACTCTCGTCACTACTTTTTTTTAAAGAAAAGTATGGTTGCTTTGATACAAGTTATCTTTTTAAGCTTCGCAAACCCTGCCTGAAATAAAACAATCAGTGATCAAACAGTTTGAAAGAATTAAATTCAAACTACCAGCAGAAGATCTCTCGCTAAACGATTAAAATAATTTCAATATGTGTATCTACTACATGAGTCGAAAGTCACGGAAATTTTCAATAGGTGACACCGCTAGAAAATGATCATGACTCATTAACGCTAGTGTATGTTTGAAGTTTCATGACATTTCGTCTCTTCGTTTACGAGCTACAGTCGTTTGAGTGACGCTGATTTCGCCTTTGTGAACAAAATTTTAAAACAGAAATATCGCGAAAACTTCTGGACAATCATTGCAATGGTTGCAGAAATGTTATTATTTCAACAGCTTATTACTGTTTCAGTGAATTTAAAATAGGTCATAAAAGCACTTAAGACGCACCTTGCTCTGGAAAATCAAAAGAGGCTACGAATGCGGAAAGTGTAATGCAAGTGCGAAAGGAAATTCATGCCCACTCTGTAATACAAAACGTCGAAGCTTTCGAAATACGCCTAGATTTGAGTTAAATTTAAAAAAAAATCTATTAACTATTTATAAGAATTGCTTTTGGGTTTTTAAGCTTCTGAAAAAACTTATTTATTTCTCTATATAAAATGTTGCCATATGCACTAAGCGAGTAGGTGCTTCAGCCTTGAAAAACTGTGTAAAATTGTACATGTGAATCAAGCATATGCTAACAATGAAAAATTAATTTTTTTTTTGAAAGCCGAATTGCAACAATTGAATCAACATAAACTTTTGTAGTTTATTTCATATGAAACTTTTAAACATACACAAATTCGTTAAAAGTCCTCGCAGAAGTTCCACTTTTAAGATTCCATTAAAACGTAAGTTACCCACAAAATGTGGTATACTATGCGCAATCAGCAAAAGGTGCCCGTATCAAACAGTGCACTACTTAAAATGTTGAATGCATTCCGGATTTCTTGATTCGGGCTAAAAACTTATTTCATTATCCTAATTCAGATTAAGGAGTTTTCTGGAGACAGATACTCAGACGTACAGACATAATTCTTGATAAGAAGACGGTGGAAAGCTCGAATCTTTGGTATAACATACAATAGTGTGAGTTATAAATTTTCTGTTGAATCTCTAGAGGGCTTTCGGACTGAGATTTGTGTCGTTCCAGATCATAAAATCCGAGATTTATCCCAACAGTTGGAAAACTTCAACTTAAAAGTCTAACACTTGGCTTCTGAACTGGAACATGCTACACAATTTGGGTATTAGACGCACACATAAATACTTGTGTATAAGAGGGATTATAGTTTGTGATAAAATGTTGCAAATCGATTCCTTATGTTGCTCCCCAAGGATTATTACACCATGATATAATTAATTCACAGTGAGAATAAAGAATTTTCGAAACATAACACATTCCGAACATATATTCATAAATACAATCTCCTTATGGAGCCACATACTAAAACTTGCGAGCGAAATAAATTACGCTATTGGTCTTCTCTTCATGTCTTCCTGAAATGCAACAGTGATATCGAAAAGATTTTCGAATTTTTCAAAGCATAAACTGTCGGAATCTCTTTTCCCGAAAACATATACACGAACAAAATTCCACAGAAATATTTTGGCGAAAAGCAACTTTTCTCGCAAAGCCTTATTGTATGTGATGCGACAGACGTAATGCGGTTATACTTCAAGTGCAAGTAAAAGTGGAAAGAAATGTTTACTAAGTGCACTCGAGTTTCGAAGCATAGGAATATGAACAATATTAAAACCATTGTATGTTGCTAAAGTTTAGTAGAACCGAGAAGTTTAGGATAACCCGCCCGATTTTTGAGTCTCAGATGCATCCAATACTGAAGTGAATTATTATGCTAGTTTCACTAGTTGCTCCTGACATTGTTGGAAATACGAACTGAATGAAGTGTGTTTATAAATTGTTGAATAACTTAGTAAAGAGCGTTTTTTTTAAATAAGCTCATTTACAAAGAATTTACTTTCTTTTATGATTTTTGATTTAAAAAGGACGAAATTCAAACAACTGATCTTCTTAATTCGTATCACATTGATAACTCCTGAATACCCTAAAAACGACTCAATTTTACATATAAGAAATATAAAATTCCAACATAATATCCGCATATTTAAATAAGGGTTAAGATTAAATAATAGTATTATGTTTTTAAAACAGAATATCTAGATATTATCTCTAATACAAGCGTTTTTTTTTGTGGTACGGAGGTGAAGGCTGTTTACGCCCTGAGTGTGGGACTCCCAGACGCAAAATGCTTTTGGACTACCCACTAAACACCCCCTGTCAATCTGAAAACCTAGCCTGGAACCGTTTGCCACATTACTTTGGGCTAGGCCTCGTGTTCCTACGCCTAGAGGCGCCTTCGGATTATGGGAATCTCTTCTCTAACGGGCAGGACAGGAGAGGTAGGTAGTGCTAGAAAAGAGATCCATCCATCCCCGATGCTTCCCAGCGCTCCAATAAAACTTTTTTCAATATCAGCACTGCCCGAGCATATTGCGCCACGCGATTCCAATTGTCAACTGTTTTCAGCATCACTCCGACGATTGTTTCCGGACAGAGTTCTCCGATTTCGCTGAGTAGGACCCCTCGCTGCAGGCTCCACCTTTTGCAGTAGAAGAATGTGTGACAGACGTCATCCGGTTCCCCTGCACAAAACACACAGTTAGGAGACCGTGCTCTGTAAACTTTGTACAGGTAGGACCGAAAAGTACCGTGCCCGCTTAAGAGCTGGGTCAAGTAGAAATCGGTCTCACCATGCACTCGTCTGAACCACGGACTCAGGTCAGGGATCAGACGTGCAATCCACTTTCCCGCTGTTTCTTGCTCCCAGGACTGTTGCCAATCGCTGAGAGAGCGACGTCTCTCTTCCTTGGTGATCTCTTCTCTTCGATCTTTGCGTTAGACAAGAATACAAGGGTTGGGAAATAAACAAGCCAAATGTATGAAGTGAATATTGTCCAAAAGATGGAGACAATATCAGCAGAGTGTGGGGATAAAGTCGCGTCTAGGCATAGGGTAGATGGCATTCCATCCGAGGTGCTACAAATGGTCTTCCACGTTTGTCCTGAGTTGCTACTCAATGTGTTCAACGCTTGCCTGAGAGAAGGTGTGTTCCCATCTCGCTGGAAGGTGGCGAGGCTCACATTGATCAGCAAGGGAAAAGGGGACCCCGGGCTGCCATCTACATACCGGCCGCTTTGTATGCTGGACACAGCCGGGAAAGTATTCGAAAAGCTCATCGAAAGAAGACTCACAGACGCAATTCGTGCTGCAGGGGACCTATCTCCACGGCAGTATGGATTTAGAGCAGGGCTATCTACTTGCGATGCCATCATGGAAGTGGTGAATGCAGTCCGTCGAGCCGAAGCGCACAAAACTGAAAATCAAGTTGTCTTGCTAGTGACGCTTGATGTCAGAAATGACTTCAACACCGCCAGATGGTCGGATATTCTTGGCACATTGGAAAATTTTTTCCGATTGCCAGGGTATCTGATGCGGATTTTGAGGGATTATTTAAAGGACAGCAGACTGCTCTATGACACACAAGATGGGCGACGCAGTATGGAGATAACGTCTGGTGTAGCGCAAGGCTCCATACTGAGACCAGACTTGTGGAACGCCACATATGACGGACTATTGAGGCTTGAGCTGCCAGATGAGTCGCGCTTAGTCGGCTATGCAGATGATATAGCAGCACTGGTCGCCGGACGTACAGTCGAACATGCGCAGCGCAGACTGCGAATGCTAATGCGTCAAGTGAGGGAATGGATGACCACTCGTGGGTTCAGTTTGGCACTAGAGAAAACCGAGGTGGTCATTGTCACGAAGAAAAGAATCCCCACAATAATTCCTTTGCGGATCGGAGATGCGACTGTTGAGTCTAAAGTCGCAATAAAATATTTGGGACTATTGATCGATTCCAAAATGAGCTTTTCGGAACAGATCAGGGCAACGGCGAAAAAGGCCGCGATAGGCGTCTCGGCTTTGAGTCAACTAATGTGCAACATCGGTGGGCCCACACCGAGCAAACACCGACTTCTCATGAGTGCTGTACAGTCATTGCTACTGTACGGCTCTGTGGTTTGGGCCGGAGCTCTCAGTAAGGAGCTGTACCGAAAGCGCTTGGCCCAGGTACAGAGACGAGGAGCTTTGCGGGTTGCGTCTGCATACCGCACTGTCTCTGAGTCGGCGGTGTTGGTGATTGCAGGAGTGATACCCATCGCCCTCCTTGCTAGAGAACGACGGAGAATTTATGACCGTAAAGTGGAGGGCTCAAGATATGCTGTCAACCGAGAAGAGACGTAGCGCACAATACTCGAGTGGCAACAGTCATGGGAAGGCGACTCCAATGGCCGCTGGACTGCCCGCCTTATAGGGGACGTGGCATCGTGGCTAAATCGAACGCACGGTGAGACTGATTATTACCTTACCCAGCTTCTTAGCGGGCATGGGTTTTTTCAGTCTTACTTGCACAAGATTGGTAAATCACGGTCCCCAGACTGCATTTTCTGCCCCGGGCAAAGAGATGACGCATGTCACACCTTCTTCAACTGTAGAAGGTGGAACAGGATGCGGCAGGAATTGTGGGAGGTGATGGGAGAGCTTTCTCCAGACAATCTGGTCGGAGAAATGCTGAAAAGTTTCGACAAATGGACCTGCGTGGCACATTACTCTCGGGCAATTGTTATTGCCAAAAAATATTCGATAGATAACCTTGGGCGCGGGGTCTAGGGAGGTCTCCTTTCCAGCAGCCCTCCTCCATCCTGCCCCCTGCCGCTGGAGGGAGATTTCTCTAGACTGACGGCGCCCTAGCGCGAAGTAAAAAGAGGCCTAGCCCCAAGTAATGTGTCAAACAGTTCCAGGCTAGGATCTCTTGACAGGGGGGGTGTTTAGTGGGTAGTCTGGTAGCATGCGCTGCTAGGAGTCCCACACTCTGGGCGTAAATTGCCTTCACCCCCCAACCCAAAAAAAAGTCGGGTCTGAACACTTAAACAACAATGAAAAATATTTATTAACATCAAAGAAAAAAACCGAAGCGTGTCGAATGGCGGCTAAAAGCACAAGAAAAAGTTTTTGACAGGTTGTACATGGACATTTTATATTGGAGCTGCTGTCGATCTTTGAAGCGTCTTATTTGAAGAAATGTCTCTAAAAGAGAAACCAAAAAAGTGACTCTACCGCATAACAATCCTCATATTTACTATGTCAGATCTGCGTAACCCTAGAAAAGCACTGTTAGTAATTTTTCTCACACGAAACATATCTTTGTATGTATGTCAGCAGCATTTATTCTAAAGGCATTTACAGTAGTTGCTTCAATTAAGCCTACGTTGCCTATAAACTACCTATTGGATTTTGTTTTGTTTCGAGTTTTGTCCCATATCCAGGCATCGGCAAAGAAAATACGCATATTTTTCACTCATCGAGACCAACAGCGTCAAAAATTTGGTGAGTATTTTTTTACAATCGATATCTTCCTACGTAAATATTGATTTGTCGAAAATATCAACATATTCCAGTCGAAACCCTTAAAATTACGTATTTCGCAACTGTGCATAGACTGCGGATCACGTAGTTATAATATGGACTGGTGGTAGAACACGAGTATAATATCGATTTCCACATTACATTGCTATATTATTTTCAAAAGTCGCGAGCTTTTTCAGGATATTTTGTATTTTGTATAACAATCTTGCGTCGAATTTATTATCGAAATCTTTCAATAATTGGTTTCCTGTGGAAGCGGTATAGTCATTTTTAAATATAAATGATCTAAATATTGATAAAATATGATACAATGACGACGAAAGCGATCAGGAAATTTGATCTGATCCTTACACAGAAACGCACTGAATGAAAACAAAAACAATGTCTGGATTTCTGGAAACAAGCTGGATTTCGGGAAATAGATTGCAACAATAGCCAGAATATAAGCAATGAATCAGACTAATTGACGAAAGTCAGGCTCATGGTTGATTACTTTCTGCCGTAACATGTGAACACCTATAAAACTGAACAGCAAGCATTCTTGGATAAAGGCATTATACCTTGGATAGGATGGTAATTTTTCAGAGTTTATAATACGGGAAAATTCAAAATACAGCATACTATCGAGAATTTTATATGAGAGCGATACAGGATACATCTGTAATTTTACAATTCATTCAGGTCAGGGGTCACGGAGACAATTCAGATGGTTGTATCTTCATTTACAGATCTCTAGCACCATCTATATATGAATAATCATTATAATAGCGTTGGCAACACTCAAGCCTTTTTGCGAACAAATTAGGGTGTGTGGAACCGTCAGAAAAAATAGAGGTTTACCGGATTGTCTAAAAAGGACAAATCTCAGAGAAAGACCGACAATCTTTCGCCATGAAGAGAATATTTTACTTCGGAAAGGAGTGGGCTTTACAATGTCTACTCATTCTGCATGAATGAAAGAGAAATATAAGAAAATAATAAGAAAATAACTAAACCAAATGCATTAATTGATTATAACAACTTTATGAAAGGTATCGACCGTGCAGATCAGTGTTTGCTTTAGTCTTAAATACTACGAAAGAGAACAAAACGAGTAAAAATGTGTAAATTCTATAATGCTTCCAAGTAAAATATAAGAGACTTTTATCTGAAGTAGCTTTGCAATGGATTACTAATTTGGTACGAACAGAAGACAATCAAGAGCCAAGATCATCCACTTGTAGGAAAAGGGCACCTTATCAAGAACCATCAGGAAAATTGTTGATGGATATGAAAAACACGTACTAGAAGAATTGTTGGATCTAGAAAGAAAAAAATTGGGCAAAGACAATGTCGCGTCTCAAAAGCTGCAAGTGAAACTTGTTTTCCGGGCTAAATGGTTATGAGTCAAATAATTTGATAAATGATTTGAGCGCTTTCACATTCTAAGACATTATTAGTGTCCATTATTTACCTCATTAAGTTGATGACACAATTTTGATAAGAAAGAATATTGACAGTTACCTAATTTTTTTTTTGTAGTTTTAACTGCATATTCTTTATTCATTTATACAAAAAGACCCTATCTTTCATAATAATGACGAAGAAAGCATTCTAAGTTCAGTTTCACGAAAAAATTCAAACTAGTTTTCAATTTATACTTTTTACGTAACGACAAAATTCGCGAAGATTTTTCCAAAAATCGCCTGCACCCACCATAATGCAGCAACGTAAAACGCCCGACAGCACGTTAATATAAAATTATACCTATTTGCATACATCGAATATACCAGGTGTATGCATGTTTTTTCGTTTCTTTTGGTAAAGAAAATACGCAATTTTCTAGGAGAATTTTTTTAAATTAATTCAATGTACTACCCATCAGAATCTATATATCTCGCCGATATTTTAAGAAAGTTATGAATACCATGCCAGAAAAAATGCTTGTCTTTTGCGGCAAATCATTCGTTGAGCCACTTTCCAATTTCCCTCAAAGGGTTGCTCTGTATGAGTGAGCCGCATTGATGCAAAGAGGTGATAGTCAGATGGCATCAAATCCGGGAAATATGACAGTTGCAGCAGAATGACCCATCCAAGCGATTTCACTAGTTTTGCTGTGTGCGACGGCGCGTTGTTGCGTACCAAAATCACTTTGCCATGTCTCCTGGGCCATTCCGGTCTGTTTTCGATTAGCTATCCAATTACTTCTGCAATTCCGCCACTTCTCATTGTTGTAGTCTACCAGAGCGCTCACTGTCTTTCACATTCAAATTACCATTTATGGTAATTTCAATGTCATATATTACCATATGAATGTTCAAAATCATATCTCACATGTCTTCATTGATCGAGCGTGTCCACCATTTGTTTTTAACCTACAAATGATGCCATTCCATAGCATTTTTCATCTGACTAAACAAGAAAAGCAGTGCGTGTCGCAAATGTCCTTTTTCAGGCACAAAATTTGACTTGATTCATCAAGACGATAAAACAAATACGCTAGTTTTGTCAGACTCAATATGTGTGTGTTTATAGCTAAATGTCGAATGATTGAAATGGCTTATGTGCCAAATTAATACGCTGCGTACTTTTCGCAGGTGCCATCTTTTAGTAAAAGCGGAAAAAAATTTATGCATATACCCTTTCGATTACTGCAAAATAAGTCAAGCCAGTTACTCATGTCCTAGTCGTAATTATATTTAAGCTTTATATGTTACTATTCCACATTGGCTTCTTTTTTTCCAGTTTTGTTATCAGATTATGATATGTAATTGAGTCATTATGGACGGAAAGTTGCTCAGGACAAGGGAAGTGACATTGGAGGCCCTGGAGGTTACTCAAATCAAAATCTGAAGAAGATGATAATTTATTGAGTGACCTTGGTGACATATGGGGTTAATTAATGGGGTTAAATCTATTTCGTACTTGTTTATGCACTTAGCAGGGATTCAGTAAAGGTTGCTTCTTGAAATGCGAAATTTTCATCAAAGATAATGTGTTTCTCATCTATTATTCGTTTAATCTGGTTCCTAATATCTTTCCCGTTATTTTGCAGATTAAGTAGAGAAGACAGATAGATCTCCAATTTTGTGGGACGACATGGTCTTTTGCAGGTTTCGGTATGAACGTAATTTGAGTCTATTTTCATGTTTTTTGAGAATTTTTGCTGACGAACAATCGTGTTGAGGATGGCTGTCATATTATGAATGGTTTCCATCTGAGTCTTCCATCAGCTTGTTAACATTGTAAAGGATTTCGTTTCCCTGCTTCCAAAAAGAATTTTCCCTCAAGCCTCTTGAGTGTTTGCAAAGGGTACTGCTTTGCACTCGTTATCATATTTGGTGCCATTCATGTCGAGTATAGCATAACTGCCTTATTTCGAGACTGAAAACATTAACATGTCCCCTAGAAAGTATGCTTACAATTACAATTACTTGAAATAATTCCCTGCATTACAGGGAATTTTCCCAAAGGTGGTTTCGGAAATGATGCATTCTGTTCCGGGTTTCATAAATTTCAGAATTCGTTCTTAGACTATGGTCTCTCGTGCTCCCATCTCTTTGTTGCTTATTTCTCCTTATCATGACTTTGATAACTTGAAGGAAGTCATAGGGTTGTGATCCCTTGCCGGAGTTGTGACTGGCAAAAGAATTGTCCTCTTTTGCCTACTTGAATTGGTCTGAAATTTCTATTGGCGTTTCTGATGTCTCTGGCTGTGTTTATTTTTTGGGCGGAACTTCCGTTAACCCGATCGTAGGTGAAATTCTGCCAATTGATTATCTCCTAATTTTTAGGGTCCATCTATAAAGAGTCCTCTAATCCAAGCCCTCGACGTGTACTCGTTAATGATCCGAGGAGATTTCGTTGAGGACATTTATTTTTATGTTTAACCAGAATTATCGAGAAATTCGGAATTATCAGTAGGGGCTATTGAGTGTTTTGGTGAATGGTATCATTGAATTTGAGTGGGCTTGCGTCTTTGCTTTTGATCAGTTTCTGCAGCAGACTCCTGCTTGATTGCTTCTCACAGTACCCTAATTACTACGTCCAGCATTGAAGTCTCCAATGACCATAAGTGATCTTTCAATATAGAACAACGAGTGAAGATCTTGTTCGAGGTGTTCATTGAAGGGCGGATCGTTAAGCAAAGTGACCACAAATTCAAAAAAAAAAACTCGTCAGTTTCTTCATGGCTGTCGATTCAACTTTTAGAATTTTGGAATGTGAACCAGGTGGTACTTAATGTTTCTTCTTGTGAGAATAATCGTTCCTCTTTCCTAGCCTGTTAATCTATCATTTCTGCATAGATTAACATTGTCAAATTGGAGAGCAGTTCTGGGTATCAGAAAATTTATCTAAAGGAGGATATTTGTCATATTAGGAGGGATTCACGCCCTGATTCTCCAGTCCTATGTATCAAAGAATTACCATTCATAACTAAGGATGTTTAATCAGACTCGTTGTGGTTTAGCTAAGGTAGCTTACGCTGATAACATGGATTGGAAAATTGTCGCCATCATGTCAAGCATTAATGAAACATGCTGTGAATGCAGACCTGAATATTATTTATAATGTGGAAGGATCTGATAACTTATTTTGTGAAGAGGAAACGATTTTGTGAGCGTTAACTTGTCTGTTTCGTTTAGATATTAATTAGCAGATGGGTACACTAAGTACGGTGTTATTAAGTTGTAGTTTTTATTTTTGAGAAATTATACGCCAATACTTATGATAAGCCAAAGTTGCTTTTAAAGCTTGCGAGATGAGTCATAAATTATCTTCGATCATGCTCATAGAATGCTCTACCGTATTGCCTTTTCGCATTTTCTGGTATTGTTTCTTAAGTCCTTAAAAAGATCCATTTCCGTGTGATTTTTCTTGCTTGTTTCATCCGTCGTGCGCATATCTAGGGACATCGTATTAGAATCCTTTTAAATTGTTGAACATCGGCACTAAGCCTATAAATACCTAGAACTTTCTTTATCCCGTCCATTTGGTACCATAATTTCGAACCTTTCTAAAAAAAATTTATTATCCTCACCAATTACTTCCGTTTCTTCGTGATTCGTTTATTAATCTACTTTATTATTTATGTTCTTTCTTAATATGCATACGCAGTAATACCTCTAATTTTCAATAAATACATGTAATCATAGATCAATGTTGCCTGAAGGTTGTACAAATTATTTGATGATTCGTGTTAACATAAATTCTTCTCTCACAGATTCCTAACACAAATCACATTTCGTTTCATCGAAGGTTTGCACTGGATTACCAATGATCCAATCGTCCTTTTACACATCTGCCCCGGAAGTGAAGGCAACGTTTTCATGACAACGTTCATTGCTTTTAACCGTCCCTCCGCCTCCCAGCGACATGAGTGAAAATTGCTGCTACACACAAAATTGGAAGATTTGGTGGTGCTACATCTCTCAACTCATTGCATGCAAGCATATATATATAAATCCTCATCAATATCTAGCGGATCTCATAGCAGGAAAATCCAATTTCTCCCTGATTTTCCTTCTAATTGGTTTTTCATTATTAATTTGCACGGAGCATTGCTTTCGCACCTGTTGGTGTCATAACTTATCTCGATAATTTTAGTAAATTAAATTATGACAAAGCACCAATTAAAAACCATAGCATTTGAGCGTAAATTTTGCCAGTACGGATTGGGTGCACAGTAATGGAAAATACATTTCATTTGTCATCAGCATCGAGGTTGATTATGTAATAACTAGAAAATGTTCTGCACTGTCTGTCTTCCACGATCCTTTAATAATATAAGTGGAAATAAGGTTTTCCAGCACAACAATACTTATTACAACATGATATTACCAGTAATGAACAATTGCTTCTATGAGATAAGATTAAAGAATACTCTTCGATAGTTTTAAATACTTTAATATACTTTACTACTACTTAAGTTACTACTTAAGTTACTACTAAGTAAGGATACTTTAAGTTGTTTTTATGATTGCGCTTACACATATTGAGGTGCCTTATTACGGGGAAATATCGGGAATATACCTTACGGGGAAATATCGCTTTGAATACAATTCACTGTGCTCTAAACTATTCTAATTGTGGATACTCACTGGACCTTAAAATCATCAACTTTCGTCCTTCATTTTAGTTTTCTTCGAGAATAGTTTTAACAGCTGTGCTGAAGACGAAAATTTCGAACATGACCACATCAACTTGACTGCTGTCAGAATCCAGAAAGCACAACTTGCGTTTAACGCTGAGTTTCCTTTTGCAACCGGCAAAATATGATGATTTATTTGTTCGTTTCGCGTTTTTTTACTTTCACAAGCCACGTTAAAGACAAGAAAGAATAAGCTCCAATTAGCGTCTTTCATATTTTTCCAGCCAAGTGCTTTTCGGTTTCTTTTCCCGTGCCTTTTTCATTAAACAAAGGACACTTTTGTTGGAGCGTAGAATCATTGAAATGATGCTTTTAAATGGAAAACGACTCTATTGTCTGGTCCAGCGCAGGATAAAACATTTCTGCAGCCGTCATCGCTTTGTTCATTCCATTCGAATGACACAGGAGACTGGCTTCTTATCTTCATTGGAATTTAAAAGAATGTAAAATATTGTTTCTCCCCAGTTTGCGCTCATCCAATCGTTTTGCATTTTCCTCTGGATTTTCTTAGTTCCTTCGGGAATTTTAATATGCAGACATTTTATCGTGATTCTGTTGCTGTAGGCAAAAGGAGGTTTAAGCAATGAATAAAAGGAAAAGGTAGATTTGTTGGCCCGCAAGACAGATTTTCGTTATAGAATCCTTGTCCAGTCAATCAATTCAGATAATTAGTTTGCGGTTGGAATCGATGAAAAAATACATTTGGATAATATAACTTCAGAGTATTGCAATAGAATTTTCACACAAATCTAAGACATAATTTAAAAAATACGACCCATGAGAAAAAATCTCATTTTCAGCAAGTATAGTGTATATAGTGCATAGTGTATAGTTCAGTATACGAATTTTTTTTTTTATTGCCCGAAATGTTAGGATATGAGTTGTCACATGCTGGAATTATAATCTTATACTTACATGTCATCGCATAAAGTATCATAAGGATCAATTTCCAAAGAGGAAACCAAATAGGCGGCGAACGAAACTTAATCTTTTTTTCAAGGAAGGAATCTACTGCCTAGCTGTTAGTTGCAGCGAAGTGTCTTCTCTATTGCAAGTTTAATTATGGCGGACATTTTTCTCATGCCTTTGTTTTAATGGTTCTCAGAGATTGCTAGTCAGTGTCCGTCTTTTTCGTCCAATAGAAAAAAGAGCTATTGAATAACTTCGTTACACCATCTTCAACTTCGGTCCTATGTGTGAAAAGCAAAGAGAAATAAAACTTTTGACAATATTTGCAATCCATGTCTTATCATTTTCGGTGAATTTTTTATCCTGGTGGTTTTTTTTGCATTCTGTTTTAAGTAAATATGAGAACATCTTGTAGATGAAGTCAGAAATTTACTTAATTTTTTGTCAGAAATAAACTGCGTTAATATGAGACAAATAAGAAGAAAGTAGTTAAAGGTATTTATGTATCAAACGATCACGATATGAATGTCTTAAGTGAATCATAACGGATAACATCCTTTGGTGTTAGAATGTTTGGAACCGTTGATTTTCGATCCTCTTTTTGTATACATCTGTACTCCTACATAGATTCCTTTCTTTTGAATCAAATTTCCTTTGTGACGTGGTGTGACAATCCTACAAGTTTTCGATAAATTGAGGATTCGAAGAGTTTCGAAGAGTTTCGAAGTTTTCGATTAATTGAGGATTCGTATTGCAACATGAGGATTTTTTTTGAAAATTATATTATCTAGTTATGTAATACCAGGGATTACAATAAGAAGGTCAAAAAAGTTTTCGAAGTTTTTATCCAAATCCATTTAAGACGCTGTTTTTAAATCTCATTGAGAAAGTTACGCCTATCTCATTGGACAGAGTCTTATGGAGTTAACAATCTTTTAAGGTATCGCCTGCTGTGTGTCAAACGTGTCCTGCGTTTAAATGCACTCAGGAACTTATCTATAGATAAAAACATGAATTGGCGCAATATTTCATTGCTCAACTTCGGCATCCAGATTGACCAAACCCACCTCATTTAAGATCAAAGGTATCAAAGTGCAGATCTGTTTAGAATCAAGAGAAACTTTAAAAAGATCCCTGAATATACAATACTACAGCAAAGCGCACTGATACACTGACACACGGAAAAACCAGGGGTGTAAGTTGAAGTTTGCCAGTTTTTTCAATAAAGAAAACACTTAATTCTCAAGGGAATCTCAAACATTTTTTATTCAAAGTATTGACCATTGGATTCTAAAAATTTTGCCCATCTTTCAGGCAAATCATAGATACCATTCCAAAAAGCTTTTTCTCTTTCGAGGCAAAGCATTCGACGAGCCATTTTTCCAATTCTTCGAAATTGGCGAAGCGCTGCTCTGCGAGTGAGTGTCCCATTGATGCGAAAAGGTGATATTCGGATTGGGTGAGGTCTGGAGAGTACGACGGGTGCAATAATATTTCCTAATTCAATGCTTCTAGAGTGTTTTTCATCACTTTAACGGTATGAGACGATGGATTGTCATGTAGGATAACTTATCATGTAGGCCGTTATTCGATCAACGCATGATTCAAATTGCTAATTTGTTGTCGGTACCGATCCGTATTCACCGTCTCACCATGTTTTAGTAACTCGAAGTACACCACACAGCAATGGTCCCACCAATCACAGAGCATTGTCTTACGGCCAAAGCGATTTGTCCTTGGAGTCGATGGGCCTGCCTCATCAGATGAAAGCCATGATTTTTTTCGCTTCGGTTTCTCAAAATAAATCCATTTTTCGTCCCCCGTGACAATTCGATGCAGAAAAGATTGCCTTTCGAACCTTTGAAGCAGCATTTCAAAAATGGTTTTACGATTTTCCATTTCACTATCGTTAAGTTGGTGTGGTACCCATTTTCCAAACTTTTGGATCTTTCCTATGGCTTTTATACGTTGGTAAATTGCTCCTCGGGTCACATGTAGTGTATGTGCTAATTGTTGTTGTGATTGGGTTGGGTCTTCATCCAATAATGCCTGCAATTCCTCGTCTTCGAACTTTTTCACTGCACCAGGATGTTCATTGTCAGTTAATTCGAAATCTCCACTTTTAAATGGACGAAACCATTTCTCACATGTTCTAACCACTGGAGCATGTTCACCATATGTTTCTACCAGCAGCCGATAAGTTTCAACTGCTTTCTTCTTTTGATAAAATAAGAAAAGCAACGAATGCCGCAAATGCGATTTACTTAGCAGGAAACTCGACATATTCACTGAGGTAAACAACTATGACGCTATTAATTGGCAGATTGTAATATCTTTATAAGGTTATCTTTATAAGGTTATATCTTTATAAGATTTAGTATTTCATAAGGTTAATGTCACTGGAAAAATATGACATAGATGCAAATACATAGAGATGTACACATATCTCTGACGACATCTATGTGTAAAACCGGCGAATTTCAATTAACACCCCTGGTACATTTACAAATATCACTATCACCAGGGGGACTCGAACTCGGCATATGTTGCAGAGATGGAGAGCAGCTACTGCGCCGCCACAAGTACGTGTAAAAATGACGCCAATAACAAAATTCACATGAGTCACGTATAAAATGACTCTTTATTCTTTAAAGATAACTTTTCCCACATTGACCAATAACTAGATCCGTTGTATTTACGCATTTAGAACCAGAAACGACCATGAGCAATGTCTCGAAGTTACGGTGTCACATGACCCTTAATATTTAAAGTGAAATTCAAGTATTTAAGGAAATCTATTTTGATTCATTGTTGTTGTATTGTAAAATTATTTTAATTATTGGTAAGCAATGTTTTTGAGCAACTATAGGCATACATGAATCCCCGAGTAGAATCTTACAGGATCACTCTGTCCGTTACCTGAAGAAGCAAGAACTTCTGCTCGCAGACCGGAAAACTGAGATCACCGAGAAAAAGAGACTGACAGAAAGGTATATAAGTGACAACCCTCTTGAATGTAGAAGAAAGCGGAGAAGTGACTCAGTGACCAAGTATTTCAATGAACCCATTAAAGCCGTAAACAAACCCGATGCGAAAAACCTGTGAAAAAAAAAAACAAATGCGAAACCCTGTGACAACAGTGTTGTCTTTTTTCAGATTGGATGACGGACCAGGTCCTCCGAAAACGGACCAAAGCTATAACTAAAACGTGTGTTGTTCAAGGTACCTCTGTCGATAAAAGTATTGGATGTAGAAGATCAGCGCAACAATACAAATGTAGAAAGTTGTAGGAACATCAAAAAAATATCAAGAAGGATATCAAAACTGGTTAAAATGATTTCGAAGGAACCGTCAAAAGGATATCCCACTTTCGCAACAGATGGCTAAGCACAGATAAAAAACTGAAAGAGTTCAACCCAAACGCAATCATCGGGTGTTTGAATTGGGAAATCCAGCCGAAAGTTGGTGCTCATATGAAAATATGCAGCTCTACAAGGAACCTCTTTCGCAAAATTATTCGTGACAGTAAAGTCCACTGCTGGCAGAATTGGTAATGCTATCAATGCGCAAGGTCATGCTTTCTTCAGCCAAAGAAAATACGGCTTATGATGCACCGCTCAAGTAGGTACTCATTGATTGCCCATTTTTTAAACGTAAAGAATTGGACATTGTCGCGGCGTCAATATGTATGAAGTGGTAGGCTACGGGACCGGGTGGCCGTCCAAATGGTACAAAAAATCGATGATCAACGATGTACGGCTTCGCACCTTCTGACCACTGCTTGAAAGAGGACCTTTCTGATCTAGACTGACATGACGTGACGCTAATGTTTATTAAATAAAGGAAAGGATACCAACACTTTACCTGCTATGCATCTGGGATGTAGTTGGTAAGGAACTAAAGAAGCTTATCATGAGAAGGCTCGCCGATGCAATCGCAGTCGCTGGTAATCTGGAGACTACACCAGTACCCCACCAGCACACCATGATAAGATTGATAACGTGGTTGCAAAATGGAATCTCACAACAAGTACTCAAGGTGAATTATACTGCTGGTGACACTATCTGTGGAGAACACTTTCAACCCTGCAAGAGCGGTGGACGTCATTATAGCCCTCGAACATACTTTCAGAGTGCATCTAATAAGAACCTTAGAAGATTATCTGAGGGGCCGCAAAGAGGACGACAAGTAATAGACGAAACAACTGTGGTCGCATTAGGTTAAATTCTTGGTTCTGACCTACGGATCGATTTAACGAGCTCTTGATACTACAACTACTAGGAAAGGTCGTTTGGTTTTAAGGGGGATCTCCAGGATTATTCCTCTACTAACGAGAGAGTCTAATATTGAGTTTATGAAAGCAGACAAGTACTTGGGTTCGATACTAGGGTCTGAGGTGAACTTTCTGGTCACATAAGGGCGGCAGCAGACAATGCTTGTGCGAAAGCATCAGACAGATTTATCATGGCCAACATAGGTGGACCATTCTCAAGGAAAAAGCGCCTTTCAATGAGCACAGTGAAGTTCATACTTTTATACGGATCCGTAGTCTGATCCGGCATTTTCAACAAATAAACGTCTTGGAAACGTTTAATACGGGTATAGAAACGGAAAACCGTTCGTATCGCATCGGCGTATCGCGTCCTGTCAAAGCCAACGGTGATAATTATTGGGAAAGGAAAGTGAATGCCCATTCCACTCTATGAGTGACCATAGGAAGGTAAACGAATCAGCTTCGAAAGATTAAAAATACAAACTGTCTACCGCATTCCATGAGAAGCCACGGAATCATGCTCTAAAATATGACAACTGGAAATATGCTACGTGTAATATGTGGACGGCGTGAATGATAAGCGGCACGCATACACTGAGTACTGCTTGACTCAGATGCCCAGTGGGTATGGGTATTTTCTGTCAGATCTGCACAAAAAAAGGGAATGTGGAAGTAAATCGTATACTTGATGTGTCCTGAGACCATGAATGACACCTATTTCACATTTTCAAGTGCAGACGGTAGGCACCCGATCGATTTCTGCCTTGTGAGAGAATTGAGGAGCTCTTCCCGGAAAGTTTGGTGGATATGATAATACTTTCAATTGGTGAATGGAATTGCGTTGCGCCTTACGTTCAGATGGTTCTACAGAACAGTAAAAGGTGCTTGGACTACTGAATGACGCATATTGAAAATGTGTAGCTTTTTCAGTAACCTTAACTACCGCCACTTCAGAGAAAAAAAGGGGCGTCGCGCAATCTAATGAGACAAACAGATGCAGGCTTGGTGCTAACAATGAGAGGGAAGGTGTTTGGAGGGTAGCCTAGTTCTCTTCTGGTACACTACACCTCAACCATCATTCAGGGTCTAAACTTTTTTACATTACAACAAAAAAGTTAGACCCGACTGTTAATTGTTTTACCACATTACAAATACAATGAAAATAACACCGAAGAAAGTCAGAATAGCGACTCGGAATTCAGGAGAACAGTGATAGGAAAAAGTTTACGAATAAAACTAGCTTGGCATAAAAAAGCGGATGGAAATCCGATAATGTAAGCACATACGCTTTAATTGCTTGTTTCTCAGTAACAAGTATTCTCTGTGCACAGATCGTTTGACATTTTATTGGTTCCAACAATTCCAGTACTCTTAAAAATATAGAGTCCGATTGATAGAAAAATTGCAAAGATATTACTTCAAAATCGAAGATTGTGAAAGAAGACAGCATATAATTACCGAATTCAATCCTTGGCAAGAAAGTCACTAGATTTACAGTGCAAGTTTTGTTCGAAAACTGAAGCCAATCATGGAATTAATGATGTCTGTCAGCCAATCATTGTGGTGTAGGCAGAAAGCAAATAAAAACAAAGTCAATAAGCCCATAACATGAACATATATTATGGAATAATATAAATGATAAAAACCTTGAAATCCAAGAGTGCGAAACAGAATCAGAAAGAAACAGAAAGATTGCTTGAGACTTGAAACGAACGTGTACTGGATTTAGTGGAATAGTTTGATTTTGAATAATGTTTCCGTGAAGTCCCTCTGGAAAACAAGGGGTAATCAAGTTTAATAAATTATAGTGGCTTCATAATGAACGATTCACGACATTCTAAAATAATTTATAGTTACTCCTGAGGAAACTACTAACCATCCGCAAATGATTAATACTAGCAACCTATTATGTATCGGAGAGATAAATGCAGACAATTTAAATATGTTTAGGGGTCAACTATCAAAAAAATCGCTTAAAGCTTTTGCTTCTGTATTCAGTACTCAAAAAAATATTCCGAATTTTCGAACAATCTATGTCCTAACTATGTGTACTCATTCAGTCTATAGAAACGATCCCGGTACATTCATCAGAATTTTCTTTTCTTTTTTTCAATTTTGCAACAACGTAATGTAGTTGTACATTGGCATAAGTACGAAAAAATCCTGACGATTTTGATAGCACCAAACTTATTATAATCAGATGCAGAGCATGTTGCGATTATGCGTTCAGTACCGGATACATATCCTCTTTTTCCTATTCAATTCAAATATTCAAATACGTTGCTTTAGCTATGATTTGTCAACGTTAAACTTCTTCATATCTATGAATTCTATGCATCCATAAAAATTTCTTGTTCGTATGATTCGAATGAGTGATGAGCACAAATCAAAGTCATTACCGATGGCCAATTAAAACATTTAGACACTAATACGCAATACTGACTAATTCTCACGCATAAGTAATACAAAGAAAAATACGCCTTCGAGCACAAGCAAAAGGCAAATTGTTATTTTCGACATTGACGAGCAAAATATTGGTTTCGTTTAGCCCCAAACAGATTACCAGACATGAATGCTAAAAGAAATTCAACCTCTGTTAGTCAATTTCGTTCCCTTTGTGTTACTTTTTTCCCCTAATTCCTTTTGACCATAACTTCAACGTTTCCTTCTATTAAGTAGAATATCAAGACAGGTTGCATGCTCTCACAGTTCAAAAGAGTAAGATTCGCAAATACAGGACGCCTCAGCCAACAAGGTAGCAACAATGATAACGCGTGAAATCACTTATCTTCACACTTTCAATGAGCTCGGTTTATAGCCGAAGGGTTGTGTGCTCCGCTGACCATTCCATGCACGCTATATTCACCTGTTGCCCGAAGCATTCAATGTAGTTATACTCATATATCCTTTAAGGTCGGCATGCATCCCATTACCAGCAGTGAAACGAGGAGCGAGTAGAAGGCATCGTTTTCATTTTATTTGACTAAGCTCGTCCTGTTTGTAGCTCAGGTTGCACGAAAGTCAAGTATTATTTGCCATCAACTTAATCAAGTAGTTTGCTCAAGAATAAATGAGGAAGGACAGTATGCGAAAAGTGATGCCTGAGGTGTTGTGGGTTTTTGCGTTTTCACCTGACATCCTCCATTTGTTGAGTAATTAGATAATAATTTTATGCATCAAAACGGATAAGCCCACATGTCTAACTTGTAGTGCAAGTAAGGAAAAAAATTAAGTATTCTTTTCGATAATAGCTCTGGCAGTGAATATGCCGTTTGCAAATTTAAAATAAAATTCCACGGGAATCAACACGATCGGAGAATCATTCTCTAATAATCTTTGGTTTAGCAGAGAGGACTACGAATCCCAAGGATGGTTGCCTTTGCTTCAGAAGTTGGAATATGAATTGGGAGGAATATAGTCAGCACGGGTTTACATCTACATCAAAAAAGAAGCTTTACAAAATTCATCATAGAGCCATTGTTATCACTAGAATAAACGCAATTGCAGAATTTTTAATTTATTTTGTGCAATGTATAATAAAATATATACAGAATGAATTGTATTGGCATTCAAGGGTTTCAAAAAATTTAAAAGTGTTTATTAAATCTGAAACAAGAAAATATGTAGGAATACAACATAGAAAATCCAGAAAGTGAACTCGATCGTCTGTCAATGTTGTCTTTGCCAACAAATTAAATTCTGTATTCAGAACTTAACGTCATATTTTATGAATCATCAGTAGAGTATGCTTTCCTTGTCCTTTACTGCAACCGATACGCGTGTAAACTTTGTGCGAAGTCCTCTTCCAGGCAACCTCTCATTTACCAATAAAATTGTAAGCTATCCTACGATTATTTCGTTGAAAACAATTTTTTTGCAAAACCGAATTTCAACATTGCATAATCTTATTTAAGTTTACAAACTATTTTTCATTGTTATCTTAAATTCAACCTAAGCCTGTAAAAACTAAATTAGAACGTTCACAATAGGCTCAATCTTTGCAAAATATTTCTGTCAAAAAGAAACATTCATTCTAATTTTGCGTGTTAAATTCTTATTTTTCTGTAATCGATCGGTCTTCCTCAAGTAACATGCAAAATCAAAAGGAAGGTCTTTCTTTTACTTTTCTAAAATGGAATGTTTTCTCGATACTATATACGTGTATTAAGATAATATTTTTGAGTTCTTATTTTTAAGCGGAAATTATTAACATCTAATATGGAAAGTACCAAGAACTTTTTTTACTATTGATAATTATTATATGATATTGATTGTGAAACTACAACCCTTTTAAGATATAACAACAATTAAATAAAATGTAACCACTAACTCGTACAAAAAATAACCCAGAAAACTTTTTTTAATAATTTTATTTAAGCAAAAACTTTACTTTTTTTAGCTGATAAGTGAACCTCGATATGGATAATGGCATAGGGACATTACGACGATCGAGACAAAATTAAAACAAAAAGGGAACTCAGCCATAGACGGTCCGAAGCTCGGTTGGGAAAGGAGAAGAGATCTCCTTGTTTCCCCAAGCCACACCTTCCATGGTTCCGCATCCCAAATGCGACGAATAAATGTTAGTAAATAGTCTTAGGGTCGCATCCGGGATTCCTGGTTCCCCAGGAATGGGAAATTAAATGCCGAGAAATGCCAGTCACTTTGAATACACCTAAAGCTCTGCTTTTGAATCCTACTAAATCTTCTCGTAAGGCAGTAAGAGGGTGAAGGTGAGCAATCCACGCCTGATAACGGAATCAAAGTAATAACCATTCCACCGGAGTGGAGGTTGGATGACGGGTCCCCCCAACATTTCCAAACTTGCAGTAGAGCCTCGGAATAAATTGGACTTATGGCAATGACCTCACAACCGAAGAAAACTATAGCATTGGATCCTGGAGTACCAGACTACTGAATAACCTTGGCGCTGTTAAGGACCTTTTCAACAAGTCAGCCAATATAAAATGAACACACTGCCGATCCAGGAAACGAACTGCCCTAGAACTGAAATTCAAAATATGAGATTGCACACTATACTCAAAAATCGGAAGCCCGCTGGAAAGCGAGATTTTTGTGTGGCCTTCATTGTACAATATATTAAGGCAATTAATGACCGGTTATGTGCGATCCCTATAAGAGCCAAATTTTTCGAATTTGGGCTGATAAACGTACACGTCCCAACCAAAGAAACGAACGAAGAAACGAAGGGAGGTTCTACAATCACCTGGAAAGACTAGTCGACTCTATGCTTACAAAAGATACAAAAATCATTCTAGGTGACTTCAATGCTAAATTTTGCAATGAGCTACCTCATCGGGGCATGACTGGAGCATGTAGTCTCCACGATCAAACAAACGACAATGGCCGACTTCGGAGTGACTTTGGTTGTAGCAGAAATCTAGTCATACGTTCTTGCTACGGACTTGCTACAGCTGCAACTACGGACCACGGACTACAGATACAGATTTACTTCCCACATCGACACACTCATAAAATGACCTAGGTTTCACCAGATAGCAACACACAAAATCAGATCAACCATTTTCAGATAGAACAAGGTTGGGTCTCAAGCATGCTTGGCGTTTGCAGATACGGAGGAGCCAAATGTAACTCGAATCACTTCTTGATTAGACTAATATATCGATGTTGCAAAGTCGTATTAAACGAAGACCAACCCTTTACAAAAATTAAATATCAAAAGGATCCAAACGGCATCTATTTGAAAAAATTTCATGGAGTCCCTCGGCAACCACCTAGCTCCAATCCTAACAGATACATTGCTTGAAACAAGCAACGAGATATGGTTGGAAGTGAAACCATCAATTGGTTCTAATACAAATGGTAGATAAATAAAATCAGGTGTACAATAAATATTTAAGTTGGAAAACCTGGACACTAAGAGATGAATATAAAAAGCTCAGAAGAGTCACTACGCTTCTTACTCACTAGTAAAACAATTAATCAAAGAAAAACTTCGACGACCAGTTGACGAGTATCGATGTTAGTCTTTCCAGCAACAAGACAAGCATACAAAGTAGAAAAAGCTTGAAGGGAGGTTAACAGGCCAAAACCATGCTCACCTGTGATAACACCAGCAATATAATTGCCTATGAAAGCAGGATAAAGGAGAGATCGGCATCATATTTCAAAAAATTCCCTAATCCTTCGCGCCGAACATTTGAGTTTATAGGTATAAATATTCCTGAAGAGCTTCCATTGGCCGCACCAACTATAGATTAAGTCTGTTATGCCATCAAACCGCAAAAGCGCCGGACATCGATGAGATTTCAGTGGAGCTCATCAAATGTGATGATAGTATTATTCAGAAAGTCAGCTACAAAATCATCCAGCAAATCTGGCAAAAAAGAACCAAAGCAAACGAGTGGAGCCAATCAAGTATATGTGGTGTTTGTTTTGAAATGTTTTTCAGAACTCATTTTTTATGCGCGATTTTGTACAGAGCGTCAATTTCGAAAGCACTTTTAGGTCGGATTTTGAAAGGAGCATTAATATCGAAAATCACTTATCGTAATTAAAAACTTTAAAGGAGTAACCTATTTAAAAAAAAGTTTTTAATGTGAATTGAAAACGATTAAAAAATGTTAGTAGGAATTGAGACCTCGTTTAATTAATAACTTATTACAATTACATTTTAAATGCTAATTGTAAATATAAATCAAATAAATAATTAGGAGCAATCAAATTGTAAATATAGATTATAATCACTAAATATATTCACTATCCTCAAAAAACATGACAACCAACAGTTCGAAATCTATGTCAGTATATCACTACTTTGTACCGCGTACAAAAAAATATTTTCGTGAACCTTAGAAGATTATACACTATTATTGGAGAGTATCAAGGACTGGAGACAATAGACCAACTGTTCACTGTCAAGCAGGTTCTTCAGAAATGCTGCGAGTATATCACAGGTGTTTGCCAGATTTTCCATGACCTCAGGCAAACATACGACAGTATTGATTGTAACCAACTATATCAAAAAGCGCTCCGCTGTGGTATCCCAGTCAAACTTGCACGTCTTAGCAAACTAACAATGGCGTTGACAACCTCTCAGATTCGCATCAATAACCAACTTACCGACGCCTCTGACACACATGCCGGCTGAATCAGGAAGACGGGCTGGCCCCTTTCCTATTCAATAGAGCCCGATTGGAATATGTCATAAGAAAGCTACCTGTCGATGCAAGAGGCATACTATTATAAAAGTCAAGCAAAGTGGTGGTCTATGCGGATGACAGGTCGCTTGTAATCGCCACAAAACTTTTCCAGCCACTCGACCGGAGAGCAGAATTAGTAGGGCTACAAATCAATGAGAAGAAAACAAAACTCATGAGCGTGGGCGTCATGAACGGGGGCGAATTAGTTTACTTAGGCGTCAAAAACGAGAACGGCTAATGAAAGGCACGAAATGCGCCGAAAACAACAGGTAAAAAGGGTATTCGTTGGGAGAAATGAAGGGCGGAGACTAGTGAGGAACCGAGGAAACGCTGATTCGACTCTGTTGACCCTTTGTCAAGTTCATCTTTACTCAGATTTCGAAAATGGGGGGCGCGGTCAATGGAGCGAGATAGTTGAAGATGCTTGTTGCAAGATCGAGAAGGTCTGTGGTGCTAAGAAGAAGAAGAAGAAGAAAAAAAACGGATTTCTTGGAGCCAAGAAATGAACGGAGAGAAAGTCTTTTACCATGAAAAAAAGGGGTTATTCTACTATGTGTTCAGGCAGAAATGAGATTATCGGACCTCAGGGACATCGATAACAGAAAAGCATATCAAAGATGACTTAAAAAACAATTTTTGGCTTAAAAACAATTTTATTGAGGCATAGATTTCACGATTACATTTGACAAACTTGTTGCTTATTTCTATCAGGGCGTACATTTATAGCGATAAATTTTTCTGTACTGTAAAATCAACGAATTTTATTTTCTTACATAGCTAATGTAGATAGTACTTATCGATATAATATTAATGAGGAAGTCCTCTAAAACCCAATCGTCTGTTACATTAAGTGGGGGGGATTAATATACAATCAGATTATTTGTCTGAATTATTTTAGTTTGCCTTTTAATTCATTATTTGTTTTATTTGGCTTTTACTAGGTTTGTTAAGTCATTACTATTGTACTTACGTCTAAAGAAAGTGACCTCATCGTCTGATCTTGTAAGGCCTATCTTATCCAAGTAATACAAATAAGAGGGTGCATAGATTTTAAATTTGTATTTGTAGTTATTTTCTGAATAAATTTCCGTTAGGTATTCGGGTTCGTGGTTTTGTGAAAGTACATTAATTTCAATAAGTTGAAGCTTGCCAATTTTCCTAACTAGAGAATTTAGTAAGTATTCATCTATTTGACAAATTTTTTCATTTTACGAAAAAGTTCATTAATACTTATTTTCACAAAGATATCCTGGTTACTTAGTTGGCTTAGTTTTCTATAGGCTATCTTCACTGGTAACGTTTTGTACAGACACTTTCTTTCCAGGACTTTCAGGCGTCTCATTTGGTTAGATGAAATATTGCACCAGGCTTCAAAACCGAATGTTACTATGGGCCGTATTAGCTGCTTGTACAGTGTCAGTTTCATCTGAGCATTAAGGTACTGGATTTTGAGCAGGTTGTTTATTCTACTTAGTGCAAAGTTAGATTTGCTTCTCACATCATTTACATGAGCAATCGCAGACCAGTTGCTAGATAAGGTTACCCCAAGATATTTCAATGTTTCTACCGGCTGTATCTTACTGTTGTTTATGGTAAGGTTGATATTCTCGATACTTTTGAATGTTTTCGGTCTAATGTGTTTCCTTTCTTTCCGGAAAAGTATGCAATTGCATTTATCGGTATTAACGGGAAATTTCCATGCGTGGAAGTATTCGCTTATATTGGACAAGTACCCGTTCATTCTGATTATTTGATTTTTGACTGATACCCCTGTAGAGTATATGATTGTGTCATCAGCGTAAAATATGTTTCCAATTCCTGATTTCCTGTCATTTGGAAAATCAAAAAGATATACATTGAAGAGGATGGGACCAAGTATAGATCCTTAGGGTACTCCTGCTTTAATGGGTATTCTACGGGACAGCACGTTGTTGTATTTCACACATATTCGCCTGTTGGTTAAGTAATAGAGCATCATATAACATACATATGTGACAAATCGAAATTGTTTCAGTTTAAATACTAGACCTGCAATCTATACAGTGTCAAATGCCTTTTTTATATCAATAGTGCATGCCAAAGTGGTATTGTTATTCCTAAATCCCTTGTTAATATCATCTACTCGAGTCATCAGTGCATGGGAGGTTGACCTATATCAGCGATGATCAGAGAGGTTTTGTTAAGAAACCTACGGAAAACATTTCTAACAGCAAAAGAAAACATGAACTAGAAAAAGAGAAATATACAGTCTAAAAAGCTGTACAAGTGGTAGAACGGCTGAATAAATATATACAAAGCAAGGAGTTGAGAAAATTGACGAGAAAATATTATATCGACTCCATTCCGTAAAAACGTTATATATATATTTGATAAATGGTTTGCTGGATATGATAAATCCCCGGAATGGCACACAATTCAAGTCTTATATTACACTGACAAGAGTATGTATGACCCAATCTTACTTGACTTTCAAATATCAAAGGTTTGACTGTTAACATCAAAGGACATAAAAAGGGAAAATACATAGAAATCATTATTTACAAAACGCTCAGTAGAATGCCAACATTAGTTGCAATAGTCACTAAATACATAAATTTGACGTATACGAAGGACTGATAGCGAGACTGAAAACTATGACACAAAACTGATAAAGTTTGTCCCCCAAAGAAACAATAAGGTACACATTTAAGATAAATACTATAAATAACCAACATTAGTAGATGTAAACATGGTCTTAACATTTGATGGGGCTTTGAGGTTAACGATTTTAAAAATAATCGAAATTTTTTTTACTGATTTTGTTTCTAAATATAATTAAAAATACGATGCACAAAGCTTTGGAGCGATATAATAATGTGAAACCATTTGTTAAGCGCTTACGGTGAAACTATAATAATATATATAAAGTATAATACTTGGATTCTGTACTATATATAAGATATCTTACATAAATGTTCTACAGAAAAAAATGGGGTAACTCAAAAGAACTGAACTTTAAACGTTTATTTCTCGAAATCACGTTTTTTTGATTTGGCGCACACGATTTAAAAAAAATTTAATATGTTGTTGCTCACAAGGTTGGCTATCATGTCTTGATCTAAATAACATTGCCGATTTCCAGTCCACAAATCGAAAACCGATTTTTGTTCTACTGGCAGCCAATTTGTTAATTTTGGCGGGAAAAAAATACTTAACATGGATTAATTTCTCTTGCTTTTGTAATTCCTCAAATTTTTCAAGCTCAAGAAATAATGTTCATCATTAATCCTGGGCATTTTTCAAAAAATTCGTATACCGTCAATGTTTGCAAATTATCTGTGCAAAATTTTCAAAACGATGAAATGAATATCTGATCTGATGAATATCTTTTTTCCTTGCATGAAAAAATATTACCGAAAAAAAAAATTTGAAAATCGTAACCTAAAAGCCATAAAGCCATAAACAAGATATTAAAAAAATCTTAAAATGAAAGGAAAGAGAAAGGATAGAAACGATAAAAGAAGAGAAAGATATTTTTCAAGAAGGATCTAGGGAAAAGAAGATCCTTCAGATATTTGTACTTCAATTGATATAACACTACATAAGAAACAATAAACGCCTAAAAACATCTTTTTGTTCCGAAAGAAAAACGAACTAATTCATATTAAAATAGAAACTCCTAAGAAAACTTTGAATTTTAAAGAAAGTTGCAAACATTGTGGTCAATAAAGGGAAATTATAGCTGATAAGGTAATTTAACTTAAATTACGTCCGATCTATTTAAACTATTCCTCTGATTTGACATCTCTTAAACTACTTTTTTTTGATGCTGAATTCGGTACTGCTCCGAATTACCCTATTTTCGCTATTTCATGATTAAATTAGTTTTATTAAAGATTTCAACCATGTTACAAGAAACACTTCATACCTGCCTTGAACTCCCGGTTTTTATGCGAGGAGAGGTACCAGGTGAGGTACACAACATCAAGCTTGGACTGTAGGATGGTTTAAAAAGTTTTTAAAAATAAGAAAAGTGAGAACCCTTAAAAATATATCAAGTTTTTACAACAGTGTGCTTCCTTGAACTTTAGCTGGAGATCATAATTGTGAACCCTGTTTTCATCAACATAACATTCCCCAACAAAGATTCTTCCTACTATACTCCATTGTGGTCCAAAAACTCAGGAGGCCACTTGTAGGCAGGGCTGACCTTATTGGTGTTAAAAAGCAAACATTATCTGCTAGGTTAGGTTAAAAATTCATTTCTATGCCAATGACAGTTTGCTTGATAAGTATTTCCTCGCATGAGTAATAGTACCTCGCATACCTCACCATAGTTTAAAACATCCTACAACACTCTAGCCTATTCAGACATTTAATATTGATCTGAGGCTTGGACATGTGCTTCGTTTTCGTATCTTGGAATTCCGTGGTTCTGTTCGGAACCTCGTCTATTTTTTCAAAAAGTTTCAGTAATCTGTTTTTAATGTATTTTCCACTTTTAAGTCCACCGAATCCACCATAAGGCTTTATTTAACAGGGACTGGAGCTTTGTTTTCTAGGTCATTGCTGTGTGTCAAAAAGTGATACTGCCGTAAAGTATCGATAGTATAATCAGAGAGATGATTATCTACTTGAAGATGAAAATATTTTTAATAATAAGTTTATAATAAGCTGAAATGGCCAAATGTAAGGGTGTATGCCTAGGCAGATTCCCATGTCATCCTGTGATGGAGTCCTATGTATTTGGCTGTTCTATTTCGTGAAATTGTGTCGCAGTCTATGTGTAGCGTCGTTGGGTGTTGTGCTCTGCGTCTTGTGAAGAACATGGCTTTGGTTTTCTATCTTTGTTTTTCTCAATTTTTCATTCAGGGAAGTATTCTTACATTATCTGTCCTGAGTGCTGCAGTTTGAAGTGATGAGTTCTGCTTGTCCTGAAATATATATGTGGCTATAATTGACCATTATTTGGCAATGGGACGTATGTGGTGTACAGGTTATATAAGATTATTGAAATGGCTGATCCTTGTGGAAATCCAACTTGAATAGTTCACAGGCACGATAGATGATATTCTATCTTCACTTTAAAAGATCGGCTAGTGAGGAAGGTATGTATTAGTTGAAAGCGTGGTAGGAAAGTAATCGATTCATACATTTTGAGGATGAATTCTGCAGACCAGACTTTCTGACAGGCTTTCGTTACGTCAAACCGAACTAATCCTATTGCCTTCCCACCTTTCATGCCATTTTGAATGTGCTGACTCATCCTTGGTGGTTGTAGGACCTACAAAAGATTTTCTCTATATCCATGTTGTCCATCTGGAATTACTTGTTTTTCATTTCATTCAACCAAACCAATCACCAAATGTCAGCAATTTTTGAGATTGAGGAAAGAAGGTTTCTAAGTCTCCAGTTTCGAGAGATGGCATGAGTTTTCGGGCACTATACCAAACAACAGACACTTTCAACAAGAACTCTACACTTTATTGAAAGTAGAAGAGCCACTTTTTTCATTGAAGAATTCAACCCTAAGTATTTGGATGCTGTGAGATGTAATTTTGCTGGGGCCGAAATAGAATTGCTATGGTAGGAGATTACGATGCTGTAGGCAACTTTTGCAAACTTGGTTGATAGCGTCTGTCAAGATGTTTAAGACGTTGTGTAATGGAGGTAGGCCCTACGTAGGATCCTGAAGCCTGCCATTTGAAATGTTTTCGTATCATGTTTTCCGTTTCCTATGTATCAGTTGGCCATAATAGCTCCTCAGCCTGCGATTCAATTGTCAGGAGTTCTCTGACTTTTTATAATATTTCATTCAAGATCCTCATTTTAAAACAATTTTTACGAATTTGACGCTTCAGGATGTCTGCCAAGGTTCCTGTTTTTCCGATTTTTTCGATTCGTCAACTTTTATGCTGTTAGGGCCGCGTCTGAGTGGCCTTATTTATTCTGTATGCGAAAGTATTTTGAGGTCCTCCAGAAAGTGTTCTCATCTGGCTTGAGGCTTTGCAAAAAGCAATCCCAATGTTCGTTACAGAATAAACAAATGAGGTGTCTGCTTTCGTTTGTCAACCGATTGGTCTTCGTTAGTAGCCTTAAATCACCCGTGCTCCTGTCTTTTTTACGATAATTGGTTCCTTCAACTAATCATGCTTTTAATTTCTTGTCGAAATTCATAGGGATTGTATTCCAATATCGTAGTTGTGAGTGTATTGTCCTCTTTTGTCTGCTTGAAATGATTATGCTTTCCGATTGTTTTTTCAACATAATAATGTGTTAACTTCTTAGGTGAAAATTTCATGGTCATGGAAAGCTTGCCAGTCAGTTCTCGCGCTACTTCATGAAAGTCCTCTTTTAAGAAGTGTACCGGTTGATGCTCTGAGGAGAGCTCACTCACTTTGATGGCTGTTTCTTCTGTTGTGTGTAGTTCTGGTGTATGAATCAGTTGATGGTACAAATTTCCCCTCACGAGAATGGCTGTTTCCCCTACATCCGTTCCATATACATTTTCCTTTGGAAAGCGGAGAAACGTCCCAGGCTTCAAAAAGGTTTGCTGAATGAGGACTGTTTCAACTTGTTGTCGAGAGTAAATTGTCTGAATTCACTAATTCGTTGATGTAAGGTATTAGCATTTCATGTCAGTCTAGGGCTACAACTCAACTGATTTTATTATTTTATTTATTCAAGTAAGGTAACTTGGGCCTCAAGCATGCCTTGGAACATTTTTGCCTTCATGTTTTGCATCATCAGTTTGAACTGTGATTCAATGCTGATACCAAAAGTTCTAATGTTTGGTGGTGGAATATTTTTTTTGTTAAAGGAGTTTTAAGCGTCTTTGCTGTTGTTTAAGTGGTAAGTGTCTTTGCTGCTGTTTAAATATGCTGTTTCTTTTAAGCAGCGACCTATGCAAAGGTTTTCTTAAAATTTTCTCGTATTTTGGACAGCCTCCAATAAATGTGTGATGTTTTCCGCAAATTCGACGCATTTTGGCTCTCCTTGTGTGGTTTTTCCATTGCCTGAAGTGATGCACCACATTTTCACGCAACTGTTACCAGTTGTGACACATCGCCTGTATTTTACACAGTTTAATAGCTTCCACCTTGTAGACCAGATAGAGTACTGATGTTATATTGATTATGGGTTCTTAATCCTCCGGGAGGAGGACCGTGACGAGTGTGGAGGGCCCGGCTTAGGTGTCGAACCAGAACACTTCCAGAGAATGGAAGCCCTGGGACCTCCAATATTTTGATGACTTTTAAATAAACCCGTGAAGGCTGCAAATGATGTACATTGAGTTTTCTTACCTCCAATTTTTCATCTTCGTAGTCTATATTTTTTGATTTGTCGGTGTTCGTGAGATATCTCAAGTATTATCTGGGATTATCTTTTTAGCAAAACGCCTTGAATTTGTTATGTGGGTTTCAAGATAGATGGTGGGTTGTGGAACAGTTATTAGCTTTTGGGTTGTTTTTTGTTGTGGGAATATTGCCTCGGATCTTGGGGTTGCGAAAGATGTACACATTGGGAAGTCTGCGAAATACTAAGCGTAGTGTATGACACAATAAATATACGATTCAATGCAACCAGTGATGCTTGGATCAAATAGTCGAACAAATCCTGAAACTACCTAGTCCTGATGCAATCTGCGTACACTTGACAATATTTTGGAGGATTTCTATTAGTTTCAGTTGTAAATCACCAATTGCTGCCAGATGACATTCATTAGTAAATTGTTCAATAATTTTTGAGGATTCCATGATAACATTTTCCAATGAAAGACGGCAACAAGCTTTATTGAGCTTAAGATTTTTTTTTTAATTTTTGAGAAAGAATTAAAATTCTCAAGGTTTTAAAACTTATTGAGAGAGCACATTTTTTTCATTTTCCACAATTCACATTAATAATAAAGAAATCCCACTGATGCAAATATGACAGGAAACTTTTGACAACATGCCCAAAGAGTTCTGGGTACATGAAGAAGTTCCGCAGCCTTCAAAAATGAGAAATTGCTCCCCAGTGTAAAACATCTGGAGGTGGTGGTGTAGGTGGCGTTATGTTTTAAGCAGTAAGCTCTAAGTTTTATGGGGATTCTTAAGCAATCGCGATGCCTAGTTAAAGTTTATTAACGATTCAACTATTAAAAAAAGGTAATTTGAACCTTTCTAGAATAAAATCCTTGCCACAGCACTGGGAGACTACGACTGGAAACACATTACAAACAAATGATACAAAACTAGCATATCCTTACGGATTTTATTGAGTATTAGAACCATTCACTAAAATTCATTAATAAATGAAGATTATATGCAGCACGCAATATAGTAATAACTATAAATATTTTTGACTACAAACTTCTGTGGAAATCAATGCTACAACTTTATACAACTGTTAAATTTGCAGTGGAAAAAGTTGTAGCATATTCTTCACAGACGCCATGTAGCTCTAAATATTCCATGTATCTTTACCTTCTGCACATTATTTGAATTTAATTTCTACTTCCCTCAATATTCACACCATCCCCAGTTCTTTCTCCCACTCAACGTTATCTCGTATTTCCCTTGCAGGCTATCTGAAGCGGAAAATCGAACATACCGCCAGACAATAAAAGTCCTCTTCTTGCCTAAATGACATGTCACTCGTATGGAAGAGATGCAAAATAGATTGTCAGTTTTCTGCTCTATGACTAGGATCGGTTGAAAGGAGCCAAGAATGAATGGAATCCACCAGAAAGCAAACGAGAAGAACGAATAGCAAAAGGGAACATTTCTAATACACAAAAGCCCCAATTTTAGGGTAAGTGTTGTCGGTAGAAAGCGTATAGAGTATCATATAAAAGCAGTTGATTGCATTTTTTTCCAACATGGTCTGCTCTAGATTTGTTTTAACATAAAAGTCAATGTTTAAATTGCAAATCTGAACAACCGATTAATATTCGCATTGAATATGCAGGGCGAGTCCATCCCCAAGGAACAGATGTGCCTCAATGACACGAGTCGTAATGAAACATTAGAACTTGGTCCTTTTTCTATTATTTTGCTTTATTTTACATAACAACCCTAACCATGTCATAAATTTGGATGTCTGGCTACCGTTTGCTGCAAGCCCCATGTCTACGCCATTCTACCACATCGGTCTTATGTTCCAATAAATCAGGTTTGATAGGGCATATACTGACATATGCCGACTTAAATATATGTGACAGTTTAATTCCTATGAACTATTCATTCAAATTTATCGTCCTTACATTCTGCATAAATCCTGTGCGTATCTACATACTGTGAACCAGCAACATGCTACGCGTTCCCAAACTGACCATGGAATTCGGAGACGTGCATGTAAGTACACGTGAGCATGTGGCAGCATATGCCACGAAATCGTTCGGGATGCGACGTGTGCAGCGTAGGTGAAACATCAATTCCTGCTGACAATTTGTACTGTGATTTGCTATTAATGGCTTTTGCCTTAACACGTTCCCTGCCAGTCAGGGAAACATCCGACTCAGGCGAGCGCTATTCGATCTGTCCTTTCTCAATTTAAACTAGGTGTCCTATTTGTCATTATCCTGCTTATGGGAATGCGCTTAATAATATTCATCTATGATAGATGACGGTTTTTGTTAACTATTGACACTTATCGATTGTGTGTGTAGACCATATTTATTGGATTAACATTACGCTTTAGTGAGCATTTTAATTGATGTTCGAATCATTCACTTTGAATATGTCTGAATTATCTTCCTGGTTTGTAGCATAATCGTACCGACAACAATTTTGTGTTTAATATTCGTACTGAGAAAGTGATAAATTGCGTAAACATTTTTTAAAATAGAAACGTTAGGAGCAATTCATATATCGGGAGTGTGGAAAACTTTTTTTCAGTTTTTCCATATGGACTTTCTTTGACCTGTAAATATTAAATCCATGATCTCAGTTCGGCAACATGTTTGGCATTTTGGAAATCTCATTATCGTGACTATGAAAAAAAACCGTCGCAGCTGCATTTCAGTTTTAAAGCCAAAATGGTAGGATGAATATGAAAGCTGATGAAGTACATATTAGGCATTGTTTACTATACGAATTTTATCTTGGCTCTTTGGAATATAAGCAGAATTTATATACGGAGAAGAAATTTCAAAGATGTGACAGTTATATTGGAACTTGTACAAGGACGTGACAAGTTGACCATCGCTGATTCATCAGAGAGGCTTCAGACCAGAAGAAGAACCATATGCTCTTGGATATATGGCGCGGTTAGATACTTAGATGACCTTGGAAATTTCGCATAAAAACAAAGAAGGCAGAAAAGCTTTCCTTGTTTCCCATCTTGCTTTTCAAACTAGTGAAGGGTTTCTCTGGCAGATGCTAGACAAAAAGGTGAAATGACGGTGGACCGTTTGCCACAGAGTTGAGTCTCCAGTAGTCACTTCATAATCAGACTTGCATCGACCTCCATTTTCCATTATTGTATGTTTGGTGGGATTCTCGGGGAATTACTTTTCTGGAACTTCTTGAACAAAGTCAAACATTAAATCTGTGCTTTCACTGTTAGCAATTGGAGCGGCTTCAACAAGCAATGAGTAATAAGTATTCTGCATTAATCTGTTCTGCACGACTTAATCATCGCGAAGTCATATTACCAAGACCAATAACAAGTGAGGTGACTCAGGGAAAGTAGATGAAGATACGCTGGGAATGCGGATCTTGCTCCAGCAGATCTTGGTCAAATTTCTGGATAATTACCTGGAAGAATAGAAATAAAGATAGCACCGAAGTCAATTTTCGTATAGGACTTGCGAACTTTTTCGGAGTAAAGGGGAAGGTTCCTTCTGAATAAAGTTACAGCGACTTTCAGAACGTTGGAAATAAGTCATACATAATAATTGTGATTCTATATCAGATTTAGTTTATATAAATAAGTGATAGCAACGAAATAAATTATATATTTCGCACACTTTTCGACTCACCCAGTAAAACGTTCTATACAGCGAACTACCTCCGATAGTAAAAACAAAATCTCCCTTTTACTTTTGGATTTATTTATTTCCTTCAATTCTACACTGCATTCTGTCGATTTTTGACAGATGGTGATTTGATTTCAGACGAAATCTACAACAAAATTAAAGAGAAGAAATTTTCATCATTGAATAATAAAATAATTGGTTATATAGAAGCAATTACAGAAAAGATCAAATAAAAACCAAAACAGTTTGCCAAACTTAATTGATAAAACCTTATACCTTTAAAATTGTGTCAATTTCAATTCAGGAGAGAAGTCTTTGTCAAAAAAGGGAAAAATCTCAATAGTTCAATGAAATTTTTTCATTAATAGGGATATAAACTTCTCAATGGGAAGTAGTACTAGTAGTTATAAAAGCAGTTGCAATATAAAGGTAAATGACGTACTGGGAATTACAGGTTTGGCATACAAATAATACAATGTCTGACTTAAAAGTTCCCGGACTGGTCAAAAATAAAGAAAACTGGTGTTGGTATCTTTAAGATCTTTTCGGCAATTTTTTTTTCAAAATTTCATGACATTTGGATGAACAGAACCCAAATTATTGCTCTCTAAGCGACAGTACTTTTGTATCATCGGTCGAAAAATGAATTTTAAACAAAGAGCGAATATTAAATTATGTTTTAAAGTCAGTAAAACGTTAGCCTAGACACAGCAAATGATACAAAATGCTTATGGTAGTGTGTGTAGTGTATGTGTAAGTGTAGTGAGAGGGTAGTGTGAGTGTTTATCCCGTACCTCTATCTTCGAGCGTTTTAAACGTTTTAAAGAAGGCCGGGATGTGCTGGATGACGAAGAACGTTCTCTCCGTTCAAGATCAGTTGTGAACGAAATGAACGTTGAATTTGTGCATGAATTTATTAAAAACGAGCCAATTTACTCATTGCTTTACATGGAAATGGCGTTTAATATACCCCGTGAGTCTATTCATCGCATTTCGACCAAGCGCTTGGGCCTCAGAACGATTTGTGCACGATTTGTTCCTCAGAAACTGACCGATGACCAAAATTTACGCATTCAACATTGCAAAGACTTGATTAAAACAAAGACAAAAAGACCCAAACTACGAAAAATCCATTGTGGTGACGAGACGTAGTGTTATCAATATGATTTCGAAACTGAGCGACAAAGTGCCGAGTGGCAGCATCCGAATGACCCCAAATCCAAAAAACTGCGTTTGGAGAAGTCAAAAGTCAAATCATTGTTGATTTGTTTTTAAGATTCCAAGAGGATTGTCCACATAAAGTTCATTCAATAAAGTCAAATGGTCAATGCTGTGTTTTACCTTGGTTTTATTTAGCGTTCGCTTTCGCGAATACGTCGTGTTCGGCCAGAATATCGTAAACGTGGAAGTTGGCCTTTGTAACATGATAATGCGCCGGCTCATCGTACAACGCGTGGGACCAATTTGTTGATAAAAAAATGGCTCTCTCCCCATCAACCACTCGCCATAGTCGCTTGATTTGGCACCACGTAACATTTTTTCTGTTCGGAAAATGCCGATGGGAACTACTTTGAATAAAATAAATCCGTTTTGCTGAAATCTGCTATGGACCAGCCCGAAAACTTTTGACACACACTTTTGAAGAAACTTATGAAGAAACTTTTGAAGAAATTTATGGTAAGGATGAGCATCTTGACTCAATTCTGATTTCGCATCTTTTATTATGTTTTGAGTATCGTTGGTATATTTAACAATTTTCTTTGGGGTTTTAGGATCACCTTAAATTCATGAGGACCCAAGAAGAACTATTGAGTGACAATCGAGATCTATTAATCCCCATTTTAAAAAAAATTCAGCCTACCACCTTCGGTGTAAGATACGCCAACACATACATGAACACCTTTTCGAGTTGAAGGAATAAAATTCGTCTCAAAATAAAAAAAAAGGTTTAATTAAGTGGAAAAGAGGAGGTGACATATCTGTTCACAGAGTCAGATGTGTCAAAGGAAATACTCGAGGTATTCTCACTTCCAGTGTGGCATTTTCAGCTTAAATACATAGTATACGGCAGTTAATATTATATAATAAATTCCGTTCATTGGTTTCAATCGTTGAAGGAGTATCCTACCTTTGTTATCGAATTTTAAACCGTTGCCATTATACTATTGCCATCAGCTTCGTAGGAATCATTTTGTTAAATTTACTAAAATTTATTCTACTTAAATTAAATACATTTGACGGATGCACGCATTTCGGTATTGATTCTCATCGCCAAAATTTACCTGTAATTCTGTGTTTACTATTGCAGTATGTTTTTGAATTGATTTCTTGACGTTTCTGGTGCAGTCAAAACAAAATGATTGAAGTTTTTTGGGTCTGCGGAGCTGCTTATCCTATTCTCAGAACGAACTGGCGATGGCTGCATATAACCTAAGCCATACCCATCTCGATAATCCATATTCATTGCGAACTAACCAATGTGTGCTGAAACTACAAAACTCATATATAACTGTGTCGAAAAAATAAGGTGACATTGTATTTATTTTGAAAATTCTTCATTTATTCTTCATAATCAATTTCATCCCCTTCAAAGTAATCCCCTCCCGATGCAATGCACTTATGCCAACATCCTTTCCGGGATGGCCTTCAGTTCCGTCTTCTATCGTATCAAAACGGTGTTCCCGGAGCGGTCTTTTGAGCTTGCAGAACAGCCAGAAGCCGCACGGCGCCAGATCAGTGGTTGCGGAACGATATGTGTTGAGTTTTTGGCGAAATGATCACAAATTGCGAGTTCAGTATTGTATGGTGCATTATCGTGGTGTAAAAACCATGAATTGTCTTTCCACAATTCCGGCATTTTAAGACGGATAGCGTTACGCAAACGACGCATAACATTCAAATAATATTCCTTGTTGACTGTTTGGCCCGGCGGAAGGAATTCATAATGCACAACACCACGATAATCGAAGAAAACAGTCAACATTGCCTTAATTTTTGAGCGACTTTGGTGCAATTTTTTTTGGGTTTCGGCTCCCCTTTGGCCCGATATTCGCTCGATTGATCGGTTGTTTCGGGGTCGTAAGCATAGATCCAAGTCTCGTCTTCAGTGAATTTGCGTTTTATTTTGTCCTGATAGTCAGAAAGCATCGTTTCACACACTTCAACGCGACGCCTTTTTTTCAAAAAATTCAATGTTTTCGGTAACAGTCGAGATTTGACACGCTTGAGGCCTAAAACGTCCTTAAAAATGGTATTGACCGAGCCTTTCGATATGCCAACCTCATCAACAAGGTCTCTTATCGTTGATTGACGGTTTTTCAACACTAAATCTTTGATTTATCGGACGTGAGCTTCGTTGGTTGAGGTTGATGGTCGCCCAGGACGCTCTTCGTCTTCGACACGTTCACGGCCGGCTTGGAAGTCACTATATCACTTGTAAACATTTTTTTTAAGACAAGACAAAGCCTCATCACCAAAGGATTTATGCACTATTCTCAACGTATCCGCAGCAAAAAATTGTTTCTGCAAACAAAATTTAATGGAAATACTTTGCTCAACAAATTTCGACATCGCAAAAAACGAACCACTTTTAGCATCTCACAAAACGACGCGTATCTCAAACACTAATGAATATTTTGACATGATGTCATGTGATGATGATATTTGCCATTGAAGTCACTGGCAGTACTACCAACCTAAAAAAAATAATTCTCCAAATCCTTCAACGCGCGCAGCTTAAATTCAAATGTCAACTCATTTTTTGGACAGAGTAGTATACTGCTGCATATTATTGACAATAAATTCTGCCTGGAAAATATTACACAAAGTCTGATAAGTCTTTAATTGTGAAGATTAAACGATTTTCTATTTAAAATGTGCCTTCGAAATCAAACAAAAAAAAAATAATATAAACGTACGAGTTTGAAACAAAAACGCTATTTACGAGCAAGAAATTTGGACCAATTTGATAATTTTCCATGGCAAGACATGAAAATGAATTATACAACATATTATACAAGCATGTATGTATAATGCAATATCGTTGTAGGCAACCATTTATAATACAATGTATGAACACATGGACATGAACTTAAAAAGCTCGTAGTCACTCAATGTTATCCTATTAGCTATAGTTAGCAGATTTGGAACTTCGAGCAGCTCCATGCCATATGTGAATATGTATATTTGAACGAATAGATGAGTACATATACCTATACAGTTCTAAGTGCTCTCATGGGCATTTCCAGAAAAAGAGAAATAAAGGACACAGGCTTCGTTTCTGAGCAAGACATTTACCATTGAATCCATTCAACTGGAAAATCGACAAAATCCTTTGGGGAGTGTATTTTCGAAATTTTCTTCTGTAATCATTCGCAAAGATTGACAGTTGAATTAGAAACTTCTGGCAGATATTTGTTTCAATTAAAAATGAACAAATCTAAAAGCAGGACTTTCGAGAAGATCAAAGTTTCGATGTAATGACTTGTGACAATGATTTCTATTGAATATTGGCAGGATACTGAAAGTTGATGTAGCTGCAATTCAAATGCGTATCATTATTTACATGTTTAGGGCTATAAATATTTACTTAAGTCAATCTCATGAAACGAAGCTTAACAGTTAATGGCCTAGAAAACTCTGAAATGGATGAATCGTATTATTTAAGGAACTTGTGTTAGATATTCTCTTTTATCTTTTTAAATTACCCTTAATTATGCATCTTCTCACATATGGTATCGCTATTCATTGAAATAACCTGTTTTTTTTTTTATTATAAAGGATCTGAATCGTTTTATATTCTAACAGGAAGCTTAAATAATTATGTTGTACAAATATGCTCAACTTATACATTTGACTTCTACAAAAAGACCCTCTCTGATGGTGGATAAAAATAAGATTAAAAAGCGGCAATAGAATAAGTCGTCAATGTGGTTTCACTATATAACTTATTATTATATCATTTTTACTTCTTAAGATGAAGGCTATTTACAATGCAAGTGACGGACTCGCAGGACCAGAAATCGGCTCAGCTGCTCACTAAATACATAATCTTTCACGATGAAAACCTAATCCGCAACGAATTGTCACATCACGTCCAGCTAAGCATTTATCAAAATATTTGATAAAAGTCTTTGAGCTGGAATGTTTGAAAGGAGGTGGGAATCGCCTTCTTACCCTCTACTCCTTTAATAGTGTAAAATATAAGTAATACTCAAGCCCAATTCCATATTAAGCTTCAAATCGTATCTATAAAGCTAGCTGATAAGAGCTCGACTCATTTCTTCTACACATATATACGGTGTCTCACCCAGATTTTTCGGGCGAAAATGTGACAGGTACCATCTGCATTCCCCAGTGAACTGATAGTTACGGAACCATTATATCCGCATTTTGCGCATATAAGACTGCAAAAATCCATGGCCACAGAAAACCACAGGCCTGGAGTAAAAGAAAAATCCCGATTGAGCCTTAGTACAGGTTATCGAAGATTAATATACCTTCTTCACCATTTGATCACACAACTTGTCACCTTTTGAGTGACTCTTGTAAAGCAGCCAACTTCTTCCCATTTACACAGATAGACCTTCGTTATTTATTACAATTTATGCGATAAACAACAAAAGCAATTTAGAGAAACCTTATAAGACACAAACTCTTAAGCATCTCGCCTTTGTCGCTATTTAAATCGCTTCCTGTACTACGCTCTACTATGAGGTTCGGTGCAAGGTGACGAGCACTACAGCAGCACCGACTCTATTGCAGCTGTCAGTAGGAAACTTTTTTATTCATCCTTACCTTGTATTGTATTCAACGTGCACATGCATAATCCTGATGGAGTAACTCAGGAGATTTGTTTTTTGTATTCTAGAAATCGGTAATTAATTCCAGTCCTGAGGCGAAGCCCTCTGCTAGCCATCCACTCGCTTTTTCAATGCACTACTATACCTACATTAGTGTATGCATGAGTATGCATAACTTTATTTCCAGCTTGTTTTAGTAACTAAAATACGTAATTTTGTAGGGAAAATATTTTTTTATTTAGAATACTAGCCATCGACTAGTACATACGACTCTGATCCAACGAGACACAGAGCATGGTGTTTTTTTCAAAGTGAGTTGGCCTTGGTGGCGAAGGATCAGCTTCTCCAGGTGAAAGCTTTGATTTTTTTACATCGGGTTTCCAAAGTAAATCCATATTTCGTAACCCGTCACAATTCGATGCAAAAATGAGTTCCTTTCGTGGCGCCGAAGCAGCCTTTCACAAGTGAGTTGGTGATTTTCCTTTTGTCGTTGATTCAAATAGTGTCGAACCCACTTACCGAGTTTATTGATCTTACTCATTGCTCGTAAACGCCTGCTGATCGTTTCTTATCACACAATCAATGATTCTACTAATTGCCGTTGAGTTTTTTGGGTCATCATCCAATTATTCCTACAACTACTCCTCTCCTGCTTTTGTGGTATACTAGAACAATCATTATATTTCACATTGAAAGCACCACTTTCGAGTAGTCAAAAGAATGTCTCACATGTTCTAATTTATGGAGCGTGTCTACTTTTTGATTTTATCAGCAAAAGATGACCTTTAACAGCCTCTTTTTTTTTTGGTTAAACAGGAAAAGCAATGCATGCCACAAATCCTCTTTTTCAGGCACAATATTCGACATGATTGATCAACACCATTAAACAACTACTCTAGGTTTAGCGGGCTTGACTTGTGTGTGTTCGTAGATAATTGTCAGACGATAGAGTGACGCATGTGTCAAATTAATGCGCTGCCCTCTTTTTCTCTTAGTAAAACCGGAAAAAACTTATGCATACACCTGTTAGTTTGTGTTGAACTATTCCTCAAGTGCATTACACCATCTGCATAGCCAATCAAATAAATTGCATAGGTCTGGATAAAGGATGAAACGTTCTGTTAGTTTTCATACAAATTTCATTCTTCAACAGCCAACCAATATTTTCCACGTTGGCACTTTAACTATTCAGCTTCTAATATTAACCACTGCATTTTTGTAAAAAGTTTAAGGTGACACTTTTTCATCGCACTTTTATTTCGCAAACGATCCCGGCGTTGACTTGTATATGTATGACACGATTGCAGGTGGTGTGCCGTTTCCGTAATTAATGTATTTAACTGACATACTTAGCTCATGTTTAACTTCTTGTTTATAGAGAGAAAGAGAAAATTCCTAATAGAAAAATAGAGAAAGTTCCTATAATTATTTTGGGATTACCCGTGTACTCTCGAATGAATGATTATATACTTGGATTCTTTTGTTTACGTATACACTCATTTCACAACGAAAAACTACTGGAACATTTTGATCGACTTGTTTTCGATGCATGACATAATTGCCCATGTCTATTACTCATTGACTAATAAGGCGGTAGAATACCATAAACATTGCTTCAGTGTCGATTATACAGGGTCTGTATTTTAAATAATGAGAATAAATCCTGAAAACAAAATTTATTGCAGGTATCGCAACATTTCCTTGGTTTTCTTCAAAGTATGCTCCTTGAGCATCTACACACTTTCGGAGGCGAGTTATGTTATTGATTATTCTCAAAAATAAAAAATAAAAATTATACTCTTACGAGTTCTTTCCTTGGAAATAAGAACACTTGATTTTTTTATGAATCACTTTATTATCTTCTTAACTTTTGAACATTGAATACTAACTGAACTGTATCACTTGACCAACTTGAATAATTGAACTTGAACTATTGCCACCGACTCAGAGTGGTCTCTTGCTTAAATAGTATTATTTTGATTAGGTCTGCAGTTTGCATTTCGCTTGGTGATCGCATCAGATCTTTGTTATAAATGTGCTGAATATGCATAATATTTATATCGATAAACAATTATTGTTGAGTGGTCATATCTTTGTTACAAATGTGCTAAGTATGCATAATATTTATATCGATAAACAATTATTGTTGAGTCATGGATATTTGATATTTTGTTGTGAGTCTTACTTATAATGATTTGAACTTAGTAACTATAATGTAAGTATTATAATATAAGTTTTAATTAAACTTAGTGGTTATATCCTTATTATTAGGATTAGTATTGAGGTCTTGAGGGTTATGTGTAATTCCTCCCTCCTTAAGATTGCTGTCGTCCTCGACAGTGTTTTTTATCGGTTGTAATTCTATATCCTTTTTGTTAATGACTTTAATCTTGATTGATTTATGGCATGTAAAGTAAATATATATTATGAAGGATACAGTGAGTATGATAATTATGAACAGTAATGTTGTTCCAATTGCAGTGGAATTTTTTTTATGTTCAAATTTTATTTCTTCGATTTTTTCTAGATTTTTGATATCTTCAAGTTTTAAATCTTCAACATTAATTGTGTGATTAAATCCTGAAATATTTTTAATTGGTTCCAATGTTAAAATTTGTTGAAATTCTTTTATTTGGTTTGTAAATAATTTGCCTGCAATCTCAAGTTTACAATTGTTAAATCTTATTATGTATGTTCCATTTAAGTAATACGTTTTTTCATTACAATTTTGTTTTATCTTAGTATCTATGTTAACAGTAAGTATTAATCCTTTTTCAATTTCTATTACATTATTATCATCCTCATATGTTCTTATACAGTTAATATTTTTACATTTTAAAAGATTATTTAAAGATTTAGTCCTTTTTTCTGGTTCATAATATTCTCCATTGTAAAGTACAACTTCTTTAATGTTTATATCCAAAGTTTCTGATTTTGAGTTAGGTGTTTTTCTTACATAATAGGATAATAGGGGTTGAGTTAAGACAGGGATGCTAATGACAAATATTATTTTTCTTTCTTGTGTTAATACATTTATTGTTATTTCCTTTAATTCCTCTACTGATAAATTATGAAAGTCTATCTCATCGTATGTTAATATGGATCTAGTCATGATTCCTGTTTTAGCTGAATTTACATTGTCGATTATTTTTTCTAACTCGTCCCTTATAAGGTCAAGATTATAATTTAGTTGAATGGTTGTTAGAATTTTATTTATTGTTTGTGTCTGATTATTAATGTCTCTAGCTAACTGATTATAGGCTTTGTTAGTTTTGTTAATGTTGTCAACAATTTTGTTAAGGTTAGATTGAAAAACGTTGTTAACTTGAATTTGATTATTCATTGACTCTATGATGGCGTGATTATTTGTATCTATTATTCTTAAATGTTCTGTGATCTCTTCGTAATCGTCGTTGTCCATTAATCCAAATAATAAATTATAAATTTTTCCGATGGGGTTTATTAATCCGCGTTCCTTTCTACTAACAATTACAGAGTTTTGTTTGTCAGGTAAATATGTCGTCGTAGTTTGTCCAGTATTTTGTCTGTTATCGTATTGTCGTTTTGGTTTAGGTGTATTAATTTGCATTGAAACTTGTTTAGCTTTCTCTCTATCGAAATGCAACAATTTTAGTTCTCCTTTTATCGATTTAATTGTTTCTGACATATGGGGGTCGGGATAGATTTCGTTAGTTATTTCGTCTAGTGCCTTTTCGTATTGAACTAAGTCTATTTTGTGATAAATTCTTTTATAGTCTTTGATCAGTCTAATTGGATCTTTTTTTATTAATATTATTCCGGATTCGGTTTGTAGCTTTTCAATGGTAATTTCTGCTTGTACAATTGTAAACGTTAGGATCAATAAAAATGGTATGAGTTTGGGTGTCCAATGATTGTTGGGTGTAGGTTTCTGTAAAGGCAAAGGGTTTTTATTGTAATAATTTTCCCTGTATTATTTCTAGGATAATTTTTTGTCTAAAGTATGGGATATGACATTGAGAGTAGTCTAATTTATGATTTCTGGCAATGAATTCTGCTGCTATGCAAGTAAATATACCGCAATCATTTGCGTTTTCCTGTTTTGGGGCGTTTCGCACGTTTTCTTTTGTGAATGTATTTATATCGAGGACTTTACACAACTTATCTTCCGATTCGTCTGCTAAATATTCACCTAATGTATCTAATATTCCATTATCACTGCCTCCTAATGAATCATAATATTTTATTTTTTTACTCTGTAGATCGATCGTAGCCAAACACCAATGTCTTTCATTTACGTGAACCGGGATCAGAATTATATCGTATGAGAAAATGTCCACTTTTCGCGTCCATTTCTTGACTGCACTAAATCCTTTCTTTTTGAGTGTCGGGACAAAGAATGTGTTCATGATATAAACTTTGGGTAGGTTTACAGAATCCTCGTTTCGTTTACTGATGAGGTTCAAATAGAAATTAATTATTTGATCGTTTACCCATTTTTGATCAATTAAAGTGGAGATATCGGTTCGAGTAATATTCAGATTGAAGTTTGACGCAAGAGTCTCGTTTAAGGGGCCATTATATAATGCGTTATTAATGATTGTTTTCTGTTCTAATGTAAGCGTATTCGGAATGCTTACTGTATTTGGTATTTCTAATCTTGGTTTTGATTCTGTTCTCGTATGCTTCTTAATTCTTTTTATACGAATTGGGTGTATCCTATTTTGATGTCTACCTTTTTTTGTTGAAATTATATTTCCTAAATTATCTTTTATTATCTCAATTTTTCTGTACTTAGGTTTCTCCTTATGACGTTCATTTTTGTAGTTTTTGATAAATACTTCTTTTTGGTCGATTTCTGGTAATTTCTCTCTATTTTTATTGTGGTAATCAATCCATTTAGTCTTTCTATTAATTAACAATTTATTTATTTTGGTTTTATCTATTCTACCATATTGTATGTCGATTGGTTTTGCTTGGGTTACTGAATGTATATTGGTATTGTAATGCTCTGTTGCTTTTAGAACTCGTTGCACAATATTTAGTTCAGGTTCGGTTATCGCTAATGTTCTAATTTGCTCTAATAATGTGCTATGACATCGACTCATGTCTGAATTACCCGTATGTGATTTTGGTGAGTTAAAATGAATTTCAATTTCTTCTCTTCTGAAGAAGTCTTTTACGTTTATCATATTGAACTCATTATCGGCAACTATCTTTCTGGGTTTTCCTAGTATAGCATTTCTTTCTCTAATAAGTTGTATGAAAGTTATCGCATTTTTATCTGTAGTTTCTTTAACGTATAAATGTTTCGAAAATTTATCTATTGTAGTAAAGAATTGTCGTTTACATATAAAGAATATGTCAATATGTACTATTTCATTTATATCCTCGGGGGTTTCTGTTAATTTGAATTCTGGTTTTAAAGGTTTTCTGTCATATTTTACCAAATTACATACTTCGCAGTTATTTATATATTTTGTGATTACTTTTAATATTTTATTAAAGTGATATTTATTTTTAATTTCTGCGTAATTTTCTATGATTCCACGATGATTACTTTTTTCGTGTATTTCCTTGATTCTCTCCAAACATTGTTCTTCACTAGTTAAATCTATTGCATTATTTGTACATTTAATGAATTTGAGGTACTTATTATTTGAATATAATTTTATTATTGCTACTTGCACTTTGTTCCATGTATGGTCATCTAGTTCGCAAAATATTCCTACATATCCTTTTTCTGGTATGTATCTCCTAAGTATATCTATTATTTTGTTTTCGTCATTTATGTCATTCTTTTCTATGAATATCTTTCGCTTTTTGTTTATTGATTCAAATTCCTTATATTTTCTTTCCACTATTATTATTTGAGTTTTATATATATTTACTATTCCTTCCCTAATTGCTATATGGTCATTTTCATTCTCGGGAGAACTGTGTATAGTTACATGTTCACTATCGTCTATTTCTATTGCGTTTTCTTGATTATTGTTGTTGGTTAAAACGTTAATTTCGCCTTTTTCTGCGTCGATTCTGCTCAAGAAGTCTGCCACTTTATTATCTTTTCCTTTTATGTATTCAATATTGAAATTGAACTCGTTCAATTTTATTTTCCATCTCTGTAATTTAGAGTTTGGTTCCTTAAAGTTGCTAAGCCATACAAGGGGTCTGTGATCTGTTTGAATGTTGAATTTTGTACCGTATAGGTAGGATCTAAAATATTTAGTTCCCCAAACAATAGCTAATAATTCTTTTTCTACTGTCGGATAATTTCTTTCATGCTCGTTTAGAGTTCTGCTAGCAAAGGATATTGGATGTCCTTGCTGAGATAGTACTGCACCTAAAGCTTTATCTGAGGCGTCAGTAGTAAGCGTGAATTTTTGTTTAAAATCAGGGTAATGTAATATGGGATAATTAGTAATTAGATCCTTCAACTTCTCAAAAGCCGCGATGTAACTGGGATCTTCTGTATTAATTTCTCGATTTTTCTTTAGAGCATCTGTTAAAGGTAAGGCTATTTTTGCATAATTATTAATAAACTTTCTGTAATAGCCGGTGATACCTAAGAAAGATTTTATTTGTTTTGTGGTATCGGGGATTTTTAAATTTCTAATGGCATCAATTTTTCCAGGATTTGGTTTAATTCCTTCGGTTGTCAATATGTGACCCAAATACTCAGTTGATTTGGCAAAGAACTTACATTTGTCTGTTTGAATTTTAAGTTTGTATTTTCTCAGGGCGCCAAATATTTTTTTTATGTTAATCTCCATTTCTTGGAGTGATGTGGCAAATATCAAGATGTCATCCAAGTATACTACGCAAATTCTGTTGATGAATTCTCTAAGAACTTCGTTAATCATGCGTTGAAAAGTTGCCGGTGCATTTTTGAGACCAAAGGGCATTCTAATGAATTCATAATGACCTTGTGGGGTTGAAAAAGCTGTTTTATGACGGTCATGTTCGCTGACTTCGATCTGGTGAAAGCCTTTCGCCAAATCCAGAGTTGTAAAATACTGTGCTTTTCCAAGTTTGTCAAATATTGATTCAATGTTAGGAATCGGAAATTTGTCATCAATTGTTTCCTCATTTAGTTTTCTATAATCGATAACTATTCTCCACTTTTGCTTTTGTGAATTATCCATTTTTTTGGGAACTACCCATATTGGAGCATTATAAGGGGAATTTGAGGTTTGGATGATTTTTTGTTTCAGCATTTCGCTAATTTGTTCTTCTACTTCCTTTTCATGGACAGGCTGAAAACGATAGATTCTGGAATACAGGGGTTTATTGTTTTTGGTGATTATTTCGTGTTTTGTCTGAGTGGTACAGGAAAGATTTTCTCCTTCCTTATAGAGTAGATCCTCATATTCATTGAGTATCTTTTTTAGCGAATTTGCTTCCTCTTTATTTAACTCATTAAACAGCTTATCACGGTTATTCGTCGCACTGAGTTTACTTTGAAAGTTTATCTCTTCAGGGATGGCATAATTAAATTTTAATTTTTGATTATTAGCTTCCATGGTTCCTTCTCCCAAATATAATTTAACGTTTAATGGATGCAGTAGATTTTGACCTATCACTGCTTTAAAAGTTTTATCATGGAAATCCATGACGTTCCACATAATTTTGTGAGATTCAGGAAGTTTGAACTCTACTGGCATGTTGGTTTTTATTTTTTCCGTGACATGGCATGTGCCACCTAGGCCGTTAACTGTTATGTGATTATTTAATTTTATTTTTTTTATAAAGGGAAAACATTTTTTGTCTATACTAGAAATAGAAGCGCTAGTATCTATAAGTGTTGGAACTACTTCATTCTCTATTTGTAAGTCGATTACTGGTAAAGGGTTTCCGAGGCACATTGCTGAAAATTTACGTCCATAGGTTCTGGATTATTGTCTCTGTTTCTGTACATGTTCGAGTTGTCAACTTGCATCAGTTCTTGTCTGTTATTTTGATTATTTTGTGGGCGATTATAATTATTAAAACGATTATTGTAATTGTTCCTAGAAGGATTATAGTTATTTTGTTGGCGGTGCATAAATGAATTTTGATTGTGTCGGTTATTTTGGTATGAATTTTGATTGTACCGATTGTTTTGATTTGAATTTTGATTGTACCGATTATTTTGATTTCGGTAATTGTTTGGATTTTGGTTATAATTTCTATGATTTGGACGAGTACGAGGGTTAATATTTTGTACTGGATTGTTATTGTCAATGTTGTATTGAATTTCTCTAAGGATATTATATGCTTGGTTGAGTGTTTGACAATTTCTCATTTCAAGTAAAAATGATTTGTATTCTGGCAGAAGGGATTTAAATTTGTTTAAGACCAACCCTTCGTTTCGGACTGGGTTAAATTCTAAATGTACATTTTGTTGTGGATCTTGTAGGTACTTAGTATTTATTCTATTTAATAATTTATTTAGAGTATGATATGCGTCGTCGACATTTTTGAAGCTTACCTTATGTATCCTATTGATTATGCTGCTATATGATTCGTTGATTCCGAATGTTGAGATGAGGATTGCTTTAATCGTTAACCACGTTGGATCTGGTATTTTTTGTATTGTGTTTCTGGCTGATCCCTGAATTTTGTGCAGGACGAGTCTGAATAGATACGCTTGCTGGTTTCCCTGAGCCAAATTGAGAATGGTTTGTGCTTCCTCCAGCCAAGAAGATAAAGCGTACTCTCTGTTATCTCCATTGTATATCGGTAGTCTGCGTACTTCCTTTAGTATTTCATCGAACGAGAGGTCCAATGGCAACGGTATTTCCTGTTCCGCCATCATTTTGTAGATGCGTTTAATTTATTTTGTGAGACTTTTGTCTCCACTGTACAGTTTATGGTACTGGAGGACCTTATTACACTTTTTATTAGAATTCCTCAGTGTTTACCACAGAGAATTGAGCGCTTTTTCCTAAAATGCAGCTCACTGCTTTGCAATACAGTATATTAATTGGTGTTATTATTTTTATTTTAATATTTTAATGGTTTTTGTTAAAATTAGATTTTCTCTAATTTGGGTTTTATTTTATTAAAAAGTTTTGTTTCTTGTTCCTACCCTAGTAGTCTAAGTTTTCCTTAGCTACTTTTGTGGGCGTACTTTTCAAAACTTTTGTTTTATTTTACTTTGACCAGATTTTCTCTAATCAAAGGAGTTTTTGTTAAGTTCACTTTTACACGAGTCACTTTTTCCAATTTTTACTTGAACGCGACTCTTTGTGTCAGAGGTTCTTTGTCATAGAGGTTCCTCCCTCCTATGACGGACGACTGCGCCAGTTATGTTATTGATTATTCTCAAAAATAAAAAATAAAAATTATACTCTTACGAGTTCTTTCCTTGGAAATAAGAACACTTGATTTTTTTATGAATCACTTTATTATCTTTTTAACTTTTGAACATTGAATACTAACTGAACTGTATCACTTGACCAACTTGAATAATTGAACTTGAACTATTGCCACCGACTCAGAGTGGTCTCTTGCTTAAATAGTATTATTTTGATTAGGTCTGCAGTTTGCATTTCGCTTGGTGATCGCATCAGATCTTTGTTATAAATGTGCTGAATATGCATAATATTTATATCGATAAACAATTATTGTTGAGTGGTCATATCTTTGTTACAAATGTGCTAAGTATGCATAATATTTATATCGATAAACAATTATTGTTGAGTCATGGATATTTGATATTTTGTTGTGAGTCTTACTTATAATGATTTGAACTTAGTAACTATAATGTAAGTATTATAATATAAGTTTTAATTAAACTTAGTGGTTATATCCTTATTATTAGGATTAGTATTGAGGTCTTGAGGGTTATGTGTAATTGGCGTGCCATTCATGTTTCGTACGCTCACGGAAGTATCAAACCGAAACATCCTTCAGAGCATGCGTGCAAGGCACTTTAACAGCATCCAGAGTCCAGTGGTGGCGTCCTTTGAGAGCGGTTTTCACTTTGGGAAAGAGGAAAAAGCCTGCTGAGGCAGTGTCGGGGCTGTAGTGAGGCTGAGGAACCACTGTGATGCCATTTTTCGTTAGATACTCGGTAACCACGAGGCAGGTGTGACTTGGCGGATTGTCATGATGCAGTTTCCAATTGGTGGCAATTTCTGGTTGCTCTCGGTTCACTCGTATCTTCAATCTTTTTAACACTTCAATGTAGAAAGGGCCGTTGACAGACAGTCCTTCAGGCACGAATTCCGAGTGGATCAAACATTTTGTGCCATCTATAAACTTGAGCTTAGGATAGGCTTTCACTGCCATACGCATGCCGAATCATTTCCAGCGTCGATGCACCTGATTTCCCAAGGCAAATACAAAATTTAATTACGTAACGCCGTTCCTTAGTTTGCTTCATTTTGAGCTTGCACACGCTTTTATGAAGACTTAAATTCCGCGAGCGATCAACCCTCGACATAAGCAAGCACGCGACTACACTTGTACCGTGTTGAAGTTTAAACCCCCACTACTCGCTCTGGCTAGTTCAATCGCGTCACCGTGTCAGGACAAAAATATTCTCATTACTTAGAATACAGACCCTGTATTTTAGACCCATTGGCTTTGACAGCAGTGGTTGGAATCACTGTTTCGTGGAACATGTAACAATACGTAGCAAAAAGTCTTTGAAATGAGAAAATTCCGGACAGTTGATGTTCCTCAGCTATTGTTAGAAAATAAGTTATCAATAATGCGTAAATTTTTTGGGTATGTTAAAAAGTATATGGAGCTTCTTACGTCACTATTTGATACCAGACATTTTTGTGTGGTACAATCTCACAGTCTGTGGGTTGTCTCTCTCAGTCTGTCTGAGAGTTGAGTTGAAGTTGAGATTTGTCAACAACCGTCCTTTATAGAACCGTAATGAAGAACGCATTATCGTTGAAGATCTGCAACTTTTATACTGGTATATACGGTAGATCGTCTTTGCACTTGAAAGGATATCGCCAACTGAATGCACCACTATCCACCAAGACACTTTTCAAAAGGCCGTAACCCACTCAACTGGTCCATCCTTATGGGTGGGGACTATCAGTTACTTGTAATACTTTAACATACCATCAGTGTTGAGGTTTGCCGAATAAGTCATAATAATACTCCATACGGTAATATCCAGCAAACTTAGCCACTCTGCTTTGAACTGAAATCATAGTTATACTCTTTTCCCTACGCTGTCAAGGACTGCAGAATCGATAGTTCCCATCGGGTTTACAGGAGTCATAATTAACCCCAGCATAAATGAGTTTGCATTGCATTAGTTTAGATTTAATTTCGTTCAATTGGGAATGGTGAAGTATGAGTGTTGTAGTAAGAAGAATGGTTGTTGTATGAGTTTCCTGGCAACAAATGGCTTCTTCTTTAGCGTATTGTGGGGTTAATCTTCAATACAATATTTATTTTAACTTGACCAATTATCAATAAATGCTATTTGCTTGATTTTGCGTGTACAGCCACTTTCGCTAGGTTTGTTTTCCCAGGCGTTTTCTTCCGGGGTGCATCTTTGTGTCTCACATGGTGTCATACTTGCGAACTTGAATATTGTCCTCCATGTAATTGAGTCATCTTAATTATGACTGTACAGTCCTAGGTCTATTTAGCGTTTGATTGAGGTGTATATTCTTTGTTTGCTGATGTTGTTGCATGCCATTTGATGTATACTGACTAAATCCTTTCACTTGAAACACTTTGCGGGTTTCAATCATGTTTTGATCTACATTCACAACTTTGAAATTTTTAGATGCTTGCTTAATGCAATCAAAATATTCAGAAGTCGTAAAAATACAGTATTTCTTTCTATTGAATTTCTGTATTACGCCGAAACACCGATCACATTGCAAAAAGCAGTGTTCTGTCTCAGGAAACCGATGCACAATCTTCTTAATAGATGAACAGCTCATAAGAGAGTATACTGCATTATCGGAGAATAAATACACTTTTTTAACCGTATTTGGTAAGACTTTATCTATTATCGAGCTATGATTTCATCGTATGAATAAAAGTGAGCGACCTCGGTTTTTGCTGAGTGGATACAAAATCATATGCCCAAAGTTGACGTTTGTAAAATGCTTCGCCTACTGCAATTTTAGGTAATGGCATGTCCTGCTGATAGTCAAAAGTGAATACCCCACACTCGTCATTACAAAAACTTAGTTGACCCTCTCTCAGCAAAATCAGCAAAAAAATTTTCAGGTTTAATTCAAAGCTTCATTTAAAATTTTGTTTAAATTATCTATAGTAAAAATCAAATGAGACTATTGGCTTAGCAGATGCTTCGAGACTAGGTGTTACACTTACCCAAATCAAATTAAAAAAAACGAAGTAGGCATTGATATTTTGAATTCAATTGAATTAAAACAAAGTAGACATTGATTTTTTGAATTGAATGAAATCAAATCAAGTAGGCGACGAGTAGTATAAATAGAAGTGGAATTGTCTCGAAGAGTTAGTTCTCGCTTCAAAAGGTACGGACAAGCCTCTATCTCCTTTCACCCAATGTGAGGCTGCATTGGGGTACCTTTTCGAATACCGGTTCATGTATAGAATAAGAATTGTATACCGGAATTTAATAAATAAAGTTGGTGTTATTAAATAAAACAAGAGTTTTATTTATTCGTCGAAGAAACATAAATACTAGGCTCCTTCTGTTGCAAATATTAATAGTACATCCTCTTAACATTTAACTCAGGGGAAAGATAATAACGAGAGCTTTTATTTCTGCTGTAGTGAGACTCGCGTCGTCGGAAACTTCTAGTGTGAGAGTAAACTTCGGAAACCCAGTCACTCGAAATACGATTTGGTCGATTTTGATATTATTCGCGCTTAGATTTAGCTGGCATAATTACAGTAGGGTCACGATACTCCTTAGAAGTATTGTCTACTCACTTATTAGAGATTCCATGGATAGATGCAAAGCCAACTTTTATATTTCTATTCCCAATTGTAATAAAATACTTAAGTGAACAACTCCGTACCAGTTTTTGATCTTTCTCTTTCAACATTTCCAGTTTCCTGAATATGCCTCCTAGCCTCCGAAATATGTGTTTTGCACATAAGTTTCTTCCAATTTATTAAAAAATTTTAATATTAGTTTTTGCGTTTTTTCATTAATTTGAACGAAACACTTATACTTTTTGCATCAGCAATCCGGTCTAGTTTTTCTTACTCCTTTTTCGCAGCCTTTATAGTTTAAATAGCTTTTTCCAGTAGCAATAGCCTTCTTGATAACATTGCGTTTCCATTGTGAAGTATTGGCAAGCTTTTCTTTTTAGTTTAACTTACACCACTCGTTGATGGCCATGGATGATTTACATCAGATTCGTCCGAAATATTCATACTTTAATCGTATTCTGCACTAGTTTGGTTTTGAAATGTTGACAAATCACGATCACTTCCATCACCACTTGAACTTGAATTTTATTCAGGAGGCTGGTATATATCAGATGACCCACTACTAACTGGTTCAGACTCACTCATTTTATGAACACTTGACACATTCAAAGTATATATAAAACATAAAAAAAGGTGCACCTGTTTCGACCGAGTTCGAAAAATGCACTGAAAGAAGGAGGTAGGTTCGGATCTGCTGCTTTCTTGAACCAAACGTAATAGGGTGGCCCGTCCTTATTTTGTTACAGCGCGCTTGTTTTTTTTTTAATCTGATCTACCCCGTTCTTGCATCGAACGATAACCCTAATTTTTTTTTCCAAATTGTAGTCAAACAAAACGGGAATCAATTAAAATTTGGATCTACCCTCTATTTAACTGCAAGGTCCTCAATTGAGGTTCGTCCAGATCATCGAAAAAAATTTTAATAGGAAATTTCAGCGTTCTTTCATAAACTTGTTTGCCAGCCGTTGACTCGATATTGAGTTGACAACAGGTCCTTAATCCTAAGAGGACAAGAGGAAGGACTATAAACCACTCTCTATTTTGCTGGCACATGATAGATGCTTTCAATAGCCGATGCCATCGTTCGAGAAGTCCAGTCGATGCCAGAATCTTGAATAACTTGTATCTTGAATAACCAATTATTTTCATGAATGAATGAAAAGGCTGCCAGTCTAGTTGGGAGCCTCATTCGGTCGCTGTCGTTTCGGGTGAACCAAATCTCGATACCCACTGGGTCAAAAATGCAGTGTGAATCGATGTATCATTGCAAGGAAATACCTGCAGCCTTTTGAAAGCGACATCACAATCTTGTCTAGTTGAGGGCTCTTTCAAACGATTCTGCAGTTCTGCTTTGGTGGTTTGCTGCTGTACAAGCTTTTGCAAATTAATAGTTAATGGCATTGTTTTCTCTTTAATGCGTGATGGAGTAGCGACTACAGTTCTATTTTTGCCACTAACAAGTATGAATTTTGTTGAAAATCAACTGATAAAATCTAATTGTATTAGTTGCCGAGTTAACATAAAACGTAGTAGTAGGTTATGTAGTAACGTTAGTAGGTTATGGTCGGTGAATATTTTCTAATCTTGGTCTTCCACGAGATGACGGAAAAATTTGACGGCTTAATATACCGCAAGAAGTTTATACGCTATATCGCTTTTGAGTTCTATCCAATTTCTGCGAAAGGAACTCCAGCGGCATTTGTGTTTTTTTAAATCTCCTGCTCCAAAACTGCGCCAACAGCCACTTCTGACGCATCGTGCAATGGGTGTTTGATGATAACCTCATCAAGAACAAGTGTTGGAAAAATCGTACAACTAGCTTACTGTGTCGTGAAATTGCTAAAATAGGGACTCGAGTGTCTGCCCCTAATGGTGAAGCTATTTAGACGACGAAAACCCCCGAAAGTCTGCCATTCGCCAGTTTTCGTCCATATCCGCCGATATCGATGGCCGTGGAATCTCCATTATTTTATCGGCTTGCATCGCTAATTTCGAAACGCCTTTTACATTGCTACCTACAAGGATCCCACGGACATAATCTGTCATTTACTCAAAGATCTTAGTCCTTAACACAAAGTTGCTGATTTGGTCACCGGCAAAATTTTGAAGTTTCTGCCAGAAGAGCCACGCAACACGGGAATGACTCTAAAATTCGCTTTTTCATTGTGTTACATTTTCCGATTTCGGAGGAATTCATTGCAATATCAGAAACGATTTGCAGAACCAAAGACTACAAATTCGCTATCATACAGCGAAATTTAGCCATGTCTGACACAACGTGAGAAATTTTAAAAGCCCTTTACATTAGCACAAAACACAAACTTTGTCTTTATTCATAGAATGCATATGAATTTCGAGTGCGTGCAACTTTTTCCATTGGGAACGTTTTAGTGTTTCTGGAGGTGAGGGCATTGTGTCGTTGAATGATGTGTTTTGAAGGAGATGGAATTATTTTTGTACTCGGAACATTTAGTCGTTCCCCGTCACTTCCTACTGTTTTAGTTACTTATGCTGTTTTCTGAAAAAAACTCAATATCTATGTATAAAGATATACTTTATAAACAATGCAGTGCGTCCCTTCTCACTTTTTGGCGTCACTACATATTTGGTGTCACTAGACACTTTTGGCTTCACTGATCTTTTTTTCATCTTGACTACTATTTTCGCGCGCAGTCATGTCGGCGTCGCCAATTTGAGGGGTTAAATTTCAACACAATATTTATTTTCTACTTATATTTTTTATTTTACTTATTTGCTATAAACTAACTAAACCAACTAACTAAACAAACTAAACCTAACCTAAAAATTACTACTTAAAAAATCACGTTATCCCCAACACTAAGAAAAAAAAGTTGCTCCACGGTGTGCATCATATCTGCAGCAAATGTTGATCGATTAGCGAAATTGAAAAAAAATTCTTGTAAAATAAAGTTGTTATAGTTTGTCGTGCCGGAATTTCGAAAAATTTACCAATTTATGGCAGATTAAAACAAAGTTTGCGTTTTACGTCCTAAATTTTACGCTTGAATTATTTTTATAAAATTTTCGAACAAATATATAAAAAATCCGGTTTGACAGACTAGAGAATACGATTTCGAATATTTGAAAAAATCTCATCAAAAAATATTGAAAACTGTATAAGTTATTACCCCAACCGTGGTGGAAAAAATAGTTGCGAGAAAAGCGCGTTTGAAATTCCAAGTGTGTTTTGTTGGATGTCGCATCAAGCTAAAGCAAGAACTTTACGAATTTTTTTTATTTGTTCTGAAAACTTACTTTTAATCCTCCACTCCGGCTTTGTATTTTATGCCTTCCGAGTCGGTAATTAATTGTTTTTGGTTATTTTTTTTTCTCCAGTCGATGGGCTGTTCTGGGCTCTCTTGTTGGTTTAGTAACGGCTGTTGAAGCTTCTTCAATATTTTATACAATTGAATCAAAGCTTGTTTGTGCGATACATGATGCTGAATCCAACACCGCAAATATCTGCATTGCTTTCAATCCTTTTCCTAACAATCGAAAGGCGAATGTGAAGCGTCGATTTATCTCGTATACAGAGTTTATCAAAGGAGATGAAAAAACGTTCTGGATATTATCGTCTCACGTTTGACAAAAAACATTCAACTTGAAATCAAGTCCACGGCTACTTGCTTTCAAAAACTTCACATTTGCACCATATGTACAACAGACCACACATTCCGAAATAGCTGTGAAAACAGCAGCAAACTGTAAAATACAGTATGACAACGTGGGAGCGAATGAAACCTCATGTAATTGTCCCGCTAATTTGAATATATATTAAGTTTTACCGTCCATCTTCTCTGGCCTTTGTGGAGGCTTCTGCTTTTCAGGGCGTGAAGATTGTTGACTCTTACAGCCTTTACGATCTATACTGCGACGATTCAACATTGTTAAAATCTTAACTGAGACACAACTGTACGCTTTGAAAGATTGAACTAACGTTCGGCATTCGAAATCCTAGCTATTGACCCTTAATATATTCTCATAATGCTTTACAAACGTCCTCAAATTTATTTTGCCATAACAAAGCAGGTGGAGGCGTTCCGAAAGTGACGGTCAGCCATCTCAAACAAAGGAGATCCACCTGCGCGCACCAAACTCTCGTCGGGCAGTCACATTCTCTACCATAACTTTGGATCTACGGGGAATACTTACAATTGATTTTTACCGTAAGAAGCCTGAAACTATAGAGAATAATAATCTGTTACAAAAATCGATTTTTTGAAAATTCTGGACGTATGTAAGGCCTTAATGGAAAATCCATCAAGTGCCATCACTCAACAGCCATCAAAAGAGAAACGAAATTATTTTAAGATTGTTTATTTATTGTTTTTAAAATAATGCTTTTTACTAAACATCACTCACAAACATCAATCTCAATCAAATTGGTTCATTCCATAAATCATAACTCTTATCAATGGTGTTAAGTGACGAACACCAATGATGCATAACTTAAAGATGAATCCATATTAAGCAGATTGATTCATTATATAGATCATATCTTTCACCGCCAATGTTAAGTGGCGAGTATAATTGAAAGCTTTTGTCGGCTTACGAGTGTGCAATGGTCGATCATCATATCTATTAATATCAATATATTAATCTTGATAAAACAATAAAAAAACAGGTACGTTTTACCATCATCTTTATTTTTTGTGCCATCAAATAGCCTTGTATAGTACGTTGGGATGTGGTAAGATAAACGCAACAAGTACTGACTTTAACACTACTTTATCTTCTCGTATAACATCAACAATAATAATAATTAGTTTCGAATCGTGTACGATGACAGACGGCAGCTTGGCTTGGAGTCAGTGTTCCGGGGAACCACCCGACTTTACCATCTGGGCATGGTTAAGACCAAGCGACGGCAGCGCCAGTATCAACCGTGGCGGTGAGCTCCGTGGAGATCGCTACAATACTCCCTCGTGAATAATGTTGCCGTCAAAAAACAGCTGATGTCAGCCGTCAAATGTCCGTCAACGCGAATTTGGTTTGTGCTTGGATGGATGCGGCAAGTAAGTCCTTCGAATGTATGTCGGACGTGTGTTTATTGGTCCACTGGTGAAACAGGGTGTAATTCGAGATGGTGAAGTAGCCTGTTGTGCAGTCGATGACGTTGTTGACAATGTCTGAGATGGCTGCACTAGTTGAGGTGCCCAGGAGATTGTTTTCGGTGTCTTTCTGGGTGTCGAAGTCAGATGGTTTGCCAAGCTCGGTCGCGGAGTTGGCTGCTGGATCGTTGAACTCGGTTGAATGGTAAGCGCATCATGTGAACCAGCATTTGATTCTGAGGGTTGATATGCTTGTGAAGAAGATGTTGAACTGGACTGCGGTAATGTCGATCGAGGAAACGGTGACGTTGCTCCAGGAAATAATGTTGTTGACGATGTCAATGAACTCTCAATATCGTTTGTAAGGTAGGCTGGCTTTAACCTTTCGATTGAGATGTTGACCTTCCTGCCGTTGACATCGACGGAGTAAACAGAAGATGACAATCGCTCGATGATGCGGTGTGGACCTGTGTAAGGTTGCGTTAGTGACTTCTTGACCGAGTCTCCCCTAACGAAAACATGAGAACACGAGTGTAGGTCCTTGTGGATGAACGTTGTCTTATTCGTACGATGGGCTATTGGTTTCGGGCGAAGCTCCCTCATGTGTCGTTGGATTTTCTCTAATAAGATGTGAGGTTCGTATATCCCTGTGCTCAGGTCGGCGAACCATTCTCCAGGCAATCGCAGAGTTGTTCCGAAAACGAGTTCGGCTGGTGAAGCGTTGAGGTCTTCTTTAAAACTGTTTCGCAGTCCCAGCAAAACAGTGGGAAGGACGTCGACCCACTGAGTGTTGTCCTCATGGCACATGATTGCCGCCTTCAATGTGCGGTGCCAACGTTCGATTGCACCATTTGAGGCTGGGTGGTATGGGGTAGTACGATTTCGTTTGCAACCGAGGAGTTTGCCCAATGCTTGAAATATAGCTGACTCAAATTGGGAACCTTGATCAGTGGTGATGATCAACGGTGTCCCATAGCGCGAAACCCAATTCGTATGGAATGCGCACGCGACTGTCTCGGCTGATTGGTCCGGGATGGGAATATCTTCGGGCCAACGAGAGAATCGGTCCTACATGGTCAAGCAGTATCTGTAACCTCGGCAAGGTGTAAGCGGTCCAACGATGTCCAAATGAACATGCTGGAAACGTTCATCAGGTATACTGAATGGTTGAAGTATGTTTTTAGTGTGCCTCCCGACTTTTGAACGCTGGCAACTAATACACGTGCGGGACCATAGTCGCACGTCTCGATGCATCTTAGGCCAAACAAACTTTTTCTTGATCGCTCTATAAGTTGCTCGGCTACTGGGATGGGCACAGCGATGGTACGTGCCAAAGACTGTTTTTCGAAGTGATTCAGGAATGAGCGATCTGGCTACTGCGGCAGATGTGTCGCAGTAAATTGTATGATTGTCCAAGACCACCGGGCACAGTTGCAATGACGTTGGATTTGATGAAAGTAGACTTTGTAACTCAATATCCTTGGCCTGTCCATCCGCTAGAAGCTTAGAATCAATAACCGATCGCAGGGAGATCGATTCTATTCTGGATAACGCATCCGCAACTATGTTTGATTCTCCGGTGACGTGCTCAATTCTTGTTGTGAATTGAGAAATGAATGAGAGTTTCCTACTTTGAGTATGCGAAGCTTTATCGGTTTTCTGGTGAAAAGCATAAACTAATGGTTTATGATCCGTTTTTACCACGAAATCAGTACCTTCTAGTATGTGTCGAAAATGCCGAATACTGACGTATACAGCCAGCAGTTCGCGGTCGTGCGTACTGTAAAGCTCTTCAGTTCGTGACAGTTTACGCTGGATATAAGCTAAGGGTAACCACCTGTCGTCGTGCTTTTGCTCTAATACTGCGCCTACTGCTACACTGGAAGCGTCTGTAACGAGGGCTATAGGTGCATTTTGTCGAAAATGGACGAGCAATGTTGCTTCGGCAATAGAATTCTTGCATCCATGGAATGCTTCATCGCCTACGTTTGACCACACAATGTCCTTGTTCTTGGATTCGCACAGCAGCCCATTCAATAGTGCCTGATGTTCAGCTGCCTTCGGGATGAACCGGCGGTAATAGTTCAATGTTCCTAAGAATCTTCGCAGGTCCTTCACAGTCGTTGGACGCTTGTAGTTTCTAATGGCTTCAACACGTGAGGCTGGTGGTGCAATACCGAATTTATTAATGTTGTAGCCTAGATATTCGACTTCGCTGCTTCTGAAAATGCATTTAGCCACGTTGATGACCACACCGGCTTTTTCCAGTCGTTCGAATAACAACCGCAGGTGTTGCATGTGTTGCTCAGCATTTTCTGACGCCACGAGAATGTCGTCGACGTAACAAACGCAAAAATCCAATCCTTGAAGTACACCGTTCATAAAGCGCTGAAAAGATTGAGCGGCGTTCCGGAGTCCGAATGTCATTACGGTGAACTCGAACAATCCAAACGGCGTAACCACTGCAGTCTTCGGAATATCGGATTCGGCTACTTGGATTTGGTGATGTGCTCTCAGCAAATCAATTTCCGAAAATATGCTTTTTCCGGCCAGACCGGTGGTGGTGTCCTGTATGTGAGGCATCGGGCAACGGTCGGGCTTAGTGACTGCGTTCAAACGCTTGTAATCTCCGCAAGGCCTCCAAGAGCCGTCCTGTTTCGGGACGAGGTGCAAGGAGCTTGCGCAAGGACTTTTTGAGGGGCGACAGAAGCCTTTTTTTAGCATGAATTCGAATTCAGGCTTTGCAATAGCCAACTTCTGTGGTGTGAGGCGTCGGGGCTTCTTTGCAAGGAGCGGTCCAGATGTTTCGATGTAATGGTAAACATCGCTTTTGACGTCTGTCTGCTGCGCCGGGCTTAGGACGCTCGGAAATTCCTTTAATAGGTTGTGGTAGCGCGACGTATTTCCGACAGAAGAAATTCCAGGATAACTAACGGCACTCACAAATCCCTTTGAGGTTCTCTTGGTCTCTGGGTCTCGTACACAGCGGTTTTTTATGTCGACTAATAAGCCGTGGTGTTTTAAAAGATCGGCTCCAATGATTGGGCGGGAGACGTCGGCGATACAAAACTGCCAGGTAAAGGCTCGGCGAAGATTTAAACTGAGTGTGCGCGTTCTATGGCCGTATGTGCTGATGATCGATCCATTAGCAGCATACAACTTGAATGATGTTGGTTGGCAATTTTGATGTTTGTGTTTTCGAGGGATAACAGACACGTCTGTGCCCGTGTCGACGAGAAAATTCAGGCCAGTGGTAGTGTCGTGAATGTGTAGGTGGTTTTGTCGTGTGCTGCTGTCAGACGCCGAATTTAACAGCAACAGGAACACGGCTCACGGCACCGACGCGCTGCGGAGCCGAATGAATTGTGGTAGTAACACCACGAATGTCGTTCTTTTTTTGTGATGGTGTACGTCTGCGGGGTTCGGGAGAGTTTACGTTGCGAGGTATGCTTCTTTGTTGTTTTTCGAGAGCCTTTCGGATGTACGCCAACACTTTTTCCATATTCTCCTGCGTGGATGATGGTGATGATGCAATTGCCGTTATGTTCCAGGGTTGGCGCATTTCCAAGATGCGATCCGCCTTCTCCGACAGTTTCGTTAGGTCCGACGTTTCTGAAATGCTCAAAATGGCTTGTACATTGTTCGGGAGTCGTTGGAACCACAATGTTTTGAGAAAATTGTCGGTCACTTTGTCGGCAGCTTTCATGCGCATAGCGCGTAGGAGCTGGGAAGGCTTTTGGTCCCCTAGTTCGAGGCCGACTAACAGCTCTCTATTCTCCGCTTCTTCAGAAACGGCAAACGCACTGATGATTCTCGCTTTGAAAGCATCATACTTTTTTTCGGCGGGAGGCGCCTCGACAATATCTGCTACTTGCGCCAAAATTTCGCGGTCCAATTCGCTGATCACCTTGTCAATATTTACGTCGTCCTTTGTGACTCTGAAAGTTCGGAACTGGGCTTCCAAACAGGCGGACCATATTGCCGGTCGGTTTTTCCAGAAAGCGGGGATTTTAAATTATGTGATAGAACTTACTTGCGTTTCCGACGCGTCCAATACGTCGGCGAATTTGTCGTCTTCGGCCATGATGATGATTATTCGTTGTGTATCCCGTCGAATTCGTCAAGTTCTTTCAAATCGAGACCACGAATTTCGGGACCGTTCGCAAATACCAGAACTGTCAGCCCAAAAGGTTATTTCGATTCGGGGTTGCAGTAAATTGCTTCAATTCGCTTTTCAGAGGCTATCACGTCGGGGTCACTTATTGTTAAGATGTGATAAGATAAACGCAACAAGTATTGACTTTAACACTACTTTATCTTCACGTATAACATCAACAATAATAATAATCAGGTTCGAATCGTGTACGATGACAGACGGCAGCTTGGCTTGGAGTCAGTGTTCCGGGGAACCACCCGACTTTACCACCTGGGCATGGTTAAGACCAAGCGCCAGTATCAACCGTGGCGATGAGCTCCGTGAAGATCGCTACAACTATATGCCCTAAAGCTTCCCCCTACCTGTCACACAAACAACGTATATAGTATGTATTTAATCGTTTTTAGTTGTAATATTCCCTGCAAAATCATTCATTTCTTATTTCACTATCGCATGCCTTCGATTCCTTAAAAAAACAAAATCATGCATTTTGCGCTTGAGCGAATTATGGCACGTCCGCAATCAAGATATCAAGCCTTGATATAACTGCGCGTACAGCTACCTTCGCGAGGATCGTTACCGTACTCATTTTTTTTCCGGAGTGCACCGATGTATCTCACATGGTGTGATACTCGCGAACACTTCTCATTATGATTATTGCGATATGTTGTAATACTGCTATAGTAAGCTTGCCGCAGTACACATTCAATAATCGCACCACCACCCTTTTATCGCCCTACGAGGAAATTGAGACTTTACCATGTGTTACAGGAATACTTTAAGTAAAGTGAAATAAATAAACTGATTAACATAATTAAATTGGTTTAAATGAAGGAAACGTTTATAGCGTCTGATTGAAAACCCCACAGCTTTTTGCGGAAAAATACTCGTCAAATCATAATTATCCTTGAATATAAGTTAGCGCTTATAGTTGACATCTGGTTATCCATTGTTCCAATTTTTTATTTTCGAAAGTCATGAAAAAATACATATTTTACTTAGCCTGCGAGGAATTTCGACGGGTTCGACTGCATAAAAGATAAAAACATTTTACCACCGCACTTATAGGTAAGCCGCTAGCCTTTTTGATGGAAAATTGACTGAAATTAAAGCCGAAATTCACGATGAAGCTACCATCGCCATCAAAAACTACTGCGAAATCCACATAACCGCAAACATGTGCCTAGGCAAGAAGGGAATCGGTTAATTACAGCATTTACCAGACCCAGTGTGCAGTGCAATTTTATAGCTACCATCATATCTGCCTGCTTAAACCATCAACATGTGCTGAGAAAATTTCTCAGCTCACCTGTCTGATTCAGATAGATCCCATATGTTCCCGTTGTATTCCAGAATGCCACACTCTGTTTTCTCTAATGTGGGTTAGTTTGAACAATTCAAAGACCTCCTGTTGCGCTCTCGTTTTTCATATTATGGAAAAAATTACAGTTATTTTATTTTGGTGATAAGAAACATTTACCTGGTTTGCCTCCATGAAACGAATGTGGCTGGAAGCAAGGAAAAGGTACAAGTGCTGGCTGTCGTTTATTACCAACATTAAGCATGAAGATTGGTCAGGACTGACCTAATAGAAATTCATTTCACGTCTTTTCAGATGGGAGATACATTCTACCACCAACTAGATTTAGGAAGTATTTTGCGGTTTTAGTATCAGCACATCAATTGTACGTAGTTGGGAAATAATGATGTGCCTAGCCGGTATCCAACAGGTGATGTGGTCAAGTTAATGACCGTTTCCTGGAAAAGCATCTGTAAATAGAACACCAGAAATGAGGATTTCAATAATATGTTGTCTTCAGGATAGGAATGGTTGAAAAACATTGGAGACTGAGTAATGTGAACCACAATTTTTCCAGTAAACGCAGATTATTTACAAATCCTGAAATACTGAGTGTTGAATTGAATTTTGTTATTTTCAGAATAATTGTTGAAGACCAATAAATAATGTTAATCATAAAAATTTTGCAAAAGCCGCTAATGAGGAAAATGGTTAAATGAGGTTGTTTCACTAATACCAAATGTGTCAGGGTAAAAAAATAATTAAAAAGTAATAGATTCAATATAGCCAAAATAGGATACAAAGCTATTTTTGTTGAAAACAATTGAGTTGTAGTCTTGATTTTTTTGGAAAACAGACTATTTGGATGAATTTGGATTTATATTTTTATTTGACTTTATTTATTCATACAATTAATTAATCACAATCAATTCACGCAATAAAAAGTTTAAGTATGATGTATTTTGAAACATTCAATACACAATCTTATATTATAATCCTGACAGTAATATTTCGTCTCCTTTTGGATTTTTTTGCCACTTGCATTTTTTTGTGATTAACATACTTTGCATTGTCGAGTAGTTCTATCTTTCTTTGCAGTAGATGTTATTACTTCTATAAAATGTTTACCAATCAGCGTACTGGTGATGATGATATCGATGGACGTACAGCATTCTGCTGGGATTTGCCATATCTTTCAATAATTTGTTGGACCAGATCTAATCTGAATTGTAAATGTGTTTGTGCGCCTCCTTGCTTTCCATTTCCAACTTCAATAGTTTTGCTTTTTCACCATACGAGTTATTGTCTTTTCTATGTTGAACAACCGATTTTCGCACATGAGTCCAAATTTCTTTCCCGGACAACATTTTTTCGACCTAATACTTCAAAACTAGCGTAAAACTATAAAAGCGCTACAGCTGCATTTTCATAACAAATAAACGAATAGGTTCTTAGAAAAATGCTGTTATGTTTCCAAGTACACTGACTGTGCGTAGACTTTTGTCAAGTGGTTTTTTTCGTTTTTATGAATTTCGTTTTAAGTTTATTATGAAAAGTTTTTGATTTTTAAAAATATTTATTTTCGATAATGAAAAAAACTGCGTTAATGGTTTTTTGATTAAAACTTCCAATTACTCAGGAAGGCAGTATAAGGTGCTCTATGTAGACATTTGGCCGCCACTGTAACTGTCATAAGTGGACTCTTCCTTTGTGCAGTATTATGACATCTCTACACAGTCAGATTGAAAAGAAATGCGTTGTCTTCGTTAGCTTGTGCTCGCTGTTCTTACAATATTGGCTCGATTGTACGGAGAGGTCTTTTATTCTTCGCAGAAATAAGCCTGCCTTTACTGATGATATTGCTTGTCCCATTCCAAGTCCGTATTTAGTAATGTATATGTTTTGTCAAACTAGAAGTAGTTTTGCTTCGTTGTTGCCTCTATACGATCCACTAGGCTCAATACAATGGTGAGAAGTAGCCGAAACACGTCCTTATGAAAAACATTGCGTGGCTCGTTATTCATAAAATCGGTGGGGCGATAGTTCGTCATGCAATTGCGTGTGTACCCGACGCAGTGTTGAATAGATCAGTGTTTTCACAACTCCGTAAACTTTTCACTTTTTAAACTCACGCTCGTGTGTGTATGCATGTGTGTGTATACGAAAAAGTCTACAGTAAGTTCGTTTTGGTGTTGCCGCAGGCCAAAATTAACTCTGGGTGGCTTGGGTCCGCCGGGCCTTGCTTTGTGGGTCTCGAGGACGCGTTTCGGCTGCATACAGCCATGAGAACGAGCTGAAGATGGCTGTATGCAGCCGAAACGCGTCCTCGAGACCCACAAAGCAAGGCACGGCGGACCCAAGCCACCCAGAGTCTACAGTAAGTCTACAATAAACCAAAAGCGGCCCATGCAGTAAAATAAATTGGTGGAGAAAAATGAAAACAATAATGAATTGGTAAAAACACTACCAATAAATTGGTGAAAAAAAAACACACAATAATTAATAAAGTGGTCAATACCTGCTAAAACAAAAACAAAAACAAAAAACAAATTAGATAGTGAAAAAATGGATAATGTTCCATCGAAGCTGCGGAAAGAAATCAGTTATTCTTTTGTGCACTTACGACAATTTACATCCGACACGACCATAAACATAAAGAGAAGAAGCGGATTCCGAAGAGATGTAAGGGGACGAAGAGTTTCCAGTACTCCCACCCATAAAACCAACAGAGTCCTTCTCGCCCTTGTCAACCGCTAGCTTTCCAATACGTAAGACTGTCAAGCCTGAAACTCAGCAACCCAGCCTCTCCTATATCACCAGAGCTAACAGACAAAACTTAACAGTCATAACCAAGTTCTCGATGAGAGCCCGGAAAATGGACGAGCCTCGCAATAGAAATGAAAAAAAAACAAGCTATACAATACGAGGCAGCAAAGAGAGTACATCTTGGTATTCAAATAATACCTGAGGCTACCACATCCTACCAACAAACAATAAAACTTTTCAAAAAAGGTCAGATACAGCTCTATACATACTATCTTCCTCAGGACAAACATCATAATATAATAAAGGTTTACATGGCATTTCAGTCTTCGTAATTGAAGAAGACTTAGAAGCCCAGGGTTTCCACTCAATAGAGATATTTTATCACCAACTGAGTAATGGTCCCTCTAAACTCGTCAAGGTGCTCCTTCCTAGGACAGAGGCGGAAATTTATAATATACACACCGTCAGCAATATTGTCTACAAAGTGGAACCTCAACGACCAAGAAAGTAACAATTCCAATGCCACAACTGCCTGCAATTCGGTCACTCTGCCGGAAACTGCCATGCGCAACACCGGTTCGCTAATTTTGATGAATGTCACCTCTTTTCCGTCTGGAGAATTCAAAGGAGAATATCCGGCTAGCTACGGAAGTTGTCTAAGAACCCGAATAATGTGAGGAGGACGTTTGCCCAAATATCTTCAGCCAACAATACGCAAAGCAAATCCACCACACAACAAACACCCCCCAAGCCTCCAATTCCCCTGGACAGATCACATCAACTTCCCATGGACCAACTATTTGCCTCCATGCTAATTTGATTACAATCCATGGTGCAAAACAAAATGGCGAAAATAGTTTAAAGAATATTCCTCAAATACTTATTCTAACTGAATCACAATAATCTGTCATATAAATTACATTTCTCTGTGTACATAGGACGCAAACTCCCTGCTTCCGAAGACTTGAATCAATTCATGCTGGATCATAGATTAGATGTTCTGCTTCTCCAACTCTGAAGAAATGGATTCAACACCGGTTGCCCAACTACATTCGGTATACAGCAATACTCGTGAAGAGAGGTGTGAATTATCACGTGTTCAGTACCACAAAATTTCAGTCAGAGTTTATTTTAAAATTATCACAGAGGAACAAATTAGCTTTTTACCCCAACACACGACACAGCTCTAGCTTACAAATTTAATTACAACACGTATGAAATTGCCTCAACACGAGGAATTCCACCGGCCCCGTTATATTAGACATGGTAAAGGCATTGGACAAAGTCTGGCATGCGGGACTGATATTTAAACGGCATGCACTTCACGTACACTTCCTTTCATATAAACGATAGACTTTCTCCTCCAAGGCAAAACTCTCTGCGCCTCAAAACACCTACCTCTCCAGCCGGCTGCCAATTGAACCTAGAGCCTCACAAGGATCGCCACTTTCGCCCATATCTTATAACATCTACACGGTGGATCTTCCACAAATAGCCAGAAACGTCAAATTTCCCTCTATGACGATAATACTTGTATAATCTTTCAACCACGCCTTTGTGTGAGTTCACTTTGCGGCTCCATCATGTCAGTCCCAAGTGGGAGGGAGGACAGAAAGGAGTTTGTTGTAAAAATCAAGTTAAAATTAACCGAGTAGGGTAACCGAAAGGTGGATTTGAAGCGTAGTTGAGCGTTGTATTCGTTGATCTTTAGTTGAGTGAACACGTTGAAATAAAGGCAACGTACTGATGAACAGATAGATGTCTCGCTGGAACTGATGGAAACCGTTGGAAAGGGGGAGAACTGAAATGAACTGAAGCTAGTACCTATGACGTCGCCGATACGGGCTATTTGGTTCTTGGACCCTGAGGTTTTCCGAGGGAAGGGGAAGGAAGCCTGACTGATGTGCATGGGACGAGTTGCTACTGCTGTACTGTTAGACTGATGATTGAATGCTCTGAGCTTCGGTTCAGTTCGATTACTGTTAGCCGTACGGGGAGGAAACGGTTGTGGTTTCGCAGGCTAGAGAGTACGATGAGCATGCGCCAGTTGTGTTCGGCAAATCGAAACCTGCTTCAGGTCTTGGGGTTGATGGCCGGCACGTTGTTTCAAGAGACCGTGCAATTAGGCCAACAAGGCAGGTGTCCACGTTAAACACTTCGACTTCATGTATCATCTTCCATTCATTCATAATATAAATCCAAACCAGCAGAAGTCATTACTTTGAAACTACAAGAGTAAATCAACGTGCTATTGAGATACTTTCGCAAATGGAAGTTGAAAACCAATACAGACAAATTCAAAGCATTTTTATCACACGACGAATACACCAAAGGCCACTACTCTTTACCATATAAGACAAACACATAGAACAGAACTGCTAAATACCTCGGACTAGACAGAACACATACAAACAAAACGACGACTAGTTTCTGGTATGCTTACATCTCTACTCTCATTAATGAGCATTGGAATATAAAAAATGGGTTGTTAATTTTTAAACAAAAACCAACGCAACTCTGCAGCAGTGCTCCTTGCTGCCAGACAACGAAAACCAGCAAAAAGATGCTTGAATCGTGTCAGAGCCTTGCGCTGAGGAGCATCATCGGATGTCAATTGCACGTGGAAACATATACATACATAAAGAACTACGATGAGATAGTTGGGAAATGCATACAGGACAGAGCCCTTAAGCTCTTCGATATAATTTACAATCACCATTATAGTACCTTGGATATCCTAATATTCTTGACGTATCAAACTGGACAGGCCAATCCAACTGAGTACTAAGTCTGGGCAATTATAATCCCAGAATCTAGAATTGAAGCAAAAGTGGCAACACTAGCTTCAAGGAACCTCGATATCTAGTGGCCTCTATAAAACACAACATAGAACGAATTTCAATAACGTTTATTATATATGAAAAATTGTGTCTGATATAATCAGTAAACACGCGAATTTTAGTAAAAATTTCTCTCGTTGCCATAGTTTAACGAAAAGTTTCAATTTAAAACAAAATTACATTCAATAGTTTTGCAGGTGATTCCTAAACTTCAAGATAAAATAATTAGATGTAAGACAATTTGATGCGATTTTCGATTGTTATAGATATTATTTTGTAAATACGCGTGTTATTTGGTTCGGCTACTTACCTTTTCGTACCCTCTACAGCAACTGGAAACATGAATTATTTACTTTTGTGCCTATTTAAGTACAAATTGATAGATACATTTGCGACTCTATGTCATCCTTTTTATATTATCTGAGTGTTTGTCGTGGAGCAGATGTTCAATTAATTTCATCTTATTGGTCACGTTTTGATTCTGGCATTTTCGATTAAAAGTCTGGTCATGATTCAGCACAAAAGCTCGGAACAAAAGTTTATTTTCAGAAAGTGAAAATGGAAGGAACATTATACTGCTCTTGTCGTAGCAAAGTTCTTCGATATCCCCACTAATGATATATAGTCTTGGTAATGAATTAAACAATAAGTTTATTGGTTGCGACTTATCTGATGGATTTTCGTATTAAATGAAATCGCACGTGACGCTTAGGTCTGTATAAATTTTCATTAGCCAAAAAATTAGCTGGATAATTAAGAAATAGTGATTATTCAACAGTGGCTAAAACCAAATTGGAAGGCAGAAGCCTAATTACATCCATCACTTTCCATGGCCGAATTTTGTTCCCGGCTCCATTTTCAACGTCATTGCGTCTAATATTGTAATAAATTTGAACTTGCTGGCCATCATAATCATTTCAGTGTACATCGCTATCGTAATGAGTGGCTTGCTTAACTTGACCATAACGCCACTTTGTAAATAATGGTCTGTTTTATATTTGCATGGATACCACAATTTTGCAACCGATGGGATCGATTTGCATACAGTGTATTGTCCTTGCAATTATAACTATAATGACAAGTCTAGTCAAACGGAAGGATATGCTGGAATACAGCGCAGACACGTGAATGTTGGAAGCATGACCAAATATTGACCAATTCAAGCTCAGCATTAATTTCACTCAATTACTGGAAACAATTTGTTGAAATATGTTAATTTCATTATCGCAAACAAGGCAACATACCGATTCTATATGGAAAAAGGCTCCCGAATAACATGGAATATATTTTACGTAGAATTTCCAATATTGCATGAAATTACAAATATATGCATATTACTTTTGTGTGTGCGCAACAAGAATTGTTGCCCATAGGATGGAAAGTTTGCTGTCTTCCTTAAAACTTGCTTTAAATTCGCCAACAATAACTTTGATTATCACACACAGAATGAATTGAAATGAAATACAACAATTTCTTGGAACTTTGCATATACAAGGGTGAATCAATTATAAGCCGGACTTTTTTATACACATTTATTAACAGGAAAAATATTCCAATAAGACTTCAATCATTTTTCTACATAGTCTCCTGCACGCTCTGCATACTTTTTCCAACGTTTTGGCAACTTAAAAATTCCTTGTTAATAGAAAGTTTGAGGTTGAGTTGTCAACCGGTTGGGCACGCGCTCCTCAACTTCTTCATCCCCTTCCAAACCTTCCTCCATGGGGCCAAACAAAAAATAGTCGAATGGGGACAAGTCTGGGCTATAGTGAGGATGCTCCAGAGTCTCCCAACGCAGCTCAATTAATTTATTCTTTGTAAATGCAGATGTGTGAGGTTGGGCATTGCCATGGACGAGAATCACCTCTCTGATGGGATTTCATCATAAAGACAAAAGTCCGATTTATAGTTGACTCACCCTCGTTAATATCTATGAGATGAAAGGACCGACTTCTTTCATTACTGACTGTACACTTCAACTTAAAGCTTTGCCCATATTCCAACAATTGATACCAAACTATGCTTTTGACTAAAAATAAAACGTTGACAGTTGAACAGGTCCTCAGAACACAAGTTGAGACAGTTACTATAATGGATCTGACGGGTTAGCTTCCAGGCCATAAGAAAGCAGTGGCCTGAAAATTTTAGTTTCTCAGGAGAAAGTTTTTTGTCACAGACGAGGTTGGGAAAGCAATAGATGAAAAAATTTACAGGTTACAACGAACTAAGGAATGATTCATTTAGTGGAACAGACCTTCTAAGAATTAACAAAGCCCTTCAAAAAACCACTTTTCTTACATCACATTTTACATTTTCTTTGAATACATATTTTTTACACTCACTTTGTACTCATGTCTCTCATTTATGCTGACAAGTTCAGACATTTTGAATTTTCAGCATTATTTTGACAGCTACTTGGCTTGAACATGGTTCGGTAAATGATTTTATACTGCCTCAGTGTTAAATTTTGTATGAAAAACAACTCTAGTGCGTGGTCGCATTCCAGATAATGACCATGGCATATAGTAAGGCTACTTTGAACCAAAGCAACGTTTATCGATGTAACGAGTGGTTGAGAGGCCGTGGATTTAGCCTAGCGCTTGAAAAGACCGAGGTTGTCATACTGACCAAGAAGCGCATCTCTCATGTATTTCCTTTCGGGTCGGAAAAACAATCATCAACAATAAAATACCTTAGCTTTATGATTGACTCGAAATGGAGATTCTTCGAGTAGATTCGAGCGACTGCAGATAAGGCTATTGTGGGAGTGTCAGCTCTCAGTCGTCTTATGTCCAACACGCAGAGCCAACCTCGAGTAAGATACGGCTACTTATGAGTGCAATAGAGTCAGCGCTTTTGTACGGCTCGGAAGTCTGGGCTGACGCTCTTAGCAAGGATTTGTACCGAAGGCCTCTCACACAAGTACAGAGGCAAGGAGCTTTGCGGTTTGCAACTTCGTATTGCATTGTCCCTGAACAGGCAGTGCTGGTAATCTCGAAAGAACGAAAGCGAATGTACCTGCGAAAGCGAGTGAGGACCCTAACCTTTCAGCAGCAGTCATGGGTTAGCAAACCACGAGGCAAGTGAACCAGACGCCTTATCAGTGACTTGGGGGCGTAGTTCAGCAGAACACATGGTTAGACTGATTATTATCTGATACAACCGCTCAGTGACCACTGATATTTTCATTCTTACCTGTATAAAATGGGAAAGTCATCGTCCCCAGCTTGCTTGTTCAACGAGGAGGTGACAGATGACGCCTGTCACACGTCCTTTTCATGCGGACGGTAGACAAGACTCCATTCGCTGCTCTTGGAGAAAATAGGCGAGCTCTCTCCAGAAAACGTAATGGAGAAGATGATGGAGTAAAAAGACTCCATCCTCTTCTCTCTGGAGAACTGCGTGTCGCATTACGTACGGATGGTTCTTCTTATGAAGAAGGACATCATTGACCACTTGGCGGTGGAGACGAAAGGTAGATCTCTCTGACGGCAATCCTCTTTCTTCCTATCCAACCGTGTAGAAAGAGGGATTTGTTTTAACCATAAGGCACCACTAGGTGACGATTAATGAGGCCTACTCCGAAGTAATGTGACAAACAGTTCCAGGCTAAGTTCTCGGTGTGACAGAGGAGGTATTTAGTCGTAAATTTGGTTGCCACCGGGAGTCCGAAATTCAGGGCGTAAATAGCCTTCACCTTCCAACCATAAAAAAATTCAATGTTACAAAATGTTCTCAGTGTGCTGAACGCCCGAGGACGTGAATTACAGATGAAATCACTAACAAAGTTAAATAAATAATATCTACCAATCATCGAAGCACGGTTAGGAAACTTGCTGAGGATTTTGAGCTGGTGACAACTGACAGTTAGTTGCCCTTATATATAGATTGGCTCATGCCATTTTTAACAATTATTTGGGTTTGGGCGGGACGTTATGGAATTTGTACCAAAGTTTCTCGATTTTGTTCAAAAATAATATGTCGTTAAAATTGCTAAGGAGCTGTTAAACCCTGACCGTGACGACCTTAATTAGCTCAGAAAGCACATGACTGGTGACGAGTCATGAATTAATGATTATGATGTAAAAACCAAAGCTTAATGAATAATGAATAGTAGCTACTGCACGAGCCAAAACAAAGAAAAGTGGGCCAAGTTTGGCTGAATATGAAGGTTTTGCTTACATTTTTCGTTGATTGCAGATAATTGGTGATGTTGAATCATGAGTTCTTTTCTTCTCGAACGATTTACTAGAAATGCCCGGATTTGCGGAAGAGCATATTGGCTTTTGCGCAATAAAAATTTGCTTGCTCACATATCGTTGCTTTAGGACGAATTTTCGACTAAAAACAACACGCTAATGATGCCGCAATCAACATTTTCCTTGGACTGAGGAAATTGAAGAGGCCATGAAAAGACGACGCTTCACCACGACTGCAAACATAAAGAACTAACTCACTAGCGAAAGAGGAACTAACAAGATGCTTCGAAGATATGGAAAACTCATATGAACACGTGTATAATATCTGGTACGGATTACTGAGAAGGGAAACAAAATAGATATTGAGGAAGAAATAAATAATATTTGAAAAAAAACATAAAATTCGCAATTATTTTTGAACAGCCATAACACATACTTGCTTCCAGTAGTGCTTGAAAATCGAATGTTGGAACATTAAAATATAATATATTTCGGAGATATCAACCGCATATCATACCGAATGGGTAGACTCTGTAATCACTTTCAAAGGTAGAAATTTATATGACTGGCTCTACGTTAGCAACTGCAAAGCTGGATTTCAGTTTTTCGTTCAAAGTTCCCTCCACGAAACCCAGTAGTGCTTCAAATTTATATTATTTTTTGATGAGGGAAAACATTTTCTTTATTTACCAAATGCTACGTGCACTACCCATGCAAGTATGTCCGATCATCTTGCAGTCAAACCAAACATCAAACTTGCATCTTTTCTGAAGCGTTTGCAATCCATCCCAAACAGCTTTCTATCGTTCATGCAAGCAAATTGATCTTAATTACAGGTAAATCAAATTGAAGCAAACAACTATCGGCTACTGCATAGACATAGATTGCTACAATCTGAGCAATGGAGAAATAGACTTGTCTAGGGAATATTTCTGCATTCACCATTTAGCAATAAATTGATGAAAACTACAAAATTGGCCGGTGTAATCATTTAAATTGAAACAATGTCATTTCTCAAGAAATGTTAATACACTTTAAATCTAAGCATCAATTGAGAAATCAATTAAAAAGGTTACACACAGGAAATTATGCACTTTTTATCAGCTCAGCACAGTTTACTCATCGTATTCAAACATTACACTCTAAAATGTCTTACTGGCCCGATAATGTACCGAGTAAAGTGCTCAAACATCTTCCAACCTCAATAAATAAACTTTTAACTATAATTCGCAAAATCACATGAACCAAGGTTACTTTTCTGATCAAAGGAAAACAGCAAAAATCATTGCAATGCACATGATTTGCAGAGAAAATTTGCACATGATTTGATCCTTGAAGCTTCCGACTCATCTCAGTGCCTTCCAACCCCGGAAAAAATCTTTAAGAATGAATGGCACAAGGTGTTAGCGAGACACCGAAACCAAGAACGACTGATTTCGGAACATAAAGCTGGATTTAAGGCCAAGTAGCTCACATTGAATGCAAATTTTACCTTCATTAAGATGTTGTGCCAAACCTTAATTCGTGAAAACGACCCTAAACGACATGGAAAAAGCTTTCGAAAGTATTTGGCATGATGCTCAAATCCAAGTCGTCAAACTCAAATCCGAACATGAACTGAATAAAGTATTAAAAAGTTTACAAGGGCCCACGAAAAAAAAAACTTAAATAAAAATAATATAAATCTTTACGCAAGCAAGCAACGTTTATTTTGAAATGTATGACAAACTGGGAAAAAAATATTTTTTATATTTAGATATTTAGCATCCCTCTCAACTTCCTGTTTTACTTCGGGGCAAACTTCTTTACACTGATTAATTTCAACATTTCTTTCCAATGTTAGTTATATGGCGACTTCAGGTAAAACCTAAGTAAAGGCCGAAATACAATACTGCGTGACGGCGATACGTGAGCGCGATGCGATTCTCCCTCGTCGTCATGCAACGCATTCAATTTACAATGCACGCGATGCGGGGAACATTAATGTTCATATGACAACTGTCAAATTGGTGACATTTTAAATGAAATTTGCTTTAAAATTTTTTTTGATTTTTCAAAACTTCTGAATTTGGAATGTTCCTTCGTTTAGCAAATAAAAGCCTTAACTAGGATGCACGAAATTTTCATTCAAAATTCATCCAAGATAACCAATGTACTTAAAAAGGCGTGAAAGTAATGAAGTAAATTCATTAATGAAAATGAATTTCAAATTTCATTTAAACGCCATATTGTATTTGACAAACGTCACGCACATCGTTGCGAGGAATTTTCGTTTTTCCGAATATTTCCCGCCTCGCATTGACGCATCGCAATTATTGTACATTGTCGCACACAAATGCATGTTACGAAAACTGCTGGACATTTGCTGCAAGACTCTTGTCACGCTCTCGTATCGCAGTCTCGCACTATTGTATTTCGGCCTTAATTCGTCCGATAAAAATGGAATTTTGAATGGAATTTTAAATTTTGATTTATTTATTTTATGGAACAAATACAAGTACAAATAGGTATGGTAAACTAACCAATTATTGACACATTAACAGCATCTCATAATAAATCGACCGCTAAGAAGAAAATATTGATACCCAAACCCGAAAAGTTTTTTGAATTAGCGATGGCTTTATGTCTAAAATTACTCGAAAAAGTAATAGCTAGCATACCATTCGCGGAAAACTATTTGATTTTTGGACAGAAGGACATTAGAATTTTCCAATCATTGACACCTAATTGTGCATTAATGATTTTGTATCCAATCATTGTCACCCTATTACAGAGCCCGAAAAACAATAAAAATATAGCTTTTTTCTTATTTTATTTTCATAGTTTACATTAAAAAGTAGTGATTGTATTAAACTTAAGAAGACATCGGATTTTCAGTAACAGAGAATTATAGAAAAAAAAAAATGGTCTGATGAAAATCCTATCAGTTATCGTCTTCCAAAAACGCCTGCAAAATTTCTTAATTTCTCATTGGCCTTTTGGAACTCGCTTCCCTCTTTTAGTTAAATTCTCTTTTTTCAGATTAGTTGAATTCGGTAAACTGTCTAAACAATCTGATCTCTTTCCGTTGTATGATTCCTTTGAAAATAAATTTATATTGTGTTTTTGTTTGTTTTTGATTAAGTTGGATTATAATATCGTGAACTCAATATATTAATATATTCAATAATACCTTTAATGAAAATATTAATATGACTTCTCAGTTACAAATTTTCTTTACAACTAAATTATTTTCTAATAAAAAAAACTTCATTCATATGCAACAATATTCATTTATTTATTTCGGTTGAATCGAGAACTTGATTAAATTTTTCTTTATAGTTTTAATGGTTTTTTGCAAGCAATTCCTTCACGTTTGCTTATATTTTCCTTATTTGGAATTATTATATTAGGTTTTAAATTCACTTCGTCATTCGGAATAATGCTTATTTTATTTTCATGAATTGAAGTGCTCTTAGGAATTTACATTTTGCGTTTCCTATTCTGTTTTGGTTTTAATCATTTTCATCTTTCTACTTTTTAAAAATTCGTTCTTCTTTCCTTTTTAGGTTGTTTATTATTTCCTTTTGTTTTTGGGTTAGTTTTCGCTTCTCAATATTTTGTCACTTCTTTGACGTTAAAGCAAATGTTTTTTTTGCATTTTTTCACTTTGGAGTTTTTTTTGAGATTGGAGTTTTTGCATATTGGAGCTATCTTTCACATAAAGGCAGTATGAGTATCATCTCCGATACCTACAAAATGAGACACTGCTCTTTGGGTGTTTTGACTGATTCTGCAAACTGGTCACAATTCGATGCATTGGACATGACATTTTCTGTTATTTCTATAGATTTGCCACAAACTTTTTCCATATTCGAAATATCTGGATGAGAGGTCTCATCAGCTTGTTGTACGCAAAATTTATCAATTTGCAACTCATTTAATGATAAGTTCTTTTCTGAAGAAGTCATTTCACCACATAGATGAACACAGATTTTTTAAGGATCAGAGCTTCTTCATTTGCAGATTCTTCATTTGTATCTATGATAATATTTCCGCAATCTTTATGTCTCCAACAATACTTTTGAATTGTTCTTTGCTTAGTATGCTAGACTTCTCTTGATTCAATTGAGGTGTAGTTTCTTCATTCAATACAGACGGCTTAGTAGCTCCCAAGGATTTCTGGAAATCTATATTGGAAGAGTTCCAAGGGTGTAACCCTACGGCATGAAATCCGTTGATGATCGTTTGTGGCTTACTCAATGTTTCTATAGTTCACTTCAAAATGAGAGCACATTCAGTTTTGGTGAGAATTTCCATTCTATTATGCAGAAAAAAATAACTAAGCATGGTTTAGCCGTGACCAGAAGTGATCGTAGATGTCTCTGTGTGAAGGCATCCCCTGAGTTTGTTCTCACAAAAAGTCACACTTTTATTCCTTTCATGTTGACGTTGAACTCAATTTTGGAAAAAATTATTTTGTTACAGAAATAATTTAAAAAAATTTAATTACCTTTCTGTCAGCGTTCGAGCTGTCAAGTTTGCTCTGACACCAACGCATTCGTGGCCGAACGAATCTTGAAAATGTCTCACGCGAGGTTAATCATGGTGGCTCAAGTTAGTGGCTTGGGAAACCACATCTTGAATTTATTCATGATTCACATGAGGTTGATCGTATCAAATATCACCAACCAACAGAACCTAGACAAAAAGTAACTCTGTTTTTTTTTCAATTTTGCAACAATGTTTTATATTTTATAAATTGTTTTGCCAGCATTATATTAAACACCAAGACATTAATTTGTTGTATTTTTTCAGTGAGTACTTGCCTCGTCAATAAGTTACCCCTCCCTCCTGTTTTCCTTATATGAGGTACCCATTGCCACCGACGTCCTTAATTACTACTCTTTTGGGACCTTTGCAGCTACTTCTGTAGGCAGTCTTTTATTCGGATAAATTATCAATGGAGGAGTAGTGTAACCATTGGTAGTGAGTGTAAATAACACTGGTATACTAAATTTTACTTGACGTTGGTCTACCTCATAGATATTTTTTCGCCTTTATCGGCTAAAACTGTTCTAGTTTTTGTTTTTCCAGTTTTTTCCAACGGAAAATTTGTTTCATCACCATTTAGGATCCATGAGAATGTGGAGGTAACCATTGGATTCCAAATGTGTTTGGATGCCCTCAAACCACTATTTAATGTGTTGCTCAGAAACATAAGCATTAGACGAGGTTATAGATTATGCTGTTCTTCGAGTTATTTTCTTATGCCTACGAAGAAACAGTTGGTTCCATTTTTCACCAGGTATTCCGTGTCGCAATGTGTTTGGACGACCATTTTTTTTTAAATTTAGCAACACTCATCAAAAGTCTTTCTTTCTTCCTGAAAAACCTTCTTGGTTGTTTATCTTTATAAAATTAACTAGTTCAGCCTCTTCATTAGTTGTGAGCACAGTTCGTGGCCCTGGTCGATCCTCACTATTTGGATAAAACATATTGAAAAGTAATTTTGTTCTAGGCACATTGAACGTTTCTGCTACCAGTTTTTTGCTCATTCTATTGTTTATAGCATTTAATGCTGTTTTCAATGCTTCCTTGATATAAAGCTTTCTATTTGATGTGTAATTTCCTGAATTACCGGACATATTGACGGTTTTGAAATTCCTGTAATATAAAAATAGAAGAACATTTGCATTGTCGTAGATATAAATATCTGGTTGCCAAATTTTGACATCAGGGACTTCAAATTTCGACACTATACGTGACCCGTTGTGTAGGCGACATAGAAAATAATAAAAAAAAAACAAAGAAAAATTTAATAAAATTAATAATTAAAAGAAATCAAAGAAGATTATTTGTTACTATTAAGTTTTGATTTAATTGTTAATTTGCAATCATAATATTTTAAGGGATAAGGAAAGCATCCGAAATAAAGTAGAAATAAGACTAGAATTAAAATGAAAGCATTTATAATTTAGATTTAGGTATTAAGTAATATTTAGTTAAATAAAATTAGAAAAAGTCTGAGTAAAATTAAGTAAAATATAGATTCCAGAAAAGTGAATCAAGTATTAAACAAACATAGAATCCATAAAAGTAAACGAAGTACTAAGCCATAATAGTAAATCACTCAAAAAATAGATAGAGAATCCAGAAAAGTTAATAAGTAAATATAGAAGCTGAACAGCGACTACTGACGAAATGAATTGAGTGTGTTTTTTTAAATCCTATTATGCGCAAATACAGTCAATATTGAGAAAATAAGAAAAAAATGTCCAATTCTTGACACCCCTCATACATTAATTCATAGTAATTAAAAATATTGTCTAAGGCTTTACTGCAAAAAAATGATAAATTTATAATTCAAAGATTAAAAAAAAATATGTAATTCTGGGCAAGATGAAGACAATTTAAAAAGATTGATCGGCTACTCCCCTTAGTAAACTTCAAACAAAAGAGACACTCGCGCTATTCGATTCTGGCTTGTTGCTGATCGGGAGAAATATGACTAACGAAACAACTCATGAAAGACGAACCATTGACTTACTAACATAAACAATTGCTGCAGGTTTTTTTTTTCACACATTATTAGTGGCTGTAAACCTTAATATGTATGTTTTTCGTTGAGGATGTCAATATTTAGAGGAGTGTCGAGATTTGGGAAGTTTACCCTATATTCAGTCTAGGTACGTTTAGTGTTAAAAAAATAAATTGAATTTTTACATTAACATTTATTTTGCCAAATAATTTAGGATATTCTGAAATTCAAGTATCGAAAATAATGGAGAACAATCAGTCTAACGCCGTGAAATAAAAAAATATTGTTTAAAATGTGTAATTATAATCCGTATTTATAATCCGCAGCACCATACAGGCTGAATTGATTTAAAACTTGTATTGCACGCGTGTATCCGTATTCTTAAATAATCTTTAGGAAAAAGAAAGGCTCTGTAATCAAGCATAGACTTTAATCACACAAAAGGGGAGAAACTGAGTTCTATATTATAGACACAAAGTCTAAGTAGCATTTTCGCACATACAAAAAAGAGTATGGAAGCATCGGGCAACCCAATAACTTTTGCCAGAATTGACAGATCGACTAATGACATACCGCGTTGGAAGTGTCATTCCAAGACAATTTTATCATGGAACAGTACACACCAAAAGAACGCGCTGAAATTGTTCAGCTTTACATTCAAAATAACTTTTCAATTGTGAAAACCAAACGTGCGTTTCGTTCGAAAAATAGTTAAAAGTGATCCTAGTGATAACAATATAAGACGTTTATACGCAAAATTTGAGAATTGTGGTAATGTTAGTAATGCCAGTCATGCATCCAGAGAACAAACAAGACGTTCCGATGAAAATATTGAAGCCGTACGAGCCAGTGTTGAGGAAGAGCCGAAAACATCGTCTCTTCGTCGTTCTCAGGAGTTGGGCATCGCTCGGACCACTCTCCGACGCATGATTCGTGTCGATTGATGTTTCCGAACAAAATTCAAATGGCACATAAACTGAACCCTGGTGATTACCTGCGTCGCGTCAATTATGCCAAATGGATCATCGAAATGGGTGAGAACGAGGCCAATTTTGCCGAAAAATCATCATGTCAGACAAGGCACATTTCACGTTAAATGGAAGCGTTAATAAGCAAAATTGTCAGTTCTATGCCACTGAAAACCCTCAATTAATTGAGGAACAGCCTCTATACGACCAAAAAGTTACATATTGGTGTGGTGTTTGGTTGGATATGGTGATTGGTCCCTATTTTTCGAAGACGATGTTGGAGCAACGAAAACTGTTAATGGCGAACGTTATCGAGTCATGATAAATGATTTTGTGATGCCCATTGTTCGTGAAAATGGGTTCAATGGCTTCGGGTTTCAACAGGACGGTGCGACATGCCATGCAGGTCGACTAACAATCGATTTGTTACGACCATTGTTCACCGGACGAGTTATATCGAAAAACGGTGATATTGACTGGCCCCCGAGATCACTCGATTTGACGCCCCCAGACTTTTTTTTTTAGGGCTATTTGAAATCCAAGCTAAACGCTGATAAGTCATGATCATGATGATAAGATCACATGTGAAATCGCCGCCATAACTACCGATACATTGGCCAAAACGATGGAAAACGCCGAAAAAGGGCACATTTTGCACTCAAAGCCAAAAGTTCAACAAATAGCTGTAACATACCTCCTTGAACCAAAATAAATTATAATCGAAATAAAAATAAATAATATATATATTCATATATTTTTTTCAGAAACAAATGCATCTACTTTAAATGGCCCACCCTGTTCATATTGACTGAAACATGGTTGAAATCGCGTGACAATGTATTGCACTCAAAAAACCTAGTTTAAAGGAACTATAGGAGTTTTAGATGTTGTAACATTGGAGGTGGAATTGCGATGGCCATCGAAAAATCGTTAGAACATGAAGTTTAAATGAATGTCGTTTGCTCTAACCAAATAGGCAGAGCTCTTCACGAGCCACAGTAGAACTCCAATTATCTGAATCAATTGGGACCAGACCCTATTCGGATAATTGAAATAAATGCTTTTCCGTGGGTGGGAATATTTTCATCCACGGTTTCTTCGCCGGTTTCATCGATGTCGTTGGTATCGTCTTGTGGTTCTTTCATGACACTCTCTGCAATCTAATCATCTGTAATAATCTGAAATCCTTGGTTGTCTTTATCACATTGAAGCCACTCCACCACAACATCAACATCGCATTCTGAACAGCCCGCAATTTTCTTAGCAATATAAACAAATTCTATCACGGACGCACCTTGTTCCTGTTTATCAACGGTAGCTGTTGTTGTTGTTAACTTTAGTTTTCGGCTTCCAGTTGTTCCTTTGTTGATGTGCCGTTTATTCTAAGCCAAGCTCGTTTAAGTGAAACACTTTTCACCATATTTCAGGAATGTAGCAAAAGTCTTTCAAATTGATTTTTGTATATGAATGCAAAACTATTTCTTCTTTGTTCTTTTCAGCCAATAACAATTTTCGTAGCAACTGGCGTCAGTAGTGTCATTTGGTGCACTCAATCATGCCCTGATCCGTGGGCAGCAATAGACTAGTGACATTAGACGGCAGGAATAGGCATTTAAACTCGCCATATTCAGTCCCTCAATAAGTTCAACTGCTGGATGAGCTGGAGCATTGTCGATGATGAGTAGAACCTTCTCCCTTTTTCCAGTTTCTTTTTAAATTTTTAATTTGCATCAGGGATGAAGGTTTTGTTATACCATTCGGGATCACCGTGTTCAAGCTCTCTCTTCTACACATCTTCCCTCGTTCTTTGAAATCGAATCTTAAGATTTCTCCCAACAGACATATCAAGACTTTCCCTTGTACTATAAAGCAAACTGGCGAAAACTCAGAAACGCTGTTAATAACAACATTGTCCTAAACAGGCATTTCTATAACTCCATAGGTTCGACTGAGAAAGCCGACGACGAAAACAACTTATTAGAGGGAATTATTTGGAATGCTATAGATCGCTACAAATATGCTTTAGTGTCCCAAAGAATCCAAAATGTTTCAAAAGAATTCAACTAGGCGATGAGACGTTAAAACTAATTGAAAAAGAAATACTTTGAGGGGAAAGTGACAAAGATCGAGAGGCAGGTTTATAAATGCTGGAGTAAATTGCCTTACGTCTGCTATTCGATCGAAAATTCGGTTTCTGCAGATTGGCCAGTGATACCCAACGCTTGAAAACCTTGAGTATGGCTCTCAAAACTTTTGAAAATTAATCGATTCGTTAGTCGTTATACGGTACCAGCTGGAGTTCCTCGACGTTCATGTCTCAGTCCAACGTTATTTTACATTTTCATATGCCAGTACTGACCAACTGCTCAACGATGCTGACGATACCTGCTTATATGCAGCGTCATCGGATCCGGGTGATCTAACTTAAATTCTCGAGGGAATGCTCGATAAAGTCTTTCAATATGTTCAATGATGGAAAATCAAAATAAATATTGGAAAAACTAAAACGATGTACTTCACTAAGAGGACAAGTACCAAGAAAAATCTTGACTGATGCATTAACTTTTTATGCACGGAAACTCCATTTTTCTGGATAAAAAGTAAATATTCAACGACATTATCGATTCCATTCGTGCGGAAATTGCGAACATCATTCAAGGATTATACCATGTGTTGAACTGGAAATCGGTATTGAGGTACGAAAACAAAATTTTGATGATCCAAACTGGTATAAAGCCTTTACTTTTATACGGAGCCCCAGCATTGGGGTCTTCGGCAGCTCACTTGAAAAGTAAGTTTCAGAAATTATAAACCACATCTCTCAAAATGGCTCTAAATAAACTGTTTTATTTCTCTACCCAGAGATTACATGCGTTGAGTTATGGCCGTCCTATAGGAGAACTCTCATTTGAAAGAAGCGTAAAACTTCTATCAAAAGCTCGTGCATTTTCAAAAATGTCTATAAAACGAGAAACGACATAATTCATTAAAATAGTATATAGCGTATATAATTAGTATAATAGTATATAACTCAATTTTTAAAAAAATTACTTTTTACAAAAATAGTTTTAAAATGTATGTCAAGTTTGCTCTGACATTAAGACATTCGCAATCAAGAAAATTTCCAGCGGCACTAAACAACGAATCTTAAAAAAATAATCTGTTTTTTTTTTCAATATGACAACAATTTTTTATATTTTAAAAATTGTTTTTCCAGCATTCCTTTAAACACCAAGACATTAGTTTTTTGTGTTTTTTAGTGAGTCTTTGCCTTTTTTGTTACATGAACTACCCATTGCCACTGAGGACTTCAACTTTCATACTAGGTAACCCATTTTTTCCTGATCCTGTAAGGAAGCACCATCCGCTTTGCGGCATTAGCCACTAAGATAATCCTCAAAAAAATCGTCGCCAATAGCTTACAGTAGCTTATCAACTTTTATCAACCTTATCAACCTGCTACCTATAAAAACCTGCAGAATGGAGGTTTGGGGAATGAGTCGCGCTAGTGCTTTTATGGGAAACATTCAGTGAGTTTGTTCAGTATGTTTCCAAGTAAAATACTAGTTCTAGTATTTTTGCCAACAGTAAAATTTTTACAGAAAGTTCCAGCCTTTTTCGGGACTACCAAAACGCCACCTCGTGGCAGGTTTACTTGAATCAGAATATAAATCCAGTATTGATATTCTGGAGAAAATGCTTTTAAGCCCAACACGAAGGAGCGAACTACTTTGAACTAGATACCACCGAAGTGCATCTACTGCCACCATTGAGGTAAATATTGCTTTAACCAGATATACTTGTCGAAGCGATTTTTCATTTTCTGGTCCGATTCTTAACTATTCCTTCTATTATTAATTTTTCTTTCCTGTTTTTGGTCTTACTTGCACAAGATTGACAGGTCACTTTCAACTTACTGCGTGTTTTGTGCAGGAGAGGTGGATTATTCCTTTTACGCATTTTCCTCTTACAAAAGATGGAGTTAGCCGCGTGGGGACCTCTTCAGCAAAATTGGAGAGCTCTGTATGTGATCTTTGGTCGGAGAAATGTGCTGAAAACGATTGACAAAAGAAATCACGTGTCGCAACATGCTCGAGCAGTGCTGAAAGCTATACTGTGGTGTTAGGTGGCGTCGGGGATGGGGGGATCTCTATTCTAGCACTTTTGTCCTCTCTGTTTATCCCCGCTGGAGAAAAGGTTCCCGTACTCTGAAGAAGCCTCTCGGCGTAGGAAAACGAAGTCTAGCCATAAGTAATGTGTGAAATGGTTCCAGGCCAGGCTTTTAGGCTAACAGGGGTGGGGTTTAGTGGGTCGCCCAGAAGCATTGCGCGTCTCGGAGTCTCACACTCAGGGCGCATAGAACCTTTCACTTACACAGAAAGACATGTAATGCTGAGGGAGTCGGGGAGACTAAAATTCTCATTCGAGATGAAAGAAGAAGGACCCTAGTTTTTTTTGTACAAAATGTGAATACACGAAGCGCGAGGCATGTGGACCCCACGATTCATCTGTAACCTGGAGTCGTGATTCTGTAGAAAGCACATTAAGACTGCTTGTTAGCTATCGCATTTCCTCAGTTTGCACGGATAGTCTAAGCTTTTTCTAGAAAATTGATAAAATGATACGCAGACACCTTACCAATGAAGAAATTGAGCTTTTTCATAAGGGGATGTCTCTTTAACTTCTCTCCCGATACACCAAGAATAAAGGAGGGTACTAACGAAGACAAGACAGTTTTGCATCAGGACCCTGTACAATAGACAAAAAAAGAGTTCCAAGGAAGTAACTCAAGCTGCATGGTGTGCAAAATAACACCTTTACTGAAAGTGAAATGACTCCGTTTCAATTTTTGTAATTATTTTTGGACGAAGAAATTATAGATAATATTGTTTTTCATTCCAACGATCACGAACCGACGAAAGAGTGTCTGTATTTCTTTAAATTCTATTCCTGTCTGGAATAATAAACATTCCCAGCTGCACACTGAACTGGGCCTACGATACGCCCAACAATATTCTGTCCCGGAATCAATTTGAGCAAAGTGAATCACATTTCATTTTAATGATAATGCTTAAATGAACACGAGGAATGAAGAAGGCTACGACAAACTGTTTAAGGTACGTCTTCCAATCAACGCTTTGTGTCTTCTGATCAAACCTTTTAACATTTAATCCTGAAGAACACAATGCTGGGGACTATGTCTTGATTCCAAGCAATAGTAAAGGCGTCCTAATAGAGTATATTAAAAGCAAGCCTCATAAGTGGGGTATAAGGTAATAAAGTCATACTTCATGATTTCAAAATATGTATTGTATCAAAACTTTTTCAAGTCCTGATGTTGGTGGAGACGCCGTGATTGGACCATTCCATTAGTTTACAAGTTGGCTTGCAGACTAATTGAAGTCTAGAGTGGGGTGTATTACTCTTTACCATTTACATGGATGCTTGCTAGAACCAGTTGACATTGCACACATTATTACTTTCCAAAACATACATTGAAGAACGATGTTTCAACTAAAAGAACCTGAAAAGCTTCCCATGGATCATACGTGTCAAATGCCAAAAAGCATTCTGCATTACTACACAAGAGGACTGCTTATGCGATTTTCACGTCAACTCATAATGTAAAAATCTTCGGGCGGTTAATGTAAATTAAAATTAATTTTAACAACACATTCAAAAACTGGAACAAATAGTTGCTTTTGTTTTCCCATACTTGTTCGAACATTGGTCGAGTCAGCAACGATTACAAAAATTATTTGTTATATTTAAACGTAAAACATGTATTTATTTACTCACACATTTAAAAGTAAAAAAACGAGAAAAAAATAAAAAAACGAGTAAAGGAAGACGAAGAAAACAAAATACAACCTTTGATTTTTTTAAATAATTTTTACATTTTTCTTTTTATTCCACAAATAGACAATGCTAAAATCCTATTGTTGCTGGGATATTTCAGTTTTCTGTTTTCAATTTTTGTATTGTTATGTATAAGAAGAAATGTAAGCAGCCAGTGGGCCTATTGACCATTGATATTGAAATAGCCTTCGAAGTAGCTTATCATTAGGACCTACTCCATAAACTCAACAGAGGCAGAAGCCCAGCATGCACGAACAAATTGATTATATCCTTCCTGAGGCAGAGAATATATAGGTTAAAATTCCACGGTCAACATCCGCTATGAACGCCGCTTGCTGATGTGCCACAAGGTTCATGCTTCGTTGGTCTTACTTGGAGTTGGTGTGATAAAACACCCTTACTCCCTTTTATCTGTGGGTGCTGATCTCCCACCTGCTGATTATACCGTTAAAAAGAGCTATTTTTTAATTTAATGCAATTTCGTTATGTTAAATGAATGATCGATCTGCGGCTCGGGTACACCTGCCGTCCTCCCGATTCCCTATGTCTTAGGAATTCCATGGTAGTGTTGTCGTTCACGTATGTATTTGTCAATTCTATCTGTTTTAATATCTTTTTGTATGTCTATTTTTCTTACATACCATGGAATACGGAAGATTTTCCCTATTGCCATGTTCTGGAAGGCTTGGAGGGATTTTTTGTTTGTCCGGGTAGTTTGGCATAGTGGAGTGCTGCCGTACAATAGCGTCGGTCTTATGACTTGGTTGTAGATCAGGAGTTTGTTTTTGTTGTTAAGGTGACCTTTGTTTAGGAGGGGGTCGAGGGATTTGATAATGTTCATACATTGTCCTCGTTTTTTCCGTATATGTTGCGTCCAGTTCAGTTTTTCGTCGAATAGGAGTCCCAGATATGTGGCTGTTGGTTTCCATGGTATGTCCCCGTTGTTGATGATGAGTGAGTCAGGTTGTTGGTTTCTTTTCCTAGTTATAAAGATGGCTTGCGTTTTGTCTGTATTAATGTCTATTTTCCATTTGATAAAATATCCCATAATAATATTAATAGAATTTTGCAATTTTAAAGAGATGACTTCTGCTTGTCTGGCTGAGTAATAGATGTATGTATCATCAGCGTATAAAGCTGTTTGTACATTATTTGGCAGGCGAAGCATATCCGCTATGTAGAGGCTATACAGAATTGGGGAGAGGGGTGATCCTTGTGAAACTCCAGCTTGAATTGGTCGCAGTTCGGAAAGATGGTTGTCTATTTTGACGCGAAATGTTCTGCCGTGTAAGAATGAGTGTATGATTTTTATAATATTTAGTGGAATTTTTAATTCATGCATTTTATAAATGAGTCCTGCATGCCAGACTTTGTCAAAGGCTTTAGCTATGTCAAACATAACTAATCCTGCCGACTTTCTGCAATTCATCTCATTTCGAATATGTTGGACCACCCTTGTAAGCTGGAGTTCCGAAGAATGTGCTGGTCGAAAACCATATTGTGTATCAGGAATTAAGTGCTTTTCTTCGATTATTTCGTTCAGCCGATTCAGCAACGCTCTTTCCGCTAGTTTTGATACAGCTGAGAGGAGACTGATGGGCCTCCAATTTTACGGAGAAGTTAGATTTTTGCCTGGTTTTGGGATGACTATAATGACTGCTGTTTTCCACTTTTCTGGGAATTGACGTAGACGGAAAATAGCATTAATAATGTCCGTGATGTTCTGTATCAGGTTTTCAGAAAGCCATCGTAACATTGTATTGGTGAGTGTGTCGAATCCTGGTGCTTTGTTTTTGTTTAGTCCTTGTATCATGTCTTTGGTCTCTGTCAGGTCTAGTGGCCGTATCACATCTTCTTCCTCATCCAGTCTTGAGCGCAATATTCGTCTCACATCGTTTTCTACGTGGTCTTCGTGGTGGAAGCTCTACTCTTCGGTATAGTTTTAATGAAATTGCATCTCGAGAGTGTCTGCAAAGGCTTCTGATTTACCTTCGTTCTCAAATTGCAGTCCGTTTAGACCGTGAATTGGTGGCATGACTGCTTTGTTTTTCACTCTGAAGTATTTGGCCATTCTCTAGAACGGCTTTTCGCCGGGTTCTAGACTTTGTAGGAAACTTTCCCATTGACAGTTATTAAATTCAGATATACGGTCTCGGACTTGATTTGTTAGCTGGTTCGCTTTCGTTTTTAACCTAGAATCACCCGTGCTCCTAGCTCTTCTTGGGACTTGGTTCTTCCTCCTTATCAGAAGCTTGATATCCTGAGGGAGTTCATAGGGGTTATATACCCTTGCCGGAGTTGTGACAGTTGTGTCCTCTTTTGCCTGCTTCATTTTGTTTGTTATTTGCTCGATCATCGAGTTTATGTCTCTGACTGTATTTAGATCTTGGGTGATACTTTCATTAGTCAGAGCGTTGTGGAAAGCTTGCCAGTTAGTTTTCTTCCTTACTTTTAGAGGTTCGTCTATATAGATGTCCTCTATTAGGAAATGGACCGGTTTATGATCTGATGAGAGCTCTTCGAGGACATTTATCCGCATGTTGTGGTGAAAGTCGCGGGATATAGCAAAGTCCAGTATGTTACCGTATCTTGGACCAAAACGTGTCGGTTCTTCAGGCTGATGCAGGCTTATTTGTTCGTTCGTGATGAATCGATTTAGCTCAGTCCCAGCTTTATTGCTTCTCAAGGCACCCCAGCTTCTTTAATATGCGTTAAGTCCTCGATTATCAATAAAGGACCCTCTAGCGTGAGCAACTGTTCAAGATCTTGTTTGAACTGATTGTTTTATACGGGATTATACAGAGAAATCACTGTAAATTCGAAGACACTTGTACTCACTTTTATTGCCGTGGCTTCCATGCGTTTCAGTTGTGGCGTGTTTATTTGGTAGTGTTTCATGTTTCTCCTCACCAGGATGGCCGCACCACCTCCCCTACCAGCCAATCTATCGTTTCTGAACACATTATAATTTGGTACGTTGTATCGTGTTCCTGGTTTCAGAAACGTTTCCTGGATCAGGACTACATGGAATTTATTATCTAGGATAAATTGCCTGAGTTCTCCAGTTTTTTCCTTCAGGGAATTTGCATTCCATGTGAGTAGTAATACATGATTCACAGCCATTATTACTTATTCGGGATGTGTTGTGCAAACATGTTATTCATGACTGTCTTCATCATCGTTTGCATCATTTGTGCAAATTGATTTTGCATTTGGGCCATGAATAGGTCCATGTTAGGTGCCGGGCTTTTTGGTATTTGTGTGGTGTTATGTTGATTTTGACTTTTGGTTGGTGGTGTTGGATTAGTTGCGTTTGCTGGTGTTTGGTTCTGGGCTGCAATTTGTGCAAATGTCTTCCTTATATTCTTGGGGTTTTTTGCACATCCTCCGTAACTTGCGGGATGTTCTCCTCCGCAGTTGACGCATTTCGGCTTTTGTTCTGGTGACTTTATACACTCAGAGAAGTGGTGGAGCCCGTCGCATTTGTCGCACCTTGCTTGTGCGTGGCAGTTGCCTGAGGAGTGTCCAAACTGCTGGCAGTTGTGGCACATGATTTGACCATTTCGTGATTTTGGCGCTTCGACCTTGCAGACGAGATGGCATTTGGCGGAGATGTTGTAAATGTGAGTTTTTTCCTTTGGGATGAGGACTTTAACCAATCTTGAAGGCGCTGCTTGCACTTTGAGGAAATGAATCTGTATTGGCTGGAAACCTTGTTCTTCCAGGTCGGACTTGATGTCTTCGGCCTCTAGGCCATATAGTCCCCTTATAATGACATTTAGGTTTCTTTCCTTGGGAAGGTAATAAGTGTGGTATTGCCACTTTAGTTCGGTGAGGAGTTTCGTTAGTTTTCTGTGGTCTGATGTCGTCTTAGGTATAATTTGTATACCCAGGTAAACTCGTTTGGCCGTTTCCATGTTTATGTTGTTCGTATTCATGAGTCTGTTAAGTATTGTCCACTTGTCCGGTTCCCTTAATATGATGGTTACTGTCCGTGGTTTAGTTTCCTCTTTTGAGGGGCCTGCTGTAGGGATTGGTTAAGGGATTGTCTTTTTTGTAGGTTTGTTGAGGACAGACAATTCAGGAAGTGCTTGAGTTTTTTGGGGAGAGGTAGGGATGGGAATTCCTCATCGTCCTCGGCTTTGTTTTCTGCGTCTTCTTCATCCATGTCGTTTTCGGATTGGGTTTCCGTGATCATATCCCGATCGACTTCAACTTCGATCGTTTCTTCATCAGAAGAGGCAGTTTTAGCTGAAGGCGCTAGTGACTCAATTTTGCACTGTTTATGTTTTTTGCGCTTTTTTGTTTTAGGTTTGTCTAGCAACCTCATCGTGAGTTCGTCATTTTCGCGACGCTCTTCGGCCAGCTTAGCAGGGCATTGGTCAAGTTTAGCTCTTGTACCCTTTAGCTCTTTCCACGTTAGCTGCTTTCATGCCTGTGTCGAACACTTTTCAATATATACACATCTGGCATACCCATAAGCCAAAACGGTCAACAAGCAACTGTTCCCGACAACACTTTACGCTTCTGGCACCATCCCTAATCAGACTATCTCCAACCTAGAGAAAATGCTGGAAACATTCCACCATTACTTCTTAAGGTGGTTAAAAATTAAAATGAACATTAACGAAACCATGTTAATATTCCCTTGCAGAAAACGTAAGTCTATCATGAAATTATGGCGCCAGTAGCTAGTAACATAAACCAACCTAAATCTTTTTTCTTTATCATAACAAGTTAAAGGTTAACGATCGTTTTGTTTGTTACTATCACCAAGCTACCCTTTACTGTCATAAAACCCATCACATGGTCTCTGATATTTTCATTCTACTGCAACATTAATTATGTTTTCTGGGATTCAGATGTTTTAATCTTTCCCATACTGATAGGGTAATTTAAGATAGATTTATAGGAAGAATGTTTTTGTAGCATTTGGATTTGTTCTTGAGGAAAAAAATGATTCTGTGTTCTGAAGATCTGACCTATGTAGGCCTATAACCCGATCAAAAGATAACAATTCTAAACCTTACTGTGCATCCATTTTAATGCATTCAAGTCCGTCATGTCTCTATACTCTTTACTCAACGTTCCTGATTCTTTGTATAAAATCCGCACCCTTGATATGAGCATCCAGCTGGTAGTAATCGACAGAGCCTTATCAGTGAACCAATGTGCGAAATAACTTAGAGCGAAGCTTCAAGTCACCAAAAATCGCTTTAACCGCAAACCCTACTATCTTTACAGATTGCTACACAAAACAGCTCATACAAAGCCTATGACCCACCTTGCAGATTCGCGCAGAGCAAATTTGCTCGAAAAATAAAAACTAAAAAACCCCATTTAAATCGGTTAGTGTAGAAAAATAATAATTTTCATGACTCTTTATACCCAAATCTACCTAAGTTAAAAAGTTTTTAAATAGTTCATAGTTATTTTAAGAAAATAGATTTGAGTAAGAATAAGAGAAGGTTTTGATAAAATTTTCCTCTCGATTAAGTTGTTAGAATCCTTTCCTAATAAATTAAAAGTGAATTAAGTATAATTTTACATAATCATTGATGTTGTGAATAATTTTTCTGAAAACTCTAGATGTAACCAAAAAGCTGTCAGAAACTGCACAAATCACAATACCAATAAAGAATTGTATAAATAATGTTAACAAAAATGTATTTAAAGTTTTTATGATTTTCAGACATTATTGGAAGAAAATTGTTGGATAAATGTATTATTTTTTTTTTTCTAAACTAAATTGGCATTCAAATGATTTCAGATTTCTTGCGGTATTACATTGTTGTTCAATACTTGAGTTTCCTATATCTACTTTACAAAAGCATTTTTGGTACAGTGTACTTAACTTAATTTCTCGGAACTGGGACAATTAATTTTCCTCCAGGGTTGATCTATTGGTTTCCTGCAGAGAAACAAATGAAAACTTCCAGCTGACATTTATTTTTAATCACTGCTTTAAGGCGGCGTGGCATAGATTCTCCTAGTTTTTTGTGTAGCTAGGCCCAATTTTCGCCCATTCCTCCTGAAGAGCCTGTTTCAACTTAGATTTCGAACTAAAATGATGAGTTCTGATCCTTTTTTCGAGCATGTTCCACATGTGCTCAATGGGATTGAGGTCCGGACTTTGCGATGGTGTTTTCAACAAATGTGGAGTTTTGTATGCCAAGAACATCTTAGCGTATGAGCCATGTGCTTGGTGTCATTATCTTATTGAAAATAATAATCCTCTGATACGCTCAATTTTTTTAACACTTGGCTCTTTTAAAACTTTTAAGAACTTCGATATATGCACGATGGTCCATAACTCCTTCAATAATTTTCAACTGTCCAATCCCACTGGCAGCCATACAGCCCCAGACCATTAAGCCGCCGCCATGGTGCTTTACTGTTTTGGTGGTGTTTTTCGGGTTCTCCTGTCTTCCTCCCTACTCTAAGTCTCGCATGAAACTCAAAAATATTGTATTTGGACTCATCAGAGAATATAACATAGCGCCAGAGCTCGAGAGATTCATTTCCGTATTGCGAAGGAGCGCAGGAAGTGGCTTCCTGCGAGGTGTACGAGACTTAAATCCGGTATCAATCACAGCTTTTCGTACTTTTTCTAGGTGGCCTTATTTTTGGTTGGATTAAAGGAGCTGCCTACTAATTTTTGGTGCACTTAGGAACGGATCCTTGGAAATCATACGCATGATTTGTAACCGATCTTTATCGGTGAGAATTGCAGGGCGTCCTGATTTGGGCTTATTTTCTACCCGGCCTTCATGTTTAAAGCGACAGATTATAGACTGGATAGTAGGATGGCTCCGGGACAGTAGTTTGGCTACTTCCGCGTACGATTTCTGTTCCTTTATGTGTAAATTTACTATGAGCTTACGCTCTTTCAGCAACAAGTATTTACCAGACATTACGTGGAATCACACTGAGCGAAACTCAAAGTTTAAATTTGTGTCCCTTTTTTTACGTTACCATAGCGTAATAACATACAGTGATAACACACCGATTTAACGAATTTTGCGGAATTGCATTGGTGTTAGTAAAAATTTTTATTTTTTGGTCGTATTTGAATCGTTTTGTTTACAAGCTAAATGAAAGTAGATAGAGAAAATAGAGAAAAATAAACATTTTTACTAACACCAATGCAATTCTGCAGAATTCATTGAATACCGTTAGATCGGTCGTTTGTTCGGAGTATTATCGCTGTATGTTACGTGTTACGCTATGACGTTACTATAATCCGTTATGAGTGGAGATTATGTGATTATGGTCGATAACTATAAGCAAAGATATCAAAGAGCAAGCAAAAACTTAAATGTACGAAAACATTATTGGAGGCAAATTGTACACTTTTTTTCATTTTTAGTTAATAACTTGGTGTAGAATAATCTAAAATGGTTAATTTTTGTTTCGAAATGAAATACAAATGTTTAATGAATAAGCTTGCATTAAAACTTTTTCAAATTCTTGCAGCAAGTCGTTGTTTTGTATCACTTGATTTTCAAATAGCTGCTCTACGAAGACATTATTGGTACACGGAATTAAGATCAGGTAATGTCGGGCGAATTATCCAAATTAACTTAATAAAATTAATTTAAGGGTCTACCTACTCGAACTGTTTTGAAAACTTGCCTGTCTTATTTCAGTTTCGGTAAATATACTCGTATATATTTCTTAAATTATTGTGTCAAAAATGCATAACGATCGAACGCACAAGATTTCTCCTCCCACAGACTAACCTGTATATCTACTTACGATTGCGAAATGACGACTATGGTAATATTTTTCAGTAGCAGTTCTTCTCTGAATTTTGAAACACCAACATCTCGATTTATTTTCGTTTTTTAACATGGACCTTAACACCTGGTGTCAGGCTTAGGTTAGTTTCTGTCACGATTTTTCATGTAACTTTAAACGTGTTTCTCTCAAAACAGATTTTTTCGTTCTCTTGTTGATAGAATCTTCGAACTGTGTTGAACAAGTGTTGAACTGATCCACAGGGAACTTTCAGCACGTTTTTGTAACAAGAGCCGCTCTCGTGCAAATTATAATCTTGCCGATATTTTGATTTGACTTTTTTTAGAGAAAAAGAGTTATTTTGTATCATTTTCGACAATCCGATAGTTATGGTTTTAGTATATGCGATAAGCATTATCATACTTAATCTAAATATATTCGGTTTTTTATTCATTTAACAAGAGCCATCTCGGAGGTTTCATCAAGAGCGCAGAAGTACCCATTTTTTGAGGAAAAACGAACATATGCCAATATTATTTGTAACCAACGCCAACCAATAAAAGGTTTTTGTTAATATATTTCAAGAGTTTCTCTCTTAACCCTGGAGTACATGAACATGAACGGTCGCATGGTTGACGAGTGTCACCCACAGAATTATTTTGTTTTTGGTATCTTAAAATTTAATTACTTGCTTAATTATTAATCTTTATGCCTTTCTTTAATGTTGGAAAAGATTAATAAATAAAAACAATCTTGAAATATGTTAAACAAGCAGGGTGAACAATAAATAACAACAACGATTGTTGGATAAATTGAGGATATATTTAAATACGTCTGAACAGTACGAAAGCTGAATGCTAAGAGAGTGTGGTGAAATTTTTATGTCGTGAGTTTTGTGTCAAAGGTTGCTATGACTGTGGTGGGCCTTGAGGGCCTGAATACATGAAAAGAGTGAGTGTTTGCATGCGAATGAAAGTTAGGTTAGAGCGCGTACAATTTGAATTATTTGTTTTTTTACTTTGCTTAACAAAATAAATTGAAAAGTATATTTTAAAATCAAACATAAGCATTTTTAGGTAAAAATTAAAGTCTCAAATTTATTATAACAGCAAACACATTTTTAACTGTTATGAATATCATAATTTATTACAAAATACTTATATTTTAAAAACAATTTTGGCAAACACTTTTCAAATGATCATTGCACATCCACTTTTCACATTTATCACACCATTTCCTTGTGGTTTTATCTCTTTGTCGCCCACAATCATGGCAACGTCCTCTAGCACCTTCTCTTCCTTTTGTTGATGCTGGCTCTTGTATTGAAGCACCAAGAAGGATACATGCGCGGCGCCTCAATTCAATGGGTAATTGCAGTATTGTTGACCGATATTGAATTTGAGGTTTAATCATTTCCCATGCCAAATTTTAAAAAAAAATACTTCTGCTCACATTCTTTTTCGAATTTGATTTATGCATACAATGTGCATTGATCGCTGAAGTATTCAATAGATTGAAAAACACAACCATTGGCCATCGACGAGTATTTCTTGCCACATTTTACCTCGCTATCAATTGGTCAAGTAAATCAACACCAATTTTGGTGTGGTTATAAAATGTGACAATTTCCGGCTTTAACAACTCACCAGTTTCCTCATCGATATGATTATCATGGTGTAAAGTTGAAACTAGGAGAACTGCCCGATTTCTTTTTGGAAAGTAAGAGACTAGTGTGCAGTCTTCTTGAAATCCAAACATTGATGAGTACGCAGAACGTTGTTTGGAATACTGCTGAACCAATTGTCTGCTGTTATATTTCTGTGGGATCCTTTTGCCGGTTTCACCAATCTCAGTACCATCTCCATTGGAGAATTACTCAATCGGTATGGACCCTCCAGCTGAACACCTACGTATGTTTCTATGTTGAACGTGTATACCATTTTAGCATCTACTAGTGCAAATGTTTTGATGCCGTATTTAGCTGGCTTATTCGGAATGTATTGTCTGAATGGGCAGTTACCTCGGAAAGCTAATAACAGCTCGTCTTTGGCGAGGTATTCACTGGGAATGAAGTATTTGGGGAGGTTATTATTTATAATCTCAGACACCTCTCTGATTGAAGCAAATATATCAAATTTGTCTACGTGAAGCTCTATCATGCATATTATCGAATCGTAAACATCTCAGCAGAAAAGCAAATCTTTGCCTACTCATCGCAAGATAACATGACTCCATGCCATTCCCCTTGGAATTGTCCCACAATTTTTGAACATTAGTCCTGGACATTCCGTAACTCCCTATCAAATATAAGAGACCAAATGAAGCTCGAAGTTCAACTTCATCTGTTGTCCTGACATCTGTATCTCATGAATATCTTTATTCAAATTATTTATGGAAATATTTGTTGAACTCACAATTAGACCATAAATACTGCTATCTAAAAAAAAGGTCAAGTAACTCGACTTCAGAATTTATCTTGAAGGCTATTTCTTTTGAACCAGGGAGGTGCGTTATGATATTATCTGAGCGGGTTGTAACGTTTTATTTTTCAGGTAAACACGTCAACCATTTTGTTTTGCCATCTTTCCCGAGGTAAAATGAACTTTGTGGCTCACCCTCGTAATCATCGTCTTCATTAGCTGACTGCTCGGAATTGGTATTGTGATCACTCTCACTTAGATGATCAATATCGCCTGCATCTGATTTTTCGGGATCACTTTCTTCCTCTTCATCGAATAATTCTTTGAGCCACTGCTGCCAAATTTTCGGATCCGATGAGTACTTAATTTTTCTTGTCTTATATTGTGACATGATCTATGTGAAAATAAAAATAAAAATGAAATGTGGTTTAGTTACTTATTATTTTTAGTGGAAGGAAAAGAATACAAAATAGATTGAAAATAACAAATTGGTAAATATCTATTTCATGAAAAAAATTATTAAAGAAAAAATTACGTACCAATAAAATAACTTAAAAGGTCGCGTGGGGGACACTTGTCAACCAAAGTAGTAGGGGTGGTATATCTTACGTAGTTGAAGGGTAAACTGAACGGCAAGGCTGTTGATTCCCACAATAGAGTCTCCTCGAAAGATACTGGAGGGGATGGAATGATGGGGGTTGTGGAGAGGGAGCAACCCTTAAATAATGGCAGGTGGGTGACAACTGTCAATCGCGCGACTACTCCAGGGTTAAAAAAATTATATGGATATATTTAATAGTCTCCACAGGGAAAAAATCATAAAAGATTTTTTCGCAATGTTCAATATTGGTAGACATTTAAAATAAAAGTATTAATGGTGGAACAAAAGATAACTATTTTATAATTATGGCAAGTACCTATGTTGTAAAAAGGTTACGGAAGAAGCGAATAGTGAGCTTGGTAGCCGTTTAAGCGAAAACCTTTCTTAACACAAAGTAAAATAGGAGAATAAAATACCAATGAAATACCAGTTCTGTATTTGCTTGATTATCAATGGGTACCACAGAGTCCTAGGACTGCTTTAATTTCGATTTCTGTGCAGTCTCTTTAGCATAATTCTGTAGATTACTGACTGATTTCTGTGTGAAACTGTATGGCTTGAACAGTTTGACATTATTGACAAACTATGGCGAACACTTTCTTTTACAATAATTGTTGGGCAAACTTTTTTGGCGTTCAATGCCATTGTCATAAGCTACTCATAACGCATTTCAAAAAGTTTTTACAATTTTGGAAAGTACCAGAACATCTCACAAAGGACATTTACCACGTAAAAATTTCATACAAGCATTTTTCAATCCAAACAATAAATTGAATTTCTGTGTTCGCGGATTGCTAGAATATTCCTGCCATATCCACTTTAACTATTTGAATATTAGAATTCCTAGAATGACGGCTTTCATTTAATAACGATAACTTCGAATTACCAATGAGCATCAACAGTACTAAATTACGGCATTGTATCCTACATCTCCGTGGAAACTCAGGTTCCCAAGTTGGCAACTTATTAAATTCGACAATTATTTGAAATTAAATTTCGCATAAAGCAATTTACCACCGTTGGGCCACAGGTCCACTAGCAACTGCGACCAACGTTTTGTGAACGAGTACCCTTACTGGTCACATGCAAAGTCAAAGGAGTGTGTAATAGCGTAAAAGCTATCCAAAGAGCTATATATGAAATTACATTTCGTAATTCCAGATAGTATAACATTAACAAAAGCATTTTCATAGAATTCAAATAGTGAACGTACATTTGCATTTGAAGTTTTCCCTGGTACGAAATGAAAACGTAGCATTTCCCCGTAATAATTTTCGAGCTAGAAAGTATATATTTTCGTTTTATGTGATTTTTGGGGAATGAAATTATTGTATAAAAGCGAGACAACAATGGCTCCATAATCGAAATGTTAAGCGCTTATGGACAAATGTACTTGTTGATGGTAGCAGGAAAACGTCAGATAACGAATTAAAATTAGGTGTACTGTTGAATTCAAATCTTCATTGTTGTTATCACTTTTGAAGTTGGCGAATCGATACTGTTCGCGAACAAATCCAATAAAGAGATGATGATTTGGTGTACCATGTGTTGGAGAGTTTGTTAAACCAAAAAGGATTCGAATTGATTCACAATAATCAATGATTGCACGAATACGTATATCTCTATAAATAATAAATTGATTTATATCATTTATGTTAAGTTGTACAGCTTGATGTACTTTATGATTGATTTATGCCGTTCGTACTATCATACATGGAAAATTCACTCTAACCCATTGCAACTGGAAAATAAAATTTATTTAATCCTTGCATTGATTGTTTTTATGTGCCATGTTTTTGATATTGTGTTGTCTTTTGCAATCTAGTAGTCCCTCATTATAACTATCAAGAGGAAAGCCTTTACAGTAGGTCTTCAGGAGACTTCAAGCTTTCCAACTGTTTTTTTGTTCCTCATAAAACTCTTGGACCCAGTTTTTAGGCAGCTGCGCTCACTCTCAAGGCTCTTGAGGGGCCAAGCGCAGGAGACGCAACTTTTGTGCCGGGTCTCCTATACCTATAACAATAATACAAAAATAGGCAAAGTGAACGAAGGATGATAGCTAGAGATACTAAACACAAATTTAACTTTGGACGTATGCCATCCCGCCAATAATTCATATTTTAGAAAAATTCATGATTCAGTAGCTATTGTCACATAAAATTTAAAAAATATAAATGTCATAAATCAAAATTTAAGATAGTTTTTGGTAGGACCGTGGAGCCTTGAAAAGAAGAGAGTTCATCTGAGAAATGCTGCACAACAGTCGCCATTGTTAAATAAATAATTCTTTGAAACTTTAAACAACAAAAAACCACTTATGTTAACTAGATTTGATTCATGTTTTTCCTGGGGAAAAAGTCACAAGAAAACGTATTTTCGCGCCCCCTAGAGCAACAAAACCATTTACCATTTACGTATTTGTCTGCAAGGCTGTACATTATAAAACGTCTGAAGCTTAATTTTATTGTAGTGGTGGCCTTGTTTTGATTCATTGAAGGCAAAAGGCAGCGAAAAGCTGAATACCATGAAAACTTCATTCTATTAATCTCATTACCGAAGAACGGTGATTTTCTTTTCGGTTATTTAAATAATTGAACACATTACCTGAGTACCCTCCTCTATTTCAACTGGGCTTGAGACCAAGTAAAGCAAAAAGCGATACTATTGAAGACAGTATCATGTATTTCTTGGACATTAAATTTACAGTACGTGTCAAACGCAAACAATTCAAAAAATTTTATTTGCCAAATCACTTGCCATTCACTAACTCACGATATCCACTTCATGCTATCCATTTTTTTTGGGGGGGTTGGGGGTGAAGGTAATTTACGCCCGGAGTGTGGGACTCCTAGCAGCGCATGCTACCAGACTACCCACTAAACACCGCCCCTGTCAAGAGACCCTAGCCTGGAACCATTTGACACATTACTTCGGGCTAGGCCTCTTTTTACTTCGCCCTAGGGCGCCGTCAGTCTAGAGTAATCTCCCCCCAGCGGGAGGGGGCAGAATGGAGGAGGACTGCTGGAAAGAAGACCCCCTAGACCCCGCGCCCAAGGTTATCCATTGTACATTTTTTGGCAGTAAGTATTGCCCGAGAGTAATGTGCCACACAGGCCCATTTGTCGAAACTTTTCAGCATTTCTCCGACCAGATTGTCTGGAGAAAGCTCCCCATCACCTCTTACAAGTCCTGCCGCATCCTGTTCGACCTTTTGCTGTTGAAGAAGGTGTGACATGCGTCGTCTCTTTCCCCGGGGCAGAAAATGCAGTCTGGGGACCGTGATTTACCAATCTAGTGCAAATAAGACTGAAAATACCCATGTCCGCTAAGAAACCGGCTAAGGTAATAATCAGTCTCACCGTGCCTTCGATTTAGCCACGATCCCACGTCCCCTATAAGGCGTTTTATGTGTCCAGCGGCCATTGGAGTCGCCTTCCCATGACTGTTGCCACTCGAGTATTGTGCGCTGCCTCTCCTCTCGGTACTCTGAGTACTCTCCTCTATTTCAACTGGGCTTGAGACCAAGTAAAGCAAAAAACGATTCTATTGAAGACAGTATCATGTATTTCTTGGACATTAAATTTACAGTACGTGTCAAACGTAAACAATTTAAAAATTTTTATTTGCCAAATCACTTGCCATTCACTAACTCACGTTATCCACTTCATCCTATCCATGGAAATTTTCGAGTTTACTCGAGTTTACTCGTCGGTTTACTTAGACCATATGGGTCTGATGCGTATGGGTATGAGCTCAGACATCCAGGTAATGTGATAATAACTTTGCAGTAAAATAGTATATGTGATTAAAGTGTATGAATACAAAATTTAAGACAATGTTAAAGCGCATTCATCCGCATCTTAGTCTTCACGCCCTATTCTAGACTAATTTGAACTCTGGAAAATCGGAGTCAAATTCTATTAGATTGGGAGTTTAATCGAAGTATTAGCCCGTGACTTTGACTTGACTTCGCCTGACTTTACTTAATATTTACGAACAGACGGACAATTATTTTCAACTTCCTATACAAATTGATCTGCATTGGTTAGAGCCAAGTTTTTAGTCACAATCTCAAATTTTTACTCTGTTTAAAGGGACGAAAGGACTGAGACACAATTCAGACAAAACGCAACCACTACTTTTCTCCGAGAGCAGACCTAACACATGCAGAGTTGGCTAGAGTAGATACTCCTAGAACTTGAGTTTACCTGGAAGCAGCCGCATATCTTCACTATCGGTGGAGTCAACCTCCTCCTCTTGCGATGAAAAAGACGAGAAGAAGGCTCTGAAGAAGGCAAACAGGAACAGAAAGAGGGGGTTGAAGAGGCCCGCTATGAAGAGGAGTCACCACCTCTCCCACCCACTAAGCCAGCTGTATGTTTCTCAGAAATGAGGAACAGCCAAAACAACCTTAAATAGTTCCAAACCAAAGGCGATCAGGAACAAGACGAAACCAAAAGAACACTCATGGTACCGGTCATTCTTAGAGAACCGTAAAAATAGACTGTACTGGCCAAGGAACTAAGGGAGAATGAAATCAACTTTGTTTTAGGCAAGGGCGTTAACCGTGGCATACAAATAGCTCACGAAACAAAAAAGTAACACCGAGAGATGACTAAACTGATGATGATAACCACACTTATAACATCCCCAAAGAGAAAAACTTGAACATCGTTCTGCGAAGACTTCACGGCCTTGGCTGTGAGGCAATCAAGGTAGACTTAGAAGCTCTGGGCTTCCACGCGAAAGTAGTTTTCTCCATATAACTACAATCAGGACTTAGAAGGAAACTTGTCAAGGTCCTTCGACCAAAGAATAAAACCCCGACATTTCATATAAAAGATGTGTGCCACCTAACATGCAAAGTTGGGGCCCTGAAATACCGGAATCGCTTGTGGATGTGCCATAACTGCCGGCAACTCGGAGACACTTGGGCAATTTCCATGCGCAAGCGAGATGTGTAAAGTTTGACGGGCTCCACCACCATGAAGAGTTTAAGAAACCAAAAGAGCAAGTTCCAACATGTGTAAACTGTAAGGGCGAGTACTCGGTGAATAACGGGGACGGTCATTAGAATATGTAAAACGTTGAGAAGACGTTCGCAAAAATAGCTGCACATAATCATACATACACAAACACGAAGAAACCACTCTGCAATAAACGCATATGCAAACCAAAACCACAATCAACCCCTACAATCAAAACACCAGATATTGGACAATTCTTTGCATCTTTGCAGAATTACCTTCAACTGATCATGCAAGATACGATGAAGAAGATGTTACAGATGATGTTCACAGCCACAGACACAAACACTAATGAATTTGGTTTACCGCGTTTCCATTCTGACATGGAATGCAAATTCTTTCTCTCAAAAGACTGGAGAACTTAAACAATTTATACTGGATTATAGATAAGATATTATTCTCCTCCTGAACGTTTCTTAGCCCAGGTTTCCATCTCCACAGCCTCTCTGAACCACTTACACTCTGTACAGATTGGTTGTGAGGCAAAATAAGTGCCATCACCAGATAATTACATACCGGTTAGCAAAACCAGAAGCTACTGCTATCAAAGTACAAATGGGCTCCTTTGAATTCTCCGTTATTTCTGTGTACAATCCCCTAAACAACAATGAATTTGCACAAGGCCTAGAAGCACTCTTCAGCTTTGAAGGCTCACTATCAATCTCCGGCGACTTCAATGCAAGCCACCGCAACTTTGGAGCAGTGAAAAGTAATCGAGCTGAGGCTAAGTTTAGCAGGTTCATCACTAGCGCACAAGGCAGCTTACAAACCCCAGACGAGCCGACACGCCACTTAAAAAACTTTGCAAAACTATCTTAAATTTCGTATTCTCTCGAGAATTCCACCACAACATGACAATATGAGTCCTTAACGAGTTCTCCTTTGATCATCAACCGGTCCATTTTCTTAAAGAGGTCGTCTTATGCCAATAAAAATAAAGCAAACAGCGAATTTGAAGTCTTTCCGAGACACTTTAGAAAATGAATGTTTTACCCAAGAGTTAAAAGCATTAAGATATCTCAACAATAGAATAAAAGAAGTAACAAATAGGAGGCAATATAATAAAAGTAATAAAGAATTAGAGCCAAACAGTCACAACTCCGGCCCGAGAGCAAAAACCCTACGAACTCAATCAAGACCCAAAAAACCTTGTAACAAGGAAGAATCGAGTCCAAACGACTGTTCGGATACCCTTGCGATTCTTCATTGAAAACGATAGCCTGCCGGTAGACTTATAAAGTCCAAAAGTGAATTCTAGACGAATACTTCCGAAAAGATTACTGGGAAGAATTACTACAAAGCTTGCAGCCTGGCGAGGATGCCTTCTCGAGGATATGCAAATATTTTCGAACAAAAAGTAAGGCAGTTGTGCCACATATTCACGGACAAAACAGACTCCAAGTTAACAATTCAGGTAAGGCGGATGTGTTCACAAAAAGACGTTCCTAGAGGAGTACGACCCATGGGTCTCCACCAGCCAAAGAACATTATACTGGAACATTATACTTCCTTAATACAATGCGCAACGAATTTCAGAAGCAAGGTTTCTCCATTGGTGCAAGATCCGCAAGGGTAGAAACTAGCTACCATGATAGTCATTTGCAAACTAGCCAAGGACCACGTATTGTCGCAAAATTGGGGACTTATTACTTATTAACTAATTACATCAAAAACATCATCCCCAACGAAAAATTCCACTTCCGTAGCGAACATTTCACTGAACTCCAGCTCATCAGGGTGGTTCAACAAATACGCAACGGGATGAATCGCGACAAATCGACAAGCCTCGTTATGTTTGACAGAGCAAAAGTCTTCGATAAAGTCTGGCGAGTAAAACTAATTTTAAAACGGATGAACTTCATGAACTTCCACTTTTAGTGATACAAACTATTTAATGATTGCTCAAAGACAGAACATTTCGGGTCAGGATTGACAATCGCCTCTTAAGCATGCATCCAGTCGAACCTGGAGTTCTAGAAGGATCTCTTATCTCACCAATTCTGTGTAGTTTATACACTGGAGAATTGCCTAGTCTGCCGAAAAACGTGTACTTATCCTTATACGCAGATGATATCCTTATATTCTCGACATATCGATCGACAATCAGAAGTCATCACGTCAAAACTGCAAAGCTCTATAGATATTCTCCTGGAATACTTCCGCAATTGCAAAATAAAACATAACAAGGTCGAAACCTAGGCACTGTTCGTCACCAGAAACAGCAATATCATCGCTTATTACGAGTCGATGACGATGGACAGCAAAATACTTAGAACTAACAAATGACCAAGGCCTTGCCAGGAAAGATCACATACGACAAAAACTACTTCACTATATCCAAATTCTCGTATTCTTACAACCAACCCTCTAATCCGGCCACCTGAACATGACCAACAAAAAACTAATATACACACATACAACGACCAACGTTGCATTGCATTTTACGAGACGTCACAGCCAAATGAAAAAACACTCCTGATAATACAGAATAAGGATCTAAGGTGGATCGGATCAATCCCATCGTACATTAAAAACATGGGCTTACTAAATGACTTCTGACTGGACACAATAGAAAAATACATACGCGACAGAGCACTAAGACTTTTCGATAAAATCGACAGATACTCTAACAAAACCATGGAATTCCTCAATATCCCTGACAAAATACCAAAAATAATTTATTTATTTATGCATTCTTTTCAATTCAATTAAAAATGAAATTAGATAAAGTTTGGTTTAAGCCAACAAAATTATATAAAGAGGACTTTCAGAGCTTCTTTAAAACGTCGCATTGATGGAACTATGTTCTTGAATTGTTAGGGAGTAAGTTGACGGATAATCACGAGTACAACCAACGCAAACTTATCACATTGAAGATACTTGCAGACGCCTTAAACGACCATGATTCTACAGCTTAAAAAATTGAAAACGTAGCATTTTCACATTTTCACATTTTCACATTTAGTAGCAGTACACATTTTTTCTCTTAGATTTCAGTTTTTCTATATTCAAACCGCAATAGACTATATTGGTAAATATGGTAAAGAAAAACTCATCTATGTGATGATTACAATTAGTGATTAACAGATGTCTAGTAGGTGGCTGTGGTGACTAAAAGTTCACATTTAGTATATTCAAACCATTTTGGATATACCAAATGTGAACTAACCAAATGTTTCACCCACTCAAAGTGCATTCCAGGGCAATGGATCAGGCCGAATTTATTTCATTTCATTTATTTCAAGAGCAGAAATGAATACTTTCCATTGCGAAACGCTTATTCATTTTGTTCTAGCATTTAGGTTTCTATTCCAATATATATGCAACTAAATAGCCCACGTCTGATTTCAAGGCTCGAAGTTACTCCACACTAGTATATGTCATCTATGGTCTTTTTCTGCTTTCTCAGTATATTTTATATTGTCAAAGGAAGGACTTTTGGTCAGCCGCTGGCAAAACCTAGTGGACAACGTAAACAGAGATCCAAGCTCGGTGTCCAAAGGTCACCTCACTCATACGAGGCAGAAAAGATGGACGAAATCGCGTGGGCTCTAATCCCTATCCATCCCGCCATCGTTGAAGCCGTTCACTATGAAACACCAACGGAGATTCTATTTTTCAGGAAGATGGAATTGGAGAAGGCAGTCTTGTCTATGAAGGCCAGAAAGGCTCCAGGACCAGATGGGATTCCAGCTGAGGTGCTACAAATTGTCTTTCACTATTCCTCTGACCTGCTTGTCCGCATGTTCAACGCATGCCTGCGCGAAGGGCTGTTCCCAGTGCTGGAAGGTGGCGAGACTTGTGCTCATTACGAAGGGAAAAGGGGATCCCGAGTCGCCAGCTGCATACAGCTCACTGTGTATGCTTGACACGACCGGAAAAGTTTTTGAAAAACTTATCAGGGGAAGACTCGCTGACGTGATTCGTTTTGCCGGGGATCTATCTCTACGGCAGTATGGCTTCAGAGCAGACCGCTCCACCATCGATGCAATTGGAGAAGTAGTGAGCGCGGTTCAACGTGAGGAGTCTCACAGTATTTCCACACGATGGGTCGTGCCGCTGGTTACTCTGGATTTCCGAAATGCATTTAACAGCGCTGGATGGGTAGATATTCTGGAAGCGCTAGAAAATCGTTTCCAAGTACCAGTGTACCTGATGCGGATTCTCGGGAACTATTTGAAGAACCGCAGCCTACGCTACGACTCGAAGGAGGGTAGGCGAAGTAAAAATCTTACTTCAGGTGTCGCTCAGGACTCTTTCCTTGGCCCGGACCAGTGGAACATCTCCTACGATGGACTCCTGCAGCTTGAACTACTGGATGAACCACGTTTGATCTGTTATGCAGACGATGTCGCAGCGCTGGTTGCTGCACACACAGTAGACCATGCGATACTCAGACTCAATACGAAAATGCGGAGAGTAATGAACTGGATGACCGCTCACAGATTCAAGCTAGCACTGGAAAAAACTGAAGTGGTCATCCTAACGAAGAAGAGAATCCCCAGAGTACGGCCTATCAGTATAGGGGATGAGCTGGTCGAATCGAAATTAGCAGTAAAGTACCTGGGCATCCTGATAGACTCGAAGATGAGTTTTTTCCAACAAATCAGGGCAGTAGATGACAAAGCTGCAGCACGTGTGACGGCACTCACCCGGTTAATTGCCAACATAGGGGGGCCCACCACATCAAGGAGACGACTCTTAATGAGCGTTGTGTAGTCGCTTCTACGGATCAGAACTGTGGGGCGACGCTCTCAGCAAGAAGTTACAATGGAAGCGGTTGGCACAGGTGCAGAGACAAGGAGTATCGCATGCGCATATCGAAGGGTCTCCGGAGCGGCAGTGCTGGTAATCGCAGGGGTGATACCCATCACCCTCCTTGCGAGAGAGCGCAGAAGTATTTACCTGCGCAGGGGTGAAGATCGAAGAGAAGCGATCACCAAGGAAGAGAGACATCGCTCTCTCAGCGATTGGCAACAGTCCTGGGAGCAAGAAACAACGGGAAGGTAGACTGCACGTCTGGTACCTGACCTGAGGCCGTGGTTCAGTCGAGTGCATGGTGAGACCGATTTCTACTTCACCCAGCTCTTAAGCGGGCACGGTTGTTTTCGGTCCTACCTGTACAAAATTGACAGAGCACGGTCTCCTAACTGTGTGTTTTGTGCAGGGGAACCGGATGACGCCTGTCACACATTCTTCTATTGCAAAAGGTGGAGCCAGCAGCAAGGGGTCCTACTCAGCGAAATTGGAGAGCTCTGTCCGGAAACTATCGTCGGAGTAATGCTGAAAACAGTTGACAATTGGAATCGCGTGGCGCAATATGCTCGGGCAGTGCTTACATTTAAAAAAGGTTTATTGGAGCGCTGGGAGGCATCGGGGATGGATGGATCTCTTTTCTAGCACTTCCACTTCATAGGGGAGGTGTTTAGTGGGTAGTCCAAAAGCATTTTGCGTCTGGGAGTCCCACACTCAGGGTGTAAACAGCGTTCACCTTATTACCACAAAAACAAAGGAAGGACTTTTAATCGAATCTTTAGATAACATACACTTTCCTGGAAAACATATTGTATTTTTTGGGTATTTGGAATTGCATAAGATTTGAATTCTGTCTAAATTTTTTCTATCATAAGTTTTGCGCTTTCTGCATCTTTCCTTTGCGACAAAACAAAGTGCCCTGCAGCAGTCACAACTATGTGCATACACAGATTTATGAGACTTCGATATTATACTATCGACTTGTGTGTTATCTTGAAAAAATCGGATTTTTTTGGTGTAATTTATTTCCAAACATGTGTAGAAAATGCTCGTTAAAATGATTTCCCAATATTCAAAGTCATTGGATCATTTAGTTAAGCAAAAAGAGCCATTTCTGCCGAAAATCAGAGTTTTGTGGTCGCACCTTCACCAAAAATTGAAAAATAAATATTTTGCTGATTACTTCATTCAAATTCAAGATAAACTTACATACTAAATAATTCCTTCTGGTTTTTGAATTTCACTTGAAGCAATAATGAGTTACGCTGACTACCGCATGGAAACTTTTTTTGAGGTCACTCGGTTCTCACCACTACAACCAGCTGAATTTTCAATATTTTTTTATGAAAATGTCACAGAATATTCTTTGAATTATGCTTGATACAAAAAGTTTTAAAAATAATAATATATAAGGTACTCTGTAAAAAAAATCACAAAAATATGCTATTTTTCTCAGACCCTTGTCCTCCTTAAAATAATGCTTTTCTAACTAGTCTTCACGCTATCTTAAAATCGGGTTTACTGATAGCTTCAAATTTTATCTGTAAAATAAGCACATAAGACGCCATCGATGAACGTAGAATGATGCAAATATTCCGACCTGATTTTTTGTATGACCCAATAACTAAAAAACACGAAGTTTGAATATTTCTATTCAAAAGCATGTATATTATTCAGTTTTCAGGATTTTCAAGTAATTCTATAATAGTTCATTCGATAGCCACCGATTTACAAATTGATATGCTATTTGGTTTTTTGAATTTTATAAAGCCAGTGTGCTGGGGTTGTGGGGAGACTGTTTTCAAGTTTTGTATGGACATGGGTCCTTTTGAACTCCTGTAACTCATATCGTGATGGACCGTTTAGTTGGAAAAATTATTGAATTATTGTTGCAATATCAGTAAATATATATGAAAAATTTCCAATTGAATTTTTTTTCACTTCTCGTCAAAAACAAAGTCCGGAAAAAGTGCAACATACTGGCTACCACACGGCGTGACTGCCTTATGTCAGTCCACACTTATGTCACATCTCAACTCACACCATGTAACTTGATTAGTGACATTTTGACATTTTTTCGTTATGAATATGATTTTTAATGTCAAACTGTACGTTAAAAATCTACGGTGAATGTTTCCAATTCACAGATTACCTAGTATGATTTTTTACACAGTTTCAAGTTACGTCTATTTTTCCAGGAAAGTAACACCGTCATAAAACGGAGTACGCCTTAATTGAGAATTCTTCTCCAAAAACCTTGCTTAATACATCCAACGATGCCTGGTCTGGTACTTTTAAACTGGTCCTTTTCCATGGGCCGTTGCGAAAAAATTCCTGTCGATATTCACTGAATTCGGACGAAATAATCCTAGGTTATAACGGTTCAGGATCAGACCAACCTATTAGTATAGGCGACCAGCAACGTCGAAAAAGATATAAATCCCTTTCAACGAGATTCCGGGCATAAAATTTGTCAATAACAATTTATTAAATGAAAACACGGTGGATTTATTAGTGCTGATTTTATCATTGATTGTAGCTAACGTATATTATATGTGTATATGTGTACATATATTTATATATATGTTAATATATATATGTATATATGTTAATATTGTTGCCTAGTAAGTATAGTTCTTTCATATTTGGAGAACTGTAGTATTTTCTTTAATATTCTCTTTAAAAATTTGAGTGTCCTTAACTGAATAACTAGCTGTGAATTGATTAATATTCAGAAAAAAAGCTGAGTTATAATGTCCCCTTTAAGTGAAGATAAACTTGTTTCAATAGGTTCCTTTCTGTTCTTATCAGACCGAAGCTAATAACAAGTTGATTGGTCTTTGTCATTGTCAGCTTATTCACAAAATCTTTGATCATTTTTTCTTTTTGTATTGGGTAAAATTCCCATAAGCAATCTTATATTTCGCATTTTCAGGATGACAATAGGATTTTTATAGAAAGCTTTTCATTATTTTTTCATTCTTTACTTCCGCCGTCTTATTTTATTATTTTAAAGTCCTTCATTCCTGTTAACTGTTTTGATTCCAAATCACTTTGATCGTGGTTCTTTCCTAACTATACGGTTTCATCAGGTAGTGATGTTGATCTTCTCTTATTATGAGTTACTGTTGAAAACAAGTTCAATATCTCTCACTGAAGCGTTTTTAACTCTTTCAATAGCTCTGCCTTGAGCTTGAACTAAAGGGACATCATCATTGTTGGATCTTTGGTTTAAATATTGTTACTTTTTCGCAATCGTCGAATCGGGCAAAACGGTTCCCTTCTTTCTGTTCAGCAGTTATTTCATTTTTCGAGCTTTTGTTCAGCGTTATTCCTCTTGATTTCTCCTTTTTCGCAGCAAACAATGCTCTCTAACTCTTCCTGGCGCAGTTTTCCCATTTTCCATACTGCTCTGCCTACAAGAATCAGTTGAAAAAGTGTTTTCCCTGAAATGAATTTGATTTTTTTCAAATCCAGGATCCAGCAATGGTTTCTCCTTACCAAGAGCTAACTTCTCCCATTTGCCTGCTTGCCGTAGGGCTATTGGAACATGCCCGTTTTATATTAATATTGTTGAGATAGAAAGGGTTGGGCTTGGGACTTTTAGCTTCGGGTTTACTTTGATCATCGCGATGTTCGCTGATGGTTTTGGTAAGGGGAGAGATGAACTTTCATAATCTTTCAGAGAGATGAACTCTGAACTTTCAGGGGAGAGATGAACTTTCATAATCTGCGTATTTTCTTCGGTCTTCCTCTCCTCTGCAATTGAACAATGGTCTGAGTTTAGTTGTTCCTCTTCTACTTTTGTTTTCGGTATCTTCCTTAGATGGAGAAGTAACCCTGATGAAAGATGGGAGGGGGACTCATCTTTCTTTGTCTGGGGTTTTCCGTTCGGGCTTTGGCTGGTTAATGCTATTGGATTACAAATCATTTTTTTTCTTTTTATACTATACCGCGTATGTAACCCTTAAGCTTTCCATCTGTAACTGTGAATTTCGAAGGAGCTCCCGCATTTGCAGAAGCTCTGACAGAACTTGTTTTAATCGTTTTCGGGCGTTTTTCGCTTCACAATGCTGCGTTATTAGTGACTTGATTCGTCGGTCTCTTCTTTCAGCATCATGCTCTGCTCCCTTTGTCTGCACCGTCTTTTTCGTGCGATAGACCAATTACACAAGACAATTATTTTTTGTTTTGATACGTTGATAGGTTGGAATGTCCGATTTGTCCCACATCGGCTCATACATAAAATGAAATAGGTATCACTGGATGATGATCGACCATGTTATGATCCAACAAAGTTGGGCCTCAAGCATACTTGATGTTCGCAAATACCGAGAAGTCAATTGTAACTCGGACCGCTATTTGATCAGACATATATATCGATGTCGTATGTCAAAGGCCTATTTTAATAAGACCAGCGCCCTACCGAAATTCGACATTGAAAGGCTCCAAACGACGGCTGTTAAAGATTGTCAAAGATTTTACGGAGTCTCTCGACAACCAGGTAGCTAGCTCCTATACTATCAGATACCTCGATGAAAACAAGCAACGAATAAGCCGTTGCAGAACAGATGGTCAGACATCAAGCCCGGCGCAAAAGAAATGATCGCTTCGGTGGCCAATGTCAGGATTGCGGAATACGTCCAAAAAATATATAGGTAGGAAAAACAAGACGAAGAGAGAAGAGTATGAAAATCTCAGAAAAGAAGCTAAAAAGATAATTAGAAATAAGAAGAGAACATTTTATGGCGACCAATTGAGCATCGATGTACGTCTTGCGAGCAAAAACACAAGACAATCATAGAGCGTAGTGAAAAGCTAGAAGTGATGTTACCAGTCCAAGACCACACTCTGCCGTGATGACGTCGGCAACATCATCGCTGCTGTTGCGCTTGTGTTAAGGAAAAATGGGTATCATATTTCAAGAAACTCCTTAATTCTCTGCACACCTCCAGAACTTTGGAGGCCCATTGATATAAATATTCTTGGAGAGCTTCAATTGGCCCCTCCAACCCTGGGTGAAGTCTATTCCACAATTAAAACCCAACAGAATAATAAGGCACCGGGCATAGATTAGTTTCAAGTTGAACTCATTGAATATGGTGGCAGCAGTGTTCAGAAAGCCATCCACGAAATCATCCAGCAAATCTAGCAAGAAGGACATATGCCAAAAGAGTGAAGCCAATGAATAATATTCCCCAATCATTCCCTAACAAAGAGGCGTGCTAAATTTTCCTTGAGGGAAGCATATGACAGTATTGATCGCAATCCACTGTATCAAATAATTCTTCCCGTTGGTATCCCACTCAATTTTTATCAATAATTTTGTCCATCTTTTCAAGTGAGAATGACGTCGACAATTTCCCAAGTCTCATATCAATAACCAACTCACCAACGCTTTTAACAAAAAAAAACCTGCCTAAAGAAGAGAGGTAGGTGGGTCCCTTTTCTACTCCATTTGACTGTGGAATATATCATACGAAAGCTACCAGTCGATACAAGAGGTACATTACTATGCAAGTCAAGCCAAGCGGCAACTAATGTGAATGACATCAATATTTTTTCACGGTCGCTGATAACCGTCAAAGAACTCTTATGAAACTCAATGAGTGAAACTTCATATAAGTGCTACCAATCAATTAGAAGAAAGCAAAGCTCATGACGCAGTCGAGGAAATTTCCGCAAATCCCCAAAATACAACAGTTGGCGAATATGGTATCGAAAATGTCGGCAAAATTGTGCATCATGGGACCAAAATAACCAAAACGGCGAGGGAATAAGATGAAATACATCGAAGCTGCTCGCAAATAAAACGTCTGATTCAGTTCTGACGATTATCAACACCTGCTGCATATACAAGAAAACAAAGCTCAAGATATGCAAATCTGTGATGCGACGTATGTTATACAATGGCGAATTCAGTACAATCATGAACTATATGAAATATTTGACAAGGTGTTAACAATTAAGATGTAAGATTGCGGAAGCTGCAATTAGGTATTCGTTGTGAGAACTGAAGGGCGGGGACCAATGGGAAAACAGAGTAAACGCTTGCCTAACTCTGTTGGCGAAGACAGTTAATTGCTGCACGGATTCCAAAACTAGAGGACGCTGTAAATGAACCGAACAGTAAATAAATGAACAGTTGGAAGCGTTGCAGGAAGCAAACGTCTCAATAATAAAATATTGTAATTCAGGCCGTTTTCATGCAAAACAGGAGAAATACCCATACCGGAAAGCCCTTACCCAAAAATACTATCATTCATTTGGTTATACTTCTGGCTCATGGCTCCTATTCACTTTCACTTTGTCACTTATTTTTACTTATTTATTTAAATGTGGTTTTTGTGCACCTTATGTTCACTTTTTTTCACTTTCACTATATCTTTTCATTGAACATGCTCATTTCATACTAAGCAACGCGTAGAGTCATCTCTATAGATATTTAATGTTTTTGAATTGAATTGAACGCTAATAGAACACACTTTCAAACACTTGAACACACCGAGGCAACCATCCGGCTTTTTACCTTATCTATATTGACTAGAAGCAAACTATTTTAAATAAGCCAATCATCTCGCCTTTAATTTCCCAAGCCCACATTCGATAAATTTTTTACTCATTCATAATGCGATCCAGAGCAAAGGATGCTAATGAAAATGTAATATATTTTAAGCTCAAAAATTGCAACTTGAAACCAAGTTTGAATCCTACGTTGCTATTCAAGCCATCGAATTGAAATAACTTCATCTATATTTGTCTTCATAATTCTGCTAACTACATAACTTTAGTTATTACAACCACACTACTAATACGAAAGGTGGTTTATAAGAATGCAATGAATAAAATGATGTTTTACATACAAAAACTGGAAACCAATCATGCGAGAAGATTTTAAACAGACAAAAACCATCCTAGAATCTCGAAAATTGTTTGAATCATGAACATGAATTTGTTCTATGAATTTTTGGCACTTCCAAATGGTAATCATATGCATAGGAACTGAATTTGGCCTAAATATTGCTCTCTGTAGATTTTGAATCAACACAGCCTTAAGTGGATTCTCCATGATAGACATTTATTTCCTTCAAAACTTAGTTCGCTCAAGCCTGCTTAAAATTTATTTAGCGTATTCAATTTTGGCTGATACTAACCACTGAAACCAGTAGTACAAAACAACAAAAATCTAAACATATATGTTTCGACAAGGTAATGGAACATTGTAAAAGTTGCTCACTTTCTACGGCTACAACTTTAATAATAAAGCTCGATAAGATTTTTATCTCTTATCACACCTCATTCATTACACCTTAAGGCGTTCACAACATAACGCGTGTACTCTAATAAAACTCATATAAACTTTATTTTACAAAAACATGACTTAGTTTTCTTTCACCCTCTCAAGCCCACACTCGCATAAGCAACCCCTATTAAATTCTACAAGACTTACCGCACGATTCGTACAAAATTTTCTTCACACATGTGGGAAAATGGCTTTTTCCTGAAAACTTTTTAAATTTTCTAAGAAATATTGTTCCGAAAATCGTATAGTGAAAAACTCATCATAGTCGTTTGTAGGTCGCAAAGTTAAGCTATATACATATAGCACATTGGCCAATTTATAACCGAACTACCCTAAAGAGAAATGGAACAGGGTCAGCAGTCTACAGATGGATACGAAATTGTTTGAACACCTTTTTTCGAATTGCTAGAATTTCTTAGTGATGACAATGCGTTGATATATAGTTAGATGTTTTCGTACATTTTATCTCATTCAGTTATGAAAAAACATAGACGGGCTATGGACTCTAAATCGTTAATTCATCAAACTGGATTCTGAGAATATTTTTGAAAATCCAATCAAGTGATTACTTGAAAAAAGGAATTTCAGAAAGTCGCATCCCTAAATCTTGCGGAAAGATAAAGTATAATTGATAATTCCTAAATTCTCGAATTTTTTTAGATATTGACAATTAAGACAATTCTTTCATGTTTTGTTGGATGAATATGAATGTTTTTAAAATCTGTAGAGCAAACATTTTAGGATAACATGGCCCACAAGTAAACGGCGAAAATATTTGCATAAATATTTGGAAGGTAGTCTGTTCACTATCCATACAATCCCAGTGCAAATAATTAGAGAGTCCCAGAGCATAGTCATCTTGATTTGCTCCCAGAGCATCGTCATCGTGATTTTTGTATTGCTTTCACAGAGTTTCCACAAGATCATACCAAATAGGAGCGATCGGACTTCAGATATTCGGAACGTCTTTCATCTAATCCATGCAAAATGGACTATTCCCTATTGCTACTGCTGTTTAGTCCGTTAATCCTGCGTGATCTGGGATGCTTCAACGTCTCTTCACTAGGGGCCTCTCAACCATTACAGGACTGAATCCGGAAAAATGGAGTATCTTCCTAGCGCGTGGTGCTCGCTCGAACCCCATAGTATGTTTTTATTCCTACGTTCCATTCAGTAGTTGCAGCGTACGTGGCCTAAAACGCTCATTGTGACTGACGTTACTGATTTCAAGGTGAATATTTTTCGTTTTTCCAGATTACAGATTTTCTTCATATATGGTAAAAAAAAAAAGATTGACTTGAATAACGAGTCGGATATGGAAAAATAAGGAATACGCTATAAGTTGCTGATAAAGAGCATCCACGTATGAAAATATTGCTTCAAAGGGTGAGGGAGAGGAAATAACAGCGGGTTTTTCTAGGTGAAGAAGAAAAGTTATTCGGATTGAGGATTTATTAAATGACCGAATTGACCTCAAAGTCACCACTGAGTGTTAAACGCAAAGGATCAGATACTTACGAGAGGTCATATGAGCTACATAACAGTCTAAAACTGCAAAATAATGCAGGAATCATTTCTTCAATGGCAACGTGCTTCATTTAATTGTACAAAACACGAATCAATACATCAGCAATATCAAGGATAAAATAAAGGATAAAGGGAGGTGCAGTTTATATATATCATGAAAGTGAAAGCATGTATATGTCCGGAAGTCTTTTAAGTGAAAAGGCAGTTGGCAAGAACTGTGAAAGAAAAATGACGGCATGGAAAAGTTCGGTGTTCTGATGAATCTGAGTATAAAATTTGTGAATCATAGATTCCGCTGATTTTGGTGGAAGGTGGTGGTTTCTCTTCAATAACTAAGTTAAATCATAGGACGCACGTTTTCGAAGAAAAAATGAATTTAAGTTTAAGTCAACTCATTTTCTTTCGAAATTTATTCATGAATAAGAACTGCTCTTTCTTTATACCATAGTGGATACGCTCACGAGGTTCTGGTGCAAATTCTTCAGCTACGAAATCTTCATGACCTTCTGCTACACCAATGCAATGAATATACTAAATATTATATCGCCAGTATTGTAAGATAATGAACTAGTGCTAAATAAACAACCGATGTGTTGAAAATAAGAATGAAAAGTTTATTACAAGAAAATACAAAGTATCAATATTGATAAAAAATAAAGAAGTTTCAATACACGTACTGATGTCGCCAAAGTGGCGTCTTGTGTTTACGTCCTCGATATTACAGTATTAACCGTCAAATTTTAATTATTTTTATTGAAATAAACAATAAATATTTTTTCTCAAATTTGCTTCAAGATTTCAAAGGCCGATGTCTTGTATTTTCTACCGGTTGTTCAATGTTAAATAACAGCCCAAATTGACTCAGATACTGACTCACATACTGTATTCCCCATAGAGGTATGAGATATAGAGAGGCTCTATCCGTGTACATCAGCAAACGTGAGGATCCGAAGTCTTAAACATATCTTTTTCCCATTTTCGGCTCCATTTTTTCTTGCCATTTGTGTCATATATAACATGATATTCAAAATTGTATCGAAATTTCAAAGTATATCGCGCAATTAGAAGCACATACACTTAGCATTCACAATGTACTACCCAATCATAGGCAAAAACACAGAAACTATATTTATAAATCACTAATAAAAGCTGTAAAATACACAATTTTTAAGTATTTTGTTGGAAATCTTGTAACTGAACATTATCCTTCAATATCACTACCGACAATTTCACATAAAATCATACTTTCCAATTAGAGCATTTAATGTGCAAATCGAAAATACTTTCATTCATAAAATGTTTAAAAATAGTGCAATATTTACAGTTTCCAAAATCTTCGCCATCCTTCGGTTTTAAATCAGACAGTGAGTTAACTTTACAGTTTGGAAAGCAATTTCTGTAAAGGAATGGTCACACATACCACTTGAATGTTGAACATTTTGGCAAATCGGTTGCTGAATTATGCACTTCAATCAGTCAACGGTAATTGAAAATGTGATAATGCGTATATAGAGCATTTCTAATTCTAATTAAGAATATGGATATGCTCATTAATGACATTAACAACGGAATTATGGGTTTGAACATATTTGATTAGCTTAATGTACTTAATGTAAATAATACTCTATGTACACAGGTGAAATTAATATTTTATTTTATAATTAGCTTAATGTAGACTTGCTATCAGCTTCAGATTGCAACCACCACAGGTTCATTCGGCTCAAGCAAATTCTATCCGAAGTCGACCACCTGTCATAATCGTATGGAATGCGCGTGACTTATTTCGTGTGGAAATTATGTTCTTGTGGAGTGAACATTCCAGTTATGTCGATTCTCGAGTCGAGCCCATGGGCAGCACGAATTTGTTAATGATGGGCGACTTTATGTAATGGAATTTTTCATAATTTTATTGATTTCAGGTCAATATTTTGTTTATGAGTATTTGGATAGTAAAATGCGAATGAAAACAAAGCATATGAGTAAATTATACCAAGCATTATTCTAATGTGTGTAACGATAGTTCAGATGGTGAAATTTTCGCCCACTCATGAATATATTCAAGTCAGTGTTGGTTAATTTGTGTTAATATGCGTAAATTTTAGTTATTCCGGACAAAAATGTGGACGGAGGGCCTCTCTACATCTTATTTCTCTATGGAATTCCCATTGATGAGTTGAAAAGAAATAGGCTGTCCTTCATCATCATAATAAGAAAAATAAGAAATAGATGCCACCGGAATTTGTAAATGTTAATGGAATGAAGCATTTTCCATTTCATTAAAGCAAACGTTCTTGTATCATATATTCCTCGTCAGAAGAAAAACGCAATTCTCTGTTCTACGCTTCATAATGATGATGTCATCATTATTTCTTCTAAACAGCAAATGGTCAAGACACTTCACAATTCCACAAAAAGTGGGATTTATATTGCTGAACAAAGGTGCTCAACTTATAATGTATGCCAAAACAATTATGTTGGCCGTTTTCATCTTCTATACGTTGTTGAATCCGACAGGAATTAACTCTATCATTTCAAACGTAAGTATTGATCTGGTTACATTTCGCATAATGTTGTTATCCAGAAAAAAAGACTCATGAGGCTACGTTTCAAGAGCTGAAGAGAAGGAGCCTTAAGATGGTAACAGGCTTCAAATCCGTTGCAAGAGGTTTCGTCCTTCGACAATGCTGAAGATGATACTGATCCGCGCAACCCCCTTCCACTCTGCTAAAAGAGGTGAGTGCATAACAAGTTTGGTTGAAATTGGTACTTCGTGAGTCACCAACTTCAAATTCATGGCGAATATCCAATCTGTCTCAGCTATATTAGCTTTGTTTGCGACGAGTATCAATGTCCAACTTCCAATGCGAATGTGAAGTTGACTGAACACATCTAAATATAGTGACAGTACCACAGTAAAATGGGTTAATTTAAAGTATGGATAACCTTTTTGAAGCACTATGGTGATGGATTAAGATAAAAGACTTTTGTATTATGTGTGTGAACAGTTTTTAACAGTTTACACATACAGGTACTTAGGAAGATTTCATGTGATAAGTCATTGCAGCGAACAAAGGATTAAATGTATAAAAAACGCAAAATTTTTAAATTAACCGGTGATTCTTCTAAAACCTCACCTTAAAAGTGTGTGACTCTTTTACACGGATTACGAGACCAACCAGAAGCCCAAATGCGCTTTTGGTCTCAGATACCACAGAATCTCATTTCTTTTTGATTACCTTCTAGATTCTTCTAGATAAAATCTAGATTGTATCCTACAGTATTTTAAAGTTACTGGAACCAGCGGCAGTTTTTCTAAACTTCCCGCAACAGGATCCTTGTATAGGTAATGTAGAAATTTTAATGTCACGTATACATTTTTGGCAATTGCAGGTCGTTTCCAAGGGACTTGTCTTGATTAACCATTTTAAAAATTGATTCCTATAGCAGCCACTGAAACCCGAAGGCTGTCTGTATTTTAAATAAGGTGTTGAGTGTTCGCCGTATTTGCTTGGAATTTGTTTACATGAAGAAGTTTTCCGTTAGTCGGCTAGTGCTCCTAAGCCATTTCCTTACCCAAATAGGTCAGTTCTTCGAACCACGGAAATCATTTGGCCTAAAAAGTTTGGAGATGATCTGGTTGGGATTGCTGTCATAGGTGTAGAGACAAATGTCGTCCCGGAAAGCAGCTAATCGGCAGTTTTGACTTATGGGAATATCAGACATGTATAAATTGAAAAGCGTCGGCCTCAGAAAAGACCATTGTGGAACATCGACCTTTCACGTAATACGTTCTATAACTTAAGAAGGATAAGATTAGTTTCAACAGGTAAAGAGGAGTACTAAACGGTTTAAGTTCATGAATTTGACCATTATGCCTGACCGTATCGAACGTCTTTTCAATATCGATGGTCAATAGGCCAACCGACTGTTTTCTAGCTAGTACTGCTTTTATTTCTTTGAGGACACGTAGTCGTTGGTGTTCAGTGTAGTACCCATGTCTGAAGCGAAACTGAAAGTGAGGGAGGCTGCCATTGTTTCCAACGTAATTTGTCAATCATTTCAAGATTAGCTTGTCGAAAAGTTTACCAAGCACCTGCAGTAAGCTTACTGGCAGGTAGTATCTAGGGTCGTACGGATCTTTACCGGGTTTCAGGACTTGTATTAGACTATCGCTTTCTTTGGAAGGTTCTGGATGACTATATTGGATACTCTGTCAACTTCAGGGGCCTTACCGTTCTTTAACTTCTTTATTTGGTCAATTATGTGTTTTGGTTTTATAAGAGCTCCGGGAGGTAGAATGGCGGTAGTTGCGTCGGATAGCAGTGACTCAGTTACTATTACTTCTGCTTTGCTGCTGCTCATTCTATGGGTGAGTCTCTCACACTCCCAAGACATATGTCCTCTAGAAATATATACTCGTAACAAAAGCATTCCCACTGGCGCCGTAATATTGCTATTCTACACGAAAATGAACTGAAAAGACGGTCATGATATGTTGAGAAACCCTTAGGTCTGTTGAGAAATACATTCAGACAGAGCAATAAAACTATTTGAGAAGATAGACGAGATTCCCAACAGAACCATGAAAAATCCATGAAAATCTTCCTGTTGAAGAAAATCGAAACAAATATTCAAGCCTTAGATCAATAAGAAACGGGTTTGAGTGTTCAGGTGATGAGTATCCAACTCTCACTGACAGGAATGGGTCAAAAGTGCTTAATCTCTTTAGCCACCCATTGATTGTAACCCACAATCAAAAAAAAGCTACTTATACATTTGACAGGGCCACTTTCACACCAAGCCTATTAATTTCTTTTGAGGTTGACTCAACGTATCACCACATCTTTCATTTAATGAAACGTGTTTCGACCTAACTCACAGTGATTGTCTTAATACCAATGTATTGTCGCCTTAATGAGGTTGCAAGCAGGCAACAAAATGGTTAGAACTAAGAATTGTCTGATCCTATGCTCAGAGCCGGCTCAATAAAAGAAAATTTTTCATCGTCATCGCAAGTGATTGAGCTACTTCCAAGACCGATACTGCTGCTACTACCGCTCTACTATTGCTGCTGCTATTACGCCTGTTGCTGAAAGATATTTATCTTTCAAAGCAAGTTACTTGAAGAAAACAGAAAAGTAATTTATAGGGCAATTAAGTTTTGAATACTGTTTTGGACCGTGACTGGTGCGACGTTGCGTGGTCGAAATCCTAGAAGCCTCTTTCAGTTTCCATTTGTGCATAATGAGATGAAAATCATAGCAAAGCAATTGAAAACACAAACTGCAAATAACCACGAATATTTTGACCAGTAGTACTCTGACTAGACACACTCCAGCTCAAATTCGAATCATTCGTCTCAGGAGCTCGAATTCGGAAAATATTTTATCTTCTTATCGGAAGTTCATCTTTATTTATGGATTATAATCGGAATACCGTCAAAATCAAAAATCATACTGATTCATGTCTGAATGCACGAATGCATCGGTAGGAATGAAGTCATTAGTGAGACAAATCGCAATATATCCGTGACTAGGGTGGAACGGCTGCAAAATCTAACGGCTTATATCCACGGTTACAGATATTCCTATCTGATTCCGAAGAAGTCTAAAAATAAAATGATATCGACTTTTGTCACTTAAGCTGTTTGATAAATTCTTTCTATTATATCGATGATTTCTTCCAACCCGTGTCAGGCTTTCTGCACAAACAAATACATGCATCTTTTCGAAGCCTGTTAACTACTCCAATGTATTAGCGCTCTGAATGTACCAGATCTGACATTCATATCAAAAGTAAAAACAGTTCTGACCAGGTATTTAGCTTTTGGTAGATGCAAAAGAATTGAAGAGTCTTCAAAGGGACATGAACAATTTCTTCGCTTTGATTTTTGAATTTTGATTAAAGTTTATATACTGATCAAGATAAGCACTGTGGTACGAATGCAGGTTTAGTGTTGAGTCCGTTTTGAACTACTTTGACCGTTTTGAACTAATTCGCCATAATTTGAAACTCCTTCTAATGCCGTTTTGGGTTATGTCTAGCCAAACGCAGCGTTGTTTTACACTTTCACGTTTTATTTATTTAATATTGTCAAAAAAAAAAAAAAAGGTATCACAGTCGATTAGACTCGACTATCCTTTATTACCATTATGTAAAAATATTCGACTTATGTGCAGTTGCAATGAAAAAGGAGAGTCCTACACATGACGCGTCATCAGTGCTCTACAGGATTGTTCAATTCTGAACTCACATTCTTATATAGTTTAAAAGGTTACATATGAGTCTCTCAGTTTTGAACTTATTCCAAACCGAGTTTCGAAATTAAAGGCTTTCGTCTATCTACTCTGCCTCATATAGGGTGGGGCCAACATTGGACGCCGGGCAGCCGCATTATAGTTAGCAACCGAGATTCGCAGAATTTCTGTTTAAGTTTTCCACCAGATTTTGCCACCACCAGGCCTTAATGCTCTTGATATGTCTGAGAAAACGAAATTTTCTTGTCACTGCTTTAGTGAATACAGTTTTTAATTTCACCACTTCAAGTCAACAAACATGCGAACCGTCATATTGGAGAAATAATTTTTAGTATTTCCTGACAGAAGAAAATGAAAATGAAAACTTTAAGGAACCAAAAACTTCTCCCAAACAGCATATTATAGACGATTGTAATGGAAAAGCAGGTTTCGAAATAAAATATCAGGCTCTCACAATTAGATCCTTACGCTGAATTTTTACGTACTTTTGACACCAATTTGTTCATAAAAAGCCCGTGCATCGCCACATGGCAAACGTTTACTTGGACCACTCTTTGGTCACTTGGATCGCTCTTTAAGTCAATATTTATTATCATTTATATCATTTATATTATTATTATAATAAATCTTCACATTAAGGCACTTTACCAAATTCGATAGTAATTTGAGAAGCTTCAAACAGGATCAGTTGATTAAAAACTTTGATGTAACTCATAATATTTGGTTTCTCAACTGCTTAATAGATTTCACCCCGGTCTTAAACTAAGATATTGAAAATCCTTTCAACGAACTGAAGTTTGGGAACAAATGGAATCAAATTTCAAACTAGGTCAAAGGTCAAAGATACGGAACACAACAGAATTAGTTTTCTGTTACAAATGATATTATTGGTTCAATGATGAACTCAAAGATACTTTAGAGACCCAAGAATCAAGTATAGAGAATCAAGTATACATCAGTCAATTAAATATAAATACCAAGGCAAAGATGGAAATATATAAAAATCTCCAATGGAAAGCCACTAAGATAACTAGACGTGTTAGACGTAGAAACTATAAATTTCCGACGTTAAGATCAATTGTCTAACTGACGGAAACATATCGAAAAATAACAGCAGACAAGCGAATAATGTAGTGAAAAGTTTTGACTTCAGTCCAGGGAAATATTCAAGAACGACAACGACTGCCTTAAAAACCAGAAAAAAATAAATCCATCCTAACAACGTGGCAATGGCATAAAATATCGTCAGTATGTTAGAAAGGTCTCGGTTGCTTTTGTCCTGAACCTTGCGCCCGAATCCTGTAGCCCTGTAGCCTAGAAAAATGAATGTTTTCGACGAGCGTTTTTTCAGTAGTGCCTTGAACGGCTCGATTGCAGGACTAAAATTGTTTTTTAGACTTTTAAGCGGAAGCCTACCAACTCGGCGTTGACACGACTTTATGTCACCCTAAACTTTAACTTTCTAGCTAAAACTATGTTTTGGATTAACAGGCCCTAAACTGGCGAGAATTATCATTTTTAACCAGCTCAGAAAAAAGGATTTTCAAGTCATTATATGTATCTGCAAGGTACATATACGGACTTGCAAAAGGCAATAACGTAACATAGACCGCAAGGAAATCACGTTTGATTTGGGAATGTCTCATCAACTGACAATATCAAAAATTAGCTCCTTATTTCTGTGTGAATACCTGTGAATAATTGGTTTCGAAATGTTCCTCTAAGTATTGTTTCTCGTATGATAATGTTAACTAACTGGTTATCTTCTTGTTTTGAAGGTGCTGTAAGAGAACACTACTCATAATGAACTATTCTTTTCCATTGGTAATAAAATACAGCTATGTTGAAATCACCCCATTTTCTCAATTTCCAAAGAAAATTAGGTAGATGTTCAATTGCATTTTGGAATTTTTTACAAATTTAAAGAAGAATGAAACTGACATGTAGTATTTTTATGCACCGGGAATGAGAAATGCCTCTGCTCTTTTTTATTCAAATTAACGATAACCAAGTGCGGGATAGGATATTGCTGAATGAAATGAGTTAGTATAGTTAGTTTCAGTATTTCTTGTTCATGTGTTCGAAAACTTTTTCGCATTCGAATCGAATTCAACACGAACAAGTTCAACTCAAATCAGAGAGACCGTGGCCTACCTAATATGAAACAGCTCCCAGTTTAGTCGAAATATGAGAGACGATAGTGAAGATATTTTGCGAATAAAAGTTTCAAAGCTATTCGCCCCCTACTGCCATCATGCCGCAGGATACTTTCTGAAGTCCAATTTTTACTCGCCCGCTTCAGTGCAGGCGGCGATGGCGAAGCAAAGATAGAAATACCCGTCAACCAGCGTATGCCCTTGTGCATACCAGCTGTATTAACTATTCTTCCTACACCATTTGCCTCCATTTGCCATATCTTACTCGGAGAACGTGTTTATTAAAAAAGTTTTGTGGTACTGTGAAAAACACATAACATTGCCGCTGTGTGCGGACTACTAAATTCGATGGGCTAAAGCTATTTGTTCAGGACAACGGCTAGAACTAGGACGATATTTGTTGTTCTAAAGTACTCTACATTTTGGCCTTGTCCGTGGGCTTGTATTGGACACTCACTACACAGGCCAGAGAATCCTGCGAGCATTCGCTGTTCGTTTGTACAGGGGTATGTTGTGGACGTTTATTTTTGCATTCCAGCCGATTGCGGTGTGACTCTGGCTGGTAATTTGTTTTGGGATACCAATAAAACTTTTCGGGAACTTCGTTAGGAACGATCTAGGAGAATTGGAGACTTTAGGACCTTGTCGCTCACACTTTTGACATTGTTGGGAAGTTGTAAAAGGGGTACTCATGTATATCTTACGAATGGGAAATTTTTATATCATCAACTCAAGCAGAGTGTTTTCAAAATTTATTTCCACTAAAATATAGTACCAACTTTACGTAATGACGTTGTTCGGTGCTGTGCACAATATGCACGGTAAGAATAAGGGGTTTTCGTTTGAGAATGTGTAACAAACGATGGTTCATAAATATTTTATCAGGGAATTGATGACGATAAAGTTTTGTTATATTGGGAGCGAGTGACGCTGCAAGAGAAGGAAATGTGGTTTGAGTGAACACAGAACATTTCACCCAAGCGCAAAGAGTGCTCCAATATTGATAGAAAAGCTTTTCTTATCGTGACTAAATAATTGAATAACGTATGCAGTTATAGTCTGCGTCAGCTCAAGTCCTGAAAGACGAAACTATTAAATAGAATCACCGGATCCCTATATACTGTTAGAATTTGTCTAAATCATATACTTGTGTTCACTTTTTATGCAACTTTTCCCTTCTTGTGTTTTAATGATTAATACTAACATCGAACGTTAGTTAATTGTCAAAAAATGAACTAATTATAAGTACAACGCAGATATACACTGCGAAAAATTTTCGTTTTGACCTAAATTCGATAAAGGCACTGCAGAATGCATTTATATTTGCAAAGAAAACTGACTTGAGTAAAGCTATAAATCCCCTCCAGAGATAAAAGGTGCGTAAAGTCAAAGCTATGCTAATAAAGATATATTTTGATTGGCTAGAAACGAGAAAAGAATAAGATATCAGGTTGTCAGATATATATGTCTATTTCCCATTAATAAGGATGTTAACCCTTAAAGCTAAAAGTGGCAAGAAAACTTTATTTTCTCAGTTTTATTATATCAATGGACAAACTGTTGCCAAGACCTTTGACTCTTTGTTGAAGGTTGTAAGGGACTGATAAAAGTTTGTATCTAGCTTTGAGCGTTGAGTTTGTTGAAGAAGCCTTATAAAAGAGAGAAACTCTCCTCTCTCACCATAAGAAATAAATCCCATTCTTATTACAATCCTCTGTTTACATTTTTATAAAAAGTCAATATTTTATCGCACTTCCACGGCCTGTCAGCAATACTAGAAACTGGTAAAAAACGAGCGGAAGACATTTTCAAAAGAGGAAGGGCTACCTTTAGCTACCAGCAGGGCTACCAGCAGTTTTAAATTATCGAGATATTGAAACTGGAGTCCTTACTGGACATATGAGCAAGCTGTAAATTTCAAATAAAAACAACTTCTGAAGACTTGTCTGTTTATTGGTTTCTTACCAAAGAAGGACACTCTGGCAAATTGTGACAGAGCTAAAAAAATTGGTCCACAAATAGGGTGGCAGAAATGGAAAAATTGTGTATTCCGAGAAAATTGTGTGGAGTGAACTTCACATTTCTATTTCAAAAACATCGCAAATATAGGGAACGCATAAATTACCCCTCTGGAAGAAGAAAAGATCATATAAGTAAGAATAATCCGATCAATCCTGTAACTACTAGAATACATAGTATCACACAAATGAGTTCGATAGCTTGAGCGTTTCAGGCGTTTCATTTTTGAATTGAGGGCCAAGGAAGAATTTTTGACTTTTCGTAAGAGGAAAGTGTGGTGTGTTGTACCTTTAGATAGCAAACAAAGAAAAAAGTTCCCCTGTCACTAAAATGTGGGTATACTTGTCTTTAATAATGTCAAAAAAAAACTGAAGCCATCCTAGAGAAAGATATTTATAAAACCGAAACTTCCCAACGAACTAAAACGGAGACGATGAAATGAAACCCAACTACCTTAGCGCTGAAAAAACTAACAATTATCGACATGGCTTGAAACAGTAAAGGCGACCTATGAGTTTCAACGCCTGCTTTAAAGATCATAACGAGAAGAGAGCACACAAATCTTCCAAAATAAAAAAAAAACGGGGATTTGTCATTGCTTCCTTTAAGAACACAATACAAAATGGAGTCTTTTTCTTTGATATATTTGCCAAACTATCTGTACGGCAAACTAAACGGAGAAATAAGCAATAGCAGCAGCAAACAGACAGAAATTTTTATATGAACTATAACTGCAATCAATTCTTCGTTTGTGGCTGGTTGACTTTCAGTCACATCGTAGTCCTTCTTTTCCTAATATGAAAAAAAACTGATTGACTCAATTGAGATAAAATGGCTTAGTGAGACTTCACATTCAAAATTCGTTTGCGTGAACCCTGAACTTTCTCAAAGTCAATAATTGCTCACTAGCTTCACACTACAAAAGGGATTCCTTCAAAGCATACATAGACATGCGAACTGCAGATTTCTTGTCCGCAAAAGAACAAAAACTGAAAGGTTAGCACTTGGGGAAATACAAAACCATAAGGAATATCGCTTTTAGGGATTATTTCAAAATTCAAAAACACTGTCTTGAAAATCTGAAGTTTAAGGATTTCAATACATTCAAGTCAGTTTAATTTTGCCTTCGTTGAAATACAAATTAAACACTCAGGAGGTGATCAAATGGAAACCTGGAAACTGTCCTTATTGTGTGTGAAAAGTTTGATTTCTTTTTCAATACAAGTCATTCATTAAGCATCAAATGAATCAAGACTGACTGTGTTCAACTGGATGCATAGAAATATTGGCCTTTTTTTTGAAACAAACCCTCCTTTCGATGTAGCTTTTGAACCAATTTCTTTATTGTGTCCACCAATCTAGTAAACATCTCCCATAGGAACTTCAAATGTGGTAGTTATGACACCAAACGTAACCATTTTTTAGTAGTTATGACTAAGGATAGTAGGAGGATAGAAGGATGTAGAGAATAAGGCAGGGTCTGAAGTCAAAAGAAGCTGGATCGTCAGTCTGTCATCAGCTTTTTTAATCTTAAGAAGCGTGTTGATTGGGAAACTGTCGCATTGTTGACTGAAGTCAAAAGGTTGAGAATATTTATATAGAAAAATCTCTACACTGAAATCCCACTGAAATGGAAGAGGGAATCGAAATTTAGTTCGCTTCGAAAATCTCCATCTCCAGGATCTTGATTTATAGAGATTAGTTACAAATTAGACAATTAGTACAACTAGTGACGAACGGTTTTCAAAAACCTTCTTTTAACAATATACAAAGTACAGGTAAACAGAATCATCTTCTTATTTTCTCCCTCAATGTAATGTCCTCCAGAAGAGAATCTTGAGGACCTTTTCCAAAAATTGTATTATCAATCTCAATGAGGGATGGTGAAAATTCAACTTTGAACACCTGTAAGAACATTTGCTTCTTTCCTAGGCAATGTAAATCCTCTAAAATATTGGCAATTCCGCAGGGGTCTGAAGAGACGTATGCACTCAATCATCGTCCAATATCTCTTATGTACAAAGTGGGGAAGTTACTTGACATTGTAGTCCTCCAAGATATTCTGCATTTCTCTGAGAAAGCAGTAATATTGATGAAAAGATGCTTGGCCTGAGTTTCATGTGAAGAAACATCTGGTTTCACGTCTAGTCAAGCTAGTTTTGAGCTCTATGGTATCAATCCGTGGTTTCTTTGGCGGTCAATTCTTGTCCAATTTCTTACCAACATGTACACGTCAGATATTCGGGTATCAATGATCAATCCAATCGAGGAATCGAGGTGAATTTCTTTGCTGATGGCTTAGTGATGTGGTCGCTTGTGGGGATCTCCGATTTGCAAGGATTAAACTCCAAAGGTTCCTGGACTCGTTAACTGGTTAATATCAAAAGTGAAGGATCATGTATAACGAAAAGAGAATTTATTGTGTTTAATCGTACCATAAATATTGACGTTGAACATCGAGTATATGTGGTATCTCAATAAATGTAACGGGCGCTAATATTGACGTGCGAAAACATTACAGTTCACACGATTACTATGTTTGATAGAAAACGACTTATGCATACCACCCACTTGTGTCTCTTTTGATTAAGCGACCAATGAACCGTTGACGATTATTATCAAGTTCTAATCAGGCGCTCGTTCTTCTATGTGTACTAATATGCCACTAATAAGCACGACCAAAATACATGTTTGGCATTTGAGGGAGAAATCCTTCGGGCTTGCGATGTCCGAGAAAAGGGCGAGCAAACTTCCCTACTTCAATCCTTATAGAAGTTGGTAGCAACAAATTACTTAGAGTTATGTCTAAGAATAATACAATGAAATCTACTACGGACACGAATAGTAAAAATTATTTGTGAAATTATTGAATTATTGTTGTTGAAATTATTGCTGGGCGACGGATCCTAAGGCTAGTTGGAGTGAAGCTATTGTTAGAAGCTATTTGAAGCTAGACGAAGCAATCCATAGACAAAACCATTGGTGTCGATACAAACACGAGCTGTATGAAATTTTGGATGAGATGAAGGTCTCAACGATTGTAAGACTGCGGTAGATTCAATTGTCTTGCCATATGAACCTTATGGATGAACAACGGATACCCAAAAAGGTATACGTTGGAACTGAACTGAACGGCGGAGACAAGTGCAGAAACCGAGAAAATACTGATCTGACTCTGTGGACAAAGACGATACATTGCTGCTCGGATTTCAAACTAGGACCGAGACCGAGACAGTTGGGGGAGCTCGCTGCAAGAGGCGAAGGCCCGAGCAGGGCTGTATTGCTAAGAAGAGGAAAAGAAAGAAGAATAAGAAGAAGAAAAGCTTCCCGGGTACAACCATAGGCTAAACAGTTTCATCACTAGCACACAAGGCAACTTACAAATCCCAAAAGAGCCAACACATCACAGACGAAACTCAGCAACTATTTAAGATTTCGGAATCATCCAAGGACTCCACAACATCCGAAACAGAGTCCCTAACGAATTTCCTCTGATAATCAAACCATGTACTTTCTTTTAAAGGACGTCTTGATAGATGTATCACTAAAAGCAAAGAAAACAACAAACTGGAAAAACAACCCTTTAAGTAAGGCGGAGGCGTTCGCCGACATTTCCTGAAAGAGAACCCTGACGAGCAGAATGCAAGCCTTTAAAAGCCAGAAAAACAATATCCTCGTGACAACATGAGGAGTAAGTAAAATGACCAATGGACCTCCACGAGTCAAAAAACAAAGAAAATTATACTGGGACAGAACAAACGAGAGACGCATGGGTCGGACAAGGTCACAAATACAATGCTTAAATGGTTTCCTGAAAACATTTTACTGCAATAAGTGCTTAAAAGTGCTTAAGAGCGTGGAAACTAGCTACCATTATAGTCATCCCCAAACCAGGTAAAACTCATATTCCCGGAAAGTTGGAGATCTAATAGTCTCCTCTCCTCTATTTCAAAAATTGTTGAAAGAGCTATTCTACGTAGGCTGCAAGAGACGGTCGACAATAAAAATATCATCCCTGACAAACAACTTGGTTTCCGTATCGTACATTCAACTGAACTTCAGCTCATCAAGTGGGACAGGCCTCGTAATACTTGACAATGAAAAAGCCTTCGATAAAGTATGGCATGCAGGATTAATTTTCAAACTGAACCTTTCGTGTGAAGATATACAATCACTTCTAAAGCATGTGGTCATTCGAAGCTAGAGTTCGGCAAAGATCACGTTTCTCTCGTACGCTTATCCTTATACGTAGATGATACGTATATAGTTTACACAGATTGACAAGATCTACACAGATCTTAGGTTACAGTGAGTGCAGAAATGCTCACAGACAAGATTGGATCAAGAGTGCTCAAACGCACTAGCTCCAAGAGGCAAACGATTCCATGAGAGGAATGTTATAAATTGGTTATGTTATCCTGTCATCATCGCCTTTTAGTTTACCTGTGGTATGATGTGAGCACAACAGCGAGAGCTCTCCCAAGCCGTTTTTTTTACAGACAGAGATAGAGAGAGCATAAATAGATTTATATTTATACCAATCCGAGTTCTACTTTCTTTAGTCGAGTCCGTTTAGATCAGAAGTTTGTTCCAAGTATTCGTTGTTTCGTCCTAATGGTGTCCCTTGAAGTACCTCCAACACGCCTCATAATCGGATTTCTGCAATAAGCTGTTGTGCTCACTACAGAATCTCAATAAACGTTCACAACTGTTATTGCACAACATCAGCAATTTTATTGTGAAAGACGCTTAAGGTTTTCTTGACAGCTTTAAATACGGGCACGTTTTTTAAACAAAAATCACTTGGTCTCATTTGAAAGCTGCGTTTAAGCAGTGGTAGTCTCAGTCATCATAGGATAAGTAGTATCTGTTATTGTAGAAATAGTAGTTTAAGGATCCTACCAAATAAATTTAAAACAACAGTCAGTAATAAAATAATTTCATTGAAAATTGTACGTTTTCATACATATATGCAATATTTTATCGTACTACGACTGGGAACTGTTTTTACTTATCAGCACCTGACACGATTCTAAATTGTAAATTTACTTTGCCTCCTTCGTGACGCTACACAGGGTTTTCAAAGAACACAACCAATACTCCAGAATAATTGTGACTATCCTCGATTGGAATATAAATAACTATCGCGTCATCCGCTATAAGGTGCACAGAATCCGATTACAGCGGCAGGATGAACGGATGAGTACGGTGAACTCACATCAAGGTCTTATGTTTCCCAATAGTGTCACAAGGATGAAATTGTGTGAATAGAATATTAGATTCTTGAATATTGTAGAGCTCTGGCATAGGCTATTTACATATTGTAAGTCATTTTGCCGTGTTCTAGCATTCATGCATGTGTAGTAGATAGTAAGGATACTCATTCGAAATAAGGTACATTCGTTTCTTCTTTATTATACACCGCTCGTGCCTGAAACTGCGTTATGACTTTCAGGTGAATGGTGCCCATGTGGCTTTCTCACACCTGTTTATTACGTAACGTGTAAGGAATAGGAATGTTATGATAGACAGGAGCGTAATAATATTGAGTATTCATTTCTCTATGATTTGTATCCTGTTTCATAGAAAATTCTTTATTCAACCTAAGTATAATAATGTTTTTTTTAAGTATGTGTGTCAAATCTTCCATTGACTGAATTCAATGGGGATATGAGTCCTATTTCGATAATTTATGAATGGTAACCGCTTCTATTGAACTTTTCTTAAGCCTTTCGCCTGATCTACAATGTGGAGAACACCACAACATCCTTTATGTGACAACCAATTAAAAATATAATGAAAAGGTATTAAAGAAAAACATGATGACTCTGCCCTGTGTTCTCGAAAACGATTTCCATACCTAAGTACTCTACATATGTATGCCATAATACTTCTACTCTGTTAACTGCCGGCTTTTGATAATGTGACACTCGGTTCCTTGTTTATTCGATGAAACGTTTAAAAAAATTTCTTCCACACTGTGAAATAGTACTTGGTTGAAGTCAATGACTAATCTGCCTTTATATTGGCTCAACATGAGTGTTTTTAGAAACAAAATCCAGTAAGCAAGCATGTCTTTTTACTGTTCAACGTAGTCTTTCCTTTCATCAATGTGTCATATGAACATCTCTTCAGAATTTACTCGCATGCAAACTTGTAAAGGGTGCACATGAAGGTATTTACAGAACTAGTCTAGTATTACGTGTATTTGCAGGTGACAAGGGTAGGTATAAAATTACCGAGAGGACTTGCAAAAAGACACATGAAGTATTTGAGGTATGCACTTGTTACCTTTCAGTCCTACACCGGTCTCTTAAGGCTTTGATGAACAAGTGAAATTTTCTTTTTTTTACAATTTTTCTGATGGCAATAAGTTCTCACAGGATATAGTCTTTGGTAAAAATCAGGCACTAAGATTTTTTTAAGTACACTCAATATAATTTATATGACTAATTTATACAGGATATTTGTATATTCGCATCACATAGTTCAAATGATTGAACGTACAAAAGAATAAAAATGTTAAATTGATTGAATAACTTGGTCCCTTTTTGAATAATTATTACAAGTTTTTGATGATATCTTTTTGGATATAAATAAATAGAATAGAACGAAAAAGTAAAATATCTCATCAGAATGTGTCCAAAAGTAAAATACCTCACAAATCAATAGAAATGGTGATGAGGATTCAATCTTTGCAATTAAATTTATATTTTTTTTATTCAATTTATTTATTTTTATTTTTTCATAATTTTTGCTACCCTTGTATCTTTTATCTTGTATCTACCCTTGTACCAATGAATTTTTATAATTTGATTAAAACGTTAGTATCGATAAAACTTTCACGGTACTTTATATTTATCTACTAAGATAAATTATAACATTTGCCAAACGCAAGGATTCGAAAAAGAACAGGAGAAGATAAATGAACTTCATGGTAAACTGAACTTTATTGAAGGGCAGTTGAACAAGAAACGACTTAAATTTGATCAATCACAGCAATGAGAAACTGTGTCCAAAATGATCGCGAATTTCATCTGAAGAAGACAATTAGATATTTTTAAGACATAAAAACATATGCTCGCACTCACAGTGCGAAAACTCAATGCATCGAATAATTAAATTTACTAACAGAATATTTAGGATTGATCCAAAAAGGAATCAGCCGATTGTGCATCTTGACATTTTTTATCATCAATAATTTCTAGCTACTCACAAAAAACCCAAATGCAACTTATCCACATCTCGAATCATTTAGAAAATTCCAAATCTCAAATGTTTCAGAAAATATTATTTGAAAAACAAAAAGCTGCCAGTTTAAGTGAATTATTGTATCTATAAAACACGATTCGTTCAGCAACTTTAACATTTCCATTAAATCATTAATTGACCGAGTGTGATATAGAGTCAAGTCGATTCTGATTGAAAAATATGCTCCTACGATGGAAGTTTCTAGGTAAATCAAGAAGCTGAGGTCTTTTCCATCCCCCAAGCCTCTGTGATTTTTAAGCATATTAAAAAAGTCCAGATAAGTCAGCAAAGTAATAAGAACCGATGAAATACAACAATGATGTAAATGAAAGATGGTTGCGTCCACCGACAATATTTTGAGGGAACCAGAAAAAAGCCTAGAAAAATGAGTTTTCCTTGGTATACAACTCATACCCAAAATGACACAAGACCATTCAAAAATGACAACACTAGTAACGAAACAGAAGCTACACATCTCCACACACACCTCCATTTGAAAAATGTTCAACTCTGTTATGTGTGAATAACTTTAATTTACTTTGAACTTTCTGTGTGCAAAAACGAAGGAGGACTTTGAGTCTTTTCGTTTGCAACTAAAAATCCAGCTGGGCATTTCCAAACTCGTAAATGTTGTTTCCCAAATAAGGGAACTCCCATTTACAAGGCAATAGGCCACCTGATCTGCCAAGGAGAGTCGCTGAAATAGGAAAAGGACCCTACTTTGTATCGAAATTTTTTGCCGGTCCGACACCTCTCAAAAAGTTTCCATACTCATATGCACGGTGTGCCAAAAACCTCGACAAAGGAAACCCACGAGCGTCAACTGCAAGAGTGAGGATTCAACTTGTTATGCAGGTTCTCCAAATCCTAAGAATGCGAGGAAGTTGTTTGGGGAGATAGATCCGCAACACAGACCACAAAGATCTGTTTTAATTAACAAAATCATTTGCATACCATAAGAGACAAATTAAGACAATTTTTTCCAAGAAATATACCTCATCTCGTTTGTATATTATCAGCAATATACGCGTGTGTTTGCACGTTCATCCTGTTTCTATGTAAACAGTGTTTTTAACAGTATATAATTGATTTTAGTTTGATATCATCATTCCCAAAGCAATCTTTCAGAACCAAAAAATCCGTTTTTACTTTCCAACAAATCGAAACGTATCGAAACGATTGCTTCTCTTGCGCAAGAGATAAAACGGCCGTTCTTCTAAAAAGATCTTTGAAACGTTATCTTTTCTAAAACATCATCTGCCAGACAAAAAACCCAATGGCATTCAAAGCCAAAATGATTTTCATCAATGTCGTAGTAATTTCACTGTGCAATCACCCAAAAAAAACCAAGATATGAATGTTCCCTTCAGGATTTCAGTCCTAAATATGATAATAGAAGACCCCAATTTGTATTATCACACTTATAGCTGTGGAGGAAGCAATTAAGCTGGCATTGTTATCAATAAATTTTTTTACACCAACAAAACCATCCCTACTTACTCCTAATGAACATCTCCACGGCAGAGAACCCATAGAAAAACTATAGATTACGAAATCATTGGGGAACTCTCACACCTTGTCGGAATAAATATTTTTTCAGGTCTTAAGCCGGGATACTCCCGAAATAATTGAATACACTAGGGCTATACGATTCTGACTGACGATGCGGTTTCACAACTTAACACAAAACCCCAACTTACATATCAGAAATGGGATGGATTCCTGAAAATCCACTGGCATGATCATATTTGACACACCGCATTTGACCAAGTCTTACATGCAGGACTCATTTAAAAAAAAACTTAATCTGAATTTTTCGGTTCTCCTTATAGAATTCTTATACCCGTTCCAATGAGGCATTTAATTTGGTGTGAAAATTGTCAACAAAAATAAACAGACAAACGAGAATGGTACAGTCTCAACTAAATAGAAGTAAGCAACCTCCATAAATTCTGCAATAAAACTCTTTCTGAAGATGGTTAGAAGGGACCAAATATGGGGAGGAAATAAGGTGGCAATAAAAACAGGCCCAATGTGAACTAATTTGGCAATGGATCAGTTCCATACAAAGCCAAAAACCTACAAAAATATCTTTCGAAGGCTATCTTAATGCTCCTTTACCAGTTACAAAAGTGTGGTTCCACTTATTCCTGTGTCTAATGGACTCTAACTTTCTAGTCCAGACGAACAGTTTGTTTTTTTCTAAAAGACTTTCAGGAAATCACTTTTCTGGTTCTGTATAGCCTGAAAATCGATCGCCTGACATTTAGCTAACATAAGCACCTTGAGGTGGAACCTCTTGAGAAAAAAGAAGGCTAAAACTGATGTCTCCGAATTTCAGAGTTGTATCCGGCTAACACAACCAATAACGTCAAGCTGAGATAAATTTGGGCACAAATAAGTGCTTTCAGACAAAAAATTTAATAAATAGAATGATATTTTTATCTCTGACCTAAAAATGAATATACAATAATTTATCACAGAAGATGGCCTTATTGATTGATATTCGTTTTTGATTGATATACGTTCGCATGCGTTTCAACCAATTGTCAAAATAACCTCCAAAACATTGTTTTAAATTTTGTTGTCCACGCAGTTTTTCTTTTTTAAGCGAGCAATTAGAAGACGTTTTGAGCCAAATCAAGACTGTACTGTGAATGAAATATTTATACAATGGTTTGATCGATCAAAAAGTTAGTTGTTTGGCGAGATGTACATACAACAGTTCGTAATATCATGGCGAAGTATTCACCAATATTTCGGACATACAAATGGTTACGTACCAATTAGATCGACCATTCTACTTTGCTCCAGCAGAATTGCTCCTACAAGACCAGCTACTCCGAAAAACCGGTGAAGATTTGCTTCGCAGTACTTCTTACACGTACAACTTTTTGTCTGGTTTGCTTGGACTTGACAGACATACAGCTGACTGCTGTTTACTTTAGTGTGCATAAACTTATTGTTTTTTATGTGTCATAATCTCATAAATATCTTTTAAAGCACCCCGATTGTATTTTTGGGCATTTGGTAACAACAATCCAAGTGAGTACTTTTTGAGCGATTGTCAAATTACGTGGGCTGTAACGTCAAAAAATTTTTTTTTCACTGCGAAATGTCCATGTAATATCTAATGTACGCTGATGTAACTAATGCTTAAAGATACGGTAATTACTTAAAAACTTACTTACTTATTAAAATTAATTAATTAATCTTGACGATTAAATTCTATTTTTCGAAGAATTGTTGTTATAATTCAAGTTACTTTAAACAAAACAAGTAGCGTTCATACATCAAAGGGTTTCGAGAACTTTAATGCTTGAAATGTCAGCCTTTATGAATATAACAATGGTTTTCATTGGTTACACTAGTTAACCCATAATCTAAAACTATAAGTAGCAACCTCAGTGATGGAGTTTTGAAACTCCAGGTAAATACCACACTTAGATGAAAGCCTCTTCATTTACACCTAGTTTAAAGTATAACTTGAAAAAGAGGTTACTTGATGCAAATATTCGACTTTGACATGGACCGGGTCATGTCAAAGTCAACACAAATTAAGAAAGATTAAGAAAATAAAGTAATTTTGTGCTTTATTTCTCATCCTTTTATCTTATATTTTGCGATCTTCTTGACTTACCCTCGTAGCGTTTTAATACTGAACTCTTTTTTTCAATTCTAAACTACATAGGTGCATACGGCAATAACACTTCAAACAAACTCCAGATCTAACGGTACTAGATCAAAACAAGAAGAATTATGTTCAAAAAGGTAAATTTTTTCTGAGTTTTACGTGAAACACGATTGCCCATCTCAAAGCTTTAACTGGAAATCCTAACACAAATCAAATCTACTTATGATTTTTCTATCTCTCTCTGATCCCCCTGATGGTTACCCGCCTTGACGTGGCGAGGGGGCCTACTAACTCCAATGAACCCAACGACTATACTGCACTGCAGGAGGCCTTCGGATCCAACCCAGCAGGTAGGCAAAGGGCGAGAAGTGAAGCGAAGAGGTAATCAAACTAAAAACATGGAAAAAACAGTTGCCTAGAGCTAGTGGGCCAGAAATGTACTCTGAGGGAGCAGGGCGTGCATTCGATGAATGTCTGCAACATAAAAAGCGCAATGGCATCTACCGCACCCACTGGGAAGACGGGAGCATCAGCCTAAGTAAGAACGCTAAGAAGAAAGGCGCAAGGGAAACTGAAGCCGAAGAGCTTCCCAACGAACCCTGGTACCAGCCAAAAAACGGCAGCCAACCAAGAGAAACCTAGGAAATTGGCTGCTGTTGCCAAGGCAGCTGTATCATCAACCGCAAAGGAGAAGGATTATACAGGACCTAACCGGATGAGATCGGACGATAGCAAACAAACCACTTGTAAAAAGGAACGGAGGGTAAGCCCCGAACCCCAAACTCAGGCGAGGAAGGCCTATCGGGACGCAGCAACCCATGCATTAACGGTAGCGTTGATAGAATACCCGAATGAGACAGGTAAGATCCAGGAAGATCAACTTGTGAAGCCGCAAACCGCCAGGAAGAAGACCTCTTCGAGCACTTACGCAGCAAACCGGACAAAAACCCAACATTCAGAGGAATGAGACCGACAGCGGGCCATCTGGATGTGACCTGTAAAGCCGATCAGTCTCTAGAATATCTAAAGACTGCAGCTGTCATTGTAAATACCACCCTGAACGAGGAGTTTAGAGTCATCCCCATAAAGGAGGTACCGCGGTTATGCATCGTCAAGGTATATATACCCGAAACGGAGCAGACACCACAGGAAGCCTTCGAGACACTTAAACTACAAAACACGTGGTATGAAACGGAAAGGTGGCATCTTTTCGCGGAGAAAGAAGCCCCCAACAAAGGCATGGTCCTGGTACTGGGCATGCGAAAAGAAGACGTCAGCACTGTAAGGGACAAAAACGGACGACTGAGTTTTGACTTCAACCAGGTGACTGCCAGAGCTAAGGCGACCGAGCCCTTAGAGCAAAAACGAAGAACTGATGCGGGTGACACCAGCAAATCTGCACCACAGCAGGGCGGCAACAGCCAACCTGCTTACACATCTAGCAGATGGGAACACCGACATAGCACTGATACAAGAGCCTTACCAACTTAATGGAAAGATACTTGGAATCAGTGCAAAACAATTCGATATCTTTGCCACAAGCGGGGTAAATAAAATCCGTAGCTGCATTATATGTCGGAAAGAAATTAATTTAATTTTTTTAACGCAGTTCAACAACATGGATTTAACATCAGCGGTGTTCGATGGAAGGGTCGGGCAGGTAACGCTGGCCTCGGTATACCTACCGATTGACACTTCGAAGCCGACCACTGAATTCCGCCCCCTATCGGAGCATATGCGGGGAAAGCGGGCCATCATCGGATGCAATGCGAACGCGCAACACGAACTCTGGGGAAGCACCAAGTGCAAGCAAACAGGTGAGCAGTTAGTCAATTACTTAATAACTACTAACCTCAACTTAGGAAACAAGGGTAACAAACCGACTTTTATAACGAAAAATAGAGCGGAAGTGATTGACATCATTCTAATCACAACAGAGGCATTGGAGGATCTGCATGGCTGGAGAGTATGTCACTCATCTAGCCTGTTGGACCACTTATGGATCATCTTTGAAGTGAGAAGGGGTGAGAGGACCCCATTGGTCTTCTGCAATCCTAGAAAAGCGCCTTGGGATGGCTACACAAACGCTCCTAAAAGATATATAGGTTCACTGCAAGCGAATCCATTGAGAAGTCGAAAGGATACCGACAATGAAGTGAGATACATAACAAGTATACTGGTCGATAGTTTCAGTGAGATATTTCCAACCACTACCACCAAACAAAAAAAGATCCTTACCGTGGCCCCCCTGAAAAGAAATAGTAAGCGAAGAAAAGGTCCTTTGGGCCGTTAATACCTTCGAACCTTACAAATCACCACGAACCGACAAAGTGTATCCCATCATGCTTATGAAAGCGGATGTCACAATGATACGGATTGTGGTGAAAATATATAGTGCCTCAATATCCAAAGGCTATATTCCTTTGGACTGGAGAGAAGCTAAAGTAGTTTTTATACCCAAGCTGGCAAAAGCCAGCCACTACAAAGCAACGGATTACCGACCTATCAGCTTAACGTCTTTCATGTTGAAAACCCTAGAACGCCTGATGGATGGGTATATAAAAAGCACCGTGAACATAACGGAGCCTTGCTCCAACCAACACGCATACCTCCCAGGGCGCTCAACAGAGACGGCACTACATGAAGTAGAGAATAGAGACGAACCTTGCCATCAAAGATTACACTTTGGCGGCCTTCATTGATATCGAGGGTGTTAAAAATAATGTAGAAGTGAGATTAGGACGCACAAGGTGGTATGAAAAGAAAGTATCGACTGTCTAAGGTTGAATAAAATTATTATTCGTTGACAATCTTTTCAAGAATATAATGCCAGGAATTATTCACGTTGGAAGGACTGGAAATATGGTGTTGAGCAGATTTGAAGAATCCCAATCAGCCTGGACCAGGAACTCGAGGTGATGATGATCGCCTACGGTCGCTGAGAATCCAGGGAGAGTATCCAGGAAGCAGGAATACAAATAGTCTGGCAGCTGGTGGCTAAATGAATTAAGAAAAGAAAGAAATGTTCCAGAAACTGTCTTAGCGAGACAGTCAAGTCTGATAACAGGTTAGATTGTTCTAATGAACGAACTCGCATACAAGTTTGACACCACACCAACGCTCTTATAATCACATGGGATTATTATCTGTGTGGCATCAACTTGTATGGAGACTGTAAAAGCTGATTTTCTTTGTGATTATCACGAAACTTTCCTTGTATTTATCGTGAGATAAATACGTTGTGATAATCACCTGAACTTTGTGATATGTATCAGCAAAAGGAAGGCTCCTAGCACGTGGAAGCCACAAAACGATGCTTCGATCGACGATGATCTAGAGTCTCCAGGTTGGTTCAACTTACTTGAGGTGTCAAGACCGCCTGGAGATGCGCAAAGCTCAGAACACTGTTATTTGCTACACAGCACACACGACCGATTCGCACAATGAACACAGAGATAATGTAACACCGAGGAAGACTCAAGAGAGACTATATGAGTGTAATGTTAACAGCTGAAAGTAATAAAATAATGGAAAACCCAGAGCTATTTACATAGCTCACTTAACGTAGAAAAACGCGTGGCCATGGAGGTCGGAAGGATTAGGACAGCAATAAAAAAAAGGTGCAGCGCACGTGTGGCGCGTTGAGTCGCCAGCACAAAGAGTGAATTGTATGTGGATGCTGATTATTTTATTTTTCATTTTAGCGCTAAGGATTGAATGTATTTTACATGTTTTTTAAACAGAGGGAGTCTTCAAAAATGTATAAACTGAAAGGATAGTAGCAGCCATTCAAAGGTATGCAATAGACCCACATATTACTAAATGAATGACGGATCTACTAGCTAAAAGGAAGATTACGGCCGAATAAAACGGCGTAATCTTGAATAAATGGACCAACAGGCGTACACCACAAGGCGGCATAATATCACCACTTGCCTGGGTACTCACAGTTAACCAAAAAGTGAAAGACCTGAACGGGAAGGGTTTCAAAACGATAGCGTACGCTGACGATATCGTTATACTGATAAGTGGAAAGTTCCCGAAAATAATGTCGGAATTGATGCAGACCGCACTCTCACATCTTTTCGAGTGGGCGAAACTAAACGGACTGCGCATCAATGCCCACAAAACGGAGCTTATGCTTTACACAAAGCGCCGTAAACCGGAGACATTTACAGATATCAAAAACATATCAGTTTAGTAAACAAGGTAAAATACTTAAGGAGAAATACTTAACTGACTATCGAAGGAGTAACATTGGATAGTAAGCTAACTTGGACTCCACACATAGGAGCAGTCAGACGGAGAACTACAGCGGCGCTCTTCACAATGAAAAGACTGGCGAAAGTGAAAGTGAAAAGTGAAAAGTGGCGAAAACCTAGGGAATAAAACTCAAAATTGCCCACTGGATCTACACAACAGTACTGAGGCCAATAACCACTTACGGGGCATTGGTTTGGTGGCAGGCATTACGAAAGAGCTAGAGAAGATCCAGCGAATGGCCTGCCTTGGCATCACGGGTGCCATTAGGACTACGCCAACTGCTGCAATGGAGATAATGCTTAATTTCATGCCACTCGACAAATTCATCTTCAGAGATTCATCACTTGCAAGCATCAGACTAAAATCCACATATGGGTTATCTAACCACACTCAAACGGGGCACGTATGCATTTTGGAAAGAATGGAGAGAATGGCCCCGTCATGTAAAAGGGAGGTGGATAGAATCCAACCGATAGTGAACACAACAATTCCATACAAGATCAGCATACCGACCAGAGAAGCGTGGGAAACGGTGCAGGATTTCACATCTGGAAGTGACATTATGATCTACACCGATGGTTCCAAAACGGCTGAGGGAAGCGGCGCCGGAATCATTTCCCCAGATCACCCGCAACTCAACCGAAGTAAAAAACTGGAGAGCCATACCATAGTTTTCTAGTCGGAAGTGTTTGCAATAAAAGTGGCTATAGAAGCGGCAACAAACAACCTTAATGGAAGTATACAAATACTCTCGGACAGTAAGTCAGCACTGCAGGCGCTTGCCTCTAACCGCGTAGTTTCACAATTGGTGCAGGATTGTAGGCGGGCTCTCAAAGCCGTAATAACCCGAGTAAATGTAAAACTAACATGGGTCCCTGGACACAGTGATGAAGAGGGAAACGAAAGAGCGGATGAGCCAGCGAAAGCTGGATCAGCCGACCAAAACGCCACTAGAATAGACACAATGAAAGTGCCACTAGCAACGGTAAAAAGGGAACTAGACGAAATCCTCTTGAAAGAGACATATACGGCTTCGAATGACAGGAACGATAACTGCAGGATAAGCCGAGCTCTTTGGCCTCACCGTAATAAAACGAGGACAAAACAACTGTTGGCGAAAAACAAAAATGGCATTAGAACATGGGTGGCAGTATTAACGGACCATAATCTTCTAGGTCAACACGCCAAACGAATAGGAATCCAAACGGATGACACTTGCTGAGCGAGGAGGAAGAAAGTACAGAACACTTCCTCCTAGATTGCCCGAGTCTGGCCAACAAACGCCTTATTTGGCTGAGGTGTACTGGCGTAGCAGAATTGGAACACTTTGTGACCACAGAACTGGGAACTCCTTGGCTTCTGTAGGACGACAGGATGGATCATCTGTAAACAATATTACAATAGAATCTCGATTGGTTTATAAAGCATTGAAAAAGTTCCAGCATAGTGCTTCGGCTATCATTTCAGTTCAAGTGATAAGTCCTTTGCGCAGGAGTGCCTCTACTCAACAGGGGATAAATGAGATAAATTATATCACCAAATAAAGTAAGTTAGGCTTAACCCAACTTTTGGTTGGATATTGAAGACAAAAGACATTTTTTGTCCGGTTTTGTCTATCCAGAATAAATTCAGTAGTGCTCAGTTGCTGCGACATTAACAATATGCTCATATTTTCATTAAGATTTTTTCAAATTATCATATGCGAAAGTTTTTCTTATCTAAACGAGATATAACTTCTATGTACATTCTGTAATATTAAAATCTTGATTAAAAAAGCTTCAAATAGATGTAGCTGAATTCATCGCAGCAAACGGTAGAGATGTTGCAAACTCATCCGCATTCACCGTGATGACAGTATACTATTGGAGCACGACATCCTTCTATGTAAGCATACTATGTGGTTTCAAATATGTAGCGACGTAAAGAATACCTTCCTTCTGCCCTTCTAGCATGCATGTACATACACTACACATAAATCTCGCATGAGTGCGAATCAAATACGATTTTTCAAAGGAATCTCATTTTGATGTGCACTTTCAGGTCGTAGGAAGTTGTCAAGGCAAAAGGAATTTTCATTATACCAGGCAAATTATCATATCCAAGTCTTTTGACAGTGTCGAAGTATGAATATGTCAATAACTAACAACACGTGTAGAAGATAGCACATCAACGAAAAGCAAATCGTTATATCACCTCTCGTGCTCGACATGTGAATAATTACTCTGTAATTGCAAGGTTCAAGTGGATGCGCGAATAATTCGAAAAGTTAATGTATGGTTCGTTTTCCTTAATTCTTTTCTGTTGCAAATTGTGTTTATTTGTCGGTTTTTTAAATTAAATGTTGTAGCAAATCATACATGATTCTTAAAAGGCCCTTTACAAAAAAAATAATTCAATGTACACATTTATAAAGATTGTAAGGATAATTTTCGCAAAATCGTTTCTTTGTATAAAAATTGTTTGATTATGAACGGAAATGAAATGTGTAATCCAATATGGTTGAAATATTAATTATTGAACAGATAACTTCCCAGTATACCGGTGGTATTGAAAAGAAATGGCTCGAACATACTTGACCGCCCAAGTTCTATCCAAGTAAAGCTAATAAAAAAATTAGATTTTGGTAAATAACACATAAATGATGACGAATTCTTTTGGAATTAAGTTTGATTTAGTGACGAAGCAAAGTCGACGTTGTTGATTATGATGTTGATAAAAATATTCTGCCAACAGTGAAACATGGGGGAGCATCTACAATGGTGAATGTATGATTTGTTGACGATAGCGTTTTGCATTGACGGTTTTACCGGGCTTCACTTTGGTCAAAGCATCACAGAGTAAAATCTTCTTACCGAAAGGATTTGGCCTTGCCCAGCAAACAAAACGAATCGCCGGCGATACGAATTTGTATCGCCGTGTCGGAAAATCAGTTCGCCGGCAAATCTGTCAGCGATTCGAAATAAATATCAATCAAATAAAATATGTTGTGAAATATTGTAAAGAATGCAGACATAGCGTCAGCATTTTATTAGTATGTTATTTGGAATTCACCTGGCATTCCGGCAATTGGTCGAGAATCCGTGAATAGCGAAATAGTTCATACGGGTTCTTAATTCAAAGTGTGGGAAAGTATCACATAATGGACATATATATAACTCACACGCCCAGAAAACAAATCAAGAAGAACCCACAAATGATAACTCTTGATCACGTGAAAAACCAATTTTGAAAAAGCCGCACAAGGATAATGCTTGATTGAGAAAATAATCGGGAATTTCGCGATGTCAATTAAAAATTAAAAACTAGAGTGAGCGAGTCCGAAATTGGATAACTTAATAAGTCACTTAAAACTCTTAGCTGAGACTGGAAAGAGCAATCTGATCAACAACCCATAAAGCTAAAAGTGGATCCAGAAAACAGGAAAAAGAAAAGTTTTCTTTGTTCTTTTTCCTGGAGAAGAAAAAACGATTTTTCCATAGCCTTACGCGTCGCATATACTTTTTTCGACTTTTGTCCGCTGTGGCTAAGAAAATGCGATCCGAATTTAATTCACCTAAGTTCCTCCAAAATTCACCAGTTGAAAGCAATGATTTTTTCCGCTTTGGGTTTTCAATCTAAATCCATTTTTTGTCACCCAGCACAATTGGATGCAAAAATGATATCATTTAGTGGCATCAAAGCAGTGTTTCACTAATGACTGCAATATTCAATTTGACCTTATTTGAAATCATGTGTAACTCATTTAGCGAGTTTATTATCCACTGCTCTTAAATGTCTGCTCATCGTTTCCTGTAGCACATTTAATGCTTCTGCTAATTGCCGTTGAGCTTGAGTTTGTAACCATCATATAACTCCTGCAATTCCTCCGCTTCGCATTTTTGTGGTCTACCAGAGCGCCCACTGTCGTTCACGTAGAAATTACCACTTTCGAACAGTCGACACTATTCCACATGTCCTTGTTGATGACGCGTGTCCATCATATATTTTTAACCAGCAAATGATGAATGTAAACAAGAAAAAAATTCGTGCCGTGAATGCTATTTTTCAGGCACAAAGTCAACACGATAAAACAAACACGCTAGTTTTCGGCTGAATAAACTTGTGTGTGTTTGTAAGTGAATGTCAGACGGTCGAAGTGGCATATGTGTCAAATTAACACTCACTGTCGAACTTTTAGTTGGCGCCATCTCTTAGTAAAACCAGGAAAAATTTACGCATACACCTTGCTTGCCAGAAATCAAATACATTGCATTCTAACACATTTTTATATTATTTAGAAAATATTTTTGCTGAAGGATGCATTATTTATATGTATTTTTATTCCCCAAGGCTTTATCAGTAAGAAATCGAGAATCCTAGGAGGGTATGTATATTTTTTTGAGAAATTATAAATGCACATCACAAAGATATTTTTTCCACTTTTTGTCTGTAATCAGGTCAAACATTCCATTAGTGGTATCAAATCTTTGATGTAGGTGAAGACTATCACAACAAAGTAAAACAAATTAAGATCCAAGTGATGTTTGTTGTTTCATATTTGGTGTTGGGAAGTTGAAGTATAGAGTATTTTATTGTATAAATTTCGAACATTTTAAATAAATTGGAATTTAATCAATCATTAGTAAGCAAGTGATGGAATGAAGTGAGAATCTGAAAGAAGAGCCACCTACCGAACGACTTATTTTGGAGAATTAGACAGTGCATTGCTTAAAGAGTGAGAAGAATCCCCTGTTAAAAGCAAGAATACTGGCAGAAATTTTACAACTATTATTTTACATTTAATTTTAAATTTTTTTTAAATTTTTTCTCTAGGGGACCAGATTGTTTTCTTACATTTGCATAGCGTGCTTTATTACATTGATGTCCCGTATTTTTAGAAATTTTATTAGATGAAGATTTCGCTTTATTTCTGTTATGAGGAATAGATGGCCATGGCCAGAGATAAGACAACCACACCCCACATGAATAAAGACGAGAAGCCTGCTCAGCCCAGCGAATATCAAATATATTAGACCAGGCACTTGAACAAATAAATATGCTCTCTAATGCTCTGGGAAGGGCAAAGCTGAGCTAGTCAAAAAACGTCGTGTAGATGAAGAATCAAACGCCCAACTGATGATAGAAAACCAAGCAAAAAGTGATAAACAGCGCAAAACTCAACAAACAAAATATGCAAAATCTTATAATTCTTCTTCCTCCTCCAGAAAATCTTAAAATCCGTAACTTCAGTGGAGACAAGTTATGATTCTAGTTTGGAAATAGCCAACACCACAGACTAGCTTAAAAAGAAGAAGCAGAAAAGTTCCCTCCTAACCCCGAAATCCCCGTAGATGCTCACTGCGTCGAAGAATCAAAAAAAAAACCCTCCTTCCGCCAAACTCGTAACCCAAAGCACCACACACTCTGAGAATGGTATGATTTCTATCGCAATAAGAGGACCGCAGTGATCCAAAGTCCTATTTCAAATAACTCATAACAAGATATCCTGCACCTCAGCAAAGGGTATATTTCGTCATCCAAGCAGTTCCCATGCTTACAAACGACCTGAACACAAACAACTAGACGTGGCTGTTAGGGCGGTTTTATTTATCCCTAACCTGTGTCTAGATATAGGGATAGGTTGGGAATTTCATCTCTTAGTGGCATTCTTCCTTGGAACGTTTAGTGGCCCATTAAAACTGGTCTAAATTTTCATCTCGAAAAACGAGACTAAATTCTTTAACATTGAAATAATTTGCCAGCTAATCTGCACTGCCCAGACGCAACGGCTAAGCTATGTCATGCAGACATTCTGTATTTGGGTGTCACGCACAGTTTCGCGATCAAATGCATCAAATGCGATCAGCTCTACCACTTTCCAGGATACACTGAGCCGATAAGAGAGCAATAACAAGGCGAAAGACAAGGCTAAGTGCGTAAAGTGAGGAAGCAGACATCCTCTCAACTACTCGACTAAAAATTACTTCACACTAGGGTTCGAGGCGTCCTGATCCGAAGATAACCGAAAAAGACCAGGGATTGTATGATCTCTACAGGATCCGTTAATGCGATCAACTTCAAATTTGTGATCGTGATCATAAATTATTTTCAAAAATGGATAAGGGCGTCGTTTCTACTGTTGATTAGCGTTTTTAAATAGATACGGATCAGAAAAGTCCACGTAACGATAAGAATTGAATATTGTTTATAACAGATTTTTAAGTTTTAGGATAGTATAATTTATTGAATTATAGTTCATACAAGGTTATTAAATCGTTTTTTTTTCCATTCTCCTAATTCCAATTGTTTACTTTATTGATAACTTTTTTTCGCGCATGATATTTCGCGCAAAAATCAAAAATTGTTGAACGAAAAGGAAATATTTTATTATTTGGAAAATGGTATGTCTAGAAAACTGATCTGTGTTCTGAATTTTTGAAAACAATGATACCAATGATAATGAGGTCAGTCGTGAAAAATTTTGGCAATACCTCAGGCATATTTCGAACCGAATTGCTGTTTGGCATACTAATATTCCGTCTGTTTCTGTAATAAAATTATGAGATTAAAAAAATGTATAAAATTAATATAAAAACATGTAATTACGAACTTATGATTACATTCCGTAATCCCACCTCTTTTTTCAATTTTTTCCTCTTTCAAAAAATCCACGAACTTCTCAAAATCTTCTTTACTGTTAATGGGCAGTTTGAGCACGTGTCTAGGTTTTTGAACTTGCGCGATGGTCTTGGATTTATTATTGGATTATTTGTTAAAAAATCTTTAAAAATATTCAATAGAATTGAACAAAATATTTACATTTAATATTATTGCTGTCGAATGGTATGCTTTGTTTTTGACTCATTCTTTGCTTGTTTTAGGAATACATGCTGATGCTGCTGCGACGTTGGCTGTAATTAATGATTTTGAAAATTTATAGAACTCAGCATTAAAAAAAAATCTGACCTTATTTTGAACCTGATGTTGTTGGAGTTCGAGAGTCGGATATTAAGCATATATCGGTAAGACGACCTCTTCCTGAAAAATCATCTTCAGACGTACCGTCAACTTCTTGTTCTTCCTTATAAATAGGACCTATCAAGTTTTCTAAAATCATAAGAGTACCACAACGATAAAAAAATACAATAATTCCCTTGTTTGGCTTTATCATTAGATGATACCAAACGTTTGAAATGCTTATTATTGTTTGAAGTGCTTGTGAATGATTTCTCAAGATTGTTTTTAACCTGCTTGATTATGTTCTTTTGGTTACACGTTAATAATTGGAAGTATTACAATAAAAATGTAAATGTTTATTGACGGTAACATCTTATCTGTTCGTCATAAAAAGAGAATAAATTGCAGCTTCAGTTTCTAATGTGGAACTAGTCTACTTGGGATTAACTTTCATCGAACCAACACAGTCTGACGTACCGGGAACTCCTTGGTGTTCAGCATCAATAAGACTGTTTGGTGTAATCAGTTCAGTTCAGTTCAGTTCAGTTCAGTAATCACTTGATCAGTTTCTGATCAAGTGGCCGTTTTAAGGAAAATCTAATCCTGATCTGATAATCTTCCGGGATTCTTGTACTAATTTTCATTCTGGTAAGGCTCTTCCGGAAACCCGAAAACCGTCATAAAGTCGTTTGCACTCTAACACCACAACTTACCTCCGCTACAAAACTAGTCGCAATCGCAAATACCCCAGATTTGGTACTAATATTTGCATTAATGCAAACACAGTTCCAAATGATAATGATATCATTTTTAATATAAGAATGATAGATTAACTCGCAGAAGTACTGGCGCTGCCAATTCCCGTGGGGTTAAAATGAGTCACAACGTAATCAATAAATAAAACTTCCAACAAATGGGAATCATGGTAAGTAAAAAACTGATTTTCTACAATTTTTAATAATTTCAACCTTCAGACCACTTGTAAATGGACAGCAATTTCATGCTAACGGTTTTGAGAGTTTGGTATCCTTCGATGCTCCAATCGTCTTCTCCTCTCCAAAGTACACACTGCGCCTGTGGAGCTGACAGAAGCATTTTTGCTGAGATCGGGCTAGCGAGATCATTATAGCAAATGAATTCATGATGCATATTCCGATCAAACATCAATTTATTACGTAGGCTTTGATGGCTGTAATGAAGGCTATTGCTCCTCTACGTGAGAATTCATGGTCACGTACTTGAAAACGCTATTTCACATGAATTCACAAACATGATTGCCTAGCAGTCCTCAACAAGCTATCATCAGACCACAAACTGGTTCTATTTGATATGGAAAAGTTATCTCAGATGTTCCCGTACAAAAAGGAATCATAATGCACTAGAAAGCATTTCAAGTCGCATCTGCCTAAGAAACAAATTGCTGAACGTAAAATTAGAAGAGGGTAAAAGAGGAAACCAATATCTTGACTCCCAGAATACAACGAATCCCAACGAAGTCCCACAAACTTCATCAAAAACACCCATGGTAAGAAGTCACAAAGCTCGGAGCAGAGCAAGGCACACAGGAAATCCAGGACTGAGACTGCAGCTAACAAATGGAAATCGTCACCACACAACCAAATCAGGAATGAGCCGTGGGAGATAATTGGAAGTGACAGGTCGATCCTGGATCTTTTTGACTTTCCGTAGAGTGTGGATAAATTACCAACTGTATGGCGAATAACAAGTATCACTAACCCATAGTCCAAAGGTACAGTACAGTAGGCAAAGCCCAAGCATTTTCGGACTCTTTCAAAAAAGGCAATTCAAAGCAAATGCTTCGGATATCAGACTCAGCAAACAGACATAAGAAAACAAACAAGAAAATACGAAGCATACAATACCACTGACTGATATCTACGAAATGACTATGACTATCTGACTATAACTATTATGACTACAATGACTATGTACAAATAGACTATGTACTTTATATCCTCCAAGAACTTATGGCCGTGATGAATGCAATTTTCTAGCTGCTAAATTTTCCAGAATATGTAAATCAGCAACGGATATTGTCTTCTGAAAGCCCCGTAATTACCCAATATTTCTACTAAATTGGAGGCCTATAAATCTCCTGTCACTAATAGCAAAAAATTGCTGAAATTATATTTACACAGAAAATATCATTTTGCATGAACGATTTGGTTTCAAAGCCTATCAATCTAAATTGGTCCAGCTTGTAAGGGTGGACCAGCATTTAAGACAAGGCTTTGGGCGCAGGAATTTAATAGTGCTGGTTACGTTGGACGTAGCTAAGGCTTTTCAGAAAATTTGGCTGGAAGGACCAAGATTCAAAATGAATGAACTTAACTCGCCATTCAATATGTCCTTTACTATATATACACTGCAGATATTTCCAACCTTTTATCAGCAGTATCTTCATTACTGGACGGCAAGCAATGTCCATAACGGCAACATTGCAACGCTGAACCAACATACTTTTAGAATACTTACGCAGATGGAGGATCAGAGTTTATCCAGACAAGAAACAAGTGATTTTTACAGCCTGGAAGATGTGGCAAACCCTGAAGACAATCACTATCCACAAAAAAACAGCAAAATACCTGGGATTCACCATTGACGACGAAGCAAAAAAAAAACTGAAGATATTACACAGGCCTCCTTTCCGCTTTTTATTCTCTTATAAAATCGAAATAAACTTAGCCTGAAAAACAGAGAGTTTATTTATAAATAAATCATACAATCAATGCTACTCGTCGGTAGTTCAGTTCAGTACTCAGAAAGGATAAACAAATAAGCACATCATTACTTCCTAGACTAAATCATTGGAATAATAATAGCGATTTGATAGCACAAAAGAAATATATTCAGAATGAAACAAAACCAATAGAGAAATCTGTAGGGACAGATGCTCGGGCAGTGGTGGAGATACGGAACTGCACTAGGTCTGCTTTTATTCTGTCGGCATATACGGTTTAGTATCTAACATGATTTGGTAACTCAGCTGCGCAAGCGTTTTATGAAAACAGCCGATCTGTTATTTTATCGTAAGGAACTTCTTGGCAATAACATACACAACATTCCATGCAATAATGCTATTCCTATTGCAGCAATAATGGGGTCCTGGATTCGATCGTTGTAAGAAAGTAGTAGTAAACTAAGTATAAGTGCACAGGGCTGCCAACGATCCATCAGAACACCATAAAAGCTAGCAAGAGTTAGCAAAGGTAGCAGCCAAACGATTACACTATTGCATTGGGAGTTTCAGACCGCAGTTTGGGGAGGATTCTGCATTCACCGCTCCTTCAAAATAATGATGTTTCAAAAATTGAATCCAGCAGAGTACACAAACGGCCCATTATTGATATAAGAGCATTGGTCAGGAGAAATGAGGCAATTTTTCACACTAATTCAAAACAGACCACTTCATGATTCATCGACATGATAACGACGCGATGTATCGTATCACAAATTTTTCGTTTGAACACTGAATATTTTTGAGGAAGGCGGCGTGACCGTGAGTTCTTGGCGTTATGTTTCAAGGATGCAAAATTGGAAGAATTGGAATAGCAAAACTTCCGATTTGAAGTGGTTGTTGAAGAATCGAGATCAGGATGATTTTGGTTCAAATAGGTTGTGGTTACTGCGTACGCAGCCCGAACTTCTCTAAATTCTTAAAACCTAGTGTCTTTGTTAAGTGACGTTTCTTTTTTGTAACACTTCGAAACATCTCTACTGGTTGTGACGCACGCGGTCCAAGACACCAATATAAAGACAGTAGGAAAGTACGAAGTGGGCAAAACTCTAAAGCATTGTCCCACAATAGACAACCACGATAACAGTACCTTGGCGTTCATTACATCCCTTTTTACAAAAAAACCTCGGCCTACTCTGGTATTCACCGAATAATCACGTCAAATTGTACCAACTAAATCTAAATAAACTGTTTCGTAATGACTGGTCATAAAGTGATCATCAGACATCAGACTTGCCATCAGACTACAACGTTCGTTCGTCTCCAGTGATCAGAACAATTTCAGTGTGGCGTCATGCTTCAACGTGTTGTGTTTTGCTGACTTATTTGTTTAACTTAAATACTTCGTTTTCAATATTTGTTTAAATTTAAATTCAAAAGTACGCTCAAAATTGTGGAAATACATCTTTAAAGATTGTTTCTTAAAGAACACGGCATAGTGATCGATGAAATCGAAAAATCTTTGTCATCATGGATTGATGACCGATGATGATGATGATCAACCTTTGAGAGAATCTTTGAGTATTTCAACTATTCAAGCTAAGGCTCGTAGTTAGCATAAAGATTTGAAGACTAGATTAAATGAAGGTTCTTACACGTTATTGTTTGCAAGTAATGGCTGGTTTGACAAATTTTAAATGAGATATTCTTTACATAATATTAAATTCACTGAAGAATCAACCGATTCGGGTAAAGACGGTGTGGTAGTATTTATTTCCTCTTTGTCCAAAACTATTAGAGATGGAGAATATCCTCCTAGTCAAATATTCAACTTAGATGAGATGGGTCTGTTTTGGAAAAAATGCACAATCGTTCATTTTTATCGAAAGAAGAATAAGCAGTTTCTGGCCTTCCAAAAACCGAGTGACATAACTTTTTGATGGTGATTTAAAATTGTAGCCATTGTTAGTTTACCAAGCAGACAATCCCAAAGAATTGAAAGGGAAAGATAAAAAATTGCTTCACTCCTCATGTTGTGCGAACAGTTAAACAATATTTAAAAAATAATAATTTACAATTTAAAGCAACATTTGCCCTCAGAATTTATACCCGAAAATCATTATTGTGATCAATGTTTGGACTGTACCTCTCTCATACAGCCCATAGATCAAACAGTGATAGGTATATTTTAGAAAGATGGAAAGAGCTCAAGCTGGTTTCGAACACGCATCACTGCCGCTTCTCTTCAGGTGCCAACTTTCAGACCGGGACGCATCGATTGACACTACCAGCTTAAGTGGATGCCGACTGGTTATTTACTAGTTATGAATATTACTCTTCGGCTTTGAACTTCTCCTATTATCCAAATTGCCTTTGGTCTGGCTTCTTCAAATTTCTGAAAGTGATAGGTATGTTTAAACGATATCATATGAGATCACTAATGACTGAGGTCATCAAAGCAACTGACAAGCAAGATGGGCCAACATTAAGAGATTTTTGGATGAATTATTATATTGAAGAATTATAATATCAGAGACTCGTGGACTGAAATAAAAGAGTCGACAATGTAAGGTTCCTGCAAGCAATTATGTCCAGAAAAGATGAGCGATTTGATATATTTTTAAGAAACACCGGAAGCTCTCACAGATGAAATAATTAGTGTAATGCATGAACTAAATATGGACATCAACAAATTGTTGATTGAATCACACTCAACACCGCCGTCAAATGAATACTTAATTGAGCAAAAATCGAGTAACAGTGAGTAATGAAAGTAGGGAAGAGGAAGCTGCTCAAAACGTCAAGGCTTTGACAATTAAAAATATGAATGAAGCCTTCACGCATCTTGACAAATTTTTGACCATAATGGAAGAATGTGATCCCAATGGAGAAAGTATATCTCAAGTGCGTACGGCAATCAAGAATGACAGACCGTATTATAGAAATCTTTGTCAAGAAAAGAAAAAATGGTGGTGTTCAACTAAAATCAAAATTGCGTGGTCTTAAAAAATTTATAAAGGAAACATCCGAACGCAGTTAACAGCGTCTCTAACTCTTCATGCATACATATTGATAGATAAATATTTTAAAAGACGGATTTTGGAGTAAATCCCTCTTCTTTCAACCATTCAACATTCTCATACACTTTCATGAACAAATTATGTGCAAAAGTCGAGAGCCCACTGTACTCCAAATACTTAGAGAATTTATTTCTGAAATGAGAAACACGAAGGCAACCAATCGTCTTAATATTCAACTCTGGCGGCAACATTGTGATTTTTTTTATTAATTTAGAAATTAAAGTTGTGTCACAAGACACAAATGAGCTGAAAATAAAACCAAAACTTCAATCTTAAAGTTCTGTAACTGTGAAACAGAGTGTTCTTATTATGATCGTCATTACTGTCTAAATATTACTATTTATTTGAAGTGACGCTAGCATGTCTCTTGTTTTGTTAAAGAATATTATTTGTTCTAGAGGATGCAATTCCATTGTATAGAAAAGGGGTCAATTTTTCGTTTTATGAAATCGATCAAATGTGAAAAGTTGCAGGATTGCACGAAAGTTGTAATCATTTGCAATCACCAATCCGCTGTTTTTTAAATATTTTCCTAGTCCGAACACTTTTTTCAGATAGAATCAAATGGAAAATATGAAATAATCGATATCTTGACTAATTTATTTAAGACAAGCTCGGCCCTTGCATATTTACATTACATTGGTCATCGTCTTGTTGTTCGTTACCACTCATTCCTCTTCTACGTCTAACAACAAGTACCGAGAGTTTTCCGTCTTTTTAATATCGTATAATTAATGTTTAATTATCTTGGTGTGCCAGTATACTCAGCTGGTAAAGTCTTAGAAATTCCTCCTGCCACTTAATTTTTTCCCCTTGTGGCTCTGGTAGCAAGGATACAGCCGGTGGAAGTCCAAGCAGCAGTGGAACAGCAATTCGCTTCTTATTTGATGACGAGCGCGAGGGCAAAATGAGCTTTTGAAGGTAATAAATTTTATTTAAAACACGTAGCTTCATCGTTTGCAAGAATAATAGGCTTATGCTGTAGACAGGCCATAAATAATTTGAAGATTATACAGTGGCGGAAAAATTAGTCAGTTTCATTCCTGATTGTGACGGGAGTTTAGTGGAGTTAGAAATGTTCCTCCAGGGGAATCTTGTTAAAATTTCAAAATGGTATTTAAGTATTTACGAAAAGACTTTCTTTGTATTATTTGTAATGCAAGGTAGGCAATGTTGTTTATGTAAGCGAATAAATATTTGGTTGTGGGATAAGCGGGTAGAGCAAATAAATGTAATAAATATATTAGTACGCATTTGTAGCACGTTTTACAAAATAGGAACTCTCATTTAGTTTCTGCGAGCATTTATATAAACATTTACATGTTATTTGTTAAACAGAATTCTTCATGCTTTAACTTGATAACTACACATGAATGCAAGTACTGTTGCTAAATTATCATTAAATTTCTAATTATTATTCAAAGAACATTTAGAAAATTATAAAGAGTATGCTGTCAGCATATAACAAATACAAGGAATCTCGTTTATTTGATTTCGTAATAATTCAAAGAACAATAAATTACACCCAGTTTTCATATCATAGAGTTTGATATCGTTTAAGTACCTTTCTACGCTTGCTTGAACTAACTTCTATTTTGATATTCCGTTTTAAATTCCTTTGCCACTCATATTGCGTGATAAACTTAATATGATGCGTTGGATATTTCGTCTTATAATTCGATTTGTTTATTCTTTTTCTCGTAGACTAAGTTTATTACAAACTCCAATTGGAAAAGTCTAAGGATGTGTTGAAGCACGAATTTTTCCCAAAGTAACTCATTCGGAAATTTTTCTACGTGTTTCTGGAAACTTCCAGGCTTTTTTTTAAATTCTGTAAATTGAGCACAATGGCCTAGATTTCAGTTCGACTTTTTATCAACTTTAATATACTAGACATTAAAAATTATGCGCATAACGTAAGATAAGCAAAGAAATATCGAAATATTCACATAAAAATTATCAAATATTTGTATGGATATGGTGTTCAGACTTAATGGTGACGTTATATGAATGGATATTTTTTGGAAAAAATTACCATTGCTGAACCAGCTAACCAAAGCTTCTACAGTTGATAGCCGACTTCAGACTGCTATACGGACTATATACGAAGAAGCGTCGCTTGCGTACCGTGGCCGCCTTTGTTCGGCGTGAGGAAGAAGGATAGCGTGAGGACTGAAGGATTGTTCGTGAGAAGGAGAAGGAGCTGATAAGCTCGGAATAACTTAAAATCAATAGCAAATTTACGTAGCAAGGTACGCCGAACTAGTTGAGGACTGCGCACAAAACTGTAACGTTATACACTCACTTCCGACAAAAGACTAGTGGAGCCAGAATGAAACAAAAGTAAGTTAAGCTTAAATAATAGTTCCAATTGCTGTCATCAATGATGACAAACACGACAAAAACAATTTCGAACTTCATTTGTAAGAACTTACGACAACAAACCCCTCCCAAAACGTATCACCGCCACCGTCTATCAATTTCCCTTTAAACAAAAAAGAAAACTCTAAGGCAAGAAATAAAACCCTGTCTGATAGTAATTTTAACTTTTAAAACCTTATCCATTCCATTGAAAAGACCCGTTCATTTACTATCTGTAAATTCCACTACCCTCTCACTTTGAACGATGCCATAAAAGACCCTTAAAAATCGAGGAATTTTTTTCATTAAGCGCTTTTGAAACTTCCTTCTTGAGGAGAGGCTCCTTCCACCTAAACGTGTGGCTTACCAACCAAACTTTTACCTCAACTGTTTACAAATTGTCCGCTCAATTCTGTTTAATCTTGTCCGATTCGAGACTCTTAAAAACCTTTTCATGTCGAAACTGTTATAGGTTAGGTCACGCTGCCGTTTCCGTTTGTATTCTGGTAAGTTCAACTAACCACTCCAATCCGGCAAGTATCGTAAATCTAAGGACGAAAGTTTGAAATTCATACACTGTGGTTCCTCCAAATAACCCACCTTCTACAGTTACTGCATTAGCTTCTGTACTCATTGCACTAAGCACCATTAGAAAAAACAGGTTTAACCTACGTTTACCCCCAAAACGAATATTGTTTCAGGAGCCTATTCTTCCATATTGACGCAGTCTTCATTCTTTGAAAAGGAGATTAACCACCTTTTACAAATACATACCTTAAAATTGTCCAACCATCTCTGATTTCTCCCCAAAATACAATGCCACAGGAAACCTGTTTATAAACCAGATGCTAACACTCTCCTTGCTTGCTTCCCATTCACCCGTTCTGAAAGATATGAGCTGGAAATGCTAAACCCAGTATTGTGTTTCTCTGCCTAATAAAACTACAGGCTAGACGCCGGTTCCCTCTTCTAAGTTAGATGTATCAAACTGATTGACAAATATCTATTGGGATGGTACTGCGATCCTCATTATGCCGAAAAACTAAACATAACGAATCTTTTTACATATCACCGATTCAGCTCCGCTTGGAACCTCCACTCCGATGTTTGGGGCTTCAAATTGTACCCATGATCAATTTACATTTGTAGGCAATACCAGTGAAAGTTCCACTTGGACTAACTTTTCCGCGGCAACCTCCAACTCCCGCAGCAAAAGACATCCCTACTGGAAGTACTATACGTCCAGTCCCACAGCCCTATAGCTATATGGCTGGCTCCACAATTGATCATTTAAAAAGTCCTGCACTTGCAATCTACCAGCTCCAAACTCCCACTCTCATATTGACCTAGTCATCCACAGCTCCAATATCCCTGTTATAAACAATCTGGTCATTGTGTCCTTCCTAGAAAACAACTCCGTAGTCATAAATGATGGCAACCTTCTGTTGAACTAATTTCTCAACAATCGACCTCTCCAGGATTTACCCGGAACCGTCCCTGACTACTCCAGCACCAACTGGAAGAATTTGGAAGAAGAACAACACTTTCTTCAAGCACCTGCAAAACCCCATGCAACCGCATAATAACCTCCCATCGATCACCAACAATACGAACCTTGCTGTAAAGCATCTAACATCCACTACCAACAACATATGCAACTGAGTTATTCCAAAAAGGCATCCTTAATTAACGCTCACAAATTTCTCTCTCTCTCTCATAATATTACCTAAGCTATTTAAACAAAAAAAAACAATAAAGATTTCACAACGTATTGACGACCTCACGATCTCCCTTGGACAACGGGAGATATTCACGTCCGGTTCCTCTAGCAAAAACTAACCAACACATCTCTTGGTCCACATACCTTCTTAAAACACTCAAAAACCAGTCGGAAAAAAATACCGAAAAATCTAACATTTCAAAATTCTAAATCATATCCTCAAACAAAACATGTCTTACCAACAAACGAACCAGGATGGTCACATGCGCAATCCAAAACTTACTCAGTTGTCCTTCTTTCCAAACTAAAAAAATTCTATCTATTCTAATTTTATCTTCTATTTCTCGCTGAATTCCCCCTCCTGCTTCAATTTTTTTTGCTCGAATAAAATAACTATTACATTTCCGAGAAATTCGAAATTTCAAGAATTCCTAGAAAAACTTTTTCGGGAATGATCATATGAAATGATATGAAAAATGTCGCATTGAAATTTTATCAAAACTAAGTCTAACAGCATTTTTGTGCACTTGTACTTTGTCACCTTTGTCGCTCTCAGCACCACCTACTTGGCGTATCTTGGCTATACCAACTGTTACATTCTATTATAATAGCACTACTGTACCTACTTAAGTCCATTGGGTTCGGATCCCTTATTCTCAGAATTGGACAATTAAGGCCCAGATACAATACTGCGTGACGGCGATGCGATTCTCGCTCGTCGGCGCGCAACGCATTCAATTTACAATGCACGCGATGCGAGGAAGAATAATGTTCATATGACAAATGTCAAATTGGTGACGTTTCAAATGAAATTTGATTAAAATTGTTTTTGAATTGTCAAATATTCGAGTTTGGAATTTTCCTTCGTTTGGCAAATAAAAGCCTCAACAAGGATGCACGAAATTTTCATTCAAAATTCATTCTGAATAACTCTAGTACTTAAAAACTAATTAACGCGTTTGAATTTCAAATTTCATTTCATGCGTGACAAACGTCACGCACCTCGTTGTAAGGAATTTTCGTTTTTCCGAATATTTCTCGCCTCGTATTTACGCATCGCAATCATTGTACGATGTCGTATACAAACGCATGTTACGAAAACTGCTTGAAATTTGCTGCGCGCTCTCGCATCGTCGTCTCGCGGTATTGTATAGGCCGAAATACAATAGTGCGAGACTTTTAACTGCCCCGTATGGCGATGAGTTTATTCCGAAAAAGTTAAAGTGCGTCTTACACGTTACTAACATGTTTTTAATCGTTATAATAAAGCTTAGAAAGGACTTGGACATCAAAAATAAGCTGCGAAGAGAAACGATGAAAATCCTGCAAAAAAGTCAAAAAGAAGACATTTTCTTTGAGGAGCAAAAAGCTCAACAGTTGTCGATCAAACTTATAGAAGAGCTGTCGTCTAATAATGCTTTGGGGCATTCTGGTCAGGAAATATCCTGCCCATCATAAATTTCAACGGATAAAAATCCACAACATGCAAACTGTTCTGAATCCCGGTGAAGATATCAGAAATCTGCAAGAGATAATACTGAATTTAAACATCCTCCTAAGCTTGCTGGTTTTGAAGCCAATCTATGAAGATTTGACTAGGCAAGAATTACTTGAAAGATGCCTCGGAAGGAACATGCGAAATAACAACGAATCCTTCCAGAACGGCGTTTTTTCGATGACTCCTAAACACATATTCAATGGAGTCCAAAACATAGCGCCGGAACGCTATTTTGGGCTCAAATCAGCATTTTGTGAAAGAAGAAGGCATTATGTAGCATCCAGGCATCGCTGACTAGGCATTGGTGTAATTTTTTACGATTTTCAATAAAAAACTTTAAGAGCGTTATTCTCGAAGCAACGTTTTTCAACGTGTTGGTGAAATCTTAGGAACTACGGAATCGATTTTCACCAATTTTTAATCAGACATTCTATATGACTATAGCTATAGCGCGAAAAGAGATTTTTTCAAAAGGCATGTTTTTTCGTGAATTTTCGAAAAATGTCTTGCACTATGAATTTAAACATACTGAACTTCCTATAGGTTAAGGACAACAACAGGACAGGACAGCAAAGGGCTTTTGCTGATAGGCGATGAGATGGAATAATTGATAAAACAAGATCAAGTAAGCGAACAAAAAGGTAATTATTGAACATTTTTGACATCGAACAATGAGGCTGAAAAGATGAAAAAGACATATGTATATGAGAGATCTGAGAAATGAGATTAGTAGAACCAATCATTATTATTGACGAGAATGATCATGCTACAAAAGGAAGATTAAAATCGCTATATGATGCTATTTCACAGCGAGAACGATTTTGATTATTTTGAGTTTGCTGAATAGCGAGAAGTCGTATGGTGCCAAATCAGGCAGATACGGTGGTTGCGAAACTATATGAGTCGAGTTTTTGGCAAGAAAGTCGTGAAGGTGCATTATCATGATGAAGGAACCAATAGTTGTTCGCCCGCAATGCCGGCCTTTCGGACGAATATCTTCACGCAAACGAAGCATAACTGTCAAATAATATTTTTGGTTGACAGTTTTGCCCGGCAGAAGGAATTCATAGTGCTGGTTTGGGCTGAGCCAAATGATATTACAACACTATCAGCGATGTTTCTAATTGTCAATCGACAATTTTCAAGCACTAAAGCTTTGATTTAAGAACGTGGCTCTCGTCGGTAGACGTTGATGGTCGTCCAGAGCACGGTTCGTCTTCAATGCGTTCTCGGCCCTGAGAAAGCGCAACAATATTATTAACAGGAATCAATACACCAACACTATCAGACTTGCTTGACCATATTTACAGGCCATGGCCATACATTTACAGTCGCATTGATAAATAATATGGTCAGGACATTATTGTCTCCTATAAATTTTTTTTAAAGTCTCAGACTTTATTGCAATAGACTTTTTCCCGTAAAGAATCTTAAGGACTTTTATGAGTATTGAATTTCATAAAAGAGAACTTTATCTGAATTGAGCGGAATTTGATGTCTCTGCAGAATTTTGCTTTACTCTGGAAAGATTGAAGTGCCTTTTGCTTTGTCTGGGCGGTTTTGTTCACGAAAGGACTGCATCCTTTCTTAAAGTAATATCGGTCTTATCACTTGGTTGTAGATCAGAAGTTTGTCCTTATTATATTTAAATGACCTTTGTTTAGGAGGAGATTTGCATTGTTGGTATGTGTTGCGTCCAGTTTAGTTTTTAATCAGAAGGCATTTTGCTGTTGATTTCCATGGTATGTGATAGTAAGTGAGCTTGAATTTAATCAGTGTCCTGTCTTGTTTCATTCATTCCCATGTCTTCTTTCATTGATTGAAATATCCTAGAGTAATATTAATATAGCGTTGCGATTCGGAGTTTTGTCTTCCGATTGTCTTCTTTGGTATTTGGTTGAGTGACAGATGAACCTGTCAGCAGCATATAAAGCTGTTGGAACATTGGATGACAGACGAGGCATATCTGCTATAAAAAGGCAATAGAGAACTGGGAATACAGATGATCCTTGTGGTCCTCCAGGTTAATCCGATCGCAGGTTGGAAAAATGATTTTCTGCTTTCACACGGAATGTGTTGAATGGAAGGTGAATTTGCTTCTCAATATGAGAGCATGATATGCGTAAACAAGTCCAGGTTACCAGACATTGACAAAGGCTTTAATTTTGTTAAAGAAATCTCATCTAGTTTCCATTATATGATTTATAGGTGGTTGGATGTGTGGAATGTGCTGCTCGAGTCGGGGACTAAGATCTAAGAGGAATAAGATCTTTTTCTTCAATTATTTCATTCATATGGTTTGCCTTGTTTAACCCGGCGAGCGTAAGGTTGGGTGTGGTACACTAAGACCTAGAAAAATCGATTAATATTTTAATAACGAATTGTTGTTACGCTTCGTGCGCTGGAGTAGCTGCGTGGGGGGAGATACGGAAGCGTCCCTTGCCACTGTTTCAGTCGACCACCATCCGGCGTATGGTGTGGACGAGGTTGAAGCTGTCAGCGGGTGCGTGAAACCCGCCTTACGCTACTTGTAACGAATTTGATCAAACACATTTTATTTTATTTTTCTTATTTTATGGAAACTTTTTGGTTTTTTTTCAGGCTTGAAATCTAGAATGTCGTACGAAGCTAATCAAAACAGATTATTACGTCTTTTCGAAGAAGCTGAAGTTAGTTCTTCCGACGAGTCTGGTGGTGACCAAGATATTGATAATGTCAGCGAAAGAAGTTTTGAAAGTGAGACAGAGGAGGAGATGGATGACGAAGGACAGCATAAAGGATTGATAGAGAATAATAGCTAAGGCAATGGTAGGTATTTGTTGGGAAAAAATGGAACGAAATGGTTCACAGTACCAAACAGGCCTAATGTACGTAATAGGTCGGAAAATATTGTAACAGAAAGACTAGGCGTAAGACCTATTGGACAAAATGCAAAAACAGCTGATGAGTGTTGGAACCTTTTTATTACTAATGATAGTTTGCAAGAAATAGTGATTCACACAAACTCTCAAATAAGTATCAGACGTGCGACATGCACAAACAATAACACAAAGAAATATATTATGGCTGATATCACCACACCAGAATTGAAAGCTTTTATCGGACTACTGTATTTGGCTGGGCGTTTTAAATCCAATAATCTAAATTTGAAAGATTTGTGGAGGAGTGATGGATCTGGAAATGAGATTTTTAGAACCACTATGACTTTGAAGTGATTTCAATTTATTCAGAATTGCTTACGATTTGATGATAAAGCTACGCGTCAAGAACGAAAAAGTATTGACAATTTGGCCGCTGTTTGTTCCGTTTTTGAGAAGTTTGTTGCATGTTGCCAGTCAACATATTCACCTTCCGAGTACATTACCATTGACGAACAACTCCCACTATTTCGTGACCGTTGCAGTTTTCGCCAATATATGCCGAATGAACCCAGCAAATATGGTTTGAAGATATATGCTTTAGTAGAATCAAAATCGTTTTACATTGCCAATCTTGAAATTTACCCCGGAAAACAAAATCCAGGACCGTACGCACTTAGAAATAAGGCAATGGACATTGTAGATAGGCTCGTAGCTCCAATTTCCAAGACCAATAGCAATGTAACCTTTGACAACTGGTTTACCAGGTATCCATTGTTATTACATTTGCTGAGGGAACATCGTTTGACAAGCACAGGAACTGTTCGCAAAAATAAGACTGAAATTCCAAAAAAAATGCTCGAAACCCGTAACAGAGATGTTCCTAGTAGCATGTTCGGTTTTCAAAAGGATATCTCAATAGTATCCCATGTGCCAAAAAAAAAATAAGATGGTCTTGTTGATGTCGACTTTACATCATGATGATAAGATTGATCCTGCAAGTTTAATAAACCAAAAGCCTAAAATGATTACGTTCTACAACCAAACTAAGGGAGGTGTAGATGTTGTGGACCAATTGTGTAGCAATTATGATGTTTCACGTAATACAAAGATATGGCCAATTGTGATTTTTTGTGCAGTTTTTAATATGGCAGGAATAAATAGCATGATAATACATAAAACCAATAACAAGTTATCAGTGAAACGTCGAGATTTCATTAGAGACCTGGGAATAGAATTGATTTCAGAACATTTAAAAAACAGAAAGGAAAATCTACATTTGCCCACAGAACTTCGTAAAAAAATCCAAGGTCATGTGGGTGAATCCTCACAAGAACCACCACAAAAAGTAGTCAGGACTATAAAGAGATGTGAAATATGTCCTACAAAAAAGACCGCAAGACGAAATACGTTTGTTACCAGTGCAGCCGTTATTTATGTATGGAACATGCCATTTTCGTCTATGAAAACTGCACAAGATCTCAAGACGAATAATTATTTCTTTATTAGTTTTATTATCCAGTTTAAGTGTTATTTTGTTCTTATGTTGAGTCTATTTGAAGAAAAAATAGTCTTTTTTGTTTTTTTTTTTCATATTTTTGATAAAAAGTCATAAGCATGTGCCATTACTAATAATTGTAAGTTCTAATTGTTAATTTTCTTAATTTCTTAAATAAATAACATTATTAAATTATTTGTTGTAATTTCTCTCTTAAATAAGTTCAAAATATAACTAAATATCAGTATAATATTCAAGAAAATAGATATTTAAAATAATAGTGTATAATAACCACACAATCACGATTTGGGTGTACCCCACCCACCTGGCGCTTTTTGTTACTTATTCCAACCTTACGCTCGCCGGGTTAAGCAAGGCTATTTCCGCAAATTTTGAAACAATTGAGAAAACACTACTGAGCCTTCAATTCTGCGTACTTTTCTCCATCAATAAATAACAATAATTATCGGTGTTTTCAACAAGCTTGGGAGTTTTTGTAAACAGAAAATACCATCAATTATTATTGGTGCTTTTTTCTTGTTTAGTCCTTGTATCATGTCCTTATAGTTGCCATATCATATTTCTTTCATTCAATCTTGTGTGTTGTATCCTCCAACCTTTCTGATAATTGCAACTCCAAAGTATTTCCAAGTGTTTCAGATTCACCTTCGTTGTCGAATTGCACTCCGCTTGGATCATGAAAATTTGGCACAACTGCTTTGTTTTTATTTTGTAGCATTTGGCCAGTTTCTAGAATAGCACATCTCCAATTTTAGACTTTGCAATAATCTTTCCAACTGACCGTTGTTAAACTCAGATCTTCGATCTGGAAGTTGGTTAGTTGGCTGGCTTCCTATCGTTCTCAATATAGGATCACCGGTGCTCCTAGCTCTTCTCCGAACTTGATTCTTCCTCCTAATCAGTAGTTTGATTTCCTGGGGGAGTTCATAGGGATCACATACTCTTAGTGGAGTTGCGACTGTTGTGTCCTCTTTTGCCTGCTTTATTTTGATTGTTTTTTGCTCGATCATCGTGTTTATACCTCTGACTGTATTTAAATCATGAGGGATTCTTTCGTTATCCCGAGCATTTTGGAAAGCTTGCCGGTTGGTTTTCTTCCTGAATTTTGCGGGCTAATCTATAAAAATGTCCCCTCTTAAGAGCCCATTTATACGCATGTTGTAATGGGAGCATCGGGATACGGCAACGTTCAATATATTACCATGTATTCTACTGAATTGTGTCGGTTCTTCGAGTTGACCCAGGCTCATTTGTTCGTTTGTGATGATTCTACTAAGTTCAATCCCAGCTGATTGCTTCTCAAAACTCCTCAGACTCTTTAATAAGCATTGACGTCCCCTATTATAAAAAACGTCTATTGTAAGCAGTCGTTCTAGATATTTTTTGAACAGAGGATTCTATACGGGTTTTTACAAAGAGATTGCCGTAAATTCGAAGGAATTTGTTCGCATTTGATTGCAGTGGCTTTCACACTAGCGTGTTAGTTTGGAATTGCTTTGCCTCATTAGTGTGGCCATATCGCCTCCCCTACCAATCAATCTGTACCATCTGAACACACTTAAGTTGAGCACGCCTTATCCTGTTCCAGGTTTTATAATTGTTTCTACGATAGGAACAAAGGGGAATTTACTATCAAAAGCTAATTCCCTGAGTTCTTCAGTTTTTTCTGTCATGAAATTTGCATTTCATCTGATGAATGATTCTTACCGCAAGTAATGTTTGTTCGCGGTATGTTATGCGAACATATTAATCAGCCAGGTCTTTGTCATTGTTTACATTATTCGTGTCAACTGTTTTTGCAATTTAACCACGTAATGGTCTACATTTGGAGCATTTGTATTTGGTGGATTGTATTGTGTTTTAATTATTGTTTGACGGTGTTCTTTCTCTCGCTTTTGTTGTTGGTTGATTTTGCGTTACCACTTGTTTAATTTGACTTCCTGAATTTGTTAGGATTCTTTGCAGAATCTCCGTAGTTTGCGGATTGTTCTCCTCTGCGGTCGTTGTTTAAGATGCTTTGGTGGATTTTTCATGTGCCTTTTAGCAATCGGAAAAATGATGGAGCCCTTCCTATTTCACGGATCTTGCTGGTGTATGATAGTTACCTGAAGATGAATCCCTTGATGATTTCAAATTTCTCTTGAAATCATCAAGATTGAAGTTTCTCTCCTAAGGAAGGTAACTTGAGTGATACTGCCACTTCAGTTCAGTAAGAAGTTTTTCAGTTTTCGGTGGTCTGTTGTTGCCTTTTTTTGTTTTGTTTCGGTGAAGGCTATTTACGCCCTGAGTGTCGGACTCCCCCGCTACCGGACTACCGACTAAACACCTCCCCTATCACACAGAGAACGTAGCCTGGAACTGTTTGTCACATTACTTCGCACTAGGCCTCATTAATCATCGCTTAGCGATGTCTTCAGGCTAAGGGAAATCTCTCTTTCTCTACGGATGGATAGGAAGGAATCGCGATTAGTCACCAAAATATTGCGTTACAGAGATTTCCCCTCCCTCGCCAAGCGATCCATCATGCCCTTCTTTCTAATAAGTACTGTCCGTACGTAGTGCGACACACAGTTCCAATTGTCCAATTGAGTGTTGTGAATCTATTACACGTAAAGAACGTATGGCAGGCGTCATCCGTCATCCCCGGGCAGGGGATGTTGGGGATGTTTCTTTCCCATCTTATACAGGTAAGACTGAAAATACCCGTGACCACTGAGTAGTTGCGTCAGATAAAAATCAGTCTCACCATGCATTCTGTAGAACCACGGCCCCAAGTCACTTATCAGCCGTACGGTCCACCTGCCTCGCGTTTCGTTTTCCCATGTTTGCTGCCACAAGGTAAGGGTTCTTCTCCGTTCCTCTCGGCTGACGGTTCCTCTCGCCGACTCCCCTCTACGTAAGTATACACCTTTCCGTTCGTCTGCAAGTAACTAAATAGGAACCACCCTCGGGATTACAAGCACTGCAGGTTCAGAGACAGTGCGGTATGCAGCCGCTATCCGTAAAGCTCCTTGCCTCTGCACCTGTACCAGACGCCTTCGGTGCGTCTCTTTACTAAGAGTGTCAGCCCAAACCTCAGATCCATACAAGAGCACTGACTCCATTGCACTCATCATTAGACGTCTTTTGCTAGAAGTTGGTCCCCGCGTGTTGGCCATAAGCCGACTGAGAGCCGTAACTCGCACGGAAGCCTTATCCGGTTGCGCCGGTTACTAGGTTGCGCCAGCAACGAGCCTTGCTCTCGTTAATTAACCTACGGAGAAATTTTCTAGCCGACCTGTATGCCAGCGTTCGGGAGTGTGACTCGTTTCGATTTCTTAAACGTTGAGATTCGCGGCGGAGTTTGTGACATTCTCTCCACTTTTCGGCGATTTTGGCCGACCACCAGTGTCGAGGCCGTCGCCTGGGCATAGAGCAGTCGCACGCATTCTTGATGAGCATCATGGTGGAGTTCACCATGTTTTCAGCTGAGGCTCCCCCCACTACCGTCATAGTTTCACCTCTCATAAGAGCTGCGGCGAACGCGTCGACATCTATTTTAGATATATTCCAACCTACAGTTGAGGGTTGGGTTGCTACGCGTCGAGTAGCACACTCGCCAATTGCGAAAGCAATGTACTGATGATGGCTCGCCGATCATCGAGGCCAAAGGCAACTGTTGTTGCCTTTGGCCTTATTTGCACCGCTTTGTATGCTCGTTTTGCTGTTTCAGTGTTTAGGTTGTTTATCTTCATTGGTCAGTTAGGCTTTGTCCATGTGTTCGATTCTCTTAATGTAAAGGATACTGTCCGTGGTCGGTGCAGGAACAAATTTAATTGCTGGTTGAGGACGTATAATTCTGCGATTACTTAGTGTTTTCTTCGAGAGTGTTCAGGAAATAAATTTGTCATAGTCCTATAGGCTTCATTGTCTTCTTCTTCTCTGCCTTCTTCCTATATGTCAGCATCGGATCGGAGTTTCTTTTCTTTGACATTTTCGTCATTATTCGTTTCTTCGTCTGATGAAACAGTTTTGGCAGAGAGCTGTTTTGGTTTGGGTTTCTGAGGATCTAACAACTTCATCGATAGTTCATCATTTTTGAGACGCTCTTCGTTATGCTCAGCATGATATAGCCCTCATTTCTTTAAGCTTTTGCTGCATTCATTTTAGTTCCTTGAACACTTGCTTAAGTTGTGGACATGCTGAGCGGCTCGATCTGCATCGTCAACCTTGCCTTGTATACTTCAGCTGAAGACTTCAGGCAGGGTAGAGATAACATCGAGTCCCATCCAATTGATTATTTTATTTTTATTTTTTCAATATTATATAGAAACTAAAAGTAACTCGTCCTATAGAAAATGTAGCGAGAAGGAATTGCACTCACCCAAAGTTGTCAATTATTACTCTGCGCTGGTTTCCGATACTTGTTGACTTTCCCAATTTTTATATTTTTCACGCATCCCTCACACTTTTATTTCTTCGTTTTCACCTAAACAAGTTTAGTTTCCTTAATTTCAATTTCACATAATTTCAATTCTATTCATTACAGATCTTTTTCTGAATAATTCGGATTGAACGAGAAAATAAATAGTTTATAAATTTAATAAAGTGGTACTGAGCAGAGCGTGATACTTAGTCGAAAAGTAGTGGTCCCAAACGGTTTTCTTCATTAAATGGTTTGATTGGGGTAGAAAAAAATTCTTGTAGGTACCTCCGCCCGTAGCAGACTATAATATTCAGTTAGACTTGACCCTTTCTGAATGAGAAAAACGCAAATTAAACTCCCTCGACCCTCGAATAAATGAAGGTAATCATTTATACATGTGGTCTAGAAGGTCAAGCACTTCTTTTTGAAATAAATATGAATATATTTCTGACGCAGCAATTCTCATGGTTTGAACCACGATTTTTAACCAGTCGCAATACTTCTAACAATATAAAGTATTTTCACTGGTCTTATCAGTAGAAAAACTTTGCAAACGAATTTCCGCTTTTAACTAATTTCCATCAGCAAAATTATCCATCTCATTCATGGTGAAAGTGACAGAGTGGAAGATAGCATGGAGAAGTGAATTTTCCTCCGAAAGTACTTTCATTTTGTTGTCAGCTTGTCTGCATCAAGCATCTGACAGAATCGCAATAAAAAAAGTACTACCATTCACAACATCATTGCTTTCGTTTTCAAGTTTATATCCTTTTCTTCTCCATTCATTTTCCACGTGAACAACATAATGAAAGGATTTTTTCATTGCATTTATTTTACTTCTTTTAACTGAATGAATTCTCGCCACAAAATTTTTCACTTCGCCGTTAAGAATGAAAGTTTTTTTTTGCTGTCTGCAAATGAAAACTTTGATTTACTTAGTACCAGCGTAATATAATTAACTAGTTGAAATAACGAAGGTAGTGTAGTTGACAAAAGATACACAACTCAATGGAATACATTTCGAATGAATCCAGAGTTCTTAGAAAATTAAATGTGTGCATTTCTTACAACATGAAAGGACGGCCGTTTCTTGGCCACAAGAGAATTCATCATAATCCTCGTCTCAAACCCAATTTGTCATAATGTATAATTGGTGTTAATATACTCTTTGGCCAGATATAAGCAGGGACCGAATAAAATAATCCTGCATTAATTAGTATGCTGACAACACATTAACATTTTGATTAATAATTATTATGAGTAAGCTCCAAAGCTCTCTATCTTTGCTCACATATTGATATTAATCCTAGAATAAGCTTATCTTGACCTTTTCCGGAAAATAAGCGGATCCCAGAAAAGCTTTTGCTATTTTCGGAGAAACATGAAAGTAATTTATGATTCTGCTCGTTTGTTTAGCCCCTTATGTATATTGCATAATTCAAAGAAGAAATGTTACTGAAGCAATTTCATTTTCAATTAATTCGTAGAAATCATAGGATAAATCTTTTGATACGAGCATTCAGTAATAGTGATTGGAATCGCTGACCAGTTTTTTAATTGTAGGCGTTCTACTCACAGAGAAACTAATTAGATATTCAGAAGAAGGCCCTTCAATAAGTGTTAAATAACTAAGTAGCGAATTGTTGATAAATTCATCTTTTTATCCCTCTGAAAATGAGATGAACACGATTCGGTCGACTCGCATACGAAAGTTAGTGCCGTATTCATCAATATTTGGATATACGAGTGAGTTGCAGTTCTAGCATCCCTACAAGCTAGAATCTATTTTTAAAAGTCTGAAATGGAAGAAGGTGTTTCATTTGAGTGGAATGGATCCTTCTTTTTATTTCATCTAACCACACCATTTTCCATACATTATTTGTTTTTTATGAAACAAATGAAACAAATTCGAATGCCACTTAAAACTTGTGGACTGGGTACTATGAAAACCAAAATAATAGTTGAATTTAAGGGAACTGGGTCGATTTGATCAAATTACAAAAAAATACATTGATATGGGCCTGGATGACTTTCTGTATTTGCCTATGTGACATTTATATGGAAGGTTTATCAGGTTGAGAATAATGCCTGATACTTTAAGTAATGAGAGTAAATGGTAATGAGAGTAATGCCAAATAGTACACAAGTTTTGGGGGCAATGGCATAAATTGGGCAATGTAGCGAGCACCAAGCCTGGACCATGTAAGATATACCTTTAAAAAAACCATTCACGGTAAACGTGATGTAATTTTCATCATGGTTTTGAAAATTCGAACAAAATATCAGTTTGTTTCATTGTTTACTATCTTATTAATTACAAAGTTATGAATTCTACCTAAAAAAACCAAAAATAAGGTAAAATGAAGTAATGCCACCACAACTGATCAATATTCTCAAAGTGATAAATGTCGATTATAATTTAATTTTTTAGTGACTAATTCACAGCCATAGTCAGCGTGCTTCTCTTAATTTTTGGCACCTCTTATATGACGCATCTTACCGTCTTCTTTCCTTGACCACGTTCTCTAATTTATAAATCTGAGCAGTGATTTACGTTCATGCTTCAGGCCTATCCAACTGACATTTCCAACGAACCAACGATGAAAATTGACTTGACTTTAACCCTTTTTCAAATTCAAATTATTAGTATCAATCTCTCATCCGTAACCAAAATATCACAATGCCCGAAAACAAACTAATTTAATACACAACCGAAGAAGCCATCAAATTGAATGAAAATCATTAACCGAATACTCAAGCTACGGTACAGCGAATCTGAACCTACAAAATCCTTTTGTCCTGAACCACGATGCACTTACCTGCAACCCGCAGCTTTCCTCCTACAAAAAAAAACCGATCAGGGGAATGAAAGATCATGCCGTGTACTTTAGTACACATTATTTTATAATTATACATTTTATTGCTATTTTTTTAAGACAGTTTATTTGCGCAAAAGCAAAAGTTTTCGATTTAAAATCAAATATATAGATAACTATAATTAATAACAGAATTCAGATGATTTGATTTAACTTTTCCTCTAACGTTAAATTTTCCAACAATAGTAAATTAGACGTTAGACATTGAGACACACGTTAGAGTGTGCTGAACATCTGTCTATAACGCACTGTGAACACTCGTTTCGATTAATAATCATTAAAATATCTAGTTTATATACTAGTATAATCGTTGCTTTAATATAGAGCGCAATATTCATCGGAAAGTTCTATCTGATAGTGTCACTTCGAGTTTCAATCCATATTCACATGTTAGATTGCGACATATATTACTATCTGTTTTTATCCTTGAATGTACACAGATATACACCCCCAAAAAAGTGAAACAAAATATCTCAAGTCATTATTAAGTGAGACGCTAGCGTGAAAACATTGGTACCGATAAAGCTCATTTAAGCCACTGTATTTTATACGAATTCCAACATGGAAGAAATGCTACAGAGGCGTGTCGAAATTTCGTGAAAGTTTTTGGTGCAGATGCACATTATGATAGCACGTGTAGACAACGGTTTGAAAACTTTCAAACAGAACGACCATTTTAAATTGATGACATTATCAAGACTATGACATAGCAAGATCTCAATTGACAACATCGGAGATTGCTGAGAAGCTGATTTAAACTCAATTTTCAATTGTCTTTGGAAGCGAGGATCGATCTATAAATTTTCTAGATGGGTGCCTCATTAGTTAAGTGAGAAAAATGTGAACAATCGTGTTGTTATGTGCATATTTGTTCTTGCCCGGTATAAAAACGAACCTTTCTTAGACCGGATGATAACTGGTAATGGAAAATGTATTACATACGAAAACATCGTCAGAGATAGAGCGTATAGCAGGCCCGGCTAGCTTTGTAAGCAGAGCTTAAACCTGAAGAAGGAAATGTTGCGTATATGGTGGGACATTTAAGGATCAATACATTACGAGCTTTTGAAACCTAATGAAAAGCTAAATTCGGAGAGATCGTGTTAGCAAACGGATGATTTAAATAAAGCAATCAACTAAAGCTTCCAATGATATTCATATGTCATACTGCATCATGTTAATGCCAGACCACATGTTGCTTCGGCAGCTCATTAGAAAATTGCAAAGCTAGACTGAAAAATGCTGTGACCTCCACCATACTCCCCTGATCTCCCTACCTCCCATTGTCACTTCTTTCTCCCTTTGCCAAAGTTTTTCAAATTAAAGTGATTCAAACTTGAAGCCGATGTAATCCAAGCACTAGTTGAATTCTTCGCTTCCGAAAAGAAATCATTTTGTAAGAATCGCATTTACAAGCTGTCATCACACTGGTCATAAGAAACGATGGAATGTATACTCTATAATAAATATCATTAAATTTAAGAAAATGGTGGTCTTTTCTTTCTTTCCAAGAACAGCCCAGATCTTTTCGGTAGACATGATATTTATAAGCCGTAGAGTTATTACCTTTAAATTCCAATTAGACATATACAGTCATTGTGATTGAAATGTGATTGAAAATTTGTGGCACTTGATAAAATCAAGGATTCCTCAAAAAATCGGAAAATCACCTGAAGAAGCATGGAGAGACACGACGTATTAGGTAATTGTTCAGCAAACTTTCGATACTAAGGTTAATAGCATTATTTCCTTTTTTTCCAGACTTATGAGAAACGAGAAACCCCAATCGTCATGCGCAAATAATTTTGGCACCCTGATTGCGTGTGCAAATATTTTTGGCATTTTTGTTTTCCTTTTGTTTTATTTTCCAGCGAGACTTATTTTCGTTATTTTTTCACCAAAATAATATGAAAATGATAATGATATCCTGAAATAAATTTTGGTTTGATATAACATTATTTGTAAAAGTTATTTCGATTTGATTCTGTTCTTCTCTATTCAATTCGCATTGTGTAAATAATTGTGGCAACGACTGTATAGTAATACAATAATAGTATAATAGAAGAGGCATTTTCATTCGCTCAATTTTTGCTTGATTAAAATATTTTGTATTTTTTTTTTCTTGTTTTTTTATTTTTAAATATCCTATTAAATGCTAAGCATAATTTAACATTCAAATTTTTTTAATTATTTCCTCTTGTTATTATCGGGAAACACCATGTTTCTAGCTAACTCATATTCATGGCATCTTCTGTCGAGACTTTATCGTGATTGATGAACCGAAAAACAATAAGTGCAGAAAGTCTGTCACGGTGATGTTGTTCAATTCATCCTACTGTTGAAAATACTTAGCTTGTTGGCTTTTCTTACAATTTGTGTCCTCCCTAGTTTGGGCAGTTGGATGAAAAAGGGTTTTTCTTGTTTTGTAGGTGATTGGCCCAGTGATTGGCTCTGATGTCGCTGTCAAGATTTCTCTGGTTAAGCGTATGGAGGTCTGCCAACTTCTTGCCTTCACGCGAATTTCTTGTTCTTATTCAGATCTTGTAAAATAGCTCAGGCCATTCAGAATAGATCATAAGTGAGTGTGCAAACAAAAAATATCGGCTTCATTACGGACGCTTGGACGATTCCAGAGAAATCGTTATTTCACCGCTGCGAAAAGCATTGAATTTACTAAAACACAGACTTAGTAACGAACGCCGAAACAAACTGCGAGGAAAAACAAGCACTGGTTTTCACGAAGAGCGACTGAAGATACGTTCAGGTTTCCCGTGCGCTTGACTCACTGCCGTACTACAAGCTAATTACGGGCAGAAGCATTGAACATAAGAAGCGGGAACACCGACAACACGACGATGTGTAAGGAAATTGAAAGACCTTTGTACTCTTGATCACGACACTGAAAATATGTGAATTCTTTCTAAGGGTGCCAAGAAGAACGGAAGAAATGTATGTTTCACTTCCGTCGCGCGTCCGACAGGACTTTTCTTCGAGCTAATAAAACTGAAATGTCTAAGATTTGATAGGATCCTCAAATTGAATCGGGGAGAGATTCAATCCACAACAGCTGAGCTTCGATGCTGGTTCCACTATCTCCGCAAACAATGTTCTGCCCAATATCTCGGTATCTCCGTTGGGTAGCTGACATGAAAACAAAATGAAAAAAAAGTCTCCATAGAAAATTGTAAGAAAAACAGTCTGAGAAAAAAAATTTTCAGTGGAAAAAAACACAAAAAAATTCTTGGTACGCTTCTGAGGAAAATTTCCAGTCAATATGATTCACTTGTTTGTTGTGAACAATTAGCTAGAAGGAGAGGTAAATGCTGACTAACGGAGACTAATCCAGAATTGTGATGTATCGACTAATAAAGAATAATCCAGAATTGTGTAGTATCGATAAATATTAAATCCGGGAGTATTAACAACCTGAGGTGAAGATTTGTGATGGAAATCAAGCAGAGGTAGTCAGAATCAGCGCAGCAGAATTCATACGCTCAAGTAAGTCCTGAAATCAAGCAGAGGTGGTCAGAATCAGCGCAGCACAATTCATGTAAATTGAATATTTTATATTTACTTGCGTTTTAACTTCTACTTATAAAATTACTTCTATTTATTTACTATATTGCCAATAAACAGATTTTTTTAATGAATCAGTAAGAATTTTCCATGTGTGTGACGTGGTAGGATCAGTGTTTTCATAATATTTTAAAACCCCTAACATAACTTCGTTCGGCCGCCATTATGCGACCTTTGTATTTCCGAAAAACCTGTCTTTTAGCCTTGTTCTTTTTTTCGCTGCAGCAGCGACCTAACGGTTGCGACAACTAATTATATTTTAATTAATTATTTATATTATAATTTTTTTTTTTAAATGCATCGTTTAACCTTAGAGATCAATTGCAACCGTTGTTTGTCTCTCTAGTGTTCAATCTTCCTGGGATTGCCACAGTTGGGAGATGGATTACAACAAGCTGCCTGCTGTAGAAAGAATTTTTCTAATAGCCTCTTCTACTTATTTGTGGTCCGCGATACAACCAATGTCTTTATCACCCAAAGAGACTATAAGCTCTAATGTTGAGATATTTTATTTCGAGCCAAGAACGTCTTTAACAGCTTTGTCGAACAAGCCCATGTTTGTGGGTTCTGCTCCAAGTTCCAAAAAGAAACCCACCTGCTTTGGTCGCTCCGTATGGAGGCTCCTGATTTTTAAGTTTTTTCATTTTCTTTTTTTTTCTTTGAACACATCGACGTAAGTCCTTTCATCATCGTTTAAATCTGTAGCTGCTTGCGCCCAATTTTTTTGCAGGCATGGATTTTATCATTTCTTGAGCTTTCACACGCTGCACATCTACTTCTGCCTTCTGTTGTTAAATGAGGCCTACAGCCTACAAGTTGAAAAGCGATCACGTCCCTTAAACTGCTCCTGTTAAAATAGCTCTTATTATAAATTTTCGCAGCCACTTGTGGCAGTAGTGTTGATTTCAGTCCACAAGTTTGCTGACACTGTTTTGAAAGTAAATGTTGACATTCTTTAATGCGTTGGTGGTATTTTTCATAATTTTTAGGACCACATTTATAATTTCCGTGCTTGTATCCACGTCATTTTCAGGAGAGCTATCCGGAATTCTTTCAGCATAGGGTAATGTTGATGTTCAGCATCATTGTGTCCGCTTTAAATAGAGTCCAGTCAGTATCTGTCAATGGTCCGTACTTCGGGTTAACGTTTCCGCTCTCCCACACCACCGCTGTACAAGCCCGCAACAGATTAGGCTTTTAAACGTCAGGGTATATAATGTTAGCACAAATTATAATTTTAATTTTTCCGCTACTCATTAGTATTTTAGTGCAAGTTTGATTGTCAATAAAGCAGCGAAATTAGGAGGAACTAAAAAACAGTATTAGATTAAATTATCCCCTTGTACAGGAAAAGATGATTGATTGGAAGGATTTGTTCGATGTTATGATAGCAAGAACAGGAAGAGAATGTTTGGCTACTATTTTTCTTACGCTTTCCAAAAAGGACATTTTGCATTATTCTGAAATTAAACGCAAAATGACGCGGTTTGGAATCTCGCATTTGGAGACACCACTGTAAATGCGAGGAAGCCTTCTTCGAAATAATTGAGGGACATAATAATGGTCTGAAACTTTTCTAGAATAAATACTTCAGCAATCTTAGAAGCAAACGTAATATTCGTGCATTATTCGAGATTAATAATGAGGTTTTACAAAAAGCATCCACATTTTGTCTAAAGAATTTCATTGCTGGTATAGAAGGCAATCAAATGATGAGAAACAATGGCAGTTTTCCACTTGCTATTACAAAATATACCGACAAAAACTTAGATAAGATCGAAAACTATACTAGACAAAGCAGGAATGTCTTTATATTGAGGTCGTCACGAAAAAACACTCGTGAAAAATGACAGACAGTTGGAAACAACAAATAAAAGGGTGTGGAGCCGGAAACCGCGAAAGCAAATCATCGTGGAGACCATCAACTGACTGCCATATAACTTGACAATGTGAGAGCAATAACTTGAGAAGGAAACAAAAAAAAAGTCAAAATATAAAATTATGTTATGGACTAGCATTACTTGGGAAATCAAGAAAAACTACTTCACATATTGGAACACTAATTAATTAATGCGCAAGTGTAACAAAATGATGTGGTCTACAAGAAGCGCAAATGAAGAAATTTCAGGTTCAGGCGATATAAAGTTTATAGACACGATCGAACCATCTAGGTTGGAAACTGAGAGAGATTCATCATACTGGTTGAAAATTAACTTTGGCAACACCAAAATCAACCGAATTTCCAACGACAAGCTGTTGCAGTTCGGATAAGCATCCCATTCAAGTTCATTATGGTCAGGACATACCCCCGATCACAGCAATGGAAATGGGCCAAAATATTTGCTATCCCGAAGCAATCCAATAGCGTAGACGTAGTCGACACTCGCCCAATATCTCTATTGTCTAATGTGGGAAAGTTACTTGAGAGGGTAATCCTCCAAAGCATCACACAGTTCTCTGAAGGGGCAGGAACTGTGCCTGAAAGACAATTTGTTCAAATGAGGTCACTCAACAATAGATGCATTGGCTGTTTTCCAAGTCAGTATAAAACGGAGCTGACAGGAAAAAAAGGTTTTTGCAGCCTGTCTCATAGACATAGAAAAAGCATTTGATTCGGTTTGGATCGCCGGACTTATCTACAAACTTATCCAACTGGGCTTACAAAAATTGTAGGCAGCTTCAAAAGGGGACGAACTGCCTTTGCGGTGTCTGGTGGAGCTAGCTCTGAACCCTTTATCATTAATTCTCTTTACCGTTCTCTTCAACATATTTACGTCCGACATCCCAGGGATCAGGGATGAATTTCAATCGGGAATTGAGGTGAATCTCTTCGCTGACGACTTACTGGTGCATGGTGTGACCTCTATGCCAAGAGGTTGATCGAGCGAGCGGCGAAACGTATGGCGGAGCATGGGACCACCACGATCAGCTATGCGGCAGACAATGAAGCGATGGAGGCAGCCAACGGTTAGCAATAAGTAGTAAATAAGAAACATTGTAGTCAAATATTGTTTTAGAGTTTTCATTATAATAAAAATAATATTATGTTAATGTAAGCAAAAAGATGGATATTAAAGGCCACACTTAGGGAGTAAGTGTAGTAATTAAGAAGGAATTTTAATATAACAACTAATTTAAGGAATCAATAAAAAATAAATACTAGTTAGTATTGAACTCTGGGTACAGCCATCAGGCGAAACCCGTAGGTTTTTTACTTGGCTAACCTATTGGTTAAACCTATTACTTGGTTAAGAATAATTGTAAATAATTGTACATAACCAAACAAGTCACTCAATAAATTATTGAAGCTTGAAACTTGGAAGATACCACCGATTAGAGGTGAAGGTACGAGAGCCTATTTGATCATTTTCAACAATTATCTACATCGGTCATCATATGTGGGGCTCAAAAACAACAGACGCTAAAGGCATCCAAATTGACAACTTAATGATAGTATAAAATTAAGTAAGTCATCAAACTCATTTCTCTGAGAAACGATGAAAAAACATATCTGGTCGGCAGAACAAATGAGTTAAGCGAAGTGGATTTAACTCTTGCTTCGCCAACTTTTGCAGCAGCCTGTGGATGAAAAGCCTTTTAGGGCATTCACAGTGATCATCTCCCAATACTTATCATCTTTCCCACCACACAACAGATTATCCCAAGAATGAAATAGAGCTCGTCCAAAGATTAAATTTTAATTACATGAATTCAATCACATTCTTCCTTCACACATAAACGAATATTGATGACGAAGTGGCTTCACTCGCAGATGACGTTTTCAAAGCTGTAGAGGAAAATTCGAAAGAATTAAAAAGAATGCTAAAGAGGCATCTACTATCTTGGTGGACTCCTGATCGCCACTGACAAAAAAAACCATTCAAAAAATTCAAACAAAATCCAGCTCAAGAAAACTTGATTGATTGAACTATAAACGCGACGTTCAAATTATATCTTGGTAAGAATTTACATCAACTATATTTTCTTAAACGATTTCAGCTGAAGTATGAGGGCGAGTGAATGCGATATAAAGGAAAAGACAGCATCAGAGCCTGTCTCTGATGAGTCAAAAGTACACACAAAGACAACGTAGGAATACTGTAGAAAAATACATCGCAGAAATCACGGATGAAGGAACCTAACTCAACGATACAACTCTAGCCCTGGAATGGTTGTATTCCATAACTGCTCCTAAAATACCTACCAACAAAAGAAACAACCAACATAGCACAGTCCATGAGTTCTTTGCTTAACAAAGAAAGATAGGTCATAAACTAAAAAAGCGGAGATGATTTTTGACTATATTCTCCCTTTATTTTCACACACTTTTCAGAACGTCTGACTAAAGCTTCCAAGCCACTATAAAAATATGATACCTCTCTATGTTCTTTAATTATATATTAAAATGGTCGTTCATCGCCTGTTTAATTACATCGTCGCTGTTAAATCTTCTACCCCTTAACTCGGCTTTCAGATTTGAGAAATTGTCCGATGGGGCTAGATCAGGGCTACATGGTGGGTGTTCAATCTCTGTGAAGCCACATTCGCGAAAAGTAGCCTTGGAAAGCGAAGCATTGTTATGTAGCACGCGCACACCTCAACTGCCTTATTAAGTCAGAGTAATATGCCCGCGTGTGTTGTTGTATTTGATTCTTTGAACTCAATCAAAAGAATTCCCCCGCAGTCCCAGAAAAATTACAACCATCACTTTGAGTGACATTTTCTTCTTTGGCACGGGTTCTGCTTTCCTCCTTGCCCCTCCATGGAATCGCTTTTTATAGTATAAATTATTAGTATAAATTATAGTATAAATTATGGATTATAGTATAAGACCATGGTTCCATCACCCGTTACGATCAATTGGAGTACACCTTCTTCGTCTGTATGGCAAAGTTTTAAAAATTGCTTACAATATTCTAATCGATGCTGCTTTTACACTGCGCTGAGAATTCGAGGAAGGCGGCTACCTTGCACTTTTGTTTTTAGGCGTCAGTCGCTAAGAACAATTTCTCCCAATAATTTAATGTTTTCTGGAGTAGGCACTATCACAGGACCTCTTGCCCTTGTGTCATTTTCTAATGATTCTCGTCCCCAGCGAAACAACTTAGACAAATCTTTTATTGTTGAAAATGATGGACGCAAGTCACCGTAAACAACCATCATTCTTTCTATTTGTGTTTGAGTTAATCCTTCTTTAGTCAAAAACTTTATAACAGCGCGAAACTCAATTTGATACATTTTTTGAAACGCAAACATTTTTGAAATATTTTTTTTATAGTTAGGGCTCTATTATAATTAAACGGATTGACGTAGTAAGGTGAAACTTTGTATAAAGCTTGTTGAGACTTTTCATCGAAGATTGCATAAAGAATTTTGCGAACACACTCGAATTACGATGTGAGGCCAAGAACTAATTGACCGTACTATGTCCTAAATAAAATATATGCAACATGATGTGGACAAGTGGCACTTACCCTAGGCGGGCAAAACAGGGTGCAATAATCCCATCTCCAAAACAGGACAAAGATTCATCACTTCCGTCAATCTACCGACCGACAATCGACCCTGCAAATCTCAACTTATTAAAGAAAAAATCAGATATTCGAATGTCAATATATTTGATTCAAATTTAGAAAAATTTAAAAGAAATATTAAAAATTAAAAAATAAATCATTCAAAGTTTAGCTTGAACTTTCAATTAAAAATTTGATCTTGTCACACTTTTCGAATATTTTCCCATGGATATCGTCATTCATTCATAATTGTATACAAATGAAAGCAAAACATTTTCCTTTGAAACAATTTCAACAACGCATACAAATTCACACATCAAAGTTAACCCGGCGTCATAGGGGTTGGGTCTGTGAGACCCGCCATATTTTATTTTGCTTAAATTTCGGTTACTTATTGTGCAACGTTGCCATTCTTCTCAATAGCTGGAGCTGTTGATTCGTTGTAAGTATTGCAAGCAACGCATTAGTCGCGCGATGTCTACGCAGGGAGTTACACGTATTCAGCGTTGAGAAAGGTAAGTGATACCCACCCCCGCATTTAATGTAACAATAATGCGCCATTATGTATACATTTAATTTCAATTCTTTGAAATGTATTTATGATTTTATATTCAATTTTTCCATTGTTGTTTATGATTTTAGTTGCCTATATATTTTTTTTTTTCGTTTTATTTGTGTTGGTTTGTAGGTAGTTAAAAATATGGATCAAGAACAGCAACAACGCCAGCGTATATTGTCAATTGTACAAGAGTCTGACTCGGATGTTGCGCTGTCGGATCAGGAGTTTGATGAAGAAGATCATTTGAGTGAGCGCAGTCAACCCAGTGACACAGAGCAAGACATATCAGACTCTGATGGTGATGATGATATGCCGCTGTCTACACTATTGAATAGAAATCGTTCGCAACTCTTGGGGGAGCATCATATATCTGGATCAGCTAGTTTTTTAAGCTGTGAGTATTCTTTCAACCATTATCTTGGTAAAGATGGCACAGTCTTGGTAAAGATGGAATAAGGCGCCTTTTCGACAAAGTATTAGAACTAGAGGCGAAAATTTAATCCACCAGTTGCCAGGTGTAGTACCAGAAGCAAAATCGATGACGCCTGAAATGGAATACTGGAAACTTTTTGTCACTGACGATATGCTGCAAAAGATACTTATGTACTTATATACTAATGCACGCATCAGACCTAAAATTGCTTCATGTACCAATTTATCAAAGTACACCCATATGAAAGAAGCTAGTATGATTGAATTGAAGGATTTTATAGGCCTTCTGTATCTTGCTGGTCTTTACCACCCGGGCAGACAAAATCTGAGCGATCTATGGGCTACTGATGGAACAGGTGTGGATATATTCCGGCTCGGAATGTCTTTACAAAGGTTTCATTTTATTCAAAGTTCTTTGACCTTCGATGATATTTCTACCCCTGAGCAAAGAGCGCAACTAGACAATTTGACTGCGATTAGTGAACTGTTTGAAGCGTTAGTCAAAAACTGTAAGCATATATACCTAGTCATTGTCTAACTATTGATGAAATTCTCATAGCTTTCCGAGGCAGATGTAAATTTCGTCAGTATATACCATCAAGGCCGGCTAAACATGGGATAAAGATAATTGCATTAGTCAACGCATGAAATTTTAACATTAAGAATGTAGAAATATATCCTGGCAAGCAACCGGAAGGCCCTTTTTCTATCAGCAACAAGCCAAATGACGTTGTAGATCGTATTGTGCAGCCTATTTCCGGCACAAACCGCAATGTAACGTTTGATAACTGGCTTACTAATTATGAGCTTGTCCAGCATTTGCTCGAAAAACATATGCTGACATCGGTTGGTACCCAGCAAAAAAATATAAAACAAGTCCCGCTGGAAAAATGAAGTTTTTTCAAACAATCTGGTCCATTTTTTCCGTTTCAAGGACACAGGGCCTCCTTGCAGTTCCTAATTTCCGCATGGCAAGCTTGTAACCCAGCCCCTACGGGTCTCTACCGATGTCCTCAACTAGTGCCAGCAGCGAGCCTTGCTTTCGTTAATTAACCTACGGAGAACTATTCTAGCCGACCTGTATGCCAGCGTTCGGGAGTGTGACTCGTCTCGATTTCTTAAACGTTGAGATTCGCGGCGGAGTTTGTGACATTCTCTCCGCATTTTGGCAATTTTGGCCGACCTCCAGTATACAGCAGGCTTATTGTGTCGAGGCCGTCACCTGGGCATAGAGCAGTTGCACGCATTCTTGATGAGCATCATGGTGGAGTTCACCATGTTTTCAGCTGAGGCTCCCCCCACTACCGTCATAGTTTCACCTCTCATAAGAGCTGCGGCGAACGCGTCGACATCTATTTTAGATATATTCCAACCTACAGTTGAGGGTTGGGTTGCTACGCGTCGAGTAGCACACTCGCCAATTGCGAAAGCAATGTACTGATGATCGCTCGCCGAGTAGTCCTCCAGTACCCTCCATCTGTCTATCCTAGGCACTAAGGACTCCGAAGCAAATGTCACATCCGGAATAGTTCCCAAGCAGCCTCCCCGTCGAAAAGTTGGTATGTTCCCAACGTTCATGATGACAAGTTGCCTCCTAGCCGCCATTTCTAGGATTCTTTTTCCTCTCGAGTCTGGCAGAGGCATTCCCCATTCTATCGCCTTGACGTTAAAGTCACCGCCAACAAGGATTCGGTCTTCTGTGCTCGAGACAGCTTCCTCCAGTTCATCGAGCCTGCTCTGAAAACATGAAATTGACTCATTTGGAGTGAAATAGATGCTTATGAATGTCAAATCGGCGCACCCAATGAGCACGAAGCCATTTCCACTGGTGCAAGTCCGAGCTGTAGGTAGAGCCCTATCACGTACCCAGATGGCGGCAGTGCCGGATCGATCACAATACCATCCAGCTTCCTTTTTGTTGTGGTGTGGCTCAGATATCAGCAACAAGTCAACTTTTTTTTCTTTTGCAACCTGGTCTAGTAAATCTTGTGCGGTTGAGCTACGGTGTAGGTTGATTTGCAGGACTTGGATCATGTCTTTGCTCTTTTCTTGCTTAGTGCCTCTTTGAACTCCTGGCACCTACCACTTCCTGGAATATGAGTCAGATCTTCAGACTTCTGTCCCTTATCTTTGCACAAGATACAACTGGGTTCGTTTGGGCAGTCTTTCGTCTTATGACCGTAAGTGCCACACCTGTAGCACAGTATGCTTCGATCTGGCCCCTTGCAGTTCAAGGAGATGTGTCCGAAGTTAAGGTATTTGTAGCATCGAGCAATGCAGTCAAGGTTTCTTATTTCCAAAGACGCCATTGGCTGTAATATCGAGATAACAGCTTTAGAGCCCAGGAGGTCCTTGACAGCGCTCTCGAACCATCCCTTGTCGGTGGATTCCGCTCCAAGTTCTACGAGGAGACGGCCTGCTCTGGTCGCTCTTACTGTTCGTATACAGACACCGTTTTTTTCGGGTTCCACATTTTGCCTGATTTCCGTGAGGACCTCGGCCTAAGTTCTCCCGTCTGCAGGTTTAGTCAGTAAAGCATCCCTGCGCTGCGTGTTCCTGGTCTTTTTTTGGCATAACGCTGTGTTTCGAGCCTTCTTGCTTTTCGGGCGCCAGTTTCGAATCTTTTGTTGTCGCTCGGTGTTTCTTCTTCACAGCTATCTGTTGAGATTTAGAGCGCACCAATTGAAAGCCATCATTTTTCTCCTCCCCTTGAGTGTTGTCTCCTGTCTCGACTGTTATCGGCCCCTTCGCCCTTTTCCTACGGTCAGGTTTAAGTGGGCTACATGCCGCCCTTCAGTTCAGTGTATGACTTTTGCTGGCCCCCGGAGAATGGCACTTCGGATCGATGACTACACTGCCCGAAGCCTCCACTACGCTTCTGGTGTCGTTCGCTCCATCGCCTTGTGTAGGAGGAATGTTTTGGACAAGCACCTTTTTCGCTGTTGCAAAGCGTTCGATGGAGGTTTGCTTGCACGATGTTTTCTCGCTGCCTTGATTAGGCTTGGCTACTCTTTGAGGTGGAGTTCGCAGTAGTTTTGGCCTTCGGGCGAACATGTTTGCGTCGTTGATTTTTTCACTTGTAATTTTTGATTCTTCAATGGCCAAGTGTTTCACCACTGAAAAATACCCTGGCGACTTATCCCCAGCAAGATTGCTGGAGAGAAGCCCGCGTGAGGTCGAGGCTCCCTCACACGTCGGGGTGTATATCCCCACGCCTAATTTATTATTTTTGTTATCACCCATCATATATTTTTTGGTGGGTACTTTTAGTGACTTGATCACGCGTGAGGCAACCTCGTCAAGCCCCCCCCCCCACCACGACAAGGTAGCACCCATGGATAGCACTCATGGGGGGGGGGGGAATAAAAGATCATAAAATTGACTTAAATTTATGAATTAATTATTTTGAATTGAATATCTACACTTTTATTTACTCCATCCTTTCATGTCGTGGGAGCTACAGTCCTTCACATTGGTTCTCGTTGTTAAACAGAATGCTTAACCTGAGTACTATTACTGACATAGACTGTTCCTCAAACGGTGCCCACCCTATACAAATAGTCACGAACCGCCCCTGCTACCGACGCTTCTCATTTATGTGTTGCATAAATAAAATATTGGGAATATGAGATAGTCGAAAAGATGTATTTCGAAATACCAAATAGGTTTCATACAAATACACTCAGTGCCGAACTAACTTGTCAGACTAGAAAATTTAATACAGGTTAGTTGTTCGGAACGAAAACACTTGACAGGTGTACTTTCGACATTGAAAAAGTTTTTGACACATAGAGATTTCATAAAATACTTTCATGAGTGGAAATTGAACAAATTTTGTCGGAAGTTTCCTTAGTGAACGAACGTTTAAAGAGAGAGTGAAACGTAAATTTCCACAAGTCTGCACCTTTAACGATGGTAATCCGTAGGGATTCATCTTTAGGGCCACACTTGTAATATAACTATTAGTGGGATGGCAGATGGTTTATCTGCAGGGACAAAGAAAATTCTGTATGTTGACGATTTGGCTATAATACGAGCCGAAACTATCATAAGTGATAAATGATTTGAAGGCAATTCTTAATAAAATACCCAAATCATTTGAAGGCAGAGGCCTACCATTTTTTAAGAAGCAAAACACTGGTGATACATCTTAGTAAATATAGAAAATCGCATAATGTTCCAATACTCACACTTGGAGAACGGATCCTGTCCTATAAAGATGAGGTCAAGTCTATCGCAGAAAATTATCTTTGACATAAAACTGACTTGGCAATCTCAGCTGCAAGATTTTCACAATGCTGCGCAAAGGAAATGCAGCTTCTGCAAGTGGTATTTGGTCTCACGTTGAGGCTAGACCAACACTGGTAGAACTCATAACGCAGTTAATACTTACCCTTAATAAAAGCAGTATTGCCTGTGGCTCCGGAAGAAAATCATACCTGAAAATAGTCCAAAAATTGAAGAACACTGCAGCTTGACTGCTCTGATTCCTTCGAGGCATATCTAACTTTACATATGTGGTGTTTAGAGATGTCTGAACCATTCCTGCCAGCTTTAGGCGTGAAATAAGTTCGACGCGATATTTTCTTTCAAATAATCCAAAACTACCGCAGGTTAACTCTTATCTATTTATATTCTCCAGAAAAATAATTATCATAATACTTAATACGCACGAACGCTTCTACTTCGAGTTATAGAGTCACATCACGAAGTTTTTCAAAATTCCGAAAATTGCTATTTGCATCTTCATACAGCAACGTGTTCAAGAACAGAAAGTTACAACCTTTCCTACTTCCATAAATACATTTCATCTTAATTTAAGAGTATATCATAAAATCATGAAAAGGCATGTTTAATTAATAGGAGGATCATTCCTTCTTTCAATTTCGTCCAAGTTTCTTTGTTCACTCTGCAAGGAGATGAAATCGCATTAAAAATTCAGAAAAACATTCACCAGAGAGATACTTATGTTCAATCTAAAATTCCAAGCCACAATGCACAACCTACATTAAATCTTAAAAAAATGAACGACCAGAAAGCCCTAGACTAATAAAAACCTCAGATTTTAACCCTTGGCTTAGGATTTAATTAGAATCAACAGGAGTCCAAAAAATCTCTTTCCAAGTTCATCTAAAATTCATAACCGAATAACTTACGACAATCTTTGGTTGAGTAGGAAGTTTTATGTACACAAATAATTATCAGATTTTTCCCAAACGAAAAAGTTCGAGGATGGAGAACAAGACCCAGGTGTTTAATTGTGAAAGTGTATACTTTATGAGTGGCACAACACAACTGCCCATGAGAAAAGATAAATATAGGACGAAAGTTTGAGATAAAGTGTGAAAGCCAAACAAAAAAGTCCAAACTAATTGCAAGTAACATGTTGGGCTAAGATGTAATATGCGGTCATAATCAAAGTTTTATTTTGTCCTTGAATAATTGTGACCGACTTTTCCAATAGTTTTGCGTGTATTGCATTTCCTTTAATTTGGAATGTTTGATAATTCTTAAGTAATTCACCTTTACTTTCCATATCGTAAGGGTGGATCGAATGATGAAGTGCGTTTCTTTCGCTGTCCTCTTTTAAGGTTGAATATCTACCCGCCTGACATCAATCTGACAATCAAAAGGATTTGTTCCCTTAAGTGGAACCCATCTTGGCGTAACGGCGGGGGCTTGCTGAGGTCGCCTGTTTTCCAGAAATAACAGAAAACGATAGAGTGAAATGATTAATAATTGCCCGGAGTAAGTAAGGTCATTAAATAAGGAGTCGGCAAATTTGTGGACCACTGAAAGAACTCAGCACTACCGCCGCAGGTGACTAAGGGCAACGATGGCCTAACAGAACTCAAGAAAGCCGCCAAAAATAGAACTCTCTTGAAGTCTGAATGAAGGACAAAAGATCGGCATATAATACAATTAGGCCAAATTGCAAGAACTGCAAAAAGTGGTCCGAGATCCGGTTCGACTTTCAACTGAAACTCTCTAAAGCACCTAAAAAAAACCTCAATCAGATAGCTTGTCAGACAGCTTTAGATCAATGTTCAATGTGATCAATGTTGATCAATGCCTGGCAACCTTAAAGGGAAAAACCTCGCAATAGTAGACATCCCAGAAAGAGACGCAGTGCTACTCTGGGTAAGGCCCACTGGCGTAGGAGGAATTTAAAATCGGCTGAGTAGTATACGGAGTTTGTCAAGTGGTCGTCCTAGCTCATTGTTGTAGGTGCCTAAGCTTTCGACACATTTCTCTGAACTGCAAGGGATGTGGCACTCCCGGCCGTAAAGCGAGAAGTTGCTGAAATTAAGCAAGCTGGATCTTGCGTATTTTCAAGAAGCAGAAGCCTGTAGCTCTGGTTCATATTCTAGCGAGCAGAAGTTTCCCAGGAGTTCAAAGAGGCACTTAGCAAGCGAAAAGCAAAAATATGATTGAAAAATATAAACCCCTCCAGATGAACCTACCTACAGCCTGACTGTGACGGAGAAAGAAGCCGACCTACTGCCAATCTCTAAATAACATTGGTTGGCGGGATGTTTCCGTAACCGATTTGGCACCATCGCCGAAAAGGTGTGGGATAGTATTCTGATTCGAACTTAAAATTGTTGTAGTGGAGATATTTTTAGGCTGATCACGTGTGCGGATTTGACATTTATCAATTTCCATCTTACACCGAATGAGCTGATTAAATCTTTTCAGAGCAAGTTTGATGGGCTACTGAATGTTGCCTCGAGCAAGGAAGGTCGAATCCTTGTGGGCGATGACTTCCATGCCATGTCGATTGAATGGGAAATGCCCCATCCAGATTCCATAGGAAAATGAATCCTAGAAATTGTGGCTAGAACGGAACTTTTCATCATGAACGATGGTAGCACACCAACCTTCCGCCGGAAAGGCTGCTTGGGAATTATCCCAGACGTGATGTTCTTTTTAAGTCCTTAAAGCGCATGACACATAAAGGCTGATTGATGCACAGCAACCTTACCCTTAAGGTGGAACTGTGCTAAAATTGACATTGATGCGTTCGTGCGTGTCCACGTGGGGCGGGAAATCATGACGGGGACTAGTGGAGTCTCAGTCGTGATAATCTGTAATCTGTACACTAGCTCTCATGTTGTACTCTACACATGTGACATTCTAAGCCTACTGTATAGTAGTGATCAGTAGAATTCACTGAAAAGCGGACAGAATGTCATAGACTTCGCGGTGCAGCCCGACAATCAAGGAATCAAGATGAGTCACATTCCAGATCTGTGGCATACAGTGAATGAAATGAAAGCAGACTCGCTGTGAGCAAAATCTGATTGAGAATATCAATGGGGCTGGAGTTATAAGCTTGTCATGTGGAAGTTCGGAGCCTCACAGGCGCTCTTCGGGTGCGGCCTGTGTTGATCAGCAAGGGCAAAGGGGATCCGAAGCTACCATTTGCGTATCGACACCTATATTTGCTGAACGCTGCTGGAAAACTATTCAAAAATCTAATCAGAGAAAAGACTCCAGAAAGCTCTGCGAGCGAAGTGCCTACAATTTCTGTAGAAGACTCAAAAAATGTTCTGGAAATTTTCGTAAAAAGGCTGTAAGAGTGTTTAGAAAATTCAGGAGGTCAATCAAGGAGGAAATCATAAACTTCAAACTAATTATTTGTTATTTAAACTGAATTGTGCAGTAGGGTGTCTGAACCCTCTTAATTTGATTGAATATTATTGAAATAATTAAAAACCAAATTTGGTGTAGGTAGGATCAAAATATCCCGGGCCAACTTGCATCGAAACTTGTCAACACTTGCTAACTACGGTCGACACGCTTGAACGATCGATTAACTGGTTATAATTTGTCTTTCTTGCACAATCACGTTGGTTATGTTCGATCAACATGTCAGTGAAAGTACGTTGTTCTCAAAAGGATATACAGCCCACGAAATAAGCATAAAGGCAGTGCGTATACATGTACTGTTTCTCTAATATTAGCCAAAATAATTTTGATTTGCACTAATAATTTTGATTTTAAAAGTTTCGACGCAGATTGAATTGGAAACAATAAGAAAAACTATAGACTAAATGCCACAGCGTATATTTGATGTTATACGGAATCAAGGCGGATTCACAAAATATTAGAATCAAGATTATTGTTTTCAACTCTGATTTCTGTTTATAAAAATTCGCTATAGTGATATACCTTTATGTTTATTTCACAGCCATTTGATGAATTTATTTTGTTTTTTCGTAATTAGTAGTGATGGCGAAATAATTTTACGGAATTTTGTTAAATATTGACAAGTTAATAAATTAATATAAAAATCAGGAAAGTCACAGTCGTATTTTAAATTATTCGGGCTTAAAATATTGCATGTGCCTTTATGATTATTTCGCGCACTGTATTTTAACAGGAGACAACTGTATCTGTTGTTACAATGAAAGTAACTGTACTGTATAATGACAGTACAAATGTCATTTACAGTTAACTGTAAATGAAAGTACAAATCTTTAGTTTTCATTATGACAGATACATATTTCCGTAGTCATTCGCTCCCTTCATCAGTGTCAATTATTTCCTGACATTACAAGGCCTTTTCAAAGATATTTCTACTAAACTGACACAAAGTTTCACTATCCTAAGGTCTAATCGCTTAAGGTTTAATAACTATTGGATTTTATAGTCTGTGTACCTGTCTTTAATTTAGTTATTCTTACTTACAGTCTAATTACAATAGGGTTTTAATACCAACGTACATATCTAAGTATTACTGAAATTATTTTTTTTTTATTAATGACCGCATTTCACCAATCTGAATTGGACAAAGATATAGTCCGGGATAACTATCGAGAACTAGTTGAGTTCTAGGCAATAATTTTAGGCGGAGATAAATTCCATTAAATGAAAGTAGCACTTCTTAGCACACAACTGAAAATGACGAACAAGGATAAGGTAGCATTGTTTGATGTTTGCTTGTTCATCGTGACATCTTACGTTAAACCGTGACTCCAATGTGTTTTGGCTGTAAAAGCCCCTTATCAAGATTTGTGCTTTTTGAAGTCGATGAAGGAGTATCAAAAAATCGATACGTCGATTTCGAAAATACGATAACGTCTCGAAGGCAGTAAAATAGTGCACCAGAGCATTCATCCAGAAGAACTGTGGGACCATTGAATGGTAAGTTTCATTAATAAACATTTTTTTAAATTCCCTTTTTTTGAAAAAAATTTTTTTTTTATTTTCGACAAAAACATGTACAACTTCGTATCAGTCAAAAGTAGAGCATTGTTCACACGGTTTCAAATTTAAAAAAATGGCTGAATAACGCTTCGTTTCAAGATGCCAAGAAGAAGGTTTGAGTGCTGAGGGCAGTAAGCAATACAGCTGAAAGGGCGGTCAAGATCATGCACAAATCTTTGGGAATAATTAGAGTTGAAGAAGAACAAAAGCAATTTTTAATACGCTTCGTCCAAGAATACCGGATTATTCATTCAGATTGTAAACAATAAACCTGAAAAACAAATTTTTAGAATAATTTTTTTATGTAAAATATTAAACAGCAATATGTTTTGGGTATAAACAAACTTGAACTTCGAGAAATCTTCTATACTAACCCGGAACAAATATGATATTTTATGGTTAGCATCAATTTGGCACGAGTTTTTATCGTCTAATCGCAATAATATCTGTTATTTAATCTAATAAGGACATTTAGAAAAGAGGCTATGCGTTTTTTTTCGCAAAAAAACCCTAAGTTGTATCTTGCAAGACCCTAGTTGCGTTTGTTGATTAGTGGTGCAAGTTTTGCTACCAGCAAAAGTAATTCGTTCGCAGTTATTTACTTTCGCCCTTAAAAAATGTTTACCCATGGAACCCCTTACTTTTTACTTCCTTCACCCTATGCTGATATTAGAAAATATTTTAATAATATTTTCTTTTCTTTTTGGGTTATTTTACGTTTCTTATTTCTACCTTACAGGCGCGTGGGAAAGATTTTCCGCATGATGAAAATTACTCTTTGGTTCACAAACGCAAAAAAAACAACATTTTTTTGTGGCAAATCTTTTATTCCATATAGTTTTTATATTTTCTATTACCCTTGATGCAATTGTTGCTCATGTAAAATGTTCTTTCATTTATTTCATAAACACGTTAGTACTGGCAATTCGAAACAACTCCACAACGCTTTTAACAAGCATACATCAATTCCTTTGTGACAAATATAAAAAAATTTCCTTTTGTTACTTCGTTCCAGGAAAGAAGTTTTCAAAATAAAATCTATATTGTTAAGTAACTCTACAATGAACTAATATCAACTGTTCGTTCAACCACTAAATTACGTGACCAGAAATCAAATAATATGAAGGATAATCAATTGGTCTTGCTTTTTGTCACGATTCATGCACGTAAACTCCAAACGTGACAAATTTGACGAATAAATATGTATGTACAAATAAGTTAAACATATGCATGATTGCAATGGCGGACTATGATGGTAAATAATGTAAAAATCTAAGTTCACATCAAAAATAAGTATTTCTCGTATGATTTTTGATGAAAATACCATCGCACATCTAAACAATTTGTACAATGTTTGTTATTTTAATCAAATTACCTTCAACTCAATAAAACTTAATTTTATGTAACTAACATTTTGGATGAGTACATTCATCATGTATATTATTATGGACGGAGTTCGTAATATAAGTTACAATTATCGTACTCCATCACACCCCTCAAAACACTCCCCCCTTCAAAGATGAACTGATAAGTTTAGACAATTATAGACTATGCGGCTGAATTAAACAAAAGTATTATAAATAATAACAATTACATTTTAAAAATATCTGCATGTCTCGTGTGCGGTGGTTATTTATTCTTCTTCTCGAATGTGTGTCTCGAATTCAAACCTTTTCACGTTTCTGTCAAATGTTTCACTTTTAATATTAATTTAGACAGGGCAAATAACGCCGAAGGTTTCCAAATGAACCTTTATCACTCTTCGCAATACCTCTTGAAGAGCTGGATGGTGACTTTCCTTTAGGAACTGTTCTCTCCTTGAGTCCATGCTCTCCCTTGTTTAATGAAGCACAATGATATATTCTTAGTGCCATCGAGGCCAAATGAGTTGCTTGAGCCTGTGGATGTGCCACCTCATTCATAAATTAGCGTATCCCGAAAGCCACTATCATGCCTACAAATAAGCGCCTGAACTATTATCCTAAATTAAGCTTTTAAAAAATTTCAATTTTTTTCTGTTTTTTTTAAAATTCAACCTAACCAAACTGAACCCTAATTGCAACTGCCAAATTTAAAGATTTAAAACCGAATCTAAACCGCTATGTTTATTTTAGATTAAATTTTTTGATTGGGTTAATCTTTCATTCTTTAATCTGCTTCTGTGCAGATTTCTGCTCTTCTAAAAATAGACATTTGAATTTTAAACTGTTTTCGAAAATATCGAATTACAGAAGTCATTGCCTTTTTAGGATTTTTAATTAATTTCTGTTTGTAAAATATATGCCCTAGTGAAATTATGATTGAGTTTCAAGTTAAAATTAATGAAATTGAATTCCTGTTTATTATGTTGATTGCAATATTTATAATTTAGGTTTAAAATATTAAAAGAGGTTCGTTTTTGTGATGCGCAATATCTTCCTTTATGACTTGAGTGTAGAAATCAAAAAAGGTTGAAAAATTCTTCTCCAATGCTTTTTTGTTAGATGCTTGAAAGATTTCGCGTCGGCCTCCCATCAGTGATCGAAATGCGGTTACTCAGGCAGAATAAAATGCCAACTGACATGGTTCATGGTACACAACACAGCTTTCTTTCTTCACAACAAAGTTCATACCGTTATCAGGGGAGATATTACTGCTTGATGGAGCAGTAGTCGTTAGTCATTAGTTGCCGAACGACTTTAACGTATACAGTCTTGACATCGAGGCGAATAAACAATGCGATGAACAAATGAACTGATCCTGTTGTGATGCTTTTCATATTTCATGCGAATCATACCAATTGATGCCAACGCGAGTGGATGGCCGTTAATATGATGATTAAATTTTGTTAATATTATAATATGTTTAAATCAAAAGAACGTTACATCGAACTTTCCATTTTTTTTAATAAACTGCAGTTTAATGTAAATAATATTGTTGATAATGGTTAACCACAAATTGGCCATTTTTCGAGAACCGGAAAATGGACTGTATTGGCCAAAGAACTAAAGAATAACAAAATTAACTATTTTTCAGTTAAAGGGATTTGCCTTGGCAAACATATATAGTGTACCAATAATATCTTCGTACAGCAGCTATTTGAAAATCAAGTGATAGAAAACAACGAATTGCTGCAAGAAATTTGAAAAAGTTTTAATTCAAGTTTATTTATTAAGCATTTGTGTTTAATTTAGAAACAAAAATTAACCATTTTAGATTATTCTATACCAAGTTATTAACTAAGGTGGTAGGTAAATGGTAGGTAAATGGTAAGGTAAATGAAAAAAAGGTGTACAATTTGCCTCCAATAATGTTTTCGTACATTTGAGTTTTTGCTTGCTCTTTGATCTCTTTGCTTATAGTTATCGACCATAATCACATAAGCTCCACTCATAACGGATTATAGTAACGTTATAGCGTAACACCATACAGCGACAACATTCCGAACAAACGACCGATCTAACGGTATTCAACGAATTCTGCAGAATTGAATTGGTGTTAGTAAAAATGTTTATTTTTCTCTATTTTCTCTATCTACTTTCATTTAGCTTGTAAACAAAACGATTCAAATACGAGCAAAAAATAAAAATTTTTACGAACACCAATGCAATTCTGCAGAATTCGTTAAATCGGTGTGTTATCGCTGTATGTTATTACGCTGTGGTAACGTAAACAAAGGGACACAAATTTAAACTTTGAGTTTCGCTCAGTGTGATTCCACGTAATGTCTGGTAAATACTTGTTGCTGGAAGAGCGTAAGCTCATAGTAAATTTACACATAAAGGAACAGAAATCATACGCGGAAGTAGCCAAACTACTGTCCCGGAGCCATTCTACTATCCAGTCTGTAATCTGTCGCTTTAAACATGAAGGCCGGGTAGAAAATAAGCCCAAATCAGGACGCCCTGCAATTCTCACTGATAAAGATCGGTTACAAATCAAGCGTATGATTGCCAAGGATCCGTTCATAAGTGCACCAAAAACTAGTAGGCAGCTCCTTTAATCCAGCCAAAAATAAGTCCACCGAGAAACAGTACGAAAAGCCATGTTTGATGTCGGATTTAAGTCTCCTACACCTCGCAGGAAGCCACTGATAAATGAAGTAAATCGAAAAATCGTTTGGACTTCGCTCGGCAATACGAAAATGAATCTCTCGAGTTCTGGCGCTATGTTATAATCTCTGATGATTACAAATACAATATTTTTAGATCTGATGGTGGGAGCCAGGAGAAGTTTACAACCCAAAAACATCATCAAAACTGTAAAGCACGGTAGCGGCGGTGTAATGGTATGGGGCTGTATGGCAACCAGCGGGGTTGGACAGTTGGAAATTATTGAAGGAATTACGGACCAACCGGAAGCTCTTAAAAAAATTTTAATGTTATGAGCCAAGTGTTAAAAAAATTGGGCGTATTAGAGGATCATTATTTGGAACAAGACAATGACCCCAAGCACATGGCTCTTAAAACTAGGATGTTTTTGGCATACAAAACTCCACATTTGCTGAAAACACCACCGCAAAGTCCGGACTTCAATTCCATTGAGAACATGTAGAACATGCTCGAAAAAAGGATCAGAACTCATCACTTTAATTCCAAATATAAGTTGAAACAGGCTCTTCAAGAGGAACGGGCGAAAAAAGAGCCTAGCTTTGCAAAAAACCTAGTAGAATCTATGCCACGCGGCCTTGAAGCAGTGATTAAAAATAAAGGCTACCCAACTAAATATTATGAAAAAATTTACACCTATGTGTCATTAGTTTTTAAAATTTTTTATAAATTGTTTCGTAAGTGTGCGAAGACATAATTGGAAGCGAATTGTCGACTTTTTTTTTATTATTTGTTAATAAGTTTGTAATAAATAATTGAAATGGATTAGTTTTTGCTCTAAATTAAATAAAAATGTTTGATGAATAACCCTGCATTGAAACTTTTTCAATTTTCTTTCAACCATTTGTTGTTTTTTATCACTTGATTTTAAAATAGCTGCTGTACGAAGACATTATTGTTACACTGTAACTCCCGAAACGAATAAAAATAACATGACAAAACTAACGACGAAACTCAAAAAATAATATCTTACTTATTATCTCCCCGAAGAGTAAAAACTGAACGTAGATCTCGAGATCTTCATGGCCTTATTTGTGAGGCAATCAAGAAAGATCTGGAAGCTCAAGGCTTCGACTCCACAGAAGTTTTCCCCATCAATCGCCAATAAGGACCCACCAAACTTGTCAAGGTCCTTGAACAGCTGTCTGCCATCTAATATGTAAAGTTGAGGCCCTGAAACCCCGGAATGGCTTGTCGATGTGTCACAACTGTCAACAATTTGGACACGGGGGGTTGCCATGCCCAAAGACGGGCAAAGTGTGATGGGTTCCATCACCACAAAGAGTGTAAGAAGCAAAAAGAGCAATTCCGACATGTGTAAACTGCAAGACGAATCAGAATCAGTTTCAATTGATGATGCAGGATATAATGACGAAGGTGTTACAGGGAATGTTCACAGCCAGAAACACACACAAACACTAATGGGTCTGGTTAACCGCATTTCCATACTATCGTAGATTGCAATGTCTTAAGAGACTGGAGAGCTCAAACAATTTATTCTGGATTATAAATTTGGCATTGTTCTCCTCCAGCACACTTTTCTGAAACCAGGAATCCGTCTTCATTTCTCTAACCACACTCTATATAAAAACGACACACTATCTGATAGAGGAGCTGGAACAGCCAATCTCGTGATTCAAAATGCGTGTAACCATCAGATAATTACACCGTAGTTAGCACAATCGGAAGCCATAGCTCTCAATTTGAATTCAATTCATTGAATCAAATTGTATTTCAATTAAAATTGTAAGCTTTTCGAGATACTATAGAAAATGAACAAAACAGCGAGGTATCTGGACAATAGGAAATAAATAGTAACAGAGAAGATCAAACAGGCAAAGGACTTCAGCCAAGGACCGTAGGACCTCAAGAAAAATAAAGCCCGAAAAAGAGGTAGAAGCGTAGAAGAGGTAGAATCCTGGATTAATAACGAAAGCCTCCTGATTGACTAATAAAGTCCGAAAACGAAAACTTGAGTTCCGAAACGAACAATGGGAAGTATTCTTACAAAGCGTAGAGCCTGACGAGAATGTCTTCTGGAGTATATCCAAATATTTTCGAACGAGAAGCGAGACAGTTGTGCCACCTATCTACAGACAGAAACGGACTTCAAAACGGCACTTTAAGGAAGACGTGGGTGTTCACTAACATCTTCCCGCTGACACCTTTCCCGACAACAATTTCGAGACAACACACTCTCGGAGAAGAACCTTGACGAGGAGGAAGCAATCCTAATTGAAAACAGAGAAATAATATCCTCGTAGTAACATGAGGTGTACGTTTGACAACCAATGGACCTCCACAAGGCAAAGAACCTTATACTTGGACCGAACAGAAGAAAAACAGCTGGGCCAAACCTGATCACAAATACAATGCTTAAAAGGCTTCCTGACAATATACTAATGAGGATAAATATGATGAACAAATAAATAAATCAATATATGATACACGAATTTTCCTATTGCGGAAGTATCCCCAGCGTGGAATATAGCTATCATATCAACTTTCCCCAAACCAGCAAAGATCACTGATTCCCGGAAAATTGGAAACCTATAAGCCTCCTCCATTTCCAAAAAAGCCGAAAGAGCGATTCTTTACAGACTATAAGAGAAACATCATCCCCGACAAACAATTTGGTTTACGTACCGAACATTCCACTAAAATCCACCTCATCAGAGTGGTCCAACATATACGCAACGGGATGAATTGCACCAAACCGACAGGCCTTGTTATGTTTGAGTTAGCGAAAGCCATCGATAAAGGCTGGCATGCAGGACTAATCTTTGTAATGCATGAACTTCATCTTCCACTCTAAGTGATACAAACTATTCACTAATTTCTGAAAGGCAGATTCTTTAGTGTTAGGATTCATAACCACCTCTCAAGCATGTGATCAATCGAAGCTAGGGTTCCACCTGATTGACGATACACTTGGAAGTAAAATAATTGCAGGTTATGACAATATAACAAAAACTTTACTGCTAGAAATGTGTTTACATACAAACAAAAGGCTAACATACGCTATAAGGCATATAATGAACTAAAATTAATTCAATTGAAGGACAGTCTCCTCGGATTTCTAGCAAATTTATCCACCATTTTATTATTGAAATGTGACAAGTTCCCCGCGATACTTTATTGGTGAACACTGGCCATTTGCCATCATTACCAGGCCATTTAGTCGAGTCTCCACCATGCTACTTTGGAGCCAAGTTTTTATATGCCTTAGACTGCTGAAGGAGCGTTCTACTGTACAAGTGGTGCACGCTAAAGCTATCATGATTTTTAGAGGGACGATTTCTGGAAAAAAAGGCTTCGTACCTTCTAGCACTTTAACAACGGTCAAATTAATGGCGTCGGGTTGGTTTTTCCACACTTTCTGCTACAATTCTGCGAAAGCTGGAGTATTGTCTTCAGTAAAACGTTCTTTTAGGGATCTAATAATGGAATCTAAGTACGGGATTACCAAATAACTCCTCCTAAACTCTGATGGACTGTCTACTCGATGGTTGCTCCGATAACGCCGTCGTTCAACAAGGCGTGAAATTGCCGAAATATTTTCATCCAATCCGAGTTTTTCTACTATGACAGTAGTGCCTTCGAAAATTTCATTTGTGTCTTGATCTGGATCCTTACGGTGCATTTTGAAAAGTTGTAAAAGTCGCTTAGTGTGATCGAAGCCTTGACCGTGTCCGTGACCGTGTTGAAATCCATTCACCATTGGTTCCATCAAAATTGAGTATTTGGCGTACTATTGCCTTCAATTGATAGTATTTCTAATGCCCCCATTTTTGCACAGAAGTTTTCTTTAAAAACTCTGAGGATCTTATGTTTCTCGCTCCACCGTATTACACAGAGCCGCGAAATATTGGGTATTAATTTACTTCTCGAAATAGACTCCCAGAAAAATTCAATAATATCTTTGGTGGTTTCCAATGTGTTAGGGATTTCAGGTAAAGCATTGAGATCATTAATCACTAAGTTCAATTTGTGTGACGATCAATCAAAGAACAATGCGTTGGTGTATTTTTTCGCAAGATCGCTTTTACACCACCGTCTTTCCAAGCCATACTTGAACAACCATCTAATCCCAATCCAAAGCATTTCGCTAGGTCAACGCCTTCCCTTGCTAGAAAACCATCAATTGCCTGTGCAATAGATTTCGCATCCATACCGTTTAGCTCTACGAAACCAACGAATACTGCTTCAACTGCATGGGTTTCTTCACAAAAATATCGCCGACCAGGGGATGATTACTCTTTGACAGATATGTCAGTTTTCTCGTCAGGCAATACACTTTAACCGTCTGCTGATTTTGCTTTGGCAATAAGATCCGTCTTTAGTACATCGCCATAATTCTCAATTATTTGATTTTGAATTATTTTCCTGTGCCAAATGTGTGACTTTAAAACCGCATCCCCGGAATCAATTCGAAGCTTCAACAAATCCTCCAATTTTTCTTCGCCTTGATTTTTGCTTCGCAGCACTAAGTCGCCAGCCCCACAGAATGTAATGCAAGAAATAATGGATGTTAAAATTTGTCTGTTTTCTGAGCTTCTGAGAGTAATTATTGGATTGCACATCCACAGCCAAACCTCGAATAAATGACCTAGCACTATCGATCGCTGCCTAATGAATGTCAGTTTCCGCATGCATTTTGCACTGTTCGTGAATGCTCTTGAATTTGCAAATCGACTTAGCAATAAATGATCCGAGGACACCTCGGAATAAATTGGCATTTGGCATAAACAAGGCACAATATTTACAAAAGGCTCCTGTCTGGCGGCGGGAATAAAAAATCCATGGCGGGTACGTTTCCAACCTTGAACAAATGATTTTTTATTTCAAATCAACAGCGTCTTTTGCAAAGTTATAACTTTTAGGAGGCTTCCAGCAATTTTCGAGTAACTCTTTCTTTGTTTTAGAGGATAAAAGGGATGAATGAATTATCATTTTGATTGCATTCATTTATCATAGAAACACAGCATTGCTCCAGCTCGACTTATATTACCGTAACAAAGCCCCAACTTTGCGTGATGATTTCTAACTGTCTTCTTCTTGTGTGGCTTTATGTTGCTAGTTGGTGTCACTTCCCCGTTCTTCGACGCTTTTTCTTTTTAGATTTACTGGAAAATGGAACACGGAAAATCGTGAAAAGATCTCAAAACCCAGTGGCAATCGGTCTTGAACCTATTTGCAAAATACTCACCGCAAAACTTTCTTATATCAATTATGAAGAGAAAACGAAGAAAAACTGAATCTTCGGCTTTTACGGCGATTCCCTGACTATACTCAAAGAAGTGTGAGAGAGAGAGAACATAATCGAATCTTTGACTGAGCGCTGGCTTCCTCTTGAAATTTTTTGTTTATGCTTTTCCTCGATTTGTCGGCAAAAAATCCTAGAAGCGGTCCTTCCTAAGAGGATCCTAGAAGACTCCTAGAAGAATCCTAGAAGACTCGACTTTTTTTGTGTCTGAATTCTTTTTAAATACGCCCGGTGTTTTATCTTCCCTTTTTCCCCCAAACCAAAATACTAATAGGTCAATGGATTGCCTGAGGAACGGAAGAGTCTCCAGGGGCACGGAACACGGCGGGAGCGGCTGCCCCCTGTCTCCCTCTCGCGACGCCCATGCTTACAGATTACATTGGTGCATGATCGTTGCATCGCATTGGCTTCAAGGACTATTCCAAGACTGCAATAACACAAGAGGACAAAAGTTCCGGGAGTATCTAGCGACACATTTTTACACAACGTATTTACGAGTTAGCAATAAAATTATTCAAGCCTTATTATGTTGCTTTGAATGTCAATGGGATGTTTTCTCATCCTTCATAATTGGTTATTAGTTCTCACTTATTAATAAAGGATTGCTTTGCGAAAACCACTAATTCCATGCTGTTTGATCTCGTTTTTTTACATTCATCGATTTTTCCAGAGCCCTTTACAGATTTTCGAGCACTTTTTGAAAGTGCAGACTTCTGTTAAGCACAGGTTATGCATGAAAATTCAATCTGAACAATAATCATTTGAGTTTGAATAAAGATGCATGGTTTGTTTGAACGGTGTCATTGGTTCCTGATCAAACAAAGTTCATTGAAATACATAGTTCAAGTAGTTTCTACTAATCAAATAAATAACCTACCATTGGCCATCTCATTTACGGATGCAATTAAAATACAGAGAATGAGGCCGCGACTTACTTTATGCATTCATTTTACGAAAATCACGGAAAATTATATTTTTATGCACGTGTATTCATTCACTTATAACCACGTCATTACGTATCACACAAAGTGAACTACGCAAGTGGCAAAAATGAGCTGATGTATTAATAATTTAAAAAAATTTCTTGCAGGGACGAACAAGTGCAATCGTGCTGTACGACATCATTAATATTTAATATATTACCCCCATATGAATTCTCCTGCACTTCATTATGTCCAGAAATTAACTTGGTGAATTGTTCGTTTACACAGTGGTAAGGGACTTAAGGCCATGGTAATATGAAGCCAACATTATTTGTTCACGTTTTCCCACTGCTGCAGAGTGAACTTTTTCGAGGACAAAAGGATGACAAATGAATAAAACCGTAAAACAGCGACCATAAAAAATGAAACGAGCAAATAACAATGGTTTTATTAAAAGACGACGCTTTGTTTCAACGTTCTTGCAGTATATTCATTTCAATTCCACCATGGCTGTCCATATATTTTGCGCACTATTTGCTTAAGGATTTCAATGAACGAACGAACAATTTTCTTATAGTGGTGATAAATAGGTAGTTGCCCGTCAGACTTCTTTTTTTGAATTATACTCTATGGTAATCAACTCTGATTAGTATTCGTTTATTTGCGTACAAACCATACAAAATTGGCATGGAATGCAACGAATTTGGTTAATACTTTCAGAATAGCAGCAATAGGGAGCAGCAAATTGTATAATCCTAGAAATTATAAATAAATTAAAGTCGATAAAGCGTTGCGATATTGTAAAGTATCTAGTTTTGGGGTCAGCAATTATGCACCAAATAATTTGCTTTTGCAATAAACTGGAACAATGCCTTTGGGGCTGCTTTTTTCTGTAATTTGAGAACGACATTCAGTGATTGGCCTAAGTGTGTCTCCTCTACTCTTTTCTATGAACTGCTGACGCTCATGTTGAATCTTTCAATATTTTACTACAACAAAATTGAATCTCTTATTTATATTTATTTAATCCTTCCTGAGGATTCATTACTGACAACACATCTGGTCGGTTTTGTTTACTTAGGTGTGCTGTTAAGTACAGTAATGCAGTGTCTGCATCTTATGGTTTTGTTTGTTGTTTTTTTTATTACATGGATGTAAGAGATGAATAGCACATGTTAAGCAGACTTGCATAGCGTTGTTTAAAGAATGTTTTAAAAAAAGGAGTATACGGAGTTGTCTTGTATGATAGTTTTAATTTTATCTTGAATTCTCGCTTTAAGCTCGTTGAGTAAAGATTGGTCTCATTGTGCTGTTTTAAATTAATAATAGATAATTTTAATAAAAAAACTAATTTGTCTATTTATTTAATAAAAATAAAAACATACCATTCCAATAGCTCAAAATAATACTTCACTACTTATTCAAAAAGGAAACACAATAAACTTTTCAAAGAAATATATTATTTTCATACTTCCAACCAATTATTTGATCAGATTACGTGCAAAAATTATGGCTTATCTACATATGCCATATAATTCATATATGATATCGAAATTATAAAAACAATTCCTTAGCAGTAACGATTATTGAAAAAATTTAACTTTTTTACCAAAGCTTCCTAACTTAATGATCTCACCTCCGAAAAACCAAATAAATTTTTTTCATTTTTTTCATTTGAGAATATATAAAAGTCACTTCATAACAGAAAATTTCAGTAGTTTGAATTTGTGAACAAGAGTAGAACGAGCTTTTTAATGCTGTAGAAAAATTCCTTAAGTCAATATAATTTTGGCACAACACTTTCGCATATTTCTTATATCTCGTGACATATGTGGATTCTCCTTCCTTTTCGTGATATGGTTGTCACACAATGACTCGCAAGCGTTTAATTGAACTCCTTCCAAGGTTGATTGTACTCTTCACAATGCACTGTTTGCTTGCTGCTCGATGAAAGATTTTATATCAGCATGCATGATTCAAAATGATTCATTGAGAAAGACACCGACATAGACCAATCTTTGCGGTTCCTCCAGCGATTCTCGTGTGTCGATATTTGCGTGATCCGTGTGGCGATATAAGTTTTACATTTGGTACTTGAAACGCTTTTGTGACCTCACTCTTTCTTAGAACGCCATTGTGAGAACGCCTTTAATAAAATATATTTAAAAGGAAAAGGCGTTTAATTGCGAACCACGAGACAATTTAAGTCCAGAGTGCTTCAATTGGGGACTTCGCGACCATAATTGATAACCCGCAACTACAATTGGTGAATAAATGGAGTGCGCTATAAATTATTAGGAAGACCGACAAATGGCAACGGGCGTAGAAAACGTTCAAGAGGACGCTAACCCAGATACTCCTACAACTCCGCTGAAGATCGCGCAAGTTAAGTGTTTTATTTATAAATCAGTTAAAAAAACACTTTTTAATTTATTAAAAACAACCTCTTTATTTTATTATCTTTCAATTTACACAAGAACAGACTAAACTGCTATTCACGGATTCTCGTGCAACTTTCCTTCGAACGCCAGGTAAAACCCACTTAATATTCTTATAAATTACTGTCCGCTGTTTCCAAGTTTGTGCAATACTAAAATGTTGACATTATGTTTCCAATTTTGTGTAATACTAAGATGCTGACGTCATGTCGGCAGTTTCTAATTTCGTGCAATGCAAATACTTTTAAAGGTGTTCTATTACAATTGTCTTTACTTTGTTTGGTCTAAAAGAATTTTTATATCGTGGGAACTTGGAATGTACTTGACTCGCATGAGATGTAGTAGCCTGGCGGTGATCCACGGCGACTTGATGGGAACAAATGGAACTGAGGTTTTCACAAATCGAATCAACATTCAGCCATTATAAAGTGTACTCCGATATAGCAATATTCAACGCAGTTGTGACATCGCAAGTGGTAGATCTTTTTGAAAGGCCTTCGACTACAAAGAAATTTGAGGAACTAAAAAACAGTTGTTTGAATGATTTGTGTTTTCGTCGCAACAGCAACTAACGCAAAGAACTAACGGACCTCGAATTGAACAATCAAAAACCTTTGCATCTGTAAGACAAATACAAGCTTTGGCAGGCACCCAACTTCTGAGGATGCATTGTGATTGAAACGACTCCCATTCAACGTGCGAGCCTTTATGGCAGTTTCTACCGAGAAAGATGTGACGCCGTTATTAGAAATGGCCGACGAAATCGCAGAAGAATTTGCCGCAACGCCAGCTGTAATTACATCCACTTCGCAGGATCCTTTACGCCACACATCCGCTGAACCGCTGCTTTTAGAAATATTAAAACGCCTCGACAATCTCGAATTAAATTCAAATAAAAAATCATTAAGGAAACCAAAATTTCTATGAACGCAATCGTTCTTGCTCAAGAAATCGCAATCCAACGGCAAATTTTCTATTGAATACGGATACGCAGGAAGAAAAAACCACACAAATCTGTTACTTTCATCGAGTTCACGGAGAAAAGCAATTCGCTGCCGAAAGCCTCGCCACTTTCAGCGGCAAGGAAACTTTGAGGTTGGAGGGAAAGTTCTGTCGTATGTTAAATTGGCAGGTTAATTTTTCTTTTCGTCATTCAAATTTTTTTTTGTTTTTTTGTCAGCTGCTGTATAATATAAAAAAAGAAGTTTACCGTTCATCATTTACTTGTGATATTTAATGTGAAAAACATGTCAGTAGATAAAGTACATTTACGGAACGATGCAACGCATCGGTTGCATGTAAAAATTTATGTGCAGTTTTTGGAAAAGATATTGTAAATGTTCGTACTTGAGGAAGATGGTTTAGCAAATTTCGTTTCGAGGATCTGAGTCTCCAAGAAAATGATCGATCTGTACGACCATCCAGGAGCGATAATGCTATTTTGCGATCCATGTTGGAAAATAATCTACATTTAACAAGTCGAGAAATTGCAGAAGAGTTTGGCATTAATCATACAACTGCTGGAGATGACATTAAATCTCTTGGGTTTGTGTTAAAGCAAAGTGTTTGGGTTCCACATGAATAGACGGAAAAATTTGTCTGATCGTGTAAGAATGTGTTCACCACATCTGATTAGACACAATGTGGAGCCGTTTTTACTGGACAGGAAAAAGTGGATTCTAACGAGAATGTTAAGAGAAAAAATTTTACTGCGAACCAGGAACATCATCAACAACAGTTCCAAAACTAAAGTATCTTAGTACTTAGTAAGTTGTTGAAACAGGGAACAACAATTAACGCGAATCTGTAATGCAATCTGCTGGATAAATTGAATGCAGCTATCAAAGAAAAAAGGCCAGCATTAGCGTGTAGAAAAGGAATAATGTTGCACCACGATAATACGCATACTGCAATGGTGACCCAACAAAAACTTAATGCGTTAGGGTGGGAAGTCCTTAGTCACCCACCGTATTCACCTGTCATTGCACCATCTGATTATTACGTGTTCAGATCTTTGCAAAATTCTCTAACGGGGAAAAAATTCAAGTCTTTTGAAAGTGTTTCTAAGGCAGTTGCTGACTATCTTAACTCCAAGGACGAAAACTTCTACAAAACAGGAATTCCGAGGTTAGCTGAAAGATGGCAACAGGTTGTATGATCGTCAGAAGCGGTCAGAGGTGACGTCCACGAAAAGAACTATTTAGCTATAACCGAGGAAAGAAGAGATATTCTAAGTGGACACACGTACGGAAGTTTCAGTAATTTCGATTCATAGAAAACTTCAGAAAACGGAAAGAAAACTGTATGAAGCAAACGAGACAACAATCAAAACTTACGAAAATAAAATTCTTTCGCTTGACTTCTACATTGCTGCAGTAGAACACGAAATTCTGGGAGCCGATTTCCAACGGCATTTCAACTTGCTAGTGGACGTAAAACGGAGGCAGACACCAACACTAATCTGCAAACAAATGCAATAATTCAAAAAGGTTCTCCGAGTTCGATAAAAATGATTAAAACTGGAACACCATTTTACCAATTCCTATCTGAGTTTCCGGATATAATAAGCCCAGCAATTGTTACAATAAGTCGCGACACGATTCTCAAACATCATGTTCTCACCAAAGGACCTCCCATCGCTGAAAAAGCTCGCCGCTGGCCACAGGATACCAAAAGAATACCAATCTGCTAAAATCGAATTCGAGCAGCCCATTGGCCAACCCTGTTCATTTAGTTCTGAAGGTATCAGGAGAACAGAGACCATGTGGCCATTACAGAAGATTCAATGCAGTAACCATTCCAGATCAGTACCCCTTTGTCAGTGTTGAAGACTCCACCTATAATTTGAACGGAAAAGCTATATTCTCGACTATCGATCTCATTCACACCTATCATCAAGTTCCAGTGGTGGAAGAGGATATCGAAAAAATAGCCGTGTTTACAGCGTTTGGCTTTTTTTGAGTTCCTAAAATGCCTTATGGACTCAAGAACGCAGCTCAGACCTTTCAGCGATTCATCGATATCGTACTATTCAGTTTGGACTGCTGCTTCAGCTATTTAGATGATATCATTGTCGCATCAAAGTCGGGAAAAGAATATAAAAATCACATCAGAGCGATATTACAACGATTTCACGAACACGGTATCAAAATTAATTCTTCAAAATGTAAATTCGGATAATGGCAACTGCAGTATCTAGGATTCATAGTTAACAACGATGGAATTCAACCTTTAACTGTGAAGGTAGACATAATCCTCTAATCTCATCTAATCCTCTAAGTCTACTGTAAAGGATGCAATTTTAGCTATCACAATGGACGCTTCAAATTTCTTCAAATTGCTTCAATGGCAGCCACTCGGTTTCTGCAGCAAGAAGTTTAATAAAGCCCAACTGAATTATTCCGTTTATGACAAGGAGTTCCTAGCCATATACTCTGCAATTAAATAGTTCCGTGATCGAATAGAAGGACATCAATCCGTGATCAGAACAAATCATAAGTCATTATGCTACGCGTTCAACCAAATGTCACCAAAAGCGTCGACCCGGAAAATGCGCTAATTGTAATACACATCCCAATTTTGTACTTGGCCTGATACCACATTGATACAAGCGTTAACAACTGTTCTACTGGGTCTACGTATGGCATCAACTCACGAGAAAATGATTCACGGGAGCGAACCTTTCTTTGCAGAAAATTGTCGGAGAGATATGAAAAACCTTCAACCAACTCCTATGAACCATGCTGTCACATATTCGATATGCAGTGACATATTCGCTCGCGTTGGTACAAAAAAATCATTACAGCAGCCTTACGTCGGACCTGATCATCTAATAGAACAGTCTGATAAGGTATTCAAAGTAATGATGGATGAAAAAGAAACGATAATCTCAATTGATCGACTTAAACCGGCGGTTATGATAAATCCGTCACCGTTATTGAACTACGCGGAAAGCAGATGATCAGTATTTAAATTTTATTCAGGGCCTCGAAAATCAAGCAGCAAGCAAGTGACGTTTCAATTGGCTAATTAACAATTATAAGGGGGGAACGTATGTAGTGATTCTCGAACGCACAAAGCGACACCTCGATGTCGATAGAAGTGTTTAATTGCGAACCACGAGACATTTCAATCTGTAGCCAAAAGCGCTTCATGACAGGAAACATCATTCCTTCGAGCCAATTCACCGACGACATGGACACCGCTCTTTGTCTAGTCAAACATTTTGGATACTGCTTTCTGGATCCATCTCGTTATCATGATGTTAGCAACATATCATATTCACTCACTTTCGCGGCCTTGTTTCGTATGAAACAATGGTAATATCTTTTAGAAATTCAAAACTCGAAGATTTTTCATCACGTCTTATAACATAAGACGATTCCGAAAATTGATTTTTTTATTGCAGGAAGCGAAAGTTTAGCTATAAAAGTTCAGCTAAACCGGTAGTCGAAATCCTTCATATTTGTTCGGGACAAGAAACGTCGCGCGAACGAGTATCACAGACACAGCGAGCGATCACAGACAAGCTGGTTGGAATCGCGGTGCTGTCTTTCTTTGAATCTAACTTACTTTGTAATGTTTTCGCGCAGGCATTATAAATAACAATATGGTTTTTTCCTGGTATCCCTATGTATATAGAAGTAAAAACTGAGAGTTGTAACGCGACTATTTGACGTTTGGCTTCGAATCACTTACACTGCGGCTTGCAAGTCATCAAAGTGGCATCATTCGACGAAGGTGATTCAGCTATATGAATGCATTTGATCGAATTGGGATCACGGAGCTTCGATTATGCTTAAAAAAAGGACCAGCAACCCATCAAGGCCGAAATAAAATACTGCGTGATGGCGATACGTAAGCGCGATGCGATTCTCCATCGTCGTCACGCAACGCATTCAATTTACAATGCAAACGATACGGGGAACATTAATGTTCATATGACAAATGTCAAATTGGTGACATTTTAAATTAAATTTGCTGGAAACTGTTTTTGATTTTTAAAAGCTTTGAATTTAGAATGTTCCTTCGCTTAGAAAATAAAAACCTTAATTAGGATGCACGAAATTTTCATTTAAAATTCATTCATAATAACCAATGTACTTATAAAGTAATTAAGGTGTTTGAATGTCAAATTTCATTCATATTGCATCTGACAAACGTCACGCACATCGTTGCGAGGAATTTTCGTTTTTCCGAATATTTCCCGCCTCGCATCGACGCATCGCAATCATTGTACGATGTCGCACACAAATGCATGTTACGATATTTGCTTGACATTAGCTACGAGACTATCACCGTGCTCTCGCATCGCAGTCTCGCATTATTGTATTTGGGCCTTCAAGCGACAAAACCGAAATAGCGCGTCGCAGCGAAGGAAGTGAGGATAGCGAGAAAAGAGAAGATCAGGGTGCAAAATGAGACTTATGAAGAAGAGAAAACCCCGCGTATTACCCCGCTTTCCCGCGGAAAAGCGTAATACCCTCGTTCTTGGACGTAACCGAATTCTCACATTTTGAAATGCGTTTTCTTGAGACACGTTTTTTCTTTTATGCGTTGTACCTCAGCGAATTTTTACCCGATCTTCAAAAACTAAAGATTTTCTGAAGTCTTTTTAAATTTGCGTATAAATGAACTAAATCGTGATAACAATTGATTTAAGATTACTTTCTTTATAACAAAAGCACGAAAAGGACTGCAAAATTTTCAATGTTTTGCTTCAAACGCTTCACAAATTTTCAAAATTTTCACTCCAAATTTAGCTCAACGAGGAGCTAAATTTGGATTTAGCAATATGCAATTGCTAAAATACAAAATCAAGCAAAAATACACAAGGACAATATGAAAAATTTACTTGATTCACTACCAAGTGAAAATGGTGGTGGAAAATCTAACTTTGCGAGTTGTGATGATAATAATTTAAAATAATTCTGAAATGCAGTTCAAAATATAAATCAAATAGCCTATCAATTTCAATTAGTTCTTATTATTTGTTCCCTTTCAAAACAAATCACGATAAAAATTTAAGAATATTTAATATATTTATTTATAGTTATTTTCCCCTGAAATCTTGAAATGAGTAGATACGGTTTGATTGGTCTAACTGATTTCCCTTCTAAATTCTGAAACACTTTTTACCAAAACATTTAATACATACATGAAACATATACATACATACATGAAACGACTTATTAATTCGTCTTCGAAAAAATGCTTTTAAAATAAAGTGGTTGCGATATAATCTAGGTATATCGCTGTAGTAGCGACTCCATACCAAACATCGCACTTCCATGTCATCCTAAAACTGAGATCTTTCCAATTCGAGCTTAATTCAAACTGAAGTTCAGCTTGATTGATCCGGAATTCTAGTTATATCGATTGATTTGTATGCGAACACAATGACTAACATCTTTTTTTGCGACAAATAGGAATCATGACGTCAAAACTTCTACATCTTCTAGTACCACTACTAGTACTGCTACCCCTACTTACACCGTTACTACTACTACTACTTCTACTACTACTACTACTACTACTACTACTACTATGTGTTCGTTTAAGTTCTCATGGGCGGTGAAACTATGACGAGGACTCCCACGGGGTAAGGGGAGTCTTTGTGAACTCCGCGAAAAGTCTCATCACGTCTGCATGTAATGTCAAGGTGCCTCTATGTCAAGGTGGCATCCACGACATGATAAACCAGATGTGCACTGGTGGTCAGCAGAAATCGCTGCAAGGCGAAAAGAAGAACCATAGAGAGCCATATTCCCAAACACTGGTAGACAGGTCGCAAAGAAATCTCCTTCGTTAGTTTATCAATGAAAGCAAGGTTCACTGCTTGTAAAACCTCGTTGAGGACATCAACAGGGACCCGCAGGGCTTGGTTTATAAGTTTGTCATGCCGAAATTCAGAGCCTCACAGACAACATGTGTGCTTAAGGTGGGAAAAATGAACGAGATTATTCAGGCGTTTTTCCTGTGCATCCTGTTCTTTCCAATTTTTCTTATGAGGAATGTGTACTTGCGTGCCCACTTTTTAACGCCAGCGAGGTTGACAGCGTGGTGAAGACTTTAAAAATGAGAATGACCAAGGAAGCAGATATAATGATAGCGCAAGTGGTATAGCTTGTCCACCAAGTTTGCCCTGGCTTGTCATTCAGCACATTTAGCATCTGTCTGCAGAAGGGGTGGTTCCAAAATACTGGAAGAATTCGAGCATGTGCTGGTCAGGAAGGGTAAAGAATCATGGCTCCTTCCCCTTGCTGAGCCCAATATCGGACCCTATGTAGGCTGAACGGAGGAGGCTGAACAAGGAGGCTATCTAAGCGGCTGGGGTCTATCAGCTTCGCAGTGTGGCTTCATAACCGGGAGATGCATTGTCGGGGCAATAATAAAAGTGGTGAATAAGGTACACCGGGTAAAAGTCTGCAATCACCACTCGAGGAAAATAGTGATGTATATAATACTTAATATGACGAATTTCTTCAATACTCAGGGTGCGGAAGTCTCTGGTGCGGATGGGCAGGGGTAATTTCAGCCTTATCTGTATAAGATAGGAAAGTCACCAACCGCTGTTTGGTTGTTCTGCCCGCGAAAGACAAATAACGCCTTCTACACCCCTTTCGCATGCGTAAGATGGACAAGTCTCCGAGAAAAAAGGAGTGCTCTCTCTACAAAGCATAACGGGAAAGAATTTGACATATAAATACAATCAGAACTAAGTTTGACATTACTTACATAAGGTTCTTCTCATAAAGAAGGTCATCAAGGATCGCATGGCGGTGCCAAGGAAGGGGGATCTTCTTGATACCAATCCCTCTCCTTCTCATCTATTCTTACTGCTGCATAATTAAAATATGAAGTAAAAGACTGTTATTATTAGGCGATACTGCCTTCGAGTTTTTAATTTCGTTTTTTAACGCCTTTTTTAATGCTGCTTCTATGTTTCTAATCGGTTAGAGTCTGAATAATGGAAACAAGTGGATTCAAATGAATAGAAATTATCAAAGTAAAGGAAACAGCGTATTTTAGAAGGATTCTAAAGGAAATGGGATTATTGACTGTCATTGTGAGGCCAAATAGAAGCGGACTAAAGAACGATAGCACGATCGCAAGATCAAAAATTTTGACCAATCTGCTAGGATATAAGGGATCAATGAAGAAATCATAAAACAATTTTCAATCATTCTTCAGACACCTTCCAGTGGATACGACATTAACGCCTTTGCTCTTGATACTTACGCATTTGAAATAGCTAGATTATTTGTACGCGAGTATCCTTGGTATTGCGTACATTAGAGCGTGCATGAAATACTTGTGCATGGATCGAAAATTATTCAAAACTTTTTACTTCCGATTGGTCAATTTCGAGAAGAAGTGCAAGAAGCGAAAATAAGGACATGAAACAATTCAGAAGAGAGCATTCAAGAAAAATATTAAGAATTGCATGCAATGAAAACCCGTTTAATCTTCTCGTGGTAAAGGCAGATCCAGATATGACTAGCGTATGACTTTTCCCTAAATAGACGTCAAAATTTTAATTCCAGAGGTTTTTCAGCTTTAGCCTGAGCTATAACTTGTGCATATTCACAAAGAAGAAGAAATTAAATTATTATTAAATTTTTAAAAATAAATAAAAAATATTTGTGTTTTTCCAAATCGAAGCCAAAAAATTTTTATTTTCTCTGTTTGAATAAATCTGACTTTTTCTTAAAATTCAACTTTTGATCATTTCAATCATAAATTTCGCGCGAAAAATAAAGATTTAGTTTATAACGATTTAGTTTATAATAACCATGGCTTAAACTCTACTAAATTTTAGGTGCATTCAAGAGTTGATGCCTTCAAAGCACGTCAAAATTTTTGAAAAAGTTGTTTCTAAGCAAAAAGACGTTTTCCTCGAAGTTTCTGCTTGTTGCAGGCTCGAATTTTCGATGAGGATGGTATTACGTGATTGTGAAGACCAATCAAGTTTGATGATGTCATTTTGCTACTTGCAGAGAGTGCATAGTCTGCTCCTTTGTTTAGAACTCAGATAAATCCATTCTAAAATCCAGACTTAATTTTTCCAGATAAATTGACAATTGACACAATTCGAGCATCAGTCAAAATTATATAAAATTGGCCTAGCTGATTTATTTGGAAAACCAAAAGATTAATTTTTCGCGAAAGTACGTTTAATGCAATTTGATAATGCTTTTGAAGTTGATAACCTATGTAAAATTAGATTTTCAAAACTAAATATTTCGAACTGTTCGGCTAGAATAAACCATATATCTTAGAAGAAATTTATTGTGTTTTACTAAAGTTTTGCACGTTTTATTAAAACTGTTCAATAGTTTTATTTAAACGTATAGAACATTTTGAAGTTCTTGGAGGCATGAAGTTCAATGAGCATTAAAAATTTGTTGATTATGGGCACTCAATGTAAGAATATTATTTCGTAACATTTTTAATTTAATGACGAAATAGTTTTTATGAGTGTTTGAATACTCCATGCGAATCAAAACTTGTGCTTGAATCATACAATCAAATATTGTAACGTTTGTTACCATAGTTCATATCACGGTTTGACCCACATTTCATGTCTATTCATCTTTTCTCATATATTATGCCTTCGACTCTTCATTCGGTGCCTCTTGAAAAGACATTTTTGGTCCTTTTGGGTGCGTTCAACGAAACGTGACTTCGAAACGTTCCGCTGAATGTCTCAGAGCAGCTTCAATGTTTCTTTCACAAAAGATTGGTACAGACTGAATTTAGACCCCATCTTTTGGGGGACTCCCCAAGCTGAAGATGCCACCATCAAAAAACAAAACGGAAAAGAGAGAAAGATTTTTTCTCAACGTTCTCACTGCACGTATTTCATGTATGAAATATGAGGATAAACTTTTTAATACCTGACCCATAGCGAAAAACGATTTAGAGCGACTCTACGTTCTCATTTCTGTCCGAAATCATCAAAATTGACACATATTAACTGAAATTCACCAAAACTTACCTAAAAATAATCAAAGGTGATATAAATGGATGGTCGGAAATTTCCCCATCTGAACTTTTGTCACAAACATTACAATATTTGCTTGGTATAACTCAAGTACATGTTTTGTTTTCATTCACATTTTATTATTTAAATACCCACAAACAGTATTTTGTCTATAAATTAATAAAATTACGAAATACTATCATCACATTAAGTGACCCATCATTAACTACTTGGTGCTGCTCATGGACTCAAGAGAATCGACTTAACGGGAATGTTAACTCCACACGAACATCATTACCCGAAGAATTAAACTCCGCCCATTTCATACAATTTTCATAGATGCTTGACTTTGGATTTAATTTGCACGAGCCGAATGAACATGGGGAAATTGCAATCTGAAGCTGATTTCAAGGCTTCATTACGCTTACTAAAAGTGTCAAATTTATAATTCCGCTGTGAACGGCATAATGAACACATCCATATTCTCCATATGCTTAATTGGAATTAGAAGGCTACACTATAAACGTTTGAGCATTTTCAATCAGCGCTGACTGATTAAAGTGATTGATTCAGTAACCGGTTTGATAATATTTTCAAGATTCAAGTGGTATGTGTGACAATTGCTTTACAGAAATTGCTTTTCTAACTGTAATGTTGACTTTACTGTCAAATTTAGAACCGAAGGTAACCGATGATTTTGGAGTATATAAAAATTGTCTTATTTCTAAATTTAATGAATGAAAAGGTTTTTATTTTTTTTTTTGCTAATGATATGCTGTCATTGGTAAGTTAACTTGTATGTGAAATTGTTTGCAGTAATATTGATGGGTTATTTTCGATTCCAGGGCGGATATATGCCCTTCAACAAAGCACGCAAAATTTGTGCATTTTTCAGTTGTTATTAGTGATTTATGATTGTTGTTTTAGTATTTTCTTCTATAATTACATGAATAATGTTAGGTAAATGTGCTTCTGATTGTATATGAAATCTTGACATTTCGATACAATTGCGGATATCAAGCTGCATGCGACACAAATGGCAGGAACGAATGGAGCCGAACATTTGAACAGGTTTTGAGGGGGAAAAAAAGTATGTTTAAAACTTCGGCCACTCAGGTACGCTCATGTACAAGGATAGGGCTTCTCTATATCTTATAGCTCTATGGCCTAACCAGTATGAACAAAATGTCTACTAGTTACTTTACTATTAACTCTAACACAATCTCTTCATTCATGCAAAATTGACAATATCATATTGAACCCACCCGTACATTACTTATAGCTTCATTCAATTCGTTCAGAAATTTCAGAGATAATCTGTATTTTGACCACACCAGCACGTTTATTTTTTTACACTTCCTTTTCATCCATCATTCCAACCCACAACGTTTTTAAAAGTTCAAGTCATGCACTTATCGACCAGGAAGCTGTGCTCCTTTATAATCCGACGAAGTATGTTTTCTCATCGTTCGTTCGAGGTCCCATGTAAAATTCAGTACACAAAATAACCAATAACCCATAATTCCGCCACAGACAAAGTATAAAAGCATATCACCGATAAAATGATTTCACCGCGACGACCCCCACATGTATGTATACATATCCTTCCGTGTGCATCCGCACATGTGAACATAGTTCAGGTAAGTGGTTGAAGTGAACGTGTTTATATCTTCGATAAGGGTTCTCTATAAAGCATTTTTACACCTCAGCAAATCCAAATAAGCTGCCTTCTATCGACATCGTGGCAGCATATCTACTGCTTCAGGTACAGCGAAACCTATATATTCTTTCACCAACACTTAGTTTCCTCCTTTTTTTCCTTTGCCCTTTAAAGCTTAACTGAACGAGGCAGAAACGGGTTGTCTTTTACTCTCGTCCTGCATAAAATATTTAAATCACGTTTTAGATTAGTTTATTGGCGGTACTTTTACTCACCTGCAGATTCCTGTAGCGTATCGATAATGTGGTGCTAAAACTGGCTTCGCACACTCAATCCATACATTTCTGATATTCTAATTGCATCATCGCAATTTTACAGAAAATGGTTTTCTGCTCATATTTTGAAACAGAAATACAGAATATGTCCAAAAAACAAATGCATTCATTTGAACGCACAAAAATTAGAAAGGACAAAAACACAAAGGAGCACACTCTTGAGCACTGAAGGCTACAAGTCCACGAACGTAAATATCATACTCTCGCCATAAATATTTTATATGAAATTATAATTAAATTTTCTTAGAACATCTATAACTTTTTATGATAAAAAATGCGCAAAAAAGCTAAAAACTTTCCATATCCCGGAATTTAGAGTTAAAGAAATCATAATCTAGCATCTGCAAGGAAAACGTAAATATTTATATTGCCTACCGAAATTTTACATTATAAATTTTTTAATAACACAACAGATAAGATATCTGTCGCTGTATATTCTTGCACCAAAAATGATATTCATGCTACAGGTTATAGCAGCATAAAAATGAAAATGGCTTACCAACAGAACGTTAGATTATGTCATTTTTGATTGTAAAAAGTAACGGGCGAACTTTTTTTTTACTTATTTTCAAAGCAACTCGTTGAAAGGGTGGGTGAAACCTTTATTGCAAATAAATTCGAAACTCCAACAATTTTCCAAAAGTCCTTATGAAATAGATAATAAAGTCAATATAGAAAAGAATCTTTGTTCTCATTAACCATTCCTCCAACGAGCACAACACTAAATTCAAACATATTTCCTTAACTTGAAACAATAATTTTTATCTAATTTTATATTTTTAAATATTTGGTTTTTATGGTTGGGAGGTGAAACTTATTTACGCTCCGACTGAGGGACATACAGCAGCAGGAGACTACCTTCCAAAAACATGTCTGCCACCCTGAAATCCAAGTCTAGAACTGCGAGTCACACTTCAAGGAGCAATACCTCTATTTCCTCGCCGTTTGGGAGCCTCGGTTTCTGGAAATTCTTTTTCAGCCAGAGAAAGTGGAAGGGGTATATAATCTTGCTAGAACTGCACCTCTTGCTTGCTGCAACCAGTATACCATCACATGCACAAAACATTCCGCATATAGTTCACCAAGTCTCATGCAAGGCAGGGAGTATCCACATCGTTAACTCTTTAAAAAAGTGTATAGGGTCGTCTACGCTCTTTGGACAGAATTCAAAGGTGATGGACGCATCTTGTGTAGATACTAATGTTCTGAGTTAGGTAAAAATTGGTTGCACCGCGTCCTCGGCTCAGTCAATGCCTCACGGCACCAATGAGTCCCATCGGACGCCACTTATCCTGCGTCTCATGTTCTCAGTTCTCCTGCCGCAGAACGAGATTCCATTGCCCCATTTTGCGTGCGAGAGTCTCGCTTTCCTGTTTGTCTCCCCGGAGATAAACCCACCTCTACTCTCCTGCTAGGGTGAGTAGCGCCAAACTTGAAATAACCATCACCGCTAGTTCAATGCCGATGATATTCGACGGTTCTTTCATCTCTGTAATTGAATTAAACTTTTCCAGGATGGATGGTTCTTAAAGACTTCAGCGTAAGTTTCGGATCCAAAGCAATACCTTAACTAATTAGTATCAATTAACTGGCGCTTTTGTCTTGACGATGTTCTACAATTGTTGCATATGAGCTGCCTGAGTTCTGGCACTCTCACTGCAGCCTTGACCCCCACAACCCTCACGTAATCAAGGCAGCTCACCGTAAAATCTTTTATCGAGCCAAAGTACTTGCTTGCATTCTAAGACTGAATATCGGAGTCACCAACTTGCGGACGAAGAATTTTGGAGATCATTTTTTCGTCGCAACGAATACTTCGGTTTTGTCCTTCAACAGATTGAAACCACGGTTGGTCGTTCGCTAACTCACTTGTCCCATTACCGCGCCCAGTTTATTGGTCTGTTCACCCAAGTGCAAGCTATAAGGGCTACCATGCCATAGCCAATCTGTAGCGCCTCTATTGTCAGCTACAACGTCAAAAGCGTCCAGTGAGGCTTACTTGAGGAATCCTGACCTAAAGAAAGCCTAGAATAGATTCTTGAACGATACGTGATTTCGCGTCCATCACTTGTTGTCCTTCGTGCGTGTCGAGCATCACTTTGTTGTTCCTTAAATGGTTCTTCAAAATCCTCACCAGATATTCCGGTACTCGGAAGGTATGTTCAGGAGCACTAACCTGTCATTTTTGCGGAGGTGAAAGTGTTCCTCAGATTCAAAATCGCAAGCGGTCCAATAGGCTTTGAGTGCTTCAAGAGAGTTTACACTTTCCAACCCGCGTAGATAAACTACATGCTGGCACTTATGGTGTATCTTCCAAGTCAGTTGCTTCACTATTAAAGAGATGAAATCGCAGCAGCTCTGATTGCGCCAACATAGCTGCACAATCATGCCTTGTAAATTCACATCAAGCACAACAAACTCAAAAGCGACGAACAAATTACCAAACCCAAACGACAAACGGACGAATCAACACAAAAAGGCAGAGAGCTTTTACCAACCAGAGAAACTGCCGGCATTCGGGGGCAGCAAAAAGCCAATACGCACGTCGGGACGTCCCATAGGGCAAGAGGAAAAGTACGAACAACAAATGCCTGAGAAACACACGGTGGGAGAAACTACCGATGATATTCAAAACATGATGCGACGTGATGCTGCTACTGGCCCTGCTACAGATGCCATCAGAGCTCTAGATCCTGCCGCAAACAGAACAAGCCCGCCTAAAAATGAAGCGCAGGACAATCTCATCGTACTGGATCGTCATGAAGAAGAACGCCTGATGTGTAAGGCAGGAAACACAGTTCAAAGATCAAAAGATCAAAGCTTCCTGCAATGTCCAGAAAAACATAAGCAAGGACATTAGGGACGATATATAAGAGCCGGAAGAGGTCTTAGACCGAATCGGGCACTACAGACGCAAATGGCATAAAGCAGAAGAAGAGCAAAAGGCCAAGATCTCGGCCGAAACGCAAGTGATTCCCGCGCATAGCGCTATCAAAAGAGTTGCCAGCAACCCAATCCATGCAGACCAAGACAAAAGGACGAAAGACGAAGCAGCGAACAGACAGGCTACGTCGAATGATGGATTCCAGGTCATGGCAACCAAGACCACCAAAAAAGCGTTCAGAAGGCTTCTCCTCCAAAAAGTTACCGATGAATAGCTTCTTCCTGGGGAAAAAGGCTAAGAAACCCCAAACAAGAAACAAGAACTACGAAGTAAGCCACGCCGCAAAGCCCTAAGTCTTGCACTGCTGGTTAAACCGACAGATGAGAGAACTTACCAGACGTTTTGCGGGAAATCAAGGGAGCTGTGAAACCCGATGACATTCAAACGGCCATTAGAACAGTCCAGCGAGACAGCATATAACGACTCATTCCGTGACGCTGTTAAAAAGGCTCTTCGGGAAAAGGTAACGGTAGCCTCAATGAGGACACCGGAGAAATAGCTAATCATGGGGATCAAACTCCAACAAACAGGCCACTCCTGATGAGTGTCGTACAATCTACGCTCCTATATGGAGCAGAGCTATGGACTGAAGCTCTCAGCAAGGAACTGCACCGAAAACGGCTGGCACAGGTGCAGAGACGAGGAGCACTGCGGATTGCATCAGCATACCGTACAGTCTCTGAGTTAGAGACTCTCCCTGCTAGAGTGCTTAAAAGAGTCTACCTCCGAAGGCACGAGGGTAATAAAGAAAAAGCAGCTCGCGATGAAAGACGACGCACTCTGGACGAATGGCAACAATCAATGGAACGTGAGCTAAAAGGAATGCTCGAATGCTGAGCTTCATGCTGGAAATTTTAAGATTCCCTTCGTTTTTCGGCGATGTTTGCTGACAAGCAGTTCTGTCGTGGTCGCAGCTGAAGCATAGATGTAATTTTGTAATGTTTAATTTTAATTTCAGTTAATTTTGATGAAGCTCTTGGTAGAGATCATTATGACTTCAGCTGCAATGCGTTTAGCCTTCTCGACATATCTTCACCCCTCGATGACATGCAGTCAAACTTCTCGACATCCATATTTCCACAAAATTCCACACAACGAATCGCAAGTGCATCGTTGTAAGGCAGGAAGTAGAGCCGCAGAGCTCTAGTGCTATAAACTGATAACCACTTTTCGTGTTGTTCTCCAAAACCCTCCAGTTTTTTGCCGCGGTACAAAGGACTTCAAAGTGAGCATCATATCAGTTATCGATTTAAGCCCGGTTGTAAAGAAAACGGCTTTAGTGAGAAAAATGTTTTAATTTTTGAAAATATCGCGAATTGCAGAACATTGCTCTTCTTGGTAAAAATTTTTCATGATTGTGTTCATGAGTATTCCAAAATTTAGGTTACATTATTTAATAACCTGTATTTAAGCCTGGTTCTGGAGAAGGTTTATGTTCTGGTTAGTTTTCTTAAAAGTTCAAAATAAATATAATGTAGTTGAAATAATATTTGTATGATGATGACCATAACGATCCCACTATTTTGAACACATGTGTATAATAAGTAAGTCGTTAGTACAATGAAAAATAAGTACATAGCGAGGTACTACTAACCAATACATTGTACCCTCAAGCATCACGCGAATTTAAAATACGCGCGTAAAGGCCGAAACACAATACTGCGAGACGACGATACGTGAGCGCGACGAGATTTTCGCTCGTTGTCACGCAACGCATTCAATTTACAATGCACGCGATGCGAGGAACAATAATGTTCATATGACAAATGTCAAATAGGTGACGTTTCAAATGAAATTGTTTTTGATTTTTTTAAAGTTTTGAATTTGGATTTTTCCTTCGTCTAGCAAATAAGAGCCCCTACAAGGATTCACGAAATTTTTATTCAAAATTCTTTCCGAATAACGCTAGTACATAAAAACTAATTAACGCGTTTGAATTTCAAATTTTATTCAAGCGCCATATTGCATGTGACAAACGTCACACACCTCGTTGCGAGAAATTTTCTTTTTTCCGAATATTTGCTGCCTCACATCGACGCATCGCAATCATTGTGCGATGTAGTATACAAATGCATGTTACGAAAAGTGCTTGACATTTGCTGCGAAACTCTCGTCGCGCTCACGTATCGCAGTCTCACACTATTGTATTTCGGCCTTCAATCTCGTGCACTATGCCAGACTCTCGCGTGAGTCGGGATCCCAGAGGCTCGTCGTTGTGTCCAGTGTACCCGCGAACTACAGCCCGAGTGCACGTATTGAGGAAAAATTGATCGGAAAACTTTTTGCACGGAATTATTCATTGATAAAATGGGGAAAACTCGGCGTTATGGGATATGGAATCATATGATTATGCCTACAGGACTTTAAGACGAAGAGCTTGGGAAGAGTAGAAATTAATATTTTCTGATCAAGATGATTCCGAAGAAAAAAAGAAAGAGATTACGCTTGTTGGAACTGTAGAAGTACTTACGCCCTCTAGAGTTGTTTTGAACAATGTATTTTCATATCTATAGCCATCTTTTAATCGGACGTAATTGTGAAGAAAAAAAAATATTATGTCACAGGCAAATTCAATATTTATATTAAGTGGCTTGTCAAACTTTCGCCATTTGTTTACCAGGAATCCAAAACAACACTCAATATAACGTCTTGCTCTGGAGAGGCGGTAATTAAAGATTTGTTTTTCTTTCGTTAAATTTTTTTTCCGCGATATGGTCGCATAATGTTTTCGGATAAGCTAAATGTTTCATCCCCAACTATTACATGAGTTAAACATTGGTTGGTTGCACGAAGTTCCGATCTTGCTTTTGGTTCCGGAATATTTCAAGACTTTTCCAGAAGTTTTTGGAGAATATAGAGTTCTTAAAAGTCGTTGAGTCAGCTCTTCCCACATACAGCTGAATGTCCAGATTAACCAGCAAAATAACCAGTCTCTGTGCGTACTTTTAGCGATTGCCATATGTCTGGTAATTTATTAAAACTTATCTTATCTCTTAAGCGACTAGAAGAAGAAGAAGATTTCGGTCGAAAATCGATTTTGTAATAAAAAGTTCACAAAATTAAAAGGAAGCATTCTATCTTTTTGATCAGTTTGAGCATTTTGTGGCCATTAAATTTATTTATGTGCTTTTCAAGTGTTTTTATGTGTCGAAATTGAACACTGTTTATTAGGAAGAACAAAAAGATTTGTCACTGAAAGGAAAAGTTGAGTGTTCTATTTATGGGATTTGAATTACTTAGAGGAAACAAGGGAAGCAAAATTTCAACAAAAGATAAAAATGTTCCATCAAATGATGATTTTACCTTAATTATATACCTATTACTACTATTGATACTAATATTGTTAATTAATAATACCTACTATTTACCTTAAAAACATTTTGCACAATCAAAACATTATCTTATGGTTAAACCAAATCCAAAATTGATTCTAGGATTGATTTTAGTTAAATTTGTAATAAATGCCTAAACATGCAGTATTTCTGGAAGTGCAAACTTAATAAAAATTTAAAATTTTAAATTAACACCCGTCTCACTCTGAACATGTTAACATATGATCGATTCTAGTTAAATTCGAGTTTATTCTGTCATTCATGGCCAATGAAATTTGCTACCTTTTTGCATTTGCAATACAATGGAATTCAGAACATTGCAGGAAATAAACAACGAGGCTGATGTCAAATGCATAGATGAATAACAATATTAGGACGAGGCTATCCTGCTTCCAAAAAGGTGATGAACAACATGTCACAAAAATAAATGAAATTGATTACAAGTACGAAACCAGCCACCGTTGGCATGTGTTAAATCATGAATAATGTAATGCTAAGCCAATTTCACTGAGCAGTTTTCCATGCATATCAAGGCGACATGTTCAAATTTGAATATTCCAACGCATAAAATGCGTGCGTGATGCTTAGAGCGAATGAAAAATGGTCACTTGGAAATCTAGTAAATCCACATTCGTATAACAGAATTGAAAATATATTTCCCTCTCGTATGAAATATGCAAACATAAAGGGAGAAGAAGAAAAGGCAGCTAGCATTATAAATCCTCTTTGATACAACAAACAATATGAAAATTTGCCGGAGAATTGTTTTTCAATATTTTATGAGACGTGACTGCTTGCAGTGAATTATTTATAATTTATTGGAGATTTCGGTTATCAATTCAAAATTTTGAAGGGTTTCGGGAAATAATATTCATTTATCGGGTGGGAAAATTGAATCGAATTTTCGTTCGTTTCTTTGAGGCACAGAAGAAGATTTTGCTTCAAATTGTAGATTTCAAATTAGATTTTAATAAATTTGACCCAAATTGACTCAAAGAGATTCAATTCATGGCAAGCAAATACCAAATAAACGCAATGTCTAAGACAATATTGATCGAAATTTCTATTTCAACATTTCAAAACAAAAAACACGCAACATTATCATTTATTTGAAATCGTTCATTTAATTTTTCCAAATTTAGTAGCTAAAAATCAATTCGTTTCTTGACTATTGCCTTATAAACGTTGTGTTCGCCACATTTTGATGAAAAAAATTTATTACTAATGTTAATATTATTAATATCATTTAAATTTTCAGTTTTGTGGTATGAAAAATACATAAAATGTTTAATTTTACAGGAAGGTCACCAAAAAGTAAAACTTAAACACCGGGATCTTCTATGTGCTCTGAAAGACGACACGTATCAAGATTCATACTTGTGAAGGGAAAGCAGAGTTACGCGCTGATAAATGCTACAATATCATTGAAAGAGTGGAAGCTAACTCCGTGCCCCCTCCCCACCGCACAAGGCTTCCACCTCACAGTGGTGGCGGGGGTCACTTGGCGAGGTTGACCATTACCCAGACACGTGACCAAGCCACTCAAAGTACCCACTCAAAACAAACAAAATGATGAATGAAGACAAACAAAAACACTAGGGGCGGGGTATGCACTCTGACGTGTGCGGGCGCCCCGAACTCATTCGGGCTTCTCCCTAGCAATCTGGCTAACCATATCATTTTTCAGTGGTGGACCACTTGGCCATTGAAGAATCTAAAGCTGCAACTGATCAGAACACCGAGACAGGCATGTTCGCTCGCAGGCCAAAACTGCTGAGGACTCCGCCTAAGCGTGCACCAAGGCTTACCCAGAACAGCGAGAAGAAAACAGGGAAGCAAACTTCCAGTGTTCGCTTCACGGTAGCGTCAAATGCGCTTCCCGAAACTACTCTGCTTGCCCAGGCTGCATCTGCTTTAGGCGACGAAGCAAATAATACAAGATGCGTAATAGAGGTGCTAGGGACCGGAGACATAGACACCAAGCACCGTTCACGAGGGATTGTTGAAAGTCAAATACTGAACCTTGTGGAAAGAGAAAGAAACGATGACTACTAGCTAAAAGATACTCCAATTCAAAATGTACCGAAAGCGTCACATAAGGACGAGCTAGCTCCGTAGATAACCGTCGTCCGAAGTGAGGAAGAGCGGCTCACAAGAAATATAAACGCAGTACTAAAAGTAATGAGCAATGCGACCAATGTCCAAAAAATATCAATGACATTTTAAACGGGATTGACGAACAAGAGGACCTTGTTGACAGAATCCAGCACTACCACCGCGGATGGCTAGGAGCATAGAGCGAGTCGAAAGAGCTTGAGAAATGGTCCAAGAGCAATACCAACTCCCACCCCCACCGGAAGTATTACTCTTTGTGTGAAGGGCAACAGACAATAGTCAATGGGAGGAGAGAGATGCTGATTGACTGAACAGAAGGCTGCGAAGAAAATAAAAAAAAAATCCGTCCGTCCAAAAATCACGACGGCACAAAACCCAGAGAGATGCCTAAAAAGACTAGGCGCAAACAGCTGAGGGATGCTTTGCTAATCAAGCCTGCATACTGGAGGACTTACGCCGATGTCCTCAAGGAAATCAGGAAAAATATGGACTCGGAAAAAACCTTATCTGCACATGAGTGGCATCACAGCCAATGGCATCTTGAGGAATAAGAGACATTGACTGTGTTACGGATGCCAAAGAAATAGAAGAGTTGATTCAACAAACTCTTCCTACGGCAGACAGCTTAATGGTTAGACTGACGTACAGCAATCCTAGATGGCAAAGGGTGGCAATAGTAGACAATGCAGAACAAGAGGCCCATAACAAGGGAAAAGCTAAGACATTATCCAAGTCTTACAGATCAACATACACCGTAGCTCAACCGCACAAGACTTACTCGCCCAGGTTGCGAGGGAGAAAAAGGAAGAGGCTGGCTGGTATAGTGACCGATCGGGCACCGCCGCCAAGTCCTCTACTCTCAGCTGGGAGCGGGGATTTTAGCTGGGATGGCTTTATGTTGATTGAGTGTACGGATATGACATATGCAAGCATCTATCTCATGGCAAATGAGCCAATTTCACTCTTCCAGAGCAAGTTCGAAGAACTGGAGGACGCTGCTTTGAGATCGGAAGGTCGAATTCTAGTAGGCAGTGACTTTAATGCCAAGGCATTAGAATGGGGAATGACTTCTCAAGATCCAAGAGGATCCAAGAAATGGCGGTTAGGAGAGAACCGGTCATCATAAACATTGAGAACACATCAACCTTTCGACGCCGAAACTGCGTGGGAACCATTCCGGAAGTGACATTTGCTTCGAAGTCCTCAGTGTGTATCATACACAAATGGAGGGTACTCGAGGACTACTCTTGGCGTGATCGGCAGCACATTGCTTTCGAAATTGGCAAGCGTGCTTCACGACGCGAAGCAACCCAACCTTCAACTGTAGATGTGAACATTTCTAAAATAGATGTTGACGCGTTTGTCGCAGAAAATGTCATAGACTTCGCCGCGATGCCCAACATTCAACGGATCGAAACAAATCACATTACCAAATGCTGGCATACAGTTTGGATTGAAAACTCCTCCGTATGTCTATTAACGAGAGCAATGTTCGCTGCTGGCATCAGCACGTTGAAGACACCAACAGGGACCCGTGGGCCCTGGGTTACAAGCTTGCCATGTGGAGGCCCTGTGTGTTTGATGCGAAAAAAAATGGACGAGGTTATTCGAGTGTTTTCCTCTATGCATCCCGTCCGTCCTAACGTTTCAGATGAAGATAGTCGGGCATAATGCCCACTTTTAAGTACCACTGAGCTGAACGGGCGGTGGAATTATTAAAAACTAAAAGGCCACGAGGGTAGACGGTATCCCAGCGGAAATGGTGCAGCTTACACATCAACTTCGCCCTGTCATGTGGCTTAGCACATTCAACTTGATGCGGTAAAGCGTCGAGTGAGTGCGTGGATGACAGGCTATCGGTTTAGCCTAGCTCTTGGAAAGACCGAGGCTGTCATACTGATCAAGAAGCGAATCCCTCGTACTATTCCCGTTCGCCTCGGATAAACAAACATCGAGTTAAAGGAATCGATAAAATACCTAGAATTAATCTTAATACGAGAGTGTCAGCTCTCAGTCGCCTTATCACGAACACGCGGGGTCCAACTTCGAGTAAGAGACGGCTACGCATGAGTGCAAGAGAGTCAGCGCTTTTGAACGGCTCCACGGTTTGGACTGACACTCTTCGCAAGAAGTCGTACTGAAGATGCCTCGTAGAGGTACAAAGGCGAGGAGCTCTGCGGTGCAAGCCGGCCAAGACTTTGTTCGGACTTCTCGGAGAAAAAAGGAAGGCTCTCTGTTAATAGCGTAACGGAAAAAAATGATGCAAGCCAAGACAATTGGAGCTGCGTGTCGCATTACGCACGGACAGTTCTTCTTAAAAAGAAGGGCATCATGGAGCGGTTTGATACGCAGACGGAAGGGGGATCCCTCTGACAGCAATCCTGTTCCTTCCCATCCATCTGTGCAGAAAGAGGGATTTACCTTAGCCACCTTCACCAAAAGCGCCGCTAGGCAATGATTAATGAGGCCTAGTCCGAAGTAATGTGACAAACAGTTCCAGGCTAGGTTCTCGGTGTGACAGGGGAGGTGTTTAGTCGGGAGTCCAGTTGCGACTGGGAGTCCGACACTTAGGGCGTAAAAAGTATCCATCTCCCAACCATAAAAAAAACTCCCTGCTCACTATACGCAACCCCTTCAATTCAGCTCATGGAGCTCTCATTGAAGCTAAATAAATAATTGACCTAATGAAAATGCTTAGAAATAGTAAAGCGCCAGGTCTCAACGCGTTAAAACTAGTTTGCCTCATATTCAACTCCTGAAGTTCTCACCCCGTCTAAATTTCTATATTTCTGCCGGTAATACGAAAGCAATGTAAAGATCCGAAAGATTCTAGAATCACTGGGCTAGAAAAGCCATTGAAAACTTGGAAACTGTTTGAGAAGCTAGCCTTAAAAAGTTTGATTGATTATGTGGAAAACAATAACATCCTGTCTTATTTTCAAATTTGATTCAGACATGCATACTCAGCGGAGCATCAGCCAGTTTGTGTTTCTCAAGACATTAGATCAGCGCTGAGCACTGAGAAGTCAGTTGTCACTTTTGCCGTCAATATTTAAAAAGAAAAAGATTCTATTATGATACTAAGTCTTACCCGACCATCACTTTCCTAGAGTTTATGCTTGAAAAAATATAAGGAACTTTTGCAAAAATTAACTGTAAATATTCATACTGTACTATTGCTTACTGTGCTACTATGTACACTATTGCTCATTTATAGATCCCCATAGATCTTTCAAATTATTCCCAACTATATTTTGTATCTCTCAGCAAATTAATTTGCTCATAACAAAATCGTTTTTCCGGTTGGCAAATAGGATTGTAAGCTTTGATGCATCTTGGAGAAAGAACTAACACAATTTACAATTATTAGTTGCTTTTATGTCACATGAAATTTATATTTAGTGAAAAACGGAAAATTTATTGCAATTTTTCTTCGAAAATAAGATCTCTTTTTTTGTAGCAAACCGGAGATGCTGAATACTATGTTTGAAAAACATCTCATCCTTTTTATCATATCATCATCATGCATGGTGCGACAAGCTGAAGCAGGACGTTAACCTCCAGAATTATCCTAATTCACCGCCTAGGTTTTCCGACCTCGTTTTGCAATGGATTATTCCCAACAAACAATCAGCTAACAGTTTTTCCGTGTACCTATCAATCAAATAAGCGATCATCCTGCTAGACCTTTGCTATGCGCACTACCCTTCAATATCTTTTTGGTCAGCCGGTTTTCTTCGACTTTTTCAACATAACGCTCAATGCAGTTTGTAAAGCTTTTTGCATGTAATTACAGATGCATCACAAAATAATTAATGCAACTAATTTTTGAAAAATAGTTACCGCTCTGAACCTTCTTTCGATGTGCCTTAGATTTTCTAGAGCTCTTTGCTTCCACATATGACCACCTTCGTTACGGGTTCGCTCGTCAGAATCCATGCAGCAACTTCAAGGCAGACGGACAGGCGTGACTAACGATTTCTTGATGCGAAATTTACTTTGTGTTAGCTAATATATGGACCTTTCAATGAGATTTGCGCAATGATGGGCTGTATTTCCAGGATTTTGCGGTATTCATGCGGCGTTAGGTCTAGTCCTTTAAGCCGCATTTGCTATTCAACTTGTCTTTAAGATATAAAAAGTTCAATAAATTCCGAGAAATGAATCTCCTATGGTTAGGTTTTGCTAAGCTTGAATATTTTCCTGTTTTGAGTCATGAGTTTAGTTTTCGCTTCATTAATTCGTAGACAACTTCTGTTTGTTTCAAATGCAAAACTCAAAAATGCTTCTTTGGTATCTGAGATGATCCGTACCATAATACAGCCATCACCAGTACAAGCTAACAATTGTGTGGACTTAACCGATAGGTTACCAGAGGTTCCAGCCATTGGCATTGTCATCACGTGCTCCAGTAATAGCTTAAAGAACATTGGGGCAAATCAATCCCCTTGTTTCTAGCCTGGTTCCATTTTGAAGCTGTACGTTAGTTCTCCGTTCACTTGACCTGGAACTTTAGTTGAACATTGTACTTTTAATAATGGAAACAAATTTGGGAACTTAGGACACTAAAGTACAGGATTATTTGACCTACTGTTCCGAAAATTCCAATAATTACAAATTGGACCCAAATTGGACCGGTTTGTTGGGCTTGTATTGCGTAAATTTACAATGTGCTTTTGATTGAAAAAGGACAAAAAAATTGTTCATGTAGAGTAAGATTAGCTCCTGGTTTAAAAGAGTTTCCATTTTTTTTCGATATATGTGAAGCAAACTTCAGATATTAAAGGGATCTCTTTGTAAGCGTTGGCTTCGTTCATTTTGTCGGCGAAGCCATTTCGTCTCACTGTTGTCGACAAAATGACGACACTCATTTCATGTTCCACAAATATGACACATCCATATTTTTAACCTCATATGCGCCAACGTCCAATAAATGCCTCCATTTCATTTTCATCCCCTCTGATTCCATATATTTTGTTACATGTTCAGTCATGACCAAAGAAGATGGAATCATCATCAATGATCAAAGAAGATGTTGACTTAAACCTTTCCTTTATAATATTACGTTTAGCGAATCTTGTCGATCTTGATGTTTACTAGAAAATATTATCAATCGGTGCTTTTCCGCGATAAGACCCTTCTTCTATTTTTTGCAATAGTTTCGTCCGCAGCAGTTTTAATTTCATCCTCATTTTCACTTTCGGAACGTACGACAAATTTTTTTTCTTTTTTACCCTCCGTATGTTCAAAATATGCTATTCGTCCGTGTCGCTGTCAAGTAAGTCACAAATATTTTCTGCTGTACCATTTTCAAAATCGGAAACTTCTTGATCATCTTCCGAACAACACTCGTCGATATTATTTATTTTGTCTTATAAATTGATATTTCTCAAATGTCTTGACATTATTGGGGAAGGATTTAGAAATGAGAAGTAAAATTAGAAGTAAAAATTAAAATATAAAAATATAAATCAAATGGGGAAGTAAATTGAGAGCAGAAATATTAAAAAATTAACGTAAATCATACCATAAAATGTTGTTGGCTCTGTTGACTTCCCCGGAACTATCAATACCGCGTTATAATTCCTTTTATTCGCTCTGAAGTTATGATGTTTTCTGTTCGCATCGGAAGAACGCTATGCATTTTTCCAATCGCGCGTTTAGCTTACAAACTGGATGAGATCCAAATGTGAGAAATAACGACTATGGACTGATCGTTTCAAAAATCCATTTCTGAGAGAATAGTTGTAAATAAAAAGAATCGTTTTGACGGTCAAATGACCGTTTGAAGTAGACTAAACATGGTATGATTTTTTTCGGAAATAATCAATGAGGAAAGCTTTACAAGAGTTCCTAAGCGAAATTTCAATAACGGTGATCTGGCCGCGCAACTGATGTAGATTTTTTTTAGATAAAAAAAAGAAAACAACTTTTTAAAAAGCTTTAACTACAAGTCTTTATTCGTTTAAGTTCCGATCTTAACTGACTTTTACAATCAATTCTTTATTATCATTACATCTTATCGTTATTGCTGACCAATGCTTATCAGCAACTTTGCAATTATCAGAGCTATGCACTTTTAATGTTACGAAATGTTGCAATTGATTTTATAATCAATCAGTAAGTATGCAATCAATCAGTAAAATGCAATTTTAATATTGCTGAATTTTGCAATCGCAAAAATGCTGAAATACTTAATTAAATGTAATAATAAACTAGGTTCACCAGTTGACTGTGAGATCATTGGAACTTGGGGTCAAATCTATGATAAAGGTATTATTTGGTGATGACGGTGTCGATGCAGCAATCATCACATCATTTGGTGGAGGTAGATGCATCGATAACGTCTTCCGCATGGTACTGATAATATTAATGTGAGAAATATCACAAAGTCTTTCCTACCATTCACGTCTTGCTCATGTCCAAAAAATCACGATCAAAGTCATCTTTTTTGGTAAATGTGAATTCGCTGGATTAATTACACTGGTCAACAAGGTTTTTGCACAGTGATAATGAGTTGTAATATCAACAAGTACGTGGTGACCTTTCATCAACCATAGACGTTTCACGGCTGGCATTGTTCGATTTTGTGAGTTATGCTTCATGATGTGCTTGTTGTAACATGTAGGGAGTGTTAACGCCGCGCATACCCACGAACGTGTTTTGTTTTGTTCAATGGCTGATATCTAACGAGTATGATATACAGAAAAAAACTTGTGAACAGTATTAAATCTGAATCTACTGGACGTGTAGAGTGTTAAATCTGTAGCTAACAAATAGTTTTGTATTAAGTATTGGTTTTTATTTACATCGATTTATATCTAAGTATTTTATCATTATAATGCCTCGCAGTTATATAAGTAATCCAAATAATTTTTGTTACGTGTATGGTAATTTTACTACAAAAGAGAAAAGTGAAAAATTAACTCCGCGAATTTGTCGGCCATACGAACTATACTTTGGCCAAACCGTGGGTTCCGCACGTGGTATGTTCGAGTTGTGATAAAAATTTGAGGGATTGACTGTCTGGCCGTCGATCAAGTTTATCTTTTGCGACACCAATGCTATGGAAAGAACAGAAAAATCATCTTGAAGATTGTTTTTTTTGTGTGAATAAAACTGCAGGGCTCAACACTCGTAAAAAAAGGAAATATCATTATATTAAATCCAGGTCAGCTCAAAGACCTCAACCCCACGACGAACACCATCCAATTCCTACAGCGCTTTTGGACGAACAAACTGAAAATGATACGGAAAACCATGACCCCACAGATCCGGATTTCGTTCTTCTTAACTCATCTGAACCTCATTTAATCACTCAGCCTGAATTAAACGACTTAGTTAGAGACATACATCTATCGAAAGCACAAGCAGAACTTCTTGGCTCACGTCTCAAGCAATGGAATCTCTTAGCAAAAGGCACAAAAGTCACCGTTTTTCGAAACCGCCACAGTGAAGTTTTTCTGTATTGATGGCGATTTGGTTTATTGTAATAACATCGATGCCCTATTTGAAGCGTTTGGTATTAACCACGACCCACAATCTTGGAGGTTATTCATAGATTCATCGAAAAGTAGTCTAAAAGCAGTACTATTACACAACGGTAATAAATACCCTTCTATTCCTGTGAGTCATGCAGTTTTTTTTAAAGAAACCTACGAAAATCTGAGGCTTGTACTTGAGAAGATAAAGTATGAAAAATATTCTTGGAAGATCTGCGCAGATTTTAAAGTTATTGCTATACTTTTGGGTATGCAACAAGGTTACACTAAATACAGTTGTTTTTTGTGTCTTTGGAATAGTCGCGATAAAGAAAATCATTACGTCAGAAAAGTTTGGCCAGCCAGGAAAAGTTTCACTCCAGGATCAGAAAATATACTCCATCCACCATTAGTTCAACAACAGAGCATTATTGTGCCACCTTTGCATCTAAAATTAGGAATAATGAAAAACTTTGTTAAATCTCTTAACCGCGAAAGTGATGCTTTTCAATATCTTCAAAATAAGTTTCCAAAAATGACAGAGGGAAAATTAAAAGAAGGGATTTTTACAGGGCCTCAAATATGAAAGTTGATAAACGACAATACTTCTAACAATAAATTGAATAAAGAAGAGAGCAAGGCTTGGAAATCCATGGTACATGTTTTTACTAATTTTCTCGGAAATGTGAGAGCTGAAAACTATAGAACACTTGTAAAAGATATGATTGAAGCCTTGCGCTTTATTGACTGTAAAATGTCCCTCAAAATACATATTCTGGACTCACATTTAAATTTTTTTCCTCAATGTATGGGCACGGCAATGTAAGAGCACGGTGAGCGTTTCCACCAGGATATAGCAGGCATCGAACAGCGTTATCAGGGAAAGTGGAGCCCAATAGTCTATGCTAGCAGACTATTGTTGGACGTTAAGAAGAGAAGCTGTAGATCTCGATTATAGAAGAAAAAGTAGTTCAACTTTACACTTTTAAGATTAATAAATGTATTAATATAAGTAAACTTTTCACTGAGCTGTAAGTCTTTTTATTGATATCCACAAAAAACCCGAGCTAACTAAGGCATAAAATTAATACTACTGTGAACGTTTTTTAATGTTCTCTTAAAATCAGTTGAATTCTTTTCATGGGTTTGCAAAAGTTGTTTTTTTGTTGACCAGTGTTATTAATCGAAACTGTTCACCTTTTGCGATCGGCAGATTTTTCAGTGGGTCTACAAATAAGTCATTGCCCCCTAAGCAATTTAAGGTGGATATATCCGCATTTAAAAGCACACACTTTGTTGATGCTGATTTCAAATGTTAGATATGGCTTAAACTACATAAAAATGAAAAGATTCAACCTTTGTAATTTGACAACATGTGATATTTTTCAAAACAATACATTGGCTTCCGAATGTGCCACAATATGTGCGTGTTTCTCGCTTTTTGCCGCAGATTTAATCTGCTGTCTACAAAAGATGTGGACCGCTGCGTTCCAGATGGTTTTCCCTGCCGGAATGTCCCTACCAACTCGTTTACTAAACTCTTGACGAAATTCAAATGGCTTAGCGGTTCTTCGTTATTAGATTCTTGTATCGTCTTGTTAATTATATATGAGTTGATCACGCATCTCTATACCAAAAAAAAAAATTTCGCCATAATTTAAATTACTTTCGCGAAACAGTACGATGCTACATATTGGTCAGCGTGATCCACGGCTTTCATTTTCTTCGTTTAATCCACGGCTACAACTGGCTCCAAGACATTTATTGAGTTACCACCGCGTCTTCTTGTTCTAGTGTGTAAGAGACTTGCCGCATTGCTGGTGCTCAGGAAAGTCACTATCACTTTGCTCTTCCACGTGAGGACTAGCATATTATTCTTTTCATATGCCACTGTAGATTTTGTTAAAAATCTAGGCTTTCTAATTTGAGGTGGAAAGTTTTTCCGCTTTCGCATTTTTATTCCTATCAAATGGATTTTCAGCTGAAAAGTTCATCTGCAAGATAGATGCTTCTGAATATTCAGTCTGTATACAGGTGGTATCCCTCTGCGTTTGAAACGTTGTTGAGAAGTTTTTTAATAATGTCAATGGCATTCTGGAACTAACTGGAAATTTTGGGTTCTCTAAGCTTCGATCGTCAAACTTTCGTAATACTGCAAAATCGAATATGCAAATATGTATATCAATTCGTACGTATAGCATCCAACAAATTTACAGAATCTATCTCTCATGAATGTTTACGAATAAAAAAGGATTTTGCTGTTCCTCCTAATTGACCGATACTCCACTATATTTGCAACTGGTATTGTTAACTCTCATGTTAAGAATAACGCCGATGAAAGCCATGAATTCTTCACGAGTAACACCCACCGCCGCATGTCAAAATGAATTTATATTTAACTGCTTTTCACTGATTTTCAGTCTTGCATATTCGTTGGTCTCTTATTATTTGATCCCTCAATATTTCCGTGAAAAACAATTTGAAAAAGTCCAGTTATTTTATTATATCGCGAGTTATATTTGTTCCCACTCTTCGGGGGGAAGCTTTGAATGCAAAACTTAAAGGCAGTTCGTCGTTTTCCGTAGCCTCTCTCCCTTCTTCACTGTTATTTGAGTTTCCTGTTTCTTTCAAATCTCCTTCTTCATTTTCTTGATCTTTTCCACTTCCACTAACAATCCTGCTACATTCCGTCTCTTAAGAGGAACTGTGCAATCACTGGCAAATTTAATCGAATACTGTTCGACATCCACCCCATCATCATTACCCTCAGTATATTGACGATCATTCCCAAACCGCTTCATTTTTAAGAAGGGTGATTTTCATACAGTTAACACTTTGTAAAGAACGAGCCTTGATTACAAGTGCACTTGGTTCTTCGAGGAATACACTGGGTTGACGATATATTGTGTTCGAAGGTTTTTAGAATTCTGTAGAATTTTGGGACGCGGAAACGTTTGTTCAAATCAGAGTAAAAAAGTAGGCGCTGTGCCTGTTTTCTTTAACCCCTCATTGGTTACCCCTGGAAAATTGGTCAGGAGGAGAACGGCTCTTTTGAAGAACGTTCAGGAACCCGGCAAGTCGGTACCATCAGATACGAAACGGACCGATTCCACGAATTTACTTGTTCCCTGATGAAGTAGAGAGCTTGTATTACTAGACGATGTATGTAACATTCTATGGTCTTTTGCTTTTTTTTGGTTTTATCTCGCCTTCCGCTGTACGGCAAGATTTGTTTCTGAAAGGTAGCGCACCGATGTCCTTTTTGGACTTCAGGTAATAAACGCTCGGCTACCATGGCTGAGCGGCAGTGATTTTCGTATAGAATTAGTTTCAAACTGTTAATATCGCCAATGAGTCTACCTTGAAATCCTGAACGATTAGAATGTTTATTTCTTACAAAACTTTGAAATTCAATTTATAATTTTTTTATAATTTCATTTATCTATAAATTGATTACTATTTACTTCATATTTTTCTATTTACTTCAAAATGGCGACCGTTTGACAGACAAATCGGTTTCTGAAGTTCGAAAATCAGCTGGAATTCGGAAAATTTATTTTCGATGAAAATTATCCCAGTTTATGCAGTAGCCAGACAGGTCACCAACAAAATATCCAAAATTCATAAGAATCGGCCTAATTTGTTTTCCATCGTGTCCGCAAACTCAAAAAATAGTTCACACTTTTTATCTAGCTTCAAAACCTTTCGCATCGCTTTTTCTTTGGTTTTAGTTAGAACTAATTTTTAGGAAATTTGTAACCTAAAAGCTCATTTAATATCTCTACAAATCAAATGCAACTGTCTCTAGTAAATATTACCGCGATGAAGAATGTAAGACCATTCGAAACCTCAAAGAACGCAAAGCATTGCTTTTTCTGATGAAGTCTCAAAACTAAGGAAATGCAAATTTCGTCTGTGAGGCTTAGTTCCTCCTAAGTTCCTCCTTAAAATCCTTCTTAAATGCTTTTCCGAAATTTGGTTACCTATAGGAAAAACTTCAACATGATGATAATATAACAAAAACGATCATAAAATGAATATCGTAAAGAACAACGATCATAAATGGAAATTCATCGGCAACACTCATAAAAGGATTGCGCGACAGTGGACGTAAAAAGGGGTTTTCCTAAATGCAATCATCGCTTAGTTTTCTAAGAAATTAAATTAGCATTTATTACAGTGCTAATGTAACTGCTGGAAGTAATTTTCTATCTCAAACTATTAAATCACCCGAAAGAAACATAAATCGAAATCATACAGAAGTCCTTTCGAAATTATCGGACGTGCAATAAGTTTAATGTAATTACATCATATCTAGGTCAATAAAATATTAAATATTCTGATGACTAAATGGATTCCTCCATTTTGTCATGATTTTCCCTAATGATGTTTCTAGCACTTACTTATCTACTTTTTTTGGATAGCTAGATTCTTCCCCCAGAATTTCCACTTCAATAATATTATCCGTCAATTAAGTAGAAATTAGCCTTTTTAAAACAAATTAGAATCAAGTATTTGCAGACGTAGTAGTAGGAATAGTATCTGTTGAACTATACGCCAAATTCTATCTTACCTTTCTTTCGAATCATTTTCATATTTGAAAAATTTTCTTATTGTTGATCTCTATTTTAACGAAAGCGGCATTCCTGTGGGCTCTTTCACAACTTTCTGGAATGTGTTGTCAAATTTTTAATGAAATTTTAGAATGACCAATTTATTGTCGAGTTTGCGTACCACAAGAGTTTTCTATTCTATTGTCAATCCTTCTACTTCATTAACATTTTTCAGGAAGATGTTATTAATGTCTATGAGTTACTAATAAGCAATGGAAATTAATTTCGTCGAGTTTTTCGTATTTTCCTGATAAATACTTATTACGTAAGCATCTTTTCCGAAATCCAAGCAATTTGCCTTTGGTTGACACGATAAAAACTGCCTGATTGATTCCCGCGGTCAACCAATGTCCTTTCAGCAGATTGCAGCACCTATACGGTCATGGTTACATACGAAATAGCGAATGTACGTTGCATATATAATAGCATGTACGAATTAAGTCTCTGGCAATCAGATTTATAGAACAAAGCACTTTCTTGCCCTTTTTCAAACCATTTTCTGACTATCCAGACCACAATCTGTGTCGAAAATTCGTCCATTCTCCGTTAATCTTTCTCAATTCAATCTTTCTAAATAACTATGTTCGTCTCTTTAAAGGTTCCTTATTTATATTTCATATTCGCAACAAAATTTTCCGCGCCATTTTACATCTATATGAAGGGTGTTTTATAGAGGCTTAAAATTTTAAATTGGTAACACTTTTAATGATAAGCAGCTGGTAAACAGCTGTCATGCATTTCATGCGTTAGTTTGGTTTAAGTTTTTATCGTAAATAAGTCGACGCCTAAGCAACCTCTGCAAACTGTGCAGATTTATTTAAAAAAAACGAATGGTTTTGTCCGGAAAACTCTCCGCGCACACAATCAATTTAAGACCGATATAACTGTCAATTAGAACAATTAATTCCATTAACAGGGGATCGTTTGTTTCCAGAAGTCGTACAGTGCGTCATGAAGAAACTATAGCAGCTGCAAAATGCTGTTCAGTTAAACAATTAAACCTATGCCCGTCGTACATGATTTAAGCAAAACAACCATCAGACATGGATTCAGTGTATGGGCCCAAAAACAAATTGATGCAGATTCCGAGTTTCATAAGAAAATATTATTTAGTAATGAGGTAATTCATAAAGTTTTAAAATTAGTAATTATTATATAATTATTAATATTACATAAAAAATTAGTAAAATTAGTAATTCATAATGTTATGTGGGCCAAGGAAATCATTGGTCCATATGTTTTCAAAAATGCTGCTGGGAATAACATTATAGTCAATGGTGACCGCTATAAGGCCATGATCAATAGCTGTCTCGTTCTGGAATCGACTCGCTGTAATGGAAGGGACGTCTGGTTTCAATAGGATGGCACTACATGTCATACAGCTCGTGCAATCATTGACATGTTGAAAGAAGCATTTGATGAGTATAATTTTCCGTTCTGGATCTGTGGTCTGGCCTGCAAGATCTTGTAATTTAACACCGCTGGCCTACTTCTTGTGGCGTAGATGATGCGTGAAATCACTTATCTTCGCCAAAAAGCCCGAGGCGCATGAGTATTTGGAAAATAACATTCGCAGAGTTATTTGTGAGATACAGCTCCATATTATTGGTTAAATAAGTCGAAAATTGGACTCCTCGTTTGGACTTCCTCCACGCCAGTTATTAAGTTAAATTTTCGATATTTTTGCAAATTTCTTAAATTTTTGCATATTTCTGAATTCGAAAACATTTTCGTAGAATTTTCGTTTCAAAGATTTGAATTTCTTGATCAGGTTGGGAATATGTAGGAGACGAACGGTCTGAAAATTTTTTTTTTTCATTTTCGGACCTCCATCTTCTGAGAAGAATTTCCTCCCACCATCTTCTGAGAAGACAGAGAGAGGATATTCTTTAGGGAGGGAATTACGGTCGAGTTACTTTTGTCTGGCTTAACGATATCTTGAAGGAAAAAATTAAATAGGGAGGGACCGAGGATAGAACCTTTGGATGGGATTTGAAGTGAAACCCATTACTTTAATTTGAAAAGTTGCCAAGAACTGGATACTTTGTAAAAGTGGCTTTATTTGAGGTTGAGAACATAATACCGTCAGATTTTTCAAATCATTCAGTTGTGGGCTGAATTTTCCGGATTGATCTTATTATTCAGAACTACATACGGTGACACGCGGCTCGGACATAAGTGCCTGAAGTATACCGCTCCCAAAGCGTCTGTTCGTCTGTTAGAGCATTTATAATTTCTTTGCCTCACAATACGGAAAGATCCCATACTATGGAAATATCCCAGGGTTGTGTTTAGAACTCTTACGTCCCGTGATTTCTTCCATGGCTTTAAATATATTTGATAAAAGTTTCGGTCATCGTAACGTGTGCTTATAATATTAACTTACATTCAAATCGGTTTTGTGGATTTCATAGGACATTAAGGTGATCTATGTTTTATGTTCCAAATACATTTCGTATGTCATTAACGATTACTTGACGCATATGTTTTCAGATTTTAATCAAATGAGTAGTTTCTTGAATCAGCCACCGACAAAGTGAGCTTCGCGATCTTCGACGGCGGAATGTGGGTCTAAAAACTCAAATATTGCAAATGTTATGGCTGATAAGTGGAAAATTTGAAAAGGAATCCTAAGATCATTTCGAAGTGTAACCAATCTATTGAGTTGTATGGAATATGGGTTCTGAGTGATGTATCAAGTATAGACCGTGTCGGTATCACAGGATTTATTCGATCGGAGAGTAAGTCTGATGAAATTAGAAAATATTCTAAGATTGGGTGACCTTTCGGAAATGTTGGGATATCTGCATTTACAACAGTTGGTGTGAAGAATGAATCCATGTGGAGCCATTCAAATGAGGCTTTCACGATCATGTTATAAGTGGAATTACGTCAATACTCGTGTCTGGCATTCAGGCCCCCTCCAATGAGAAAGGCGTCATGTGATGCAGCTGTTACAAGCGTCGGAATAAGTGTAGTAGAGATCAGGGCACCTAGGTTACACGCCAAACGTACGGAGCTTATGAAGTTTTTTTTGCTGGAGTTCCATTTGGTCGCTTAGTACAGTGTGGCGCAAAAGTATTCTACCAGCGGTATGGTTGGAAGGAGATTTGATAAACGTCTAATTGATCCCTCCAAGTGATGGAGGTCCCACTGCCAGTATCGTTACGTAGCAAATTTTGACTTTCCACATCCACTTCGTTGTGAGGCTTCAGGAGAGTCTTATTCATAATAGGGGTGTAGGGCTAGCAGGATGTCAGGCTGAAAGAATTTGAGAAAATCAAATACAAATACTATCTTGTGACGGGATATCAAGGAATTAGAATAAAGGTAAAGGCTAATCAGCCTACTTCCCACCATAGATTTACTATGCCTACTTACCATTCCCGAAAATAAAAATTGAAATTCGGGGAAGCCATTGCTTTTTCTTGATCAGGTATGAAATGAAAAGATGGACGAAAGGAACGGATTTTCGAAAAGAGCCACTAAGAAGTATCCGGTGCCAGTTGTTTGTTTTCGGCGTAGGTACTCTATGTGGTTAAGTATCGGTGGAGTTACTCGTACTCTAGAGATTAATTTCTGGCTGTTTCCGAATAAGAAGTAATAGAATTGGTAGAGAGGATATGATCTGCTATATATCAAAGTGGGGCACTGTGCTGAATAATGGAATGTGTGGTGTAAGAGAAATAAAAGGAATAAGAACAGCCCTTTTTATTTTTTCCTCCCTAACTCTTTCCTAAAGCCACTTCCTTTCCGGACACCCGTAAAATTTTGCGGGATGCCCATGCGTTTTGCATATTCTGCAATATGGCGCCAATTCAGGTTTCTCCTTTGTTTTTCGGGTACATTCCTGCGTTACATGCTTTTTATGCACGCTACACAACGAAGGTTGTAGCCGCAGTGCGTAAACATGTGTATGATTCGTTGGCACTGGTAACACTGTACAAAAATACTCCTCTGTTGGCGTTCCCACGTAACCCATTGATGCAATACGAACCTAATTTTATCAAGCCGTTTGTGTCTCCTTTCGAGGAAGTAGTAATTCGAAATAAGTCGAGGTCTAATTTTATCGCTCTCGACCACGATGTTTTAGCGGAGACAAAGCTCTAAGAGGTGGCTACTAATTTCCTCATGGACAAAATCTCAGCTAAAAGTCTGAGCCTTTACCTCTTAATATTATCAAGCAATTTTCTTTTTTTTTGGGGTCATGGAATAGCCTGAGATAGTTTTGATTAGATTAAGCACATGCTCGAGTGCTTGGAGGTTGTCAACTGTGAATTCTAATCGGACGTTGAACAGTTTTGTAATTCGGAATGCTAACCGATTACAGCCTGCAGAAATATATCGGTATAAAATATCGTTAAACCTAAACTAATATAAATTTATTTACCTTACTGCATTTTCCATCTGCATCTCGTTAGAAACGATTTCTTTGAGGGCCTCATTTGTTCTCCGGTTGATCCGTCATTAATCCAGTCAGCCAACACAATGTTGTCCACTTTCCTGTTACTGTGTTTGTATCCTGAGAAACTGTGTGAGTGTTCTGGATTCAACTGTCATGTAAAATTTCCCTGGCCGAAATAGTTCCAGATGTTGTACCAAAACCGGTTCATAATCTAATTTAATCAATCTACGATGGCTGGATAGAACTAAAACAGAGAAGTCTCCATCTCCTTCATGCAGCAACTTCACGGCAATAGGGTGATAACTTTAGAATGGACGTTCTGCAATTTTAGGCCCATAAAATTTGAATATGGGCTAGGCAATAGCGTAAACACAAACTAGAGGCACAAGTACTCCGGGAAAGCATTATGTAGAAAGAGACATGAATACTACTAGAAAGCTTCGGTCAAATCACGTTAGATTGGGACCTTGTTCTAAGAATTACCCCTGGTTAGAGTTGGTCATGGTTGGGTGAAATTCCATAAAACCTTCCTCCTACTGCTGCGCATTTAAGTCGCACTGAATTTTGTAAGAATGAACAAATTGCTTGTCTTGAAAATTGGAAGACTTTGGTTCACGGTTTTTTTAATTCATGAATGACTTTGGGTTTCCTTAGGTAGAAGCCAGGCGTATGTAGGAGATGTTTAATTATTCAAAGCTTTTGAACTTAAAATTGGAGATATGTTTGAAATAGGAGCATTTCTACATGGAAGTTTGAGTGCCTTTGCCAGTCATGCTAGATGCTCCATTTTTTTCAGAACCAGAGAGAACTATCAACGAGGCGTATTTAAGGTTTTGCTCCCATCTTCTGTCAAAGCGAAACCTATCATGGTATATTTGTTAGTCCCTATCTACTCAAACAAAACCAATGAACAAGTATTGAAAATTTTTAATTCTCGATTGAAATGTTTTTTTCTGTGAACATTGTCAAATTTATTAGTTTTTTGTTTAAATTTTTGGTTTCTTTTTTTGCATTTCGTCACTGTTCTATTATTGCCAAAATATGGCGTTAAAAATTTTCGTAAATTTTCTTAAATATTATAATAACATGCTTTACCTGTATCCTGGCTGAGAAATTTGTCGACCAACATAAAATTACTTTTCCGTACGTATTGCTTCAAACTATTTATCAATTAAGATAATGTCCCCATCTAATCGCACGAAGTTGCTATAGTGAATTCATTTTGCAATAAAAATTAATTAAGACGTTTTGATTTGCACCGATGTTTTCTTCTCGATCGTCTTACGGTCACTTGCAAAGTTCAGAATCTAATTAGGTCAATGTGTGCTTAAAGGTTAAATTAATTTAACTTTAATCGATTCCTTGCGAATCGCAATTTCGATTTCGTATCTAATGAAATCCGTTCTATTACAGGATAAGGTGATTTTCGATTGGTTAGATGATGCTAGCTTCAACAAATGTAGCTTTCTTAGAACGTATTTGCACAAATCCAGGAGAACGTAAATCGATTTTAAGATTCCAATGCACTCAGGTTGATTGGGTTGTATTTGCAAGATATTTGCTTGGAGCGTGTGTGTAGATGTGCAAAGAGATACTTATGTTTATTTGCACAAGCTAGTGAAATGCAAGAAACTCACATTTCGATAATAATATAATTAATGTACGATAACAATAATCTTAGTGAGATCGATCGTAAATAAAAGAGGGGAAAATGCTTGCAACAAATTATGTTTACTGCATTTAAATTAAAGGCGAAGGTATGAAACATTGACTTAATCGCGATAGAAAGACAACGAAGAACTATTCAGATTTTATTGTTATTATTGTTCATTTCTTCGATAGCAATGGTTTATAGGGTATAATGTTTTATCTACGAGGACTTCAATTTTTTTACATAACAATCATACATGATTTTTAGATTTGATTGAGATTTTATTCGGAGCCTTGCAGTGATTGATAGCCCTAGAAGCACATGGATTACATTGTGTCATAGTGTTGACGTTACGCTTATCGTAAAAGAATGACATGCGTAGTGATGAAACGTTAAAAAACAACTAAACTTGGACTATGATTTCGAATTCGCAACTCAGTAGCTTTTTCAAAACTACTCCGCTTTCTTAACATGGCGTATTGTGCAAGTGTCATTCGCGGGAAAGTGAATTTTCACTACGAGTCAGTCTACATATGGTCGTCATCGTCTGGGTGCAAGCAGAGACTTGCACGGCTATGAAAAACTTTTGATTAAATCTTGTAAAACTGATCATTCCAATCTCCCTGTAATGGGTGTAGTGAAATTTAATTTCAGTGCTCTATGTCAAGGTAGACGTACTGTTCCACATAGATTAATTTTTGACATTTATGCATCTCTTTCTATGCGTCGCTCACCAAGAGTGTCAGCGCTAGCGTTAAATAAATATATTTTTTCGAGTTTCAGGTAGATTAAATTTTTTAGTGTAGAGCTTGCCCACCCTTGGAGTGAAAATGTCTTCTTGAAGTCGAGATGCAGGACTTCGAAACAAAAGAGAAGATAAAAGAAAAACAAACAAAGAACGGAAACTAGTGAACTCCTTTTCTTCCTCGAATAATTCAGCCTCATTCTCTGAAAAAGAAGTAGTAGACGAAGCTAAGCGGGAAGAAATTTCCGAAAAATTATTAACAATTCAAAAAAACCATTAGCAATGCACCCTATTCACCTGAGACGACCGATACAAATACTACTGCCCCAACAACGAAACAACAGACGGCACTGCGTAAAGCAGCAAAATGTATTTATCCAACAGACACAAAACGTTAAAAGCCAACAAAAGTCAAGACCGTCGGAACCATTGAAAATAGAAGATATAGAGAGGCCCAAAGCTCTCATTTTTGTCCGAATCACCAAAAGGAACACAACGCTCACCTACGATTACTTAAAAATAATCAGAGGTAGTATAAATGAATGATCGACAACTTCGTCATCTGAAACAATCATCTGAGACAAACATTACAATATTTGCTTGGGATAATTCAGGCACATGTTTTGTTTTCATTCGCATTTGATTATCCTAATATTCACAAACAATATTTTATCCATAAATCAATTATATAACAAAATATTATCATCACATTAAGTGCCCCATCATTAGCAAATTGGTGCTGCCCATGGGCACAGGAGAATCGACTTAACGGGAATGTTAACTCCACACAAACATACTTACCCGAAGAATTAAGCCCCGCCCATTCCATACAATTTTCATAGATGTTGGACTTCGGATTCAATTTGCATGAATATGGGGAAATTGCAATCTGAAGCTGAACTCCCCCCCAAATGGGCACTACCTTGGCGAGGTTGTCCGTCATCAGACGCGTGATCAAGTCACTAAAAGTACCCACCAAAAAATTCTATGATGAGTGAAAACAAAAATAATAACCTAGGGGTGGAGATATACACCCCGATGTGTGAGGGAGCCTCGACCTCATGCGGGCTTCTCTCCAGCAATTGTGCTGGGGATAAGTCGCCAGGCCATTTTTCAGTGGTGGAACACTTGGCCACTGAAGACTCAAAAACTACAAGTGAAAAAATCAACGACGCAAGCATGATCGCCCGAAGGCCAAAATTACTGCGAACTCTACCTCAAAGAGTAGCCAAGCCTAATCAAGGCAGCGAGAAAACAACGTGCAAGCAAACCTCCATCGAACGCTTTGCAACAGCGAAAAACGTGCTTGTTCACAACATTTCTCCTTGACAAGGCGATGGAGTGAACGATATAAGAAGCGTAGTGGAGGCTTTGGGCACTGGAACCCTCGATCCGAAGTGCCATTCTCCGGGATCATCGAAAGTCAGAAACCGAACAACTTGGAAAGCGAAAACAATGATGCTCAACAGCAACAAGACCCTACTACTGACAGTATACCGAGAACCCCACCTGAGGCAAAAGGGCGGCATGTAGCCCACTTAAATCTGCTCGTAGGAAAAGGGCGAAGGGGCCGACACCAGTCGAGACAGGAGACATCAGTCAAGGGGAGGAGAGAGATGTTGAGTTTCAATTGGTGCCTAAATCGCAACAGAAGGCTACGAAGAAGATATACTGCGCGACAACAAAAGTTTCCAAACAGGCGCCCGAAAAGCAAGAAGGTACGAAAGTCAGCGCAATGCTTAAAATGACCAGGAGCAAGCAGCGCAGGGATGCTCTACTGATCGAGCCTGCAGACGGGAGAACTTCCGCCGAGGTCCTCAAGGAAATTAGGCAAAATGTGGAATCCAAAAAAAAACGGTGTCTGTTTACGAACGGTAAGAGCGACTAGAGGAGGTGGTCTCCTCGTAGAACTCGGAGCGAAATCCACCGAAAAGGGCCTGTAAGAGAGAGCTGTCAAGGACCTTCTTGGCTCTAAAGCTGTTATCTCGACACTACAGCCAATCGCCTCTTTGGAAATAAGAGACCTTGACTGCATTGCGAATGCCAAAGAAGTAGAAGATTCCATTAGGTTAATTCTTCCTACGGCAGAGAGCTTTAGGGCAAGGCTAACGCCTGCCAACCCTAGAGGACAAAGGGCGGCAATAATAGACATCCCAGAGAAAGACGCTGTGCAACTCCTGGCAAAGGAGAAAATTAAAATCGGCTGGGTTGTGTGCAGGATACGTCGGAGGGTAGCCCGAACACGATGCTACAAGTGCCTTAGCTGCGGACACATCTCCTTGAACTGCAAGGGGCCAGATCGAAGCAAACTGTGCAACAGGTGTGGCACTTCCCGCCATAAGGCGAAAGACTGCCCAAACGAACCCAGTTGCATCTTGTGCAAAGATAAGGGACGGAAGTCTGAAGATCTGGCTCATATTCCAGGAAGTGGTAGGTGCCAGGAGTTCAAAGAGGCACTAAGCAAGAAAAGAGCAAAGACATGATCCAAGTCCTGCAAATCAACCTACACCGTAGCTCAACCACACAAGATTTACTAGGCCAGGTTGCAATAGAGAAAAAAGTCGACTTGTTGCTGATATCTGAGCAACACCGCAATAAAGAGGAAGCAGGATGGTATTGTGATCGCTCCGGCACTGCCGCACTCTGGGTACGTGATAGGGATCTACCCACAGCTCAGACTTGCTCCAGCGGAAATGGCTTCGTGCTCATTTGGTGCGCCAATTTGACATTCATAAGCGTCTATTTCACGCCGAATGAGTCAATTTCATGTTTTCAGAGCAGGCTCGATGAACTGGAGGAAGCTGTCTCGAGCACAGAAGGCCGAATCCTTGTTGGCGGTGACTTTAACGCCAAGGCGATATAATGGGTTATGCCTCTGCCAGACTCAAGAGGAAAAAGAATCCTAGAAATGGCGGCTACGAGGCAACTTGTCATCATGAACGTTGAGAACACACCAACTTTTCGACGGGGAGGCTGCTTGGGAACTATACCGGATGTGACATTTGCTTCGGAGTCCTTAGTGCCTAGGATACACAGATGGAGGGTACTGGAGGACTACTCGGCGAGCGATCATCAGTACATTGCTTTCGCATTTGGCGACTGTGCTACTCGACGCGTAGCAACCCAACCCTCAACTGTAGGTTGGAATATATCTAAAATAGATGTCGACGCGTTCACCGCAGCTCTTATGAGAGGTGAAACAATGACGATAACGGGAGGAGCCTCAGCTGAGAACATGGTGAACTCCACCATGAGCCTCATCAAGAATGCGTGTGACTGCTCTATGCCCAGGCGACGGCCTCGACACAATAAGCCTGCTGTATACTGGTGGTCGGCAGAAATTGCCGAAAAGCGGAGAGAATGTCATAAACTCCGCCGCGAATCTCAACGTTTAAGAAATCGAGACGAGTCACACTCCCGAACGCTGGCATACAGGTCGGCTAGAAAAGTTCTCAGTAGGTTAATTAACGAAAGCAAGGTGAAAGCGAGGCTCGTGCTGATCCACAAGCGGAAGGGAAACGCGGAGTAACCATCTACATATCAGCCCCTATGTATGCTGAACGCCGCTGGGAAGGTACTCGAGAGGCTCATTAGAGAAAGACTTGAAGAAGCCATTCGAACTGCCGGGGATCTGTCTCCTCGGCAGTACGGCTTCAGGGCTGGTCGATCCACAATTGGTGCAATAGCAGAGGTAGTGAGCGCGGTCCAGCAGGCAGAAGCCCACAATCATTACTCGAGACGAATAGTACTGCTCATAACTCTAGATGTGAGAAATGCCTTCAACTCTGCTAGATGGACAGATATTCTTGGTGCTCTGGAATATTTCAGGGTGCCGAGGTACCTGATGCGGATATTAAAAGACTACCTCAAAAATCGGAAACTCATCTATGACTCGTTGGGAGGCCGGTGAAGAATTGATTTGACATCAGGGGTCGCGCATGGTTCCGTTCTGGGCCCGGACATCTGGAATGTCTCGTACGATGAGCTTTGGAGGCTGCAGTTACCGGGGGAGTCGCGCCTGGTTGGCTACGCAGATGACGTAGCAGTACTAGTCGCCGGACATACTGTCGAACAGACGCAGCTCAAACTGGATGCGGTAATACGCCGAGTGAGCGAGTGGATGACAGACCATGGACTTAGCCTAGCGCTGGAAAAGACCGAGGTTGTCGTCCTCACAAAGAAGCGAATCCCTCGTGTTATGCCGGTTCGTGTAGCGGAAATGATCATCGAGTCAAAAGAATCAATCAGATACCTTGGCTTGATGATTGATTCGAAGATGAGTTTTTTCGAGCAGGTTCGAGCGTCAGCAGATAAGGCCTCCGAGCGGGTATCGGCGCTAAACCGCATTATGGCCAACACGCAGGGGCCAACCTCGAACAAAAGACGTCTAATGATGAGTGCAATGGAGTCAGTGCTCTTGTATGGCTCCGAGGTTTGGGCTGACGCTCTTAGTAAAGAGACGTACCGAAGGCGTCTGGCACAGGTGCAGAGGCAAGGAGCTTTGCGGATAGCCGCTGCATACCGCACTGTCTCTGAACCTGCAGTGCTGGTAATCTCGAGGGTGGTTCCAATTAAATTAATTGCAGACGAACGGAAACGTGTATACTTACGTAGGGAGGAGTCGCCGAGCGAAACCGTCAGCCGATAGGAACGGAGAAGGACCCTAACCTTGTGGCAGCAAATATAGGAAAACGAAACGCGAGGTAGGTGGACCGCACGGCTGATAATTGACTTGGGGACGTGGTTCTACAGAATGCATGGTGAGACTGATTATTACCTGACGCAACTGCTCAGTGGTCACGGGTATTTTCAGTCTTACCTGTATAAGATGGGAAAGTCACCATCCCCAACTTGCTTGTTCTGCCCGGGGATGACGGATGACGCCTGCCACACGTTCTTTACGTGTACCAGATGGACAAGACTTCGTTCGCATCTCTCGGAGAAAATAGGTTTACTCTCCCCAGAAAATGTAACGAGAAAAATGATGCAATCAAAACACAATTGGAACTGTGAGTCGCACTACGTACGGACAGTTCTTCTCATAAAGAAGGGCATGATGGCTCGCTTGGTGAGGGAGGGAGGATCTCTGTAACTGCAATCCATCCGTGCAGAAAGAGGGATTTCCCTTAACCTAAAGGCACCGCTAAGCGAGGAATTAATGAGGCCTAGTCCGAAGTAATGTGACAAACAGTTCCAGGCTAATTTCTCGGCGTGACAGGGGAGGTGTTTAGTCGGTAGTCCAGTAGTGGGAATCTGACACTCAGGACGTAAACAAGGCCATCCCATATTTCGATTTTTCGAGGTGTTTCGGAACCGCATCTCTATTATGCGTGATTGTGTTCCATTTCATCATACCTAGTACATGCGAAATATATTAACTGGCTCCAGTATCCCTTCTCTTCCATGGCCTCGCTAGTCCTCCGATTTGAACCTTATTGAAAATCAAACGCGCCTTGAAATTTAAAGTTTCCGCTTCTACTAATCCCACTGTAAATGTATTAAAAGAAAAACTTTGTTATATTTACGAAAATAATGAAAAGACCAAGAATATCATTAAAAATGCATTAACAGTATTCCCGCAAGAATAAAAATGGTTATTAAAGCTAAGGTATGTCTTACGTAATATTAGTATTGAGAAATAGGTTGTATTTAATATATTATTAATAAGGATTATTACAACGTTTTTTTCTACATTCCTGTACCCTTTTTAGAAAGAGAAACAATGATTCAAATTTTTTAAAAATCTTGGGGTGTTTGGGAAGGTAATTTCGTATTGCGATGTTTCATTTTTCATATCTCTCCTTCTTGTAACTCAAATTGCCTTTGCCAAGCATTGAATCCTTGTTTACAGCGAATTTTCCCGTTATTTTCACTTGTGTATGAGTTTCCCTAAATCAACTAGCAATATCTGCAAGACGTTATTTAAGAAAATGTTTCATACTCTTCGTTTTCGAATGAACTTCCATTTGGCGTCACGCAATGGTTCATATAGTAAGAGCTAGCTGGACAAATTAACATGTTCTAATCGAACTGTTTACTACTTTTCGGAACACATAAGAACTTAAAATTAAGGATCGGTTATAATTCTTTGAATTTCGTCATGCGCTTGTACGTGACAAGCGTTAGTATATCAGATTGACGCAATCCATATTGCATTCGTATTATCAAACATCAATATAAAATTGGAGTTATATATCTGTGCAAACTAAATTGAGTTTTCATTATTACTATGGAATCGCAACTCAAGGGTGAGTCCAAAAAAATCACAGGGTGATTTGTTAAATATACATTGTGAAATATAAAGAAATATACTTTTTTTAAAAAGTTTTCGAATTTAGCTGCCGAAAATTTGCATATCCCTCCTTGTCTCCAGCTTAAGTTGTTAATGGGTTGATTGTTAAATACTTTTGTGTTAATCAGCCGAAAAAAATTTGCGAATTATTTGCACAACTATATTGTATTTTTTCTTTGTTATACTGAATAGGGAATTTGTCATAGTTCGGTTAAAACCCCGGAATGAAATTCAAAATGAAGAGCTATTTCATTTCGGGATGTCGGGACAAGACATATCTGGTATATCGGAGCCATAGAGGAATAGGATATAAAGAGGCACCAGGCCCAAATTTTTGTCCGAAATTACCAATTTAACGCATAGTAATACAAATCCACCAACATTTGCTTATAAATAAACATAGCTAGTAGAAATGTCTCCAACATTACAATTCTGCCATACTATAATTCAAGCACATTTTTTGTTTCGATTTGCGTTTTATTATTCTGTTAATATATCTTGTTAATGTCATTAATGAGCATATCCCAATGCTTAATGAGATTGCGTGTTCACATTTTTGGTTAACATTGACTGAGTGAAGTGCATGATTCAACGACCGATTTCATGAGAATCCCAACATTGAAGTTATATGTGTGACCATCCCTTTACAGAAATTGCTTTTCTAACTGTAATGTTAACTGACTGTCAAAATTTAAAACCGAAGGTAGCCGAAGATCTTGGAAAATGTAAATATTGATTTTATTTTAACACTTCATGAATGAAATTGTTTTCAATTTGCAGATTATATGCTCTAATTGGTTAGCTTTTATTTGAAATTGTCAGTAATGATGTTGATGGATAATTTCTAGTTTCAAGGCAGGTGTTTTTAACAAAATATGTAATATAAATGCATTTTTCAGTTGTTATTAATGATTTGTTAATGTAGTTTTCGTATTTTTGCTTTGATTGGATTGTACATTACGAATATTATGTGTATATGCTTCTATTTGCCCGGAAAACATAGAAATTTCGATAGAATTTCGGGTATCATATTGCATATGATATGAATGAACTGAGCCGAACATTTGAACGGCTGATGAGAGAAAAAAGAGAAGTTTAAAGCTTTGAACGCGCACGTACGGACGTTAAAGAAGTTAAAGTCATTCTCTCCAGATATGCTTCAGAAATATCTGAGAGGTGTAATAGCTGTAGAAGGGACCGTCAGCGATTTATGTTTATTTATAAGATAAATGTTATTGTTATCTTGTCTATATATATGTATATAAGGCTCGGAACTGGAGTATGGAGGCCGGGCGCAAGGTTTTTCTGTGTTTGTTTAGTGTAAGAATGGAAAAAATTTTGCAATCCACATGAACTAAACATTTTTGTTAATCTAGAGCGTGCTGAGATCAAGCTTCAAGCGGTTTTAGACAAAACTGCTGGGCAAGCTGTTCTCGCCAATTCGCTACCGGTTTGCCCCTCATTAATTTCTACTAGCAAGTGGAGCTGTGAGGGAAGACAGTTTATAACCAGCATTTTGCGAAGTTTTGGGGATTAGGTTTCCATTGAACATAAGATGATTTTTATAATGATCGGTGGGAAAATATGAAATGCTATGACTGAAACTTCATCCTTACAGAAATGTTTTATTTATGGAGCAATCGTAAAAATTATGAACGATTAAAACAAAGATTGTGTTGCCAAGAGAGATAATTTTGGATTTGCCTTTTCTTCTTTACAGACGTGGATACGTACTTTTGTATGCTGGCAAAGCATGAGTTACCGACTTGATTTTAAAAAATAGAATGAAAGATGGTACTGCTAAAGATAATGTTAGACAACGTTGAACGACGATTTAAAAACACTTCAACGCTGCATTGGGTTTGATGATAAAAAAATTAAACCAGGAAACGGTACCTAAAATAACGGAAATACCGCCCATAGATAATTCGAAAATTAAGAGCTAAGCGCTTATATTACAGGCTTGAATTTGATTGTTTTTCTCTCGGGGCTAATTATGCCCTGAGTGTCAGAGTCTCAGTGGCAACCGGACTACCGAGGAAACACCTCCCCTATTACACCGACAACATAGCCTGGAACTGTTTGTCATATTATTCCGAACAAGATCTCATTAATCATCGCCTAGCGGCGCCTTCTGGTTAAGGGAAATCCCTCTGTCAGCACGGATCGATGGGAAGGAAGAGGGCTGTCGTCAGATATATCCCCCTATGTCTGCGCCCTCAAGCCATCCATGATGCCCTTCGTGAGGAGAATCATCCGTACGTAATGCGGCACACAGTTTTTGTCTTTTGACTTCATTATCTTCCCCGTTACGTTTTCTGGAGAAAGCGTGCCTATTTTCTCCGAGAGGGGTGAACGGAAAGGTCATATGTAAAGAACATGTGATAGGCGTCATCTGTCATCTCCTCGCAGAAGAAGCAAGCTAGGGACGGTGGCTTTCCCATCTTATACAGGTTAGACTGAAAATATCCGCGCCCAGTGACTAGTTGCGGCAGATAATAATCAGTCTCACCTTGTGTTCTGTAGAACCACGGCCCCTAGTCATTAATGAGTCGTGTGGTCCACCTGCCTCGTGCTTCGTTTACCCATGATTGCTGCCAAAAAGCTAGCGCCCTACTCCTTTCTTCCCAGCTGACGACTTCTCTCGCCGACTCTCAACTACCTAAGTACACTCGCTTTCGTTCTTTCGCAAGCAGCATAAGGGGGAACGCCCTCGAGACTACCAGCACTGCCACTTAAGATTCAGTAAGGTATGCAGCTGGAATCCACAGAGCTCCTCGCCTCTGTACCTGTGTGAGACGCCTCTGGTACGACTCCTAGCTTAGAGCGTTAGCCCAGACTTCAGAGCTGTACAAGAGCACTGACTCAATCGCACTCATGATTAGTCGTCTCTTACTCGAGGTTGACCCCCGCGTGTTGGCCATAAGGCGAATGAGAGCTGACACTCTCGCAGCAGCCTTTTCCACAGACGCTCGAACCTAACCGAACAAGCTCATCTTCGTGTCAATCATAAACCAAGGTAATCTAATTGATTCTTTCGACCCGATGATTGTTTCTTCAACCGAACGCAAAAATTTCGACCAGAAAAAAGAGTGAAAAACTAGAAAACTTTATTTAGTTCTCTATTCGTGATATTAAATGCCTGCAAAGATTCACAAAACGCTTGTGCGCAGTAGTGATATAATAAAAACAGTCCTTCTACAATAAGGTCAGATTTCTGAGGAAGCCCAGAAAGCTCTAAATATGGATTGTAGAAGATTTAGTGAACGAATAGTAGAGACTGTTCACGTGAAACCGCGAATAGAGATTCGCTCAACGTTTAACTCAACTTACAACTTCTGACCTTGTGATATTATTATAATTATTGTACTCCACTTGCTGGAAATTAGCAGAGGCCAGAACTCGGCCCTTAGCTCCCCATGTGTAGTACTATTGTTTACAGATGGTCCATTTTGTCGTCCTACAGAAGCCAAGGAGTTGCCCCAGCTCTGTGGTCGCCAAGTGTTCCAATTCTGTTGCGCCAGTACACCTCAGCCAAGTAAGGTGTTTGTTGGCCAGACTCGGGCAATCTAGGAGGAAGTGTTCTGTACTTTCTTCCTCCTCGCCGCAAGCTCAGCAGGTGTCATCCGTTTGGATTCCTATTCGTTTGGCGTGTTGACCTAGAAGATTATGGCCCGTTAATACTGCCACCAATGTTCTAACGCCATTTCGGTTTTTCCCTAGGAATTGTTTTGTCCTCATTTGATTAGGGTGAGGCCAAAGAGCTCGGAAGCTCGGAAAATTCGAAACCGTATCTGTCTCTTTCCAGAGGATTTCGTCTAGTTCCCTTTTTACCGTTGCTAGTGGCACTTTCATTGTGTCTATTCTAGTGGCGTTTTGGTTGGCTGATCCAGCTCTCGCTGGTTCATCCGCTCTTTCGTTTCCCTCTTCACCACTGTGTCAAGGGACCCATGTTAGTTTTACATTTACTCGGGTTATTGCGGCTTTGAGAGCCCGCCTACAATCCTGCACCAGTTGTGAAACTACGCGGTTAGAGGCAAGCGCCTGCAGTGCCGACTTACTGTCCGAGAGTATTTGTATACTTTGTAGGTTGTTTGTTGCCGCTTCTATAGCCACTTTTAATGCAAACACTTCCGACTGGAAAACTGTGGTGTGGCTCTCCAGCTTATAACTTCGATTGAGTTGCGGGTGATCTGGGAAAAAGATTCCGGCGCCGCTTCCCTCATCTGTTTTGGAACCATCGGTGTAGATCATAATCTCACTTCCAGATGTGAAATCCACCGTTTTCCACGCTTCTTTGGTCGGAATGCTGATCTTGTATGGAATTGTTGTGTCCAATATTGGTTGAAATCTATCCAGCTCCCTTTTACTTGACGGGGTTATTCTCTCCATTTTTTCCAAAATTCATACGTGCCCCGTTTGAATGTGGTTAGATAACCCATATGTGGATTTTAATCTGATGCTTGCAACTGATGCCTCTCTGAAGATGAATTTGTCGAGTGGCATGAGATTAGGCATTATCTCCATTGCAGCAGTTGGCATAGTCCTAATGGCACCTGTGATGCCAAGGCAGACTCTAGCTCTAGCTTTTCTCTAGCTCTTTTGCAATAGTTTTCTTTTGTAATGCCTGCCACCACACCAATTCCCCGTAGGTGGTTATTGGACTCACTACTGTTGTGTAGATCCAGTGGGCAATTTTGGGTTTTATTCCCCAGTTTTTCCCCACTAGTCTTTTCATTGTGAAGAGCGCCGCTGTAGCTCGCCGTCTGACTGCTCCTATGTGTGGTGCCCAAGTTAGCTTACTATCCAAGGTTACTCCTAAGTATTTCACCTTGTTTACTTAGCTGACATGTTTTCCGTCAATGGTCGGGGATGAAAATGTCTCCAGTTTTCGGCGCTTTGTGTAAAGCATAAGCTCCGTTTTGTCGGCATTGATGCGCAGTCCGTTTAGCTTTGCCCACTCAAAAAGATGTGAGAGTGCGGTCTGCATCAATTCCAACATTATTTTCGGGAACTTTCCACTTATCAGTATAACGATATCGTCAGCGTACGCTATCGTTTTGAAACCCTTCACGTTGAGGTCTTCCACTATTTGGTTATTTTTGAGTACCCAGGCAAGTGGTGATACTATGTCGCCTTGTGGTGTACCCCCGTTGGTCCATTTATTCAAGATTACTCCGTTTTATTCGGCTGTAATCTTCCTTTTAGCTAGTAGTTCCGTCATTTATTTAGTTAGATATGGGTCTATTGCATATCTTTAAAAGGCTGCTACTATACTCTCAGTTTATACATTTTTGAAGGCTCCCTCGATATCAATGAAGACCGCCAAAGTGTAATCTTTGATGGCAAGGTTCCTCTCTATTCTGCTTACGACTTCGTGTAGTGCCGTCTCTGTTGAGCACCCTGGGAGGTATGCGTGTTGGTTGGGGCAAAGCTCCGTTATGTTCACCGTGCTTTTGATCTTGTGATAAAGAGCCTCCCAGATACATAAAGCAAAAAAATTTGCTAGCTTAACCTCTTAAGTAATCGGAAATATTGCCAGCTAACCTGCGGGAACAAAATTATACTTAAGTTTCTAGTTTTTTCAGGTCTAACTCTGCTGACCATGAGTATACGATGTAAGATTTATCTAATAGAGATGATAATGAAGACTGTCAGTTAAACTTCTAAGAAAAAATTGTGCTTTTTTCTATAAGTATTTACCTAAAGTACTAGTTTTTAAGGTCTTCAATGTAAATGTATTGTTTTATCATGACATTTATGCTTTTAATTAAACACCAAAGATCCTCTATCACACGAACTAAAATTTTACCCATAACCCAGCTCATCTCGATCATTTCAACCGAAACTACTCTCAAAAAATTGTTTTGTCCAGCTACCTGATACTACACGAACCACTGTGGGTCGTTCTCTACGATGCTCTAGGAAATTGTCTCCAAATATGACAACTTTCTGTTTAGCTTTTATATACGAAATTTCTTATAATCTATTGATGGTTTTCTTCTTCCAAACAACCGTGAATAATAGGAACAAGACGCATATCTGGAATTAATCAGATTTTGAAGACCTTTCTAACTTCCAGAAAAGAAATAATTTATGTGGGCCCTTTTCCCTTTAAGAAGCTTTAAGATTACTTAATCGTCATAATCAACTGGCTTTCAGGAAGGGATGGATTCACTTGCATTGGCGTTTTGGTTTACAGTAAATTTTTTTTTCTTTTTCTTTTTTTAAACATTCTATTGGTCGCTATGCTAATGGATAGCCAAAGCCATTGACTTAAGAAATACTTTAATTTAAGGCTCGAGATTTTGGAAATTTCTGCCCTACGAAATGATACTGTGACCATTTAAAGAAAAAAGATTGCCAGCTAAAATTGTCAGCTGAGAAATGATAAAATCGAAAAGAATTCGAATTTGTAATTTCCAAATCAAAAATTTGTGCGATAATTGTTTTTATTCCCTAAGCCATTACTCTTTCATGAAATTTATATGATTATCTCGCTTACTTTAAGATACGAATAAGCCAAACGCAATCCTACTGCTATGCAATCATTTACCCACTATTGTCCTTATTTTGTTCCAGTGAAATACTCGACGGTTATTGTCCTACTTTTATTTATTTTCGTTTTGATCCGGATTTTCTTGTGATTTTTTCATCTTATTTTTATACCATTTATCAACTTACGAACAATGTTTCCGTGAAACTAAAGAGAGGCAGTAAAAATCGAATGAAACAGAAGTCAATCAGGAAATCGTAAAATATATCCACCCCAAATCCGATTCAAAGAACAACAGCTCTCAAGCAGACATATTATTTGGTACGCTCCATCAAATGGTGTAACCCTTATCCGGTAAGGTAAGCATGTGTAAAGTGGAATGGGCTATGGTATATTCGATGCTCAATCTAACCTGAACAGCCAAGAAGCTTCCGTGTTAACAAGAAAAAGTTGCGAATTCTACCAAATGACTCGAAAATAAGGAGATAACCTCTGATTACACCCGAGAGTAGGAAAGTAAAAGTTTTATCTGAATGGAAACACCCAAATCTTAAGATTCGGCCGTCATTGCCGATGAACAGCAACCAATTGGAAAAGGAAACTAAACTGCTACCAGATTACAAGGATTACTGCATTAAGTCGACGTAGAAGAAAACGTCTGTAAGGCCAAATTTTGTTTTAGGTGGTAAATTGTTGCTAAAATAAAGTGTTACCGTTAGGGCCTTTCAGGGATCCTGGAATACCATTATATTATATAAAAGATGCTAATGTTTTTTGATGTTAAATTAAAATGAGGAACAGAAATAAGCCAAAGATTCTAGCTATGTTCCCACCCTCTCAACTGCGATCTTTTTTTTTGTAAATTTATTCGATTAGGATTTGAATTGATTTCAGCTCGACCATATAACATACAAACTGTCTAATTTGAAAGTTATCGAAACTCAAAATAGTCCTTTTTTATTTTCCCTGAAGGTCCATGTTTTTGTCTTTGAAAAACTTCAAACAGTTTCCATCAGCTTGAAAATATGGTTCAGACCCTGATATAAGCAGTTCGATTTTTTCATTAAAAATCTCGCGTCAGAGAATCCACTTTCTATGAAAAGTTCGCTTATCGTAAGTTACCAAATTAAATTAAAGTTTACTAAGCTTCAGTTTACTTAAGTTCACTAGGTTTCCTTTAGTTTAATAAAGTTTAGTAAGTTCAGTAAACACCGGAACATTTATTCTGACGTAGACTTAGGCTCTGAAAGCTTGCTCTCCACTCTCTTACGTAATCTTATTTTCAAGTTCTCGATTTCGCAAAGCTCGCTATATTTTGAACGTAGGTTATTCATATCTCTTTCTCTATAATGCTCTCGCGGAGTGTGAGTGGTAATCAGCAGCTACTCCGCCGTTAGGAACTAAAAGGCGACCTCAAATAACAGTGACCCAACTGCCATGGGAGAACTCTCTTTCAAAGGCGTAAGATTTCATGCTTCGCACTCGAAGCTTAAACGAGACCCTATTCTATAGTTCCACTTTCAGGCATTAAACTCGTTGTTCCATTTTTTATTTACAGCTGTTGCAAGGTTTCGGGAAAATTTTCTTTGCAGATAAAAGAGCAATATTACTGTGCTGTAATCTTAATGAGTTGCTCATTGGATATACCGTAGTGTAAGTTCAGTCAATGCTCCTTTAGTCAGAGATAGAAAAAGCGCAAGTAGATTTATATTTGGAATGTTTTTTATGCGATAGCTTATAAAGGGGTTGTCTTTTTTATAAAAACTTAAGAGGCAATTTACTAATCCATATATAATTCCACTTGCTTGGGTCGAATATCGTTAGATCGGAAGTTTTTGATCTGAGCTCTGATTGTAATTACAGATTATCTTGAGTATGTATAGTGTATCTTTAGGAGTATTCTAATGAAGTGCTTCTTTTTTGAATGACACAAACGAATAGTCCGTCACCTTGCTTCATTTCGATTCGTGTTTGAAATGATTCAATTAAGTTGTTGAAAATTGTAGCTTGCGCCATTGTGTTCTGCATTTCCCATCATTACATTTTTGATTTTAATTTTTTTTTTAAGTAGGTACATACCGCGGTGGTCCTGACTTGTAGGATACTTCTTTTCATTGGTATAGGCTTGAATTCTTTTTTTACGGCATCTACTCTTTTTTTTCAGAAGTTGGGAGCCAATCCTAACGCCGATTTGTAAGCACATTTGCTCCCTTGTTTTATGAGATCTGTTAGAATGTCGATGATGGGATGACCCGATATTCCATTTTTTTGTGACACTGGATTGGCCTTTCAAAATTTTGCAACCATTGTAATGGTCAATCTTGTCAGCTCCGATAGCTTGACTTAATGTGAAAGGCTTAAGAGTTTTCTGAGGCAATGCTCTACCCGCTCTTGTACTGCATCATCAGCTATGATTTTGTTGCCCCACCTTTCGCAGAGAACTGTTTTCAATTGAAAATCGCGTGAGAGGTTTTTACTAGTTAGCAAGCTTTTTTTGGTTTTACTGAACAGATTGATGACCATCAGTTCATTCCCTCTTTACCTCCGTTCATCATCTCCGTTCCAAATGCTGCTCATTATCTGTAAGACATTTTATTCTTCTTGTGTGATTGTTTTCCACAATATCGAACTAGTCTTACTTGCGACACAAGTAAATGCTTGTCCAACTGTCAGCTTGACTCCTGTCTGTTTGAGATGCACTGCAGTAGTGATGTTATATATGCTTCCAAACAAGCTGTACATGCACTGGCTGCCTATCCGTCTGATGTTTCTGAACGAGGTCAGCCAGGCCTTTTGCTTCATGGGTCCTAGACATTGGACATCTATAGATTAATTTTGCTAGGTAATGCTCGGTTTCTTGAGAAGTCATGCTCGGCGTCTTGAGAGTTTCAATTCCTTATACTATGTTTTTATGATTCCGCTTCTATGGTTTTATTGTTTTTCAAAGTATTCTCCATGAAGATCTATACACTTTTGCATGCGCTCATACCAATTTTCGAAGCACTTTTTCCACTCCGATTGAGACACCTCCAAAACTTGGGTTTTGAACGCTTCAACAGCATCTTCTGGCGACGAAAGTCGTTGACCACGCATTTTTTTCTTGATGTGTGGGAATAAAAAGAAGTCGTTGGGGCCAAATCGGGGCTATACGGCGGATGACCCATCAATTCGATGTTTTGAGTGCTCAAATAATCACGTGTTTGATGAGATGTGTGAGAGCTCGCATTGTCATGATGAAGGATGATTCGTCTTCTCTTCTTCGTTTTGCGAATTTCTCCGAAGACTTCAGACAAACAAATGGTCATGTACCACTCAAAATTGACCGTCCTACGTTGCTCAAGCACAACAGTGGCCACATGACCCATTCGGCCGAAGAAACAAGCGATCATTTGCATTGCAGTGCTTCGTGCGCGAGCAACTTTTGTTGGGTTGGCCTCGTTTTGGAAGACCCGCACGGTTGATTGCTGTTTTGTTTCGGGCTCATACGCATATGTCCATGATTCGTCACCTGTGACAATCTTATAAACGTCTTTTGAAGTACCACGATTGTATTTTTTCAGCATTTCCTTACACCAATCCACAAGAGCCATTTTTTGAGCGATTGTCAAATTGTGCGGGATCCAACGAGAACAAACCTTTTTTACGGCCAGGTGTTCATACAATATCGAATGTATACTAGTGGCAGAAATGCCTAAGAATGCCTCTATCTCAGGGTATGTCACATGACGATCTTGCATTATCATTTCACGCACGGCATCGATGTTTTCTGGCACAACAGCTGTTTTTGGACGTCCTTCACGAAATTCGTCTTTGAGCGAGCGTTGGCCACGATTGAATTCGTTGTACCAGTTTTTCACAGTGCTATAGGATAGTGCTTCATAGTCATACAAAGATTTAAGTTCATCGATGCACTCTTGTCGTGATAATCCACATCGAAAGTTGTGAAAAATGATCGCATGAAAATGTTCACGAGTTAATTCCATTTTTTTGCCAAATTGATTTTTTCAAGTCACTGTAAACAACACAAAATGATAGTCGTACGTCGAAACGTTCTGTGTACGTTTATACTAAAAAATGTCAAACTTTCCAATGGAAATGTCAGATTGCACCTGGCAACACTTAGTGTTACCCAGGCCAGAAATATATATAGCAGCCTACGTACAATACATATATATAAATGAATAAATAAATAAAATAATAATTAATTGGTTAAGTTTTTTGTATGTACCCATATGTTTAAGTGAGAAGAAAATAACACGGGATGAAATAGAAGTAAGAATAAAATTAAAATAGAAACATTTATAGTTAGGTTTAAGGTAGGTACTAAGTTAAATAATATTGATCGCTCAGTCTCAGTCTCAAAGTCTCAGTAAAATTAAATGTCAAAGAAAAAAAAGTCTCAAAAAAAAATATCCCAGTCGCAAAAAAAAATTCTTGGAAGAAATTTGCGATAAATTTTCTATGGATTTGATTCACGAGGTTGTTGTATACGTATCAGTATAAATAGTATCGAAATTGTAAGGTACGGATAACCAATTCAATAACGAATTCAAGTATCAATTCAAGTAATAAAGTATCGAGATATATGACCAATTCAATAACGAATTCATGTATCAATTCAAGTAATAGAAGTATCGAGGAAGACAACCAATTCAAGTATCAATTCAAGTAATAAAGTCTCGAGATAATTAACCAATTCAAGTAATAAAGTATCGAGATAGATAACCAATTCAATAACGAGTTCAAGTATCAATTCAAGTAATAAAGTATCGAGACAATTAACCAATTCAAGTAATAAAGTATCGAGATAAATAACCAATTCAAGTAATAGAAGTATCGAAGAAGACAATTATAGTATCGAGTATAGTATCGAGACGTATAACCAATACAGGAATCAATCATAGTATCGAGACAGGTAACGAATAGCAGAATCAATTCCATATTGAGACTAACAATAGAGGGAGCTCGATCCAAGGTAGCTCAGCGGAACCGGGGAATCGTGAAACCAGCTGAGGTACAGAGTGGTGCTAAAGGAAGCACTGCAGAACCGGGGAATCGTGAAACTAGTTACGGTTCAGATTGTGCTACAGGAAGCACGATCCGAGGAAGCCAGTTAAGGTGCAGATTCGTGCTACAGGAAGCACGATTAGAGGCAGCGCAGCAGAACAACTGAAGTACCGAAACCAGCTGAAGTGGAGGTTCCTGCTACAGAAAGCACGATTAGAATCAGCTCAGCACAATCCAGTGTCCATAATCAGCACAGCACAATTCATAGGTATCCAGAGTCAGCGCAACACAATTGACAGGTTGTCGGAATCAGCGCAGCCCAATTCACAGGTGCACAATTCTCAATTAACATCTTTTAATATTGATCGATTTAGTTTTAAACTAACATGAAGGAGTAAGCTTTTTCCTCTGTGTGTGTGTGTGTATGTGACATGGAAGGGTCAGGGCTTGAAGAATGTCCTAACCCCCACGCCCACGCGGTGAACTAGTCGGTTTAAAGTAACTTTCTTCGGCCGCCATTCTGCGGCCTTTGTATTTTCAAATAACCTTGTCTCTCCAAACTTGTTCCTTTCTTTCGCTGCAGGTGCGACGACGCGTTTCACTGAACTAGTCAGCATTATCAAGTGCATTAATCTTTATCTACTTAAACCTTAATTGTGGTTCCCTTTCTCTGAAAGGATTGGAGCACTTTTGCGATAGATCTTTGGTTTGGCTTGGTAAAAGGCGATACTCCTACAATTTAACTGACGTTAAATGACTTAAAATTTAACGTTCAAATTGACATTAAATGACAGTTAAATTTAACTGACGAGTATCGCCTACAATACCTCTACCACATATGTAACCTGGTAGAGGATCAATTGAAGGGCAGTCTTCAACAGTAGCCTCCTTTGGTGTTCAATTATCAAGTAAGTGTTGAACGTGCTCATCTGTTTGGTTTCACGTGATTTATTCTTAAAACTAAGGAATAATGGCGGTTAATCAGCTTTGCAAAAAAAATATATGGGCCAGCCTTGAGAAACTCCAACTTCGATTGGCCGCTTGCAAGAGAGATTGTTGTCGATTTAGAAATTAAAAATATTGTTTCCTTGAATTGACATAATAGCTTAGTTAGAATACAGTCACAATTTAAATTCATTTTATGCATTTTATGAATGCTCCTATATGCAAGACATTGCCAAATGATTCGGCTATGACAATGGTAGAATGAGCTGGTTTTTGTTTTTTGAAAAAAAGAAGCATTTATTTCATTGTTTTGACCATGTGCAGGCTGTCTGTGGTGGTCTTGAAAGAAGTGATTCAATAGATGTGACGTTAGATCGTCAATTGCCAAAATCATGCTATCTTGATAGTCACTTCACAGTAACGACGTTCTATCTTCTCCGAAAAGATTGAATTTATTCTAGAAAATGATCCACTTCTAACCCTTTGATCCGAGCTAGCATTATCCCTTTCTTCTAAAGTAGCTTTTTCGCAAGACTTTGAGGAAGAAAATTCATCTGGTTCAGCTGCCTTTGGATTGTCGTGGTACTACAAGACTTATTCAACGATTTCAACAACTCTGGTCAAAATTTTGATGCTGGTTCGAATCGATCCGCCAGGACCAGATATTTTGGACTTTATTTCTTCGTCTAGTACCGCTTACTTTGCCACTGCAATTTTTTCACTCAAGGCTCCGAGTTTCTTGCATTTGTTAATAAATTTTTTTTTAAAAGAATGTACCCACACCACATCTTCCTTGTCGAGTGAAACTGATACAAAAATTCTGCATTTTCTAGTTTATATAAAAACCCTTGTTTCTGCTTTTAACATATCGTTCACGTCTGGATAAGCTAATTCTGTTATTTCCCTAATTTCCTAAAAAATCCTTCACTCATAAATACTCTGCAAATGTGGTCGGTTTTCCTTTCTGAAGATAATCAATCAAGATAACTCGATGGCTATCGCAAAAAAATCAGTCGCCATATCTTTTCCAACCGAAGAAATATTTTTTGCTTTTTTCGGAGCCGATTCCCCCTTTACAATCCTTTATTTTTATTTCGGTGGTATAAAAGTGTATCCAAGTTTCATCTACAGTAATAAATAGGTGCAAAAACTCGGATTTATTGCGACTGAATCCTAAAAACAGCGAAAACCCAAAAGCGCGATGGAAATGTACGTTCTTGCTCTAACGCGAACAAATGCGGGGACAGTTTTCTCATGTCTAAGTCTTGATTTAATATATGACAAACACGTTTTTTGGACATTTTCATAACATTTGCTATTTCTCTTTCTTATATCCGGCGGTCGTCTCATACTATTTGGTGAACCTAAGCAATGTTATCAATTTTTGGACGTCCCAAACATTCATTATCTACCAAGCTCTTACAGCCGAGTTTAAATTCAGCTGCCCAACATTTTACTGTGGTGAACTATCGTGCAGAGTTCCCTTACCCAGTCTTTAACTCATCTTTGATTTGCATAGGCGTACTTTTTTCCAAAACAAAAATTTAAAAGCAGCTCTATATTCATTTTCTTTTTCTACTTTCTCAAAAACAATCACATCTACTCACTCAAACGGCTATCAACTAAAAACTGCTCGTCCAAAATGGCTGAAACTTTGGTGAGTAACTGCCTAAAGATGCACAACTACATTCACTAGCTTTTATTGACGAGTGCCGCCATCTTTACGTTGTGGTCGGAAACTATTCAGACCACTCTCGTAAGTGAGAAGAGATATCATGATAGCTAGCTATCTGTGTTTAAATGTATGTTATATCACATATTCACATATTTCCTGTTTATTAGTATACATGGGTAGTCTTTCCACCCATTCGTCATTATGGCATTTTTTCAACAAGTTTTTACTACAAAAACTAATGAATCTGGAAAATCTAAGTCGGATACCGTTATTTTGGGTGTTTGTTCGAGGAGTTTTCTTTTATTTTGTGGTAGAGAGGTTAAGGCTGTTTACACCCTGAGTGTGGGACTCCCAGATGCAAAATGCTTTTGGACTACCCACTAAACACCTCACCTGTCAACCTAAGAACCGTTTGACACATTACTTCGGGCTAGGCCTCGTGTACCTACGCCTAAAGGCGCCTTCGGATTATGGGAATCTCTACTCTAACGGGAAGGAAGGGAGAGGAAGGTAGTGCTAGAAAAGGGATCCATCCATCCCCGATGCTTCCCAGCGCTCCAATAAAACTTTTTTCAATATCAGCACTGCCCGAGCATATTGCGCCACGCGATTCCAATTGTCAACTGTTTTCAGCATCACTCCGACGATAGTTTCCGGACAGAGCTCTCCAATTTCGCTGCTGGCTCCACCTTTTGCAGTAGAAGAATGTGTGACAGGCGTCATCCGGTTCCCCTGCACAAAACACACAGTTAGGAGACAGTGCCCTGTAAATTGTACAGGTAGGACCGAAAACAACCGTACCCGCTTAAGAGCTGGGTCAAGTAGAAATCGGTCTCACCATGCACTCGACTGAACCACGGCCTCAGGTCAGGGATCAGACGTGTAGTCCACCTTCCTCTTGTTTCTTGCTCCCAGGACTGTTGCCAATCACTGAGAGAGCAGACGTCTCTCTTCCCTAGCGATCTCTTCTCTTCGATCTTCGCCCCTGCGCAGGTAAATACTTCTGCGCTCTCTCGCAAGGAGGGTGATGGGTATCACCCCTGCGATTACCAGCACTACCGCCCCGGAGACCGTTCGGTATGCGCATGCGATTCGCAATGCTCCTTGTCTCTGCACCTGTGCCAACCGCTTCCGGTGTAACTCCTTGCTGAGAGCGTCGCGTCACAGTTCTGATCCCTAGAGTAGAAGCGACTGCACAACGCTCATTAAGATCCGTCTCCTTGATGCGGTGGGCCCCCCTATGTTGGCCATTAATCGGGTGAGTGCCGTCACACGCGTTGCAGCTTTATCATCTACTGCCCTGATTTGTTGGGAAAAACTCATCTTCGAGTCTATCAGGACGCCCAGGTACTTTACTGCTGTTGTTCAAGGAGTTAGAGCTTAGTAATTTCGCTTTGCTTTATATCTTAATACTGAGTGCTCTTTTAAATCTTAGATATTTTTGCGTTCTCGTTAACAAAGTGGTGTGAATATCTTTTGTGTTGTGTCGTCAACGATTCGCATTTCTACTGAGTGATCATATGACATAAACTGAAAACAAATTTGTCAACATATAAACTTTTATTGGCTGTATAGGTGGCGCTTTCTGCAGAAAAAAGTATGTCTGTACTTTGCCGTTTGATATCTTCAGTGATTTTTGCAATATCGATTCAATTGGAATATATTTAATTCGTATTGCACCAGAGTCTACCTGTTCTGTTTCGTCTAATGCATGCAGCTATGAGTTTGTCCTTTATTATAGTCAACGTCTTAACTTATATTTGTTAACTTTATAAAAATAAACTTCTGATTGACAATTATTGATGTTAACAATTAATTTTAAGCATATTTTATACTTTTGAGTAATTAAAAAAATTCTTCAATTTTAGATAGTCGCAGGTGACTCTTTAGTGCAATTTACTCAAGGAATCGATCCCTCTTTGGGACAATGTCACAATTTCCTGCTCCATCTCCCGCTTCAAGTAAATTTTCGTGTATCTCTTTGGCTTCAACTTGCTCAGATTATGCCATGAAACGAGCCATCATAAAAGGAAAAGCGGTAGGTTCTGTTCGAGCCTACAATTAATTGGATATTACACTTAACATTTCTATAAGAGTTGCTAGTATTCTGTTCTTCAAATTTTCCTCATTTCAAATCATTTACAAACATGTAGCAATAGTAAAATACCATAAACAGTAGAAACACTAGTAGGTCGACTACTATTTACATAGATTTCGGTGTTCTTTGACGTATCTTTTAATAATATCCCTCTGATTCTAACCCTATAGATGTTGTAAGTATCAATATTCATTATCTACTCTTACCATCGAACTGATTGGAATTACATGATGCTTTCATTCTGGAAGGATATTAGTAAGTCAAGTCGTTGTTAGAGTAAACTAACATTCTGAAGAGTTTGCATAAACTGCAAGGACTTACTTTGATATTCATCTATCTTTATAGGATCAGCACTACAGTAGCTTTGGTTGCTATTAATTGAACTAGTATATCTTTATTTTGTTTTTCATTAATTTCATAAATCCCAAGCATACTCTCAGCTTTCAACAATTAAATCTTTTAATTTATAGCAGAAAAACTCACTTTTCTATGTAGATTTCCCATCTGTTGCTCTATCATGTCTAATTCTACTGTTGTCTATTTAATAAACAAAGTTCAATTTCAAAATATAGAATCATATAGAATCGAATTCACACGCTTTAAAAAACGAATTTGAATACTTAATCGCATTTATTTCTAAGAATGCACGCTCCCAAGAAATTAGAAACCCAAAGTCAATCTTTTTGATGCTTTATGTTTTAACTAACTTTCATGGAATTCAAGTTTTTTTTTTTGACAAGTTAAGTACTTGTAGAAAATCTTTAAGGCAGTCACCCCGTTTGAAAGTCCCTATTTTTTCGGAATTTTCGGATTTTATATTTGATGAATAGTGATAAAATTGCAATTTGAAACTTTTAATTTGCATTTATTGATATTTCAACAATAACACATGATTTTCATCACGATATAAGTTACAGGAGTGCAAAAGGACCTATGTCCATAAAAAGCTTGAAAACGATCTCCACGATTCCAACATATTGGCTCATCAGTATCCAAAAAACCAAATGCCATATCAATTGGTAAAATGGTGGCTATTGAATGAACTAGAATGATTTGAAAATCTTGAAAATTAAATAAATGGCATGCTTTAGAAAAATTTCATTTTTTTTTTGTTGGCTCTTAAAAAATCGCTTCAGAATATTTTCGTTATTCTAATTTTATCGATGGCGTTCAATGAGCTTATTTTACCATTGAAATTTCGATGAAATCGTTTTTAAGATATCCTGGAATGAACGAATGAATGAAAAAAAATGAAATCGGTTATAAGATATCCTGGAGATCAGTTAGAAAATCATTATTTTAAATCAAACGCGTTTGAAAATTGAAGTATGGTTTAAAATATGAATAATTCACTCACCATTATTCAACTATGCCTGATCCACAAAGTACTCCTACTTTTTCCTCTTGGAAGTCTTTTGGCCATTGTTTTGATTACTCCTTGAAAGGCCTTTCCCAAGATGATAACAGCTAAAAAATTGAAATTTTAACAATGTAGCAGGACAGCAGGTCTTCTCTTCATAAAGTTTCGAAGACAGGTTTGAGGGCTGCTTGAACTTTTCAAATGAAAGTTGGCTAAGGGATGGAACATAGTAAGTTCACCCTCAGCTTCCGCTTGTCGCCATTTGCACCAGCTTTGTTCGCCCTCTGGACAGTTTTGATGCTGTGGTTTTTCATTTGACGATATTTTATGACAGAAAGTAGCCCAAACTTCTTCCTTCATTCTTCTATAGAACCTGGATGCTGACGACATTTCGGCATTTAAAATTCCAGCAAAGGTTTCGCTATCTCCATTACCCACGTACTTTAAACATGGTATAATTTTCCCCCAATCTTAAAAAAATTTTTTAAGGTACTAGTACAGTCCAAAATTTTCAAAAAATTGAATTTTTTTTATTATTGATTTCGATTCTTTAGGCATTCAAAAACATTCTCCTAAAATATAGAGAAATTTGAACTATTTTTAATTCTATAGTAAATATAATAACGCGCGAGCGCACAGCCAAAAGCTCGCATGGCGTTTATGTCGATCCCCTCTCAAAAATGCCAGTTTCTTTTATATACAAATTAAAATTCAAAGTTTCTCACGTGTTTTTCTCTCAGTATCTATTTGGTAGTCGATATACTGTTTAGTATTAGCAAATCCAAGCAAATCGTACCGAAAGGCGAGTAAAACTGCTAAACCGTGAAAAAAAAGAGTCACGAGGAAATCTCATGAATTCCAAGGTAACCAATTTACTTCGAAGCAAAATACTACTTTTTCTAGTAAATTTGCTGAAAAAATGTCAAGAAATAATGATTTTGAGGTTAAAGTTGATGAAACGTTTAGTTATTGTCTGTTGTCGTTCAGTCTCATCTTTTCGGCTTTGGAAAGCATGGTGAAGTGTAAAACTTGTGATAAAGACATAAAGTTTTCTAAAACCGGAATTCGTGGGTTAGGATTCAAATTAAATATCGAGTGTGAGTGTGGAAATAGAACAGTAAATTCATCTCCGTTTGTAGAGAAGGGATTTGAAATAAATCGGCGTATTGATTTTGTCATGCGATTACTTGGCGTCGGTCGCAGCGGCCTCGACTTGTTTTGCTCTCTCATGGATATAAAATGTAGTTTTAGTAAATCAACGTACTATTACTTATTAGAGAATGCTAAAACAGCAGCAAAAAATGTAGCTGATATGTGTATTCGAAAAGCTGGAGTTGAAGAAAAAAAAAAGAAATAAAGACCAAGGATTGCCCGAGAACGAGTTATCGGTGTCCGGCGATGGCACTTGGTCTAAACGTGGCTTTAGTTCGCTGCTTGGTGTTACAACTATAATCGGTAAATACACTGGAAAGGTTTTGGACTATTTTGTGTCTTCTAAAACCTTTAAAACTTGTGAGGTGATGTTGAAAAAGTTAAAACGCTTAGCTTTTGATATATGGTATGAAATTGAGCATAGTAAAAATTGTAGCGCCAATTATGAGGGTAGCTCAAGAGGAATGGAGGTCCAAGGTGTCATAAAGATGTTTCAAAATTCTGAGGAGCTGCACGATGCGAAATATGCTTACGACATAGGTGATGGTGATTCAAAAACTTTTTCGAATTTAACCGAAGCCAAACCTTATGGTAATTTTGTAGTACAAAAGCTCGAGTGCGTTTTACACGTTGGGAAACGGATGTTTCGGCATCTAAAAGAAGTAAAAAAATCCCTTACAGAGCTGCGAAAAATCAAAAAAGCCGAAGAAAAAGAAAAGCCGAAAAAAATGAGCCAAAGGTTAGCCAGCCGCAAAAAAAAGAAAAGTTGACAAGACCGCGACACCACATCCAAAAACTGTAGATCTGACCGGGAAAATCATGAAAAAATTGTCTATATATTACTCTTCAGCCATTCAACGGCATCCCGATTCTCTTGAACAAATGAAAAAAGAGATATGGGTCGGATTTTATCATTATATTTCCACAGACGATGCACCGCAACACGAGCGCTGCAATCCTGAATGGTGCATGTATCTCAAAGCGCAACCGGATAACACTTCTTACAAACACAAAGCAGCTTTGAGTCAAGAGGTGCAACAATATGTGAAACCTGTGTATGAAAAATTGACCAACGATGAGTTATTGACGCGCTGCATGGGAAAAAACACCCAAAATAACAACGAGTGCTACAATAAAACTCTTTGGGCGATCGTTCCCAAACACACGTTTGTTGGTAAAGAAGTCCTCGAATTAGCCGTCCACATTTCACTGTGTATATTTAATGAAGGACAAATGACTTTATTAACCCTTTGCGGTCGGCGGCTTTTTTAGCCGAGGGCGGTCCCAGGTCGGAGCGTTTTTCGCGAAGGCGTCGGGCGCCTTACAGGTACAAATAAAATGGTGTTATACATAAATTGTCTTATAAAAACGTTATCTTTCAAAAGTTTATATATATTTTCATCTTTAACAATGTAATTTCCAAACTTAGTCTCTGTATTTTTCTTTGGTGTGGTATTTTAGAAAACATTGACCAATATGCATTCTCGGTTTTCCTGGACATGTATCACAGTACGTAGTGGTCTCACGTCTTCCACCTGGTCTGCTTCGGATGGAACATACTTTACAATCTCTTTTTGTACCATGAAACATTATGTGGAGTTTCCCATTGAGCCGAATCTCATCCACGTTGGACGTCGACGTTGAAGGTCGTCGCTGCTGCAGAAAATCCCCTTTCAACTGCCTTACTAAGAGTTTCCGGCATTGCAAGTGGCTCAGTGGCTGGTCATTTCTCTGCTTTTTCACTGATTTTTAGAGAATATAGGAATTAAGTATGCAAATTTCTAATCCCCAAAAAAATAATTTACGCCACCACTTCAATGACTTACGCATAATGCAGTAGGTCGAAGCGTATTGATCCGATAGGTCAACGCCGCCCATGAATTTGATATAATTTATAACAACATCGGGCTTCCTAACAACAGTTTGCACACCACGGCGGAGTGTTCGTTCTAGGTTACTCATCGTCGCATTGTAAAAATTAGTGAATAGCGTAACGATTCGCTTATCTTTCCACGCTACAACAAAATTATCGTGTTTGCGGTACGCTACCATCGTTTTTCCTGTTGGAAGTTTTCTACTTCTAATTGCACCTGGCAACTGTTTTCTATTGGACATGATTGTCTCAGTCAGATGACATTTCAATTTTCGTAATTCGGTTGCCAACGCGTAGCTGGTGTAATACCGGTCAGTGAACAAGTGGTATCCCTGCGCACCAGGAAGCCTATTCAACATCAATGTATATAAATGCAACGGAATTCTTGTTGATACCGGAAGGTCCGGTCTTATCAATCTTTCTGTTGTAAGGCTGCCATAGTACGGTAGAATTCCGCAAATATATCCCGTACGAGAATCTGCTAGTATATATATCCGGATGCCCCACTTTGTTGGCTTTTTTGGGTTGTATGTTATAAATGAAACCCGTCCCTTGAATTTGACGACAGATTCATCAACACAAATTTCTCTGTCCGGTGTGAAATGGTTCAAAAGTCTGGAATTTATGTAATCCAGGTAACCAGTTATGAGTTGCAAACGTATCCTGGTGTTGCTATCTTGCGTTGAAAATATTTCTGCATGTAGCATCTAAAAAATTTGGGTAAACCGCTCTGTCGAAAATGTATTGGGGAAAAACGGAATATTGCTTATAGGGTTTGTCGCCCAATATTCCTTCAGATTGGCAGCTGTCATTGTCCCCATATTTACTATCAGCCCGATAAACGCCAAAAATCCTTTTTTCTTGAAAGGATACCACGTGTGCCAAATTGATCGTGAGGACAACGCTATTTCATCTTACTTCTTTGTAGCATAACAGTTTGTGTCTGCTATTACCATATCCACTAGCTCGTCGGTAAAAAATAGCTTGAAAAATTCAAGACGCTCTACAACACTCGCGGGTACCTGAGGCCCTGCAGGTCTTTCGCCGGGAATGAAGTTTTCCCTGGGTGGTATTCCTGTAGATTCGTCACAAGGTCTCCAGTCCAATTGATCAATGGTGTTTGAGACATCACTGTCAGTTTCAGATTCGCTTTCTATTACCCTTATTTTTCGTCACCTTACACCCAGGACCACATCAGAATCTTCATCACTTTCACATTCTTCAGCATTACTCTCTCGCTCAATGTGAACGATTACGTCCCGAAGTATGTCAAAACTAAATTAATCTTCGCTAGAATCGATTTCTCTCCCATTATCCATTTTTGCTGGGGTTCTAACAAAATAACTTTAGAAAAATTTTCCTGATGCGTTCGCCACGATCGTAGAGCCTCAACTGAGTTCAGTGACATTTGAAGCACCAAAGCTTTGCTCCTTTCGTTTGACGTTAACGTAATCTAACATAAAAACCCGTTGGCGCGTCTTAGTCGCCATCCGACCTGCCTCGCGGAATGCAGTGGCGCCTGAGAGGCGCCTTCCGACCGCAAAGGGTTAAAAATGATGAAAGTGATGGGATGCACCATTGGGTCAAGTGCATACATGTACGCTCAGTCCAAGGACGAGGAGCGCATTGTTTTAGCTGAAAAAGCGAGCAAAGAAGCGACGAAGGAAGGTCGCTTATCAAAGAAAGAAGCCCATCAGCAAGAAAAGGAAGCTAATCTTGATGACGGTTCTTTATTATACGGCCCAGGGATAGCACATTAATCAAGTATAATAGGTAAAATCCGATTTCTTATTGTTTATAACCGAAAGATTGAAAAAAAAACTTTAAAGCATTTTTCTTGAAACGACGTTTTTTCAAATGGCAGACAGTTAATCTTCGGAACTATAAAACTTAGAGTAATAAATCTTGAAGCATTTTCTTTGTCCCTTCATGGGACATGACAACTTACCACATTTTGTAAAAAAAAAGACAAAAAAAAATTATGTAAGGATAATGATCGGAAAATAGGGTCGAAATTTTTGAAAGTCCGCCATTTTATTTTTCAACAAATTTTTACTTTCGGTGGTGAATTGTCACAAAAAAAAACACTTTTTATAACATACTTTCTGAATTTTTTGTTTCAGACTTACCAATTCTGAAAATAACTGTTTGCCATTTAGGAAGGATTTTTTAAGGACAAAACTTTAGCGCCCTCTACAAAATTTATATAAGGAAGAAAAAAATAAAAAAAAATTTTTATTATACACCTAAAGATATTAACTTTTTTATGTAAAAGATTGCATTGATGTATATGTTTAAATAAAATGGGTTTAAAAAAAATCTTGAAAATCATGCTTTTTTTGCATTCTAGATTGTACTAGTACCTTAATGGCATATATTTCCATCTCACCGGGCCTTGCAGAATTATTCACGCTACAATCATTTCCATCATAGATTACATCCACAAAAAAAACTGCTCATAACTATCGCATATAGAACCTTTCCGGAGTATTTTCCAATCAAGGAAGAAACACCGAACAGTGATAAGAAGCTTCGTTTCTTCGTCGTGCCGTCTCCTGAAACCGTTAACTCATTCCATGAATTCCGGGCTCCTTCGTTCATGTTTTGCTCGTGCGTGGCAGCAAATGATAGCGCAGAAACAAAAAATCACTATCCACTGTACGAGCTTCTTTTTTGGACTTGCTTTCTTTTCTTCCACTCGTTTCGTCAAACGAACAACTGATAAACAAACCGGAGTTTGAAATCGAACTGATTTAAAGTATATGTTACACTCTTTGGCATGTATCAAGGATCTAATTAACTGTTTAAGCTCTTTAGTTTCAAAATTTATCTCTCTCTTCCTCTCTCTGTTTCTTTCTTTACATGTATAAGCCCACTTCCCCTTTTCATTGTTGCAGATAGCAATTAAAACCATAGTTTTGCAACCAATTTCGGCCTATAGTTAATTAAGCACTCCAAACAGCTCGCCTTGTAAAGGCTGTAACTTTCCAACGCCTTTTAACATTGGAAAATCATTTTAGGGCACTACCTGGACAGGTATGGAAATAAGTTTACCCAAAAAAATCGATTTTTTCAACATAACACAAGGGGTGACTGGTTTAAGTCTTTAATATTTTAGGAGGAATATGTGGTATGATAAATTAGCTTTGTCTGCAAAATTTTAAAATTCTAATGAATATTCTTAAAAGAAAGCTATCGCCCAGCAAACCAAATAGAAATCTAGTTGTTATTTTACATCAGTCTAAACTTTTTGGGCATTCTAATCTTGTATAAGATGTTATGCAGCTAAAACTATCTTTAAAGTAAAAAATTCTTACATTATTGTATCATTTAGGATACCGATTAAATGTTAGTTTCCTAACGTTGTTCTCGTATATAAAGCGATTTCAATATATATTTGAGGATGGCAAGGATGATGACTAAGGTGACCCACACTACTTCATGACGACTACTACCTTTGGCATTGGTCCTCTGGACCAGGACAGCAATCATCATTACCAAAGTTATTGCCATGCAGCATATGTCCAAGAATTCCATGAAAATATTTGGTGTAGCATTTTGACAAACTTGAAAGCCATTTGTGCTATGCATCCTATACTATACCATAATGACATCTTTTACTTATGAGTTTTGAAATCCAACAACATATGCTTGGTGATGGTGATTGTGTAATGATGAGGAAAAGTTATAGATAGTTAATTAGTTGCACTTGGTTTCAGTCAACAATTAACTTTTTTCTTCGGCAATATAAAGTAGAATGATGACATTTGACAGGGTTGATTGATGCGGGCGCTTTGAGGTCAAAAATATACTTAGGTAAATGCTGAATTTCTGAATATTTCCGTAGAATTGTACGACAAACCAATGCCACTAGACTATTACATATGGCTCGAACAGATTCAGTCACATTAGCATATGTAATAATCTGGTATTTAAGCACTTACGCAAGTCTAGCACAACGGTCTAAACTGAAGTTCCAATTTGGGTCCAATTGAAACGACAATTGCCAACGCCTCATTGATTTATATGCAGCGTAAACAAAGCAAACTAGTTAAATTGTCTGCAGTAGCTTTGGTGCTCTGAACACTAAAGACATTTCTATACTGACTATTATATAGGTTCTAAATGTGTAGAAATTTTTGATTATAATGTTTTGTTTTTGAGATGCAACGTTTGTCCAAATAACACAGATTTAAAAAAATTAAAACATTTTTCTAAATGATTCTTTAATTAAAATAAACATCTGTTGTGGGTTTTCATCTCATGACTTTCTAGAAAACATTCCCAAATTAAATTGCCAAAGTAATCCTCCATCGTGTGTTCATCCCAACAACTTTTTATCTGTATCTTATGCCCTTCAAGTCTCGATGGAAATGCTCATCTAGAGAGAGCAGCTTCTGTAGGAGCTTAAATTTTTGGGAAATATGTTTCATGAGAGAAGTGGATTGCCTTGTCTCTGGAAGGTAGTGGATTAACAGTTACAAACATTGACTTCGCTGGTCTTAGTTTGAGTGGGTGTCATAGAACACCCTTACTCCGTTGTGTCTCTTGGTGTAGAGACCCACCCGCTGAATACGCCAACCATAGAGCTACATTTTTATTATTATTTTTTGATTCCAGTAAGGTTATCATTACTTTACTCTGTTTCGCTCATCGATCTGCGTCTTGGGTGCACCTTACGTGCTCCAGAGTCCTATTGTCATAGCTATTCCATAGTATTGTTCTCATATTGGTCGGTTTTGTCGAATTGCATGATTTGCTCGCCGTTGACCCTGGTCGATGCCAAGATATTACGCGAATCGCTCCTTAATATATTCGAAACAATGTACTTATCAAAACCTCGATTTGAACATCAAACTATACACAGACCGATGGGGTTGAATAGCGGCTGAAGAATCAAGTAACTGACAGATAATAATTTAACTTTACCTTGCAATTTTATAAGTTAGTTTTCTTGTATAGGGGAAAAGTAAAGTGAATTGAGTGATTCCTGCATCAACTGGTTATACCAATATTATTCCTGCCAATGCCAAAAATTTTGTGGGAGTCCTCAAATGCGAACATTATGAAATGTGGAAAAACTCTGAGGCTACAAAAACGGCAGTGAACCGATATTGAACTCAAGCTCACCTCGGAGACAACAAAGGACATGATAACTAGTCTGCTACGGGGAAAATCAAACCAAACGATACAAAGGAGAAAATAATACAAATAAAATTGATGCACTTACGATGGAAAATGGTTGACGCAATGATGAATGAGCAAAAAATTAAGCCCAGAAGGTTATTTCTTGCAAATATTGACGCTTTTCACACACTTTAAAACTGTTTGAAATAAGAAAAAGGACTCTACCGCATATATCAACGATCATATATGCTTCCATTGAAAATAATCCTTACACGGCTTCTGTGCCCTTGAAAGATCTTCGTAAAGCTATATCAACAGAGAACAAGAAAGCGCAAAATCGTGGTACTGGATATTAATTTTAATATTTACAGCGCGAAACTAAACTCAAAGAGCTCCGTAAAATTAGAACAAAATTTTATCCAGTACCCAAATCAAGAAAATAAATAATGACAAGCCACCTAGAAACCAAAAGAGTTGGGGTGTTAAATACTGCTGAGCACAGCTTCATGTTAAGACCAGGTGTTAATTCGTGGCACCAGTAAAATGAAAGAATCTAAAAACAACTAGAACGATTCAAGTCGAGGAATCCATGGATTTTGACGTAAATTTATCGTCGGAATCAACCACCGACCACAGAAGCTTTTTAATTTGTGACTAAACTACTCAATATAAATTAAGGAAATCCAGGAGGAAAGACATACTGGCAAACTGGCAAAAATCTTTAGGAGCAAAAAAATGAGAAAATTTTGAAAAAGGAAGATCGAAAGGAAGTCAATCTTTAATGTTATAAGGAAAACGCTGTAGCAAATTTAGTAGGAACCTTTATTTTCCCTAAAAGCTGATCAGGTAAACAAAGTTATAATCATGGCCGGGGATAAATATAATAAAACAATGTTAAAATCAATCAATAGAAAACACTCGAACTCACCAAGGACCCATTACCAGATTCTATGGAGAGTTGAAGAAGTGTTGAAGAGTTGAAGAGTTCAATAAGAGTACGAAGCCAATATGAGAGAAACCTTAACATCAGACCTGACATCAGCTATACCATTTCGGTCGCACCAGTACCAAACCTATTCCCACAATACATCGCCAAACTCCATAGTGAGAACCGTGTATTCGACAGCACAGGTAAAATCATACTGTTCAATAGATCCAAAAAGGAGCAGTCTATCTATTCAACCGCTCAGTTCATGAAACCAGCCACAACATACCATCAAAATAACATCCCCCCCCTGAGCAAAAAACTTCATCCCACTATTAAATGCAGTTAGCCAGCAATACCATACCTAGGAATATAAATTTAATTTAATTTAATTTACTTCTCTACTTTATCCTCTCCCAAACCCTACCCATCCCGCCATATGATTTCTTCCCCTCTTCCCAACCCATCCACTCTTAGCATTTGGTTCTTTGTGTTTGTGTTTTTGTCTCTTTTTTTCCTATCTTTTCAGGAAACTCGGAGGCTTCTACAGCCGAAGAGGAGCAATCTTAAAAAATCAAATTACAATCAAATTATGTGAAAATAAAAAATGTATCTAAAGAAAATTGTGAAAAATTAAATAAACCTAAGATAAAGCTTAGGCTAGCTAGGTTTAGCATAGTTTTTAAGAAAAATGAACAAAATTATTAATTGTAAATATGTAGAAATAAATGTAATGTAATGTAATGTAGACCTAGCAGTCCGGTGCTCTCTAGTATCAAATGAATCAGGACCACAAAAAGGATTAAGAAATGAGAGATAACATTACGTCAACGCACGCACCAGCAATTATTATTGCATATATTATTGTCATCAACTTAAAAACTTACTTAATTTACTATCTTTAAACGAACCTCATGAAGAAAAAGTTGATTGGACTTCCTGGAGGTATAACTTGATAAGCTGTCCATAGCCAAGGATGATTTCATTGCGTTGACATAAATGCAAAGCATGAAAGATTGATTTTTTCCGTTCAAATTAATTTGGCAGAGCCGTGTTTGACAGCATGTCAAACAAAAAAATGAAAAAATCGGACCAAGAATAACTCCCAAAAATAACAAACAGAAACATATTCATATAAGCAGCTGTTCTTCTATTCCATATCATAAGTACCTGCCAATGAATTTTGTCCCCACCTCATGCATACATGTTCATGATGGAGTCAAGTGGATTAAAAATCTATAATGATTGTATCTCTTGTGTACTGACTCAAAACAATCATTCACTCCATTCATCCTAATATAAGTTCTGGCCCATATTTGTGATAAATCTTGCGTCCTTTCTGTCAGTGCCATTGTCTCATCTCTGCAAAGTCAGTTCCAAGTTGATGTGATTTTTACGGATTCGTCCAAGGTATTTGACACTGTCAAAACCCCCCGGTTTGCTAAGTGACTTGAAATGAGAAGCTTTTGTTATGTCTGGATCATTATTAGATTGGATGCAGTGATCTTACTAATTTCATCGTTCATGCTGTGTAAGTTGTTACGGTATTATTTCGCAATCCTCGGAGGAGCTTCCACCACGGGAAAAGTCTAGCAAAAGCGTCATGCGAATGATTGAATTAAACAAGTGAACCACTACCCTCTGTTGATGCGCGATAGAAGAATATTGATTTGTTGCTCTTAATCGACCGGGGAATTTCCACGGAGAAAAGCGCGTGGCGAATTAGACAAAATAGGGTAATCTTAGTAGTAAAAAATAAGAAGAAAAGAAAACTCATGTTTTCCAAACATTGCCAGTGGGTCAGCGTTGGCGAGATCCAGTATGGATGATAAAAATCTCCATCCACTTTCAATTACCGCCGTTCACTAGAATGGGTCATCGCCTGAAGGCTGAACGGCCGCAGTAGGAGGATGACCAACACTCCAAAACGAAAGACTTGAATGGAGGCTGCAAGAAACGGGGTGCTCTCTTTTTGGTGACTGACGATCAAGCGATACGCGGTGTGCATTGTGGCCACAAACTTTTTCACTGAGTTCTCGATCGCGCAGGATTAAGATTGTACAGCGGCCAATTGTGTATCGCAGTAGCGAAAGAAGTTGCTGTGCAAGCGATTCAATTGGTACTTGGACTATTGGGAAGTACCCTATTAAAGTACTTGTACCTACCCTCAGTCACAGCATAATAACTTACAGCGATAACACTCCGACCATCGACCGATCTAATGAATTTTGCAGAATTGCATTGGTGAAAGTAAAAATATTTATTTATTGGTCGTATTTGGATCGTTTTGTTTACAAGCTAAATGAAAATACGTAGAGGAAATAGAGAAAAATAAACATTTTTACTAATACCAATGCAATTCTGCAAAAAACTTTAAATACCATTAGATCGGTCGTTTGTTCGGAGTGTTTTCGCTGCATGTTGTTACGCTATGCCTCAGTCTTGGGACTTCGCGAAACCGTGTGTTCTGTGCGGTGCTAACTCGATGGAAAACTACGGACTGTAAATTCCACATACAGGGTTTGAACAATGGTGTATCCTACCGACTGGAAGAAGTGCGTGCGAAGCTAAACGATCGGTTGTCGGTGAGAAGAGTAAAGGAGTTGAATTTGTGGTAACAGTGGTCGTACGACAAACTCCTTAACAACGTCAATCGCGTGGAAGAGACCAGCATTTTGAGTAGTGTCAGTGGAAAATGGCCTGCTGGTTGCCAAAGTGGGCGGAAGTGGAACGGTGGAAGAGCTGGCAACATAATTGTGAAGGTGCTTGTACGTCAAACCGGAAGACAATATACACATAAGAGTAGTGAGTAAATTCTTTTGTAGTCATAGATAAATCTGTTGTTAGTTGAATAAAATTAAGGAAATAGAATCGCCACGTGTTTATCTTCGATGGATAACAAAGCGGAACTGATGGTAAGCTGTTTTTTTTTTGTTCCGGGTAGTTAACCCGATCAACGGGTGCCGTTGCGGTGACAATCGTTTTCTTTTCTTTTTGAACTAGGCGGAAGCGCCTTCGGGAAAGGCGTTTCTCGCATTCTCGCATTCGGGAAAGGCGTCGCATTCTCGCTTGGTGGCGAACTAGGGCTCGGTAAAAGCGAGTGGCGCACACGCCCGGGCTATGGCGCACACGCCTGGGCCTGGGCCTGGGCCGCCCGGGGAAGTAACCGGCCCAAGCCGGTTACTTCCCCGGCAGGAACTACCCCCAACGACTCGAGAAGAGGCCTATAACAGTCTCTCAGCATAACTTCAAAAGCATTAGCATTCTCAGCATAATTATTTTGTTCTTCAACTGCTATCCCCAAGGTTCCGTTCTTCAGCCATTCTTTTCCTTCTTTTTTAAATGGCCTTTCCTCGGTGATCTCCTACCCTTATTTGCTCTTTATCAGATAATTTATTAGATAATGCTCGATAATTTAAAAATTTGCCGGTAATTTGGATGACTTCAGGATTATAAATTTCTTCAAGATGATTTGCCTACTCGTAAATTTTCAGACTCCATCCCAATCAAAGCCAATAGTTTTTAATATATACATGACAGATAGAGGAAGGTTCCAAGATCAATGTTTATAGACTGCGTCCTTAAATCCTAGTGCGATTATCACAAGCATAGAAAAGAAGTATCAATACTGCTGGCAATAGATATCTGAAATCAATTCTTTAGAAATCAGACTTTTTTTACAAAACATCTTTTTCAAAAAACGAAGCCACTTGGAAGCTTGGAAGGTACCCGAGGGGTGAATTTCTTATGTCGCTTATTTCCCAGGTCCAATAAAACCAAATTATATAAGACTTACTCTGGACAATAAAACTTTAACTATTAGCTTGCAACAAAATCTCAAGAAAAAGCATGTTTATAATAATGTACCTAATTGAACTAGAGGTTAAAACTTGAGATTAGGAACAAAACTTCTATCTTTAAAATAGTTGTCTTGCTTCTAATCTTCTATGGAGCCCCTTCTTATGGCCAACGTACCTATTTCTGTGAATTCAAGCCATAAATTGCACAAAGAACATAATGGTCCTGAAGAATACTTTCAGTTTGTGAAACTTGACTGTGAAACTTGCCGAAATTCGCAGTCTTCAAAAAACCCTCCAAGGATCAAAAGTGTAAAATGATGACCAAAGCTACCGCAATACCGTAACCAGTCAGATTAGTTCAAGTCAACCTAACAAGCTTGTTTTTTAGATATTCTTTAGATAAAAATAGGATACAGCTTTAATCTGATTTTAGTTTGTAAATTCTTCCTTTAGAATACCTTTCTACCCCGAGGAGACAAAATATAGAAGTCTACGCTAACTTATATGGAATTACGATGAAATGAACCAGATTCAGCTCCCCTTAGGTAAGCCTCATTGAACCACACAAAGGAAACATAATATTAATAAATAAAATAATTAAAAATAAAAATAAACTAGAGTCAAACTATCTTAACTTTAATTTTTCAAGATACGCCTTGCAATTTTCTTATGATCTTAAAATGAACTGGTAACACCATCTTAACCAATTTCATTCCTCTTACGCTTTTCCTGTCCATTCTTTATTTCACATTCACTTATTTCTCATATCCTTCTCTCTACATATTATCCTTTAAGATTCCTTATTCTATTTTTGATGGGTGCAAGTTCGGCTCAAGTACTATCCAACTTAAATTAGGTCTGACATTTCTACATTTATGTTCACATATATACTTAAAGCGTATTTACGTATATATGAGTCAGTTATGTCCCAACTTTCATCCAAACTGTAGATAAAATACACGTAGCTCCTGTCGCCTTCTTTAAATCATGTTTATCTGCTCGTAAGTTCACTAGGAAATTAGCAGACCAGCATTTGTTTTCTGTTTGATTATGTTGAAGGAGTTTTATAGCTCAGCAAAACTTTTCCAATGAATTCAAGAACAGAAGAATGAAACAACAAATATAAACGGATTGCAGCTTTCAAGGAAGGAAAAGGGCAGCTTTAGTTGAAATCAAAACACAAACACTGCGAATAACAACAATGGTATATTCTTAAGGAGCGATTTGAGATCTTGATGACCATTTGGTTATTTAATTGTAAGTCTGAGGCAATTTCTTCGAGTTTTCTCTTTATTAAGATGTTGGTTTATGTGCAGCTGTAATGAGTGAAAGGACGAGATAACATAAGACGAAAATGTTATTCTTTAAGACACATAATATCTTTGTTAAAGCTGGCACTAATCGCACTAGTACACAGAGCAATTAGCAAAGTTATGTTGTAACTGTTGAAAATGGGGTTAAAATCTGTTCAAAGTTTTTAACAACATTTTTTGGACAAATTGTGACTAGTCGCGTTAAATTTTGACTTTTAGTAACTAAATAAGTTTATGGGATTACCAGTAAGACACAGGTTATTACTATCACTATCGGAACGTATTTGAAATTTTTCTGCGTCGCAAACTGGTACAAAACAGTCGAATTAAGAATTTAAAAAATGTCAGTTCGATTTCTGTTCCCTTTGTTTCACAAATCAAATTACTTTTAATCAAATCATTCATTTCAACTCATGCATGTGTATCTTTGGTATTGTTTAGTGGGATTGTTTGGCTGGCATTGTTTGGTATCTGAGGGAAGTCTTGAAGGAGCTCAAACTCCTTCAAGAGAATTCGAATATGAGTCAGCAATAACTACAAAAAGCACTCAGCAAACTTTCCGACCAACATGGAGAGAATATCATCTTGAAAGAAAAAATTACCAAGATAGAAACCTAAAATCAAAAGAAACAGAGAATCGGGAACTCCTGGTTTTTATTCAATGAACCAGCCTCTTCTACTGAAGCAGAGGTAGTGCAGCAAAATTTGAAACTAAAAGAAACGTAAGAAACAATTTAAGAAGAAGAAACAGATAAAAATTGAAAAGAAGACAAAAAGTTTCTTCCCCTCCGGTCCCCAAAAATTGTTGACTGTCATCCCAGACATGAACTTCATGAACTTCCCAAAGAGGATTTTAAAATGGATCTGGAATTCTAGTGCTTGCATCGCATAGAATTTTTCTGGTCCTCCCAATATATCAATATTTAACATACCAGGTATGCGCCTATGAAACCGGTAATTATTTTTTAAAAAAACACGTTTATTGTGAGGAAATGATTACAATTTTATTCTTCAAAGTAATGGCCATCGCTAGCTACACATTTTTCCCATCTCTCAGGCAATTTATGGATGCCTCGCCAAAAAAATGTTTCGTCTTTTGCCTGAAACCAATCATCGATCCATTTTTTGGCTTCTGCGTGAGAATTGAAGCGCCGTTCCGTTAATGCGTGGCCCATCGATGCGAACATGTGATAATCCGAAGGCGCCAAGTCTGGTAAGTAAGCCGCATGAGCAAGAGCTTCCCAGTTGTACGATGCAACCAATTCTTTGGTGGCTCTAGTGCGGTGTGGTGGTGCGTTGTCATCGAGGAAAATCACTTTGTGTTGCCTGGCTTCATATTCTGGGCGTTTTTGGCGTATAGCACGGTTCAAATCGGCCAATTGTTGTTGCTAACGTTCACCGTTAACCGTTTCACCAGGTTTTAGAAAGTCATACCATATGACACCACGCTGGTCCCAGAAAACACATAGCATGGCCTTCTTTCCGAAGCGATCTGGCCTTGCGGTCGATTGCGCACTTTCGCCGCGGTTAACATACGATCTTTTTCGTTTGGGATTCTTGAAATAGACCCACTTTTCATCACCAGTTACGATTCTATGCAAAAACGACTTTCTTTTGTACCGAGCGAGCAGCATTTCACAAGTGGTTTTTCGATTTTCTTGCTGCCTTTCAGTCAGTTCATGTGGCACCCATCCACCGACCTTTAAAATTTTTCCCATTGCTTTTAAACGTTTTCCTACGGTCCGACGGTCAACACCCAATTGTTCTGCGAGCTGTTCTTGCGTTTGGCCATCATCTTCATCGAGCAATGCTTGCAATTCGTCGTCTTTAAACTTTTTTGGTGGCCGGCCACGCTTCTTATTTCTCACATCAAAATCACCACTTTTAAATTTATTGAACCACTTGTTACACTGTGTGCGACCAAGAGCATGCTCGCCGTAAGCTTCCACAAGCATTTGATGCGATTCAGAAGCGGTTTTCTTCAAATGGTAACACAAAATTAACTGTGTCCGCAAATCGTAATTTGTAGGCATGTAATCCGACATTTTCCGGAGCGTCAAACAATGCGTTGTTGGATGAAACTTGACAAATTGTGAACTGAATATTGTTGACATATGACAGAAGAAGTAAACATGACATTTGGTACGGTTCCGAAGTTTATAAATATTCGGTTATTTACCGCTAGATGTCGTTACCGGTTTCATAGGCGCATACCTGGTAACTACGATATGCCGTTTTGTGCGCAAGGTGCAAGCCATCAAAAGTTGCACTGTGAAGCCGATATGTCATAGGTGGCAAGTCTTTGGACGTACCTCGAACTGTTGCCATGTGTAGGTACCTTGCTAAACTATAAAAATAGTAATGAATTATATCAAGCAGACAAAAGAGGTCAATGTAGTCATACATCCGACAAAATGGTACATCATTAATACGTACCTGACACCAAATGAACCAATAACATTTTTTTGGAAGACGCTGTCTCGAGCGCAGAGGGTTATGTAGTTATCGGGTAATTTTAACGCGAAGTCTTTTGAATGGGACTTGCCTTAGCCAGACCCAAAGAGAATTCAAGAGGACTTTTTGGCCGGCAGCCGGTAGTATCAGTACATTCAGGATCCACGGCAATGCTCCTATATTCCTACAAACTCAGTGCTTCGTCTTGTGTAGAATACTGAGAAGATAGAAAAGCTCGTCGACACACTCTTCAGTTGGATCTTCGTCAGAGACAAGAGGACTAGATATTGATGGCATGGTGAATCCTGCAATGAGTACCATCAAATAAACTTGTTAGTCATCTACATCCCGCCGATATCCTAGCCATGGCAAGCTTTTTGTGTAAATTCTGACCAGAAGTTCAACGGATGTGAAACCAGAATAAAACATTCACCAGGTTGGCTTTCGCGTATTACTCAATAGAAGTGAATCACGCTATTTGCAGAACATAGTCAAAGAGGCGAAGAGGAATTCGTTGAGCCTAGCCCACATATTAGCCATGTAGTCCACATTCTTTACATGTAAAGAATAGGCTTTCTTTGCCTCACAGTTCGTGTAGAAGCTTCCCACAAGGAAAAACCATTATATTGTCCACTTTTTACGAAATAAAACCGGAAGCAGAAGTTCTTTCCGAAAAATCGAAGATAGCTCGAGTAGGTACATGATAGTATTTCGAGCAATTTTATTGGTTTTGGTTGATTACATTTGCCCTAACCAGTCGGGAAGTGCTAGAGAAAACTGAAGTGGTTATCCTTACAAAAACGAGTTGCGTTTAGGGTCGGGGATACATTAGTAGAATTAAAACTTTCAGTTAAGTACCCAGGCTTGTGGATAGACTCTAGAATGAGTTTTGCAGTACAGATCAGGGGATCGGTAGATAAGTGTGCAGCATTAGTCTAATGAGTAAATTGTGGGAGCAACTCAAAAAAAATGATTGCTCTTGATGAATGTCGTACAATCTGCACTACTTCGTGGAGCAAAGATATTGTTGCAAAATACTTTCAGGCAATCCTAAAAACAGGAAGCTTGCTTGATTGCCTGGAGACATCGAGGGTGAGGGGATCCTTTCTCAAGCATCTTCCACCTTTCTCTTCTCCCGCTTGAAAGGAAGGAAAGAAAGAAAAGTGAATAAAGTATTAAAATAAAGCAGTTTAAAAAAACGTGAATACAGTAAAGAATAAAGAAAAAAGTGCAAAAGCATGCATAACCGAAGAAAGAAAAGTGAATAAAGTATAAACTAAATATAGAAGAAGAAAAAATGAAAAGAGTAAATGAAAGTAGAGTCGAGTAGAACAGTAAAAGGTAAAAAATGAAATGAAAGCGAAAAAAATATATATGTAAAGTGTAAGATAAAGTAAATGGAAGAAAACCGAACCCTTGCTGTGAGTACAACTGTAATAATTTGTATCATACTGATCAGCAGATAATGGAAATTTGAATACGAGCTTTCCGGAACATAATTGATGTCTGTTGGTGATTGGCTGTTCATCAAAGTATCTAGACTGCATTAGATGACACTTGGATGAATATAAATTGAGATAAAGCTAAGATGAGCTGAGCTTAAAAAGCATGTTGGAGGCAGCATAGGTGAATAGGGCTGGTTTCACTAGGTATCGTGTCTGTATCTACATGAAGCTTTTTCTTTAATTAGCTGCTAGAATGTCGACGGTAGCACTTCTGGCAAAAAATATTACAGTTAACAAACTGCTCCAACAAGCGAAGTACATGTGGTTGATTTTTAATTCGAAAAACGCCTTCAGTGCATGCGCAGATTTAATTTGAGAAAAAAACTACTAGGGCTGACCACCTATTCATGCCTCTTTTCAGGAAGCAATTAACAACCAACCAGCAAGCCAAGATTATTGCTAACAAAGCTATAATCTGGCACATATTTCCTGTATCCAGTGCTGATACCACAAGCAGCACCAACATACAAATACAGTAATTTTGAGAACATAAAACTAGTACCGGACTAATTTCTGCAATCGTTGCAGCCGTACTTTTGCAAAATAGTACAGAGGCCTATACGCCATATTAGTACCTTCACAAATTAAAACTTTTATGTTCCTGAAAAAGGTACGTAACTACAAATTAGTAGCACATTATAATGAATAACTACCCATCACGAATTTAAGCAGGATTCAATCAAATTAACATAACATTCATTTTGCAGCTGATAATATCGGCTTGCATCGTCAAGTTTTGTATTATGTTCCCAACCTCCTGGTACGTAATGCAACGAAGTGCATCATAACCGTAGATGGCAGCTGAAGCTAAAATATAATGGGAAACACGTATCACATTGCCTACGTGCAATATGAGAGTTCCTCACATTATTTTTAATAGGATCCCTTTAATGTAATGACTGTTTTTATGTGAATATACTCGTAATGAAAGTGCAACCAAGAATCGGTGAATGCATCGAGTGCAAAAGACTACTGCACTAAGCTTCTTAGAATCTTGTTGGAATAATAGCCATCAACATCCCTTGCCAGATAACAAAAAAATGGTAGTCAAGCGAGCTTAGCGAGTATAATGATATTTTTTTCAAAGAATAAAGAAAATTAGAAAAATAAGAAAAAATAATTCGAAAATTTACTTCATTATTCGATTAAGTGAAAACTACTTAAACATTTTGAACAGTATATAACTGCGAGAAATTGCTTCAACTTACAGCTTTACAATACATCAAATGTTGAGTTTTATGATTTGTAACTGCAGAATCTCTATTACTAAATCATGTCTCAGCAGTCCACTTGTAGGCCGTCCCATAAAATATACTGAACCCATTCTATTTAGGGAGGAAAAAAGGGTGTCCGTTGGAATTCTACTTAATCCTTATTTCCCAAAGATCATTACCAAAATTCTTTCTTGATTATCTTGCCTAGGATTTCCTGCAGAGGAGGTGTATACGTCATTTTTTTCATCAGCTGGACAACGGAGATCATGTGAAGTAGATTTCATCCAAACTACAACTCCGATTCTTATAATCAATAATATAAGATGTATAGAGGGCAATTTTATCTGGATCTCAATTCAAGGCATACTTCTGATTTGAAGCTAATTTTTTTTAAATTGATTTAGAATTTTACATCATAAACTCCATGATTCGTTTTGGCAATTAAACTTTAACTAATTTTACCCTGTAGAAACAGATTCACCCAAGACTCTTTGAGCTCTGAAGCAAAGTATTCCTTTAAAGAAGACCAGATAATCAAGATCTACAATAACACATTACGAGTGCCACTGACAAAGCGATTTCTAATACCATTTCAATGGACAAACGATTATTTATTAGGTGATCCTTCTCACCTAATAAAGGTGTGGTGCCCACTTTTTCTCATGATAACCATCAACTCAAGAATTAGTAAGGGCAACGGCTGGCACATATGTTGAGACGAAAAACGATGTGGATATCAGTTATCAGACCTTCTCTGAGTTGAAAACACTGGTAATCAGAATACAACACCCTACTTACCGAAAAGCGTAAAACAATTCACCTTCGATGCAGACACTAACGAAGAGAGACCACACACTGTCAAAGTCACAAATTGTGTCCTGCCGAGTTCAACGGAACATAAACCATGCAGGTCATCAATGATTTGAGACAGTTTAAGTTATGGTCAAACTCATTATTATTGAGCAGAATTGTATTTTTATGTTCAGGTTCATGTTTCATACTCTGAAAAAAAAAACTATGATGCCGTTTTTGTCATTTTTCATAAAAAATCCTCGAGTGACATCTGAAAAGTTCCTTAAGTCGGTTGTAAATTGAAACCGCATGATATATTTTTCTCCAAAATCACAGAATCCCAATATCACAGAAGTTCACTCATGATTAGCCAGATTTACGTAAACCAAAGAGTTACAGTTCCTAGCTTTTCTTTTAAATATTTTGACTTAAAGAAAATGGTCCCATAACTTGAAAGTGTCATAAGGTGGAAAACAAATAAGTTTAATTCAAAATAGCAAACGGCTTTGTTTGACAACGCAGCCATGTTTCTTTACTCTACTGCGAACTTGACACTCATTGAACTTATAGTTTCAACTTTCTACTCAAAAAAGAACCTAAGCAAATCCGCCTATACCAAATTGTTGGCAACACAGCGTGACCCTAACAAGGACTAATATTTCGAAAAAATTCTCTTATTGTCTTATGGTTTAAGACTTTTTCAGGTGCAGTGGTGTTTATTAGAAAAACTGCATGAAGATAGTACATGTGGTACTATTCAACAGGAAAAATTATTCTCAGATCCATTTATGCGGAGATAGCTAGCCACTGTAATCTCCCCGCTAAGCTACGTCTTTTAATTTATATGCCCGCTTTCCTTCAAAACTCACTTTATTTCCTACGTGGGGTATTGATATATTTTTAATGAAGCCCTAAAAACTATTAGCCCTATGAACTAATGAAGCCCTAAAAACTATTAGCGCTCCTAAGCGGTTGTGCCGTGCCAAACACAAAGGCTGACATAAACTACTACACCGGAAATATTCCACCATTCCACCATACGTTCAAGCTCAAACGCTAGCCATTGCAAGCTCTGCACTCACCTTAATCGTTTCATTTATAAGCTATCTATTCTGCAAAGCTCGTTTTATCTGCTTCATGCTGTTCTCGTATCTCTTTCTTTATTATGCACTTCTCAAGTGAGATCGATTATCAGTAGTGACGCTATAATAATCTAATGTAAATTAACAGTAACTAAAGGGGAGTCAAGTTGTGGACTGCGATCAAGCAACATCGAGGATAATAAATATAGGAGCATAAACGTTGGCAATCTGACTTGCCAACAGCCACCTCAGTCAATCGACGGTGGTCAACATCAGCGAGCGAACCGAGGCCTAAGTCCTTAATTGCTAAAGATACCAATATTTAAAAAATTATACCAATATTAAAAAACCTAATTTTAAATAATTTAATTTTAAAACTAATCTAATTTTAAACCACTTCTTATCTTTTCATGGTTAATTCCGGAGCTAGCCAGGACATGGAACATGTCCACAAAATTAAATATATTCTCAGGCAATGGATCAAGTCGTAAAGGATTCGAAACAGAGAAAAGGCGCAATGCTTCAATAGAATTTTGGTCATTCTTCAGAAAATCGCGCTCTCAAACCGAAGCATCTTTATGCTGCAACTGCGGACAAGAAGAACACCCTGCCAACTAAAGTAGTATAAGCGGCCAAAATAAACTGGCCCATGCCACTGCAACAGCACCAAGGCGCCAATCTTTGCAGCCAGCTCAGTAAGTGATTAACTCGGGTGTAAGCTTCACAGCAACTGCAAGAGGGATAAATGCTGTAACCGTGAATCCACACCAACCGCCGAATATAAATCAGCCTTCAATTCGGAGAAACCAAGTCTCTAATTTAACCCCACATCCAAGCTCTTTCGTGATTCTATAATTACTTTAAGTATTATTAAGCCCTTAATTTCTTGCCGAAGCCGGCAAGTTGCTATATATCAACTATTAATTAAGTTGCCTGGAAGGGGTCCCTTTAATTTAACCCCGCATCCCAGCTCTGTCTTGCAAAAAGCGGGAATGGGTGACGTGGGAGCGGAGGGGGAGCGCTCCTCGGCAAAGGCTGCTTTCACTCGGAAAGCCAAGAAAAATCTGCAAATTTTTGTGACAAGTTTGAAGGGAATGATAGGGAGGAGTTCTTGCTCGACTTGCTAGCAAGTTGCAAGCTCCAAATACAATCACCTTCAGAATGATTACGAGTAGAAGAGGAGGATTTGCACACTACCGAAGAAGATGCTCCAGATGATTCCGAGCAAGAAAAGCGGATGGAGACGACCCACGAAGATCATTTGCATCGGAAAAGACCAATTGTGTCTCCAACCTCGGAGCCCACTTCTAAGCACTCAGTAAGCCTGAGTGCAAAGAACTTTCCCGAACGTCACACTACCGTTGCCAAGGCTTCGGCAAGCGCAGGATAGTGCGCAGGATAGCTGTGGAGTTAAGAAAAGCCCGCTCAGCTTAGCAGCAACAAGGAAGCAAAGGGTTCCTCCTATTGTACGTTATAGGCTGCATCTAAAGCCTTTCAGGGAAAGAGTTGAACTAGAATGTCAGAAAAACGAGCTCGAGGCCCCAAAATTCTTTGTAACGGTTAATGGTTTTGAATTTTTAAAATGGGAAAAGGTGGCTTGCTACACCTATACACTCCCAACAGAAAAAATCTGACCCTGTTGCTATAGTAAAGAACATTGTGTTCAAAAACACATGAACAATATGGACGTCGAACGAAGAACATCTGTGATACCAGGGTAAAGTTAAACGGACAAGTGGTGCACTGCTTCAAGCAACCGAGATATCTGGGGGTGATTTTCGATACGAAAAACACTTTCAGTGCTAACGTAGACTCCGTTTGCAAGAAAATCATTTATGCATACCATCTTCTTATGCCTCTTTTCAGGAAACAGTCAGCAACCAACAAACGGGTCAAGATACTTGCTTACAAGGCACTAATCAGTCCTATTCTCATGTATGCGGCTCTGATCTGGCAAGCAACAGCAGAGTACTAGTGGAGCAAGATAGGGTTATTGGAGCGAAAAATTCTTCGGGCTTGCACTGGCTTGTACAAAAGGGAGGACAGATGGCCCTCCCCAATCGAATATTGTACCAGGATGCAGCGGTGGAACCGATCAATCTCTATGCTAAGAGGTTGATCGAGCGAGCGACCAAACGTATGGCGGACAACGAGACCACCACCATTAAGAACTTGGCAGATAGTCGAGCGTTAGAGGCAGCCAACGGTTAGGACAAAGAATTATATTTAATATTTTTAATAATAGTTATAAGCGAAAATTGTATAACTGTAAATAACGATTGTACAGTAATCGTAATAAATTAATACCTCTCAAATACATTAAATAAAAAAAACATAAAAATAACTGAGGTCACACTTAGGGTGTAAGTGTTAGCATTAATAATTTGAAATTGTAATATAAAGTTAGGTCTATTTAAAATATTTGTTAGTATAGTGTTCTGCGCACAGCCATTAGGCAAAGCCCGTAGCCTAAGTATTAGGGTAAGAAAACTTTGTAAATATTGATTGTAAATACTGTTAAAAACAACTCACCCAATAAAAATAATTAGAAATTGAATTGAATTTGCAGAAATCAAGTCAGCGAACTTATTAAGGAAGTGTGTTGTCTTGAATACGTTGGCGAAGGACAAGGTAACATCGATCAAATTGATTTTGTCGCTCCAGTAATGAAACTGAAGGTGTTGGCTTTCAACGCTCGCTCACTTTTGTTGCAACTCGGAGACAAGATCAAGAAAGCAACTCATATTAAGATTTACAGGGTATAACAAACTAACGAATCAAATCACTTGGCCCTTGAAAAAATTGCCTATAAACGCCTCACCTATTGCTCTACTGTGGTTAAAACAGAGACGCCAGGTCAATCCTGATAATATCTATTTACATACCTGCCTCTATCTATGCAGGAAATTGAAATAAGATCTTGCAGTGCTTCGAAACCTTACGTTGATACATCAATCAATCAATAATCATTGTCGAAGATCTCAACTGCAGGCACACGGTGTGGGGAGACTCGGTAGTAAGTCCCAATGGGAGAAACTTGTATAACAGACTCCTCCCAAACAACCAACTAGCTGGATTTCCGCTTATCGTTCTGGACTCACCTACAAGATCTAGTAGCTCTTCAATACTGGGTTAATTTCTGATCTCGTCATTCCGTACCGAATGCTACTTACACTACGCATACGGGTATGTCCGATCATTTTGCGATCAAGCTGAACATCAAACTTATATCTTTTGCGAAGCTTTAACAATCCACCTTAACCAGTTTTCTATCATTTAAGCATACGAATTGATCTAAATTCATCAGGAAAACATCAGGTTGAAGCTTAAACCTATCACCTCACCCAAAGGATGGTGAAATGTGAAACGTATACAGTGAGTAAAAAAAGTGTCCGTACCCTTCGTTTCAAGCATTTGTAGATACCATTTTTTAAGTTTAAATAACTAAAAATGATTTCTTTTCTGTGTTTCCATACTTTTTATCTTGTACGTTGTAACTAGGAAAAAAGCAACGGTAAAAATTGGAATTCAAAGAGGTAAAGAAGAAAAATATATCACAGGTCAAATTTTTAGGCCAAAATAGTGTTCGCACTATCTTATTTACTCCTATATAGCACGGGGATTCCCCGACTTTTTAGTTGCTGCTCGATGCAAATTAGTCAGTCAATAGCTGCCTCTTGTTAAACGTGTTAGATTTTGGTGAAAGTTGTGAAAAGTGTTTAAAATGACAAGGAAAAGGAAAGAAATTCCGATTGAAGTGAGGGAAGTTATAATAAATTTGAGGAAATTTAGTAATTCTTATAATAAAATTGCACAAATTATTGGAAAACCAAAATCAACAGTTAGAGGCATCATAAAACATTATAATCACTATAAAACACTTGGAATAAATCCTAGAAGCGGTCGTCCAAAAGCTCTTACACGTAGGGAACAAGAATGGATTCGGCTACAAATTAAACGTAATCCCTTCCTGAGTGCCGTGTTTCTAAGAGCAGAATTGAAAAAAGAGTTTAAAAAGACAGTTTCAACGCAAACAGTAAGAAACACGTTGAAAAGTTTCGGGTTTCATGGTAGGGTTGCAAGGAAAAAGCCATATATAAGGAAAGAAAATATTAGAGCAAGGTATAATTTTGCCAAAAACAATATAAACAAGCCCTTATCATATTGGGAAAATGTTATATTCGTGGATAAAACAAAAATTAACTTTTTTGGATCAGATGGAAGAATTTTTGTGTGGAGGGAAAAAAACAAAGAGCTAGAATTCAAAAATACCAAAGGATCTGTAAAACATGGTGGTGGAAGTTTAATGTTGTAGGGGTCAATGGCAGCATCTGGAGTTGGAAAATTACATTTCATTGACGAGAAAATGGACAAACGCGCATATTTAAACATTTTAAAACGTCGATTGAAAAAAAGCGCTCGAAAATTGGGGATATTATCATCTGTCAGTTTGTATTAAGACAATGATCCCAAACACAATTCTCACATCTGTCGTCTCTGGACCCTATACAATTGTCTGTCCACTATCAAAACTCCTGCTCAATCTCCGGACTTAAATCCGATAGAGCATTTATAGGGTCATTCGAAGCGAAAGCTCAGCGATCGCAACATTAAAGGTACTTCATTCACGAATTTGAACAAAAGTAGCTTTAAAAGATTGATACGAAGAGAATGGAAAAGGATATCCCCCAATACTGTCGAAAATTAGTGCATTCAATGCCAAATAGATTACGGACTGTTATCAAGTATCGAGGCCGATCAACAAAATATTAATGAAATATATTACTCTCAAGTTTTAGCAACAAAAGACATATTTGACTTGAGATATGTACTTTCTGGAGGTTCCCTTTGTATTTCTTTTCAGGTTGGCCGTCAACGTGGTTAGAAACTATGTGAATTCGATAGCACCGGAGTGTTGATTATTTGCTATAGCTCATTTCTGTGTTTGATTCTAAATTTTTATAATAAATATTGTTTTGTGTCAGAGACATAGTTGGTGCGGAGACTTTTTTTACTCACTGTACGTGAAAAACAGATATTCGGGTGGGGATCTCATTAAAGACTTGGAAACAGTCCTTACTTTGTGTGAAAAGTTCGATTTCTTTGCAAAAGGGTGTGATTTGAATGCAAGACATCCTTCTTGGGGTAATCCCGTATCGAAAGGATATGGAACGGCTCTGCTCAACTGGGTGCAAGCAAATATCGATCTCATTTTGATTGCGCCAAACGAGCCCACCTCCCGAAGAAGCTCGTCAACGATCGATTTCTTTGTTATGTCTGCTAAACTGGTGAATATCTCTCACAACTGAAGGAATTTTGAATGTAGAGTTCTTGACGCTGAGTCTGGTCAGTCTTTTGGTAGAACTCGATTTAAGAGTGAAAAAGGACGTAAAGCTGTAGGCAACAGACCCACAACTCTTTATCCCATACAAACACATCGATTGGGAAGCTTTTAATGCTGGCCTGAGTGGATGGTTTGAGGATCCGAATTTAATTAAATAACAAGAAAAAAACGGCACACATAAATTTCCACTTTTATTGGTTGAAGCTAATTAGGTCTAAAGTTTGTTGCAATTTCTTTCGCAGGTTTGTGCTTACACATTTTTTATTATTTTGGTTGGCATCTAACGTATTGATCGAAAAGGATCAAGATAACAAAGCATACGTGAAAGTTGAACGAGGTATTTTGAAATTGAAGCAAATATAATATTTTTAATTGGCCTTTTTGCAGATATATAAATTGGGTGCAAACAGAGCGCTATGGTCGAGATGAAGGTTCTGCTGGCAAATTGTTGTCATTGTAGCGTAAAAGTTCAGCACAAAACTGGGACAGTAAGGCTTGTTGGAGCCACCTTATTCAAAGATCCATGAGAAGAGGATCCGATCAAATGAAATCTCATGATCGAGTCAAATTCATGATTCATCGTATTTAATTCCCTTAAGGTGCTTTCACAATTGGTCACAATACTCCGATACCAGAAACTCGAATTCAATTATCACTGTCCTCAGCAGGGTTTAAACTCGGCCTCCGTTGTGCAGGAGGTGAATACTCTATGACTGTTACTCCATCCGTTAATGCTTGTAGATAAATTGAAAGTAAGGAATGATCTTATGGTTATGCAGATTCACATCAACAGGCTAATTGATGACCTCTACCCATATCTTATTATAAAGAATATCCTGAGGATTGATAGGAGCAGCATTTTGGACCCTCCTTTCATTTCATAGTATGAGAACATTGATTGCTAGTCAAATGAAAAGACTAAACAGAATTGGAGATTGGAACAGTTTATTGGAAATAACTAACTATCCGTGGATTTCTTCAAATTTGATTATGGATCCAAATTGGGTTGAATATTAATGAAAGTTTGTTAGGTATTCAATAAAGAGCTGTGAAATTATGCGAAACTTCTCACAGAAATTGAGATAAGGTGTACTCCAGGGAAATTAGCGGCCAAAGAGCTTGTTTTCTCAAGATGCTTAGCATGGCAACTTAAGGTTGTCCATGAAGTTGTGATGTCGTTAACAAAACCAGAGAGAGTTTTTCATAGTTTTTATATGTTTCGGAAGAAAGTTTTTTTTGCGTTTAACCTTATCTGAATTTTCAAGTTCATTTCCACCGTTCTCTGCCTCAAATTAATTAGGTTAGGGCTATACTCATGTATGTTTCTTATAATCTGTCGAAAAATATTTCTGAATTGAACCACTGGCATCTGGTAGAAGTGAAATCTGCACTGAATATAAAACGTTTTGGAATTGAGAGCAGAATGTTCAATACACGACTTCACAGATGACTAAATCGCCAAACCGACCCCTGTAACCGCTCCACAAGATCCGTTACTTCTTTATAAGTTCCAATGTTAATTTGCTTGCAATGATGTCAACGCTGTTTGTCCTTTTTTTGGGTAAGTTATCGAGAATTGTGTTCAACAGTATCAACCACAATTCTCATTTCCGGTTGTGGTGTTTGGCGTAAAGTCTATTGCGATCCACGCTAAACCGTTGGTTTCTACGTAGCATTGTATGGATGGTGACCTCATTCCTTGTGCATTATTCCTATTGCTCACCTATTGCTCTCCCCTGTCATTTCGTTCTCACAATTTTACCCTCAACACTTCTCCAAACATCCATCTCAAATTGTTGGTACGCGATCAAATGTACGAGTTCTGTTCAAAAAGTACCCGGAATTTTTAAATTTCGTGGATCTGGAGAGTGCGATTGTCAAATTTTGTATGTATGTATGTAAAGTATGAATAAATTCTCAGCCATATTCACTGTTTACTTTCTCTGTGGTAGTCGCTAAGGTTCGACGTGTTTTTATGAGCTCGGCGATTTTTGCTTGTTTAAACAATGGAAGAATTGAAGAGTCAAAGAATTTTTATTAAATTTTGCGTAAAAAATGAAATAAAGTGCAACAAAGTGTGTGAAATGTTACAAAAAGCCTATGGTGAGTCTACTATGAAAAAAACAAGTGTTTACGAGTGGTTTACAAAAGTGGAAAAAATGGTTATAAATGATCAATTAGAGAAGTTTCTGATGAATTTGGCATATCAATTGGCTCATGTCATAACATTTTTTCAAAAGTTTTGGGCATGAAACGAGTGGCAGCAAAAATCATTCCAAAACTGCTGAATTCCAACCAAAAAAGCAATCGCATTAACATCACTCAGGAGCTGTTAAATGACGTCAACGACGATCCAAGTTTGCTTGAAAGGGTCATAACTGATGATGAAACATGGGTGTACGGTTATGATGTCGAAACCAAAGTACAATCGTCCACCTGGAAGCATTCAACGTCACCAAGAGCGAAAAAAGCACGTCAAGTTCCATCAAATGTCAAGGTTTTACTTACTGTTTTCTTCGATTATAATGGCATAGTGCATCAAGAGTTCTTACCACAAGGTCGTACGGTTAATAAGGAGTATTACCTTGAAGTTATGCGACGTTTGCGTGAAGCAATCCGAAAAAAATGCCCCGATTTATGGAAAAATAATTCATGGCTTTTGCACCACGATAACGCACCTGCTCACTCGTCGTTGCTTGTTCGTAATTTTTTGGCCAAAAACAATACCGTAGTCATGTCCCAACCTCCATATTCACCAGATATGGCTAAGTGTGACTTTTTCCTGTTCCCAAAGTTGAAGAGACCCATGAAAGGACGGCGTTTTTCCTCGATTGAAGAAATAAAGGCCGAATCGCTGAGAGTGCCCAAGGACATACCAAAAAGTGAATATCAAAAGTGCTTCGAAGATTGGGAAAAACGCTGGCATAAGTGTATTATATCTGGGGGGGGGACTACTTTGAAGGGGACCACATTGATGTAGACGAATAAATAAATATTTTTTTTTGAAAAAACGAAAAACCGGGTACTTTTTGAACAGACCTCGTATTTGAATTTCGTATAGCTCAAATGTATGGAATATTACCAACAATTATCTCCGCTACAATTAAGGGAAACGGCTCCGTTGCGCAGTGGATTGGCGGCGCCTTGTAGACCACCAGACGCTGCGTTTGAATCCACCGTAGGTGATAACCATTAACATTTCGGTCGCGTCATTTTCTTAAGTGGAATTGACACCAAATTCAATATGCTCTAAAGAAGCGGACCTTGACGGGAGGATGAAAGAGTAATACCCGCAAATAGGAGAGAATGGTTGTGGGGACGGAACGGATCGTTGGCAATGTGAATTTAATGGGAATTTGGACAAAATCATCATACTTCAGCTGAGTAGCCGAGAAAGGAGATCAAATATTTTTCGAATCAAATATTTTTCTTATTTTATTCGAATTAAATTAAGCTAAGGTTTTGTTTTACGTAGTAGTGAAATTAAAATAATTAAAAAATTAAGTTAAAAGTTAAGTGAAATTAAGTTAAGTGAAAGTTATGCATTATGTGGTTAGGTTTTGGGCTAGTTTTATCGATTTTTATATTATATTTTTATATTTTTTAGTTACTGCAAAGTAGATTTCATTTTCCTCTTGATTTCTTACCAGGATAAAATTTAGACATAAGAAACACTTCTAACTTCAATAAAAAATACTTAGATATAGCCTAGCTGTTGAGTAACGTAACTTATAAACTTAAATGTAATTTTTGACTTTTTCATGCATGACATGGCAATACTGATTGATTATTTGTAAAATTGTTTGTTTGTAGTAGATTTCTTTGCATTTTTTTTTTTTACTTTTTTACCTTTTCTCTTTCTGTATTATATTATTTTATTGTTTCTGTATAGATTTTTTTGCTGGCATTGCAGATGATGTTGCGGCACTAGTGGCTGGGCGCACAGTCGATCAAGCGCAATTAAGGCTAACTGTGCTAATCCACCGGGTAGTGAGCTGCATGACCACTCATGGATTTAACCTAGTGTTAGAGAAAACCGAAGTGGTCGTCCCGACCAAGAAGAGGATCCCCAGAGTGAGAATGGTCGGAGTCGGAGACACATTAGTAGAGTCGAAACTATCAGTTAAGTGTCTGGGCTTACTAATAGACTCTAAGCTGAATTTCTTGGAGAAAATCAAGACAACGGCAAACAAGGCCGTAGCAAGGGACTCAGCAATTAGTCGACTAATAGCCAACCATGGGGGACCAAGTCCAACCAAAAGGTGACTGCTGATGAGTGTCGGGCAATCTATGCTTCTATATGGAGCAGAGATATGGAGTGAAGCTCTCAACAAGGAACTGCACCGAAAACGGCTGCGACAGGTGTAGAGACGAGAACCACTGCGGATTGCATCAGTATACCGGACAGTCTCTGAGTCAGCAGTATTGGTAATTCCGGGGGTGATACGCATCGATCTCGTTGCTATAGAGCGTAAAAGAATATACCTCGGAAGGCACGAGGGTAACAAAGAAAACGTTGCTCGCGGTGAAAGACCATGCACTTCCGACGAATGACAACTATCCTGGGAACGTGAGCTAAAACGAAGATGGACTGCGCGGCTCATCAACGATTTGAGATCGTGGCTTAGTTGAACGCACTTCTACCTGACCCAGCGACTGAGCGGACACGGTTGTTTTCAGTCTCACCTGCACAAGATTGGTATGTCACGGTCTCCAGATTGCATATTCTGCATGGTGGAGAAGAATGACGCGTTTCAACTTTCTTTTCATGCAGAAGATGCGACAAATAGGGCAGTGATATTCCCGAAAAATCGGGAGAGCTTCGGCCAGATAGTCTACGTGAAGAGATGCTGAAATCAGTTGACAAATGGAATCACGAGGTACATTACGCTCGGGAAATTCTTGCCACGAAAAATACATACTTGATCGGCTTGAGCAGTCGAGGGTGGAGGGTTTTCTTCTCTAGCAATCCTCTGGAATTCCTGTACTCCGAAGGCGCCAAAAGCCGTAAAATTGGGAGGCCTAGTCCGAAACAAGGTGTCAAACTGTTCCAGGCTAGGCGCTCCAGTTGACAGGGGAGGTGTTTAGTGGGTAGTCCAGTAGGTCTGTTGTGCCACTGGGAGTCCGACACTCAGGGCATAAATAGCCTTCACCTCCCCACCCAAAAAAAATCACAGTGACTTTTTATTGTAAATTTCATTTGGAGAAAAATCTGATTTGGTTCGGATCGTATTTATGGCGAAGTAAACAAAGAATAAGGAACCAGTTTACTGGCTCGATAATGTTTAGGAGCAGACTCAAAGGAGAGAATCTCTTAGTGAGAAAACCACTTTTTAAATCGTTAGAATTTAGTCGGAAGAAGAACAATTTCTTTTCAGAAAATATTCATTAAAAAGGTGGTAAAAGGTGGCAAATTATGTTGACATCAGGCTTTATGGATAAAGTTTCCTTTTCGATGGACAGTGTTTCTTGCCTAATAAATGCGCCACTTTCTCTAACAATTGCTCAAAGGCTTTTGTAGACCGTATTGAAAAATTATGATACACTCATTCTCTTTATTCGATCACTATGTCCTTTGCCAAAGCAATCCATACATAACATTTTCAGTCTTTTTTCCGTTAATTGGCTCCAATTTGGCTATACTTTCCAATGACCAATAGGTTCCTTTTTTACAATTTCTTCGACAACCTTCATCGAACGTTTTCCGAAAAATATGTACTATTTTGTATTTATATGTACAACAACATGATATTGTCAAACAAGAACTTAAAATTTATAATGTGAGAACTTTCTAATTCAGCTATTATTTTCGAGAAGTTGCCGTTATTAAGCTATATTAAGGAAGATAAGATGTTCAAACTTAGTTACTTCCGTATTTCCAATATTTTTCATAACGATCCATGAATAAATACAAAACTTTCCTCGTTATAGACCACTGCCTTTTAGAAAGAAAATAAAATTCTATTCGTGTTAATGTATATTAGAACTTCGAAAGGAAATCCAAGCCTCATTTTGAATATTTAGGAAAGCGATAAATCGTCGTTAATTTGTGGCTGGTACTGTTTTTAATTGAAAAGCTTTTAATAAATTAGATGGTCTAATTACGTTATGCTCGCGTTCCATTCAATTAATTAGCTGTTGCTTTCAATTTACAGAGCCGGTACACAATAACATATCTTCCTGCTTACATCTTTCAGTGACACTGAAGGCAGCGAGCAAGGACGCCGACTGTAAAAGAACTGGCTTATTGGAAATTGAACTCGGTACCAGTGAAGATGGCTACAACACAATATATTGTGGTTGGTTCCTTTACTGGGCTCCATTTTTTGCCAAGGACAGAGAACAGCAGGAATTTATTCCTATAGAACTGTATAGCCAACCACAAATCGCACAGCTACGGATAATTTACTTTACTGCGCCATAAATATTTCCTTAGCAATAAATTATTGGGCATTTTCGTAGAGAAGAATGACTATGATATTTTCTAGTTTGTAGACTTACCAGACTACGCGTGGAATAAGAAGTTAAAGCTTTTCTAAATGCGTAAAAGAAGGGAAATTCTCAAGCCAGTCTTGTACTACTGTTCATTTGTTGGAATACATTTAAGATGTGTTTAAAATAGCATATTGAGAAGCATGTTCCTTAAATTTCTTTTGATATTTTGATTGTTAGATAAACGAATGAAAAATAACAATTAGAAGGTTTTTTGCAACTGCATATGCATATGTGAGTGGGTGACAATAATTTTAGTAATCTGGTATCAAACTATTTTTCTCTATTGAAATCAATCTAGTGGCAAGATTAATATGATTAACTCTACTCACATACAAAATCTACAATGATTCATCAATGGGACATATATAGGAAGAACACCCGAGGAAGTGAATGACTAGGATATCAGTTTGAGTTACCAAAATTTTTTGAAATTTGTGATTAAGTTCACCTTTACGAAATCAATGACGGGTATAAAAATGTCAATAGCATTTTTCTTTTAATTTGACTATGTTTTTTTTCCTTTTATTATCGAAGTTGATTTATGAATCTTGGACTTTCAGCCCTTTTCCTTCTTCTCACCATCAACTAGGAAGAGTATTTATTTAGGTAGGGAGTTGAAGGCAATTTATGCCCTGAGTGTCTAACTACCTACTGGACCAGTGACTAAACACCTTCCCTGTCAACAGGAGCACCTACCCTGGAACCGTTTGACACATTGCTTCGAGCTAGGCCTCCCGATTTTACGTCTTTTGGCGCGTTTGGATTACAGAGATTATTTCTCCAGCGGGAAGGGAAAGAGGAGAAGGATTGCTAAAGAAGAAAAGCCTCCACCCTCAACGCCTCCAGCCAATCAAGTATGCCTTTTTTTGTAGCTAGAATTGCCCGAGCGTAATGTACCACCTAGTTCCATTTTTCAACTGATTTCAGCATCATTTTGATCAAACGATCTAGACGGAGCTCTCCCACTTTTTCGACAAGATCACCTGTTTGTCCCATCTTCTGCATGAAAAGAAAGTATGAAAGGCGTCATCCTTCACATCAATGCAGAATATACAATCTGGAGACCGTGACTTACCAATCTTGTGCAGGGTAGACTGAAAATAACCGTAGCAGCTGGGTCAGGTAGAAGTCAGTCTCACCATGCATTCGACTAAGCCACAATCGCGTATTGCATCTTCCCTTTAGCTCAAGATCCCAGGATTGTTGTCATTCGTCGAGAGTGCATCGTCTTTCACCGCGAGCAACTTTTTCGTTGTTACCCTCGTGCCTTCGGAGGTATTCTCTTTTAAGCTCTCTAGCAAGGAGAACGGTGGTTATCACCCCTGTAATTACCAACACTACTGACTCAGAGACTATCCGGTATACTGATGCAATCCGCAGTGGTCCTCGTCTCTGCACCTGTGCCAGCCATTTTCGGTGCAGTTCCTTGTTGAAAGCTTCACTCCATACCTCTGCTCCAGACAGAAGCGTAGATTGTTCGAACTACCCGCATTTCTCATTTCAAATACCAGAGTATCTTGTATTTGAAATAAATTTTCCAGGGTTTCCATAATATCCGTCAATCTAGCGGGGTTGAATGCGTTCTTTATGTCCAGCGTCACTAGAAGGATTACCCGCCGGTTGGAGCAACTGCGTTCCTCCCCCTTTTTGACTGCAGTAACCACCTCCGCGGCTGCATCTATAGCGGAACGTCCCGTTCTGAACCATACTGCCTTGGAGAAAGTTCCTCAGTGGCATGGATAACGTTAGTGAGTCTTCCCTTTATCAGTTTCTCGAACAGTTTCCCGGCCGTATCTAGCATGCATAACGGTCGGTATGCTGACGGCGAGTTGGGACTTTCCTTCCCTTGCTGATCAGCACGAGTCTTGCCGTCTACCATTGCTCAGGGAAAACATCCCCTCGCAAGCAAACATTAAACGTACTAAGCAGCAAGTCAGGGCAAGAGTGATAGACCAGTTGCAGTACTTCGGCTGGAATACCGTCTGGTCCCGAGGCCTTCTTCAGCTTCATGGAAAGAACTGCTAGTTCCAGTTCGTTCCTCGTGAAGAGTGGACAGTTTGCTGTTGTTTCTCTGTGAACGGCATCAACACGGACGGGATGTGTGGGGAAAAGAGCCCGTACTATCTCGTCCATCATGTCCGCTTCAATTACGCAGAGGACCCGTAGAGCGCCGAGCTTCCTCATAAATGGTTTATAGCCCAAGCCCCACGGCTCCCTGTTCACGTCTTCAACGAGGTTCTGCCAACAACGGGCCTTACTTCTGTTGATCAGTTTGCGAAAGCATTATCTGACCGACCGATATACTGCCATTCTGGTGCATGCCTCGTCCTGGCTTCGCGCTCGTTGAGCTTCTCGCCGGTGTTTGTGACACTCCCTTCGTTGTTCAGCTATTTCAGTGGACCACCAGTACACTGGAGGCTTTCCGTGTATATGTCTCCCGCGGGGCATAGATGACTTACAAACGGAGATGATCGTACTCATTGTGGAGTTCACCATGTCTTCAGCAGTCAGTTCTCTGGTCCCCGGCGATGAGCCAAACGGTAGTAAGCATGTCATGAGCGTGTCGACAAACTTCTCCACGTCCATCCTCTCAGTATTCCACACGAAGGCGGAGCGCTGAGTGTCTGGAATTGTAGGAACGTTGTCGCAAATCTCGAATGCTATGTACTGATGATCACTGGCCGAGTAGCCTTCTAGTACTCTCCAATTGTGTGTCATAGAGGAGAGGGACTCAGAGGCAAATGTCACGTCCGGAATGTTACCCACGCAGCGCAAGCGGCGGAAAGTGGGAGTGTTACTAGTGTTCACCACGGCTAGCCCCACTCTGGCTGCCATCGCCAGGATTCGATTCCCCCTTGGATCTGACTAAGGCATGTCCCATTCTATAGATTTGGCGTTCAAGTCTCCCCCGATAAGAACCAAAGTCCAAAGAGGTGATCTTTGCCTGAAAAGATGTAATTAGTTCGTTCGATGTCAAGTACACACTAAAGAATGTTATTCCTGGGCACCAGACCCACACGAAACCATAATTTCACCCGCAGCCCTGAACTTTCAGTTGGGTGCCGTTTCGAACTCAGGTACTTGCGCCACCGTTCATTTCATTAGGGTACCATGCTGATCAATTTTTATCTCGATGTTGTTTGCTAAGCAGCAATAGGTCAGCTTTCATATCCCTCGCGAATTGGTCAAGCAGGTCTTGAGCGTTTGAGCTCCGATGTAACCTTATCTGCAGGATACGGGTCATTGCAGAGCTGCTTTGGCTTTGGTTAGGGCTTCTTTGAATACCCGACACTTCCCTGTCCCTGAAATATGTCTCAGGTCATCAGGTCAGGGGTCAGCATTCTCGCAGAGGATACAATGTGCCTCTCCAGTGCATTCTGTTCTTTTATGTCCTGCGTTGCCGCATTTATAGCACAAGGAGTTCCTATCAGGCCCTTTGCAGCCTTGTGCTGTATGATCGTAGCTTAGGGATATGAAACAGCGGAGAGGAATTGCTCCTCGCCGTATTCTGCAGACCACCCTACCTATTTTTATTTTGCCCATGCAGAGGAGTTTTTCGGCATGTTTCTCGGTTAATTCGACTATGGCCAGGCGCTGCCCTCTATTATTTTCAGGGGTTAGTCGTAATTTGATCCCAGTTAATTCGGGTAAAAGCCTTTTGAGGCACTCTTCCACCTCCGTTATGTCCGTAACGCAGTCAATATCCCTGATTTTGATGGTGGCCATTGGTTCAAGTGAAGTCACTGTTTCCTTTCAACATCAAGCGGGCCACCAGATCTGGTTGGCCGGACGGTTCTGATGGCAGTTTGAGACCGTCATCGGGTCATCGGGTCTCACAGCTCCCTTAATTTCCCGCAAAAAGTCTGCGTAAGTTCTCTCATCTGCCGGTTTGACCAGCAGCGCATGCCTTAGGGCTTTGCGGCGTAGCTTACTTTGTGGTTCTTGTTTGGGGTTTCTAAGCCTTTGTCCCCAGGAAGGAGCTTATCGTTGGTCACTTTTTGTGGAGGAGCCTTCTGGACGCTTTTTTGATAGCCTTGGTTCCCACCACCTGGAATCCATCATTTGATGTAACCTGTCTGTTTGCTGCTTCGTTCTTCCTCCTTTTGTGTCGGTCTGCTTAGATTGGGCTGCTAGCAAATCTTTTGGTAGGGAATCACTTGCGGAATCACTTGCGTTTTGACCGAGGTACTGGCCTTTTGCTCTTCCTGCGCTTTAAGCTATTTACGTCTGTAGGGCCCGATTCGTTCTAAGAGCTCTTCAAGCTCTAAAATACCGTCCCTAATGCCCTTGTTTATGTTTTTCTGGACATTGCATTAAGCTTTGATCTTTTTAACTGCGTTTCCTGCCTTACGCATGAGGCGTTCTTCTTCATAACGACCCAGTACGATGAGATTGTCCTGCGCCTCGTTTCAAGGCGGGCTTTTTTTTGTTTGCGTCAGGATCTAGAGCTCTGATGGCATCAGTAGCAGTGTAAGTGGCAGCATCGCGTTGTATCATGATTTGAATATCATCGGTGGTTTCTCCCTTTGTGTGTTTCCCAGGCATTTGTTGTTGACACTTTTCCTCTTGTCTTACGAGACTTTCCGACGTGCGTATTGTTTTTTTGCTGATTCCGAATGCCGTCAGTATCTCTGGTTAGCTTTCAGGCTTTCTGCCTTTTTGTGTTCATTCGTCCGTTTGTCGTCTAGGTTTGGTTGTTTGTTCGTTGTTTTTGATTTTGCTGCATTTCATATTCATTTATAAGATTTATCATCATGCTAAAAGGGTCCCCTCTCAGAGCCGCTTTCTCCACTCGTGTGTGAAGTCGCCTAAATGATCCCATGGGTGTCTGTTCAAAGCAGGGAGGCCATGCAACGGTTGGCACCAGCCTTTATGGGGACAGGTGCTCAGAGCCAGTCCAGCGCTAATCGGGAGTTCGTCTCAACCGAACCTACACCACCAACTTAATGATGCAAGCTTTGAACGTACTCCGAGGCCTGCCAAGGTTTTACCGGGACGGAGACGGTACGATACTTATATTGGAGTCGTTCGCGCGCGAGTTTCATCTTGGTGGTACTTGGTCCAAAATATCGTGTCCGCCAGCCCAAGTGCGCCAATTGGAATTCGTTGGTCGGTTCGTTTTCCAGAGTCGTTGCAGAGTCATCTTCCACTAGAGGGGCTTCCAGAGACCTACAGGTCGTCGGGTACATGAGGACGGCACTCCCCAAAGAATACTGGCTTTCAGGAGTACTCCTGTCGACCAGCATTCCCCATGCAGGTCAAAGGCTAGAAAAAAGTAAAAGGCTAGAATGTTTGTTTGATGGTTTCTAGTAGTAACTCCCTTTCGCTAAGCCTCTTGCTTCTGTATCAGTATATGTATCAGTATTTCCGTCGGAGTTTTTATTGGGAGAATAAGCTCGAGTTGCGAAGAAGTATAACAACACTGATCGAAATCGTACTCATAAAAAGATTTCTTTTTCTCGATATTCTTGTCACAGCTTTTTCGGCTGGCATCTAGCAAAGAACACATTAGATGACAACGAAACTTAATGAGTAGTCAATGACACCTGGAATATAACGAAGTAAAATGCAAACACGACTCATAAGCTTTGATGAGACCCGGGATATAAAAGATCAAAATACTAAGATAAATTTTTGTGAAAATGCAAAGGGGAAATATTAGCCAACTTTTATCTGGCACACAAAAGAATCCTGAACTTTTCACCAGCCAACCTGCAGATTTGTCACTCCTTATAAACACATAACGTCAAAAACAATAAAATCTATTTCGAAAATAGCAACCTCACCAGCAGTTCTTATCACTCTGCGAAATGAAAATTTCCTAACACGGAAAAACTTTATTATTGTGGTTAAGATATATTATGTGTATCACCGTAGTTTTTATTCCTTTAAGTAGAAATATGGAGTAGTTAGGGATTAGGGTATAGTTTGAAGATGACTAGTGTATGGTATAATTTTCTCGAAATCATACGAAAGCTTAGATTATTTTTACCCGATAAAATACTACAGTATCCAAGATAAGCTTCAAATTATCTTTAAAGAACTAAGAAGATTAAGTTAAAAGAAAATTGTAAAGATTCTCTAAGCCGCCTCCAAGCACAGGTTAACTTTAAACTATGACTCTTCAGACTAAACTAGTTCGAGCACCAAAACTTTAAGTGGCACGCAAGGTCGATCGATTTGTTCAGTGAAATTAGTCGATACCAAGACCGGCCTGTAAGGAAAAATTGATATGACATTTACAAGTTCTTGAACGAGTTTCAAATGTCATTTAGCTTAAAAATCCGATTTGTGTTTCATGCACGTGGGGTATTTTGAAATCAGATAATAAACTTTTTCTAATAAATATTCGCACGTAAAACGGGAAATATGATACTTCTTTTTTGAATTGAGGTATCGTGGTGTCGAAACCACGATATGCTGTCTATAAAAGTTTATGATCCATCGTATAAACTTCCATTTTTATTCTAATTTCTCTTACCCTTCGCCAACAGTGAAATATTGAATACTTTTTTAAGTGCCCATAAGAACAATAACAAGAGTAAAAACAACGAAAACCGCCACATTCAATCCAAATGGATCCAGATCGAAAGTCAATAGCTGTCAATGGAAAATAAGTTTACATGCTTTATTTTGAATATTTATTCCGATACAAATTCAGGGATGCTTCAACAAATCTATTGTTGATAGCTTTGCAGGCCACTTTTTCGGAAGAATTTAAGGCATCTTTTAAGGAATATTGGCAATAGCAGAATAAAATCAAGCAGCTAATGAAGAAGCTCGAAGGAGAAGAATTTTTGGACGTGTTCCGAGCCTTTTCTCTTTGAAGTCTGTCTAATCGAATCTCTTTACAAATATCGAGGAACTCAAATTCGAAGAACTCTATAACCCCCTGTCGACGATAATAAAAACAGGCAATTTTAATTTTAAGAAAATCTAAATCTGAAATGCCTGGAAACGTATGATAAAGGGCATTATGACAACAAAGCTCCACAAGGATAAGGATGCCCGAACGCTTGAATGACTCCAATCAGTACTCCGATTCTGGGCCATAAAATGCCAACTGCGTCGACAATAAAAATGCATGATAGCGTCGGAAAAATTTCTTTTCATTTTTTCAGCATCATATTGCGATGCCGATAACATAAACGAGTTCAACTCCCCAATATGACTGACGGGCAATTTCTTGCCGGGTTAAGCGCTCTCCTCATCATCGGCTGCCGGGGACTGGGATGGTGGCCATTTTGAGAATCGCATTCATGGCGTACCATGCTGCGCCACCCTATAAACAATTTGTGTTGATTGTAAATTTTCAGTCGCTTTATAACAGGCTCACACTTTTGCTTTATCGTACTTTGGCATTACGTCAAAACATAAAATTTTACAGCAATACTTGATATAGCTGAAAATAAATTCTCTTTATTAGTTTGGGATTTAAAATGAAGCTGAAAACTGCTTGCGTACTTGCCATCGCAACTCCTTCCGTCCCCGAAATCCTAAAACTATTACCAATCTGTAAAATACTTTTGTGTTTGTAGCTAACCGGGGAGCTTTGTAGTCGTTTCGAGCCGTTTATTAGTTTTCACGAATTTAATTGAATTTTCTCGGTACATCGACGCTTTTGCTATCATCTCGAGCACTTAAATTATTTCAACGAATTTGATTTTATTTGCTAAATGTTGTCATTTAAAGTTTACAACGCTGAACAGAGTGGGGTACTCATAATGGAAATAATCACAGACGCTATTTTGCCGTACGCAAGGTAGTGAAAATCATCAACGGGCTCACCCGGAGGTGAGTTTGACAACTTCATGACACCATTTTATGACATTTTACTTTTCTTCAATCGGGCCAACGCAAAGAATCTACGTAGCCACGAAAACATCTCCATGTAGTCGCCGTGGGAGAAATACACGTTGATTTGCTGAGATGACTGTTGTAAATTAAACGATTGTTAAGAAAAATATCTCCTGAAATACGAGGAAACTCGCAAGAACAGGTGAATTTTCACAGGAATTTCCCAAAAAGTTATTCCAAAAATTTCGGAATTTGTTGATCAATTTTAACCGTTCGATCAACCAATGTTTCAGCTTTAAATATAGAATTTATAAAAGAATCCTTAAAAAATGTCCAGACATTCAAATCTCCAAAATTTAAGTAGTTTGACTCCCATTTTTAGTGAATTTTTTTATAATCAATCAATGTTTTCGGGTAGCAACTAACAAACGGACAAACTCTCAACATACGAAGCTTTCACGAAGGACATACACCTATTTACAATTTTGAAGTAAGCAGACCGAAATTCGAGTAGGGCATGACAGGATTGGTGGAGCGGGAGGTTCTTATGGATTGGACTGACATATATAAAAGGAGAATCGAACGATAGCTACGGGGCAGAAGAATTTATTGAGCGAGTACTAGCACGAGTATCGCAGCACGAAACCATGGCAATAAGCGAGGTGGTAATGCGATAAACAACTTAGCCCACAGAAATAGTTAAGTGTAAACATTTAAAGAAAAATGAGAACTATATCAAAAAGTTAGTATACATCTCTGGGCGTAACAATTTGACAAAACAAAAAAAGAATTAGGTTAAGGAAATCACATGTATTGAATTGTTAGTAATTTTTCGATATGTAAATAAATAATTGGACGTAATTGTAAAACCACCCATATGAAAATAAAGCTTGGAAAAAAACATAAGAAAGCATACGGCCGAAACGCTTTTATGAATTGTTCCGATAACATACAAATAGGATTCCCAGAACTAGCGATAAGAATCCAAACAGGACAGTCTAGATTAGTAAAGGTTCTTCTCTCGACAATAAAATCTCCACTTACAATATTAAGGCAGTATCGAAATGTATCGGCAGTATCGTATCCGGATGTATCTGAAATGCTTCAACCAACTGTCATGCACAAGCACGGTGCCTGTAATTCGATGGACTACACATTTTACGATTTCAGAACGAACGAAAAAATAAGAACTGGCACGGAAGTGCAGCTTACTGTGGGCGTTGCATCAAAAATTCATAATGCAATAGACTTTAGCTTAGATATTCCAAGCAATGTTCTCCGCTCAATCATCGACCCAAAAATTATGCAGCTCTTCAATCACAACTCCATTGTTAAATGGAATGCGAATTCTTTACGTCAAAGGATAGTTGAAATTAAATATTTCTTAAAAGATCGGAAACATGGCATGATTCTGCTTCAAGAAACCTTCCTGAACTCATCTTTACTTCCCCAACTACAATTTGTGCAAAAATGACAGATTGACTGGTAGAAGAGGTGGATCTGCCATTCTCATAGGACGGTACCTTAACCATCATTGTATCTAAACACCGCAGCTCGAACGTGCTAAAGCAATCAAAGTTAAAACTAATACTAGACTGATACTACTACACTACACCCTAGTAACCAACACCTGGACGCGCAATTCAACATTGATAGACCATTTTTAACTATACTCTACTGCAATGTTCACGGTCTGCAATGAGAAAGTCTGAGAATCAATTAAGCAGGGTGTTTCTTAAATACCCAGCAAAAAAACGATCAGGCATATCAGGCTAATGCTTAACTAATGATTAGTGTAAGCCTCAGCTAAGCCTTATTCTAATGATAATACTAGTTTTGACTATTTCCATGAAATAGTCAGTTTCAAGTTGTGAAGGTCACTGTCAAAGTGTCAAAGGATTGTGAGTGTAGGCGCCACCAAGGATTATCAGTGTATGTGCGAATTGTACTGAGACGGTGAATGTGAAGAGTGCGATAGTGAAAAGTGAGTGACAACTATCTCGAATGAGCGATAATTCTTGGGTAAGTGCATTTTGCGCAGTGCAATCAAGACTTCTATTATATCATTATTTATGCCTTATCATAAGGTATATATAATGATAAAAGCCGTAAACCTGATTGCCTATAACATGGTCCATGTTAAATTAAGGGATAAAATAAGGTAAAGTATATGTAAACTGTTTTCCCTTACAATTGATAGATCTTATGCACTAAGGAACAAACTACATCGAAATAAGCCTTATATAATGACTAGATTGTTTACTGAGTAGATTTATCATACAAGCGAAACTCCAGGAAGAGAAAAGAATCCCTACGAACTCCCTCAAAATATTAGTATTATGACAAGGAAAAGAAAACAAATACGGAGATGAGCCTGAAGTTAGGGTGACGCCAGACTTAAATGTAAATCAAACCAGTTGGCAAACAAAATATGCAATCAAGAAGTCGAACTTTGGCTCAAATAATGGTAGAGTTTCATACTGTGCTTAGAGCCAGATGTAAATAACGTCTGGAGAGTATCAAAACAATTTTGCCCGAAAAATAAAAAGGTTGTACCACCCGTAAATGGTTCTAATGGAATGAATTTTGGGAACGAGGGAAAAAATGAAGCCTTCGCGGATACGCTTCGGCAATAATTTAGGCAAAACAACGTTCCAGATGATGATCCTGAGACTGATACACTCTGAGAGTATCCAGGATCATAACTAAACATGGAAGGAAATAATTAAAGGCACAAAGCCTCGACTCAGTCACAAACACAATGTTAAAATGACTTCCAAGTAACTTTACCCAAGCAGTTACTGATATTTAAAACACTTTATTCCGCCTACCAAAATACCACAGATATGAAACTTGGCTGCTAATACAGTTATCCCCAAAAACAGCTAAGCCAAGCCCATTATCCCTGAATTGTACTTCGGCTCTAGAGGCACTGACTCAACAGAACACCAGCTCACAAGGGTGGTCCAACAAGCCAAAAATTGTTTGAATCCCAAATTTCAACTGGCTCAGTTATGTTTAATATTGCGATGGCCTTTAATTAAGTCTGACATGAAGAGCTTGTTTCAATAGTGCTTGAGTTCAACATACTGCTTCCATTTATCCACATATTACATACATTTCTCCACGGAAGATCCGTCTGGGTCAACAAAGACAACTGTCTCTCTAACAAGCAAACTATCCAAGCCGGAGTTTCACAAGGATTGCCCATCCCACCAGTCCTTTTTAACTTATATACTGCGGAATTGCCTAATCTACCAAACAATGTACAGCAATCCCTTTACTCTAAAACTGCAGCAATACATTGACTCTCGCATGGAATACTTTAGCAGACCCAAATCAACTCCAGCGAATCGAACACGATATTTACTTAAAAGCGCTGATGACAAAAGCCCCGCAGACTATCGTGTGACGCTCTCCCTTGCACCCAATCCTTGAATCCAGCCGCCTAACCAACAAAATGAAACTATTAATCTGCAAACAAATGATAAGACCAACATTTCTGTATACTCGTTTCAAATTTTGTCGGAATTTTTTGTCAATCTGTCACAAATTACCGCAATTTTGACCCTCCTCGCCAAACGCAAGCAGGATGTGTACAGTGTGACGGGCTGCACCACCATAAAAAGCATAAGAAGCCGAAAGGGCAAGCTCTCTTCTATGTAAATTCCAAAGATGAGCATCCGCCTAACTACCTCCCCAATTAGAAAATGTTGAACGTAGTTCTACGAGTGCTTCACGGTCTTTGCTGTGAAGAAATCAAGAAAGACTTAGAAGCTCGGGGCTTCCAACTCCTAGAAGTTTTCTTCATCGAACTCCAATCAGGACTTGGTAGGAAACTTGTCAAGGTCCGTCTCCCAAAGGAAGAAACCTCGATATTTAATATAAAAGTTGTCTGCCACCTAATATGCCCTGAAACGCCGTAATAGCTTGTCGATGTACCATAACTGTCAGCAATTCGGAAAATCCTCAGGCAATTGCCATGCGCATACGTGATGCGTAAAGGATGACGGACTCGGATGATAAAAAGCGGTGGAAGACAAAAAACCAAGCAACAACATGTGTAAGCTGACAGGTGAACATCGCGCTAATTACGGGCGCTGTCGTGAGAACTCGAAGAACATTCAGAAGACTGGCACAAATAGCTGCACAAAATAACATAAGCACACAAGCAAACTCACCACTCAACACTAAACCAATTTCCCACAATCTGCCTACACACTCACTGCACCTCACATGGGACAATTCTTCGCATCTATGCAAAATCACTTTCAACAGCTTATGCAAGGTATGATGACGATAATGTCACACGGGATGTTCCAAGCCTAAAACACTAACACGAATATACACAAAAACACTAATGGATCTGGTTATCCGCGTTTCCATACTCACGTGGAATGCAAATTCTTTCTCTCAAAATAATGGAGAGCTGTAACAATTTATACTGGATTATTAATCAGATATTATTTTCATCTATGAAACCTTTCTAAACCCAGGTTTCCGTCTATATTTCTCTGAATACACTCTGTACAGAGTGACTGAGAGGCGAAATATGAGCCATCACCAGATCATTATATCTCAGTTAGCAAAACCAGAAGCCAATGCTATCAAATTTCAAACAAGCTCTTATAAGTCCTCCGTGTTTTTTCTATACAACCACCCAAACAACAAGGAATTTGCAAAAGATCTAGAAATTCTCTTCACCCTTGAAGGCTCACTCTTAATCATAGGCGATTTCAACGCATACCACCGCGACTGGGAAGCAGAGGGAAGTAACCGAGTTGGCGCTGAGCTAAACAGGTTCATCACTAGCGCTCCAGGCAGATTACACCTCCCAGACGAGCCAACACTCCACGGACGAACCTCAGCAGCCATCTTAAGAACACCCTCAGGACCTAAGAAACCTGATAAAGAGGAAGAAACAAGCCCGGAGAAGAGCTAAAAGCACGGGTGATCGTAGAATGAAAACGAAACCCTGCCGGTTGACTCACAAAGTCCGAAATCGAATACTTGAGTTCCGAAACGATAAATGGGAAGAATTCCAACAAAGTTTGGAGCCTGACGAGAATGCCTTGATATATGAACGATATCCAAATATTTCCAAACCAGAAACAAAACAGTTGTGCCAGCTATCCATAGACAAAACGGACTCCAACACGACACTTTAGATAAGGCGGAGGCGTTCGCAGACACCTTTGAACAACATTTACGTGAAAACTCCTGGACCCTAACGGGAAGGAAGCAATCCCTATAAAAGCCAGAAAAATGACATCATCGCCGCAAAATGAAGAATACGTAACATAACCAATGGACCACCAGTAGACAAAGAACATTATACTGGGACTGAAAACACGAAAGAAACCTGTTCCGGACATGTTCACAAACACAATGCTTAAATGACTTCTTGGCGACATACCAACGAAAGTAACCAGTATTATAAACGATGTTTGCAATTGCGGAAGTATCCGCAAGCGTGAAACTAGCTATCATAATATTCATCCCCAAACCAGATAAAGATCACGGATTCCCGCAAAATTGGAGACTTATTAGTCTCCTCCCCTCCTAAAATAGTTTAAAGGACTTTTCTATATAGACTTAAAAGAGACGGTTGACGATAAAAACCCCATCACTCATTGTTCGCCATCCCCGACGAACAACTTGGTTTCTGAACCAAAAATTCCATTAAACTCCAGCTCATCAGAGTGGTCCAACATAAACGCAACCAGATGGATCGCACCAAATCGACAGGCCTCGTTATGGTTGACATAGCAAAACCTACGATAAGGTTTGGCATGCACGTCTAATCTTCAAAATTCAAAAGCTTCCTATTCCTCTCCCATTGATACAAATTATTCACTCATTTCTCAAAGACAGGACTTTTCACGTCAGGATTGACAACCACCTCTCAATCATGCGATCTGTAGAAGCAAGAGTTCCCCAAGGATCACCAACCTCACTAATTCTCTCTAGTCAAGACGCCGCGGATTTGCCTAGCCTGCACATAAAGCGTGCGTTTATCCTTATACGCTGATAATACGTGTAAAATAGTGTAGAACATATATCGAAAAGCAGAAGTCACCATGTCGAAATTGCAAAGCTCCATCGATACCCTCCTGGAATAATCCCGCAGAAGAAAATAAAAGTTCAAAACCCAGGCACTGTTCGTCACTAGAAAAAAGCAGCAACGCCCTCGTTTACTACAAGCAGACGACAAAAAGATAACATGGAACAGGACACCAAAATACTTAGGACTAATAATTGACCAATGCATTACATGGAATGACCACATACGACAAAAACGACTGCTATATATCGAAATCCTTGTATCCTTATAACCAACCCCCTAATTTGGCCGCCTGAACATGACCAACAAAAACTAATATTCACACAAGTAATACGAACAACTTTACTTTACGGCAGCATTGTATTTACCGAATATCAAAGACAAACACAAAAGCACTCCACAAAATACAGAATAAGGCTCTGAGATGGATCGGATCAATAACATGGCATAAAAGAAACAAGGACTTCAGACTCAACACAATAGAACAATTCATACGCGAAAAACTTTTCGACCAAATAGACAGACACTCTATTAACACCATAGAATTACTCAAGATCCTTGAAAAAAGACCAAAAATAACTTTTCCAACCATCGTACAAATAACAGTCAGAAACTAGTAAAAGACCTTAGGTTACAGTGAGTGCAGAAACGCTCACGGACAAGATTGAAGCAAGAGTGGCTCCAAGGCATCTACAAAGACCTCAGAATGGAGACATTTGCCAAGAATATACCTAATTGAGCACTAAAACTTTTCTACAGAATTGACCAATTCAAAAACAGCACAATAAAGTTCGTACAAACTCCGGGAGATAGGGCAAGACCAATATATCAACGTTTAAGATCATTCAATGACATAATAGAAACCCATGCATAACCCCGGTTAGCTCCCATTAACGATCACTTTTTTAGCTGAAATCCCATATATGACCATTGACGTACACATTTCCCATTTTATGCTATCATTGTTTGGCATGTAGTATCCAAAATCAATTCGACGAGAGCATCCATTTTGAGGATTCTCCCTCCAGTCTTCAGGAACTTCACAATTTTGTCCAGAAGGAAGTAGTCGATGTTGCATTTCCTATCAAGGTTTACAATCCAGCATAATTCACATCACAACATTATTCTTCGCATGCTTTCTATGGTACCAATCTGCGTCAAGTTACCTCCAAATTTTAATGTATTTGAAACTCCTCTGTTATCTTTTTCAACTCAAATGAAAAACAATTTAGTTTCTTCCACAGATAATTTTCTCTTAGCCATTATAGGAATCAACAAAAACCATTTCAGAAAATTCATTAAAAACATATAAACTTACCAAAAATCATCAAACATACATAAAAGCATTGATACAATCTTCTCTCGACTAGAACAAGGATTCTATGATAGGATGTTCCGCGTCAGAATCACAAGACCAAGGTGATTGTTATTTCCGTAACAGAAAAGCTTTTTCATGTATTTTACCATAAAAAATTGCAATAGATTAGTCGTCATTTCTTTGAGTAAAACTAGAGTAATGTGCAGGAGTGATTCTTTGGCATGAACCCAATGAAAGAGAACCTTTTACAATTCCATTCAATTCCAAAGCATTTCGAATGACGTCCACATACATACCTTCCAAGTAGTATAATTTTAAATAGTGGTCTACACACATAAGCGCATGCATGCATAAGCAAGAGTGAGCTAATGAAAGAGCAAACGGTGCAATTAGCAATTTCGAAGTAAAAGCATTCAGCAATTAAATTCTTCATTATATAGAAAGGAAAGGACTCGAGAGAATAATAACGAAACGTGTGTATGAGCACTAAATGGACAAAAGTGAAAGTACATACATTTATTCAACATTCATTTGTACTAATCAAACGAATAAAATTTCAAAGTAAATTGCATGAATAAATTAAGGCTTTACTTGGTCATGCTGCCAAGGCGAGTTGACATAAGAATATTCCTAATAATAGGAAAATTTAAAATTAATTCGTTTTTTGTCGGAGGTCATGAGAACAAATATGGATTCCTCAAAGATGGTCCCAACCTTGGCTATGAACAATAGACGGCCAATATTCCTTATTATTACTTAGTTACTACAATTTTCAAGTAACTATTTATTCTTTCCAAAATTTGTCTACCCGATACTGTAGGGCAACCAGCTTGCTTTCAAAAATGTTTGAACGAGTACTAGATCTACCAGTTTAAATATAAAAAATATGAAGTTAATTCGAAAAGTACTCAATCTTTCATATTACTTTACTTCATAGTACAACAAATATTACCACACTCCCCGTCCCAATCGATTACCTTGACGTGGTGGTGGGCATGGCGAGATTGCCTGTTATCCAGATCATTCACGTATGTGTCGCTTAAGGGAGACTGTCCTTGGAATGCCATATTTCAGGTGTTTACAATTAATTTTTTTTTAAGGAAACGAGTAAAGCTCTTTGAGTGCAGGTTTTTCTTGCTCATTCATGATATACGGAGCTTTAAAAATCTTTTTTTTTTTAACAAAAACCAAAATGGCGGACGTTTGCTAACATCACTGCCTCCTCTTTGTTAATCTGAACACAAATTCAAAACATATTATCAATCACTGACCCTTTGGTCATATCATGACGGATGGGCTTTTCGTTTAGTACAAATTTAGGAAATTGGCAGCATTCAAAAAAATCGAATTTTCGCGTTTTTTTTCGCATAAAAAGATAAATAATAAATGCAAAATCTATCACATTTATTATCTATCGAATTTAGTATCTATCGAAAAAACGATCCGCCATTCCGCGGAGACATATTTTCTGAGAATGCTCTCCAAATTTCAGGTCGATTGTTAATTACAGCGGTTAGGAGAATGTCAGCCATTTTTAAAACATGTTTTCGAGAAAAACGCGTTTAAGGTTTTGTAATGTCTGTACACAAATGTGTTTATAATTACCGATAATCGGCAATGCCTGGTCCATAGAGGCATCCCCCCTCTTGTTTTAGCTGCTCATGTTGAGCCGCTAACGCCTCCCGCTGCTCAAACCGAACATATTTTGCTGCGTCGGTCACCGGCCTCTCCGCGCGCACGATCTGCTCGATGCTTTGTCCCGTTAATGGACCCAGCTCTCGACGAATGTGCCAATCCGGACACCCATGGGATCCATGAAAGTTAACAATGATTCCCCACCTTCGTTGAAATGAAGATGTTTGGACGCACGAATCTAAATCATATTATTAAGTGACTCATTATTGTTTTGAGTCTGAGCACCCAAATATCTTTCGAGCAAACCGTCCGACGACAAATCTTTGTACTCTTTGTGATGGCCTTCAGAACAGTGTCACCAAGAGAAGCCTCGTGCTTATATAAAGACAAAGTATATGACGTTTCAGTTTTACGCCACGTACACCAGCTGTTTGGTGGTGGTCACTTCTAATGCTGGGGTTTTTTATCCGTGGAGCTTTTGTGGTAATACGAGCCCATATCGCGTCCTTCATGGCTTGCACAGATTGTGAATTTCGGAGGATAGCAAGGACATAGTATTTATTGAGTTCTCGAATCGCTTCATTTGTGAGTTTGCCTGCCCCTTTTCCTCCAAGTGCCTTGGTTCCTTTTTTCATATTTCTCAATCTCGTTCCCATTCTTTTTTCGACGTGACCTATACATTCTCCTTTTTTGACAGTAACGTCATCATAGGGATTGGTTTCAAGAAATCCGTTAAACGTTTTACTGTATTTGACGTATTTGACTCCGAGCAGTTCTACCGATCGGAGAAATATTTCCGCCGGTTTCCATCTTTCCTGCGGAACCAACGTGATTTACGGTGCTAGTTTCCACGTGTGTTTCCTTCCATTCATCGTAGCCAGCAGGATCTTCATCTTTATTTTCTCCCAAAACCTGCAAGATTGCCAAAACTTCGATTTGAAAATGGCGTCGACAACTTTTTTCGTGTGGTATCCAATGAGACTAGCTACGCCAATGAGAGATTGGCGTCTCTCTTTTCTACGTGCCATCTCCTGAAACGATGAAGTGATCTTCCTGTAGTCTGTAGTCCGTTTTCTTCCTTCTCCTCTGCTACAGCTTTCTTCAGAGCCATGTCTTAAACCGATTTCGTCACAATTCGTATATTTTCTACGCAAGCGTTATATATTGTGGTCGTCATCCCGCTGCACATGTCCATCGTGCCGCGAAATCTGCTCAAACAGTTTATTCCTAAGCCTAATAAACGGAAAACAAACACGATTTGGTGATTTATTTCAATTCTTTACTGATAAGTGGACACGAAGCATTACTTTTATCCCCAAACTCGCATTTTTAATTCAGTTTGAAATCGATGCCTCGTCGATCACGCATGGAAAAATCAATTTGTCCGTTGTACTCTTACACGAAACGTTATCGGATAAAAAGTTAAAAACCAATACGAAGTTCAAAAAGCAGTACACTGAATCAACACTTTGTTCATAACTTCCCAATTTGCCACTTTGTTAAATTTTCTGCGCGGACGTGGTTGTGAACGACTTGCTCTTTTCAATTGCCCAGCGATTAGGGGGTTGCGGATGCGATCTTATACGCCCGTACTCTTTCGGATATCTTTTTGTACCCTTTCGAGGTATATTGTCCAGAAATTTACGATAAATTACTTGAAAATAACGGAAAACGAAAAACGCAGACGCTACGATGTTTTCGCTTTCAATGCCGAAACGAGACTGAAATAACCGTTACAAAATTGATTAAGGAGAAAGTACGGACCCTGTTCAACTGTTTTTAAGGCCGTAATACATGTAATAACATGCATTTGTATACAACAACGTACAACGATTGCGATGCGTTGATGCGAGGCGAAAAATATTCGAAAAAACGAAAATTCCTCGCATCGAGGTTCGTGACGTTTGTCGGATGCTCTACAGCGAGTAAAGGAAATCAATTCAAACGCCTTTATTACTTTTTAAGTACGAGGGTTATTCGGAATGAATTTTGAATGAAAATTTCGTGCATCCTTGTTGAGACTATTATTCGGTAAACGAATGAAAATTCCAAATTCAAATTTTTAAAAAATTAAAAACAATTTTGATCAAATTTCATTTGAAACGTCATCAATTTGACATTTTTCATATGAACATTATTCTTCCTCGCATCGCGTGCATTGTAAATCGAATGCGTCGCGCGACGACGAGCGAGAATCGCATCGCGCTCTCGCATCACCGTCACGCAGTATTGTATCTGGGCCTTTAAGCATAAAGACTATGTATACCTGCGTCAGACGCACTGAGACCGGCAGAAACCCAGCTAGCAGGGCAACCCGCTGTAACGGTCAGAGCGCGCTGACGATGTCAACTTCAAACGCATCTAAAATGTCGTAAACATTCGAAATCCGGGAAACGCTTCGACAGATTTATTTCTACTTACATGTAGATTAAGAATCCGTAATAAAAAAAATTGATTTTATGAAAATTTCAAGGGCAAAGTCTCCCATAAAGTACCGATTAAAACCTCATGAAGATGAATTCCGAAACAAAGAAAATACTAGCTGTGGGGATACACGCCGCGACATGTAACGGAACCACGACTTCTTGCGGGTTTGTCTCCGGCAATCAGGGAGCGGAAATGTCGCCAGGGCATTTTCGGTGTTGAAATACTTGGCCATTGAATAACCAACAGTTACAAGTGAGCAGACAATCGAGGCAAGCATGTTCACCTACAAACCAAATCTGCTGTGGACCCCGCTGAAACAAGTAACTAAACCTACGCAGAATTGCAGGAATATAACGGATAAGAAATCATCCGTTGAGCGCATTGAACTCGGAACGAAGGTGCTTATACAAACGATACCTCTTGCTCAAGCAAGCTGTGGAGCAAAAACTTCATGAAGCGTAGTGAAGCAGCAGGGTGGGGACCGAAGCGATCAAAGCCAAGTGTCATTCTCCAGGGACTGTTGATAGTAACATACCAGACCCTGATAAGAGCGGAAAAAGTAATGCTCAGCCGCTCCGACCCCATAGCTGATTGTGTACCAAAAATATCACCTGAGTATGAGCCAGCTACGAAGATAGCTTTCGATCGAACTAAAGAAAACTGGCTAAAGAAAACACTAAATACAAGCACAGTTCTCAAAGTTATGGAAAACTAAAAGGAAAAAAATCGACATATAGCCCACAGGAGCTATACGAACGCCAACACGAGCGACCAAAACAGGAGGCCTGCTCGTAGAAGTTTGGGCTGAGTGCAATAACAAGGGCTAAACAAAGAACAAAATAAAACAGTAAAATAACTTCTTCTGAATCTTTCTTGTGACGTCTATATGGTGTTGTCCCAAAACCCACATGATTTCCTTAAAATGTTTGAATTACTTGGTAAGTACACGATAATTACAGATAATCCTCAAAACATGGTAATATAAGATTCAAAAGAGATAAAATGCAATAAAGCAATAATATAACCTTGCTAAATTGTATGTCTGTATGGCGGTAACCCGATAAGTACGTATACCCTGAAATGTGCTATGTATAATAAAATGTAAAGGATAGAATTTAGAGTTAAGTCTCAGTTTTATATTGATATTAAAAACGTAAAAATGTAGGTTAAAAAACTAATTTTAAGTAAAGAATCTTTTATTCTTCCTTTCCTGTTATTTGAATAAAATCTTACTTCATCAACGTTGTGAACGAGTTTATAGCAAAAAAATTAAATAAATGCTATCGCCCAACAACCTTTTTCTCTAGATTCCCCACCGCTAGAGGACTATACTAAAATTACCAACGGAATATTTTTTCAAGTTTGAAAAAGACATTCACATATGCGTAGTTGTGCACATGGGACCCACTTTGTGTTTCATTAACAAATTGTGGTTACTTTTTTGATAGAATGTACCCAGGCAACTTTCAATTAACTTGTCCTGCGATAAATTAGTAGTTAACAATGTTTTTTTATTTATATTTAAGTCAAAGAAATAAAATAATTACTTTGATGAAGAACATCAGTCGATATTCCCTGTTAGCATTGACATTCTCAACAGAAAATTCTTCGTATCCATTTTAGAATGAGGACTTGGCAAGATAGACTATCTTTTTTTCTTTTGATTAATACATTTGATGTACAATCTAATTAGATTGATATTCTTCCAATTTATTTTAATTGAACTGAAAGGATGTGGTGTGCTCTCAATCGTGATTGTGTAAAAAGATTGTCTCATTCGATTGTTTACAAAGAGACGTCTCATCCGTCCTACGAAAAACATTCAATTAGACAAAAACAGAAAAAATCGTTATTGCGTTGGTAGCTCAGATTCCAATCAATTTTAATTATTTAAAAAATCTGTGCAGGAAAAGGTAATTCCAGTGTATTCGCTTCGACAATAAATGAACATTTAACAGAAAATCTTTTCCAGGTTACGTGACTTAACTTAAGAATGTAACATCCAATCTCTACGATCTTTCACAATCTCTATCATTTTATATCGCTATCAACGAAAACCAATAAAATGCTAATTGCAAACAAATTTCTCTCCTCGAAATAAATCGCATTAAATACCAATAAAAAGGAATTGGCTCCAAACGCAACAGTTACAAAAGACACTCTTCATCCGGAATCATAAAGTATTGATTGATTCTTCGAGTGCCTCTTCCTGAAGGAAGGTCGCAACCATAAAAATAACAGGAAAATCATTAAAAGACATAAATTCACTTTGGAGTATATTCTTGAACGGAAATAGAATGTGTCTTACCCTTACTGGATATTGTTTTTTCACGCATCATCGGGCATTGCTAACAAGTTATACTATCAGCCAGCCAGTCCTGCTGGGTTCAAGCATTGTTCCTCCTTGTTTTTATAATGGCTATAGAATCCCCGTCGATACAATTGAAATGATGCGGCCGACTTGGGTAGATGACTATAATGGTACCATTAAAATTGTGCTTGGAAAAAACAATTGCAATAAAGCGGACGGTACGATGGGAAAGACAACGTCAAAGTGAACTAAAGACTACAAAGGAGTATAGGAAAGGATGGCTATCGTGCGAATCAAATAAATTTGATTTGGAATGTATCGAGTACTTTTTAAACAAAATAATAACACAAATCAATGGAATCTTTCAAACATTGATTCCATGTGGATTTTAAGGATTGTATGTGCCATTCTAGTACCAGTAATGATAAAAGATAAGTTTTCTTAAGATATTCTCGTACAACCTTTGACCTTTGCACGTCTTGAGTTTTGAACGATCAGTGGCTCAAAACAACAGAAACAACAATAGATCACAGGGGGAATGCTGGTTACCAGGACCGTTCCTGCAAGCTAGTATCTTTGGGGAGTGCCGCCCCCACGTACCCGATGACATCATGAATTAACCCTGAACTAATTGTGGACTATGAATCGACTGATTAACCAAAATTGATGCTTTGGGCTGGCGGATATGATGATTTAGACTTAGTTGCGTCGCACGGTAGCACCGAGGTGACACTCGAGTGTGAACGGCTCCAATCTAACGATCATACCGTCTCCGTCCCGGTAAAACCTTGGCAGGCCTCGGAGTACGTTCGAAGTTCGCACCATTGAGTTGGTGGTGTAGGTTCGGTTAAGACGAACTCCCGATTAGCACCGGTCTGGCCCTGAGCACCTGTCCCCATAAGGGCTGGTGGCTAATTCATTCGACAGCGCAGTAGTCGTCCCGATTTCTACTGCCACCAAAAGGTTGGCCTGCAGTCCAATCAAAGGGGATCGGGATAAACGGAGGAAGGACGAAGACAGGACGCCGAACGATCAAATCGCGATTGAGGAGGGTTTTCAGACGGCACTATCCAAAGCTGCCAAAAAGGCAGCTAAAAAAGCTGCCCTGAAGTCCAAAATCGATAAACATCCACAGGCACCGAAATGCAATGAATCATCGCAGATAACCCAGGAAACTAAGATTAAGAAGCGTCGAAAACCCATTGTGCAGGCACTGCTGGTTAAACCCACCGACGGTAGATCCTTTGCGGATGTTCTGCGAGAAATCGAGGGAGCGGAAAAACCCGAAGACATACAAACTGCAATAAAAGCTGTACGGCCAACTCGCTCGGGGGATCTACTTGTTGAGTTCGGATCAGATGCAAACAATAAAGACGCGTTCCGTGACGCAGTCAAAAGAGTCCTTGGAGAGAAGGCAACTGTAGCCTCACTCGAGCCTAAGGCCATACTGGAAATTAGAGAGGGAAGCAGAACAGCTTCTGAAGCAGGGCAAAATAAGAATAGGGTGGGTTATTTGTCGGATACGGCGAAGGGCCATTCCCCTTCGGTGTTTCAAGTGCCTCGGATACGGTCATACCGCACAGATATGTAATGGAACTGACCGAAGCTCCTCGTGCTACAATTGCGGTAAGACAGGGCATAAAAAGAAGGAATACACAGACGAGTCAAACTGTCTTCTCTGCTAGGGGTATAACCCGAGACCAGATGATTTGAAACATATTCCAGGCACAGGGAAGTGTCGGGTCTTACAAGAAGCCCTAACCAAGGCGAAAGCACTTCTGCAATGATTCGTATACTCCAAATCAATCTACATCGAAATATCATCGCCCAAGACCTACTGAAACAGTTTCCGAGAGACAGGAAAGTTGACTTACTACTGCTGAGCGAGCAACATTACACCAGAAACTCACCAACATGGTATCCTGACGAATCCGGTACAAGCGCCACGCCATGCAGGATCGGGGGCGAGGAGATGATTTTGTTTGGGTTCGGTGGTCGGGAACTACACTCTTCAGTGTATATCTAACTCCAAACGAATCATTGTCGTCCGTTCAACTTAGGCTCAATGCTTTGGAGGACGCTGTTTCAAGTATTGAGGGCCATGTGCTCGTCGGAGGGGATTTCAATGCAATGGGAATCGAGTGGGGCATGCCCCAGTCAGACGCTCGGGGCAAAAGAATCGTGGAAATGGCAGCACGAACTGGGTTCGTCGTACTGAACACAGGCCACATCCCTACTTTCCGTCGATGGGGTTGCATCGCCACCATACCCGATGTGACATTCGCCTCGGAGTGCCTAGCACAATCAGTTAAAAATTGGAGAGGGCTAGAGGATTACTCGGCCAGTGATCACCAGTACATATTTGTCTTCCACTTTTCCCCTGACCTGCTCCTCCACATGTTCAACGCATGCCTGTGCGAAGGGCTGTTCCCGGAGTGCTGGAAGGTGGCGAGACTTGTGCTCATTACGAAGGGAAAAGCGGATCCCGAGTCGCCAGCTGCATACCGCCCACTGTGTATGCTTGACACGATCGGGAAAGTTTTTGAAAAACTTATCGGGGGAAGACTCGCTGACGTGATTCGTATTGCCGGGGATCTATCTCCACGGCAGTATGGCATCAGAGCAGGCCGCTCCACCATCGATGCTATTGGAGAAGTAGTGAGCGCGGTCCAACGTGCGGAGTCTCACAGTTTTTCCACACGACGGGTCGACCTGCTGGTTACTCTTGATGTCCGAAATGCATTTAACAGCGCTAGATGGGTGGATATTCTGGAAGCGCTAGAAAATCGTTTTCAAGTACCACTGTACCTGATGCGGATTCTTAGGAACTATTTGAAGGACCGCAGCCTACACTGCGACTCGCAGGAGGGTAGGCAAAGTACAAATCTTACTTCAGGTGTCGCTCAGCGCTCTATCTTTGGCCCGGACCTGTGGAACATCTCCTACGATGGACCCCTGTAGCTTGAACTGCCGGATGAATCACGTTTGATCGGCTATGCGGACGATGTCGCGGCGCTGGTCGCTGGGCGCACAGTAGACCATGCTCAACTCAGATTCAATACGTTAATGTGGAGTGTAATGGACTGGATGACCGCTCACGGATTAAAGCTGGCACTGGAAAAAACCATGGTCATCCTAACGAAGAAGAGAATCCCCGGAGTACGGCCTATCAGTATAGGGGACGAGCTGGTCGAATTGAAATCAGCAAGTAAAGTACCTGGGCGTCCTGATAGACTCGAAGATGAGTTTTTCCCAACAAATCAAGGCAGTAGCTGACAAGGCTGCAGCGCGTGTGACGGTACTCACCCGATTAATGGCCAACATAGGGGGGCCCACCACATCAAGGAGACGGCTCTTAATGAGCGTTGTGCAGTCGCTTCTACTCTACGGATCAGAACTGTGGGGCGACGCTCTCAGCAAGGAGTTACACCGGAAGCGGTTGGCACAGGTGCAGAGACAAGGAGCATTGCGAATCGCATGCGCGTACCGAAAGGTCTTCACGGCGCCAGTGCTGGTACTCGCAGGGGTGATACCCATCACCCTCCTTGCAAGAGAGCGCAGAAGCATTTACCTGCGCAGAGGCGAAGATCGAAGGGAAGAAATTACCAAAGAAGAGAGACGTAGCTCTCTCAGCGATTGGCAACAGTCCTGGGAGCAAGAAACAAAGGGAAGGAGGACTGCACGTCTGATCCCTAACCTGAGGCCGTAGTTCAGTCGAGTGCATGGTGAGACCGATTTCTACTTGACCCAGCTCTTAAGCGGGCACGGTTGTTTTCGGTCCTACCTGTACAAAATTGACAAAGCACGGTCTCCTAACTGTGTGTTTTGTGCAGGGGGACCGGATGACGCCTGTCACACATTCTTCTACTGCAAAAGGTGGAGCCAGCAGCGAGGGGTCCTACTCAGCGAAATCGGAGAGCTCTGTCCGGAAACTATCGTCGGAGTAATGCTGGAAACAGTTGACAATTGGAATCGCGTGGCGCAATATGCTCGGGCAGTGCTTACATTAAAAAAAGCTTTATTGGAGCGCTTGGAGGCATCGGGGATGGATGGATCTCTTTTGTAGCACTTCCTTCCTCTCCTGTCCTTCCCGTTAGAGAAGAGATACCCATAATCCGAAGGCGCCTCTAGGCGTAGGAACACGAGGCCTAGCCCGAAGTAATGTGTCACACGGTTCAAGGCTAGGGGAGGTGTTTAGTGGGTAGTCCAAAAGGATTTTGCGTCTGGGAGTCCCACGCAGGGCGTAAACAGCCTTCACCTCCCTACCACAAAAAAAAAGATCACATCTTTCTGGTAAAGAGAAAACTTAACCTGACTTTTGAAACCCAGTTTGACACCTTTCGTCAAACTAGGTGTCCCTATCCTAGGTCTCGTGGTAATTGTGGGCAGGATTAACGGATAGTGATTTTAGACAACAGTGTTTTCACAAACCCCGCAATATAGATGATATCAACAACATTTTTACAATGTGCATCAGAGTTAGTGCATGTAACGAGTACCAGCCCATGAGAAGCCGGGAGCGTGGTAGAGGGACCCAGGAAGAAGCTGATGAGAACCGAGAAGAACGGCGCTGCACAGGATAACTAAAGAAGCTGCAAGTGCGAGAACCAAGGAGCAAAGATCTAAAGGAAAACGATTAGAAATGACCGGAAGGAGAAGTGGCAATATTTCTGGCTGAGTGGAGAACGTTCAACATACCTAACACGACGCATTATTAACAAGTTCATATACATATTTAAACTCTAGAATATATACAAACAAATACTGAAATTGATCTGAGGCTTGAACCTTGCCTTTGTGATTATTGCGATGTGCAATCCACCAAATAATAAACACTTTGAACAAGACTTACACCCGTTATTTGAAATGCAAGGCCGCTTCTGGTCATTGAAGACCTTAATGCATATCAAAGGCAATGGGGTGCTGTGAGAAGTAATCAAGTTGGGTTAGAGCTAAACTGATTCATCACAAGTATAAACATAAGGTTGCTCCTACCAAATGAGCCAACGCATTTCGGTCAGACATGCGGATATCCTTGAATTCGGTATTTTCCAAGAAATCCAGGCAAGTATTCGAATAAATTTTTTCAACGAGCTCTCCTCAGACCGCCAATGGTACACTTCGTAATTGAGGACAATACAGTCACAACTCCGATTAAGAAATACAACCCCTATGAACCCTTGGAGGAGGAATCAATATCGGAGATGATCCTAGGTTACTTAAACAACAAAATACATAAATATATGCAGCAGTTCCAAAATAAACATTAGGAGAGTTCCATGCAGAACATTGAGCCCAGCAAGAATGCCTTCTAGAGGATGCCCAATTACTTCCAAGCACGGAAAAGGGTTCTTGTGCCACGCAAACATGGTCCAAACAGAATAAAATATGGCAAATCCGGTAAAGCAGAAGCCTTTCTAGATACGCTGGAACTTCAAATCTGCAAAAATACCTGCTGGGGCGATGATCTTAACAAAGAGGATTTAATATTCGGCAAATTCAGAAAGCTTCTGGAAAATAAACCACAAGTGGAAGAGGTGATACGGCCACTTGAAACACAGAAAACGAAAGACTTAATACTAAGACTTGATGAACAGAAATCACAAGGACACAGTTACGAATAAAATGCTGAAGTTGCTTCTAAGCAACGTCTTAAGCACTCTGACAGACACAATCAACATAATTTTCCGTTTGCGGAGGTTCCCTACGGCCTGGAAATCGGCTAACATAACGGTAATTCCTTAGCCTAGAAAACCATGCCTTCCCCCACAACGGGAGACCCACATGTTTTCTCTCGTCAAACTCCAAAGTAGCCGAAAAGGAATTACTGACTAGATTAATGGAAGTGATAACCGAAAAACGTATAATACCAGACAAACAATATGGATTCAGAGAACCACACTCGATGGAACTCGAACTAGTAAGGGTGATCCAGCACATCAGAAACGGATTATGTTTGGCGTAGTTATGTTTGACATAACGAAAGCTTTCGACAACGTCTGGCATCCAGAACTCATTTTCAAAATGCATGAATTCTCAATCTCCCTACGTTACATTCAAATTATACACTGCTTCCTAAGAGACAAGTCTTAAAGAGTAAGGGTCGCTGATAATCTCTCGAGCCTGTGAACTATTCAAGCTGGAGTTCCACAAGTATCACCCATTTCACCAATATTGAAAAGTCTATACACCGCAGATATCTCCTGCCACCTCCGCCTCCTCCCTCCTCTCTCCTCCTCTCCTCCTCTCCTCCTCCTCCTAGGAAGACACCTGCATATAATATACCTAGAGACAAGCAGAAGTCAACAAAAATAGACCCAAGCGACCAATAGACGCAGAGCACAACAACCAACGACTCTACACGTAGACTCCGACCATAGACTCCATTACCATGGAACAGAACAGCTACATACCTAGGACTCAGACTGGACGACAGGATAACTTTGAAAACCCACTTAACCAAAAAATAATCCCCTTGCATAAGTTTACTCTCCTTTTTGCCCCCCACCTCATATCTGGTCAATTAAATTTAAAAAACAAGATCCTCACTTACAATCAGCTTATCAGACCGACATAAATAAACGGGAGTACCGCTTTCTGTCAAACAGTCAAAAAAGTACAGAAAAGGGCTCCAGTCCCTGCAAAATAGAGCCTTACGGTGCATTTGCCGATTTCATAGTTTGTTGGGAACACGAACATACACAAAGTCTTACGTATAGACACAGTTGAAAAACGTATACGTGACAGAGAACTGAAACTATATGACAGAATAAACGAGATTCCGAAAAGAACCATGGAAATCTTACAAATCCAAGAAGAAGTAAACAGTAATAAATATCCAAGCCTCAGGTCAATTACCAATGACGGAACCGACTAAAGCGTTGTGTTCGGTCGTGGTGAGTATTCAACACTCACAGACAGGAATGCAACATGAGTGCTAAATCACACTAGCTCATCGTAACCAATCATCCAAGATTGCGGGCGTCCAGAATCTCTCCATGGACAATGAAGAGAAGAAGGGAAAAAATACTGGAAAATCCAGGATGTCCTCCCATTTTTCAACTGAATACGGAACCTCTTTGATTAAGCTTAGGTTAAGATTCAGTTAAAATGTTTGCTTCGTTCTTGCAAGGTCGTTGTGTGGTCTTCCCAATTTTATGAAAGAAATTAAGGAATGGCAAGTACCATTCTTCTCTCCGGTGCAGGAAATACAATCTGAAGGTCGAAGATGGAAACAATGCTGTTCAATCCGTTTTAATGTCATATCTTTGTGTGATCAATAAAATGTACATTAAGTACATTTTATTGATCTCTTTTACAATGAACTCTTTCTGGCTCTTCCTCATATGCTAATAAAATTCACGGTGCTCCTTACGGAGAACTTCGCTCTATATCTCTACTACGTATATATACGTGAAGAATGGAAAACTCAATAAGATTTTGACGGTGATCGACTTTCTTCTACTGCATTGGTCATAAGTCTTCTGCTAATCGAAACCCTCACGGTGGTCTTATCACCCATTTTAATCATTTGTTCCAAGAAACCTAGTTAGCAGTCTATCAGCAGGTTCACTTGCATAAATTTGAATTTCGATTCTACCAAAAAAAACCCCAACATTTATCGTTCATACTGCAGGAATTAGTTTATGACACAGTTTAGTTAAGTAAATACAGCGCTGACACTCTCAAGCGGCTTCTACGAGACAGAGATAAAAAATTTCAATATATGTACATGCACGGAAGGAAAAGCATACTATATAAGCAACATATTAGCATAGACAGAAATGTACAGACGTATATCAGTCTCATCATTTTATGCAAAAGCTTTAAGAATGATGATCTTGTTTGACGCAACATTTAGAGTTAATGACAATCAATACAAATACAATACCATTTGTTTTGGCCGAATGCCTTTAGATGGTATATGTCACGCTCTGTTTATGTTTTTACTCTCACTGACCAACAGTCACAACCCTTCCAACAAACTGTTGTTGAAAAGAGGTGGTCCAAGAAACGTAGCGACAACGACAACGTTAGTGAGTCTTCCTACTATGAGATTCTCAACTTCTTTCCCAGCTATATCTAGTATTACAAAACAGACGTTATGTGGACGATTATCATTTCACACTTTGAGGATGAGTCTTGCTTTTGCTCAACGCACAGGATAAATCTCAAAACTCAATCAAATCTTCAAAATACTAAGCAGTAAGTCCGTCAGCCAATGGGCTGTCAATGTATGATGAATGTCGTTGCATGGCACAGTTAAATCTTAACCAAGAACAGAGAAAAGACTCTCGGGCGAAATCTCGTCGAATAAAGAAAGAAAAAAGTTAAGTAGATCTATGCTTGTATTGCCTTTTATACATATACTTTGAGGGAAGGAATCCATGTTAACGCAAAAATTAGCGAAAATTCACCAATCCAAAAAAATTCATTTTATTTAGCTGAATTCTAGCGGAACGAGAGTCTGTTCAAAATTTTCTCGGTACATAGCACTCATGCTTTCGTTCCTTATCCGTATATCTTCTTTGCCAGAGTTTACGACACAGCTTTTGATGTTCAACAATTTTAGTTGCATGAAAACATTGGATTTCTAACGAAACAAAGATGGCATGCAATCAAACATGATGTTATTAAGTCTAGAGTTCACCATTCCGACTATTTTTTCTGTGTGCATTCCACCAAAATATCACACGAAGAATAAAACCTAGCGTATCAGCATTTGGAAAGGCTGGCATCAATCTGGAGTGCTAAATACTGATGATCATTTGCCATGTTGTCCTAAAGAACTGTCAAATTTTATAAATTGGAAAGTAAGGACTTTGGACGGAAAATTACATCTAGAATTGTACTCACATCGTCCAGCTTCTGCAAAGTGCTTCCCATGTTGATATATATACCCATATAGCTGATATCAGCAGGATTTGTTTCTAGCCTTATATCTGGGTCAGAAAATCCCCAGCCATATTTTTAAAATATTAAAAATTCAAGAAGGTTAGATTACAACAATCACCAGACCCATGGCCGAAGCAGCAACCCCTAGAAAGTCAAACTTTCCCTACAATTTTCAGTCAAGAATTTCATTCTTTGCTGCCAAGCAATCTTCACCTCTGGAGCAGTGGTTTGGGACAAAGCTTGGATTCGATCGGTTTCAGTCATTTTGCTAATGTCATTTTGTACCCAGTACCCCTCGATATGTGCCCCTTAAAAATGTCACAGATTTGATTAGTAATAGAATCAGTAGCGACATCTAAAATGTCTAGAATCTTCCATGAAGGTATTGAACAGAATCCACAACTGGGTGCTAAGACCAAGTATAACCAACCGAGCCTTCATTCCTTCCTACGCCGTCGGGTCACATGACGGCAGCATTCAGCGTTCACAATGAATTTTATGAAGTATTGAGCGACCAGAGTGAATGGATTATTTCAAGACATCTGAGCGAACATGGACTAGATTAATGGGGCCCGTCACCAAATACTGCCAATTAATGCTACGCATGCCGAAAATCTTCCTCGCTGAGGTTTTGACTTAACAAAAATAGAGGACACAAAATTAAAAATATAGCTAAACTTTCTGTTGGCCAAGTTGCTCGAAGAGCTCTTAAAAAACCGGTGTTGACATGGTGAATGGTTCTAGATTGCCGGAATACACTCAGCAAGTTAAGTGACAATACCGTTACCCTATACCAAGGAAATTGGATATCGGTGGCATTGATCAGGAGGATCAATTAGCGAGAAAAGGAGTCTGGAAAGTATTTATCAGACTTGAACACTTTAGTACAACTGAAATGAATTTCATTTACTGGATCTTACACAAAAATTAGGACACAAAATGCAACTTGCTTTGGAGTAGTCTTCCAGGGACTCAAATGTCAAAACTTTTTCTCGACTTCTGTGATAAGAAGAGCATCGAAATGGACGAGAGAAAGCTATGGATACTAACTGGAATCTTCACATGGTTTTTCACTATCGGATTATATTCCCAGTAGGTGGACATGAAAGCATATGGTGACTATGTATTCTATAATTTTCCGCAAGAGACGCCAATGCCTCTGTCAAAAAAGCATTGTCCCGCAGGAGAACAGATCTATTTTAGCAAGATTGATCTACTTAAATGGCTTAAGGCACACCAAAAACGGAAACACAATAAACCTTAAGGGCTTACGTGCATAACTACTCACGCATAATCAAACAATCAATCCCATATTTATAGAATAAATAACTCCTCTCAGGACCTTTGCAGCCAGGCGCAATATGCCTAAGAACTTGCATTGCAAACAGCAAAAGAGGGAACTTCTTTTTGTATCTTAAAACACAGAAGTTCCCATTGAGGCACTGTATCGCTTCGTCAACAAAGCTAACACCAAAAACAATGAGAGTTGTAACCACTGCGTATGAAATTTTGGATTCAAACATATTTCTTTTTTGCAACAAGTTTTTGGAGCAACTTTAACTGCTGCGGGGATATTTAATTAAGGACAGAATATCCCGGCAAAAGATATCTGTTTTAAAACCAATGTAAGCTTTTAGCGTGAAAATTGTTCCCAACGGATTAGCAACACGGAGAAGGTTTCAAAAGGCCAGGCTAAATCGCAGGGCTGAAAAAGTTGAAAAAAATGATGCATAAGATGGAGAAGAAGGATTATTGTTTGCACCAGGCATCGCCGAATAATTTAAGCAAATTTTTTTCGTTAGAAAACAACAACTACTACGACAAAATTTCATTATTTGCATATTTTTACTTAGACATCGTTGAAGGAGACCAAGTGCAAACAAATCCCCATAAATTTGTAAAAAAAGCTTGATAAATTCCATAAATTTGTACGTTCGTTTGAACATCTGAATGAAAATGAAACTTCATTTTTCCTGAAGTTTCCTCATGGTTCGCAGCGCAATAGTCAATATGATCTCTATATCACTCTAAATACTCATCAGATTCTTCTTTCCTTAAACATTGTTCGCAAACTCTGCACACATTTGATTTGACTATCGCATCTAAAATTTTATTTGTATGTTTTGCAATTAACGAAGCAATGCCTAAAAGTGAAGTGAATCCCTGCTAGGCCCAAGAACTATCGCCAGAAACTGTAATCTGATCTACACTACATCCTTTTTCAATGTTTTTCTGTTGTTCTTCTTCTATTGCTTTTTTCTAAACTGAATCAACTACGACTGTGGTGGCAGTATGTAAATGTTCAATTATTGCATAATAACAACATTAATCCAGTTCCAAAATCCATGAATGAACAAAACATATTGATGCCAGATAATCCTACTTCAAGTGAACGTCCTATAAAAATAAATAAATAAATCCTACTTCAAGTTTTCTCACCGAAGTGCTAACGAATTGAGTATTTCCTTGAAACTGCCTTGAAATTTTCTTATTTTTGATCTGAAACTTGGTTGCTTCCTACCAGTTTGAGATTATTTTTATTAATTTTCTGATTTGACTCGAGAATCACTCACCAAACAAAAAGATTCGACTAATGAATGTGTTTGACATATCCGTGTGCTTCAAAAACTAGTTCCACCTCTTTTTCTTATACAGTTATACAGTGTGGGCCATATAACGTTTGCATTTTGAATCGGCTATAAAAAAAGACTAATGGTTATTCTTCCAAACTTTTTTTTTATTGGAAAGCTTGAACTTTGTTATTTATGAATGAAAAACGATATCGTTCATATGACTGCCACGACTGACTTTACAGTACGCCATTCGGTCAACCCAATTTTCAAGCACTTTTTCGATTGTTTCGGCTCGAATTTCATTTATGGCAACTTCGATTTCGTGTTTCAAGGCATAATAGCGTAACACTTGTCCTTGACAGCTCCCCACAAAAAATAGTCCAACGGGGTTAAATCGATGCTCTGAGGCGGCCAATTGACTTCAGAATTTCGGCTGATTATTCGATTTTCGAAAACGGTGCGCAAAAGTTCGACTGTCATGTTGGCTGTGTGGCATGTTGCGCCATCCTGTTGAAACAAAATGTCGCGCATGTCATACTCTTCAACTTTTGGAAACAAAAATTCGTTGAGCATGGCACGGTAACGCTCGCCATTGACCGTAACGGCGGCTCCTTGCTCATTTTCGAAGAAAAATGGCCCAATGATGCCACCGGACCAAAACCCACACCAAACCGTAACTCTTTGTGGGTGCATTGGCTTCTCAATGGCGACGTGTGGATTTTCCAACCCCCAGATGCGACAATTTTGCCTATTGACATAGCCTCCGAGGTGAAAATGGGCTTCATCTGAAAAGACGATTTTTCGGTGAAAATGCTCATCTTCGGCCAAACGATCTTCTGCTCATTGGGCGAACCGAAAACGCAACAGATGGTCATTATGCTTAAGTTCTTGGACTAATTGAACTTTGTTAGCCTTCATACTGAGGTCTTTATGCAAAATTCTCCTCAGGGAGGTGCGTGAATTGTTCAATTCGTGAGAACGATGACGAGTTGAAGTTGATGGATGTTCACGGACATTTTCGGCTACAGCAGCAATGTTTTCGGCTGTGCGCACTGCACAAGAACAGGAAAAGGTTGTTTTGTCCACCAACGATCCAGTTTCTCGAACACGATTCACAAATTGATCCACAAACTGCCTTGAAGGCCACTCATTTTTATGGAGTTTTTTTTTTCAAATTTCTTACAGTTGGCACTGAAGACTCACCACTTTGGAAGTAAGTTTTCAATATTTCCCAATTTTTTCAAGCGTATAGCGTCCCATTTCGTAAATGTCAAACCTTTAACTAAATTATGAACACAAATTGAATGACATTTGAGCTGTCATTCTCTAAATAAACAGTAGTTCAAAATCCAAACGTTAGATGGCCCACCCTGTACAATGTCAAATCTTGTAGCATACGTGCTTTGATGCATACAATGTAAGAATGGAAAGCGATGACTATTTTAGCGAGCTATGTACGCGCATAAGTCTATACGATATAATTATCTAAAGTTTGAAACTAGGGATCTGTAATTTTCACTTCTTTCAAGATATGTAAAAAATTGATATTTTGAAGTTTGAACACAACCTTAATACTCTTCCCCTGATTTCCTGCAGAAAGTTTGCAATGTTGTTGCTGGGCCAAACCTGTCAAATGCAGATCTTAGGGCTTGAGTTGTGTTGTAGCGGCACAAGAAGAAGGTGATTTGATTAGAATCACGCTTGACTTTGATTATTTACGCGAAGGTACCTATTTCAGCCTATGACTTACGTTTGCATGCGGGTTTTTTCTTGTTTCTTCTTTATATATGGCAAAAAGGATCTAGCAATATCTGGCAATATCTGTGTATTATGCCTCTTCCAATACGAAAATAAATTCAATGGAATCACATGAAAAACTAAAAATGTTGTATAATTGTATTTCCTCTGCTGAGGCAGGAAAATGCCAAGTTTGAACTGAATTGTATAATTTTGGAAAAATGTCTGTATCGAGAACACCTACTACTGCCACGCAACAATAATCAAATTCTAGATTTTCTTAAAGAGCCACCATGCTTAGTTTAAAAAAAATGTAAGCATTTACACTGTCGAAGAAATACCAATACCGTAAGGACTTATTTTTTCGATACTTTTGTTGGTTATTGTGACAAAAAAAATTTTAAAAGCAGCCCTCAAATGATTGTCATTTCAGGATACTGTGAATTCGAATGGAATAGCGTACTAGAAAATTGTAATAACATAATCATTAAACATAGAAAGATTATTGCTATCATGTTCAATTATTTTATAATTACCCAACTACTCCATAAAGCATTAAAAACACAAAGTTATTCGTTATTCGTTGGTTATTAATTTCCTGAAAAAGCCAATTATCTTGATGTCGCATCAATTCATCAATCAATCCCTTTGTGATAATGTTGCCTTTGATAGTTAGTGAATAAAATCTTAAGAAATTATAGGTGGAAAGGAATAATTCTGGAAGAAAGCAATCGTCTCGTCAGCTATGTTTCGTGACGGCAATTATTATTTTCTTTACTGTATGCTGATTTTTGTTTTAATTATTACTTGCTTTCTGCGTCGATCATTATTGTATCCATAGAAGTTCTATCTATATAATTCAATTAGTTTTGAATCATAGTTATGAACTTTTACAAAACGTTAATAGAACTTCTCTTCACTATTGGTTCCAAACACATCTAGGTGTATACACAATTTTGAATTGCTTACTTAGACCTTACTTAAAATCAAGGTCCAGACCCATGAAAATATCCTTTTTCAAAGGACCCAGCAGGATTAGTTAGGTTTAAATTGGTTTTTCAAACATTTTTCAATGATTTTTCGAATATTCTTTAAGGTTTTTCAGTTCAGTTTTTAGTTTTTAGTTTTTTATTTAGTACTTCAACCCACATCGGTTTTTTTTTAACTTTGTCGAATTGTGTAGAAGTTAACTAAATAAAAATCAATGGATGTGCTGTGTGTTTTTGTCATTTGTCAAACTTTTATTAATATTATAAAAAATTGTATGGTCATTCATGTGAAAAAAAAATAAAAATAAAATATTGGGCGAAACATCAATTCATAGATGTGCATAATTCAAAATGACAGTTCTAAAATACGGGATAAAATATTTTGCGGAAATAAAATGTTTCTATTGGTTTTGTCAATTGTTTGCAGATTTTTATCAAATATCAACCAATCATTATGTCTTTGTAGGAAACATTCCTCTGCCTGAATCTATGGCTTATCACACTCAAGCCGAACTTTAAAAGCAGCTTTTCGAAAGATATCCGCTCATAACTTCTCCATATTGTCCGAGTCGAGACAATAAAAAACTCTGTTATGTAAGAACTGTCAGGGATAAGGCCACGTTGCTAGTGACTGTCATATCCTGTTCCGATCTGTAAACTGCAGCCTGTCACTCGAACCCTGCAAATGTCATAAGACTTACAACGAAATGCTTATATGAGTCAGTGATGTTTTCCCCGAACATTCCGTGAAGTACCGTCATTGCATCACCTTCCGAAATTATCCCGTACCTGGGATCACGAGAAAACACAGGCTCAACCCGCCCCTATCCCCGAAATGATTGTCACTATCTCTTGCGCAGCCGTAGAGGGCTTTGCTATCGGTCATCCTCATGACACAGTCCTAATTCTTTGAAAAGGAACTACCTTTTCCAAACAAGTACCTCACGGCCTGCTGCCCAAATACAATGCCACGCGAAACCTGATTGAAAATTAAATGCATTTCTCCTTCTTTGCTGTCCATGATGAAAATCAAGATACTTATTTGTTTCTTGTTTTCAGAGACATGATCAAGAAATGCAGCTTAACAGCACCAACATGATATTGTGCTTCTCTGTGAAACCAAACAACACGCTAAATGCCGACCATTTTTTCAACATTTTACGATATATAGTTGATCTTAATTTCACAGAAAATCCAAGCATTCCAGATCTTTTTACATATGCTCGTTAAGTTAAACCAGTGAAACATATACTGCAATGATTGAGACTAGAAACTAAATCTTTCAGCTTTCCTCGATTTGTATTAGTAATAAGCGCCTTTGCGAGTCCCCCCTCTACCAACTTTTAAACAACTTCCATGCCGTGACAAAAAAAATGTACATCATATGTGATGGAGACTTCAATGCCTGCTATCCCTACTTGCAAGATAACATGCCCTACCCAAATAGCCAACAGCTAACCGACTGACTCTAATGTTCACCACTTCAGAACTTATTCAAATCCAGAAGTCCTGCATTCTGAAACTGCCATCGCCCAAACTCCCTTATATTGACCAATATCCCTATCCCTGATTAATATCCCTATAATAAGCATTCCAATCATTCTGCGTTTCTTGGGAACCACTCCTGGCATCAGCCCCTTTGACGGCCTTCTGTTGAGTTTCCTATTTAACGATCGATCTGAACGCCTCTCAATCCTAACTGTCTCCAACTACTCCAGCAGAAACTGGAAAGTATTTACCACATCTTTGATAACATTCGTTAAATTCCATGCCACCGCTTAACGATTTCCCATCCATCAATACTAATATCAACCTCAACCAAAACATGTCACATGACACAGCGGGCTCTTTCTGCAATCACTTTGTAGATTCACAGCTTTTCTCTGACGTCCTCTGATTTCATAAATGCCCTCAATTCACTAATATATCCCCGTCTTCTCACTCCACTGTCCTCTATGCGCATATCTATTTCATTTCCAAAAAAAAAAACTATTTTGAATATTACAAGTTGCCGACCGAACGAAAGATCGGCCGGACATGAAATAACTCCCTTTACCTTACTCAAAAAATGTAGTAAAGTCATTTGCCCTTCTCTCGCCAATTTCTTGAAGTAAAGCATATCGTGTTGGTAAGCCATCGTTGAACTAATAATCTTAATACGTCTGAATCTGTTGCTACAGCCAACGCCTCCTTTTCCTTCTGTTTCGCCATAATTTTCATCATATTATCATCAAACGAAACCATCCCACATTTTCAGTTCGCAAGCCACTCACATCGTTCAATCTCCAGGTTCTTCTCATCTTCCTATTCTGTCTTTTAACCTACACAACAACTCATCTACTACCGCCTGTCTCCTAGACATCCGCAAAGCATTTGACCCGATATAGAAAACCGGCCTGATCCACAAAATGTTCATCGCTTATGAAAATAACTCCAATCATTTCTCGTCGAACGCACATCCTCTGTTAAAATAGACAACAATCTGTTTCGTCCCTTTTCAAACTAATCTGGAATTCCACAAGGAGGGTGCTTCCTACCCTCCTGTTTTCAATAGATACCACCGACATGTCTAAGCCCACGCCGCAGCATATCGCAATCTATAACATCTAATACGGTAATGACATTTAGTATAGTATTATAGTATCCTCCTCCTCCCTCCTTATCAATCGCTAAAAATTTTTCATCGCTGATATCCTCCTTCAGTAGATGGAAATTTCAACTCAACCCCAATCAAAACGAATCTACATAATAAAAGGAAATGCTAGTTTCCCTAAACAATTCTGAAATAATCTATGTTCTCCACACTTCAACTAAGCAACTCCACTCTTAAATTTCAAAACAGATAACGTTCCTTGAAGTCATCATCAATCAGCAACATTCAACGTCCTTCAATTAAAAAAAAAAAAAAAAAAAAAAAAAACAAATAAAAACGCAAGTAATGCTTTCAGAGCCATTTCCCACCTTATGCACAGAAGCTCGTCCCATCCTCTAAAGATTTAATCGAATGTTACCACAAACTCATCTGATCTATTCTCCACTTCGGCTTCTCTTTTCACTATAATCCATCATCAGCTCAAATAGACCGCCTCTGCGTTAAGCATCGTTCGATTCTCCACCTGAGCCAACGTATACTGACATGAATACTTCAACCGCTTCACCAACAAACAATTGCTCTAAAATCTTGCATCAATATGGCGGATTAACTTCTGAAAACGCTGTGAAATTCATCGATAACACAAATCCCATTGTTTGTAGCCTCAACATCGCCGACAAAGTTTTCACAACCATTCCTCGGCACAAACACCGTTTACACCACCTATTCAGAGTGTGGTACTCTAGTGGTGAACTCTATGACCCACTGTACACCAGTCCCATGGTAATTAGTCTACGTTTAGTCTTCCTAGCCGGATATCTAGCTTGATGATATCCTTTTGCTTCATCAAAAATCTTAGATTGAAAACTAATTGCTAACATGAAATATGATGAAATTACAATATTTGAAAAACAAATTTTCAACAGAAAAAAAAAAATAACAATTTTAAGTAAATTTTTGTATTAGGCGACCGGAAAGTTGTTTTTCATTTGTCATTCCTTATCTATCAGATTCCGTATCTATATTTGATTGTCAGTTGTCATCTTTTCATGTATCTCGGAGGCATACCAAAATCTGATCGTTTCAGCGGAACAATGTGTCCGATATGTAAATCCAGAAGGCCAAACGCTCTCTGAATGAACCACCGCCAAGTATTGCAAAGCCAGCTTAGAATTCCGATGAAGCGCTTCAATGTGTTTGGAGGAGCATTCACAGGTTAGTTAACTTTGAAGTGTTGCAACATATAGACAACGTTATTACTGACCTTTATTGTGAACAATTAAATCCGGCGTTTCAAAACCGGTGTTTTTCTTGGGCAAAGTTATATTCATTCCTCAACAAAGTTGCCTTCGAAGGCGAAACGCTTGGATACGCAGCGATTTTTCAACATTTCGATGCGTTTTCTGTAGCACGAAACGTTCAAGCCTTCCAAATACCACTCGGTTTCCGCTATGACTTCCACATTCGATCTAAATCTCTTTCCCTGGAGCCACCGCATGACGTTTGAGAACAGATAATAGTCACTGGGGGCCAGGTCTAGAGAAAATGATTGAGGAGCAACAAATTTGAGCCGCAATTGGTCCAACTTGGTCATCGCTTTCAAAGAAATGTGTGACGATCATCGTCATATGTCGCCGTTTTTTCTTTATTTCGTTGTTCACTTTGTCCAATAACGCTGCATAGTACTCTCCTCTGAATGTTCTTACTCCTGTAGGTAATCTATGAAAATTATGCCATGGACATTCCCAAAAAAAACTGAGGCAATAGCCTTCTCGCCAAAAGTTGAATTTTTGGCGTGTCTGGTCGGCATTCGTGACTTTCCAGCCACTTTGCGCATTGTTTATTGACCGTACCGATCAGGCGTATAATAATCAACTCACTTTTCATCAATCGTCACAAAACATCAAAAAAATCCGCTCAATTATTTGTGTTTGCTGTTTTTGGTCGACAGTCAGCAAACGCGCTATTCATCGTGCGCAAAGCTTTTTCATCTCCAATATATCGTGCGAAGTGTATCCTGCCCATACTTTTGAGATGTCCACGGCCTCTGCTAACTTGCACAATTTTATTTAACGACCATTCAAGACTTCCATGACATTCAAGATCATTCGATGCACTTCCTTTACGATTTCCGCAGTCGTAGCGTCTTTTTGACTTCACTGAACCACCGATAAACTATTATTTTCGAAGGAATAGATGTGGCATAACAGTGGACAACCATTGCAATGATTGTTCAGTAGTTTTTTCCTTCAAAAAACAATGTTTAATCAACACGCGATGTTCCGGTTTTTCTATTTTGTTTACCTAGGCGAGAGAAGCGTCATTCAAACGACTGTAGCTTGTAAACGAATAGACGAAACGTCATGAAACTTCATACATAAACTTGTGGCAGACGAGTCTTTCGAAATGAACTAGTGGTGCCACCAGTTGAAAATTCCAGGTACTTTTCATCCCATGTAGTATGCAAGACGAAGACACTGTGCAAGGCGAACATTAGACAAAACTTACGAATTTGGAAGGGAAGTACTACTTCATCTACCTCACTCGTCAAATACTTCATTCTTAGAATCCCCATTACTAAAAATGCCAAAATGCCATTTCGAGATCAAAATTTTCACCAAAACCAATTTTAAAATTGCAACAAGATGGCAAAAACTAGTGATGACGCGGGTTAATTATATTTTTGATTGAAAATAAAAAGTTATTAAAAATTTATTCGTTTGCATTTATTGTAATAAGATGACACTATTTTTCGGACCTGCTTGTACTTTTTTATGCTTTACAAATTTTTCATATTCGATCTAATATGTTCAAACGATCTGTTGAACATTAGAAGGAAGTCATACGATCAACAGCATTGGCACAATATTGGTTTTAGACCTGAAAACATATGAACAACAACAACATCAAACATGAACAACGACTTGATTGCAAAAAAAGCAACAAATTAAAGAAAAAATTCAAATATAAAGTAAATAGAAAAGTTACGTATACTGAAAAATGTTACATATACTTCTGCTAAATCAACAAACCGGTCCATTTCCTAATAGAGGCATCTATATAGATGCGCCTGTGAAAGTAAGGAAGAAGACTAACTTGCCCGTTTTCCAAAACGCTCTGACTAATGAAAGTATCACCCAAGATCTAAATACAGTCAGAGACATAAACTCGATGATCGAGCAAATAACAAACAAAATGAAGCAGGCAAAAGAGGACACAAGAGTCACATCAAGGCAAGGCAAGAGTACACATAACCCCTTTAAACTCCCTCAGGATATCAAACTTCTGATAAGGAGGAAGAACCAAGTCCTGAGAAGAGCTAGGAGCACCGTCAATTCTAGATTGTGAACGAAAGCAAACCAACCAACAAATCAAGTACGAGACCGTAAATCTGCATTTAATAACTGTCAATGGGAAAGTTTCACCAAAAGTCTAGAGCCCGGAGATAAGCCGTTCTAGAGAAAGGCTAAATACTTCAAAGTAAAAAAGAAAGCAATCGTACCACAATTTCACGCTCCCAACGGACTGCAATTTGACAGCGAAGGCAAACCTGAAGCCTCGGGAAATACTCTGGAGATATAATTTCGAGAAAATCATACTGGAGCGGATCATTTCATCACGAGGATCTGGTAGAAAACTCAGTAGGACTGATATTGCGCTCAAGACTGGAGGATTAAAATGTGATATGGCCACTATCAGGTAAAAGCACTATCTATCAGGTAAAGACAAAGATAAGGTAAGAACAAAGCACCAGGCTACGACACGCTCACAAATACAATGCTACGATTGCTTTCAGAAAACTTAATACAGAACATAACGGGCATCACCAATGCTATTATCTGTTTACGGCAATACCCAAAAAAGCGGAAAACAGCAGTCATCATAGTCTTGCCAAAACAAGGCAAAAATTTCAATTTTCCGCAGAATCTTATGGCCTATCGATCTTCTCTCAACCGTATCAAAATTAGCGGAAAGAGAGTTGCTCAATTGGCTGAACAAAATTATTGAAGAAAACCACCGCATTCCTGATATACAATATGGTTTTCGATCAGCACATTCTTCGGAATTCCAGCGTACAAGGGTTGGTGCAACATATTCGAAATGGAATGCATCGCAGAACGTCGACAGGATTAGTTATGTTTGACATAGCTAAAGCCTTTGACAAAGCCTGGCATGCAGGACACATTTATTAATTTCACTTTCACCATCTTTTAGAACTGCGACCGATTCAACCTGGAAATTGACAAGGATCACCCCTCTCCCAATTCTCTACAGCCTCTACATAGCAGCTATGCTTCGCGTGCCAAATAATGTTAAAAAAGCTTTATACGCTGATGACACATGCACCTATTACTCAGCCAGACAAACATAAGTCATCTCTATAAAATTTTCAAAACTCTGTTGATATTATTATGGGATATTTTAATAAATGGAAAATAGACATTACGAGAAAAGACAAACCGAAAGGCATCTTTATAATCAGAAAAAGAAATCAATAACCGAACTCACTCACCATCAACAACGAGGGCTTACCATGAAAACCAACAGCCACATATCTGGGACTTCTATTCGATGAGCAACTGACGCAACATTTACGTAAAAAACGAGGGCAATGTATGAGGATCATAAAATCCCTTGATCCCTTTCTAAACAAATGTCACTTAAGTAACAAAAACAAACTCCTGATATACAACCAAGTCGTAAGACCGACACTACTGTACGGAAGTACTGCACTAAGCCAAACTAACCAGACAAACAAAAAGCCCTCCAAACTTCCCAGAACAACGAAATAAAGAAAATCTTCCGAATTCTATGGTAAGTGAGAAACAAAGCATACCAAAACACATCAAAACAGACACAATTGACAAATACAAACGAGACCCAGCAATGAAACTACTTGACAAACTGAACCAACATGACAACGCTACCATGGAATTCCCAAGACGTAGGGAATCGGGAGGACGGCAGGTGTAAGCAAGCCTCAGATCGATCAACCAAAAGCATACTTTTTTTCATAAAATAATAGTATAGCTGTTTTTACTGACATTATCAGCAGGTGGGAGATCTGCACCCACAGACATAAGGGAGCAAGGGTGTTATATCACACCAACTTCAGGTAAGCCCAACGAAGGAAGGAACAACTAGCCTAAGATAGTAGCTCCACGGAGTCAATGATAACAGCATACATACATACATATTACCGGTAAAGAACTACGATTCTCTACGCATTAAAACCGCATGTAGGGCAGTGACAGATGCGTTGACAGAAGCGGCCATAACGTCTTTAAGAATCAATCAAAAATAATTCGCGAAAGACTTGTGAGACGCGGTATGCAAAGAAGTGGTGGATGAAAAGAACTAGGCGTATCAAGATTACATTCAATGACCTACTCGAGTAAAAGAAGACTTTTATAACACCTTGCGTCGACAAGCTAATAAAGTGTGCCGAAAAAAGAAGCTGCTGACATACAACGCCAAAATTCAACTGTTAAACAACAAACAAACAATAAACAACACGCTGGATGAACTCTAATCGGCGTATACCTCTATTAAACAAGACATCAATCCACGAACGAGTCTTTGCAACAGTGCACAAGAATCAATCACAGGTAACCCACTTGAAATCAAAAACAAGTGGCTGCAATGTTTCAAGAAGCTTTCATGAGCGCCTCGAACAACAAGTGAAGCTGTGAATGTTCCAGAAGAGGAGCAAGAGTGGGATCTCAGCAGAATTACCCTCCTTTTAATTGGACTTCTTCACCGCATGATTTTTAAAATATGGTTAGAGGAACAATTAGGGGCTTTGCGAAAAAGTGTTAATTGTACTGTGCATAAAAAGTCAGGCAAATTGATGTCAGGGACACTTATAGAGGTATCGGGTCACTGTGTACGTCAGATAAGGTGCGATCCAAAATCTTAGAAAGAAAATTAAAGCTTTACTGTGAAAGTATTATCAAAGAGCATCAGCGGGGCTTTTGAAGTTGACAGCCTTCATTTGATCAAATATTGTCAGTTAAACTTGTTTTCGAAATGTAGTAGGAACATACAATCGACGTTTACCAATTCTTTCTAGACTACTATTCGACTGAAAATATTTCTTCGGCGTATTATATGCAGTATTTATAGTAAAATGGTGAAAATTTGAATACTCAGCACAGCGTTCAAGATCAAGATTAACGGAGAACTAACGGATAGCTTCAAGATGGAATCAGGATTGAAATGAGGAGATTGCCTTGCTTGAATGCTTTCTAATATTGCACTGGACGCGTGATCTAGTCACTAAAAGCACCCACCAAAAAAATGTATGATAAGTGACAAGAAAAATAGTAAATTAGGGGTGGGGATATACACCCCGACGTGTGAGGGAGCCTCGACCTCATGCGGGCTTCTCTCCAGCATTCATGCGGGGGATAAGTCGCCAGGGCATTTTTCAGTGGTGGAACAATTGGCCACTGAAGAATCAAAAATTACAAGTGAAATAATCAACGACGCAAGCATGTTCGCCCGAAGGCCAAGACTACTGCGAACTCCGCCTCAAAGAGTAGCCAAGCCTAATCAAGGCAGCGAGAAAACATCGTGCAAGCAAACCTCCATCGAACGCTTTGCAAAAGCGAAAAAGGTTCTTGTCCAAAACATTCCTCCCACACAAGGCAATAGAGCGAACGATACCAGAAGCGTAGTTGAGGCTTCGGGCAGTGGAGTCACCGATCCGAAGTGCCATTCTCCAGGGGCAAGTCATATACTGAACAACGTGGAAGGCGAAACCAATGATGCTCAACAACAACAAGACCCTCCTGCTGACAGTATATCGAGAACTTCGCCTGAGGAGGACCTGATAACAAAAATAGCCGCTGACAGAAGTGAGGAAGAGCATCTAACAAGGAACATAAGCGCTATAATAAAAGTGATGAGAAATTCAACGAATGTCCAAAAAAATGTCAACAAGGGCATCAAAAATGGGATTGACGAATTGGAGGACCTCGTTGATAGGATCCAGCACTATCGCCGCAGGTGGCTACGGGCGGAGAGTGAATTGAAAGAGCTTAAGAAAGTTCCAGAAAAGCAAGAAGGCACGAAACACGGCACAATGCCTAGAAAGACCAAAAACAAGCAGCGCAGGGATGCTTTACTGATCGAGCCTGCAGACGGGAGAGCTTAGGCCGAGGTCCTCTATGAAATTAGGCAAAATTTGGAAGCCAAAAAACGGTGTCTGTTTACGAACGGTAAGAGCGACCAGAGGAGGTGGTCTCCTCGTAGAACTCGGAGCGGAATCCACCGACAAGGGACGGTTCGAGAGCGCTGTCAAGAACCTCCTGGGCTCTAAAGCTGTTATCTCGACTTTGCAGCCAATGGCCCCTTTGGAAATAAGAGACATTCACTGCATTGCGGATGCCAAAGAAGTAGAAGATTCCATTAGGTAAATTCTTTCTACGGCAGAGAGCTTTAGGGTAAGGCTAACGCCTACCAACCCTAGAGGACAAAGGGCGGCAATAATAGACATCCTAGAGAAAGATGCTGTGCAACTCCTGGCCAAGGATAAAATTAAAGTCGGCTGGGTTGTGTGCAGGATACGTCGGAGGGTAGCCCTAACTCGATGCTACAAGTGCCTTAACTTCGGACACATCTTCTTGAACTGCAAGGGGCCAGATCGAAGCAAACTGTGCTACAGGTGTGACACTTCCGGCCATAAGGCGAAAGACTGCCCAAACGAACCCAGTTGTATCTTGTGCAAAGATAAGGGACGGAAGTCTGAAGATCTGACTCATATTCCAGGAAGCGGTAGGTGCCAGGAGTTCAAAGAGGCACTAAGCAAGAAAAGAGCAAAGACATGATCCAAGTCCTGCAAATCAACCTACACCGTAGCTCAACCGCACAAGATTTACTAGACCAGGTTGCAAGAGAGAAAAAAGTTGACTTGTTACTTATATCTGAGCAACACCACAACAAAGAGGAAGCTGGATGGTATTGTGATCGATCCGGCACCGCCGCCATCTGGGTACGTGATAGGACTCTACCCACAGCTCGGACTTGCTCCAGTGGAAATGGCTTCGTGCTCATTGGGTGCGCCGATTTGACATTCATAAGCGTCTATTTCACACCAAATGAGTCAATTTCATGTTTTCAGAGCAGGCTCGATGAACTGGAGGAAGCTGTCTCGAGCACAGAAGGCCGAATCCTTGTTGGCGGTGACTTTAACGGCAAGACGATAGAATGGGGAATGCCTCTGCCAGACTCGAGAGGAAAAAGAATCCTAGAAATGGCGGCTAGGAAGCAACTTGTCATCATGACCGTTGGGAACACACCAACTTTTCGACGAGGAGGCTGCTTGGGAACTATACCGGATGTGACATTTGCTTTGGAGTCCTTAGTGCCTAGGCTACACAGATGGAGGGTACTGGAGGACTACTCGGCGAGCGATCATCAGTACATTGCTTTCGCAATTGGCGACTGTGCTACTCGACGCGTAGCAACCCAACCCTCAACTGTAGGTTGGAATATATCTAAAATAGATGTCGACGCGTTCGCCGCAGCTCTTATAAGAGGTGAAACTATGACGGTAACGGGAGGAGCCTCAGCTGAAAACATGGCGAACTCCACCATGAGGCTCATCAAGAATGCGTGCGACTCCTCTATGCCCAGGCGACGGCCTCCACACAATAAGCCTGCTGTATACTGGTGGTCGGCAGAAATCGCCGAAGAGCGGAGATAATGTCACAAACTCCGCTACGAATCTCAACGTTTAAGAAATCGAGACGAGTCACACTCCCGAACGCTGGCATACAGGTCGACTAGAAAAGTTCTCCGTAGGTTAATTAACGAAAGCAAGGCTCGCTGCTGGCGCAACCTAGTTGTAGACATCGACAGAGACCCGTGGGGGCTGGGTTACAAGCTTGCCATGCGGAAACTACGAACTGCAAGGAGGCCCTGTGTCCTTGAAACGGAAAAAATGGACGAGATTGTTAGAGCGCTCTTCCCTATGCATCCTATTCGTCCCGATGATGCAGATGTTGAATGTCTTGGAGAATGCCCACTTTTTACCGCCATCAAGCTGGATGATGCGGTAAAATCTTTAAAATCGAAAAAGGCCCCAGGGCCAGACGGTATACCAGCGGAAGTGATACAGCTTGCACATCAACTTTGTCCTGAAAAGCTGCTCACCACTTTCAATGCCTGTTTGCAGCAGGGCGTGTTTCCAAATTGCTGCAAAGAGGCGAGGCTCGTGCTGATCCACAAGCGGAAGGGAAACGCGGAGCAACCATCTTCATATCGGCCCCTATGTATGCTGAATGCCGCTGGGAAGGTACTCGAGAGGCTCATTAGAGAAAGACTTGGAGAAGCCATTCGAAATGCCGGGGATCTGTCTCCTCGGCAATACGGCTTCAGGGCTGGTCCACCCACAATTGTCGCAATAACAGAGGCAGTGAGCGCGGCCCAGCAGGCAGAAGCCCACAATCATTACTCGAGACGAATAGTACTGCTCATAACTCTAGATATGAGAAATGCCTTCAATTCTGCTAGATGGACAGATATTCTTGGTGCTCTGGAATATTTCAGGGTGTCGAGGTATCTGATGCGGATATTGAAAGACTACCTCAAAAATCGGAAACTCATCTATGACTCGTTGGGAGGCCGGTGAAGAATTGATTTGACATCAGGGGTCGCGCAAGGTTCCGTTCTGGGCCCGGACCTCTGGAATGTCTCGTACGATGAGCTTTTGAGGCTGCAGTTACCGGGGGAGTCGCGCCTGGTTGGCTACGCAGATAACGTAGCAGTACTAGTCGCCGGACGTACTATCGGACAGACCCAGCTCAAACTGGGTGCGGTAACACGCCGACTGTGGGAGTGGATGACAGACCGTGGGCTTAGCCTAGCGTTAGAAAAGACCGAGGTTGTCGTCCTCACCAAGAAGCGGATCCCTCCTGTTATCCCGGTTCGGGTGGGGGAAATGATCATCGCGTCAAAAGAATCAATCAGATACCTTGGCTTGATGGTTGACTCGAAGATGAGTTTTTTCGAGCGTCAGCGGATAAGGCTTCCGTACGAGTATCGGCGCTCAATCGCATTATGGCCAACACGCAGGGGCCAACCTCGAGCAAAAGACGTCTACTGATGAATGCAATGGAGTCAGTGCTCTTGTATGGCTCCGAGGTTTGGGCTGACGCTCTTAGTAAAGAGACGCACCGAAGGCGTCTGGCACAGGTGCAGAGGCAAGGAGCTTTGCGGATAGCAGCTGCATACTGCACTGTCTCTGAACCTGCAGTGCTGGTAATCTCGAGGGTGGTTCCAATTAAGTTACTTGCAGACGAACGGAAACGTGTATACTCACGTAGGAGGGAGTCGGCGAGAGAAACCGTCAGCCGAGAGGAACGGAGAAGAACCCTTATCTTATGGCAGCAAACATGGGAAAACGAAACGCGAGGCAGATGGACCGCACGGCTGATAACTGACTTGGGGCCGTGGTTCGACAGAATGCATGGTGAGACTGATTATTATCTGACGCAACTACTCAGTGGTCACGGGTATTTTCAGTCTTACCTGTATAAGATGGGAAAGACACCATCCGCAACTTGCGTGTTCTGCCCGGGAATGACGGATGACGCCTGCCATACGTTCTTTACGTGTAATAGATTCAGAAGACTCCGTTCGCATCTCTCGGAGAAAATTGGCGTAGTTTCCCCAGAAAATTTAACGGGAAAAATGATGAAATCAAAGGACAATTGGAACTGTGTGTCGGATTACGTACGGACAGTACTCATTATAAAGTAGGACATAATGAATCGCTTGGCGAGGGAGGGAACATCTCTGTAACGCAAAATTATAGTTACTAATTGCAATTCCTTCCTATCCATCCGTGGAGAAAGAGAGATTTCCTTTAGCGTGAAGACATCGCTAAGCGATGATTAATGAGGCCTAGTCCGAAGTAATGTGACAAACAGTTCTAGGCTAGATTCTCTGTGTGAAAGGGGAGGTGTTTAGTCGGTAGTCCGGTAGCGGGGGAGTCCGACACTCAGGGCGTAAATAGCCTTCACCTCCCAAACAAAAAAAATATTGCACTGGAATATGTCATAAAATGCACAACAGCTGAAACATCTGGTACGCTTACACTTAAATTCACATAATTTGTAGGATATGCTGATGATGTCGATATTACGGCACAATCTAGCCTGTGTTGCCGAAGTGAGTCATGGACTCCAACGAGTGAATCCGAAAAAGGCAAAAGGCAGTAGATATTTTTTATGGATTGTATGGATTACTTGACGAACCACCTGTCTCTTCTTGAGTAAAGCCACGTAGACTGCAATGGGCGAGACATATAGAAAAAAAAGGACGAAAACCGGCTGCCCAAAAGGACATGGAAGGGTAGAACGCAAATCAAACCTCCAACAGGAAGATCGAGGATTAGATGGGAAGACACGAAAAATCCTCGCAGCCGATGTTTTTTGGGATGTTCAACTGGAGAACGAGGTCGCAGAACTGAGACGCAGAATTGTAGAAGGTTCTTGCTGAAGGCTGGCTCGGGCTATCGCGCGATGAACGATGATCATTGAATTCAAACTAAAACAAAGTAAAATGACTGAGTAAATGTACACAGACACAATGTATCTGATATCAGCACACATACATTGCGTGCGGTCATATAGGCAAAAACCGATTGTCATCTATTGATGGGGAATTCAGGCTCTTCAGTCGAAAGAATTCAAATATGAATACGAGAATTTTGCATTTTGCAACAAATTCTACTAAACACCGCTCAAATATCGTTGAGCAAATAACAAAAAGGAATCAATATTGAAAGTAATCGAATGAATTTATTCACTAATAAAAATGTTCAGAGGCTCTTTGACATGAGTAAATGAATAGTATTAATCTTTGATACCGTTACTTGTCTCACAGGAATACATGATTTACATAGAAAGCTTCAACGGATATATGTAAACTTAAATGTCAATAACACGATGTGAATAAGCGTCTACATACAAAGGTCCTTCAAGGCATCGAAACTTGATTTCCATGTTGTTTACCAGCGTAATTCCTCTGAAGACGTACTATTTGCCTAACACTGTCAGCCTAGTTTGATTAGATTAGTTGTAGTTAATAACCAGACTGAACTTAATATATTCTTGAATAAATTAGTAAGTTCGTTAGTAAGAACGTTAACTCACATGTCTCATGTTTGCAATCATCATCAAACCGACAATTACATAGAAATGCGTTTATCCAAGCAATTTCTAACCAACTCAAATCTGATGTGTTTACCTTTATAAACTCAGCATACGTTTATTTCTCACCCGCAAAACACGCATGCATTGATTATTATACAATCCTATATATCCGGATTCACCTGTGGAAATTAACCAGGTACGTATGTTTGTTCCGTTAATGCATTTCCATGTTTTGATGTATTTAGTTATGCAGAATTAAGTAAATTTCAAGATTTTGGCTTTGCCTAATCAACTTATTTCGAAATTATTTTATACTATATCGGTTTGAATTCTTAATTGACTTCGTATTCCCTGAATACAAAGGTACCACAGCAACCTAAAATTATCCTTTAGATGAAAGCTGATCCAATCATATTAACATGCTTGCTGCGTTGTTTGTTTGCCAAAGACGGCATATAACGTTCTTTGAAGCATTAAGTGAATCCTGGAAATGCTGAAGGATTATATCGACTTATGAAGGTGTATATTGCAAATGGTTCAAAAGATCATTGCGATGATTGGTAAGAATAGATGATTTACTTTGCATATGATGAATTGATTGTGGTTTTTGCCCAATCGAAAATGTAAAATTAACCGATAACATTCGTTTTTGGTGTTTTATCTCGCACTAATATCAAACCTTATAGCCGAAATAATACTGCAACGAATATTCGTACAGAGAAGCCAGCAATTTCATGCAAAATACACAAGTCACGCCGAATTACTTTGAAACATATACTGGAATATTTCGAACCAAATCCCAAAATGCTTTTTGTATCTTTGAGAAACAGAAAACAGTTTAATGCGAGAAAATGGTCAACTAATTTTTTTTTTAAGAGCAAACAAAACAGCATCAAAAAAAATGTTAAGGTAATAGTCCATTTTATGTTTTTCGCATCTTTGGATTTCTCTTACCTTCAAAAATGACCTTTAAAATATTTAAGTGAAATTCGAAAAATTGTCTACACTGTGACTGTTAGAAGTGTGCGCACCATTTCGGTTTTTACCAGTGATCTCGCAGCTGTCGGTCGAATATTATCTTTACCGGTCTCTGTATAGTAACGGTTTTATTCTGTTATAATGCCATAAGTTTTGACTCTCTTTGACTTTGAAGACACTTTGACTCTTTCATATATTCTCAGTGTCTTTTTGAACCCCAAAAAGTACATACCTTAATAAGTTTATATATACTCATAAAAAATCAAAAAAATTCGAAGATTTAAAAACATACTACGAGAAAATATCAAAAATTTAACGGTAATACTATTAATACCATCTGCGAGAACTTTTCAGCTAATACCGATTTAAACGTTGAAATGGATAATTTTAGCTATTGCCTGCTTGTATTCTCGGCTGTTTTTACGCGCTTTCGAGCATGCAGGAACGTGTGACAAAGATGTCAATTTTAATAAAGCAAGTAATATTGGTTTCTAAACCAATATTACGTGTGAGTGTGGTGAAAGACAGATCAATTCGGGCGATTTGATAAAACCTATTTCATGTGCAGGTTATTTCATATCAAATCGTCGTTGGTCGCAATGGATTTGATTTATTTTTTGCTCTAATGCATTTCCCGACAATCAACGGATTGTTTCATAAGACGGCATTTGGTCGAAACGCGGCTTCGGTTCTTTGAATGGCATTTCAACAGTGATTGGTAATCAAACTGGCGAGTTTGTTAGTGACAAACTGGCAAACTATTTAGTTATGTTTATAAATAAAAACGTGACAAACATGCGAAGTCATGAAAAAATCAATGCATCGAATTTGAAATCTGGTTTGAGACTGAATACAGTATGAAGCAATTATGAAGGTTTTAAAAATTATGGCGGCAAATTATGAAGGTCATTCCGCAGGTATGGAAACACAGTGTCATAAATATCCTCATAAACTGATAAGTTTCACAATGCCAATTTTTTTCAATATTGGTGAAGGAGACTCAAAAACATTCACCCACTTTTCCGTTATTAATGCTTACAAAGGCAATTTCATCGTCCAAAAGCTGAAGTGTGTGTTACACGTCAAAAAACGTCAATAGAGATACACAAAATAAAAAAAGATGAAGAAAATACAAAGCAGAAGGAAAAATCAAAGAAGAACAAAGCAAGACCAAACGTAAAAATCCTTACAGCAAATTACAACCCACTTGACGGGACATGTCATGAAGAACATGTCAGTTATTCATAGTTTGGCAACTCACGATATCCTCAGAATTAGGCTTAAATGAAAAGAGATATGTGAACCGAATGCTACCATCTCATTCGACGGATGAAGTTCCATAACATCAATTTTGCAATCCAGATTGATGCAAAGAAATTCGAAAGCAAAGAGATCAAGGTCACTCTTATCAAGGTCCTGCTTCTAAAATGGGTTTTTCCTCAAACTGTGACTGCAGCATGTTTGTAAAGGCTTTGCTCCCTTTATCATACTGAATGCCATTTGGGCTATGTATTGTTGCCATATCTCCTTGTCTTCCTCCTTATCATGCCTTCGATGTCTTAAGGAAGTTTATTGTGGTCATATTCCCCAGCCGGATGGTTGGGTGCTTTGATCAGATCTACTGACAGATCTTTTTGATGTGATCTGTCATTTTTATTATTCTGTTTTCGACGCCTTCGACTGGGCTTAATTCTAGAGTTAAGCTTTCGTCAGCCAGAACGTCATTGAAAGCCTACCTTATCTTCCTCATTTTTAGGGGGTTTTTTTTGGGTAGGGAGGTGAAGGCTATTTACGCCCTGAGTGTCGGACTCCCAGTGAACCTACTGGACTACCGACTAAACACCTCCCCTGTCAACTGGAGTGCCTAGTATTGAGAAAGGTGGAAAGAGCTCAAGCTGGTTTCGAACACGCGTCCCTGCCGCTTCTCATCAGGTGCCAACTCACAGGCCGGGACGCATCCATTGGCACTACCATTCGGAGTGCCTAGCCTGAAACCGTTTGACACATTACTTCGGGATAGGCCTCCCAATTTTCCGCCTTTTGGCGCCTTAGGGTTACATGGATTCCTTCTCTAGTTGGGTGGGAAAGAGGAGGAGGACTGCTACAGAGGGAGACCCTCCACCCTTGACGCCTCTAGCCGATCAAGTATGCTTTTTTTCATTACTAGGATTGCCCGAGCGTAATGAGCCACTTGATTCATTATTTTCATTTTCAGGCGTACAGCTACAAAGACATCTTCATTATTGTACCAGTTAATATTCGGGGGAGAGTTTGTTCTGGACATTTATTTTTATATTTGACTGGAATGGTCGAAAGATTCAGAAGTCTTTTATAGTAGCCCTTGCATGTGTTGGTCAGTAATGTGTGAGCTCACTGGGTAAGTAAAGACTTCCGTCTTTGCATTTGATAAATCTGTAAATCTGTGTCGCAGTTTCTGCTCTTTTGCCTCTCAGAGTCCCCAAATACCTATGGAGTACATTGAGGCTCCCATTGACCAGAAGTGCTCCCTTTATATCAAACAATAAGTGAAGCTCTTGTTCCAGGTCTCGTTTCAGTGGGGATTATACAGCGAAAGGACCACAAATTCAAAAGAGCTTGTGTGCTTAGAAAATATTGTTGCTATATAGATTATAGTCAGGATATCAGATTCGGCGCTTCAGAAATGTTTCCATGAGGAGGATAATGTTAAACTTACTCAAACTCTCCAGTCTTTCGAAGCTCCATTCCCACTATCAACCCTTTCCATTTGTTTGGCTCACACATGGCTTGGGCATTCAAAACACGATAACATACTGCGGTGATGTTAAATATTGAGGTTTCCTATCGCGGGAAGTTAATCTTTATAATCGGGAGGGGCCCAACAGCATTTGTAATGGAAAAAGTTCAATTGGGTAAAAGTCTTGAGGCTCCAGGCCGGATGTCTGAATCCTTTAAGCCTTCTCCTTCTACGAATTACAACGTTTGAAATTTTCTCCTCTGGCAGATAATATGTATGGCATTGCCATGTTTTCTCATTTTAAATGTCTGTGGTCACTTGATATTCGAAGAATAATTTGTGCTCCGAGGTATACTGGCTTTGGCGAATTAATTTGAATTTCGTAGTGCACTGTTATTTTGTTGAGTATCCTTTGTTTGTCGTTCTCTCGTGTTCTTCGTAGTGATTTCTGCGAGAAACCTTCCCCTGGGAGTGTATGGGGCTGGTTGTTTTGAGGACTTGGTCATTAATTTCAATACGGTAAGGGCCGTATATGGTTGAAAGACCGGAATGAGGGAACTTTTCGTCATCTATCGTTCCTTATTCCTATAAACCATTGTATGTGTTGCTAGCGTTTTTGGTATTTATGTTTTGAGTCGATTTTTAAGTTTACATTTTCCAAACTACTTCATGAGCACTGAAATAATAAATGCTGTTCTACATGATATACAGGATACGCCTTTACATAATATACTGCTTGTGGAACTCAACTTCTGAGCCGCACTCGTAGACCATCTTTACACAGAACCGTATGTCACGTAAGAAGTAACCAAAATGTTGGTTGAAATATAGTGGCATTTGAAGTTAATTCGTTTGATACATAAGTCTTGAGATGCCATTTTTTTAAGCGGACACAACTAGGCCAGCGGATGCTTTGCAGCAAAATCTGGCATGCTGGGTCAACTTTGTATTCGAGGATGTTTCGACTGCAAGGCGTTCCAGGACCATCCATCTTAGTCTGTTTTACAAAACTTTGACAACATTTCAGAAGTTTATTATCGCCATGTACATATTCTCCTCTTTCATTCATAGACTTGACAAAGATTGTATGCATGAATATTGCACAAGGTAAAACAAGGAATTTGATTGAATTATAGGTGACATTGAAATTATGGGTGAATTGATTATACTTTGAAAACCTACAATCCCTGCAACAACAACAAATACCAACAAATATTACATTCAAAATTCTGAAACAGGACTCTTAAGAAAATTCCTTAGCAACATCGTATGTTGAGATCAAAAATACTTACAAGTACTAAGAAGGACAATACTTAATCTGGAGACTATTGGTAAACATGTAGGGAACACAGTACGGAAATTGTATGAGACAATTATCAATCGTCGGAATGCTAACTGATCACTCAGTTCTTCGAACAATATGAGATTTATTCTAGCCAAACGTATCTAGAAGTACGTTCAAATGACAAATGAAAAGGTACTCACTCAGACCAACTTCCGGCCACATATATTTCAAAGTAAGTTCATAATGAAATCAAAAGGTTAAGAATGGAATAATTGAATACCTTCTTCACATATCATCCTCTCCGTATGCAAAATTGCACTAAATTACAAACTTAGACTTTTATGTGTACTCGAAAAACTTCAGTCCTTCAACCTTCTCAATTATAAGATTGTGTTCAGTTAACGTGAGCCAACATTTAGCACTTCATAACTTCCATATATATATTGCTTGAACACTTTATAATTACAAGTTGAGTTATATTTCACGACCATTCTCTCCGAGCAAGCCGCATTAATCTCTTATCTGAAGTACGAGTAGTTCGAGAAAAAACCTAGAGTTAACTTTCATCGACTTTTCTACGTTTATACACGTACGCCTATGTATAATACTCCACGCAACTAAAATCACTCGAACTGGTGTCATCATAATTCCTGGAAACCATCTGGGAATGAGATTGCTCCATGGAATGGAACACAGGACATTACTTTTCTCCGCATAGTCAAATAATGTCGTTGCTGCAAACGACATAAAAACCCACTCAAACAATGGCTGAAAAAGTATCAAATTAGTTGCACACAACGTTGCTTTATCTAGGAGCACTCTGAATCCTGGCAAAAGCGTTTACGTTTGAAGTGAATAGAATTGCGGAACAAAGGCTGCTCTATATCGCATACAAATACTGCGGCATTGTTTCATGCAAGTTATTACTGTTCATAAAGTCTCCAACCAGAGAAAAGACTAGATGATAAATGTGAAAATGTCCTTTGTTGTCTTAACCCCACCGCCACGCTGCTTGAGCGTTACAAGAATGGTGTTCTTAATAGCATTTGCTTAGTAATCATTAGAAATAGAGTATCCTATGAATGGTAATACTAGTCAAACGTAACAACTACCAATGGCTAAGTCGGAGCGGAAGTTGAATAGGAGTTAGAACTGGTTGGCAGAAGTGGATTAAGCCTCTGAATAAAATTATCGGGTGGCATATAAGAGTAAATCTGAATAATGATTAAAAGTTTTATAAAGGAAAAAATGGATTATCGGAATTTCGAGATGAACCGATTCAGGGACTCTAGTCTAAAGATTTGCTTATTAAAATTATTACATCATAGTACTTTCCCAGGAGAACAGTGAGTAAATCACGCTTCGTTTTGATACCCCAACAGCAGGATCATTCTACCTTCAAGCATAAATCTATATTCTCCAGCTTAGGACCGACTATATTGAAAAGATTATTTCCTTAAGGCAGTACAAGTAACCACAGGGTATTCCACGTTTGCATTCATTTCGATACTCATCTTAAATTGTTGTTTTCGAAGAAGTATAACCGGAATATACCATTTCCGGCAAAGAGGCCACGAAGAAACTTTCTTTATAAAAGACAGGTTTATTGTTCTCCAAAATATTCTATACGAGGACTTTTATACAATATGCTCCATAAAGTCCATAAATAAATAAGTCAGTTAAAAATGGTCCTTTTTAACCGTTTAGTCTTGATTCGAAATTCAACCAATAAAAAACGGTATTTGTAGATGGAGCAAAGTTTGACCAGCCAGTGGAATTTGTAAGTTAAATTTTCCATTGGCACCATGTGAAGTTTGTTGCAAAAGTACAGGGTGGACCAAAAAACTTTTAATATTTCAAACAATGGTGAAAAAATTAGTCATATGAGATAAAAACTGTTTACTTATTATGAACGTTCACTAAATGAAAATTTATTTCTTAAAAATAATATCATACATATCATGTGGTCCTTGTTTATATTGAAACCCGCCGAAGAGTACAGCTCGCGAATAAAACCTTTTATTCAGTTCTGACGATTGTGAAGGGCAGCTGCATACACAGGAAAATTCGATACAACCATGAGCTGTATGGAAGCGCCGCATGTATTAACGATAGTAAGACTGCGGAAACTGCAATGAGCTGGCCATGTTTACCCAATAAGGTATTCGTTGGGAGAACTCAAGGGCAGAGACCAGTAATTAAACCAACGAAACTCTGGTCTTACTCTGTTAAAAAAGACATTTTATCGCTGCTCGGATCTAGTAATCGTTCGGCAAACTCATTTCAATGAATCCAAAGTAAAATGTGAATACCCAATTTTTATGCATGGTCTGCATCGATTTTGTTTTAAAGTATCCGGAAACCTCGTTTATAATAGTATATACATTCAATAAAAAAAGTGTTTGAAGTGATTACTTCAAAGCATGAGACCTTTACAAGCAGTATAATTACATCCAAATAATAATTTTCATCCAAAGTCAACTTCAAACTCGAATAACGTAATGTTAATAATAACATTGAATATAATTAATATTGGAATCGCCCAATGGCAACCATCGAAAGGCTATATAATTAAAGACATAAAAATTTAAATGTGACTAAGTTACTTACAAATATTCTGACTAAAAATTATTACTTCAGTCAATTTTATTCCATTACAGTTTACGTATTACAAATGAATAATATACAAATGTATACAAACAGATGTATAAATACATTTATTTGAAAACCCATTGTCAACACCTCCTGTCGTATATTGACTACGTCGCATTGACGGTTGGCCTTAATGTCTAGTCCTTTACCATGATGAACAATTAACTTCAGATATTTACAAATACGATAGGCCGGCGAAGTTGGTACATGATTGGTTTTTCAGTTGATTTGTGGCTATTTATTGTTCATTTGATAGTTCTTTCGGAAATTTCATTTTATTTGCTTATCCAGCAATAACATCCAGATATCGTTACTAATTTTGACTCTACTACAAACTCTTTTGACAGCAACTCTATTACAATCACTTTTTCGGTTTGATAGTTCCTTCAGCTTCGAAATGACTTTTGTCACTGACTTGGACATGGAGCAAATTGCTTCACTGAAATAAGAAATGAATTCTTAGAAATTTTCAAATAAGCAGCGTTCCCTTATCCGTCTTATATGAAATGAAAGAGTTGTTTTGATGAAAAAGAATTTATTTAATTTATACATTACATATATATATACATATATATGATTAAATTTCGCCTTTCTTTCTGCTTCTCCAATTATAATGCTATTTTTTCGCTAAAATTTGCATGGACCCACTTAAATCTAACATGAATAATACCAATAGATTTAGAACTAGAGCTACGCAGAGTTAAAGACGATAAGCGTTCTGAGTCAGCCTATCGTCAAGTAAGTACTGACCACTCACTGCAGTCTCTTGATCCGTAGGATCAATAATTTTAAAATTTGTATTTTCCAATCGTTTTTTTGCTCTCAAGAGGATTCGCTTCTTATCAAGTGGTGACGACATTTCAAACGATATACCACTACCTGTCTTTGCAGCACTTTGAATTTTTTCTTCTAAGTCAAAAAGCTCCAATTTGTCCGTTATCAAATTTCGAACGGCTTCTAGAGGATTCCCGCGTGGTGGCTGCTGTCCAACTAGCAACAACTTGGTTCCCGTGCCTAAATCGCTCGTAATTTCTTCTATAAGAGCCTTAAGAGTCGAAACTTCCTTTTGAAGCGGCCTGACTTTCGACTGCACATCATTCAACTCGGTTAAGGTCATGTTTAGTCTCATATTCATATCATCTAATTTGTCTTTTTCACAGTTGCAAACAGGGCATGCGGCCGCAGACTCCAATGCGGTTTCTCTCATAACAGGATGCTTGCTTAATAGGGGTTGGTAACTAAACTGCGTTGATGCATGAAAAGCTTGAGGTTCCAGTTGAGCAGCATCTTCATAAGCAGATTCTTCAGGTGCATCCAAAGGTATAAGATCTATAAAAAAAATTCATAAGAATAAATTATTTTACTTTTTGTTTCTTCCTATGGAATGAATAGAAACTTTTCAGATAAATATAATGTATATGAATAGGCTTTAAAAAGGCAATCTTTAAATATTTTAAATAAAAAGCGTTCAATGTAATACAAATGTTAAGAATAATTACAACACAAAATTCTTTTGAAGGAACTCGCCTTTCCTGCCACACGTTCTCTCCTGAATGTGGAGAAAGTTTGGCAGGAATAGTTTGTATAGCCGGGCAATGCAAGCAGTCAAAAAACCGTGACTATCCGTGACTTTATTTTATGAAAGCATATTATTTGCAAATTGCTGTAAAACGATTGGAAACAGGACATAAGGGGATCTAAACATTGAACAGGGATTGTAACATATTGACAAAACATTTAAATTCAAAAGTCCAGACATTCGGGTCTCATAACTCACCTGGTACACTTTGAATGCAAAAAAAAAACAGATATAATGCAAAGTGAACATGGGACTGCACGATGAGGATAAAAATATAACAAAAAAACCCAAAAATTACAGAAATGCGATAAGTTTGAGCATTCAATATTGTTGAAAATTGTGTAAGAGCCGCGATACAGCATGTCCAATAAGTCTATTTTCGAAAATAACGCACAAATTAGCGTTCTACACATGCGATCTTCTGTTCTTACTAACCATTTATATAATCTTCCCGATTAATCGCCCGTGCAAGTTCAATAGGCATATTTTGCTATACCATGCACAGTGAAACGAGCACTTGGGAGGGACCTACCATTTTATAACTCTTCTAACAGATATAGAACAGATTGTGGCCATACTGCAAAAAAACAAGCTAAACTCGCAGCGCAAGTGCAAACAATTAAACGAAAACCCACCGCCTTGGAGTAATGACAGAAATGAAACACGTTTCGCAATTGCGAACACCGCTCCAAGTATGAAGCATGCGTACAAATTATAGAAAGCAAAATAACGAAATGAATTTTCTAAAATTTTAAAAAATCGTATAAGAAAACTGAAATATCCGTGTATTCAAAAAACGGTAATAAGTGTTGCTCGTTTTAAATAGACCATCGCAGAATTATGGGAGAGTGTCCTGGTCCACATAACCACTTAAAAGATAAGAATCCATACTCCAGGATACGTAATAAAGTTAGATGGTGGTACACAACGAACTTTAAAAAGAAACAAGGAAGACAGGGTGGCCAGCTTTCCCATCTTGCTCGCTAAATTAGCGAAGGATTCGAAAGTGCAAGTATTGAATTGTGGGTCCTGCATCAATATCATGAAGTGGCGCTGTACAATTTGGAAATATAGTAAATCGCCAGCTTCCACTTCAAAACCGTCTTGCATCGACAGACGGTTAAATACCGACTAGTACTGAGAGCAATTGGAGCGGCTTTTATGTTTTAGAAGCGTTCTGCATTAGTCAGAACGTTTATAACACTCTGCTAGGAGAGTAATATTTCACCACGGCAAAGTGAGACATTTTCCACACCCACCATTCTTGATCTTGCTCTAACGGTGTATGACTTGTTTCGGTCCCTGGACAATTGCTTGCAATACTTCTTTCCCTGAAGGGAATACTGAAGAGGACCTTCGTACAGGTCTAGCAAACTTATACGAGGGTAGCTAGATTCCTACAGGAGAGTGATACAGCAAGTTCTAGAATGTAGGAGTGGAGTCATCGATAATAATGGTGCGAATATTACGTTAAGTTTAAATTAAATCGAGGCGAAAAAAATAAATTATTTGATCAGAAAGTGGAAAATACTTTTGCCCACACCCAATAAATATATTTAAAAATTTTGCCTACCAGAACTACCAAAATACAATTGCTTATACGCATTTTGACGCGGAACTTTATAAAAAAAAAAAACTCAATTAGATGTTTTAACTGTCGCAGCCTAAAGCATCTAGCAACATATTGGAAAGCAGATCTCTGTGACTTTGCTGCAAATATGAGGGCGAACTCGGTAGGACACCATTTGTGTGCATCATTGTTGAGGCTGGTATTTGTCGAACGGAAGAAATCAACCTGTTTCCACCCGGCAAAGGGAATTTCAAAAAGTATGTCACCTCCAATGCTCTCATTTAACGAAAAAAAACCTAAAACAATGTACTGACATAGTCGTATGTGACAAAACTTTTGCACCAAAATGCCAGAAACTCAAGTGCGGATCACCTACAAGCTAAACAATTAGATGCAAACACAGATGGAGTGGCCCTCACATAAGATGTCAAGTATAACAAAAATGAACCTGTACCGAAACTTTTATAGGCAATGAATTATAATTCTAGTTCCAGCACTAAAAAAACTTCCCCGTAAAAAAGGGAGAAGACATGGAATCGAAAAAGGTAACAGATTCTAATATCGAACAAGCAATGATCAGTAGAAGCAACGAAGAAAAGAGAACAACAGAAGCAAAAAGTGAAGTTAAAAGTGCAAAAGGAGTTGTCAAAAAGTAGTAAAAAGTCTAGCCGAGAACAAATTATAACTCTTGAAGCTCTTGCAATCTGCATGAAAGATAGCTGGGACACAGCGCCAGTACAAACAGCGCTAACACTTGCAACAAATGATCTAATAAGATTAGAACTAAATAAATAGAATTAAACTTCGTTTTCTAAATTTCCCTCAATTTTCGCGTAGAAGAAAGGTACTTCTTTCAATGCTTTTGCGGAAAATAAAAACCTTCTATCTTGACTGAACCACCCGAGAGTGTTAGGTCGATATATATTGAAGCCAGGGCTGGACTGTAGAAAAAAAGTACATTGTAAATATGGAATTTAATCCCCTGATCTGGCAATCACGAGGTACAGAACGAAGGCAAACAAAATTGTAGGCTTGTATATAAATGGGTAGCACATTAATGTGGCTAACTTTGTGAACTTATAGACGAAATAAGAGACATATAAGTTTGTCTACAAGAAACGCATATGAAGCGAAGCAATCGTTACCCATTCCAGAGAACTACACCGTATAGAAAAGCACCGTATATAGTAAAGAATGGTATAGTAATCTTATTTAAAAATTAACTATAACATCTTCAAGCACAGTAAGTTGTCGGAAAATTCAAAGTAGTTCACATATGTCAGAGTTCACTATTATCAACCTATATTCCCTTGATCACTTTTCACTCTCTTCGTCAGAGTACACTCCTGTCAACATATATTTCTTGCACTGCATGCCATAAACCGATGTGGAGTTTAAAAACAACAGACGCAAAATGGATTCAATAATTTGAAGATAGAATTTTAAGGCTAAATTCTATCATTTTCGTGGCCAGGACAGGAAATTTACCTCAGTAGACTTTACTATTGCTAATTTAACTCTGGCAAATTCCTGGAAACTTTTGACGATCAACTGATATATCCGCTCTGACCATATCCCAGTTGACATAATTACTCGTATGAAAGTAAATTTTTTCTCATTATTACGTTTGAAAAGAGTAACCTTCGCAAAAATTTTGAGTAAAAACGCAATTCATGTCTAAAACGAATATTGCTTAGTTGGTTTCTTCCTGCTAGACATGTTCTCGGTATTTTGTACCTACACAATTGCAACAACACCAACAGATTTAATTACAAGGTAGAAAGACATTCATCACAAAAAGTGGGAAAGGTTTGGGCATTCTCCAGAGATCGAAAGGACATTACCGAAAACGCAGATAATTTTATGAAGGGTGAAACTCATGGTAATGAAAAGACCCGTGACTTGTGATTCTTAGGATGAAGAAGAGAAGAGAAGTATTTACAATGCCACTCTTCAAATCGACCATCATAATCATATTATAGCAAATCTTTCAGACAGAAATTGAAAAAGCGCAAAAAGGTTTACTTTATCTTGCATTTACATTTACATTTTTTGTATAAAATTTTATGAAGATATTCTTGATTAACTCAAAAATAAGAGAAAATTTGCCAATATGTTCGAATATAATTTTATCGGAAGGTTGTTTTCTTTGTCGTTAGCGCTTGTTGTAGCTGAACTAGCGTCATTGTTAATTATTTATAATGAAACAACAAGGATTAATCGTCTGAAGAGGGTGGGGCTCTTACTATCCCAGATGGGCGAATGTGCCTCGCACTTGTCGCTGATTCTTACTCTGTGATTGAAATCAATTCGTCACTAAATTGAACAGATTTTGTATGCGTGTTACAAAAGAATTAGTTACTCGTATGACGACTTTACGATTTCTTACCTTCTAAACTGTAGACGTAAACACGTCGAAAAAACAAGTCGGCGTTTTTCTGCAACTAGTTTACGCTATTTCGAACAACACAAGCTGCGAAAGAAAATACTTTGGAAGCATCCAGGACGGGAGAGGAAGGAAGAAATGTTTCTAGACAATTATTCTAATATTCAAGCAAATTGCTTTTCCATGAATTCAGATATGGAGATTGTTCATAAACTCATCAAAACGAAGTTTAAAACCTGTTCTTTTGCATGGCGGTATGTATGTTATTTAATGGCGATATGTTTGCTTCACTGTCAGCCGCCCATTCTGTACATTTAAAGGACTGGAACTATTTGAAAAATTTGTTGCATAAAATATAAGACGTAAATAACGATTGGATAATCTGTGGAGGTCTGATAGTTTTGATCCTACTCGGACAATAAGGTGGCAATACTAGGTACCATTGCTTTCTCTGCAACTGGAATAGTTGAAGCCGAGGACGAAATTGGCCGAAGAAAGGATAGTCACGGAGAACTAAACTAGTCCCTGAAGCTAAAAACCTTGTGAGAAAAAGTTTGATTGCCTTAAAGTCTTAAAAAAGTAAAACTTAACTTAAAAGTGAGTAAAATTGAATTAGAAAGAACTTAGAAATTTTTGCAGGAAGCAATGGAACATTTTCTAGAAAACAATAAAAGTCCAAATTATGAGCAAATTTGACAATCACGGAAAATGCTCCATGAGCATGGGATGCTCCATGAGCTTGAAGCCCTGATTCGCATTTTGATTACTTTCCTCATAACTTGAGAACTATAAGTGAAAAGAAAGACGTAAGATTTCACCAGGATTCGAAAAAGATTTCTAATTTATTTATAACTGTCACTTGAATTGATTTTTATAGTTTTGAAGTGACGTAACTGTTTCTTAACTATAATAAAGAGACACTACGCTAAGCTGGACTTCTTTGTGATATAACACAAAAGAATTCTTCCAAAAAAACCAAAAAAAAAACTAAAAGTGAAAAGAAAAATACAACCATATGTTGGTAATCAACGAACTAAAACACCCCAATATTAGCATTTAGATACAAAAGTCGAAGAATAAAGGTTGAAATTCGCAAACCTCTATAATTGTCTATAAGGATATAGAATCGGAAGTTTTTTAGGCACCCAATTACAACCTTCATTATCAGAAGAAAAATGAGATCGAAGGAGATCGTGAGCCATTTTGAAGTCTTTGTCTAGTCATACGTCGCGAAAACAATGAGAACCGAATTGCTCACTCTTAGAGCAATAGTTAAAAATCCTTGGACATTTAAAAACAACATAAAAACAACTTGGATTCAAAAATTATTAAGTTCTTCCATTTCTTTCTGAGCTATTAGTACTACAGATAATAATAAAATTTCGATTCTTCTTTCTATTCCTTGCAACATGAAATCATCACTTGTTTCTTCTTGTATTCCTGATGTCCTTACCATAGGATCTGTCATTTTAGGGGTTGAGCGTTTTTCTGTAAGACTAAACTACTACGCGCCGTTGATGCTTGTTTTTGTTTCGAGCTAAAAGGTGCAGAGTGGTGGAAATTTCGTGGATGAAAATGATCGAAAACAAAAAAACAGCTTATAGTCTCAAGCCAGTGCAGCCTCTGTAGACTTGAATTAATGCGATACTATTGCTGCTAGTGATAGATTATAAAAATGGAGTTAAATTCATGGGTTCTCGCATTGAAATTTTCTAAAAATGTAGATTTCGAAAGTCCAAACAAAATGTTTTATTTATTCGCTACAAAATGCTTACAATGCCAAATTTTGCTTTTCTATTTATTAAATATTCTACGACTTGAAAAAATAGCTCTTACCGCGACAATTTCATTACTCAGAATAGGTGATAATTGCTCAATATTATTATTGCCAACCACTCTTATAGCCTCGGAAATCGATTCCACACACGATCTGCAGTCGGTCTCAAATGGGTTAAAACATTTACAGTTTTGTGTAATACTTTATGTTCGATTGCATAATGTTAAGATTGATTATATTTCTTTGAACAAAAACAATGATTTAATAAGTTTATTTGTCACAACTACGTATTTACTGCTTCCCGAAACCACTTAAAAAATTGTATATCAATCAATAACTTTAGAAATTTGATCAAAGAAGCAATGATCATAAATCTTTGTTGCAAAAGTTAAGACACGATCTCCACATTTTCTTTCTTTGTTTTTTTCTGGCAAGGCTTGTCATGTGAGTTCTCTTGAGCGATTGACGCTTTGCGCATTGCTAGTCAAGTTGTAAGTGTTGAAATGTTGATAGTATAATAAGAATTCTAACGATGGTAACAGTGAAAATGAATTTTAGTAAGAGAAAGCTGTTGAATATTTCGGGAAAAGAAATTCTATTCATCCTTTATAATAAAGAAAATTCTCATCAGCAAATATGGACTAAATCAAGTATGTTGATGTCATAGAATGCTTCAAAAAAAAATAAATACTTACAAAAGCAAGAAGTGGTCGACCAGGTAAATCAACCAGCAGAGAAGAGAAGTATATTCTCTTTTTTGTCCTCGGAACATTTAGTCGTTCCCCGTCACGTTCTTTGTTTCTTCCACAAACGCGTTTCGACGGGGAACGCCGAAATGTTCCGCGGACAACAAATAATTCCATCCCCCTCCGAGGGCAACATTCCAGCTAAACAGGTATATTCTTCTTTTATCAAAAAATTTCATTATAAAATCAAAGGATATCGCTCGACATGTGAGTAAAGATTTCAAAAAAAAATTCATCATTCATTAATATGCAAAGTTCAATATAAAGTTGGTTTTCGAACCCGCCATGCAAAAAGGAAACCCTATGTGTTTTAAATCAACAGGCCAAAGCGGTTAGCTTTTACAAGGAGATTCATACATATGGATATGGGCTTTGGCGTCAAATTCTATTCGCCGATAAGATGAAATATAATGTTTCTAGAAAACAAAGAAAGAAATCGGCGTAGAGAATGAAAAACGAAGCTTATCGGCCGAAAACTTTATGCAGTACAGATAGAGTGGAGCTGGCAGAGGCCATGCTATGGAGTCAGAAATTTATATTTTATCAAAACTACAATGCGTATTTAGGTATTTTCAAAAAAATCTTACGATGGACAATATACAATATTTTACGGCATAACGATCTAGATTGCTTATAATGTCTCTCATATGATGGGAACAGTTCGTTAATCACCTGACATCGACCCCATTGAAAATCTCTTGGTTGAATTGGAGACAAAAATCAGGCAACATGAAATTCATTCCAAATACGATCTGGATAAAATAATTCCTCAGGAATAGGTAAGATATCAACAGATTTTACTAAAAAATTAATTTCAAACGTTTTAAAAGTGTGCTATAATCATAAGGATATAAGGATACTCTACAGAATATTTAGAATCGAAAGATTTAGAGAGAAAAATTGCAACAATGACATATGACCATTATATTTAGAAAGAAAGGTGGAAAGAGCTCAAGCTGGTTTCGAACACGCGTTCCTGCCGCTTCTCGTCAGGTGCCAACTCACAGGCTGGGACGCATCGATTGGCGTTACCAGCTAGGTGGATGTCATCTGGTTATTTTTACTTGTTATTGTTATTGCTGTCAGCTTGAACTTGTCCTATTTTCCAACTTCCGCACCCAGGAGTCCTCGCTCAGTTAGCTTAGCAAGGGTATGAATCACTTACAAGTTGTAAGTGAAAATGAATAAATTAATCTACCCAAAACTCCTAGGATATATGACCGTTTTGGGATTTGTTTTATTTATTTTTATTTGATTTTTTATTTCTTAAGTTCTTAATCGGGTCCATTTGTTTAACAATTTCTGAAAGTAGTACTTACGTAGTTGTAATCTTAAATTGATAATTTTTGGAATGAATGCATACGTGTAAGAAAAGTGAATAAATGCTAGCACTACAAAATCGTATGTTAACTTCTACACAAAATTGTTTTACCAATTAAAAGAGAAAAAATGAAAAAAAAACAATATTTTTTAAGAAAAAACTTGCAACAGTTATTAAATTTTTTCAATCAATCTGCACTACTAAATAGAAAACTAAACGATATTGCTGATAATGCTAAAACTTCTCCTAACTAACATGGTTTCGACTCTTTGAGATAGGTGATAGGTTCTTACAGAAGAGTTATAAACACTACAAACTGACTCAGTTAGTTTCGATTCAAAATAGATGGGAGAAAAAAAAACTTAATTCCTAATCTTATTTCAATTTCGAATAATATTTTCATATCTCGACATTCGCAGAAAAAAAAAATAGTTAAAGCAAATTGAATTCTTCGAAAATAATTCTACTAGTAATATTGTAAGAGTCATGATATTTTAACAATTCCGGTCAGAAGTTTTTTTCAATTTAAGATTCAATTTAACTTTTAAGGTAGATAACGTTAAAACCTCATTGAAGCTCATATAAACTCATTTTTAGGGTCGTTTTGCTCGACGTAGCTCGTATCAAAAGTAATGAGAAATTGGAAGCATCAATTTTCAAAATCGATGTCACGAAAAAATGGGAACGTGGTCTCCAGTAGAGAGGATTAGCGACAGTAATTTATTATCGGGTCAAAAGCACTAACACTTTGAAGTTTATATAGCCACACGAAAATAAAATACGATTTTTAGTTTTATCGCGATCAAAACAGTGACCAGATTACGACTTCTATGAAATTCAGTTTTTTGCATTATTTTACTATCGACTATAAAAACAAACATCAGACTGATACGCATAAAATATATTTACCTCGAATGATTGCTGATAAATGATCGACACGGTGGCCAACCCCATCGACTTGAACGAATATCCAATAATTTATAACATCGCCAACTCTCAATTGCACTGTTTTATCTTCGAAGACCCAGCGTGCGTTCTTCGTGCGTAGTATGTCCTTGGAAAGGCTTCCGGTCTCCAATTGCCTTATTGGAGCGTTGATGTTGCCATGAAAGGCAAAGAGCTCCATTCCGGCAAAATGTGGAATGGACACACGCAATCCGCGAGGCGAAATTGCTTGCACCAGGGGATGTGCAATTCGCCTTTTGACATCGTCCGTGGACGTTTCGCGTGCTTGATGTCGTCTGCAACATGCAGAACTTATTGCCACCAAAATCACCAATATAACACTCAATTTCACCGATGAACTCATCTCTAATAACTTCTACGCTTGGTTAGAACACAAGACAGCGCAAAATGGCTATTAACAAATAATTAACAATTAAATCGAGCCGAAGAGAAACTTGTTCTCGCTAGGTTCGCGTCACGTTCTGATCTGTAGTTGAAATCGTCTTCAAATGCGGTCTTAGAGCAGATAAACAGTTATTTAATCACTAACAAAGACACGATTCTTACTGGTTTGTTTCTTTGACGTCTCAACACACAGCAGCAAGAAAAGGTTATCGCATCTGAACGAGTATATTTCGCGAAATCATAAATACTTGATTGATCTTCAGCTCATTGAGGCGGAAGCTACGGAATTCCAAAGCTTTGCGAGAAACCAAGCCAACGCGAATTGAGCGTTACATCGAGTTACTCTGATTTGGACAGTTTTCCCACTGATCATCTTTCACTGCAGGGGAACTCCCTTTTTGACGATGAGAAAATGCTGAAATAAATGAATGAATGTGTGACGAATATTTGTTTACATCCGTTCACACATTCCACAAAATTTGTACTTTAATTGTGAAAATGAAGAAGTTATTGGGGCTTCCCCATAGCAAATGCACGTAAGCCTACTATTGAATTTATTTAGCTGTTCATGCACATATGTATTGGAAACACAAAGAAATTATTGAAAGTTCAAACACCAAATTCTCGTCGCGTGCAAGTAAAACATTGTAATTATACACAATAGAATTCTGCACAATCACGTGTGAAAATTGGCAAAAATAAGCCATGCTGGACTCATGAAAAAGAAACTTCCAATTCCTAACATACAGTTAGTGACAAAAGTATTGACTCACCAAATGCACCTGAGAAATCTTTATAACCTTTATAAGTCAAACTTCCGTAAAGAATGAAATGCAATAAAATTAAGAAAATTTAATACACTGTCATTAGAGGCATTTTTGATCAGTCGAACAATAGCAGCAATAGCGTCAAAGGTAGGGAATGTGTGTTAATTTCTATTGATTACTCAAACATGGATTACTCGATTATCTTGATAACTGGAACGAAATACTTGGCCCCATCTTCGAAAAAATAAATTTTCGGGGAAATCTCTAAATACGGGTGACTTTAGCCTGTCTTTTTTGACGCCTTTTTTTGCAGATAGTTCAGTTCTTGCGCTTGGTAAGTTCACTTAATTGGCATGCAAGTAGCTTACTACTAAGTGAAAAATACTCTGTCTATTACATTGAAGACTTTTTCCGTGTATTTATGTGTCGTCAAAACGACTTTTAACTTGTCTAGTTATCAAAAATGTAAGCTTATAAAGAAAGTGGATAAATGCTTAAGAAATAAAGATGCAATTGTGAAGTAGGGTATTTTGCCAAGTACGGTGTCTACTATTTTAAAAATAAGCACCCACTTATGATCACAATGAAAAATAGTGTAAGTGAGAGTGGCAAGAGGCTGAAAAAGCCTATATAAGAGAATGCAGGCAAAGCTGTTTTTGAATGGTTCAAAACGGCAAAAAAGCAGAACCTACCTTTATCCGGTGGGTTAATTAAGGAAATGACATGGATTCTAATGCAGAATGAGGACAATCAAGCTATAAGACAAGCACCGGTTAGCTCGATAATTTGCAACGCAGGTATTGTACATATAGAAATATATATCATTAGTTTCATTCGTTTCTGTAATTTATTTTTTTTTTAGTTAGATCTTGTAGAAAGCAATGACGTAAGTCACGTAGATTGTACTAAATGAAGACGTGATGTTTAACCTCATTCATCCGAAGGTTATCAAGCACGGGACGTGTTTAATGCAGGTGAGGAATTTGATCGGGGAATCATACAATGTTTAAATTATTTTGAAGAGAACAAAAAGAATAACATTTCATTCATGGATTGTGTTCACGATATAACTAACGCCTAAAAAACATGTCAAATCTGAAACGATTTCCAACTGTTTTGAAATATCCGGATTTAGTCAGTAATCCGAATCGAAAGACAAGGATGAAATTCCCTTGATTTTCATAAGTGAACACCTGAAAGTAAACGACATCCAACTGCAATTCTAGAACGAACCACGGAATATTATTAAAAATATAGAAGCTAGCACCAATATCGACTTTAAACATGTGAATCACGATATTCTTTATTCCGAGTTTTTTTTTCGATGAAGATATTATCGAGTTGTTGAACAACAGATGAACAACGAAGATAACTGCCAAAGCAACCGCCTTCAAACGAATTGGTTGAAAATTCGTTGATTCAATTGCGTTCCTATTTAACAGCCAATGAATATACAACTGATTCTCTGTTTAATAGCTTGAATCATACTGAACCTTTTCTTGAAAACCAAAATCCAAAATTCAGTCGTTAGTCACAAAAAACTGACTTTTTTACAGAAAAATGGTAAAAACATATGCATATGGGAACATACATATGTACTTATAATTTAAAAAAGAAACTGAACACACAAAAGCATGAGCCCTACAATGAAAAGGAAACATAAATGCTAATAAAAATTCACTACTTAGGATAGTCTTCAATTTTAAAATGCTTTTTAACCTACGAGGCATTGAATTAACCTTTTTTTTTGGTTACATCACTATTTATTTCCATTATTCCAATCAAACTTTGCGCAACATGTTTATATTTGATATTTCAATTTTACTGATTGATTGTTTTAGGTGTCCTCTTCGATACAAAATTTATCATGTTGGAACATAAAATTGTCCGGAAACCTCAATTTTTCACCATTTTTTACATGTTTAATTAAACAGTTTCATCTATGATACCGTCTGTAAATTATTGGCTTCCTAAACCAGCTGTTGACTTACACCCCCAAACGAACCGAGAATCCCCTCCAAATTTTACTAAAAGTTGTAAATTTTCCTCCAAATTTTTCCCGGCTTTCCTTCACACATGCTTACTAATCGATATGGCAAATATTTTTATATTTTATATATTTTTCTACGTCACTAATAAAACATTTTCTCAGAAACCGATTGGTTTATCTACATATTCGTACTCCATTGGGAACGACACACGTTTTTCCCTATTCATTTAATTAACTCACGGCTTTTTTCGGGCTCAATTATCAAGAAGACTATATTTTCTGTGTATGCCGAACAAATTCTACACCTGGAACAGTAGAGAACACTCGCTGGAGAACAGTAATGACTTTGTGTAAATAGTTTGATTTATTGGCAATGTTTTCAATGCAATATATCCTTTATGAGGAAATTACGAGCCCAATGGATATAGAACGGCTCATTTCAATGAGGTGCGATCAAATACGGACCTCGTTTTGATTGCACTGAACGACCCAACCTTTCGAAGAAGCTCGACAACTATTGACTTTTTCGTTGCGTTGGCCAATCTAATAAATATCACCCACAGATCGTGGAACTTCTAGTGTGCAGATCTCGATGTCAAGTCTGACATCACTCTTTCTTTCGCTAAAGCTGACCCAAAGATTTAATAAGCCATGGAGATAGAGACGATGTAGATCTTTGAGAAACACCTCCGAAAAATGTCTTTACAGAGATTTACCAAGAGACACTTAGGAGCTTCATCGCAGACGTAGCGCCCTCAGCAAACTACTTTCAAGGATATATCACCACAGCTTGAATGTATCTTAGAAAAGAGGAAAAGAAGGTTCCCCTTCTTTTCCTCTTTCTTATTAGAATCATCTCAAGCAGAACATCTGACTTTACCAATTAAAAAATTCGAACAGGCTCAATTCAGCACCAGATTCGGTACCTGTATTATCCCCTAAATCAATAGAATATCTGGACGAAAGCTACTGCCAGGAGCTTTCACACAAACGGTTCCGTGCTCGTGCGCAAACTTTTTTGCAACAATTCTTCGAGGGCAGAAAACAAATTCAGACTCTGCGTTCAATTCGTTGGTGAAGCGATCGTCCTGATGGAATTTCAAAAGGAAATGTGAGTGCTCTGGAAAAGCATCTCCATACTTACTTTTTTCTTCCCACAATCCTTTGTAATAACTGCATAATCATTTGCTACTATCCTGAAGAATAGAAATGCGCCAAAATATTTGCTATTCCGAATGGGTAGCATTCCAAAAAAATACAGATGTATTCGATACTCGTTCGATATCTCTTTTGTTCCAACCACATTGGAAAAATGGAAACTCCAAAGATAATTAATCCAAAGAGTAATTCTTCAAGCTATCACACGATTCTCTGTTGAATTAAAAGTAGTCTTTTTGATTCGGTTTGTAATTAGATTTGCATATTTAGTAATATTTAGTTAAATAATATTAGAAAAAAGTCTCATTAAAAATAAGAAAACATAATTCTTAGTAAAAAAGTCTCAGTAAATATATCTCCATTAAATTCGCGAAACGCTTTCCACAAATTTGCAATCAATAGAACTCAGATGTTTGTTATCAAAAACTAGCTATAAGAAGGTGAAAATGTAAATGTAAAGACAAGGAAGAAAAAGTGAAAGTATACAATATAGCAAAAGAAAAGAAGGAAAGTGAATAAAGTAAGATAAAGTATAAGAGAAGAAGGAAAGCGAATAAAGAAGGAAACGTAAATAAATAAAAAAAACTGAGTAGTAAGATAATGTAAGTACTGAAGAAAGAAAAGTAAAGTGAAGAAAAAAGTAAGATAAAGTGTAAGATGAGGAATTAAAGAAATAGAGAAAAAAAAGGAAAGTTAATAATGTTTATATTTGTATTTTTATATAAAATTTTTCTAATATGAAGGAGTAAGATTTTTCTATTCGTGTGTGTGATATGCAAGGATCTGGGCTACTATAATGTCGTAAAACCCCCACGCCCGCACGGTAAGCTAATCGGTTAAAAGTAACTTCCTTCGGCCGCCATGATGCGGCCTTTGTATTTTCAAGTAACCCTGTCTTTCTAACCTTGTTCCTTCTTCGCTGCAGGTGCAACCTATTGGTTGCCCAAATAATTATGATGTTATTTTATCATAACTAAATTTTTTTGTCGTTATATTGAAAATATACTAATCCAATTTTTTCATCCCTTGCTTGAAACATTTTTAAATCCGTCTTCTATAATGCTCGACAGTGCCAAAATTGTCAAGAAAGCAATGTCAAGGCTATAGGGAGATGCAATTTCTGTTTCAAATCGACTCATCGACAGGGCTGTGTGAGCAGGGGCGTTATTATGTTGGAAAAACTCGTCGGTCAACTTCCACAAATCAGCGCAATCATTTCAAAACTTCCAGGTAGAAAGCCTAGTTAACTTTCTAACCCTGTGAAAGAAACTCTGAATGGGCGTCTCAACTCAGACCGAAAAAACAAACGTGTAGTGTCTTAATGTTTGATGTAACTTGTCGAGTTTTTCGAGGCGAGGCGATCATGAAGTTTGGCTCCACTGGCTTGATTATTGCTTCGTTTCCGGGTCGTAACCGTAGCAAAATTATTAATTATCTGTTGATAGTAGGAACAAAATTTTGGAATTCGTTGTGCAAAGCAAAGCAGGCATCTATGCGACCTTGTTGTTGTTCAGCAGTCACCAGCAGTCAAGACACGAGTTTGGCAGACACTTTTTTCATCCTCAAATCTTCCGTCAAAATTTGATGAACTGCACCCCAAGCAATTCCACATGACTTGAAAACTCCTTCAGTAGTCCACAATTGATCTTTTGAGATGACTTCGACAATAATTTCAATATTTAGGTCAGTTCAGGCGGTGAATGCTAGACCAGTGCAACGTTTGCCTTTAATTGACATTTATCCATTTTTTAATCCGGAAAAATGTTGAAACGGTTGAGTTTCGCCAATAAAAACAGAGATTTCAAATAAATAATGAGTAAACGTAATTAAATAAGTCGATTATTTAAGTTTAGCACCACTATCAGACAATATAGTATTGAATCAACCGTAATTTTAATATGATATTATAATTACAGTACGTCGAAGATGATTTGAAAAGCAGAATTTAGTAATTTTATTGTTACATATAATTATATATACCATGTATAATTATATGCAATATTGTGTTTATAAACAGGACAATCATATTGTCGCTCGATGAAAAACTTAATGGTCGAAAGGTTAGGAGTAACTCATGCGTACACCATAAATCCCTTAGACTAATATGTCCCCTTGAACAAAACTTCCTGCGTGTAACACGAAATACATGCAAATATGGCTTTCTCAATTTCGATTGTCTAAAGACTTTTATGCGATTTAGTTTTATATTGATTTTATATATTTTATATTATATAGGAGTACCACTTATCTGAAAAATAACTTATTAAATTACTTATCTCAAATATCTTACTCGCAAAAATGTCAAAGTATATGGAAAATCAACTTTCAGGAAACTATGATAAACGCTCATATTTAAAAAAATTGTTTATTTCATCATATACGTATTGAATATTTTCAGCTGGTGCTTGTTAATGGGCTAATTTGACGGTTGAAAGAAAATTATGTTTCAATGTATGTTGTAATAGTAAATTTGATGTCTTAAATCAAATTTTTATGCCTAGTACGTAGAATTTTATTTTTTTTTATAATTTTTATGGTGTTAGGAACTATCATAAAGCCCTTTTCTTTGTACAGGGATACCACACAGGTGAAATTCTGGCCAAGGCCGATTTTTGGTAGATGCTACCACGGCTACTAGGATTCAGATGTATTTCTCATCCATAAACGAGACCTCTACAGTGCGTGTCTTATACGATATATATATTTGGTCTGATCGATGTTCACCTGTGTGGACACATAGGGTTAAAGATTGGGTTCCACATTGCAACCGAAAGTATTTAGTTCTACCCACCATTTAGTTCTACCACCAAACACATATATGAATGATGTTATCTTATCTTGAAATCAAAGGTTGTTTTGAATCAACTCTTATTCGTATTGTTGTTAATTTCATTCGATCATAGAAATCTTCCTGTATTCCATTTACAAACAGAAACACTGATTTAAACTTACAGAATGGCATAAATTCACTAGGACTCTAGTAAACCAGTCGTTTATCTAGCGTGTCCTCAAATTGGGTTTTATTAAAATTATTGATGAATAAAATTCCTTTTAAAAAGATAAAACGATAGCTTTATCGTTTCTAAAACAAAAGTATACATATATAGAATACGTATATACAACTTACTAATACCTTCTAACTAAATTTTTTCATGCTTCCCTAACACGTTTTTTTTTCTTAGAAATCCAGCCTTATCTGAAAAAACATTAAATACTGATCATGCAGCAAGAGGTATACATAATGTCTTATTGCTGACTCAAACGCCTCAAAAGACTACAACAGTCTGAAAATCCAATAATAATAACAACAATTTGCATAATTGAACTGCAAAACTCAGTAAATAATTATTGTACGGATTTCCCCAATTGATGACTCGCGAAAATTTATAAATAAATTTTAATTTCTCATTATCAATCGTCTCATAATTTGTTCAGAATATTAAAATCAACAGACAACAAATACTTAATATTTCTGTGGAGATATTTTAGCGAACTTATTATTCCCAATAAATGCAAATCATAGCCACCTAGTATAGTGCAATTCAATCATTAATTTTGTGATGTAATTCGGACGTTAGGATATTCATTTCATTTTACTAGTCCTACATAATTATCAACCTTCCGTCTTGTATTGAAAAGCTGTAAAATCACCGCAATATACTGATTCCAGTGTATTTTCACCTTATACCATGTCACAAGAAAATTACATTAAATTTAAACCAGTATCACATTCTACTTCGTTACAGTGTAATAAGTTTAGATTGTTTGAAACACTTAAGACTTATACGTCATTTGAGTTACGTGTCAAATCTTGTAATTTCTACTCCATTTTACATTTTAAGGCTTGATATAATTAACTTGTCGTTGAAAATTGTAGAGATGGTTGTCACAGTATTCTTGAGAGTTTTTTTTCAAGTCAAACAAAAAAAAGGCTAAAGATGAAACAGGAGTTTAGCAGATGGACGTGTAAGGTAAATTACGGAGGCGTACGACTGCTGACCACCATTTACAAACCTATACATTATCTGTATGTAAGGATTGAATAATGAATTTTCAAAAATCCTATGGGAGATCATGTCTCTCAGCCATGTCTGTCATTGATAGGTCAAGCAATATTGAAGGTAACTTTAGGTTAGGTAGGTTTATTTAAAACAATTAAGTTATGTAATATCAAAGAATATCAAGCATAAAGAAGTCGAATCCCGAACAAAATTTTTGGTCCCAAAATTTCATACGTGGGTTCTAGCGCTAAAACCCAGAGCTTTATTTGTTAGAGCTTTGCTGAGAGAAATGAGAGAGCTTTCGGCAGAAAGCTCATGACGTATTTTTGGCGATATGATGAATGATTGCATGGTAACATAACATATTTGATTATTACTATTATCATTGTGAAAATGAATGAGAATGAATGAGAAATTTACACAACATATTTGAAAAATATGTTGTGTCGCAATGAGAAAGGAATTAGGGTATGACGTTTCAGATGAATTAATAGACGGTTTGGAGACATCGGCATTTGTAAGAAAAACACTATTGGAAAACAAGTGTATGTCTTTATGATAAGTGGACTTATTAGTAGAAGGAAGTGAGTAATTAATTACTTTATCTTCGAAAATGGTTTAAGACTCTTTCAAATTTTTCTCCATTTTCCCCATTTATGGATGTGGTCGGGCGCCCCTAGTCGACTTTCATCAGGAGGCTATTCTGGATATTCCCAGCAGGTAAAACGAATCGCTGGCGATATGAATTCGTATCGCAGTGTCGGAAAGTCGGATCAGTTTCTCCGTTTTGTAACTTTTTTTTTTGAAACAACTTAAAAATCAATCGTAAGCAAACTTCGGAAAACAAATTTGGCATAAATTCTTTAAAATTTGTTTTCTCATATTTAGGACATTCAAAGTCAGTTTTATTTTGTTTTTTCTGAAGTTTTTATTCTATAAAAAAAACCATTTTGTTCCATGTATTCGATTTTGGTCAATCCAATCACAAAAAAATTATGTCTCAATTTAAAACACATTTGTATTTTATTTCAAACCAACACCAATAAACCGTTTCAAATGAAAATAGAAAACGAAAACTTCAAAAATGATAGGCTTTGAGTCTGATAGAATATTTATATTGTTGAATTATAACGTAATTAATGTGATGAAGTTGTTGCTAATTTCAGTCAATTTTTATGTTCAAGTTTTCTGCGTCTGCATCAACAGATGTAACATTAATGGGAGTGCTATTCAAACTACGTGCATTCTTTGGAACACTTTAAATGTAATGCCCTAGAAATTTTAATAGTTCATATAGTGCCGAATCATTAATTAAATATTTTGCAGCCCACTCTGCCAATTCGGAAACAATATTCTTCTTAATTCTACTGTCAACATTACTTTCAACGGTAAAAATATAAGTTGTAGGGACTGAAATATATATTATTCAGTCCCTACAAATTATAATTTTTACAACTTATATATATGAAACGCTATCGTTTGTAATGTCAGAATAACAATGAAGAAATGGTGAATCGGATGGAGTTTTAGGAGTGGACCTCAAGTCAATTGTCAAATTATTGATAATATTGCAAGCTTCTTTTTGAACGATTTTCCACGACATTGTCATCAATACGAACTGGCTTCCCTGGTGGAATTGTTCTAAACTGAATAAGAAACATTTTTGATTTGAACACCTTTCAGAGGAAAATAATTGATCATAAATAATTATTATCGTCTCAAGCTTTCATAAGTGCCAGATCAGATTATTGTTTTTTTTAAAAAGGAATCTATAAAATTCTTACAGACTCCATGTTAACAAAATAGGAATACAAACGGGCTCTAAAAGAAGTCTTTTCGTTATCAAAGAAATTGAATAGTAGGATTAATTCTGTTGATATAAAGTTAAAGAAAATCTGTAAACCTCTGTAAACCATCGAAACATGGAGAATACAATCAAACTTATGGAAAAATTCATGTCTTGCACTTCTTAATAACTTAATAACGTTTCCTTAATAAAAACAGAAAAAGAAAAACTGACGAGCTTCAAAAATCTGCAGTTTATCAATAAAATCGGGCGACAGTAAAGCTCGGATAGCTGGAAAACGCAATATGCATAAACGCAAAACTCGCTGAAATTCAGAGAAAGCTCAAGCACAGCGTTTTTAGGAGTTCATAAAACCGATTTATAATATTCTACTAGTTTGGCGACCTGTCGATCCGTGAGTACGCCTTCCTGTCTGTCCAGTCGTTTCTCATGTTTTCTCAGTAACTGCGGATGCTCTAGTCATTAAATATTGTAAACGAGTCAAAAGAGATGACTTCTTTTAAGTAAGATATAGATAAGTTGAGTACATAGCCCAACGTTTCTGTCAAAAGGACTTTGTACTCAAACTATGATATGTAGTCCACCAATAGAAAGCAAAGCCAACGTAACGTACTTTAAACGGCCGCCATTTTGTTTCTTTGCAGCCAATATTAGTGAATGTATGAGATCTCGAAGATATTTATGTCACACATACTATCTGAAAATTTCAAGAATATTCAATCAAAACTGTAGTCTTTAAAAGTCCATATAGTACTGAAGTCATGTGTAGTTGTCATTGTAATTGATGAAAATTGAAGAAAAGAGCAACAGAAGCAGCTGTAATGCTGATTATAAATTTATTCAGTATCCTAATCAGCATAACAGCTGTTTCTTTTGTTGACAAATGTACACTTCATTACATGCACCATAATCCATGTATCCACATTGTGATTTCAAAATTCCAATCACTTTATTTTATTTAAATATTTTTTTATAATTGAAATCGGCGGCTTTCACATGTAGAAAGTTCATACATTTAACATGCAAAAATTGTTAATATCGGATTTTATAAAAAATTATTTAATTATTTAAATCAGACTCGCTTTGATTCACACTATCAAAAGTGCTAATGCATCAAGACATTAAAACACTGAACTAACTAATTTGTTGTAAAATATATTGTAAAATATGTTCTAAAATATTGTAAAAATACAGACTAAGTGTTAGATTTAATAAGTATATTATTTTGAATTTACCTGGCGTTCCGACAGTTGGTCGAGAATCCGTGAATAGCAAACTGTTTATACCGGTTCGGAATTCAAAGAGTGGTAAAGTATCACTATTTCGCATCCACAAACTAAATTGTGTTTTTTTAAACTCACCACATAATTAACACATAACTTGCGCAGTCAGAAAACAAATCAAGAATAATCCACAAATGATAACTCTTGATCGCATAAAAAAACAATTTTGAAAAAGCCGCACAACGATAATGCGTGATCAAGGAAATAATCGGGAATTTCGAGATGCAAATTAATAAATAAAAATCAGAGCGAACGAGTCCGAAAACGGATAACCTAAAAAGTCACTTAAAAATCTTAGCTGAGACTGGCAAGAGCAATCTGATCAACAACCCATAAAGTTTAAATTGGATCCAGAAAACAGGAAAAAAACGTTTTCTTGTTCGCTATTTCCATAGTTTTACGCGTCGCATATGCTATTTTCTGACTTTTGTTCGCTCTGGCGAAGAAAAGACGATTTTCCCATAGTTTCACGTTTTATCTGTTTCAAGAATCTGGTTAGACCAATTTGACATATGCATATCAGATTTGGTACAATCAGAGTGATGAAGACCGAACGATCACGGTCAAAAATCGATTCCGCAAGGTAAATAAAAAACATTAAATTAAAAGGAAGGTTTCTTTATTTCTAGCACAATCAGAGTGCCAGTACTATGGAAAGATTGAAGGTAAAGTGGCGAGAGTCAATATCTTATGATTCTTCGGAATCATATCGCTAGATCTGTAAAGTAAAAAGTGTGTAAAATTAGATTAGATTTAAGTTATAATATATAAATCGTAGGATAAAAATTAACATCATCATGATTTTTGAATAATATGCGTTGTTTTTGTTTTTCCTTTTTCGGTTGAATTGGTGCGCGAGTACACGCATCCTAAGGCGGGGCGTGTTACCCCCTCATTAACAAATGCTTGTTGCGGTTATTTTCTAAACGATCTCCTTGCTACAGGGTTATAAATCAAAAATATAAACAAAAGCATCTTCTGATATTGATTGCAATACACTAATGCGATATCAAGTTGACTAATTTATCAACTTAAATTAACATTATGATGGAATTTATTCGCACTTTGGATAATTGGTCAAAGATGCGAAATAGTATAATATAAATATTAATATTAAATATAAAAAGGAAATTCAAATGAGGAATAAGAAGAGTCGTGGATTCATCATCGAATAGTCGTCAGATAGTTTTCAGGGTTTCTACAGTTGTATAAATTCCTACAAATCAGTTAAAATAATCAAGTGTTATATCGTTATATCGTCAACATACACGCGTAATCATTACTAAATGAATGATTATCCCCGCATGCAAAATCGAAACCTTAAATAGTATTTATTTGCTCCAACAGAACAGACTCATCGACATGCGAATGCATGGCGTGGATATGTAATATTATCAACATGAGAGCAACACGAAAAAGCTCTCTCACTGATCTTATCACCTCTTCAACGTTGCCCCCACATGCCCATCTGTGATGAAATTTTCGGATACAAAATTTTGAAGGGCGATTCGACTTCTTTATGTTCCATATAATATTCTTTGGTAATATTCAAGCCAAGAATAGGTGCTGTTGGAAGTTTCCTCTTAAATGAAAATCATTATTTAATAGCTAAAGCTCAAACGTACAAGAGAGACGAATGAGCTCTAGATGAAATGACCACAGTTTCAGAACACTAAATTTAATGCTGCTTTCAATTTGATTAATCGAAAACAATTAAATAAAAAATAATACAGTAAAAAAAATCTCTTAAGCAAGCTACTCAATCAATATCCTCCTCCCCAGTATTTCATTAACTCAGGTTACTAAGTTAAATATAATTTGATAATGTCACTATGAAAATCGATAATAATTTCATGCTACTCACTATAACTCGTAATATGTTGAAATGCGAAAATATTAAGAACATTACTTACTTGCTGTCCAGCTACTATAGTTGGGTTTTCCTCATACATCTGAGTTTCTCTCCAATACCAAATGTTCGTTGTGTTGCCATATTGTAATACAATTAAATTTCAGACAGGTAAGTTGTATTAACGCCGTTGCTGTTCAATGTCTAAGAACGTTCTTTCTCCTTACATATTTTTAAATGCTACCTCGAGTCAACTCACCTCCTTTTGTTTTCATTCATTGTCCAGCTTTCCGCACAAACTGACAAACAAATTTAATTAAAATCCTTTCAATCTGAAATGCAATTTTCTCTGATTTTACAATGGGGATTTACGTTTTGAAATAATTTTTATCAACAGACAATCTTCGAACAGGTGACAAATTCAAGTAAACAAATGAAAAAAGTAATTTTAAAAAATGTCGGTCTCGGGTTGTAATAAATCGAATCTAATTATTATCGTCAAGGAATCCCACGATTCATGGCCACTTTAGACAAGATGAATGCAAACGCCTAAACTTGAATGAGGAATATTATCCCTTGGCATAGCATTTATATGGAAAAGGAATAAAATTAAAAATTTAAATCATTAGCATTTATTTATTATTTAAAAAAAATTATAATTAAGTACTTAAAATATTGTAAATTTAATATGCGGTTCGAAAGCAAGCAAATTGGATTCATGTTGGAAAAGGGGAATAGTGACTTAACCTTTTGAAGTCCGAGCTATTTATAACGCGACATTTCAGCAACCCCGAGTCATTTTGATCATGAGTAAGTATTAATATTGTTGTGAACTACGAGTGGTTTTCATCATGACCTATCAGTTACTCCGAAGGTACTTGCAATGATACTATGGCGCCGCGGAATTAAAAACAAATCAATAAAAAAAAGCTTATTTACATTTTGTTTCAAAATTATATTTCATCAAAATATAACAATATAAAATAAGACGAGTATAACGATAATAGAATAACAATATACAAAATTAAAAATTATTTTTTCATATTATACGCAAGCCTCAAGATGCATTTGTGGCCTACCCAAGACAAGTATCGCAATACCCACTGGCTTCATGCCTTTCACCTTTCTTCCATCTATTGGAGCGAATAACACAATACGTTTTTACCACTCCACATTTTGTGAAGATTATCCTTTCACGTTATTCTGAAGGATGCTGATAAGTATGGGGTATTGATCGTTCACGTCGAAAATTGTTAATAAGTGTATCAACTGTATATATTATTTTGACGTACTTCAGATGTATCAATGGTTTCTGATTTCGATTTTTATTTATCATATTGTGACATGTTCGAATAATGTCACGCGCCACTGTATTCGTCCAAAGAGCAAATTTGTAAGCAAGTATCAATAACAAATACACCGATCATTCTCGAAGAGGAAATAGCCATAACGTAAACACATTGCGTGCATTGAGTACGACAATACATGTTCCAATGACTAAGCGCGTAAACTCAAGAATGATCCACGTGGAAGATTCCGGATTGATCAAATCGTGTAAATATTCGACTACAGCAAGCGGCGAAGTGAAGTCTTGTTGATGAAGTGACAGTGCGCGTTCATATAAGTGCGATAGCGAAATAGTGACTCCAATTGTACGCGGATTTGAAAACGCGAGTGAAAGTGATTTTTATAAAAGTTATTAATTAATTAAAGTTAAATAAAAGTGATTTTTATAAAATGAATTAACTAATTAAAGTAAAAGTGATAACTTATGAAAGTGAATAAGTAATATCGAAATTCGTGAAGTAGTAATTAAGTGCAAATAATTAAGTGTGAAGTGTTAGTAAAATTTATTAGAGGAATAAATTATTAGACAATGAATTTTAAATCAATTCGTGTGTGTTGGATTCACTTGCAAGAATATTTGCGAAGCAAACATGTCGCGCACCTGAAAAAGCGCAACAATATATTAATTGGTGACGGGGAGTTCCATGTCCCAAAAAACATTTTCCTCCACCACTTGATAAACATTTTCAAAAAACAATACCTGACCCGTACTGATCGGGACTATTGTCGCCATCCATGAAAGCAGTGTAGCTCACAATTTCATCGAATTTCCTAATGTTCACTTCTTTCCCTTTTCTTAGAATTTTCGTTGAACCCACAATTTCAGCATCATACCACGTGGGACAATAGAGATAATAAGTTCAGAGAATTCTCTTGTCTTTCCTTGACTTTCCCTTATTTAATTGTAAAAGTTCTCCGGTCACAAAAGGAATTCGAAAATTAGCATGCTTGTTGAGATCCGTGCTGTTTGTGTCGATTGATTTTAAGTGCAGCATACAAAATGTTAAATGAAACCCAGATCTTGTAAATATATTCGAAAAGATTCTGCTAGTATGTCTCGTAGACGAATATTTTTGCATACGACTAGAGGCTTTGTACCCATACTTAGGACGATCCCAACAAGTGCACAGGATTTCGCTTTGTCTACTGTATGCCATGCAGAATCATTGATTACGATTATAGATGATAGCAAAAGTTTTGCGTACTTAGTAGTTCTTTTTATTTCAGCATTTACATGCGGATTCGTGAAAAAGAGGTTATAGAATAGGATCGATTTAGAAATATCGCTGTGAATATGTTCACATGTCACTTTTGATCCGATGGAAATATTTACTCTATGGGGTCTGTACTCATCCTCCATATTATCTACCCAGTAATCATCTTTCATTGATAGCCTTGCGTCATCATCACTATTAGATTCGATAAGACGTGCTTTTTGTCTTCGATGAATTATTGTCTCGCTTTCGTCTTTGGTGAATTATTGTTTTTCTTTCGTCACTAACACTCACAGTAACACGATATCACTGACAGTAACACTTTCAGAGGCTCAAAGTTATAAGGGAAAAGCATGGATATATAAGCTTATACCTTAATTAACCGATTCAGCGTGTTTGAAGACTATATCCGTCATAGATATGTGGCAGAATTTTGTGTCATGACGACTACATTCATCATGCTTAAAGTTTTCTTGCAATTTGATATTTACAGTGTAATTTTGACGAAAACTAAATTTTATTCGTAAATTTTAATATGTTTAAAATGTTCAGAGACAAGATGAAATGAAAGAAGCAAATAAAAATTACAAATAATTTGAGTTGAATTCAAAACTTCCTGAGAGCTTACTCGCAAACAATGCAGTAACACTGGATCTTTGATTATCACGATTTTTGTCTTGATATACCAAAACCAAAAATAGAAAGCATATTTGATTCTCTATCTTCTGTGTTTTCTGAAAAGAGCTCAAGTGCTTGCTATCTCACTACTTTTTAACTGGCCTTTTCGATAAACAGTTACCCAGCATTCTAAAACATGTTTGCTTCGGAGCGGGCTATTTTTCCCGTTCATTGCGTATAAACAACAAGAACAACAACAACAAGAAAGAACAACCGTCTTCTTAAGGGGTTGGTGCCCGCCATACTTTCGTCCCACAATGAAGGAATGCATTAACAAAAGCAACTGGCCACAAAATGCTTCAGTTATTGCTGATAATGCACCTGGACATCAAGTAGAGCTCGATGAAAATAATGAAAAAAGTAAAACTATGTTTTTGCTACCCTACACAACCAGTCTGTTAGAGCCAATGGAGTGGCGGCTCCTGCGAACCACTTACAAGGAAAAAATCAAATATTCGTTTGTCAATATATTTGATTCATATGTATTTCCATATAATGATCATGAAAAAAAATTGCAATTCTTCAAAGTTTAGCTTGAACTTTCAAAGCTGAAATACAATAGCGCGAGACTGCGATACGAGAGCAGGACGACAGTATCGCACCAAATGTCAAGCAGTTTTCGTAACATGCATTTGTATGCGACATCGTACAATGATTGCGTTGCGTCGATGCGAGGCGGATATATTCGGGAAAACGAAAATTCATTGCAACGAGGTGCGTGACGTTTGTCAAATGCAATATGGCGCTTAAATGAAATATGAAATTCAAACGCTTTTTTTAAGTACTAGGGTTATTCTGAATGAATTTTGAATGAAAATTTCGTGAATCCTTGTAGGGGCTATTATTTGCTAGACGAAGGAAAAATCCAAATTCGAAGCTTTTAAAAAGTCAAAAACAATTTCATTTGAAACGTCACCTATTTGACATTTGTCTTATGAACACTATTGTCCTTCGCATCGCGTGCATTGTAAATTGAATGCGTTGCGTGACAACGAGCGAAAATCTCGTCGCGCTCACGTATCGTCGTCTCGCGGTATTGTATTTCGGCCTTCAATCAAAAATTTGATATCATCACACTTTTCGAATATTTTCCCATGGATATCGCTATTCATTCGTAATTACATACAAGCAAAACATATCACCTTTGAAATGCATTACAACGCGTACAAATTCACACATCAAATTCATTCATTAACGATGGCACTGGGCGAGCCCGTCCTCTACGTTAGCCAAAAAAGAGCCCGTAGTGTAACCAAAAGTTTACTCATCCGAGCGGAACGATGTGCCGTTCGGTCCCAAAAAGGGAACTTTTCGTTGGTCCAATATGACAGAGACTTCAGCATACAAGTTTGGCTTTGTGTGCGAAAGAAAATTAAAAATTTCGATCATCTTTCACGCGTTTTCGTCGTTTCGATGATGGGCAAGCCCATAGAGGTATATATACCTCTATGGGCAAGCCCAACCTTATTGTGATTATGAAGCAGAAAAAAATAAGATATTTATGTCTCTCCTCACAGTTGGAAAGAATGTGGGATATACAGTCACACAAGGATAAACATTGTCTCATTTATGTATCTCATAATTTAGTGATTGACTTGGTTGAACGAGACGCCAAATTTTTAAAGAATAAATAATGACTTTTTACAAATTTTCTGAAACTTTTCAGCAGAGTGCTAATCTTATAAATCTTAAAAATCAATAACGTACAATTGCAATTGAAGTGAAAAACTAAAATGCAACATGAAGGAAGTGGACATCCAGGTAAAAGTTGACAAGAGAAAGATATAATGTTTCACCTTCCTGAAAACAAATTCTATTCTTTATCGTTGGACAAAGAATTATTCATTGTAAAATACGAGTATGTCCGGACATGACAAATTTGATCATTCGAGAGAATCATAACAAATCACGATGCTTAAATTTTGCTTGGTACGCAAATTGTGATTAGCTCACTGGTAGTGAAAAATTAAATAAAGTATTTTGGTGGAATTGTCTTTTATCCAATGATAAATCAGCAACTCCATGGAATTCTACTGGACATGATGCTTTAAACATATGTTTCATTGAAATTTAAATTATTTGGGAAACAGAATTCATTAGGACTATCATGAAACATAAGAAACTCGTTGAAAAAATCGATCAATAACACTACGCTTCACTCGGCATTGCCGGAGCTAGCATTTTGCGGTCACGATGAGTCATCCAGTTCTTCTAACCGGGACAATTTTCGGGAATTTGCGGATTTAATTGCCAAATACGATAACAATTTTGAAAGCTTTTTGATTTGCAGCAAAATGATTTATTCGCTAGTCTCGGCTCAGTAATTCAAAACTTCATATCTTCTGAAATAAATGACACACCTCGTTTTTCTTTCCAACTCTTCCAATTTTCGGCAACTATCTATGATTTTTCAATATTGTACAAAGGAAGGTGAATTTGTTGAAAGATTTATGGGATTTTTGATTCTTACAGTCAAAGTTTCCGCATGTGAATTATAACAAAAGTAGAATTAATAATTTGATCACCTTCCTTAAACGGTGTTGAGGGCCGGATGCATGTTTTGAAAATTTTTTTTAATGTTTGCACTTCAGTGGACCGCCCATCAATGAAAAGATCATTATATTTCAAGCTTAAATAAATTTTGTGATCAATCAATTGGAAATAAGACTTGTTTCAATTTCTCAAGCCTTATAAACCGCCAAAAATTCTCAGAGTACAAAGTATTCCAATTGATTTACTAGTTTTTTTAACATTATCAGAAAATGTTTGAAGAACAAACGCTTCATAATGAACTTTCAGTTTGGTGCTCTGACCCCAGTGTTCTAGCTATTTCAACAGATGCGTTGTAATTCAAAGGTTTATTTCAAAAAATAATTTCAAACATGATGTTTTAAAGATTTATAAGCTCTCTGTGTCTTACTGGCTACTAACAAAGTTCTTCGGCTCTTAAACATTTCAAAAGTTGCTCCAGAAACTGTATGAGTCAAATGCGTTTGAGCAAACTTTCTTTGAATCGAAAAGGAACTGATGAAACAACTATGAAAATTCCGGAAATTTTAAGCAAACAATGTTGATCATTTTGCTGAAGTAAGAGATCGTAAAATTGAATTAAAATATAAAAACTTATGAATAAATCATTGTTGATTGAATATTTACCCTTTTTCTTGCCGGTTTTTGCTAGACCTATTCCTTGAGCCTCAATTCTAACCTTTGTTTTTTGGGTAGGGAGGTGAAGGCTATTTACACCCTGAGTCTCGGACTCCCAGTGGACATACTGGACTACTGACTAAGCACCTCCCCTGTCAACCGGAGCGTCTAGCCTGAAACACCGTTTGACACATTACTTCGGGCTAGGCCTCTCAATTTTACGCCTTTTGGCGCCTTCGGGTTACAGGGATTCCTTCTCCAGTTGGATGGAAAAGAGGAGGAGGCTTGCTAGACAAGGAAACCCTCCACCCTCGACGCCTCAAGCCGAGCAAGTATGCTTTTTTTTCGTTACTAACATTGCCCGAGCGTAATGTGCCACTTGATTCCATTTGTCAAATCATTTCAACATCTCTTCGATTAGGCTATCTGGATGGAGCTCTCCCACTTTTTCAGCAAGCTCACCGCGCTCTTTGTCCTATCTTCTGCATGAAAAGAAAGTATGAAAGGCGTCATCCTTCACATCAATGCATGATATGCAATCTGGAGACCGTGACTCACCTATCTTGTGCAGGTAAGACTGAAAACAACCGTGTCCACTCAGTAGCTGGGTCAGGTAGAAGTCAGTTTCACCATGCGTTCGACTAAGCCACGATCTCAAGTCTTTGATGAGCCGAGCGGTCCATCTTCCTTTTAACTCACGTTCCCATGATTCTTGCCATTCGTCGAGAGTGTATCGTCTTTCATCGCGAGCAACTTTTTCTTTATTACCCTCGTACTGTCGGAGGTAGACTTTATTGCGCTCTCTAGCAAGGAGAGCGACGGGTATCACCCCTGCAATTACCAACACCGCTGGCTCAGAGACTGTACGGTATGCTGATGCAACCCGCAGTGCTCCTCGTCTCTGCACCTGTGCCAGCCGTTTTCGGTGCAGTTCCTTGTTGAGAGCTTCACTCCATATCTCTGATCCAAACACAAGCGTAGATTGCACGACACTCATCAACAGTCACCTTTTCGTTGGACTTGGTCCCCATGATTGGCCATTAGTCGACTAATTGCCGAGACCCCTGCTGCGGCCTTGTTTGTTGGTGCCTTAATTTGCTCCGAGAAACTCAGTTTAGAATCTATCAGCAAGCCCAAATACTTGACTGATAGTTTCGAATCTACTAATGCGTCCCCGACTCGGACCATTCTTACTCTGAGGATCCTCTTCTTGGTCAGGATGACCACTTCAGTTTTTTCTAACGCTAGGTTAAACCCGTGAGTGGTCATCCCGCTCATCACCCGGCGCATTAGTACATTCAGCCTTAATTGCGCTTGATCGACCGTGCGCTCAGCCACTAGTGCCACAACGTCATCTGCATAGCCGATCAGTCGCGACTCTTCCGGCAGTTCAAGTCTAAGCGGTCCGTCGTAGGAGACGTTCCACTAGTCCGGACTGAGGATGGAGCCTTGGGCCACACCTGATGTGACTAGCATCCTCTGACAACCTTGCACCGTGTTGTAGATCAGGCTACGATCCTTCAGGTAATTTTGGACTATCAGCATCAGCTATTCTGGAACTTGGAAAGAGTTTTCCAGAGCTTCCAGAATGTCCATCCATCTAGCGGAGTTGAAAGCATTCTTTATGTCCAGCTTCACTAGAAGGACTACCCGACGGTTGGATCGACTGCGTGCCTCCACCTGTTGGACCGCACTTACCACTTCCGCGACTGCATCTATAGTGGAACGTCCCGTTCTCAAACCATACTGCCTTGGAGAAAGATCCCCAGTGGCGTGGAAATCGTTAGCGAGTCTTCTCTTTATCAGTTTCTTGAGCACTTTCCCGGCCGTGTCTAGCATGCATAACGGTCGGTATGCTGACGGTGACTCGGGATTTACCTTCCCCTTGCTGATCAGCACGAGTCTTGCCGTCTTCAAACGCTCTGGAAAAACGCCTTCCCGCAAGCAGGCATTAAACGTACCGAGCAGCAAGTCAGGACAAGAGTGATAGGCCAGTTGCAGTACCTCGGCTGGAATACCGTCTTGGCCCGGAGCCTTCTTCGCCTCCATGGAGAGAACTGCTAGTTCCAGTTCGTTCCTCGTGAAGAGTGGACAGTCTGTTTTTGTTTCTCTGTGAGCGGCATCAACACGGACGGAATGTGTGGGGAAAAGAACCCGTACTATCTCGACCATCCTGTCCGCTTCAGGTACGCAGGGCACCCGTAGTGCACCGAGCTTCCGCATAACTAGCTTATAGCCCAGGTCACATGGGTTCCTGTCCAGATCTTCGACAAGGTTTTGCCAGCTGTGGGCCTTAATCCTATTGATCAGTCCGCAAAGGCATTTCCTGGCCGACCGATATACTGCCATTCTGGTGCATGCCTCGTCCTGGCTTCGCGCTCGTTGAGCTTCTCGCTGCAGTTTGTGCCACTCCCTTTATTGTTCAGCTATTTCAGTGGACCACCAGTTCATCGGAGGCTTTCCGTGTCTAGGTCTCCGGCGGGGCATAGATGATTTACAAGTGGACATGATGGTACTCATTGTGGAGTTCACCATGTCTTCAGGAGTCAGTCCTCTGGTCCCCGGCGATGAGGCAAACGGTGGTAAGCATGTCATGAGCTCTTCGACAAACTTTCCCACGTCCATTCACACAGTCCACACGAAGGCGGAACGCTGAGTGTCTGTGAGTTTAGGAATGTTGTTACGGATCTCGATTGCTATGTGCTGATGATCACTGGCCGAGTAGTCCTCTATAACTCTCCAATTGTGTGTCATAGAGGAGAGGGACTCAGAGGCGAATGTCATGTCCGGAATGGTACCCACGCAGCCCAAGCAGGGGAAAGTGGGAGTGTTACCAGTATTCACCACGGCTAGCCCTACTCTGGCTGCCATCTCCAGGATTTGATTCTCCTTGGGATCTGACTTAGGCATGCCCCATTCAATAGCTTTGGCGTTAAAGTCTCCCCCGATAAGAACATGACCTTCTGTGCCCAACACGGCGTCCTCCAAAGAGTTGAGCTTTGCCTGGAAAGGTTTTATTGGTTCGTTCGGTGTCAAGTACACACTAAAGAATGTTATTCCTGGGCAATGGATCCACACGAAACCATATTTTCACCCATGGCCCCGGACTCTCAGTTGTGTGCTGTTTCGAACCCATATGGCACAAGTACCAGATTCATCAGGGTACCATGCTGATGAATTTTTATCTCGGTGTTGTTCGCCAAGCAGCAATATATCAGCTTTCATATCCCTCGCGAATTGGTCAAGTAGGTCCTGGGCGTTGAGCCCCGATGTAAGTTTATCTGTAGGACACAGGTCATTGCAGAGCTGCTTTAGCGTTGGTTAGGGCTTTTTTGAATACCCGGCACTTCCCTATCCCTGGAATATGTCTCAAGTCATCAGTTCTGGGATCAGCATTCTCGCAGAGGATACAGTGCGCCTCTCCCGTGCGTTTTGTTCTTTTATGTCCTGCGTTGCCGCATTTATAGCACAAGGAGCTCCTATCAGGCCCTTTGCAGCCTTGTTCTGTATGATCGTACCTTAGGCATTTGAAACAGTGGAGAGAAACTGCTCTTCGCCGTATTCTGCAGACCACCCAACCTATTTTTATTTTCCCCATGCAGAGGAGTTTTTCGGCATGTTTCTCGGTTAGGTCGACTATGGCCATGCGCTGCCCTCTATTTTTTTCAGAGGTTAGTCATAATTTGATCCCAGTTAATTCGGGTGAAACCCTTTTGAGGCACTCTTCCACCTCCGTCTTGCCCGTAACGCAGTTAATGTCTCTGATTTCGAGGGTGGCCATTGGTTCAAGTGAAGCTACTGTTGCCTTTTCCCCTAGAGCCTTTTTGACTGCATCCCGGAATGAGCCCTTATTTGTTGTCTCAGGTCCAAATTCTACAAGGAGGCCACCAGATTTGGTTGGCCGGACGGTTCTGATGGCAGTTTGAGTGTCATCGGGTCTTACAGCTCCCTTGATTTCTTACAACACGTCTGCGTAAGTTCTCTCATCCGTCGGTTTGACCAGCAGTGCATGCCTTACTTAGGGTTTTGCGACGTGGCTTGCTTCGTGGTTCTTGTTTCTTGTCTGGGGTATCTTTTTCAAGGAGGAGCCTTCTGGACGCTTTTTTGGTGGCCTTGGTTGCCACCACCTGGAATCCGTCATTCGACGTAACCTGTCTGTTCACTGCTTCGTTCTTCCTCCTTTTGTCTCGGTCCCCTTGGATTGGGCTACTGGCAACTCTTTTGGTAGCGCTATGCGCGGGAATAGCTTGCGTTTCGACCGAGGTACTGGTCTTTTGCTCTTCCTCCGCCTTAAACCATTTGCGTCTGTAGTGCCTGGTACGGTTTAAGAGCTCTTCAAGCTCTAAAATACCGTCCCTAATGTCCTTGCTTATGTTTTTCTGGACATTCCATGAAACTTTGATCTTTTTAACTATGTTTCCTGCCTTACGCATCAGACGCTCTTCTTCATGCCGATCCAATTCAATGAGATTATCCTGCGCCTGGTTTTGAGGCGGGCTTTTTTTGTTTGCGTTAGGATCTAGAGCTCTGATGGCATCCGAAGCAGTGTCAGTGGCAGCATCGCGTCGAATCATGATCTGAATATCATCGGTGGTTTCTCCCTCCGTGTGTTTCCCAGGCATTAGTTGTTCATGCTTTTCCCCTTGTCTTACGGGACGTTCCGGCGTGCGCATTGTTTTTTTTGCTGCGTCCAAATACCGCCAGTATTTCTGGTTGGTAGAGGCTCTCTGCCTTTTTATGTTCGTTCGTCTGTTTGTCGTCTGGGTTTGGTAGTTTGCTCGATATTTTTGATTTTGTTTCAGTTGGTATTAATTTGCAAGGCATCATGCTAAAAGGGTTCCCCCTCGGATCCGCTATCTCCACTCGTATGTGTAGTCGCCTAAATGGTCCATTGGGTGTCTGTGCAAAGCAGGGAGGTCATGCAAGGGTTGGCACCAGCCCTTATGAGGACAGGTGCTTAGAGCCAGACCAGCGATAATCGGGAGTTCGTCTCAACCTTACTTACACCACCAACTTAATGGTGCGAGCTTCGAACGTACTCCGAGGCCTGCCAAGGTTTTACCAGGACGGAGACGGTACGATACTTATATTGGAGCCATTCGCGCGAGTGACGTCATCAGCCAGTCCTAAAATGATGACTAAACCTAAAATACCAATCACTACAGACTCTTGGTCACACATAAAATTTGATAGTAATGAATCTTAAAGAAATTGCAACTTAAGCATTTTGACAATGTGAATCATATTAAAATATGCAAACTGTAACATATGAATCATATTAAAATATGCATATGAAAGAAGAATATAATCATGTCAGCATTTATAAGCGATAAAGAAATATTTTAAAAGATCTGGAGATAGTTGTGAACGAGTTAGTTGTAATTCAGTTGTTCCTACCGAAACAGTTGCATTGTGTCTCGGTAGATGCCATTTTAGAAAATACCGTGTCAAGAATAAAGATCTCTTTTTCAAAATAATTATCTTTTATTTTTTTGTCCCAACGCTCGAGTGATGACAAAAGTCGCGCGAATTTCACCTCGGTGGTACTTGGTCCAAAATATCGTGTCCGCCAGCCCAAGTGCGCCAATTGGAATTCGTTGGTCGGTTCGTTTTCCAGAGTCGTTGCAGTGTCGTTTTCCGCTGGAGAGGGCTTGCAGTGACCTCCAGGTCCTCGTGTACGTGGGGGCGACATTCCCCAAAGAATACTGGCTTCTAGGAGTACTCCTGTTGACCAGCATTCCCCTTGCGGGGCCAATTCTAACCTTAAGAATTCCCTTAAAGCCCACCCATGGTGAGAGAGCTCTAGACCTTTACGTTGGTTCTCGCTGTCGACTAGAGCGCTTAACTTGAGTACTCTACTCAACTTGTATTGATGCTTAGTTTCCAACGGAAGAAAAAAAATCCTCATTAAATGTTTTTGGAGTTCTAACGTCGTAATTGAATCTGTGGACAAGATTAGCACTTCATTGAATGAAGTGCTTCACTATGCTTCACTATGAAAACTTTCGGAAAAAGATATTGCCAGATATTTTTCGAAAAACAACTGTATCGGAACAACTAGTACGATAGGATGAAATTAAAAGCAAAATCATAACTTTGGTTGAACGTTAAGATTTTGCTGAAATTAAGAGAAGAGATGCAAAAACGTTTCCAACCTCAAAACATGAACCACTCATAATTGCAGAGCTCATCTGTATACTAGCAACAGGGAAACTTTGAAATCAAAGAACAAAGAAAATGAGGGAATGATGAGGGAATCGCCGTCACTCAGGCCTACTTAGCAGAACTCGAGAAAACGCATTTTCCAGACAGGTTTAAGAAATTGAATGATCACTGAGTCAAAAATATCGAACTAAAAAGAGCTTATGTTGAGTCCCAAAATTTTCGTTTTTCTTTTGTAGGCTAAGTACTTATCGGACCAACCTCGTACGGCTCAATCTCTAAATACGCACTGACGATGTATGCAGGGTACTGTAGTACTTTTGTACTTTTTTGTAGTACTTTACTGATACCCATCGCCCTCCTTGCTAGAGAGCGACGGAGAATTTATGACCGAAAAGTGGAGGGTTCAAGATATGCTGTCAACCGAGAGGAGAGGCAGCGCACAATACTCGCGTGGCAACAGTCCTTGGAAGGCGACTCTAATGGCCGCTGGACTGCCCACCTTATAGGGGATGTGAGATCGTGGCTAAATCGAAGGCACGGTGAGATTGATTATTACCTTACCCAGCTTCTTAGTGGGCATGGGTATTTTCAGTCTTACCTGCACAAGATTGGTAAGTCACGGTCCCCAGACTGCGTTTTCTACCCAGGGAAAAGGAACGACGAATGTCACACCTTCTTCAACTGTAGAAGGTGGAACAGGATGCGGCAGGACTTGTGGGAGGTAATGGGAGAGCTTTTTCCAGACAATCTGGTCGGAGAAATGCTGAAAAGTTTCGACAAATTGACCTGCGTGGCACATAAATCTCGGGCAATACTTACAACAAAAAAAGGTACCATGGATAACCTTGAGTGCGGGGTCTCTTTTCCAGCAGTCCTCCTCCATCCTGCCCCCTCCCGCTGGGGGAGAAGTAAAAAGAGATCTAGCCCGAAGTAATGTGTCAAACATTTCCATGCTAGGATCTCTTTACAGGAGGGTATTTAGTGGGTAGTCTGGTAGCATACGCTCCTAGAAGTCCCACACTCCTGGCGTAAATTACCTTCACCCCCAAGCCAAAAAAAACTGTAGTACTTTTGAGGTTTGGTTGAGTTCTTTGAGGTTATTTTTTGATTAACCATCAGCATCTATAATCTGTAATCTGTTCATTTTTTTGTATTAAAATATTTTATGAATTAGCTGAAATATAAGATTTACATGTCGTGCAACTCACGACACAACATTTGAAAATTGTATGGTGCAATTGACGAAAACAAAAAGAAAAAATGAGTAAAAGTTGTAATTAGTATTACAATAAGTCATAAGAAATCTTCAAGTCAAATATTTGGAAGTTATACATTAGAGTATGTGTAATTGACGCCACAACATAAAAGTTTATCTTTTCGCAATGCATTTTAAGGCAGTACTCATTTTATTACTGATTTTAAAATTCAAATAATTCAAATTTATCAAATCATTTACAATTTAATATTAAAGTTATAAAAGGCTTTCATAAATAAAATCATATCATGTAAATCAACTCAAATCAGTCTCATCTGTGTTATTGTGCCATTATGTATATTGCATTTGCATTAATATGCCCAAATAAATGCGAAAAGGATTATATTAAATATTTTCTGATTCGCAGACGTACAATTTTCGCTTCATACTCCCGATACAGAACGGAATACAATTGACTTTGGTAGGGCAATACGTAAATTAACACAATAACGAGAAAAAAAACTACATTTCGTGTATCACTTATTCGCTTAAGAATAACCATGATTGATACAAACCTCGTAAGGGAAACGCAAGTATCGATTAAATGACCCGATTATGACCGACGTGGACGCATTGAAATTCCATCGGTGAGAACAAAAAGGAAATGTCTTATTCACGGTGTTCGTTCTGACCAAACAAACTTTACTCTGATAAAAATTGCCTCATGGTACTTCACACGATTATTGCTCGGAAATGTCCTTCATGACTTCCCGCGCCATTTAAACTGAAAATACCTGTAAACACGTCACATATGCAACCTTCAGTGATTTCAAAGCCAAGCACTCGCAATGAATACCAACACAATCGATTAACGTCAACATCAATTAGCACTACCCGTAAATTATTGCAGGATTGTATAAATATTTTCTTCTGAATTCATTACCACGCTCACTTACACTTCCGGACGCACAGGCATGAGGCTATTGTGCATATTTACGAATTCCTGGTTGTAGACTCGGTGACATACCCTGTATTTTGATACCACTTCGTATGTGGTGGAAAGGACGCTGGCAGCAAAGGTTATCAATTCTGACAACTAGCTCCGATAAATTTGCACAAAATATGCCCTGGTTAATGGCTGAAATATGTCGCCGGCTGAATGTGCAGCTTGAGTGTCCTGTAACATACAAATTACGATAATACTATGGTGCAATTACGATGCTCCCATTCACCTATTCCCGGATAACCTATTCACCAGGCAGTTGTTTACCATTTTATTTATCGCCTGTAAAACCAATCGAATCTGTAGGGAACAGTTTTATCTATAAAATAATCAATTTTTACAACAAAACATACATGAATGCTCGAGCTGCAAAAAGTTTCCGTGCATAAATTCCAAAAAATTACAGATTTATTACGTTTGGTTGTTGGAATAGATTACATGGCGAGAAATGTTAATACGCTTGGGATACTAAAGTCATGGTTGAAGTCTACAAGTTATAGAGAAATTTTTTGAAATATTGTAAGAATTCAAATTATTTGTTGTTTAAGAACGAGGATATCACTTGCGTAGCGTACCCTTGTTCGCTCGCATTTTTTTTATATGAGTAATGCAAAAACAAAATCATGCACTCAAACACGACATACTTTACATAAAAACCCCGACTTATAATGGATAAAATTTCATACATGAACCAATATTTATTCAGATATTGAAACATGTTTGTATCAGTTAAACAATAACACAGTCGAGAAGTTTGAATACGACAATCTTGTAAAAATTTTCTTGAAAACCCGCCTTTCTCAAACCAGCCTACCCAGAGCAGCGAGAAGATAACGGGTCAGCAAATCTCCATTGACCGATTCAAATTTACGACAAAGTTGCTTGCCCCCACCACACTTCTTGCCTTGCTCCTGCTGAATTTTAACGGGTACGCTTCAAAGAAGATGCAGCAACTAAGGGTAAAAGATTTGATGGAACACACGCTGGCAAATCACGAAGGCACAATACCCATCGTGAGGCCTAAAAAGACCAGGTGCAAGCATCGTAGAGAAGAACTGGAGCCTACATACGAACGGTACGGCTGATCAAAACAGGTTGTCCACTAAAAAGGGCTTGTATTAGCGGGCCGCCAAGGATTTCCTCGGCTCTAAAGTTTTTATTCCGACATTACAGCCAATGCCGTCTCTAGAAATAATAGATATTGAGACAAAACCATTAGAGATTAGACCATTAGACTCATACAGCAGACGGCTTAAGGGTAAGGTCAACGCCTCACAATCCTAGAGAGCACAGTGTCGAAATCCTAAGCATCCCTTGGAAAGACGCGTCACATTTGGTTATGTAGTGTGCAGAATTCACGAAAGGGTAGTCTTAGCCCGATGCTAAAAGTGCCTAAACTTCGGACACATTTCCCTGAACTGTAAGGGGTCAGATCGAAGCAACCTAGTTCGCAGCCAAGGACCTTAAGCCTGAAGATCTGGCTTGATATTCCGGGTAGTGGGAGGTATCTGTAATTCAGAGGGGCATTTATCTAGAGAAAAGGAAAAACCTGATTCAAGTCCTGCAAATCAACTTACATTATAGTACAACCGCACAGAGCTTGCTAGAAAGGTTTGCAAGGAGAAAGAAACCGACCTGCTGTTCATATCTGAACAACATTACAACACCGAGGAGGCTGGATGTTACTCTGAACGATCGGGCACCGACGGCATCTGAGTGCGAGATAGTGTTCTGTGGTAGTGATATTCCAGAAGAAAACGGATCCTAGGATGGAACATGTCGCTACGATCGTTGGAAGCACGCATCCGTTCGACGTTCGCACCAGAGCCAACAATGCCTAGCATACACAAATGGATAGTACTAACTGAAGGCCGAAATACAATGCGTCTTCGCGCAACGCATTTAATTTACAATGCACGCGATGCGAGGAAGAATAATGTGCATATGACAAATGTCAAATTGGTGACGTTTCAAATGAAATTTGATTAAAATTTTTTTTGATTTTTTAAACATTTGAATTTGGAATTTTCCTTCGTTTGGCAACTAATAGCCTCAACAAGGATGCACGAGATTTTCATTCAAAACTCTTTCAGAATAACCGTAGTATAAAAAGTAATAAAGACGTTTGAATTTCAAATTTCATTTAAGCACCATCAAGCATCTGACAAACGTCATGCACCTCGTTGCGAGGAATTTTCGTTTTTCCGAATATTTCTCGCCTCGCAGCGACGCATCGCAATCATTTTACGATGTCGCATACAAATGCATGCTACGAAAACTACTTGACTTTTGCTGCGAAACTCTCGTCGCGCTTTCGTATCGCAGTCTCGCACTATTGTATTTCGGCCTTGAGTCTCATCACGTCTGCGTGCGACTGCTATAAGCATAGGCGACATCCACGACATGATAAGCCCGCTGTATACTGGTTGTCAGCTGAAATCGCTGAATAGCTGAAGAGAATGACACAGATATCACGGCGAAGCCCAACGTTCAAGAGACCGAGACGAGACAGCTAGAAGAATCCTCCTTAGGTTGAGCAAGACGTGCTGCTGGCACAATCTTGTTGACGACACCAACAAGGACTCGTGGGATCTGGGTTTTAAGCTTGCCATGTAGATCTTGAGATCTGCATGCTTGAAGCGGAAAAAGTGGACGAGGTTGTTCGGACATCCTATTCATCCCGGAAAATGTAGTGCTGAATGCCCACTTTTTAGTGCCATCGAGCTGGACAGAGCGGTGAAATCCGTAAAAATGAAAAAGGCCACGGTACCAGACGGTACTCATCAGAGGAAGACTTGGGAAGGCCATCCGAACTGCTCCGAAGAGCCTATGGGATGTCTGGTTCGGTGAGTTTTGAGCCGGCACCGCTGGAGGAGTATCGCCCAACTGGCTATGCTGATGACGTAGTAGCACTAGTCTATGGACGTACTGTTGCACAGGCATAAAGCAAACTTGGCATGGAATTGTGCCGAATGAGCGAGTGGATTTAGTGTAACGCTCATTGAAAAGCAAGGTTGTCATATTACTCAACAAGCCAAACTAACGAGTTATTCCCCTTTGGATGAACGATCATCAAGTCCAAAGAATCAATAAATAACCTTGGCTTAATGATTGACTCGAAGATGAGGTTCTTAGATCAAGTTCGAGCGGTTGCGGATAAGGTTGCTGCGGGAGTATTTGCTCGGACTATATATTACCTGACGGACTATAGCCGGACTGATTATTACCTGACGCACCTGCCCAGTGGGTATTTTCGTTCTAACCTGGATTGAATGAGAAAGTCAACGTTTCCTGTTTATTTGTTCCACCCAGGGACGACAGATGACTCCTGTCACACCTTCTTCGCATGCGGAAGATGAACCAAGCATCGTTCGCATCTATCCGAGGAAATAGGCGTGTTCTCTCCAGAAAGCATAACGAAAAACGGTGTGTATTTTCCCGTTTTTAACACTTCCACATTAGCTTTTTCTTTTCTGGATTTTCCATTCCAAATTTTATGTGTTGTTTTAATTTTGACAGATATATATTTCGGGGGTAAGTTGCTCCCTTCTAGAGAGTTATTTATTCTCTGATGTTACAAGGCCTTTTAAGGGATTTTATACTAATCTAACACGAAGTCCTGATTACCTATGGTCTAATTGATTAAGGTCTAATTACTATTGGATTCTGTAGTCTACATACCTATCTATAATTTACTTATTCTTATTTAAGATCTAATTAAAATGGGGTTTTATTACCTGCGTGCATATCTTTGTATTACTTTTGTTTATATTTTTTATATTATTTTTATTACTGCTTATTTATTTATTTGGGAAAAAAAAGAACAAACATTAGCGCTATTTCACTATATTCAGGAGGCCAGAATTTTCCATTTCTCAGGCCGTAAAAACTCTCTACCTCCTAATCAAAAACTGTTATTATTTTATGTTATTATATTATGGGCCAACATCGAAAATAAGCTCTCCATATATGGTGATATTATCTGCAGATAATCCATCGATAATCGTCCTATTTAACCCAAGGAGGTCACCTAGCTATGTCGTCGACTAATGTTCCAACTCTGTTAAATTAGCACTCCTCAGGTATGTGAGCCGTTTGATGGCAAGGTTCGGACAATTTAATAGACAGTATTGAGTACTTTCCTCTTCCTTGCTAGTGACAAAAATTAAATGCAAGGAGATGATGTTTGCAATTGATTTGATGATCAGTGCAATTAAAGGCTTATGTACGTCACAATTCATTGGTCTATTTAAAGTTTAATAATCCAACATTTGAATATATCAACAACACAGGTTGGAATATATTCCACAAATTAACACTTAAGTCATGACTCTCATGCTATAAAATTTTCCTCGACAATATCATATATTTGATGATTTCAACTTAACGCGACTAGAATACTTACCTAGGATCCAGCATCTCAAAAGGCGGCAATGAAAAGGAAAAAATATAGGTGGACCCAGCAGTAGAAAAAAGAACGTGTTTTACAGTCCTGTGCCTTGTGTGATCTAAGATACTGCAGCGAGAGAGAATATGCACAGTATGCGAGGTCTGGGATAGACTACGCCGCGATCTGGGATAGACTACGCCGTTTGAACTAGTTCTTAATGACAAAATGAAGTTAACTAGTATGAACGGCCAAGCATTATCCTTCTTCTGAACGTGGCGGGTTTTTGACGTTTTTGGAAGAGTTCTCTGAACATTCAATAAACATCAATCTAGAAGGCGCAATCACTAGACCGAGGACATCGTGATGCAGCCGGGAAATCAGAGTCAAATTTTTAAAATCAATCCATAGGAAAATAAATTTTCCAGAGGCATAACCGTCAATGATCGAAAAAATTTCCTTCATACCTCAAATTAAATAGGTTTGAGCAAGTGAATGTTAAAGATACACGTATAAATGTTATATGCTCGCTTGTATAAAAAGTTTCATTATAAACACCGATACATCAACAACAACGTTGAAAGTCTCTGATTACGCTTTTCATGGAATTGTAAGATCCTTTATTTCAAGGAATTAGTATATCATTCTGAAATCGAATAAAATCCATCAGACCAGCTTTAGCTGAAAGCTATTTCCAAATTAATTGCTTTGCAGACCATTATATTCTGCACAATTACGTCCTCTTAAACTCAATCCATAGCTACAATGAATACGGGTAAACTTTAGTTTTCCTGAAATGAAAACCTACAGATCGCATCAGACGCCTATGCTTCGTCAATATACTGAATTAACTGTTGAAATTGAATTTTGTGAAACTTTTACGCTATAGAAATAAATGAAGAGACTGATCAGTCTCATCCGCGAGTCGCATGTGTATTTCCTTTATTTCCTTTGTTACCACTCACATCCTTTTTTACACCAACAGCAGCACTCTATGCATTTCCATTAAAAGATTATTGATATGTACTTTTAGTCGGTATGCAATTCAGCACCGGATAAAATCGTTTTGCGATACATTCAAGCAGGATTTAAGAGCTCCATTAGCTTGATTTAATTCAGATTACTTTTTCTCCTTTTTTTAAAAAATTCCGTGTACTTAGTGGAGGCATGATTCATAGAAGCTTTTTGGGGGAAATTATAGATAAAAATAAAAACAATAAATAATTCACAGAGATGGTTTCAGGAAATGTAATGTGAAAATTCGATTTCATAAAACTTGCGTAATTTTTTCATTTCCATGCTATAAAACTTCATCAATAACAATCATTGTTTGTAACAGTATTGCGAGTTTTTATATACTTAAGAAGAATTATCAAATTAATATGATATCGTAGTTTCCTACAAGGTGCAAAACATTCATTCTTCATAAGTAAATAAATAATTTAAAATTGCATGCTCCCAAAAGAAAGACAAAAGAACTGCAGTGAGATTAACTTAAAACTTGGCGAATCGGTTGTCCATTCAGTCAAGCTTCCATGCTTGACATTGGATCAATGACAGTTTTTAGTCCGAATAAGATTTTTTCTTGATTTTTTAAAATATGAGTTCTTTATTGTTCATTAGCGAAAAGTTTAGTAGCTTTAACTATTGATATCATAGCAAGGAATAATCATACCAAAGCAAAGAGACATCTCATTCTCAAATCCTTTTGACGCATACGTTGCTTCAAAGTTTCGCAAATACCCTGTAAAAATCTCTACAAAAAATATCTAGGTGTTAGTCAATATAAGGTATTGATTGGCTTACCAATCTTTTCAGAAGCTATGACCCACAAAATTTTAGAAGTTTCAATCGCGATTTCCCAAAGACCTTTTCACTCGAAGCATACCATAAGGCTATACGTAGTTTTATAGGGATTCTTCATGAATATCTAAACTTCTAATTAGATTATGTCTAAACTCAACTGATAAATAATTATTGAACGTGTTCATTAGAAACATCATTAATCTTACTTTTAAAATAGTTAATCAAACTCACACACAGGCTTCCGATTTCATTTTCATTTTCAGCTCCTTTGTTACACGGAAACCTCTTCATCCTGAGCTTTTTATTTGTTTTACTTCGTGCTATAATAGTATGTCTCTGGGCTCAGTGTGCCTCATGGCATAGGGTGTGCCAAGAGATTCTAATTGAATTTTTGCTTTACTTTTACCGTATTGTTTTAAATAATATTTATATATACTTCAGGAATGCCTTGGTTCTCTAAGCTTTCCCATATTGTTTCGTGACTAATACTGTCGAAAGCCTTCGTGTAATCTATAAAGGCCACATATAGCGGCTTATTGTACTCATAGTATTTTTCTAGAACTTGTTTGACTGTGTGTATGTGATCTGTAGTAGCAAATGTCTTCTAAAATCAGCTTGTTCCTTTAGTTGACTTTCGTCCAGTTTGTTTTTTATCCGGTCCAATACAATCTTCGAAAAAACTTTATATATATTGGACATCAGGCTTATTGGTCTATAGTTTTCAATATCTTCCTTTGGACCTTTTTAGAATAAGGGTTACATGTGACATTTACCATTGCTCTTGAATTATGCCTGATGTTGATACATCATTGAAAATTTTTGTCAGGATGGGAACAAGTTCTTCTAGAGTGCCTTTCAATATCTCATTGGTGATCCTATCTGGCCCTGGGGCTTTTTCCGACTTTTGACTCAGTATAGCTTTCCTAACTTCCGCTGCTTAAATTTCAGGTACAGGTACAGGAGTTGTTTTCAGTTCTAATTTAAGGAGATTCACACTGTTCCACCTTTTTGTGTTTTATATAGTAGAGATTTATATAAAATTCTGTTGGTTCTTTTTCAAGTTAGGTACCCACAGGTTGTTTTCACGTAGCTCTTTTAGGGCTTTCTTCGTTCCTCTTGTCACAATAATATGTCTTTCTATTACTTTAAGCCGCTTGCTTTTCCTTTCTTTTCAAACATTTTCCCTGATTTTCTTGCTTAAGTATGTTATTCTTTTGATATTTTGTGTCTTCTTTTCACCAGAGAAAATACTTTTCCTCTCCTTTATAAGCTGTAATGTTGAATCACTTAAAATGTTCTTTCTGTTTGATTCTTTTCTCATTTCTTCCGATATATTCAGCATCTCTTCGCCTAATTTAGAAAGTGAGTCTTTTAATGATGTATCGATGGTTTCTTTTCTGCAAGTTTTATTGTGGTGATTTTGGATATGTTTTCTTGACACTTTGGGAGGTATGATTCTCATTGAGGCTTTGACCATACTATGATTAGTATTGAAATTGAATCTCGATATAACTGATGTGTCTGTGAATAGTTTTGGATGGCTGCTGATGATGTAATCTATTTCATTTCTATACAATCCTCCAGGAGATAACCATGTCCAGTTGTTATTTTTATTTTTCTTAAATATGCTGTTTAAAAGGGTTAGGTTATGTTCTAATAATAAATTTACGAGTCTACCTCCACTTTCACTCCTTTCTCCATGGCCGAATTCGCCTAGTACATATTCATCTTTGTTTTGTTTTGTTCCTATTTGTGCGTTGAAGTCTCCCATTAGTATGATCATTTTGTTTGAATATTTATGTAGTGTATTAGAGACAGTATTGTAAAATGCGTTGTGTTCTTCTTTTGTGGCTCTTTCTGTCGGTGCGTAGATCTGAATTATTGTACATGTTTTGTTGTAATTTAGTAGAGTGATGTTCATAATGGCAACTCTATCTGTGTTTTAAATGAAATCTTATACATGTTTCTTGTTATCTTTTTCACCAGAAAACCGGCTCCTCCCTGTCCTCCTGGACTACCGATAGTGTACATTATATAGTCCGAGCTTTCAACTATTGATTCCCCTATTCTACGCCATTTGAGATCTTTCAATGCTTCTTCTAGTTCTATTATCTGGTGTCCGTAGAGTCAAGGTACTCAGTGTAGCTATATATAATTTCGTGTTTTTTCTTAGAGGGTGTTGATCTTTATCTCTCGCAGTGTCCAGCTGTGGTGGGAGAATGATTTGGTTTTGATGTTGCAATAAAGATTTACTTTGATTTATTAGTTGTTGTGGTAGTTTTATGTGATTTTGTTGTGTTTTTTCGGTTCTTGGTTGTGGCTTAGTATTGTGTTTATGTGTTCTTGTCGGATAAGGAATGCGATGTCTCCCGCATGTATTGGAAGGCATCTCTTTTGTGTATTTTTGAGTTACTTGGGTTTTGAAAACACTTTGGGCTTGTACTTTTTGACCTTTCCCGCTTCTGCTTATCTTTTGTGTTATCACGGTTTTTTTCGATTTTGTTTATTGTGGACATCACTAATGTAGTAAGGTCTTCATGTTTTTCATCTATGGACTCCGCGAGCCCGTGAATTATAACGTTGTTTTTCTTGCTATTCGCTTCCAGACTAAACTCCATTATATACTATTTCTCGACTTCTTCTTTTAGTTTTATGTTTCCTTCAATAACTGGTTTTATTTTATCGTCCATTCTTTGCAGTACGGCTGCAGTAATGTTTTCAGTAATTATATTTGTTTGTAGGTTAAGTTGTTCTGTCAGCTTCGCCAACAACAAGGACATTTCAGATGATAATGACAGCTCTTCATTTGGCATGATGTGAGTGTGTATTTCATACAGCAGGTCGGTATAGTGTGCTGTGGCTTTATTGTTGAGTTGGGTTTCCGAACGCACTTGAAGTTTTCGGGTTGGTAGCACTGCACTATGTTCGGCGTAGGCACTTAACCTAAAAATGTGACTATTTGATTGAGATTTGATATCGATATTTCTCGCTATACACTGTATCCCCACAAGATATTTTTAGTTGTTTCACGACAATTGGATGTTATTAAACTTGTTAACACTATCACTGCACAATATATGAGCTTTTTCACCGTATTTCGATTTATTTTCCGCGAACGTCTAAAACCGTGACTTGTTCGTATACACACATACACATCGACTCAAAGTAGACTACGCATCAATAAATTCTACTTAAAATTGATCTCACAATTATAATTTTAATTATTGCTATAACTTCTTGCTTCAATGTTTCACTTTTTCAATTTCGCTCATTCGGAATCGCAAATAAAAGTGATTTAGAATGTTCATTCACTCTTTCTCATGAGGTTCTTAATTGAAATAGTTCCAAGCTCTACACGTGCTCTTTCTCACCTTAATCAATAGCGCAACAACCAAAAGTTCAGCGTCCTTTTCATAGGTGTCATGATCAAGGTGTACACATTTCACAAAAGTATGGCAAACGTGGTCAATCATCATGAGGACATTTCCAATCATCATTAAATTAACTTTCTTTATCTGTGGGAGATAAGCGAATACTATTTAGATACGCCTGAATGCCCAATTTTTGTACACTACTCAATATACATCCCTTCAGTGAAACTGCAAACCTAACCTATAAACATTTGGCACAATACTTAGGGTTGAGATTGTTACAATTTATTCCGTGGGTGAGCCTTAAACTCCCAGCCTTCTACCCAAATCGCTGGGGAAGTGTTGGGCTCGATGAACCACCACGGTAGTTCCTGTTCGGAGAGGTAACGGCCGGGGCCCTCGGTCCCGGTAGGTCCGTTGGAGACGAGCGTAGGTGCCACTCGCTTTACCGAGCCCCGAAACGTCGCCAAGCGAGAATGCGACGAGACCGCTTTCCTCGTATGAAACCTCCACACTCACTCGGAAACCGTTTGATCCCTGAAAAGTAAACGGAAAAAAAATGCGACCTGAAACAAAAGACCATCTACCGTCCGCGTTGCTCCTGACTCACCAGCGGAAGAGAAACTCGTGTTAATTTGTTTATTAAACTCTATTTCTGACTGTATTCTATTGATATCTTATGCTAATAAAGTAGTTACTTACAAAATGCAAACACTTAACTTCTAACAGTACGACCTACGTGAAATCCGCTACCTAGATGGATGATGAGCTGACTGCTTCCATTTGTGCGACGATGGCCACCCTCGCGATTCTCCTCCGTACTTCCGCCAACTGCCAACTAAAATTATCTTCGCCTGCACCTTCACTGCGTCCCGAATCAGTTTCACGTACCCGTACGCTAGCCGTGCACTGCACCGCCTCAACACTCCAATCCCTCAAGGAATCGCACTTCCGCGTATTACAACAAGTCAACAGTTCGGTCTCTCACGAGATCGCACCACTCCACCGCGTCCGACAATATTTAAACTTTTAGTTCCAGTCTCTCAAGAAAAAAATTACACTACTTATCACGCACTAAAACTATATTAACGTTTTCCTTTTTTTTTTCTTAAAACAAGAAACCGCACTCGTATTAATTCTACTCTCCCTCCCGTTCCGTCTCGCATCTAACACAAAAAGGAGCCCCACCGTTGTTTTTCACTTCCTTTTAACACCCTCCATTTAGCGGGTTCGAGATCCTCCCGCTGCGGCCGTTCACCCTTCGGGCGATGACCCACCCGAGCTTCGATCCATTCGCCGGAATCGCTGTAATTATGGTACGGCGAGTTCCACCATCCACATCGGATCACATCACACTTCGCCGCAACTACCGGCTGACAGGTGACCTGTGACATCTGATTTATTTATTTGTGTTTAAGTTTGTGTTTGTTTATTTGTTTATTTATTTATTAATCGATCATTGCCGCGGCTGTTTGTTATATGGAGGTAAGCGATATGGAGGTACACTTCGAGCGATTTGTGCGAGTTATATGGAGGTAAGTACCTGTTTTGTGATGATTATTCGTCACCTCATTTCAAATTACCCATCGGTGTCCATTGCCCCTTACGCCCAGCCAAAGATCGCGAATCGCGAAAGTGAGCCAGATTCGCGGCTAAGTGTGTGGCTCGGTTTCATTAGCCGGCATACGATCGGTCGAGCTGGTTCCGGTAGCTCCTTATTTTGAAGTTGGTGTCGGTGGATTCTTGCGCTGCTAGCTGGCCTCCATCAACAAGTGATCTCGTAAGACTAGTTCGTTGATTCGCTGCTACCCTTACAAGCTAACTACCATTCTATAAATACAATTACTTCATTTCTATAATTTCAAACACAATTCCCTTCTTAGCTTCTATGTGTCACTCATACCCCTTAAGGTTACAATATTTCGGTTAATCGCTGAATAACTTAAGTTTAACTTTCTACGAGTTTCTCTTCACACATTTCGTTATCGAGCGACAAATTCAACTCCTACTTCGCGGATCAACGGAAGGTAGTGGTTTTACTTGTTCACTTCATTCGTCACTTACGTTACTTCCGGAAGACGCGTTTGCCGGGTTCCTTGCGTGGTGAAAGCTTCCCCCAAGGGCAGCGAACCCACACCGTAACAAGATGTGTGTTCTTACGCCTGCAAGCGCCTTCAGATTACAAGAGTCCCTTCTCTAGCAAGATGAAAAAGAACCAAAAGTGAAGATTTCTTTATCCCCAATGCCTCCTGACACACCAGTTAGCCTTTTTAAGCTGGATAAACGTGACACAAGCAATGCAAATATCAAGGCCCAGATACAATACTGCGTGACGGTGATGCGAGAGCGCGATGGGAAGTCCGAAATACAATACTGCGTGATGGCGATACGTGAACGTGATGCGCTTCTCCCTCGTCGTTACGCAATTCATTCAATTTACAATGCAACCGATCCGGGGAACATTAATATTCATTTGACAAATGTCAAATTGGTGACATTTCATTTTGAAATGAAATTTGCTGGAAAATGTTTTTAATTTTTTAAAAGTTTTGAATTTGGAATGTTCCTTCGTTTAGCAAATAAAAGCTTTAACTAGGATCCACGAAATTTCCATTCAAAATTCATTCATAATATACAATGTACTTAAAAAGTATTTAAGGTGTTTGAATTTCAAATTTCATTTAAGCGCCATATTGCATTTGACAAACGTCACGCATATCGTTGCGAGGAATTTTCATTTTTCCGATACAAATGCATGTTACGAAAACTGCTTGGCATTTGCTGCGAGACTCTCATCGCGCTCTCGTATCGCAGTCTCGCACTATTGTATTTCGGCCTGGATTCTCGCTCGTCGTCGAATTTTGTCCTGACCCGAGCGTTGGGACGAAAATAAAAAATATATTTTCAACTCTAACAAAAAATTGAACTTTATTTCTAAATGACACAACACATCCTGTTAACAACAACTAACTGTTAGTCCGAATATGGACTGATTGAATTCTAATTCTTAAATCCTACTGAACTCTCAAAACTTCTACTATTTATTAGCTTTGTTTGTTTACAATATTATTTTATCTTATGCTAAATTTGCATTTTCTTTGTGGTGTTATGTTTCATGCTTATATTGCATATTTCACAAGAATAATTTATCTTAGGCTAAGTTTGCGTTTTCTTTGTTCTTTATTGAAATGCTTATACTACATATTTGTTTATTCTTTGATACCATTTTCATAGTTTATCTTGTTCCATGAATCACTATTGATTGGATTTTCGGACTTAGTTATTATTATGGATTCATGCTTGGGTAATGACGTCACTGTCGCGCAACGTATTCAATTCACAATGCATGCGATGCGAGGAAGAATAATGTTCATATGACAAATGTCAAATTGGTGACGTTTCAAATAAAATTTGACTTAAATTGTATTTGATTTTTTAATAATTTGAATTTGGAAACCCAGTTCACTGGTTAAAAACGAGAAATTATGCGCTCATAAAATGTTTCCTTCAATAAGTCTATGGTTACACGAGCTGTATGGCATATTGAAACATATTGAAACGCATTGAAACACCGTGTTGAAACCAGAGGTCCCTTGCATTACGGCAAGTCAATCCCGGAATGAGAAAGTCATTGATCATGGTTCCTTAGCGGTCACCATTGACTGTAATGTTATTCCCAGCAGTATTTTCGACGACATACGCACCTGTGATTCCACCGGCCCATAAAGCACACCGAACAATGACTATCTTCAGATTTAACGATGTTTCGAGAACCGCCTGTGGTTGTCCATCACTTCAAATACGGCATTAGTTTTGTTTTTTGACATAGCCTTTATACAATAAATTAGTCTCATTACAAAATTTGATTATGAAATTCAGAATCTGCAGCAAATTGCTCTTGGCCCAATGCACCGAATCTACGCCATGCCCCGTGATCGTTCGGCTTCAATTCGTGCAAGTGTTGGATTTTATAACCCAGCGAATCAAGATCTCTCCTTAAAATCTGCCATAATGTGGATTTAATTGTTGAGCATGATATCGAATAGACTTACGGGAGTCTTCATTGATCCTCATCTTCTACAGCTGCTATGGTTACTGAGACTAAAGGTGGTGTGGAAACCATCCGTTGTTAATAGAATTAATTGTTCAGATGCATAATTATGTCAGCCATAAAATTGACAGAGTACGCGAAAAGTTTCTCGAACAGAAACTTTTTTCCAAATGTATTCAATTTACAAACGTTGCTCAGGCGTCAACCTATTTATGATAAAAAAGCAAACGGAACTAACCATAAAACGCATGAGAGCTATCACGCTATACTAAGGATTAAAAAGTGTTGCCGGCTGAAATCCTATATCTCTCAAAACAACCTTTATTTTCTTATATCATTTCGGATGCTTTTCCTCACACAACAGTATGACTAAGCCGAACAAAAAATGCAGACAATACAGTGTAGAATTTCGAAAATATGGCTTATTCCGTCGCCAAAAATAGTACTTTACATACATGTCCTATATGTGTTTAAAAACAGCGATATTACAAACAGTCATTGGGAGAACATCTAAGAGAGGTAAAGATAGATTAAGTCCTTCTTATAATTTTTCGAAGTCCGGAAAGCTTCACACTATTGTTGAAGAACTAATGTTACCTACTAGGTGTGAGTGAGGTGATTATCACCACGTTACATGAACTAGCTTTCGATATATAAATAAAAAGAATTACACTACATATTAATTCTATATGAAGAAGAATCATCAAATGATTCAGTGTGAAGAAATCCCTGATGTGACTACTTAAGAACCTTTGTATTCTCTATAGATCTTAGCGAATCCACATAACCAGGAAACGAAACTTTACGTTTAGCTTATGTGAGATTTGTAAAAGATGAAAAAATATCCGAAGAATTTCGTTTTGCTGAATGTCTAAAAAACTGATACCAACGGCGAAACGTTGTTTTCTAAAAGATTTATGGCTATAATAGCTAGCTTGACTAATATCATCCCGGTTGTTACTGAGGGTGATCCGCCAATGTTACGAAGATATCGAATAAAATTTCGATGAATTATAATCCGTGAAAATCTTTTCATAAAAACCTTTTAAAAACCTTTTCGGTTAATCATATCGACAGGATTTGCTCAACTTTATTTGGAAAATGATTGAGTTTACTACGCAATGTACAAGTTCGTTTTTTTGTAAAAGCGCGTTTTTGGATCGCTTCTATTCAATATGTGATTCGGTGTTGGATTTCCTGAAGAGGAAAAACTATGATTCGTTGCACAATTTATTTATCTCAAAAATTACATCGCCCATATCAATGATTTATTTGTCAGATTTAACAAGACTGCAAGGTGACATATTAGATTTAATAAAAGGTAAAAAAAGTTGCGATTGCTGGAAAACTTTTCTTGTTCAAACCGTGAATATTCTTAGTTTCCAAGTCTTTCAAAATGACACAATAGAGATGAAGACTGATGTTTGCTTATTGTCGGCAGGATATTGAGCCCTTTTGAAAGTAGTCATATCCAGAGTATACATATGAAATACAGATGAATAAATACTTATACAGGAGAGATTTATTGCATTTTCCACAAATAAGGAGCTGAAACCAATATTTAAATGATAATTCCAGGTTACAATAATTGATCCCAATTTTAAATATAACATTATGGGCTATTATACAAAAGTCTTTCTATTTAATAGAACGTAGATTCCGTGCCATTACGATTCTCAGCACACCGACTAGAAGTTAGTACTCATTACTACCCACAAAAATTGAACCGGACATAAATACTCTCATAACATCCCATCAGGTTCATCCAAACTATATTTTTTTGTATTTTACAATACAATATCAATATATATTTCTTCAATGAAGGAAAGAGAGAAAAGAAGAGAAAACTTTTTTATTCATATTTTATTTTTACGTCACCAATTACCATTCAAGGCATCAGAATTCAATTAGTAAATTTTCCACTATCCATTTATGTAGATTTTCATCTAGGATCCGTTTGACTGTGTAAAAGGGGTCCGTGGGTTAAAAGAGTTTGGAAATCACTGACATAAAGGATCAAGCACCGAACACTGGAAAAAAGGACCAAAATTTATGAGCCATGGGAGAAAACGGCTTTATATAGACATGAAATTGTGAAAAAGCAAACTTTAAGTGCATGAACAATAAAATGAAAGCACTGATGGAGATTACATATTCCCAAAGATAATGATTTAGATTATAGCATTTTGAACTTTTTGCCTGTGGTCAGGACATTATCTGAATAAGTGATGTGCAAAATATTTTTAAAAAATCCGATCCAGACACAGAGGAGTCAATTTCGAAACATTGATAAACTATGAATCACCCGCACATGAGTATAATGTAGGTAACGTATAATGTAAATACACATTTTACTTTCACATTGAGGCTACTGGTAATTGGATTGCAGGGATTCCAAGATCCAGAGGTGAGATGTGTTTTTTGGAGTAATGGATTTGCCTCCTAATAAATAGATTTAGCTTCATATGAGCAGGGTGTAGAAAAGGAAAATGAAGTCTTGCTACAAAAACATATTGAGGAGCTTTCTAAACTGACAGTTTAAGGTGGAAGCACCTGAAAAATCTGCTAACCCGTATTGTGAAAAATGACTCTTTTGATAAAATTCATTGACCACATTCAGAAACCCTTGGAAGGTGTGTTCTGTGTGGGCGTAATATAAACACTGACTGTATATTAGGGCTTAACAATATGTAGTTACTGCCGCGCATCCATTGTATCCACGGAAAAAAACTATTTGCGTCACTATTTACCTCTAAAGTTGAACATATGAAATTATTTCGAAATCCATAAAATGTGTTCATTAGAATTAGAGTAAAGTAAATTTATCCGAAAGATGGTTGGGAAATTCAACACAAAATAACAATAAAAGCTTAAATCACAATACTGGGAAGATAACTCCGAAATATCTGCGAGCAGGGGCTAAAATTGTGGGCATGGCTGCCAACGTTGCTAAAACCTTTTCAACGACAGTACAACCGCTATTACAAATAAGTTAAGAAGTAATTTGCTTTATATCCAATTCAAATCTTACCAATTTTAAATACTAATCCATCTACGAGAGTATATAGATATTGAGAGTGTTTGCCTCCTACATCGCAACAACCATTATTCGGCCCTTGTAAGAGAATTGCACTGTTAAACTGGACAAAACATATTTTTTACTGGACATATTTTTAACTTTTTCTTGAGTAACTTAAAATAGTACGTATGTAAACCATTATTCTGTGTTACATAACTGCTCAACGATATTATGTCTATATTTTAAATATGATCTATTTAATATCCAAATTCACATTTGTCTTTCACGATGACTGAAAGAATCTTATACGAGAATACGAGTACATATCTATGTCTATTGTGAACTAATAAACAATCATCTGCCATAAATATTGAACAACAGCTGACTAAAACAAGTAATGTCAAACCCTCTACAAGTTGGAGTGGTTTCTCTCAATGTAGAATGACACTGTTCTGAGTGCAATGGCTGTGTGCTTAGCTGACTCTCAAAGTGATATCCTAGGTGATTGTCTAACAGACAGTGAAGTCGACGAAGAAGAAGGAATATCCGACAACTTCGAATTTCCAGTAAGCTTATCCAGTGCAACAACAAACGTTCTTAGTAATTAATTGCTTTGCAGAACAGTACGACATGTTGGGTGTGCAATGGATATTACGGCCCGAACTTTGGCGAACCAATCTGCGGCACTTGCCATTCATTCCTCTATCCGACAAATCCCAACGAGGAACAGGAACTGGTAACTGAATTTTCGGACAACGACGATTCGGGAAATGATGAACCGCCGTTCACGGCGGCAGATAAAGAACGTGAGGACAAAAATGGAAATGAACGCGATTTGCCTCCTTTAGAAGTATCTGAACTAGCGAATGAAGAACCTACTGAAGATGTTAATTTAGTCAATGAACTTTTCCCTATTCGACGGCCCAGTCCCGCGCCACCAAGAGCGCTTTCCGAGTTCATGGAATTACTTTCATCACCGCAAATAATTGACAAATGTGAAATAGGAATCACATCCCTGCCAGTTGAGGTTCTAATTTCAATTTTCTCATATTTGGATGATATCTCATTGTGGAATGTAAGTGAGGTGTGTCGACAGTGGAAAGATATTTTGGAAATGAATACAACACAAATAATGTGGCGGAAGTATCTGAAAGAACGATGGCCCCTCTTTCAGAACCTTGTCGAGGTGCCGAATTGGTTGTGTGTAAGTACATATTATTGAAATGTGCTTCTCATATCAAACAAGCATAAAATGGTTAATTTAATCGTCAGATGTATTCTTCCCTAATGTCTTCATGTTTTTGTCGCACTTGTCTTCTGCAAATGGCTTTAAAATCTCCAGAAAATGGCCGGGAAAATGCAATTCGTATGAATCGGCTTCGCTTTGAGTTCAGAGCATTAAACTATGATGCATCAGAAGGAATCGAAGCTCTTCCACTCGATAAGCATAATTCCCATTGGCAAGCAACAATACTTGGACCTGCAGGCAGTCCTTATGAAGGCGGCAAATTTTTCCTCTACATTTACTTCCCTGATTCGTAAGACGCAGTTGTTGCCCGAAAAATATTCTTATTGATCAAGTAATTTTTAGGTACCCAATGTTACCGCCAACTGTACGATTTCTTACGAAAATTCTACATCCAAACGTATCGAGGCACGGTGACGTAGGAATTGATATCATACAACACAATTGGTCCATTGCGCTAACAGTTTCAAAGCTTTTACTATCCGTTCAAAGTTTGCTAACTGATCCCTTCACAGAAGTAAGATATTTACTATATCATTTATTTGATGATAAAAATATTTTGTTCAGATTTGTATGGAACCAGAGATTGGTTACATGTATGAGCACGATCGACACCGATTTGAGGCATTAGCAAGAAGCTGGACGTGGAAATATGCAATGTTCGAGATTATGCCTCCTCGGTAATGTTCAATAAATGAGACTGCTGTTAGATTTAAAGTAAAATTTAAGTTCAATCTCTTATAGTACGTATAATATAGACTATTAAAATTATATCTGTTTATTATCACGTTTCCTATTCATTCGCGAATTCCATTTCCACTAAAAAGATCAAGTAAAATATTGTATTAACTGATATTGATTATCATTTAGCCATTTTATTTCGTTAGACTGACATTTAAGTAAAATTATGCATGGAACTTTTTACAGAATGCAATGTGTTTGGTGAATTGATTATTATTGTTTGCGAACAATATTAAATATATAATATGGTTCTCTATATTTAAGTTCTCCGTATATTTTTAAACCAAGATTTAGATTTCGGCTGGAACGCAAAATCAAGAGTGATGAACCTTTTTGCTAATTCTTGTGGCGTACAATTGTAGAGAAAATGTTTAGAGTTTTCCGAAAGCCGTCGGTATTGATATCGCCCATGCATCGTAAGTACCCTCGGTGAAATGCAAAAAAGGATCTAGCGGATCGGTAAACTGCACGTGGCATTGCATAAGATTTGCTTTTGCTCTTCTACATATATATTAAAGGAATTTCCTTTCAAACAAGCAAATGTATGTATTGACAAAATTTTGTAATTTTCAAAATTCATTATTCATCATGTGTTGATGACGATGATTGATATTTTATCTCTTCTTTAGCCTCGATTGGCATTTGTATTTTAAATTTTGTAATGGGTCGTGTGTTAATGTGACCACACGTCCTATATTGTGAGGGCCTCGATGAGTTTCAATTACACAACTAAGTCGCTAACGTGTCCTTGTCAAAATACTGTCCTCTATAATGAATATCGTATCCTTCCCTATTGTTACTTGCTCATTATTTGACCACTTGGACTTTTGCTGCAATCAAAGCAAGTATTCTGCCAATGCTTGTAATTTCCAAGATTATTGGCAGATATGTCTCGAACGTTATCCTTAGGTAATTCCATGATTGGTTGGTTGTCCAATAAGTGAGCAGGAGTCAAATATGTGAGCTGAAATAATGTACATGTCGGATAAAAAGAACTGCGAGAGTAGAGAAATCAATAAACACTTTCATTTGTTTACTTAAATACACAAATGTAACATCAATTAATAATTACACCATTTCTTCTTATAGAGAAGAGTAATCGCGGGCTCGCTACCTGGAGTGCGTGCTCTACGAGTTGTCAGCCGGGGTGTATTTTCCAGGCGGTATCGTGACAAGACTGCTCGTGTTCAGGAAAACATTTTATTTATCATCATTTGTCTTAACTGTAACAAGAATTTTTCCGCAAATTGCTTAACTGTTACAATCTTTACTTATTCTAGAGTTTCTTCCTTGATCACATTTACCTTTTAATTTGCTAAGCGTGATTATCAATTCGAAGGAAAGTCAAACTACACTTCCACAAAATGAAAGACTAAAGCTACAAAATAAAGAATGAAAGTGAGAGAACGCGAGATTAGAATTGGGCACGTGCATTATTTACTGCGGATGCATGAGGAATGCCCGTCTGTACTGAATTTATTCGAATTCGATTGCCGTTTATAACTATTATGTGTTTCCTTTGTGGACCACACGTTGTTTGAAACGTTTTATTAGAATATGAACGTATGCAATTTGTGTAAATTTTGCGTGTGTTTTCGTATGTTTATAATGAAATAGAATTACTTGTTGGCTATAAGTGTCGCAACATACATTTGTTCATAAGTTAATGTTTTTCACCTATGAGGAGTTTAAGATGAATTTCTAAAGGGAAAATTAGATTAATTTTCCTGACTGTAAAGCGCTTTCTTATAATCCGCCGAAATAGGTTTGCGCATGGAAAATTCAAATGTTATTCTATTTGTTTATTAAATGTATAATTGGAAATTGAAAATTAAACCTAAAAATTTAATGAACTTGTTCCGCGCACCGATGAAATTAAGTCAATTATCCGAGCAAAGTTTTCTACATGGACTATCATTTTCTATCATGTCTTTGGTCTCTGTCATGATTATTGGTTGTATTACATCTCTTTCTTCCGATCTTGAGCGGATTATCCTCCTTACTGCGTTTTCCGGTCCTCGTGGTTGAAATACTCTGAAGTTGCATCTCCAAAGTGTCTGCAAAGGCTTCAGCTTTATCGTCGTCATCAAATTGTAGTCGGACTATCATTAAGTGACATAAATGCTTTGCTTTTTACTTTGTTTGTTTAGTGAGCAGCCTCCAGAATGGCGCATCTATGGGCTCTAGACATTGAAAAAAGCTCTCACATTCACGGTTGTTAAACTCAGATATTTGGCCTCGTACTCGGTAAGTTAGTTCGCAAGCCTTCGTTCGCTAGGTAGCATCTCAAACTTGGTTTTTCCTCCTTATCAGAAGTTTGATTTTCTGAGGGAGCTCATAGGGATAATATACCTTTGTCAAAATTTATACTATTGTATCTGACTGTTTGCCTGTTATTTGCTCGATGATTGAGTTTATGTGTCTGACTGTATTTAAACCTTGGGTGAGACTTTCGTTAACCAGATTACTGTGGAAGTAATCTGAATTACATTTTCAGAGGCACATCTCTAAGTTGTCCTCTATTGGGAAATGGACCGGTTTATGATCTGACGGGAGCTCCTCCAGAACATTCATCACCATGTTGTGATGGAAGTCGTGGGATAAAGCAAAGTCGAATATATTGCCGTATTTTCTACCAAAGTGTATCGGTTACAGTCGGGGTAGAATAGGCTTATTTGCTCAGTTCCAGCTTGATTGCTTTTCACAGGACTCCAGTGTTTGTAATATACATTGGAATCCCCTATTATTAATAAGAGAACTTCTATTGTAAGCACTTGCTCAAGTTCTCCTCCGCAGTTGTCATATTTGGATTGTGTTGAGGGGTCTTCTTACACTCAGATAAGTGATGGAGACCCTCACATTTCACGCAAGACTTTCCAAACTGCTGGCAGGTATGACATATCATCCACATCCGTTTCGCGAGCTTGGCGTTTCTACCTTTCAAACGAGATGACATATGACACTGTTGTTGTTTTTGGTGTAATTTGTATGCCAAAGTCGCTTAGCAGTTTCTGTGCTTATGTTTTCCATCTACATGAATGGGTTTAACTTGGTCCATTTGTCCAATTCTCTCAGTATAATGGGTGCCCTCTTTCAGTATAATGGCTCGGTCAATTGTGGACTGGTTTAATTGGAGGTTTATTGAGAACGGATGATTCTGGGATGAATGGGGGCTTTTTCGGCGGCGGAAGGAAGTTCTTCATCGTCCTCGGCTTCCTTCTCTACTTATTCTTTGTCTCTTTCCGTCTCTTTTTTCCGTCGAGTTCTAGCATTGGTTAGTTCATTAATATATTTACGTTTTGCCATACTGAGCTGCTCGATTAGCATCGCAATCTGTCTATTCTTGTTTCAAATCCTTCAGCTCAGGTAGGGTAAGGAAATCATCAAACTCCACAAGATCAGTACTGTTTTAATTTATTGTTGATATAAATATAATATAGATACTAAATGTAGCTCCTACAAAACATACATCGAATAAGGAACCACACTCACCCAATGTTGCCAATTGGTATCCAGCGCTGATTTTCGACACTTATAGAGTTTCCCAATTTTTGTGTCTTCCACACTTCACATGCTCTTTGCTTCGACTTAAACATGATAGCAGTGTAAAACTCACACCTATTCCTTAATCCTGTTCATAACATTTATTAGCTCTGAATTTTTCGGCGGTAACGAAGAACTTAACTATTAAATACTTTTACACTGTGTCGGGATACATACAAGATTGATGTCAAATCTCGAAAAGTCATTATTTAAGCCTTCAGTTTTGTCTATCAGATTTTGTATAATATTTTCTGAGAGCCATTTGAATACTCAAAATACTTTCTGAAACTGCAAGTCAAGAGTGTCTACATAGGCTTCGGCCTTGCCTTCTTTGTCTTATTTGATGTTTGTATTGGTGACATAATTGCCTTATTTCGCGACCGAAATTAGGCGAATTTGGACATACTCCAGAAAATATTTTCGCCAGACTCTAGGCTCCGTAGGAGACTCACCCTTTGGTCGTTTCTGACCTGATGTATTCTGCTTTGGATTTCGTTTGAAGTCTAGAATTACTGTTGATCCTAGCTCTTCTTCGGTATGGATTCTTCCTCCTTATCATGGCTTGGATGTGTTGAGGAAGTTCATAGGGGTTGTGTTTCCTCGTCTGAGTTGTGACTGTGTTTTGCTCTTTTGCCTGCGCGATATTGTCTGCGATTTATATTATTATGTTTTCGAAATCTTCGGTTATGTTAAATTCTTGGGTGAAACTTTCGTTAGCCAAAATGTCGCGGAAAGCCTTCCAATTCGTTGTGTTCCTTATTTTAAACGGGCTCGTCTAGATAATTTTATATAGTTTTCTACTGGGATGTGTAACGGTTGATGATCCAAGGAGAGTTCGTTGGGACATTTACTCTTATGTTTGACTGCAATGATCGAGAGATTCTGAAGTCTATCGTAGTGGATCCTGGGTGTGTTGTTCCGTAATATGTGAACCAGCGCCTATGCTTGTGATATACCCATGTACCTATAGTGTGCATTGAAACCAGAAGCTGTCCTTCAATATCGAATAATTCAATATCAATATCGAGGTGATCGTTACAAGGAAAATGTACAGCAAAATGACCACAAATTCAAGAGAGCTCGTCTATACTTTGAAGGCCGTCGGAGTTATGGTGTATGTTTCAGGTGATGATTTTTGTTTCTCCTCACGAGAATGGCCGTTCCCCCTCCCCTAACTGTTAATCAATAATTAATCTATAGATTGCAGTTTGGAAGTCAGCGACGGATTCTGGGCTTCATGAAAGTTTTCTTGAAGACGAAAATGTTGAACTTAAGGTCTAGTATAAGTTGCCTAAGCTCTCCATTCATTGTTGTTTAGGTAGCGTGTGCTGCGAACATATGTTTTTAACAATGGTATCCATCATCATGTCTCATATCTGGTGGTTTGGGTGGGGAGAGTGATGTTTGAGTTTATGGGTGTTGGTCTGTGTTGTTGGATTGGTGTGCACAAGACCTGTTGATGTTTTGGGGATTTTTAACAATTTTTTCTCATCAGCTACTGCATCTTCTTCACAGGGAGAAGTTGATTTTCGGGAGAAGGACGAATAGCTTGCGATCCTCCGTTTTTCTTTTTTTTTTTCTTTTCCTTATCCTTATTTTCTTTTGCTTATCTATTCGCCTATATATGTTGGGCAGCTATTTGCACCCTAAGAACAATGCACTGACGTCTTCAGTCGACAAGCTCACTGAGTTCACTTTGCAATTGTACTTAGCTGACTCAGAATAGCACTTGAACCAGTCTGAGCGGGTTTAACAGTTGCGACCACCCATACTTTTTCTTGGTTTTCAGTACGGAACACTTGTTACTGTCTTTCTTAAATTCTGTGCTGATACATTTTTTAACTTCTTGTTATTTAATTTTAACAAAAACACTTTTCCGGGTACGCTTGCATAAATATCTGTTCAGATAGTTCAGTTCGGAATTATCAGATGTGGTCTGATATCTCGGGGCCATTCACTGATCAGATAATATTATGGCGTCTTGATTTCGGTCAAATGTCATGCACCCACTGAAGACAAGGATAGAAGAATCAAGGACGACTTGATCAGCATCCTGGAACGGACGGTATATGCTTTGCTGTCAAACCACATTAACATTGCTCTGGGTGACTTCAATACAAAAATCAGCCACCGGCCTATATACAAGCCACTATAAAAACAAGCTAACTCCAGCGTTATTGACGTTTGTCGATTTTGCGCCCACTACGTCATAAAGGTTAAAGTTCCGTTGCCACCTCTGCAAGATCTGCAAACAGGAAAGAACAGTTATGTTAAGAATGTTAAGACGCGGTATGCCAAAAATCGGGGAATAAAAGGAACCAGACGTGCAGAAAAACCAGACAGCACCCTCAACGATCAACCCAGGACAAAGAAAACAACTATAACACCCTACGATGACAAGCTTAGAAAGTGTGCCTGAAAACCGGTCGACCATCATCGTCAAGATTTGATTACCAAGCGAAAATATGACGCTAAATTCAGATTGACGAATGTCATTACTAAACGAACAGATTTCAATCCAGGAAAGAGTCGTTGCAAAAGTGCTGAAGAATCAATCATAGGTAACCCAGTCGTAATCAAAAACAGAAAAAAGCAATATTTCACCATGCCTCTAACTACAAAGGAACCTGGCAACGTTCCAGAAGCAGAAGAAGAAGATATGATCTCACCACCACGGGAATAGATGGATTCCCAGAAGTGCTCCAGTGAGAGGGCCTTCATCCAAAAACCCTTTCGAAAATCTTAGAAAGTACTGGGAATGTCATATCGACGAGCACCAACTCTTTGTAGACGTCTAGCAAGCAAACGACATTATCGACATAGAAGCTCTATACAAAATAATGCTAATTCTTTTATATTCTCCAATTTAATAATTCTCTTTAAAATTGCGGTAGCAAAGGTCGTCAATAGGACAACAATCGAAACCTCTGCTACACTTATGATCACAATTGGTCAATTTTCTGGAACAAAGAAGAAATTTTTGTGTCTAGAATCTGAAACAAATTCAATTCAATTTTCACCTCATTCGCTTGTATTGAAGCGAAAACTCAATTCATGGATCAACTGAGGAAAAATACTCCATCCGTATCAAACCGTAATACTCCATCCGTATCAAACCGTATCAAACCGTATCGTAAAAGATTACAACTTTGCAAATGTGGATAACTTTTTGTATCTTGGAGCTGATCTGAATTAGAAAAGGCACTAAAAGGACGAAATTGGACGCCGTATAAACCTTCCAAATAAAGTCTATCACTCCGTACATCCCATTCTAAGGTGCAAATTTGTGTATCAGATAAAACAAGCTACGCAAGGCCTGTGTTACTGTATGGTTGTGAAGCATAGGCCCTGACGAGCAATCCCACTGAGGCATATTGACCCATTTCAGTGCTGAGGATTTCAAGCGTCAAGCACGCTCGTCGCTATGGCGACGAATCGTACCGAAACGGTTAAAGACAAAGCGCTCCGGGAAATCAGCGGCCCTGAGAAAAAAACAGAGCCCAGATGTTTATTGGGAGTGAATAACAGGAAATAGAAATGGCAGAACCACGATGATTGGAAGAGGTTAATCCTGGAGGCCAAAGCACGCTATAGCACCATAGAGGATAGAAACTTTCGATATGTCCTTGTGTACTTTCGTTTCCAATCATGAAATACATCCATATATTTCTACATGCATTTACATGATACATGCAAGCATAAGGTAAGTAACAAAACAATTTCAACTTATGTACTGTAATTTGTATAGACGTCAATTATCTTTTCGATAAGTTATGCTCAGTGTTTTATTTTATAAATTTAAATTCAAGTCGTTCGGCAGTCAGTTATGCTCCCTAGCTAACATAGACAAAAACCATTTATACCATATTGTTTCATTTTGCAGAATCTTTCAACAAACAGCTGTTCTTTATCACGTATGATAAATGTCAAAAAATTCACTTGTATATTTGTTCTGTCCACGTCTAAGCTGTGTTATAAATATGTTTATAAAATAACTATGAAATAAACAATTTAATTTTTCTTTGTAATTAACTTCGCATGCATCGAAAAGCCATATATGTGTTATGGTTAACAATGTGGCGTTAAATGAAATTAAAAATGGATGAAAAAATGAAGTATTCCCTCTTGAGAGAATCTCATGAAAATGAAAGTATATGGACGAGGTAAGATGTTTTTTCTTGCTAATATACAATTATATTCTATATAATTTGCGAAATTGCTTTCAGAAATGAAAAACGATTATGGTTTTTAACATTAATCGCTGGAACATGTATGCTTTATTCAACGAGGACAACGATGCCACTGCTAGTGCCGGCTGTGGCAGCCGAGCAGAAATGGAGCAAAACAGACTCTGGGACTGTACTCAGTTCCTTCTTTTGGGGATACACTTTAACGCAGGTTTGTTTTGACGATTGGCATATGATAAGATTACATTAACCGTTGTATTGAATATATATAGTTTTAAATTTACAAAATAAAAACATTTATTCGTCATAATAAGTTAAGATGAAATTAGTCATTATACAATTCATTTAATGCGCATCAATCCTAACGAAATGTCTAGTAAAATCTTTCCAGTAAAACCTATTTGAACAAAACATAAGATCAAAAACCAGTTCAAAATATTTGTGGTTTGATGATTCGACATACACAGGTCACGAGAAAAACTAACCATAGTTAACCAAAATATTATTTCCTAATAAAGTTCGTGTTAGTTTTGAAAATGCGCTTCTATGGTCCTAGTCAGATACTTTTTTCATATCTGGCACGCATCAATTGACACTACAAGCTTGTTGGGTACTGTCTAGTTATTTCTGTCTATTGCTATCTAAAATTATTCATCTCAACTTGAACCGATCTTATTTTCTAAATTGCTATTGCCATGCCAACATTGATCGTTTCCATTCTCACATAGAAGTTGGAAGGTATAATTCAGTTAATACATTCCAACTTTGCGAACTCTCATAGGTGCGGAAGTCGGAAAGAAGATCATCGAATACGCTTGTAAGGATTCAATGAATTGTACGCCTTTGATACCGTCACACTTTGACGCTCTTATTTTGTTTACTGAGTACCTTTCACGCCATTTTTATTCTTGTTTGTTTGTTTTTGTTTGATGGCGGTGTACTATCTTCAGTGTAATTTTACGTTCTGAGTTGGTTGATATTAAATCTGCTGGTCTTACAAATACAGTAGACCCTCGTTTAACAGACACAATCCGTTCTGGAGTAACGTTCGTTATGCAAGACGTTCGTAAGGGGTGGGCTAAGGTATTAAATTTCTGTTTTGCATTTTTTTTAAATTTTTTTAATTGAAGGCATAATATATTAAGAATATTGTGTAAAAATTTCAAATCGATTTACGAAGTTACGATTATTTTTATACCTGTCGGATTTTAGTCCCTATCCGACCCGAGCGCACTATTGTTAGCTGGCAGATGTTTCGCTCTCTTTATAATACCTAATCTTGCTCCCCAGTTCTATTCATAGAAATTTCGACTTAACGCAGTACAAACGTCCTTATACCTGTACTGTATATTTTATCAGTGTAGGGTATAAAATTCAGTGTGAGGAAAACCGATAAAATCTGCTTATACCAGATTTTTTAGTGTTCAAAACTTTAAAGCGTTTCCCCCACAGCTTACGTTTTCAAAGTCGGTACCCCTCATAGCTTCAAACTGCACTGCATCCTTCTGAAATTTTGAACACTATATCTGTACATAATGTACGAGGTAACGCTACATTATGTTTCATTTCATTTCATCATTTTTTTATTTTACAATAATAAATAAGTCGATTTTATTCGCAAAAAATCGCGGTTTTTTCCTTCATAGTGTTCCAAAAATGTGAAAAATTAAAATTTCGAAGAACCCTCCCAGGGTTACTTCGGGAAAACTATTGTCTAACGAATGAACTATGATTTTTTGATTTCATATGATCCAGCACCAAGTTATGAGGGGCACCGCAATTCTACTTTTTTGCCCAGACACGTCCGAATAATTCCTGCCATCGCCGTGTTTTTTAATATTTCTTCATGAAAATATTATACAATATTCTTCAAATGTCATTCATTAATGTAATATTGGTTTTAATAACGAGTTTTGAACTGCGTCACAACAAAAAGTTCACAAAAACATGCTATTCTTGGTGCAAATTAACCTTACACTCCCCTTAAGCGAAACAATTCCTCCCAAAGTGAAAATAATGTATGCATTTGAGGCTGAAACAAATACATACTAATATATTTTTATTTGTAGGTATATTTATTAATTAACGTTATAGAAATACATAATATAAACATAACAAATATTTTTAAAAATTAAAAATCGGATTGAAGAAGGAAATCTAAAGTGGAAAAGAAAAAAATCGGATGAGAAAATATATTTTAAGTTTACACGTAGCTAAGCTCTGAAAAGAAGCTTTCTGAATCTATTTGTTTTTGGCGGCGCTTCAAAGTATATTGAAAGTGAAACATGGCAATGTTATTGAACACGTCGGTTGCCCGCTTAACCATAGCCTGATTGGAGTGATATTTCGAACAAATGACGTCACCGACTCTCACGCTATGAGCATCTCTTATCTCGGTTAGTCCTCTTCGGTAACTTCTTTGTCAAATAATGAATCTTCTTCAACAGCAGATTGTAACTTTGTGAGGTTTTCAGTTGTCAGTTCCTCACTGCCCTGCTACAAGCTCATAGATGTCCTGATTATTGACCTCGAGTCTCATCTGACTTGCCAAACATTTAATTTCATCATAAACTGGTATTTGTACTTCAGTGTCACTTTCGACAAAGCGTTTGGGCCAAAGTTTCTTTGAGGAAGATTCAAGGGTTCTTTTAGTTAATAGTTTGGCTGATGAACACTTTTCATACAATAAACTCAATTGCATTGTTTTTCAAGAACAATATTTAAAAAGTTCCAACTTTTTACATAAATTTGTTTAAATTCGTTTTGTGAATACAGTTGGAGAATTTCCTTATTATAAATAGAGCAAATTAGGTTTGAATGTTTAAATTCTCCATCATTTTTACTGCTGTTTTCGACGTACATTTCATTTCCATTTCATCAATACTATTTGAAACAAATTGTAACCTGTTCAGCATTTTTCTCTTATAATTTTCGGAGTATAATATGTAGGCGTTTAAGACCGTTCTTCCAATAATGTTGAATACAACTCTGTCTAAATACTTCATTGTTCTTCTTTCATCTAGTTATGCAAAAAGCGTTTTATCTGCATCATCCACACCACCCATTAACTTGTTGTATAATAACAACAGCTTGTTTCGTCTTCTTTGACTCGTAAATTCCTCTTTTTTCCTCCTCTTTGTGACGACTAAGTTATCAGTGGTTCAGTTTGTTGAAACCAATATGTCGGGATTTCTTTGAGATTTTTTCTCTCGATAAAAACACATAATAATTCCGTTGCTTTCAAAATATTGCGATTTACCAATTTAGTTGGATGCTTGTAAAAAAATATGTTCAAATGTTAGTTTGCACTGAGGATGGAATAGGTGTTTATTCCGAAACCCGCGGTGTTTTGCAGTAGCAATAAAAAATCAACGAACAATAAAGGAAGCGAGTTTATATGCCTACGTAAACTTCGATATGATGTGTGCAAGGATTAATCGACCTTTTGGAAGACAATCACTATTATTTAAATATTTGATTTGCGAACTATCTTGTTTGTGATCAAGCTATCTCCCGTTACATACAGGGGTTTTTGCAATTCACCATGAGAAATTGTTCATATCTTGCGTATTTCCACTTTGTTAATTCTTTCTGCCATAAAGTTTAGTGTTCACTCAAATCTATACCATGAGAGATCTTGTTTCTTATTTCGATTATTTATATCAGCTTTGAAATCTTTTCACTTATCTTTATAGTTTTTGTCATCTTGATGTTGTGTTGCTTAGTTGTTGCTCTAGCTTGTTCTTCTTGCCGTTTGAATCTTGATCAATCATGAATGTAAGTTAGTTGTTTTTTTACCTTTTAATTAAACGTTGAGCGATTTCTACACATTGGTTGATTGGTACTTAAGCCTGTTTAAGCCTTGTGAAGTTTATTGACTGGTGGTCTAGCCATTTCTCAATGTCGGGTAAAACCCATTCTTTTTTGTAGAGATTTTTTCGTTGTTAAATAATTGATTGGTTTTGCATTAATCTTAGTCATTAATAGTCACAATCAATTAGCACCTTCCAGGAGATTACTTTTTGTTCTTATTCTGCTAAAGCGTTCTTGATATCGGAGATATCAAGTGACGCAAAAGCCGCTCCTCAGGCTCCATACCGTCCTGTTAAACGGGTGATTAACCTTACCTAGCTAAAGATGTTTTTCTACCCAAGCCGGCAAAAGCCAGCCACTACAAAGCAACGGATTACCGACCTATCAGCTTAACGTTTTTCATGCTGAAAACCCTGGAACGCCTGGTGGATGGGTACATAAAAAGCACCGTGAACATAACGGAGCTTTGCCCCAACCAACATGCATACCTCCCAGGGCGCTCAACAGAGACGGCACTACACGAAGTCGTAAGCAGAATAGAGAGGAACCTTGCCATCAAAGATTACAACTTGGCAGCCTTCATTGATATCGAGGGAGCCTTCAACAATGTAAAAACTGAGAGCATAGTAGCAGCCATTCAAAGATATGCAATAGACCCTTACTAAATGGATGACGGAACTACTAGCTAAAAGGAACATTACAGACGAAGAAAACGGCGTAACATTGAATAAATGGATAGTATCACCACTTGCCTGGGTACTCACAGTTAACCAAATAGTGGAACGGGAAGGGTTTCAAAACGATAGCGTACGCTGACGATATCGTTATATTGATAAGTGGAAAGTTCCCGAAAATCATTTCGGAATTGATGCAGACCGCACTCTCACATCTTTTTGAGTGGGCAAAGCTAAACGGACTGCGCATCAATGCCGACGGAGCTTATACTTTACACAAAGCGCCGAAAAATGAAGACATTTTCACCCCCGACCATTGACGGTAAACATATCAGTTCATATCATATCATATCAGTAAACAAGGTGAAATACTTAGGAGTAACCTTGGATAGTAAGCTAACTTGGACTCCACACATAGGAGCAGTCAGACGGCGAGCTACAGCGGCGCTCTTCACAATGAAAAGACTAGTGGGGAAAACCTGGGGAATAAAACCCAAAATTGCCCACTGGATCTACACAACAGTAGTGAGTCCAATAACCACCTACGGGGCATTGGTTTGGTGGCAGGCAATACAAAAGAAAACTATTGCAAAAGAGCTAAAGAAAAGCTAGAGCTAGAGTCTGCCTTGGCATCACAGGTGCCATTAGGACTATGCCAACTGCTGCAATGGAGATAATGCTTAATCTCATGCCACTTGACAAATTCATCTTCAGAGAGGTATCAGTTGCAAACATCAGATTAAAATCCACATATGGGTTATCTAACCACATTCAAACGGGGCACGTGTGAATTTTGGAAAAAATGGAGAGAATGGCCCCGTTAAGTAAAAGGGAGGATAGAATTCAACCAATATTGGACACAACAATTCCATACAAGATCAGCATTCCGACCAGAGAAGCGTGGGAAACGGTGCAGGATTTAACATCTGGAAGTGAGATTATGATCTACACCGATGAGTCCAAAACGGATGAGGGAAGCGGCGCCGGAATCTTTTTCCCAGATCAGCCGCAACTCAACCGAAGTTATAAACTGGAGAGCCACACTACAGTTTTCCAGTCGGAAGTGTTTGCAATAAAAGCGGCAACAAACAACCTTAACGGAAGAATACAAATACTCGGACAGTAAGTCGGCACTGCAGGCGCTTGCCTCTAACCGCGTAATTTCACAACTGGTGCAGGATTGTAGGCAGGCTCTCAAAACCGCAGCAACCCGAGTAAATGTAAAACTGACATGAGTCCCTGGACACAGCGGCGTAGAGGGAAACGAAAGAGCGGATGAGCTAGCGAGAGCTGGATCAGCCGACCAAAATGCAACGGTAAAAAGGGAACTAGACGAAATCCTCTGGAAAGAGACAGATTCGGCTTGGAATGACGGGAACAACTGCAGGATAAGCCGAGCTTTTTGGCCTCACCCTAATCAAATGAGGACAAAACAACTCCTAGGAAAAAACCGAAATGGCGTTGGAACATTAGTGGCAGTATTTACGGGCCATAATCTTCTAGGTCAACACGCCAAACGAATAGGAATCCAAACAGAAGGAGGAAGAAAGTACAGAACACTTTCTCTTCGATTGCCCGAGTCTGGCCAACAAACGCCTTACTTGGCTGAGGTGTACTGGCGTAACAGAATTGGAACACTTGGCGATCACAGAACTGGGGGAACTCCTTGGCTTCTGTAGGACAACAGGATGGACCATCTGTAAACAATAATACTACTCATGGGGAGCTAAGGGCCGATCCAGTTCACTGCAGAAACGAAACCCTGAACCAAAGAAAAAATTATTCAGTATGATTGTGACCATGGTTTTAACTATATAGAATTTACATTTAGTACAAAATTATCGATACGGCGGCGTTTTGTACAAAGAGTATCAAAAACTTGCTTTTGTTTTAAATAAATAAATTTAAAAAACAAATAAATACTGGCATTTGAGGGAAACGGTTTCAGGAAACGGGTTTCAAATAACTTCTAGTTCCAAGAATGTGCACCCACATGACAAATATGTGGACACATTTTCCGACCGGTTGGTAGAGAGTAGTTTTGGATAAATCACTGGAACATCGTCAAAAAAATAGACTTTTGATTTGCATTTCATATTTTTTATAGAAAAATTATTACCTCTAACCAGCAATGTCAGCTCCATAGAGAATACCTTCAGATTGCTGAAACAACTCAATCCGTTTCGCTGTAGATTCCTTCAAAATTGCATGAGCACTCTACTGTGTTGCAATAAAGTTGCTGGCCATTGCCGTTCTTAAGCGCTCGTTGCGCTCTTTTGCATACCACTGTACTGCAGGCACAATTTAAATGTTCAAAACCCACAAAATTTTGAAAACTGACATACCTTGCTTTAGGATACTTGCAGCTATATTAACGGTTACATGGTTTATTTCAAAGGATTCTGCTTATTGTCTTGATCCTCAACCTTTTAGTCAGCACGTTTTAGTCAGACCTTTTCTTTATTCTTTAGCAACTTTATTACTTAATGACCTGACAATAATGATGACATGCTTATTCAACAGATAGTGTTACTCAAAAAGTCAGAGTGACACTGCTTTCGAAATAAGTCATGCATATATTCATTGCCAATTGCGCTCTGAAGTGTCTTGGGACACTATACAATCGAAAAAGGTCAATAAGTGAAAACCGATTTATTCATAATATCAAAAATTATAGAGTTAGTTGTTGCTATTATCACATAACCATTATTACTATGTCATACACATTTCAATTCTACATAAACTTTGTTCGATTATAAATAAATAATAAAAAAAATTATCAGTTAGTATTCTGTATACAAAAATAAATTTAATGAATGATTAAAAAATTGGTTCTAGGTCCTTGGTGGATACTTTAGTGATAAATTTGGTGGACAACGAGTGATATTCCTCGCAGCAATTGGCTGGTCGCTAATAACATTTTGGATGCCAAACATAATTTACCTAGCACCTAAAGCAAAAACTTATGCAATTTCATTTGTAGTAACAGTAAGAATATTAAATGGAGCTTTTCAAGGTGTTCATTTTCCGAGTATGATAAGTATAACTAGTCAAGTAAGTTGTACACAATAATTTAGTAAACTACTGATCATTCTTATGTTTACAGAATTTAAGTTCCAACGAACGATCGAGCTTCTTCGGTCTGTTAACATCAGGTTCTGCAATGGGTACACTGTTGACAGGAATATTAGGCTCATTTATTCTTGACTACTTCGGTTGGCCGTCCGTGTTTCGGGTAATCGGTTTTCTAGGTATATCGTGGGCATTAGTTTTGCGTTATTACACAATGTCGGCCGATCGAAATCGCATTATAAATGTGTCGATACCGAGCCGCTTATGCACAAAAGGGCAAGGATTGGAGGATTCTGTGCCGTGGCTGAAACTTTTCTTACGTCCATCGTTCTGGGCATGTGTTCTGACGCATGCGTGTGAAATGAATTGTTTTTTCGTTCTTTTATCTTGGTTACCAACATACTTTCATGATGGTTACCCTCATGCAAAAGGATGGGTTGTCAATATGATTCCGTGGTTGGCACTACCACCATGCACCTTCCTTGCAAAATATCTCACAACGTATCTCATTGCTCGAGAATGGTCAACATCTACAGTGCGGAAAATTATACAGGGTACTTGTTTCATTTCACAAAACATTGCACTATTCATCATGAGCCGAACAAGCAATTTTAATAGTGCGTTGACCTGTATGACGATTATTATAGGTGAGTGAAAAGAATCATTTAAATAAACATAAATTGAATCTATCTTCGTTATAGGTGGTACAGGCTTTCATAATAATGCGGTGACTGTAAATCCTCAAGATCTAGCCCCTGCTTATTCAGGAAGTGTGTTTGGACTTATGAACACCGTTGGAGCTATTCCAGGTAATAAAATGAGTGCATCACACAAGGTTATGATTTAATTTTAACCACTATTTTAATTTATGTACAATTTATGTACAATGTATTAGTAACTATAATACCTTTCGTAAAATGTTTTCTATCTAGCATTAGTTCGCGTCTAACCTATTATAAATCTTTTTAGGATTTCTAGGCGTTTACCTAGCCGGACATATCTTAGAACTCACGCAAAGTTGGCCCGTAGTATTTAGTACGATAGCCGGTATAAACCTTGTAGGTCTTTTCATTTTTACCATATTTGGCTCGGCTGAACCGATAGTTTGATCAATAACTCGAGCCTGTACAAATGCAACGTGAAAATGCTTGAGGAAGTTATGGAATGAACATTCCAAAGATGTTGGAGCTGTGTTGAATAATGCGTGATAACATAAAGAAGATTCTCTAAAAGGTCGATTACGCATATTTTAAAGAAATAATTTCTAATTTATTTTCATTTTTTATATTTTGTGTCCTCCGGACTGAAAAGTGTACTGTAACGAATTACCTTTTACATTTTTAAGTGAATATTAAAAAAAAAAGAAACGTTTTACATGATGTTTGATTTATTAACAGTTTTGAACTGGTTAAAAACAAATTAAAACAACATTTTCGTCATATATGGTCCTTCAAGCTCATATCCCATCTTACGGTAATAGTTTCTTGTTCCAACGCCAGAGATGACGGCCAATTTGTTGCTACCGTGTTCTTCGATAGATATTCTTTCTGCTTCTTCCATTAATAGCATGCCGAATCCCTGAAATAGAGCCAAATTAAGCCAGAAATTGATTTAAACAAACATAAATGATTTACTTGATGTTGAAATTTAGTGGGATCCCGTGCGTTTACTGGTACAACAGAGCCATACACATGCAACTCCCGAACTATTGAACAACTGCCTTTTAATTCAGATCTGTATGTCTCGGGTGAGCATTTTCGTAGCCGCAATAGACCTACCAGAATATCTTGTTCTGGATCTTCATAGGATAAGAATGTTTCCCATCCCCCGTTTGCTACATAGTCACGGCGTATGAGTTCTACTTCATACGGGCGCACTTTATTGTGAATCTCTTGGATTCCAACTTCACGCGTTCGAACGTCTCGACAATCGGTGCCCAAGTCCTTCATTCGAGCCAATGCTAGTTCACGCAAATTACCATGCTCCACACCAGAACTGGAAAGAAAAATAAAAAGGAATTAATCTGACTACTCTGGTAGCAAAATTTCATAAATAACAGTCGATGGTTGAACACCGGATTTGAAATCCGGCCCCGGAAACAAACATTGGAAGGTCCTTTGGTCAAAATCAGACGTCATGAAATTATCATAGCCAAAATACTTCCTAAAGCTTAGCATAATTTCAAAGGCCTTCAAAGATAATTAATGTTAGATAAAAACAACTTCAAGCAAATTTACACTTGTTGAAATATTGCAAAAATAGCTGTACAAGAGCGATTGCTAGAACGATATAGGAAATCTGTGACTTTGTCTTCCTTGTATTACGTTATTTCGCATTTATGTCTTTTTCAAATCAAGCACTGGATATACGCCACATTTTTGTGTATACTCTCTCGATAACAAAAGAGAGCACTTTCCAGCCGATAGATGCTGTTTTTTTTCAGTGTTCTTAGTATCTTATGTACACACACAAATATATGGTGAAATATGGTGTAATAGTGTTTCTTTAGCCGTGATCAATAAAAATAATTATTCTATGAAGCTTCAAACCCCTGGCTGTCATAATCAGGCAACGTAAAAGAAAACATTGAGAGTTTAAACTATTTAAAAATAAAACCCAAGATACTAGAAGAGTCCGCTTCGGAGCGTAAAGCGGTTGATATGGCACCTGTTTTATGATTGCAGCCTTCAACCGTGCGAACACTACGTGTCAATGAATCGAAAGTTCGAGATATGTAATTACATGCGCCAATAAAGAGATAATCGTAATGACAAAGAAAAGACCACTTATGGTCGAAACCATGGAACTTTTGGAACACGAAACTTCTACGTGGATTGTAGATCGCAATCAAAAGAACGTTTTCATAATTTAAACCATAATTCAGAAATAAGATATATGTTTGGTAGATGATCAGAAAGGTGAAGTTTTTTTGGCTAGTCGCGATTGATTGGATTGTTTCAAAAAACGAACTAGATTACACAACCTCAAATTGATGGGCGGACGCAAATGGAGCTGCTGTTAAAAAATTCATAGAAAAGTTAAGCGTATTATTTCAGCCTAAAATTCTATTTCTTTACAGAATAATTGAACCCTCACTGCATCCGATTTACTCTTGATCAGTGCGTCGGAGGAAAAGAAGCGTACTTTGCTATTGAAAAAGGCAATAGCAAAAGAATAAACCTAAAATTAGGCAATAGGTCCTACTAATCATTTAGGAAAGATTACCGCGGACGGTAATGTGAGTCAATCCATTTAAAATTGAAAAAAAAAACTTTGAATAAAAGAAATGCTATCCCCAGTCAGTGCCAAAACAAGTTGAGAAAAACGGGCACAAAGTTTGAAACATATATGCAACGATGGATAAACGTTTTCATCCAGTCATCTGTTAAATAAAACAAAGGTAGATATTCATTTATGACTATTCTATTCTGTTGTTACTACACCACAAAAATGAAGTAAATGAAATATTTAATATTCTTGGAAAACAATAAAATCTTTTTAAAATGGCACTGTTGAATTTTATAATGAGATGGATCAATGAGGAACAATTGCACTCTTCACGGTGTCACAAACAGAACTGTAATTCCTATTGCACTCTTCAAGGTGGCAAACAGAACTGGAATTACTATTGCACTCTTCAAGGTGGCACAAACAGAACTGTAATTCCTATTGCACTCTTCAAGGTGGCAAACAGAACTGTAATTCCTATTGCACTCTTCAAGGTGGCAAACAGAACTAGAATTACTTTGCACTGATTGGGAACTGACCCAAATGATTTAGCTAGCTTGAATTACAGAGCGGAGCAAGGACTAAGCGTGACTGGGGGCAAATACGCACAAAACTATGTTAGTCAGTTACTTTTACAAAGTTTATGAGTTGAGTTTTGAGTTGAGTTCAAAGCTTGAGTTTTCAAGCGTACGCGGGGCGACCTAAGCGAAACGGTGTCTTCGACTATACGAGATGGAATCACATAACTGACTGAGCAGGACGACGACGAACGATGGGCCCGTCACTTCTCATTTTATAACAACAAATCTGGTTTGTTGTTGATATTACAGGAGGGATGATGTAGAAAAAAAAAGAAAAGGGTTCGGGCAAAACCCTACTAGTTTAACATGTGTGCGCCTTATGGCAGTGCGCCGTCATAAGTTTGGATGCGGAAAGGATTAGAAAAACTCAAGCAATAAAATTTTGTAAGTTTGTTTAGGCTTTAGATTTTTTCAACAAACAAAAGAAATACATTAAGTTCTAACATTTTCCGCCCGCCTTCGTTGCTCCCAGCGACGAATTTTCTGTTTCTGATGAAATGCGGAGTGGAATCAACTTGACAACTGGTCGCGTATAGGTAGAGATGTTGGTTTTTATTGTTGCGACACGAACTATGTTATCAGCTCCGGGATGAACGTCGATTATTCTGCCTAATGGCCATTTCGCTGGCGGAAACCGCTTGTCGATGACTAGCACCATGTCTCCTTTTTTGAGCGATTGGAAATTCTTATTCCACTTATACATTGCTTGATGGCGCTGGAGATATTCCTTTGACCATTGATTCCAGAAGCTCTGAATAATTTTAGTGAGGTGCTGCCATTGAGATAGTCTTGCGGTTTTGATTGACTCTAGGTTTGGTTCTGGAATCAGTGACAAAGGCTGGCCAATTAGAAAATGACCTGGAGTGAGAACTCCGAGATCATCGGGATCGTCAGTAAGGGGGCATAGTGGTCGAGAGTTAAGGATAGCCTCGATTTGAGTCAGGATGGTGCTAAGTTGTTCATAAGTGAGTTTTGTCTCTCCCACTAGCCGTTGAAGATGATATTTCATTGATTTAACGGCAGCTTCGAATTTCCCTCCGAAATGAGGTGCTGATGGAGGGTTGAACTTCCATGTCGTTCCATCGGATGCTATCAGAGCTGCAAATTTGCCTAGCATCTCTGACTTCTGTGAAAAGAGATTCTTCAGTTCTGCATCGCTTCCCTTGAAATTGGTCCCGCAATCACTTATCAAGGTAGCACAGATGCCTCGTCTTGAGCTAAAACGTTTATAGGCTGCTAAAAACGCTTCCGTAGAATAATCAGTTGCAATTTCAAGATGGACAGCTGATGTCGAGAAGCAGACGAAGACTGCTACCCATGCTTTGTAGAGTCGCGCTTTTCCCTTCCAGGTTTTTAGGGTGAATGGACCTGCATAATCGACGCCAGAATGAAGAAACGGTCTCGACGGGGTGACTCTTGACAGTGGTAACTGACCCATGAGGTATTGCGCATGTTGTTTCCTATATCGAGTGCAAGTTACACATTTCAGGATCAAAGATTTCACTGGAACTCGACCACCGATGACCCAAAATTGTTGTCTAAGGACTGCTAATGTCTCCTGAGTTGATCCATGCAGTGATTTGAAGTGAGCTGCTCTGATTACCAGCGTTGAAATATGTGAGTTTCGTGGTAAAATGCATGGATGTTTATTGGAGTAGCTGAGATTTGAGTGTTCCAAACGCCCACCAACGCGTAATAATCCGAGAGGACAGAGGAATGGATTAAGCCTAATCAAAGGGCTGTTTCTTGCTATTTCCTTGGATGTTTTGAGGTCTTGGATTTCCTTAAAAAAGTGTCTTCGCTGAATGTGTTTGATAATAACAGTAGTGGCTGAGGAGAGTTCCGATGGTGTAAGAGGTGATCTTAAAGGTGGTGATGATCGTTTCCGTAGAAGAGTTACTATTCGTTGACACATCGCGGTAACTCTAAGTAATTTATCCCATGAGGAATATCGAGTGATCAGGTTCCATGAGTGATTTATTGATGCGTGATGAACTGATCGCTCTTCTAGGTCTTCTTCAACAGTTGGAATTTCGTTTTGCGTTGGCCAGTCATCTTGAGGATTCTGGAGCCATTGAGGTCCATTCCACCACAGTGGAAAAGTCTTGATTTCTTCAGCAGATAGTCCTCGAGTGGCACAATCTGCAGGATTTATTTTTCCTGCTATGTGATGCCATTGTGCTCTGGGTATAGTCTCTCTGATGTAGCACACTCTATTATGGACAAAGTCTTTCCATCGTGAAGGGTGATTGTTAATCCAAGTTAGAGCTATAGTTGAATCTGTCCAGAAGTGGATAGGAGAGTCACTCAAATGAAGGACATTTTGACAATGTTTGGCTAATTTTACTGCCATTACTGCAGCTGAGAGCTCCAATCTTGGTATTGTGATTCGTTTTATAGGAGCTACTTTGGTTTTTGAACAGAGTAGGTGGACTTCAGTTGACGATTCTGTTGATGTTCTAGTAAAAATTGCTGCTGCCATGGCTGCTTGTGACGCGTCACAAAAGCAGTGAAGTTCGATGCTTCCCGTAGGTTGAAGCCCAATCCATCTTGGAATCCGAATGGTGTCTAGTCCATTTAACAGTGATTGACGTTGATTCCAGGTGTTCAGTTGAGCTGGTGGAAGTTCATCATCCCATTGCAATTTAACTGCCCAAAGTCCTTGCATGAAGATCTTGAGTTGGATGAAGATTGGTGATAGTAATCCGATCGGGTCGAATAATTGAGCAATTTTTGACAAGACTGCTCGTTTGGTAATTTTAGTGGATGGAACTGAAGAGAACTTGAAATGTAATTCGTCACTTGATGGATTCCAAAATAGACCCAGGGCTCTGATTGTGTTGTCCTGTAGTTTGATTGAGGTAGTTGGTAGGCAGTGTTCTGGTGGGAGATGAAGAAGAGCCTGTGGATGATTGCTCACCCATTTTCTTAGAGGAAAGCCGCCCGCCATGCACATCTTATTGACTTGAAGTATTTTCTCCTGAAGATCCTCTAGCGTATCAGACCCGCCGAAAATGTCGTCCACGTATCTTCCGTGTGTCAGAATATCAACAGCTTGCGGGTAATTAGGACCTTCATCAGTGATTAGTTGCGAGATAGTTCTCAACGCCAAGAATGGGGCACATGCGAGTCCGTATGTTACAGTTGTGAGCTGGTACTTCATCAATTCATTGTTTTCTCTCCACAATATCCGCTGGTATTTCCAATCGTCAGGATGAACGTTGATTTGTCGATACATTTTCTCGATGTCGGCTGAGAAAATATATCGAAATTGACGATACCATAAAAGGATGTCGAAAAGATCGACTTGTAATTTAGCTCTAGTGTGCAGGATATTATTGAGAGATTGCCCTCCTTGTGTTCGGCAGGATCCATTGAAAACAACTCGCAATTTCGTTGTTGAGCTGGATTCTCGAACAACTCCGTGATGTGGGAGATAGAAGATTGATTGTGGCTCTTCCTCTTGAGGGGGAACTGGAACCATATGGTGGAGATTTTTGTATTCTTGCATAAATAACGAATATGCTGTTGCAAAGTTATTATTCTTCTCAAATCATGTCTTCAAATGGTTAAGGGCCTTGAGAGCTGGAACGAAGGAATTCCCAAGTTGGCTTGGGGATGTCTTGAAGGGTAACCTTACAATATATTTTCCAATTGAGTTTCGTTGATGTGTGTCGATGAAATGTTTTTCACACTGTTCATCTTCAGCCGATAAGCTAGATTTATTAGTTGTAGGAAGTTCTTCTTGTATCCAGAACTTTTCAAGTAAGTCATTGAGGTCTTGATCAACCACACAATGAAGAGCTGAAGCAGTTGATTGTTGGATATAACCATTCACTGGGCCAGAGATAACCCAACCAAGTTTTGTAAGCTGAGCCACTGGAGCATCAACTGGACCTTTAATAATCGAGCCTTCCAATAACTGAACGTAATGATCCACGCCGATGATGAGGTCTATGCGTTTCTGAATAAGAAACTGAGGATCAGCGAGTTGTAGGTTTTCCAGATGATTCCATTGGTTAATAGGTTGATGCTGTGAGGTAGGTAGATGCGATGTTAATTTTGACAGAACGTGAGCATTTATTTGAACTTCGACCTCTGAATTGAAGTGTGGTTTAATCAAAACAGTTACGCCACCCCTGGTCTTCCCAACTTGATTGGATCCGATGCTTACGATGGATAGAGATGACTTCTTTCGAGGTAAACTCAGTTCTTGGACTAGTTTTTCAGAGATCAAAGAGACTTCTGCTCCTGGATCCAAGAGTGCCCAGATAACTTTTGTCAATCCGTCAGAATTAGTGACTCGAAGCTTCGCTGTTGCAAGGAGCACGTTAGGTGCTTGTAGACTTTCTACATGTGCGTGATTAACTTGTTTCTGCTGCTCTGCTGGTTTCGAGGATGCTGCCTTTGACTCATTGATGTGCAGAATTGTGTGGTTCTTGTGTCCACATTTTTTACAGCGTCTTGTCGACTTACAATTGCTTATTCTATGCTGTCCCAGACAGTTGAAACACAGTCCTTTGGCTTTTATAAGGTCCTGACGTTGCTGCGTGGTCTTTGCTGTTAATTGATCACACTGATATGTGTAGTGGTTGGTCAAGCAGATAGCACATGCGGGTGATTTTTCGACGAAGTAAGCTCGAGCTGATGCTTGTTTTGGCTTTAATCTCGGAGTTTCTGATTGCGAGATTTCAAACGACTGTAGCGACAGAAGTCGTGATTCCATAAATTTCTTCAACGCGTCCCATGTTGGTGCAGCTCGTGATGCTCCTAGGTGAAGTTCCCAGGCTTTTACTGAGTCTGAATCCAAGCGTTGTACTGCCATGAAAACAAGGAAGTCATCACAATGATGAATTGGTCTTCCTAACGATTCCAGATTGCGGTAGACTTCACCAAATGACATATATAAGTGTTCAAGCTCTGATGCGGAATCAGTCGTCATCTTCTTTAATGAAAAAAGCTTTCTTAATGCTGAGTTGACATGACGCCGTTCATTTTCATAGAACTCGAGCACCGTCTCCCAGGCTTTTTGAAAATTTTCGTCTGTGGTAGCCGTGTTTTTGAGTAATAACGCGGCTGGCCCTTCTAGGTGAGTCTTTAAATAAGTTAATTTCTCCACCGGAGGTATCGATGGGTTGTTATGCACCATTGATATGAACAGCCCTTTAAACGACAGCCATTCTGATAGTTTCCCATTGAATGTGGGAAGTTCAAGTCTCTTTAATCGAGGAAATTGATAATTCACGGCTGTGTTCATTGGCAGAGCTTGAGCAGGAGATGGATGTGGGTGAGCAGATGAAGGCTGGATAGCGTGACGTGACGTCGATGGTTCTGAAATGCTGGAATTAGCTTGACCTCTTCGACGAAGTAGATCCCGTGGACAGGAATCTCGCTCAAGCGCCGCTGACGTTGACGTTGCTGGTGGAAGTTTCTCATTCAGAAGCTCTCTCATCATTTCCGTTGCCTCTAAATAGTTCTCATACGTCCGGGTGTAATAGTCCCTGGAGAAATAGGAACGCTGCTTCACTTCCCGTCGAATCTGCGAGTCGGCCACCGCTAACGCCAGGTTGATAGCTTGGTGATTGGTGGAGAACTGCTGCCACTGATCCTGGATTGCTTCCAAGCGGGTTTGAATACGAGTGATTGTGAGGTTTCCACGACCAACTTTTATTAAATTGGCGTATGCCACCCTCAGTGAATCACGAATTGATTCTTGTTGATCAATACGGTACTGAATATGTTCAGACCGCATTTCGATGTGCTATAATGCACGGATCCTTGTAAGGCCTGGGGTGGAGATTGGTGTCCACAAGATCTCCTTACAAGGTAGCAAATGACTACTGCCTTTCAGTTGATCACCTTCGATTTGATTAGAGGGAGTTTAGAAATAAAATTGACTTTAGAACTTCACGTTTACGCTTAAACACCGCGGTCAAATGTGTAATTAATGGGTAGTTATTTCCCCGAGATCCGGCTCGAAGGACCAGAAAAAAATGTTGAATTGTATAATGAGATGGATCAATGAGGAACAATTGCACTCTTCACGGTGTCACAAACAGAACTGTAATTCCTATTGCACTCTTCAAGGTGGCAAACAGAACTGGAATTACTTTTGCACTCTTCAAGGTGGCAAACAGAACTGGAATTACTTTTGCACTCTTCAAGGTGGCAAACAGAACTAGAATTACTATTGCACTCTTCAAGATGGCACAAACAGAACTGGAATTACTATTGCACTCTTCAAGGTGGCACAAACAGAACTGGAATTACTATTGCACTCTTCAAGGTGGCACAAACAGAACTGTAATTCCTATTGCACTCTTCAAGGTGGCAAACAGAACTGTAATTCCTATTGCACTCTTCAAGGTGGCAAACAGAACTAGAATTACTTTGCACTGATTGGGAACTGACCCAAATGATTTAGCTAGCTTGAATTACAGAGCGGAGCAAGGACTAAGCGTGACTGGGGGCAAATACGCACAAAACTATGTTAGTCAGTTACTTTTACAAAGTTTATGAGTTGAGTTTTGAGTTGAGTTCAAAGCTTGAGTTTTCAAGCGTACGCGGGGCGACCTAAGCGAAACGGTGTCTTCGACTATACGAGATGGAATCACATAACTGACTGAGCAGGACGACGACGAACGATGGGCCCGTCACTTCTCATTTTATAACAACAAATCTGGTTTGTTGTTGATATTACAGGAGGGATGATGTAGAAAAAAAAGAAAAGGGTTCGGGCAAAACCCTACTAGTTTAACATGTGTGCGCCTTATGGCAGTGCGCCGTCATAAGTTTGGATGCGGAAAGGATTAGAAAAACTCAAGCAATAAAATTTTGTAAGTTTGTTTAGGCTTTAGATTTTTTCAACAAACAAAAGAAATACATTAAGTTCTAACAGGCACCTACAGGCACAGTTTTCACATACAGTGAGTGGAAAACATGTACGTACGACTAGATATTTTCAATGAAAATCAATATTCCACCAAAACGTTATAATTCTTTGGAATTAATTGCTCGATATGATCATCTCAAATCGAAGGAACAAAAATCAATTAAAAGAAAAAAAAACATCCCTAAATGCAAATCCTCCCTTTAACACATGCAAAAAGTCTTCGTACGATCGCTCCTATGGAATAGTAAAAACTACCAAATTATATTAAGAATAGGAATCAAGTGTTATAACTTACACTCAATATTTGGTAGGATATCCTCTCGCTGTAATTATTGCCTTAAGTCTCCTTGGCGTTGATTTGACAAGGTTCCTGGTCACATTCTCCGATATCAAGCTCCACTCTTCCCGTAGTGCTGATTTGAAAGGTGCCTTGCTTGTGACATTCCTTTTTCGAACCCGCTTTTCGTAAACGTCCCACAGATGCTCTATAGGAATAATATCTGGGGATTGTGGGGGTGTTTTCAAGACCCTGGGTGTATTATATAAGAGCCAAAGCCGAGTATTCTCTTCAGTATGCTTTGGGTCTTTATTGTGCATGAAGATAAAATTGTTCAATATCCCCATTTTCTCCGCACTCGGACCCAAATTATCCTTCAGGACATTAATATAGTGTTTGTGACCCATAATGCCTTCAATAAATACTAAATTTCCAACCCCGGAAGCACTCATGCACCCCCACACTAAAACATAACCTCCTCCATATTTTACTGTTGGACATAAATTTTCCTTTTGCAGCTCTGTGTTTGGTTTTCTCTACACCATACATTTTCCGTCGGAGTTAAAAATATTGTATTTACTTTCATTTGTGAAGATCACTCGTTCCTAGAACTCTACGGGCTTATTCATGTACATTTTAGCGAACTCCAAGCGCTTCATTCGATTGGCCTCACTAATGAAATATTTGTGCCTAGCTGTTCGACCATGGTATCCAGCCGATCGCAAGACATTCCTTACGGTACTCGCCGAAATATCAACGCCTGTAGTTTCTAGAAGCTGAGAAGAAATTCGTAGTGCACATATCTTCGGAGTATCCCTGACTTTTCGGATCCCTGAACTATTTCTAGCTGGTTGTGATCATTTAGAATATGAGGACGGCCACTCCGAGGCTTGTTTTCAACTGTTTTTCGTTCTGAAAACCTATCAAAAATGCCTATTATGCATATTAAGTAAATCAAAAGGTCTCCTAAAACATACTACGTGTTAAGTGCAACCGTACGAACATTTTTTGCGCGTCTTGGAGGGTGGATTTAAGTTTCGTCGAATTTTGCTTCATTGCTGATTTGCTTTTAATTTTTTTTTAGAGTGAGGCTTTATTCCTTAGACTTGAAATAACTATGATGGAAACAAAAATTCAAAATATTCTCACGGTTGTGTGAAATATTGCTTTTTATTCAAAACTGCTGGTCGTACCTACACTTTTTACACTCACTGTAGGTGTGTTAATCCAGCAGTTGTCATAAAATGACACAAATTGGCAGCATTGATGTTGGTAATATTTATGGGACAGTTGCGTTAGACAGTTGAGTAGGTGGAAAGCAAATTTTTATTTTTTTCATGTGTTCAAAGTCGTTATAATGGGTCGTAGGCAGAAAAAAACAAGTGCAAAAGATTGACAAATAATTTACTATACAAACAGAATCAATCCTAGGCAGAAATCGACAACATGGTAGGGAGGATTTTTACAGTTTACAATTTTTAGTATAAAGTGATTTAAAACTATTGTGCTATTTGAAAGCTAAAATGTGCCTCAATTAAACTAACATACATTGATGGACACATAAATAGACCACTTTAACGCAAGACTTTTTAAACCTCCGAATACAGCCCTGATACAATTATATCAAAAGTATGCAGGATGGCATTTATTCGTTATATTCCTCGAATTTTACTGTAATAATCAAGTGCTCTCGAAACAGCTTTGTCTATTCGCCGTTAGCAATAGTTTAAAGGTATAGAATTTTGCAGTTGGACAATTAAATAGGCCACTCGTATTATTTTTGTTAAAACCAATTTATTATTATAAAAATGGTTTGGTATATTATTTATTTATGTGGAATTTAGTATCTAATTGTAAAATAATTTTGAGAATCAATCTTAGGACGTTGTTTCTCTTACAAAAGCATCTCCACTAACTTATAAGGGCTCCCGATGCAATTCAGTGTCCTTTTTTGTCGAATGAAAGAAGAAAATCAATACAGTCCCATTGAGGACGTAACTTTGGCCCAAGATCCGACATTTTCATCCAACCAAAAGTATGTGATATCAAGACAAAATCACTTATGTGTCTTTTTAGTTTTGTAGCTATCTACTGACATTCAGCGTTCCCTCGAGCTTAGGCTGAACCTTAGATTTAGTAGAAAACAGAAGAGGTCATATTAAATACAAACAAGTGAAAATAAGAAAAATACAGAGATCTCGATGTATAAACTTCAAGAATGACTTTCATTAGTTTTATGCCAAGATGTACGAAATCGACTTTTACTCAGCGCAACAATTATATTTGGCTGGTTTGTTGCTGTAAACAGCAATGGGCCCGACTCAATCCCCAGTTTTCCTCCAACCTTCCAACCAACCAACGGTTTAGAGCATTAACAAAGCTTCACACGCAATCTGTTGACTAATCAAGCTTACAAAAATCTCGACTTTTTCAATTTCAAAAACTCCAAATGGATTAATGTGACGTTTGTGAGATGTTGATAGATCTTGTTAAAAACGACAGCAAATGATCGTAAGTTGTTTGCATATTTTTTGCAGCTTGGAATATTATAATCGAATAATCGCAGAGAATCAATCATCAATCATAGTTCCCTTGAAATGTTGATGGCTTATTCCTAAAAAAAAGCCTAACATACTCTTTCTGAATTTCACAGAAAAGCCGTAAAATGCTTAAAATCAGAGAGTTTTCAAGTTTAGTTAATTTTAAGATTAAAATTTTAAACTTAAAACTGAAGCATGAGAAATGTTTTTCGCGGAGTAAAATTGTTGTTAACCTTGATTTGGAATTTTAATGAAGATCTTTTAAGTTGAAGATTTTATGGCAACTTGGAAATTAGGGCTTTTTCCTTTTGGGATAGATTGTATGGTGTAATAAAAACAAACTGCTTTAATATTACTAGGAGTAATTAAAAAGAAACAGCACAGCATTTTAAAGTATTATACTAATAAGTATTTACTGATACGGTATGTAATCACAATCGGATGGCAGCAAGGGTTTCGGGTCGAGAAGAGGCTCCCATTTCATTTTCACAGTCTTAAATCTCTGACAATGTAAAGGCTGAGGTTGAAGTATTTGCTGTGGGAGGTTCATTATTATTCTTGATATCAGTTTTAAATTAAAAATTTCCACAAGAATCATAGGTCAAGGCATAAAACATATTGAGTTTGGTATCTTCAGTGACTCGGCCTGAGTTCACAATAAACCAGAAAATTATTTTATAATGTATTCAAATAGAAAATGAAAATAATAAGTGTAACTATTAATTTTACTTGACAAAATGAATTTGAATATAAAAACATAAATTTGCTCAGATTTATTAAACTCTCAGATTCATTAAATTATATTACAATTTCAAAGCAAATTGAATACTCTCATTTTCGTAATACTTTCATGCAAATATTGATTCATGATCCAAGAAAAAGATTGATTTTCCATTCAATTAAAGAATGGGTTACAACACATTCCTTACTAAATACTTTCGTTCAATTGTAATATTCTTCGCATTACTGAAACAACTTCCGGTTTCGATGACCGCAGCTGTCAGAATTAACATCGTGGATTCAAGGTGATTTGTGACGAAAATCGCCCATATGGTGTATAATACAGGTTGTGAAAGTTGATGCGACAATGTTTTTTTTCCGATTCATCCCAAATTTAATTATGACACTCATGTGAAATTAGATTGTAAATTGTGAAATTATGTAGGCGTAACTACATTTTGTAATATCCTGCGTTTGTATTTACAATGGACTGTGCGTAACCCGGCCCCTCCCTAAGCCGTTGTCCCATGTTATCCGACATGTTTATTATTATTGAATATTGAATATTCTTTTGACAATCTTCGCTTTCGACCTAATGCATGATTGAACAGGTTACAACTTGTACGCGCCATAACTATTGTGCTCGACGCGTAGTCATTGTTTTGACGCTGAATGCTAAATTTGAATTTGACTTCATGTGATAGAGATGTGGCCTAGCGTGCGTTCTTTGATTACTGTTTATTAATTGTGTATTACGCATACGTGCCTAGTAATGACTCCTAAAAGCCCAGAAGCGAAAACACAAAACAATGACAATCAAATAAAATTGAGATATTTTGGACCTCTTAAATTGTAATGAATCTTTCTGATGTGGCGAAGGCCGATCTACAATTTATGACATAAAAAACACCACGAGAAGATTAAAAACTACACGTCAACTACTGACTGTAGGCCAGGCAAAAGACAGACACTAAAGAAAGCTGAACATCCAGTACATGTGGTTTCTTCAGGAAAAATCCACACCTAGACGAAAAGTAGATAAAGAACGTGTAAGCATATTACCATGTGCTAACGCTGCGGGTACACATGCACTAAAGTTGGTGGACTTTGGAAAAGCTAATGTAATACGTACATTCAAAAACATTGATTTACTTGTACACCATTATGGTCAAAAAAGTGCATGGATGACAAAAGACTTTTTCGAAAAGTGGTTTGGGGAATGCTTCGTATCAGAATTTAGAAAATGGTTGAAATATCATAGTTTTTCTCAAAAAGCGTTTTTGTTTCTTGATAAGGCTCCCGGTCATCCGTCTGAGAAGAATTGACTACTGAGGATAAATGCATCACTGTGATGTATCTTCCGCCAAACTACACCGCACTGATTCAACCAATGGATTCGCATATCATTCAGTTTGCCAAACAAGATTATAAGAAAAACCTACTTCTGAGAGCCGTATCAAAAGATCAGACAATAGAAAAACCGTTAAAAGAACATAATATGATACACAAATCAGCGTTACTTCCGAAGTAATAGAGCAAGTTGCCGCTGAAACACAGACATGTCCAAAAGATATGAAAATCTGATGCCGTGCAATGGATAAAGAGGAAAATATTTTTCATGAAATGCCTGACGAAAAGATTGTTAAAGAGATTTCTAAACATTGATGAATATTTTAATGCTTTATAAATTAATTGATTCATATTTTGATTTTTAATCATAGTTTTTGATTATTTTAGTATGCACATTTGTTTGTACACAATGATTTCCTAATGTAAAATTGTTATTTTTTGTAACTAATATAGCATTAATGACATTAATCTATATACATAAAAAGAAGTGTACATTTTGATTGTCACTCCATGACTCGAGAACGGCTCAATCGATTGCCATAAAATTTTTAGGGAAGGTGCAGGAAGGAGTGATGATGGTGAGTTGATTTTGAAATCCAAAATCGATCCAAACATTCTCGAGTCAGCTTTTTTTCCTGAAATGAACTCGCTCTTTGTAAAACAACAAAAATACGTAAAATCGAAAAATAGCAAATATCTCGAAAACGGTGCGTCTGAGCAAAAACATAAGGCCATTATATAAGAAAAATGCGATCTGAGCAGCAATTTTTTTATGTGTTCAAGAATTCTGACCCAGCACCTAATTACATTTCACAAATAATACAGATTCAACGTCAGATTTACCATCGAACTGGTTCCTTATTCCCATATCCTGATGTTAAATATCAATTTTAGCAAATCTATTCTATGGGAGATGCAAATCGTGAATTGGATCGGCGTTGTACAATTGCTGCCGCGTGCAAGGCGACAAATTGTTTCTGAATTTCAAACATTCTTACATCAGCGCAATGAATTTATTCGATTGTTTAAAACCACTCTCGATCGTATGCCATCTGATGTTCACAGAATCGTTATCAGGGCTGACAAAACGAGACGCGAGGCATGCGCGATGATTTAATGCACCAACAATTGATGAAGTGGCCATTGTAATCGTTGGAGACCAATTTCAATCTCGTGATATTGTGCTACATCGAAGGAATGAAGAATTACGGCGTGTTTCAGAGCTTCACCGCAGCTATGGTGCATTGCAACATCCATTATTGAACTGGAAAGGTGACGACGGCTATCATGTCAATATACGAATGATAGATTCACGAACCGGTAAAATATATATAAATTCAATTTAATATTTATTTATTTCAAAACAAGAAGACATTATTTTAATTTTCTGATAATGTATTCATCATAGGTCGTGAGGTAGAAAAAAAGTTAGTGGGATTTATTACTGGTACAGATTCGAGATTCGCAAACAAGAAGATAACTTTATTATGCGATGTGGCAAACTTTTCCACCAATACGCTGTTGACATGTATGCGAAAATTGAAGCAGAACGCTTTAATTACCTTAGATTCAATCAAACCAAATTGCGATCGGAAGAATACAGATGCGAGATGCAATAGTGAATGATAGTAATGTTACTGATATCGGACGTTTAACAATATTACCGACGTCGCACAGTGCGGCGAAAGATAGGTGCGACGGGACAAAATTAATAAGTCGGCTATTTGATAAAATAAGTGCGCGTAACTGGGGTCCCTTATGTTTTCGAGGGCGAGGAATCTGAATTTAGGTGCAATTTTTACGTAGGGGTTAAAGCAACCCCTTTATAAGGGATGATATTAAGAAATATTTCTTTTGGGGACGTTTTGGCTATGTTTTTTGCTTGGTATTGCAGGACTGACTCAGGTATCTGATTTTGAGACGGTTGTGTTTTTGGGGGTGGCTTTATTAGGGGTGGGGGGATGGTTTTATGAATTTATTCCTACATTGGCTTGATGGGTATCATTTCCGCGGTATTTTAGGGTGCCATACAAGTTTTTGACAGTTATTTTAGTCTCCGGGTAGAGGGGATCGTCTTTCAGGGAATATATTGACTAGCAGATATGAGTGGACGTGTTAGACTTGTATGTATCAAATGTCGCTGAGTCAATGATTTTTAAAAGCAAAAACTTGCATATTGGCCATGTTAATTGGCCCTGTTAATAAAATGCAATCTCTGAATAGCTTTAATTTAAGTTTACGTGCGCGTTAAGAAAGTTTATAGAGGATGAAGTCAAAAGAAAAATACTTTGAAGTCCCGGATCAGTGGAAATGTAATTCAGTACGTACGACTAGTACACACACATAAACACATTTTTTTACATACATACAACATTTTACGTAAGTAACTGAAACGTATACATTATGTATAAATCACAGTATATTTCGTCACAAAATAAAATTTCTTACAAAAAAACAGTCCTTTTGACAAGTTGTCATAGATTTAAAAAAATCAAAAAAAGTACATATCAAGTGCTGCTCTCGTTACCCATATCGGACACCACGAAATTCTCGATTTCCGGGTCGATTTCTCGGGTGTTTTTTACAATTTTTCGATTGGATGAAATAAACGGGTCTGACATAAGGAGCATGTGGTTCATCACATCTTGACAGTTGAACGCACGTGATGATTTCCTTGAATGGTGAAGCCTCGTTCGTCGAAATATCTTGTGCGAAGCCTCAAGTGCTTCTTCTGTGAACTGCCCAATCGGCAAATCGAAATTTTGCATGATCTTGATTCCGTGGAACAGCAGTTTGTGAAGGGTACATGGCATATAAAACCAGCTATAGAGGTTCAAATACAGTTCCTTAGTTTCGCTAAGAAGTACCTCGAAGACATCCAGCTTGATTTCTAAACCTGAGGCTAGGATACGTAGTATCAGATACAATTTATCAATCAAAGTTACATCTATACGAGTGATTTCAGAGCTTAGATTTGGGTCAGCAAAAAACCTTCTCGCTGTGTTGCCATCGTTGGAACAGCCAAACCCCTGCTTCGGCTGATCAACAATTAAGCCCATTTTTGACTTAAATTCAGACTGTATTCGTCTCTTCTCTTTATCCATTAGAGCTTTATCATCAGCCCCACTCGCGCGCCACTTCTTAAATGACAACCTGTATGCTATGTGCAATAAACACTCAAACAATCTAATCCACAGGTGAAGGCTGGACAACCCAAACCGATAATTATTTTCATTTGGTACTCTCTGAGAACAGTTAACAGAGTTCATCGTTTTTGGGGTTGCCCCACAAATATAGCACGTTGCAGAGGAATTCGTATCCGATAATGTATTACATACACTTCCATCAACCATTGTGAGATGGAATTCAAAGCACACCTGAAGAATGTGCTCACCAACATTTTCTGTACAATCAACCAAATGTGCGGCTTTTCTTAGCACATCACTTTCTTCATTTTTTACAAGCTCTGGGCATTCTTTTTGAAATACAAACTTAATCGGCCTACAATACAAAGTTGAACCAGGTCGCTCATTAGTCCACAGTGACTCACCCGAGTCTATGTCAATCAATCTTAAAGGAACAAAGGCAGTTAAAAACATATATTCATCTGTACTCTCACAGTTTTCGAACTTTTGTTTGTACGTGCTATGCCCACCACTGCCGTCAAAACCGGCTTTACATACAAGTTTGGCATTTGTATCCTTCTCTAATTTGACGAATTTGGAAATACTGTGAACGGTTTTGTTCATAGTATCTTGAAGATTAACCTCAGCTGATGTTTCAGTTACAACAGTTTCCGGCAGAACCTTTTTTTTTGCTTGACGAAGAGCATAAACACTGGGAAAACAATCCTGACACACAGCGTTAACAGTAGTCCGCAATACATCATATTTTCTTTCGGTCAGATCCAAGTCAATATATAGGGATAATGCTTCTTCAGGCGTTAAACACTTAGCAGAATCAACAGTGTCTTTTCCGGACGACGAACTACCTTCAGCTATATCTGCGGCGTATCGGAGCTCCTCAGCAGACCTAGTTTTAATGAGATCTTCAACTTTCCTCCTCTTGGTTTTCGCAGAACTCTCTTCAAAAGACTTCACAGGTCTGCCAGTGGTTCTCAAATTCGATGGGTCAGTTGGCGAGCTCAGTCTGTTGGGAAAAGTGTGCTTCACACTAAGCCAATCATGGTATTTCTCAAGGAACCGATCGCTCCTCTTACCACACTTCCCCCATCTTTTGTTTATGTTGCTGCATATGTCGCGGACATGGTTCTGCAAATCATTTCTAGCTTGGTCCTCACCAGCGTCAAGTTTCACCAGCGGCGTTAATAGATTGGAAACGGCCGAAAATCGGTCATCTGGGGCAGAAACCCAGGCATCAAAAATATCCCTGTTTGTGCACATGCTGGAAAACAGAGAAGAAAAGTAGCTGTAATTTTTTTTGCGATCGTTTGCGAGGCTTAGACCAGTGTTAATAGTTAAACCAACACTATTCCTTACAACTTAAGCTTAGGTGCAAGTTAACAGCTCGTAACTGGAAAAAGATGTAGGCCTTTAAAGACAAACGAAATGCGGTAGTCAAATGGGGCCATAAACAAGCTGTGTCAGAAACCAAAACAACCTGGACTAATACTGTATTTGTGTTGAAATGAACAGTACTCACCTCTATTGACATGGTGCATAGCCCAGAATAACACTAGTCGTCGCGACTTGAACGAAAATGACCAATTTGATGAGAGCGCGCAGGTCCACTCTGGATAGCCGTTCGTTGCCAAATGACAAGTTAGGAGGTCCTGCCGCTAGAGCGGCTGAGTTTGTTTATAAACAATGTTGAGTTTCTTGTTTCGTTACTACTACCAATGACCGGCAGGGGCATTCGAACGGTTTTCGCGCGACTTTATTTTTTCAGTTTTGTCCACAGTTCGCCGCACTGTGCGTCGGTCGCCAGAGGATAATGGCCATACAACAACAATTAAAATACGCAATCAAGACATCGAGGTTGATAATCGTTGGATTGTGCCTTATTCTCCACTTGTTCTCCATTGTCAAAAGTATTTCAGGCTCACATAAATGTTGCGTACTATAATTCTGTGAAGTCGATTAAATGTATTTGCAAATATGTGAAGGCCGTGATATGGCTGTTTTTGGAGGAGCTGGTGACAATAGCAATGATGAAATCGCTCAATATCAAATGGGGCGCTACGCACTAATGAAGCTCTTTGGAGAATTTATTCATTTCCAATTCATGAGCGATATCCTGCTATTGTTCAGTTGGCTGTTTATCTTGAAAATGGCTAGCGTGTGTATTTTACCGATGCAAATGTACAGCAGAGAGCAGCACAGCCACTAGCAACAACATTAACTGCATTCTTTCAATTGTGTGAAAGCGATGATTTTGCCAGTACGTTGCTGTATTCAGATGTAACGCATTATTTAACTTGGAATGCAAAGAGATGGCGACGACGAAAACAAGGAACACCTGTTGATGGCCATCCGGGTGTTTTTTTGTAGTTACCATGGGAAGATTATACACAGTTCATCCAAACAATGCAGAATGTTATTATTTGCGGTTGTTGTTAATAAATGTTGTAGGAGTACGTTGATTTCAACATTTGCGAAAAGTAAAAAGTCATTTATGTGTGAAGTATCGTGAAGCATGTGAGCAATTAGGTTTGCTTGAAAATGATGCGCATTGGGATTTAACACTTCATGTTGCATCGATTGCTTCTTCTCCACATCAAATACGTATGTTATATGCCATAACCATATCAACATGCTTTCCATCAAATCCAATTGAATTGTGGAATAAATATAAAGATTTTATAGCAGAAGACTATTTGATTGGAATGCGTCATCACACAAGAAACGCTGATTTGCTGATTTCATTGGAAATGTATAATGAGGCATTGATAGCGATTGAAGATATGTGCCTAACGATTGCAAATAAAGCATTAGGTCAATTAGGTTTGTCACCACAAAATCGTCCAATACATGATTTATTTGGTCGAGAATTGCAACGTCAACAACAGTATGATCCCAATGAATTGCAAACAATGTGAATTCGAATGTACCCAAATTAAATTACCATCAAAAACATATCTATGATACCATCATGCAAGCTGTACAAAATGAAGTCGGTCAATTATATTTTTTGGATGCGCCTGGTGGTACAGGAAAACATTTGTGATATCACTGATTCTGGCAGCCATTCGATTGCAACGAAAAATTGCATTGGCACTTGCTTCGTCGGGAATCGCTGCTACTCTATTAGATGGTGGACGAACAGCGCATTCTGCATTAAACTTGCCGTTGAATGTGCAGGTGTGCTTATATTTCTTGATTGATGACTTTAAAATTAAATCGATATTAATTATTGTAAAATATAATTATTCTCAAATTAACAGGTGATTGAACATCCCATGTGCAATATTTCAAGAAATTCTGCGATGGCAAAAGTTTTGCAATAACCAGCAATTATTCTTTTGGATGAATGTACAATGACGCATAAAAAGTCGCTGGAAGCATTACACCGTACAATGCAAGATCTACGTCAGAATCAAGAAATTTAGGTGGTGCATTGATATTATTGCCAGGCGATTTTCACTAAATATTTCCTGTGGTTTCACGATCAAAACCGGCGGATGAGATCAATAGATACTTCTCTTCTGTGGCGACATGTCCAAAAATTGACATTTAACATAAATATGCGCGTTAAATTGTACAAAGACCAATCTGTAGATTGGTTCTCGTGATTGGTGCAGATTGGAATCGTTAGATATTGGAAATGGAAATTGTTAGATAATGGAAAGTTCGAGTCGATAATACAAATGGATTGATTACATTGCCGAACAATTTTTGTATCATTCTCCAATCAACAGAAGAGTTGATTGAAAGTGTTTTTCCAAATTTTGTTCAAAATTACACGAATCACAATTGGTTGAGAGAACGCGCAATACTGGCACCAAAAAATTAATCACCAATCAATTATCAGATTCAAGAAATATGACCAGGTGCAGTGACATCACATAAATCTGTTGATAGCGGAATGAATACAGATGATGAAGTGAATTATCCAATTGAATTTTTGAATTCATTGGAATCACCTGGTATGCCACCGCATTGTTTGAGATTGAAGGTTGGCTCATAAATTATTTTACTGGAGGATTTAAATGCACCAAAACTGTGCAATGGCACAAGATTGGCAGTAAAAAACTTGATGCCGAATTTAATTGAAGCCTCAATATTGATCGGATCAGCGAAAGGTGAAATTGTGCTCATACCACGTATTCCACTGATTCCAATAGACATGCCATTTGAATTTAAGCGTTTGCAATTCCCATGCGTCTATCATTTGTCATGTCCATCAATAAGACGCAAGGACAAACGCTTCGAATATGCGGATTAAATTTGGAGGAGCCGTACTTTCTACATGGACAGCTATACGTGGCCTGCTCGAGAGTTGGAACTCCAAATTGTTTGTTTGCGCTCGCTTCAAATGGGCAAACGAAAAATATTGTCAAATGACATTAATAATTTTGATATACAATGCATTCATTTCATTAGAAAAAAATCTAGAATATTTCTTTTTTTTTTGGTTGGTTGCAACAAAATGCATTGGGGTCCGCTAGTTTTATAATAAAACGGAAGCTTTCTATTGTATTGTTTAATTTACTAAATTCGTCATTCATGATTAAGTACGATTTATACTTCAGAGTATAACCTATAGAATCTTATCGTTAGATCTGTTTTCTCGGATTACAACGTTCTCTTTTGTTTCTGGACTCTAGGGGTCTTAGGCAGTACTCTCTAATCCGAACAATTCGAAAGTTCGACACTGCCCTGAAAAACATTTGTCGGATTACCGGGAGTCCACTGCAATTGAAGAATCTATTTCACCAATTGCATGTCTTGCAAAATACAGCACACTAATCCGCTTTTGTCTTTTCAATATGGGTGCATGGCTCTTTTCGCATAATCCCTATCTTATTTTCATGTTTTTTTTAGAGGTCGTCTGATAAATTATTTCTGATAAATTATATAAACGCACAAAACTGTCGCATTCATCTTTCCTTTTTTGAAAATGGAAAAGTTCATCTCTTTCACTAACTCGCCAAAATTCGGATAAGATTAAGGTTCAGCATCATTCTCTTTATTTATTTCACATTTAGCTGTGTTTATTCTATAGAGTTCTGCGCTGGAACGAAAAGTGGTGTCACAGTATTGTTTTAGTGCCTTTCTTGCATTAATGTGACTTTAATTTTGGAAAGTTTCTTAGCCATTTTATTAATAAACTTCGTCCTCGCACGTTTTCTCGAGCTGCAACTGACAATCGTTTTGATTTCATTCTTAATTATGAAGATTTGTCCGGAATGTTTTGATTACACGCCATTTCCGAGACTCTTTAAATGATTGTTTGCGTTGGTTCTGTGACAATTAAACAGTTCCGAAACTGACTTTTCTTATAGGATATTAATGTAAACGTATCTCCTAGTGGATCTTTGATACGTGGTTCTTTCGCTAACAGATTGTGAAATATTACTTGTAAATGCTTTTATTCATTTTCGCGATTTCATTGTTAGAAACATCAAATCAGCGTGATATGGACGATTCAATACTTTATATCAGCTTTAGATTTTCCGCTTTTAACATTGACATCAAAAGGTTGATTTGAAAAACTTTCCATCACATTAATATACGAGTCATCAGCATTTATTTCGGTAGTATACAGACGGCATTCACGATGGAAATCGCTTCCGGTTAAACTCTACAAATCTTCCAATTAAATTTTAAGTATTTCTGACATAATGCAGACATTCTAAATTTCTGGAAAATTTTTAGCTAGGTACAGATTATAATTTAACATAAAATTTTCAAATTAAAAAATTTGACGATACGGCCTTTTCAAATTAAGCCATCGACATTTAATATTGACTGGAATTAGTCAAGGACATTCAAAAAGCAAATACATAATCAAACAAGCTGGCTGCGTGTTAAAAATATAAATAATATAAATATAAAATATTAATAATATAAATATAAAATATTAATAATATAAATAATAAAAATAAAAAATATTTTTCGCAAGTTCATAGAAATAAAAAAGACATTAGAGATGATCATAAATGAAAATTGTCGAATACATTAAAGGTTATGAATTTGAAGTGTGTATCACTATACAATATAACCATCATAATAAATTTACACAATTTAGTGTGTAAATTTTTACTATATTTATTAAATTGATCCTAAAAAAAATCAGAGTTCGTCCACTCACCTGACTAATGGCATAGGAATATCACGCTGCACTCTATACACTCTTGTCCATGGTGGGACTAGAGCTAAAATCTTTGCAACTAAATCAACAAGAGTTGAAGGTGGGTAGCTCTTATACCGTCCCGTTTTCCACAATTCATACAGCCCAGTACCGCGAATAACAAGGGTCGGATAAATTTTTAATCCATCAGCACGAAATGCAGGATTTTCGAAGAATTCCTAAATGTTATATGATTTCATTAACACATCACTTGTCTGTAATATTGAATGCGCTTACAATGAATTGTTCAATATCTCTCTCAAAATCCACGTTAGGCAAATCCGGCATCATATGTGCAACTACCTTGTATCCGGCATCTTTCGACAATTGAAAACTTTCACAAACTGCTCGCACGGTATGTCCTCGATTAGTGTCACGTGCCACATCTTCATAGACCGATTGAACTCCTATTTCTAACCTTGTGCAACCGTACGAAAGCATATCGGAAAGATGTCGTTTGAGGCAATAATCGGGACGAGTTTCAATTGTGATTCCGATACATTTCACTGGAGACCTTTCAGAATATTTAACAGCTTGCTCCACACTTGAACTCTGGAAGCCCGATAATGCATCATGTAAATTCCGTATGAAAAAATCTCGATAATCCTCTGGAAGACTCATAAAAGTGCCACCCATTACTATGAATTCAACCTTGTCTACTGAGTGTCCCAATTGTTTCAATTGCTCTACTCGATGCTTGGTCTGCGTGAATGGATCATACCGTGCACGAATAGCTCGCATCGATGTCGGTTCATAGCCTGTATAACTTTGTGTTGAGTATTCGAAATCACTGTCAGGACCACCGGGGCAATAAACACAAATATTGCCGGTCATATAAATGTGTGGACATCGATGAGGTTTACACATAACTGCTACAACAGCGATCTGTATAATAAGAATCACCAATTAGACAATCTTTCAATCAAGTTGAGATATAGACGAAAGAACAAAATTGTACTAACCCCGCTAGCAGTACGAATAGGCTTAGCTTTTAATTTCGGCAGAAGAATGTTTTTGGCATCCGGTGGTACAGCAGCAATAATATCAACCAACCGGGGAGAACTTTCCAATCCATATTTAGAGGATATCCGAGATTTCATGCTATTTAGGTTCACATCTTTTTTGTGTTCATGAGCTTCTAACAGTTCCTGAATTATTTCGCCGATAACTGCTAGTTGTCTTTCCTCTTTGCTAAGTCCAATTCCTTCAGGGACAGAAGTTTGTGATTAAGTCGATTTGTCTCTAGGCAGAATGTACTTACCTAGTTTTCGTTTTTGCTTCATTTTTAATTATTGTATCAAAGAACAATGTTGTCGATTGCTATGTCAAATTGACACCTTTCTCACTGCATGGTACACGTCAAAGTGCTGTACCATTGTTGCACATGTTTATTGTCAACGTGATGAAAATTGTCAATTGTCAAGCCTTATACTGAGATTTCAAAACAAGAGTTGTAAGGAAAGAAAATTAAGGTTCAATGAACAGCGTTCACTTTGTATAATTTTGCAATGTGCAAAATACGTATTAAACCTTTTTCCATGTTTTGTTGGGTCTACCGATTTATTATTTGTGAATTTGCAAAATAGTTTTGTTTTAGAAGAAGAAAAAGCAGTAAAAAATCGTTATTTTTGCTTATTAATTGTTCAATTTCTATTTCTCTCGGCTCAAAAACATTTTATCAACTGCTTTAGAAGGAATTTGTAGTAATTTATAGTATCTTACTCTTACATTTGCTAGTCAGATTTCATAACTACATTTCTATCACGATTTTGTGTATACCAATTTCGACCAAAAGATATCTTTTGACACTTTTGCGTTTAAATGCAAATAGTTGCCAAAAGTGCTGGGATTTCACATTATCAATTAAATATAGAGAATTTGAGCAATATAACGGGAACAAAAATTAAAAAATATTACCTCCTTAATTTTTTTTTTATTTTTCTCAGAATGATAATGAAATATTTTAATATTATTAGCTTAACGAACTTTCAGCCTCTTGTATAAAAATTCAATCTTAAAACACTAATTATAAAATTATTGCAATATTTTTTCCTTATTCAATACCAAACACAGTTTTAAAAAACAAATGGAAAAATAAATCACTAATAATTACTAAATAAATTACTAAGCACTTTCCACATGTGTAATTTTCGCACTGCAAGCAAGTTATGTATGCGTCAGCATACAACACTAATACAAAAATGTTACACGCGCCTGCATCACATCCGCTAAATGCAGTAATTCTAGAAGACAAGGAAAATGAAACCGTATGGAATGATTTTGCCGCGTTTCTCAAAACATGCGAAAAGCCAGACGCTTAGTCGGCAGTTTTGGATAGTATAAAATCCGGGAAATTAAAACTTCTTCTCTCAGCTGACGCGAATCTAGGTACTAGACTAAGTGAATGCGAAAATCGCATTAGAACATTTCAATAAAGAATTCGTTTAACAAATAAAAAGTCGTTTTCCTTGCATAGTTACTGGATGTGGCTGGTTTTTTGTTTTGCACCCCAACATTGGAACCACGTAATTAGCACTGTCCCTTTGCTTTATTACCCGAGCAATACTTTATTTAGCATTTTTAGTGTCTATTTGTAAGGATGTGGTTTTACTTGAGACTGATAACGTTCCAGACATTCTGTTGTATAGAACAGTAATTCGATTTAACTTTTTTTTATTTTTCCAGATTTTGGCAGTTGTCTCTGGTTTCGACGACTAGTTCAAACTAAAGAAGTTCACTCAAGCAGTTTTTTTTTTGCAAAAGTTTCGTTACAAGGGAAGAACTTGTAAAAAAATTGTCAGAAGTAACGGTTCTGCCAATACATATTTCTATATTCTTGATATTATAGCAAAATTTTTCCTTTTCTAACCATAGGTTGCAATTGTTTTTAATTATTTAATTTTAATTACGCAAAAATCTTAATATTTCCATAAAGCAATTCAGGCTCATGCCATTGGAAAAAAGGAGGATTCTATTTTCCCTAAAAGAATCTCGCTTCTCATTTTTCTCGAGGTAGACCACATTAATTTCGTAAAACTGTAAGTGCTTTCATTTTCGTACATTTATAATGTATTTCATAATATCATTGCCAAATAATAAATAAAATGGGATCCTCACTTCGTCCATAATAATATTTCTTTTGATGTGTTCAGTTGGACCAGGTACATCTTAGCAAATGATATGAACCAGGAGGGGATCTTGTTTGGTGCTTTTTCCAAATTGTTCTGTCAAAAGCAATTTGAATATTTTGCCGTTCATTGCTTTCTACACTATCGCCCTCAGAATCCGTCCACAATCTCATTCTTTTTCGTTCTTGACGAGTAGTTTTCATAATAGCTATCGAATTCGTTGTCATTTTCGAAAGAATCATTATATCATCTTCACTTTCTCCTCCACTTCACTTTCAGATTGGAAGCTTTACTCAATAACAGAGCAGTCTTCACTTATGATATTTATTTGTTGCAATAACTTCCTTCTTCCTTGAAATTTTGGACCTTAGAAAAATTTACCTTTATTACTACCTGCAATGCTAATTTCAACAATTTGCTTTTCAAATTTTTCATGAATGGAAATAAAATTCACGCGTATTGAATGCACAACCAGGATTGGAAAATAAAACACGTTATTCAATTTTTTAAGAACAAGTCACTGCAATGATTTACAGTAAAATGCAACATGGCGAAAAACAAGCAAATATCAAAGTATCTTCCGTTACAACCGAAATTGGGATTCCCTTTTCAGATTATAATTGATATAATGCTGCAAAATGGTGTTGATATTTATATGTAAATCAGTTTTTTTCCTTCTTTCCCCTTTTCAGGGGGGTTTATTGGTCATTCCTAGTATAGCAAAAATTGGTTTAAAATAAGACAATCCTTGAAGTGTCAAAAATCAGAGAAAACTTTCGGCCACTTTTTTTTGTGCGTGGATAACCTTTGACGTCGTGAATTACCTGCAAACTTTTTTAAGCCTTATTTCCTTACCGATACAAATCGTGTATACTCTATGGATTCCATCCCGAAAATTTCGGCATATACATGAATTGGCTATATAATCATAGACGGTGTATGACGCTTTCGTTTGTGTAAAGAACGTCTTTTTGTAAAATTGCCCAGAATATGAGCCTAGCGCTTAACCAGTTAACTGTAATTGATGAGTATACTCGTCATGGAGAAGCGACACGATTTTGTGTATTCACGAGTATATTCGTCATGCGTATTAAGCAGTAACCATTGGCTATTTAATTCAAGCGACGCAAAATGGTGCGCACTCTTAAACGAGGCCGCCACAGTTAACTGATTAAATGAGAAACGAAAGGAGTAACCGAGAATTGATAGTTTGTTTTTTTCGTATTTATCGTTTATTTTCCAGTGAATTCGTTTTATTTTACAATTTTAACGTAAAGTGAAAGCACACGTTGCTAAATTTTCAGAAGTTGTGTCTTGTAAATCATAAAATAGTTAACTTCGTTAATTTTATGCTCTGTAATATACTTTTCGGTATATTCAAAATCTCTTCACACTTCACAAGATTACCTAGCAGCCAGAGTAACTCTAAATTAATAAATTTATTATTCCAACTGAAAATCTTGTTAAGAATATCCGAAAATTTCTGTTGGAAGCATATGTTGCATTCATTTTCAAGAATATTGTAGCAATCTGGGAACTTTACTGTGAGATTCGAAACAATTCGAATTGAATATAAAACTGATTGAATGTTGTCTTTCAATGTAAGATCCTGGACCCCGTTCAAAGTAGAGACGGCAGTTTTTGTCGCAGGTGCAACGTCTTCTTCTCGTGGGACATTATCAGTGCTAAATAAAATTATGAAAAGCATTTTCATTTGAAGTCCATCACGTGTTTTTGGTAACAGAAGTTGTTGTTGTAATATGTGCAATTGCTCTGGACTAGAATAGGTGTTACATTGGCGCATGTTACCGAATTAATGAACCATTGACTAATACCTGAATATACTCATATCCTTGTCCAATAGGATATTTAAAGCTATCAGAACATCTTTGCACAAATCTGCATCCTTAGTGTCGACTAACAAATGCAGCAGTTTTTGAGCAAGTTCTTGTGCAAGTAAAATATTGCGTCCTTTACCATTAGTGTCCAAAATGTTTGTTACTACCCAAATGCTTGTTCTCTGCGAATGAAATGTAGTCGAAAAAAGGTTGATTAATCCATAAAACAGAACTACTTGCAACTGGGAATCGCTGTTGTCGAAATTAGTAATGAGATAGCTGCCTGCAGCTGAAGCAATTTTCTCGCAAGGTATTGAGTCACCTAGTGATAAATTGCATAGCACTTCACATGCCATTATTTGTGACTTAGCATCAGCACCTAACGAGATTTGAACAATGTAGTCGACATCGAAATATTTTGCAATTATTTATGTTAGCTTACCTGTAAGTTCTTTAACAATTACATTCAAGGCTCCAGGTATTTTAATGAACGTATTGATATTTTGCTCGCTTTGCAAAAAAGCATGGCTGAGACGAAACATATCCTCGGAAGTTGCACGTTTTCTACGTTTAATTCGAGCCGCCAGACCGCTTACATCTTTTTCAGTTAAATTTTCTAATTCGTGAATTATTTGTGAAATTTCTCCGAGGCCGGGACGTAAGGAATCCTTTTCATTTTCACGTTTTATGCATCGCTCGGTGGATTGAAAAGCGCGAATTTTCTCACGCAGTCGACAAGTTGAATCAGAATGGGAGTTTGTAGTCATCGAAAAACAATTCGGTAGAACTTTGTTTTTGTTACGACCGTTTTGGCAATCAGCTGGAATTGAGTACGAGAATCTCACTCGTGGCACAATAAATGTGAAGTTAGATGTGAAGTTAGTTAAGAAGCGGAAGTAGCATAAAAATTTAAAATGGTGACTTCAATCCAGATGCGTTAGTTTTCAGGGAATACCGTTTCTAAGAAATATCTAACGAATACCGCCGAATCCTCCGGCAGCATCATTAAATTGGAAATTCCTTGTGAAGTAAGGGTAGCCTTGATTTTACTTAAAATCCTTTCATGCATCATGCTTCAGGTTCCACAATTTCAAATTTTTGATTTCGGATTTGTATCATTAAGGGATTAGGCCACTCTAGATGCCGAACAAATAGGCTTTTTTGGGATTTTTTTTTTCTAGAACACTAGAAAATAAATCGAGATACCAATTAGGGATATTCATATGTATATAAACCACTATATACGAAAATTTTTTTTTGAAGTGATTCGTTTCAAAATGGAGGCTGTGCAGCATTTTTCCGACGACATCTTTGTTAATTCATGGTCTCGGCCGGCGAAAAAGCTCCTGTGATTTTTTAATTTCAAGTGGCCTATATTTTCCCTCTAGAGAAGTACGTACGTTCTTTGGTACTTTAAGTTTTTTGGTCAAATGGCGTACTTCCAAGATGAAAAGAGGGAAATTTGCTTGAAAAACCATCAGATGATAAACAATCAGATGATAATAACAAATGAAATATGCAATTTAAAAAAATCCTACGTACTTCTATCAACCATATATTTTTCAAGATATTTTCAAAATTTTAAGTAAATCGGTCAAAAATTGTCTGAGTTATGATTCCGACCAACTCATAAAATACAATTTTGAGATATATGATTCCGACCAACTCATAAAATACAATTTTTGAGATGCAATATTCGGACCACATCCAAGACTGTTTTACCGCTTGCAATGGATTTCGGAGCCAATGCCCACACAGTCGAGTTAAAGCTCTCTTTACTATTTTGTGTTAGAAAATTTTCAAAACTCAGTTCTTCAAAGGCTGGTTTTAAAGTTTTATCATACATATCCTCCGGTTGTTTCATTTTTTTTTGGCGATGTACTGGCATTCTATTCATTTTGTGCTTCTAACTTATGGAGATTCAATGGTCTTCTTCGAGGCGCTTTAAGTCTTTTGCTGTTGTCGCATACCGTTTTTTCTCCTTTCTTTCCACTGTACACCACTTTATCACTCATAGTAAAAGTTAATTAATAATTATACAGGTGAGAAAAAATAGATCTCACAGAAGTATCGATAAAAATAAGCATATATAAATACCAGCGTGCGTAGCGTCCTTCTCAAATGCTTGGCTTTGCCTAACTGACGAAAAAAGATGTTAGAGAAGCTTAACCTTGTCTAAAAAAGTCACAAGAATCATAACATCAGGCCGAGAATCATGCAATTTCATATACTTGATTTCTTGTCATTGGTAAAAGAAAAAAAGATTTCTCGTCGTTGGCCAAAAGAATATGCAACTGGTGTTCCAGTTTTATGACAAATTACAATGCATTTTTACCGATGAGCTGATAAATGGAAAGCAAACAAAACGGTTACAAAAAGAAAATGTCGCCCATCAAATTAATCACATGGAATATCAATGGAGTCACTTTCTTCTCTAATATGCTCTTGACCATCGTTTTCAGCAGCCCCTGGGTTAACTTCTTGCTGAAGAGCGTATGTTGCCGAACCTGCGAAAAATATCTATTAAGACAATTTAAGTGTCTGAGTATTTTGGGGATCAAAAAATATATACAGGCAATGCTATATTGGTCTTCGGCCTAATGCAAAAAACCGAACGTTTATTTGTACTACGAAGCATCAAAATTGTTTTTTTATATCATACAGCCAGTAAAAAATCCTAGTAAAATTGTAGCTTTCACAGTAAATTTGATCTTTTTTTCGCGGTCAAAGTCGACCCTACAACAAATTATTTCATTCTAACAGTCACCATCAAATTGACAAATCCATACTTTCTACAGTTACTCGCTGTCATTTTGACTGTTTTTCTTGTAATATTGACAGTCATGTCTGTTAAATTGACTACCAGATTTCGTCAATTTAACTGAGAGACGTTGTAATATTTGCATATCTTTGCTGTTCATTAAACAGCAAGCTTCCTTGAAATCATAGATCTTTAATTAAAAGCTGATTTTAATTAAAAAGCTTTATTTAAAAGCAGATCTTCAATCACAGAATATTTCGAAAAAAGTTTATTTGTTGATTCAGGGAACATAAAATGTGATAAAAATGAAATTAAAATTAAAAGTATAGTATAGTTTCTAATATAACTTACCAAATCGGGTGAATCAAAACGTTGATAGAGAGGCCAGTTACTCAAAATTTGAGTTATATTTTCACCAGGTCACCTTTTGAACTCATCAAGATGGATTTTGGCTGTTTTTTCCCACTTTTCTTTCATGTCTGACCACGGTCTTTCATTGAATTTTTAGGAATTCCTGATTTTCATATATTTGGAAGGGCTTACGGGATCTAAAGTCAAACTTTCTTCTACATTTGAGTTTTGTGTTGTCGGGTTTCTCGCTATTGATTATAGTATGCGTTGTACAGCATTCCTTTAGGATGTGCATACCTGGATGGTGTTGCGACAAAATTCCTAGACAAATAAAGACAAGATTTCCTAGAAAAATAAAAATTTAAATAAAATATAATTGGCTCAATAAAATCATTATGGTGAAACTTTAGCTGCCTCTCCTGTGGCATTAAACATGGTTTTTTACATTTATGAATATCTTCCGCTATAGACCGAAGGTCAAGAGATCGTAGTCGTTTATGATTATGATTGTAAAATTCAATAATCAAGTGCACGATTGGTTTTTGGTGGTGCTTGTTAATATGTTTTTGTTTTTCATACCATTCGAGTATCACTTTTCGACTTATTGAAAGCTTCAAGATTTCCCTCACTGGCTATAAAATCTTAAACTATTAGATGTTTTCAAATATCCATTTTCCGTTATATACTTTTGAGCCTTCTCCTGAAGATGATGTTTATTGTTCACTTTCCTGATGAAGAAAATTATAGTAGAGTCTTAAAAGTTACTTTATACAACTTATTCTCAATTTTTTACCTGTAAAATTTTTGACAATGACGAAGAGGTTGATTGCTTAGCGTTTTGTCGAGGAAGCCAGTTATAAACCGATAAATCCAATAGTGACGCTGATGCTGTATTAGAAATTGGCTCCTGGAATTGACCAAATCTGCTATACTGCCTATTTTGTCATTATATATATTTTTACTCACTTTGTTTGTTGACTCCTGTTTCCACTTGGCCAATTCTTCCTCGAAGTCTACTTGAAGCTGAAAAATTTTCATTCAGATGTTCTGATTTGAGGAGTCGTGGACTTATTTTTGTTCTCGCCACAAGTGACAGAAATAACAAAGAAAATCGCTGTCGATTTTACAAGTTTTAATGTAAAGTGTTGTCAATTTCACAATGATGACAATCTTATGATGTACTTTTAACAGCATTTTCAATAATAACACCACCATGTTAATAAATAATATGAACTTTTCAATAGGTCAGTATATAACACCACCATGGTCAGGTCAATAATAACACCACCATGTTAATAAATAATATGAATTTATTCCAAAAAAATTTATTGCCAGCAAATTTTATTCGGACATGCGAGGGTGAAACATTTTTATTGTCGAGTCACTTATCTTGCTGTTTTTTATAAGACATTTAAGAGTTCAATTATGCCGAATGGGACAGAAGGTGATTCTACCGTAATGCAACTCAATCACTATAACACTGGTTGACATAACTTTTTGTCTTTAGTCACAGAAAAATTAAAAAAAAATTGTCTATTACATTGAATTATCTAAATAAATTATAAGTTGTAAATGTTACATTAAATTTGATCCAAACATAAAAATAAAGCCAGTAAGCCAGTAAGTAAGTAAGCCAATAAAAATAGAGCCAGTATTTGTAAGCACACTATCCTCACTTTTTAATGCATTGTTGGTTGATCACGTATAATATTATGACAATAACTGGTGCAACTGAACGGCGTTCAATTTTTCTTTGATTTTTCAACAAAATTTGTTCAATTTTGTCAAGTTTTTCGGTTATTTCCGAAGATTTTTATTTCAAAGAAGTGTTAGATGCATACCGATTACAATATGAATCGAAAGTCTTAAAAAAATCAGACTTTTCTTGATTTCTTGAACATGATTACCGTCATAAATAAGTCACATCTCCGTCATAAATAAGTCATTGTTTAAAATAAACATTTCGTCCACAACATTTTAACATTTTATAAAAAAGATTTTTTTTTAATGTCAAATGTGAATTGTTTCAATTTTTCATTGGCTTGGTGCTTATTTTATGTATTCCTTCCGAGCCTTCAATTGCCAGTCTTAGGTATTTATTGTCCTATTTACTTTTAACTTTAGCAGCCATATTTTAGACCAGGAAACCGTTCTTATTTTCATAGTGTGATAAATATAAAATGTGTGTTGTCGTGCACAGTTGTGAAACTAATAGACTGGCACTAATAGACTGACTAGACAAGTTCGCAGCAAACATTTCTGACCGTTTTCACGGTGCAAATAATTCTGTTATTCGTCCTGTAGCATAACGATTAAAAAGCACTAACAGTCCGGAAAGAGCGGAAATTAAACGACGTAGGCGAGCGAAGGCTAGCTTTCTTAGCCTAATTGTATAATAAATTGAATATTGAATAATTGAATAATTGAATTGAATAATTGTTAATAATTTTACCGGTATAATGTTATATGTGCGCTATTGTGAATGAATACAACTTTTAAGCAAACCCAGTAGACAAAAAGAATATCCGGCAGTACGAACTCGTATCGCCAGTAACAACTTAAAAATCAATCGTAAGTAAACTTGGTAAAAAAAATTTGGCATTAATTCTTTAAAATTTGTTTTGTCATATTTAGGGTATTTATAAGCGGTTTTGTTTTTTCTGTTAAAAAACTGTTTTCTGTTTTCTGTTGTTTTTTATTTTATAAAAAAAAATGTTTTGTTCCAGGTATTCAATTTTGATCAATCCAATCACAAAAAAATTGATATCTTAATTTAAAACACATTTTTATTTTATTTCAAACCAATATCAATAAACCGTTTCAAAGTAAAATAGAAAAGGATATCTTAAAAACGAATAGGATTTGAGTCTGATAGGATATTTATATTGTTGAATTTAAACGTAATTAAATACGAAGAAGTTCTTGCTAATTTCAGTCATTTTTTATATTAAGTTTTCTGCGTCCGCACCCACAGATGTAACATTAATGGGAGTGCTATTCAAACTACGTGCATCCTTTGGAACACCTAAAATGTAGTGCCCTAGAAGTTTTAACAATAGTTATTGAAAAATACGCAATTTTCCTTTAAACCATAGAATTATTATTCTGAATTCTACCGCGACATTACTTTCAACGGTAAAAAAATAAGTTGTAGGGACTGAAATATATATTATTCAGTCCCGACAACTTAATTTTTTTTACAACTTATATATATGTAAAACGCTATCGTTTGTAATATCAGCATAACAATTAAGGAAAGCCGAATCGGATGGAGTTTTAATTGATAATATTTCAAGCTTCTTTTTGAACTGTTTATCGCAACATTGCCATCAATACGAACTGGCTTCCCTGGTGGAATTGTAGCTGAACTAAATGAGAAACATTTTTGATTTGAACATATTTTGGAGAAAAATAATTGATTATACATAATTATTATCGTCTCCAGCTTTCATAAGTGCCAGATCAGATTATTGTTTTCTTAAAAAGGAATCTTTAAGATTCTTACAACAAAATAGGAATACAAACAGGCCCTCAAGGAAGTCTTTTCTTCATCAAAAAAATTGAATAGTAGGATTAATTCTGTTTATATAAAGTTACAGAAAATCTGTAAGCAATCGGAACATGGAGAATACAATGAAGCTGATGGAAAAAAATTCATGTCTTGCACGTGTTAATAAAAACAGGAAAAGGAAAACTGACGAGCTCCAAAAATCTGCAGTTAATCGATAAAATCGGGGGACAGAAAAGCTCGGATAGTTGCAATATGCATAAACGCATACGCATAATCGCTGAAATCCACAGAAAGCTCCAGCACAGCATTTTTAGGTGTTCATAAAACCGATTTATAATATTCTACTAGTTTGGCGACCTGTCGATCCGTGAGTACGCCTTCCTATCTGTCCACTCGTTTCTCATGTTTTCTCAGTAACTGCGGATGCTCCAATCATGAAATATTGTAAACGAGTCAAAAGAGATGACTTCTTCTAAGTAAGATATAAATAAGTTGAGTACATAGCCCAACGTTTCTGTCAAAAGGACTTTGTACTCAAACTATGATATGTACTCCACCAATAGAAAGGAGAGCCAACGTGGGCTTAAACGGCCGCCATTTTGTTGCGGTGATGCCAATATTAGTGACTGTATGAGATGTCGAAGATATTTATGTCACACATACTATCTGAACATTTTAAGAATATCCAATCAAAACTGTAGTGTTGGAAAGCCCAAATAGTAGTGGAGTCATATATAGTTGTCATTGTAATTGGTGAAAATTGGAGAAAAGAGCAACAGAAGCAGCTGTAATGTTGATTATAAATTTATTCAGTATCCTTATCAGCAAAACAGTTGTTCCTTTTGTTGTTAAATGTACACTTCATTTCATGCACCTACAGTAGAGCACTGATAATCCATGTAGCCACATTGTGATTTCAAAATTTCAATCAATTTATTTTATTTAAATAATTTTTTATAATTGGTATCAGCGGCTTTCACATGTAGAAAGTTCATTTATTCAACATGCAAACAACGTTAATATCGGATTTTGTAAAAAATTATTTATTTATTTAAATGAAATTCACTTAGTTCACACAGGTTCATACTATCTAAATTGCTAATGCAACAAAAACTAACTAACTAATTAACTAACTAATTTGTTGTTGCAAAATATGTTGTCAGGTATTGTAAAAATGCAGACAAAGGGTGAGTATTTAATAAGTATATTATTTGGAATTTACCTGGCGTTCCGACAGTTGGTCGAGAATCCGTGAGTAGCGAAATGTTCATACCGGTATCACTGTTTCGAATCCACAAACTAAATTGTGTTTTTTTTAAACTCTCCACATAATTAACACATAACTCGTACAGTCGGAAAACAAATCAAGAAGAACCCACAAATGATAACTCTTGATCGCGTAAAAAACCAATTTTGAACAAGCCGCACATAATGCGTGATCAAGAAAAATTATCGGGAATTTCGCGATGCAAATTAATAATTAAAATCAGAGCGACCGAGTCTGAAAACGGATAACCTAATAAGTCACTTAAAACTCTTAGCTGAGACTGACAAGAGCAATCTGATCAACAACCCATAAAGTTTCAATTGGATCAAGAAATCAGGAAAAACAAAAGTTTTCTTGTTCACTGCTTCCATAGTTTTACGCGGCGCATATGCTATTTTCCGACTTTTGTTCGTTCTGGCGAAGAAACGGCGATCTGAATTTAGTTCGCCTAAGCAAAATCTTTGCTGGGAATATTTATCCGCTCTGTCTGCATTCTTGTCTCTACTACCTATCTCCAATAAGTTTTTGCTTACAAATACGACTGTATTGGGAAAATTGTAAATATTTGGAAAGAACACGTTTCAACCGTACTATATTTTGGCAGTTGTATCTTTTTCAGTAATCTTTGTTAATTTTTTTATTTAACTTAATTAAATTGAAGTTACTGGAATATTATTCGCAGAAAAAGCACATCTGGTTTGAGGGACATAAACTTGGCGAATTTGTATATATACATATATATTCAACGCATTCGCCAAAAAAGTTTATATATTTAGTCTCATTCATATCCCTTGAGTGACATCATCCTGAAAAAAAATCTTTCTTTCGAAATTATTTCGAAATATTTTTTACTCCTCGAAATGCCTCCATAACGGCTTTTGTCGGCAAATTTTCTACGGTTGTGCTGCATCTTTTATTATTGCTGGTGTCTGTCTTGCTGAAATTGCTTTCAGCTGGAAGCTGTTTCACGCTTATTAATCTTGTCATCCTCTCACGATTTTTTGATTATAAGTATCAAATCTTGCCATCTTCTCACGATTATTTGATTATAAGTATAATTTATTATATAAGGACCTCGTTTTAAGTATAAGTACCGTTATAAGTGCCGCTATAACTAGCTACAACGCCATAACTTCGTTTGTATGCCACTTTGAATTTCTTTTAAGTTTTGTATTGTTAAGCATTATGTCCATACCATTTTCGTCATCAAAAGTCTTAACTGATATTATATGAGATCCCTGTAACATCAACTATATATCTCACGATCAAACTTTAGACAGCTTAAGTCGAACTTCGATTTTCTTTATATTTTCTCCTGTATGGAACGTGAATAGTCGTCCCTAGCGATGTTAATATGTTGGGTGGTTCAATTCCTTGCCTTTAAATCCCTTGCGTCATTGTGCATCTCAATATTATGGCGGCGCAGAGTTCTCAGACAATTTTCATTCAATTGGAAGGCTACAAGTAACACATTTCTTACCAAAATGTACAGAAATTTAGATAATTTCGCTGTGAATCCATGTTTTCGGTTATTTTTATGATAAAATGGTATGAATCGAGTTGCAGCATATTTTTCAACCATTCTTGCTACTCAGCAATTGCGTTTGATCCTTTCAGTTGTTCTAAGTCGACTTTCCAAAATAAATTTGAGGCAGATTATTACAGTTTTTCCACTTGCGATTCGGAGAATAAAAGTTAAATATTTACCCCATCAACTAATCGCTTGACTAAAATCAAAACGGTTTTCTGTTTTGATCCGTTTCCCACTTCACTCACATTTCGTTTTCGTCAATATTATTCACTGTACACAATTAAATACAAATATTATATATCCAGTCCCAAACCCTTGATACATAGAATAGGATAACAAAGATCAGTTTCAAATTTAACCGCCAATGTTCATACTGAAATCAAATACCCAAAAACTTCGACTGAGACTGCATTTGAAAAAATTCTCTAAAACACGAATTGTTTCCACATTTTGTCCAAGAAACCCTAACTGGTGGAAATTGAAATTTCTTATAAATCTTTTAAGATAAATAACATTTGCAGTACACTATATAACATAATCGAGCGCACATGTGGTGCCAAATGACAACTCGGAAAATATAAAAGAATTATTTAATTCGAACATATGACACCAGCGCATAAATAGGACTAATTTTCACATGAAAGACTAATCTCTTGTCACCATGCATACCTGTTAACCACTTGACTTAAAAAATTCATCAAAAACAACAAAACGAACAAGACATTTCGTCCGAAAAGTAACATCTACACTCCAAATTGAAAATTAATTTTTTAAACATAAATTGACAATATATTATCTTATTTATTCTTATTATTATTGTACTGGGGTCCACTTGCTGGAAATTAGCAATCGGCCCTTAGCTCCCCATGTGTAGTACTATTCTTTACAGATGATCCATCCTGTCGCCCTACAGAAGCCAAGGAGTTCCCCCAGCTCTGTGGTCGCCAAGTGTTCCAATTTTGTTGCGCCAGTACACCTCAGTCAAGTAAGGCGTTTGTTGGCCAGACTCGGGCAATCTAGGAGGAAGTGTTCTGTACTTTCTTCCTCCTCGCCGCAAGCTCGGCAGGTGTCATCCGTTTGGATTCCTATTCGTTTTGCGTGTTGACCTAGAAGATTATGGCCCGTTATTACTGCCACCAATGTTCTAACGCCATTTCGTTTTTTTCCTAGGAGTTGTTTTGTCCTCATTTGATTAGGGTGAGGCCAAAGAGCTCGGCTTATTCTGCAGCCGTTCCTGTCATTCGAAGACGTATCTGTCTCTTTCCAGAGGATTTCGTCTAGTTCCCTTTTTACCGTTGCTAGTGGCACTTTAATTGTGTCTATTCTAGTGGCATTTTGGTCTGCTGATCCAGCTCTCGCTAGCTCATCCGCTCTTTCGTTTCCCTCTACACCGCTGTGCCCAGGGACCCATGTCAGTTTTACATTTACTCGGGTTGTTGCCTGCCTACAATCCTGCACCAGTTGTCAAACTACGCGGTTAGAGACAAGCGCCTGCAGTGCCGACTTACTGTCCGAAAGTATTTGTATACTTCCATTAAGGTTGTTTGTTGCCGCTTCTATAGCCACTTTTATTGCAAACACTTCCGACTAGAAAACTGTGGTGTGGCTCTCCAGTTTATTACTTCGGTTGAGTTGCGGGTGATCTGGGGAAATGATTCCGGCGCCGCTTCCCTCAGCCGTTTTGGAACCATCGGTGTAGATCATAATGTCACTTCCAGATGTGAAATCCTGCACCGTTTCCCACGCTTCTCTGGTCGGAATGCTGATCTTGTATGGAATCGTTGTGTCCACTATCGGTTGGATTCTATTCAGCTCCCTTTTACTTGACGGTGCCGTTCTCTCCATTTTTTCTAAAATGCATACGTGCCCCGTTTGACTGTGTTCCTTCTTCAGGGCGGTTTGCAGCTTCACGAGTTGATCCTCTTGGATCTTACCAGTCTCATTGAGGTAGTCATATATTGCCTCAAAATTACAAATATTATACAATTCCCGCTGCTGGAGATGACAGCTCATTTACTTTTAAATCCAAAAGAATTAAAAATTCGAAGTTTAATCTGATTTTGTTTATAACGACTATCGAAACGTCAAATTGAATCTAATCGCCTCATGATTGCTCATTTTTATGATGGTGTATAAGTTCATTTGCAGTGTTGAATTGCCAATGAAAGCATTCAATTTCAAGCGGAAAACTATATTCTATTTCAATTAATCAATATGGAGGGAGGGAGGATAATTGATTTATATTTAGGAATACTTTATGAAAGTAGTAATAATATAAGATTGATTTATATTAGAAATCGATGATGTTAGTTTATAATTTCGAATATGATTTGGAGGAGCTTTAATGTTTACGATTCCAAATCGGCTGGGTGGTGTGCAGAATTCGCCGCCGCGCCATCCCAGTACGATGCTACAGGTGCCTTGGATACGGGCACACCACTTCGAACTGCAAGGGCCCTGACCGTAGTATGCTTTGCTTTAAGTGTGGAGCACCTGGGCATAAGAAAAAAGAGTGCGTTGAGACTCCGCGCTGTTTGCTATGTAATCATCTTAACTCTCAACCGACAGAGCACCTTCACGTTGCAGGAACAGGCGCGTGCCCAATCTTTAGAGAGGCACTAGCAAAAGTAAAAGCAGCTCTAAGGTGATGATCAGGACCCTTCAAATTAACTTGCACCGTAGCGTCAATGCACAAGATCTGTTAGAGCAGTTCGCCAGAGAAAAGGGAGCTGATCTGCTGCTGCTGAGCGAACAACATCGAAATAAGGCCTCACCAGCCTGGTTCTCCGATGACTCTCATACTGCTGCCGTTTGGGTTCGTGGCAGCATGCGACTCCAGATCCAAGGTCACGGCCGAGGAGACGGTTTCGTGTGGATTCGGTGCTCGGGTATAACGATTTTCAGCGTATACCTGACGCCGAATGAGTCAATGCCATCTTTTCAAAATAGACTGGACGCGCTAGAGGATGCTGTTCTGAACACAGATGGCAAAGTACTCGTAGCAGGAGACTTCAACGCCAGAGCCGTTGAGTGGGGCATGTCTCAAACCGATTCCAGAGGGCAACGCATTCTGGACATGTCGGCGAGGACTGGGTTGGTGGTTTTAAATACCAGTAATGTACCGACCTTCCGGCGCTGGGGCTGCGAAGGAACAATCCCAGATGTGACATTCGCCTCGGAGTCCCTCGCTTCGACGACGTTGAACTGGAGAGTACTCGAGGATTACTCAGCGAGTGACCACCAATACATCGCGTTTGAGATCGGCGATACCACTCCTCGCTTGTCTCAACGATCTTTCACTCCCGGGTGGAATATCGGAAAAATGGACGTGGAGACTTTCGCCAATGTGATTCTAAAAGGCGGAACGACATCGGGATGCCCTTCGGGGAACGGAAGGGCTGGAGTGGAGGGAATGGCGGAGTCAACGATGAACCTTATCACTTCTGCCTGTAGCTCATCTATGCCTCGACGGAGGCCTCGACACGACAGGCCTGCTGTACATTGGTGGTCAAAAGATATCGCAGACAAACGAGGCGAGTGTCACAGACTTCGACGTGCAGCTCAGCGGTCGAGAAACGTAGAGGAAGCATCCGATAGGACAGCAGCATACAGATCAGCAAGGAAAGAACTCCGAAGACTCATCAACGAGAGCAAGGCACGCTGTTGGCGAGAACTTGTGGACGATGTGAACAGGGATCCATGGGGGCTCGGCTACAAGTTAGTGTGGCGCAAGCTCGGTACCTCACGGAAGCCGTATTTACTTCAAGCAGATAAGATGGACGGCATAGTGCAGGCGCTTTTTCCAACTCACCCTGTCCGTGTTGATGCTGCCCACGAGGTCGACTCAGGCGAATGTCCATCGTTCACTAAAAATGAGCTGGGGGAAGCGGTGCTTTCTATGAAAGCTCGAAAGGCACCAGGACCAGATGGCATTCCATCCGAGGTGCTACAAATGGTCTTCCACGTTTGTCCTGACTTGCTGCTCAATGTGTTCAACGCTTGCCTGAGAGAAGGTGTGTTCCCATCTCGCTGGAAGGTGGCGAGGCTCACATTGATCAGCAAGGGAAAAGGGGACCCCGGGCTGCCATCTACATACCGGCCGCTTTGTATGCTGGACACAGCCGGGAAAGTGTTCGAAAAGCTCATCAAAAGAAGACTCACAGACGCAATTCGTGCTGCAGGGGACCTATCTCCTCGGCAGTATGGCTTTAGAGCAGGGCGATCTACTTCCGATGCCATCATGGAAGTGGTGAATGCAGTCCGTCGAGCCGAAGCGCACAAAAGTGAAAAACGAGTTGTCTTGCTAGTGACGCTTGACGTCAGAAATGCTTTCAACTCCGCCAGATGGTCGGATATTCTTGGCACATTGGAAAATTTTTTCCGATTGCCAGGGTATCTGATGCGGATTTTGAGGGATTATTTAAAGGACCGCAAACTGCTCTATGACACACAAGATGGGCGACGCAGTATGGAGATAACGTCTGGTGTAGCGCAAGGCTCCATACTGGGACCAGACTTGTGGAACGCCACATATGACGGACTATTGAGGCTTGAGCTGCCAGATGAGTCGCGCTTAGTCGGCTATGCAGATGATATAGCAGCACTGGTCGCCGGACGTACAGTCGAACATGCGCAGCGCAGACTGGGAGTGCTAATGCGTCAAGTGAGGGAATGGATGACCACCCGTGGGTTCAGTTTGGCACTAGAGAAAACCGAGGTGGTCATTCTCACGAAGAAAAGAATTCCCACTGTAATTCCTTTGCAGATCGGAGATGCGACTGTTGAGTCTAAAGTCGCAATAAAATATTTGGGACTATTGATCGATTCCAAAATGAGCTTTTCGGAACAGATCAGGGCAACGGCGAAAAAGGCCGCGATGGGCGTCTCAGCTTTGAGTCGACTAATGTGCAACATCGGTGGGCCCACACCGAGCAAACGCCGACTTCTCATGAGTGCTGTACAGTCAGTGCTACTGTACGGCTCTGAGGTTTGGGCCGGAGCTCTCAGTAAGGAGCTGTACCGAAAGCGCTTGGCCCAGGTACAGAGACGAGGAGCTTTGCGGGTTGCGTCTGCATACCGCACTGTCTCTGAGTCGGCGGTGTTGGTGATCGCAGGAGTGATACCCATCGCCCTCCTTGCTAGAGAACGACGGAGAATTTATGACCGTAAAGTGGAGGGCTCAAGATATGCTGTCAACCGAGAAGAGAGGCAGCGCACAATACTCGAGTGGCAACAGTCATGGGAAGGCGACTCCAATGGCCGCTGGACTGCCCGCCTTATAGGGGACGTGGGATCGTGGCTAAATCGAAGGCACGGTGAGACTGATTATTACCTTACCCAGCTTCTTAGCGGGCATGGGTATTTTCAGTCTTACTTGCACAAGATTGGTAAATCACGGTCCCCAGACTGCATTTTCTGCCCAGGGGAAAAGGATGACGCATGTCACACCTTCTTCAACTGTAGAAGGTGGAACAGGATGCGGCAGGACTTGTGGGAGGTGATGGGAGAGCTTTCTCCAGACAATCTGGTCGGAGAAATGCTGAAAAGTTTTGACAAATGGACCTGCGTGGCACATTACTCTCGGGCAATACTTATTGCCAAAAAATATACGATAGATAACCTTGGGCGCGGGGTCTAGGGAGGTCTCCTTTCCAGCAGTCCTCCTCCATCCTGCCCCCTCCCGCTGGAGGGAGATTTCTCTAGACTGACGGCGCCCTAGCGCGTAGTAAAAAAGAGGCCTAGCCCGAAGTAATGTGTCAAACGGTTCCAGGCTAGGATCTCTTGACAGGGGGGGTGTTTAGTGGGTAGTCTGGTAGCATGCGCTGCTAGGAGTCCCACACTCCGGGCGTAAATTGCCTTCACCCCCCAACCCAAAAAAAAAAAAAAAAAAAAAAAAAAAAATGTTTACGATTCCTTATAAAGCTAAAATTAAAATGTGTATAAGCTTTCGAAACTGATCGTATTTATATACGAAATAGTTGGATGTGCAGAGTGGCTTCACCGGTTTGCACCAAAATTGAAAGAACCAGTAACTGTAACCATCAGCTGGTGAAACACTAAAAAATGTTGTAGCCTGTTTTTGGAACTCTTTGTTTGCTGAAAATTATTGCAACATTACTTAAAGTAGTTTGATTGCAGAATTCTTAACAATGATAGAAAGAGCTGCTGTTATTGATGCTTCTACAAAGGCTTCACCAAATGATATCACGAAAACTGATGGCTATAAGCTGAAGCTAAGGTGAGCAAAAACTCTACAAACGGCAAAGTATTTTGTAGTGTTTAATGGTTCTAAAGAAATTTTAAGAAGATAAGAAAAACTCTACAATATAAAAAGTTAAGGATTTTGTGAAAGTTTTCAGTAAGCCTTTTGGCTTGAACCATGTGATTCGAAATTTTATTTCAAAAAAGTGCTTTTTGTGCAAATTTGAAATAATTTTAGTGGAATATTTGAGTATAATCATGTGTTTATTTATTGGTTCCACTTATTTACGTCTTTTTAATAATATTTGATTTGAAAATGGCCGGATACTTGTCGGGTGAACAAAGCGGCTTTGTTAGAGGAAACTGATTTTCACCACATGAAAAACTATATCATATCGAATGTGACAGCAAATCAAATAACATTAGCGTAACATTAGTCAGCATAACATTAGTCTTACTCATGTAGCGATACGGACATGGAAGATGAAATATATACATAAACATAATTGGATACCATGTCATAAACGTCATAACCATTTTCTTCTATGTCTTTTCAAAACTGGGGGCAAATTGTATAAATTGCAACCAAGAAGAGAAGACGACGGAGGACACATCCGCTTGGATGTAAATTTACTGCTCGAAACAAGAAGACACAAGTGGAATGCTTCAAGATATTTTTACCTAAGGATTTATCAATATGGTTTGGAAATGTATATACCAGCATAAACCAGAAGATTTCTTGGATATTGGCCAAAATTTCATCCACTTCATCCTACAAGGCATTTGAAAAAGATAAACTGAAAGCTGTTTCTGGACTTTTGTTTTGCCCACGTTGAATTAGAGTTGACAGACAAAGTGTAGTTGATTTTTTGAGTAACGATAGTACACCAGTTGAAATCTTTTGACAAACGATGATCAGAAAAAGATTTTGTTTTCAGTCTTGGTGAACACCTTTAGATTTGAAGATACATCAACTTGTACCTCAGGACGTGCTTTAGCAAATTCGATATGTTTTTGACATATTCTCAAGTATTCCTATACACCGGCTGAATATTTAACCATTAACGAACAACCAATAAATTTTTGACGATAATACCCTTTTGTCAATATATTCCGTCTAAACTGGCCAAGTATGGCTTGAAAATGTATGCTTTTGCAGTTGCTAAAATGTCTCATATATTGAATTTGGAAATTTGTTGTGGGAAACAGCCCGACTATACTTAGGAATAAGAAATAAGCTGTTTGATGTGAATTGTGTGTTAGTGTCTGGAAGGAACATGACACATTTCATGAGCTAAAAACTTTCTTTCTAAAAACTGAAAACTTTCTGAAAACTAACTCCAGATCAATAAATTATCCGCTGACCACGAAGATCGAACGACGCGTCTTGCTGGACCCGAAGCCTGAAGCAAAATCTTTTTGGATTTCAAAAGTAAACGCGAACTTTGACGATGTTTTTCTCAATGTTAATGATGGTATGCTCCTTCATCGCGTATCAAACAAAGAACGACTTTGAGAAGAAGCAAACCAACTTCGAAGCGATAGAATTTTGTAACAAAATACAATGAAAGAAAAGAAAATACAATCCACATATGCCACGAGATATAAGGGGACGCTTGCATCAAATTCTAATTGTGGAAGTTCCAGGACCAGCACACTAGCTACGAAATCATTCAAATTATGTTCATTATGTCAAAGGAATAAAGACAGAAAGACTGTCAGTGGTTGTTTTTGCTGTTATACTCGTGTATATAAAGAATATGCGGTACTGTTGTGCAAAGATTTATTTTAGTCTTAGACTACTCAAGAGCTGGTTACAATTTTTCTTCACATCAGGCTTCCACATAGGGCAATCACAAAATTACAATCACATAAGGCTTTATAAGTGTAATTTTGTAAAAAGAAGTGGAAAATATACATTTTCACAAAAAACCGTCTTTCAGTAAGTGGATTCGGAAAACATCATCGTTGTTCATCACTTTGAACGTATGGTAGTGGATGATTTTGTCGTTTTACTTTTCTATATATACGATGTATTTGGTGCTATAATAAAACTCCGGATAACACACTAACTTATCGTAAGTTGAAGGTAGATAAAAGTTGGTAGGTTGATCTAAATCTGTATAGCTAATTATTATTAAATCACCAAGACTGTATGTGATGCAAACATCCTTCGTATGAATCAAGCAGCGGAATATTCGCTTTACGGCGTTCACGTGAAGTTGTTTGGGCTATTCCACAAGCCTAAGTTTTCCTATATCGAAATTGATCTTCCTGGTCGCCGCCACTGGATTTGGTCAAAAACCGAGGATAGGCTGATATTGATTATGTTCTGCTTATCCTCTCGAGAAATATTTTCAAACGTGTAACGATATCGTCGATAGTTTCTGTATTAACTGGTATAACTAGTACATCATCGACATAAAATAGTTACCATAATAATTCACATTTATCCTTTACCATTAAAACCGCGTGCATCGGATTAATGTGGATTAATCGATTTCTTTGCAGTACATGCCAAGCCGGTCATAATTGCTTCAAAAACATAGACTTTTGCGTAGTCTATTTATTTGACTTGGAGTGTTATCAAATCCTTCTGGATCTCGCATGTGTATTTCCTGATTCAAAAAGGCCATTTTAATGTCGAATTGAAAAAACTCCATGCCATAATACGCCGCCAATGCCAATATGCAGCTTTCGATATCATATTGAATCACCAATGAAAAGTTTCTGAATAGGCAGTTCGTTACCTTTGGAAATATCTTTTCACTAGAAGCCTAGTCCTAATTAAATTACTGATTCGGTGCTACTTTTCAGTCAAACACCCCTTGAAATGTTGCATTTCTCTGGCATCCCAACATTGTCTTAGCTATTCCTTAGTTGATGGGACCTTTTTGCTTCCTCGATAGTTGCTTTCCAGCTTATAGTCGGAAATACTGCATAGTTGTACATCAATGGTTCGTATAATGCTGTGAATAACCCCTTCCAGCATTGAAAATTCTGACTCTTTTAGGTTATTTGTTAGACTTCTCCGCATCGTCTTCTGTTGCGTCTGGATGATTATCGATTGAAGCACGTTTGTTCTTTGAATTTGATCAAGGATGTTGCAAGTTATAATTTTTTTCCCCTATCTTTATTGTGGAATAGAAATACGGAGCTGTTTTGATCTTCCCTAAGAAATCGGACATCAAACCTCATGATGATCCGCCTACTTTCTGGCTCGTTGAAACGAAAATTCTTTGTTGTTGACTCTTTTTCAAACAAAAACATCTTCCTCGATTCGGTGTTCCATTTCTTTCGTCCAAGATTCTTCGGGATATTTAGAAACCCGATTGTCCCGTAGATTCTTATATTATCAAGTTAGGGTTCTCACCAAAACCCAGTTCAAAAGGAGTTATTTTCAAATTTCTGGAAATCGGAGTTCTTTTCATTAAGAAAAAAGCATTTCGTAATGCTTTCGATTCGCGCCGCAGCTCAGCTGTCACTCGGACGGTGGCAATCAGTGTTTATGTTAGATTCCGTTATATTCAAACGGTCAGAACGCAGTCTTGGTTCTTGAAAAGGTTCCCTAGCTATTGGTGTTCTTTTGGATGAAGTGTCAAATCACAACGTCTTAAAGTAGGCAAGATAAAATAAGTAGAAGATCCTTTCAAGACTGTAGCCTTGAAAATGTTTTAAACCTCAGTTGAAACTTGACGATTCTGGCAAAAAAATTTTGATCATACCCCGAGAAAAATGGATATTTGAAGTGTCATCAGTTCTAGTGACGATGAATTCTGTTTTGAGATAGTCCAGGACGAAATCGATCGCATTTATAGAACAAATAGTGATAAAGAATGCGAAAGCAGTGATAAAGGTGATGATGTGGTATTGCGTGTAAGAAATCGAAAGATCAGAATAATAGACGGCAATTCCGGAAGTGACAGTGATTCCTCACAACCCTCTGATCAACCGGAATGGATACTTTGTGACGAAAATCCTTTAAGTACGAAAAGTACGAAAAATATTTTTTGTCAAAACCGACACTGAATTCGAAAAAATCGCTTTTCCCTTCTGTTCGTATTTGATGTTTTCACGTATCATCTCTGACATTTGTCATCGATTCAGACATCGATTGTTCGGCTGCCTTCAATATGCAGTATGTTATTGCTTGCCATGCGAATGCCACTTCAAGTGTTGTTTCCTGAAGATCACATTAAGCTATTAGTCTTATATTTCTAGCGCAGGTGATTCTAGCACAAGAAATCATCTGACATAAAAAAATTAATTTGGTAATTTTTATACATGCTTTTTGCTCTGTTCCAAACGAGAAAAATAAAAAATGTAAAATTGAGGGGCTTTGGGAAAATAAACAAAAACTTAATACAAATCTGGTTAAAAAAGAATATTTCGGTTCAGCCTGGCCTTGATGGAAGCATCACCTTTTCCAGTATCACCAGAAGCCACCTTTTCCGCGTAGCAGATCCGTTGCCTGTTGTACTTCTGTGCGCACTCCATTTGTGACTATGCCAACAGCTTTCATCGTTATTAAAACATGCATATATCCTTCATTAAATATCCCGGCAGCAGATCAAGTTGCTATCTCCAATGTCTTAATGCCAACAAAAATATGTTTCGGAGTAAAATAGGACCAGAATCAAAACTCTAATCAAGAACACTCCTCGACTAACTTAAACCCTAAACTTCAAACAGATTTTGTAAAAAATTCTGTTTCACTGTCACCCAATTTACAATTGTAACGCTGCGTGTAACGTTGTAAATACAAAACTAAAACTTCGAACACCATAACCGAAATTTTCATTTAAACTCAATTGAATCTTGAGTTTTCTCGCTGAAGTGCCAACGAATTCAGTATTTCTTCAGAAGTATATCGATTACCTTGAAACTTCTTTTTTTACCTGTGATACTTGGTCGGTTACTACTACTTTAGATTGTTTTTTATATCAATTTTCTGATTTGACTCGAGATTCACTATCCAAACAACAAGGTTCAACCAATGAATTTGTTCGACATACTTTTGATTCGGTCTTTGGACAATTTGTCTTCTAATGACCCATTTTGCAAAGAGAAGCATGCTTGAAATATTCCTCATGAAGAGTCATTATCCAATGTCTCCGTGACAGTTTTTGCTGTTTTATATGTTGAAACATGATTTACCCGATTGAAAACAACAGATTTAAATAATACTGCATTTCCATTCTTCTACGAGTATTTTCTCATATCGTCTTCAGATGTCTTTGAGTTTGGTTCTGGTAACTACCATACCAAATACGATTCTTTTAAAGGTTGCCCACGAAGATAAGCATTCTTGTGGAATTTTCACGCCCTGCAGTTCAATCAGTTCAGCCGCTGAAGGATTGCCGAATTCCATGCCTCCAAATATTTATGTCCACAGTCAAAAAAGTGCCCACATGGGTCAATCTGAGCCAATAAACAAAGTAACATTAGCTCTGTAATTATTGCTAATTCATTCTCTTGGAAAACTGAGAGATACGTGCATTTAGCAAAAACCGCTTTTACGACCACTGTCGCATAATCCTTTCATGAGTGTTGACGATGGATTTCCATTTATGCTCGTTGTCCTTTACAATAATCCTTTTATGATGGTTTAAGTTTTACTATGGTCGTTTTGCAGTTTTTCTTAGATGTACCCAAACTTTAAAACCAGATGTAAATTATTTTCGAAGAAGGATTTTAGGATAAGGTATAATTAGTTATTAATCATTTGTAATCAAAACAATATGGAATAAAATAAAAAACGAACCGAAAATAGTTTTAATTTGTAGATTGAAAAAGTGTTAAACTGGTAATTTCGGTAGGTGATGACTGAACAAAAACACAAGCTCACTACTTGAGCACACAAACACGAATGAGTGTCGCGACAGGTTTATGTGTCAGCTATTTGCATTACTAAGTTTATGTATGAAAGCATTGCCTAATTAAAATTTTTTTTACTTCATTATGTCACAAGATCATTAAGTAGATTTTTTACTTAGAGAAAATATTTAAAGGGGTAAACCTAACACCCCTTCGTATGGGTGAGCATATTTTTCACATGCATGCCAACGATTAAAACATCATGTGAAAATGTTTGCATTCGTCGTGCAACTAAGAAACGCACCCTCATTATTCGATTTTCAAAGGATTTTCGAGCTTATTGGTGAAGTTTATTCTTTTTAATCAAAATTTCCAATGATGGTTTCTTCCAAGAAATTGTAAGGTAACAACAATTGCCCGCCACTGGAATTCCAGTTGCAAAAGTCTTATCGAATATCATGCGCACAAGGAGCTTGAGGTTCATGGAACTCAATTATAAGATTAAAATAGGTGTTATTTAAATATTTAAGCAGCGTCCACTTACGTTACAATTTACCTTGTGAAAAGGTGAGGAGGGCTAGCTCGATCCTATGCATATTAAAGTTTTATTGTCTTTTGTTAATTATTTTCCAACTCTTTGAATCACCTGTCTACAGGTACTCGCATTTTCACCTCTTGCTACGTACGTGCGAAATGAAGCTTTTCCAGAAGATTTCCATTCGGCTCTTGTGTTGTCGGCTCCTCGGCCGGGAAAATGCTTCGCTCGTTCGTTTTCGGGACTCAACAGCATTTTCATCTCTATCACAAACGAATGGAAAACGGAGTGGCAAAAAGCATGACCAGAAGATTTTCCTTTTGTGATTGAGGGAAACTTGGAAAATACGGAGCGGTGGCGGAGTAGTCTGTTCAGAATTTTCATGTCGAACACAGTATTCAATGACCGAAGAAAAGTGAAAATTGTGTTTTTCTTTTCTCTCTTTGATTTTCCTGTTACTACTTCGCATACATACATTTTCAAGTTGTGCTGCTCCGGGAAATGCTATCTTCTGCTATGATATGCGATACATGTAGCTAGAGGTGTATCTGACGGGATAGCAGGCTGTTGCATACGAGATACTGTTCTTTCGTGCGGTGTGATCTCTGGAAAAAGCGACGAAACGAAACGGAAAAATCTGAGCATTAGGCTTACCGAAGGTTTTTGGAAACGGCTTGTGTGAAAAGTTGAAAGTCAAATAGCAAAGAATTGGATGTAGTGAATAGAAAATTCGGCGTGCATGGTAATAATTTTGAAATTGGGTGGATTGAACGCGATATGCTTATTCGCAATTGCTGTAGCTTCTACGAAATTAGTGTGCAAATAACGAAATATGTTACAGCTTCCTGCTGAAATTTTTCTAATTGCCCTGGTGAGCTTTTCATGCGATTTTCCAATGAATAAGGTCGAATTTGTGTCAAGTGATCGTGCTTTGAGTTTTGTTCCGAATTCGAATTGAATTCGGTTACAATACATCCTAATTTGTGCGATGTGTTTGCTGTGGTGCATACAACGACATCGGTATTTAAAAATTAATTAAATATTTAATTTGCTTTTATTGCCATTGAAAACGGAATTGGTTTGATTTTTTGTGTGCTTTTGCGACGTTTAATTTACATGATCCTGTGATTGTTGGGTAGCGCACAAATCGAAAATAAGTAAATCGAAGTTTATTAGACATACATATTAAATTCGACTGGGATTAAGAACGAGCAAATCTACTTGGATACGGCGCACAGATCTCAGAAGGAATCATTGAGTGGATTACATACAATACATTACCTTGCATACTGTTGTGCATACATATTACATACATACACACTGACTGCCGAGCATACACTCGCTCCGTCGTTTCATATCATCTCCTTCATATCGTCGACGTCTAAAGCTTGGAAGGCTTAGGACGAACAGAATATTATGCTTTGCTGATGGTTTTTTCATCGACCTGAAGGACATTCATCCAATTCTAAGAGTTTCGTGAGCATCAAGAATTACAGAAAGAAATTCGGACTTCAATTGTTCGCAAGAGAAATTTGCTTGGAATAGTGTCAATATCAAGTCGGGCAAAAGACATTAAGGTAGGTTATAGTATACTTATAGCTGTTCCATACACTATATTTAGCATTAACCTCTGTCTGATGGGAAGAAGAGTAATTGACTTCTACGAAGTTTAGTTAGGGCTGATAATAAACGGGTGAGATTTGATGTAGGTACACATTAAAGAAGATGACAAAGTCTAGGTTTGTATGCCTGAAATCCTTATTGTGCAGTACTGCCTATTCTGGGATGAGTTTCATTTTTATAGATAAGGATGTATTTATCATATAATGCAAATTAGGTAAACATCGCCATTGTATGTTTGATGTGATATTCACATGTACAGGTATTTTTATTAGTTCTGTGTACAGTAATCGAGTTCAATTGGGGGTTTAAAATTTCCACGTGGAGGATTTTAATCTGGATATTAAGTACAACGAGGTGTAATAAAAGGGGGATATTCTAAATGTTTTATTTCCTTGGATATTAACTGTGAACCGAATTTATCATTTACAGAAGTTAGAAGTGTCCTTTATTAGACTGTTTAAAACACGTATGTTTACTTTGAGAAAGTTTTTTATTTTTATATTGAATAAATTAGCTGAAGCAGTTGAAGCAGCTATTTTCTGCTTTCAAGGGAAATATCGATTATCCGTTTTTAATCTTTTCAATAATCTAACGAGCAGGTAGAGTTTTCGCCTTTTTGTGCAAAATTTTCATAATCGCACCTGAAGCTGAATTTCATAAAATAAAATATAAATAAAGGCCAAATAATCTTGAATCTTCTCAACCAAATTTCCTAAAACATATTTCCTAAAACTATGACACACACACATGCCTGTTTTGCCACTAAAATTCTTCTACAGGCTCCGTAAAACCTATGGCACGTCTTTCAATTCTCTTTAAGGGCTCGGATAACTGGTTTTTCATGAACAAGAGGGAAGTATTTAGGATACGATGGAGAAATTGAGATTCGAAAGCTTTAAACAAGACGTTTATTGTTGCGAAGACGAATTAAACTTTCAGTTTTGTAGTAAATCTCAAATCCCAATCCTTGGATGTTTAGAGGTTGGAGCCATTTTTCTCAGAAGCACTTCATTGTAAATTCATTAAACCCAGTGAAGGTTATGAAAAGCGGTATTAGGTTTTCAAGATTAAAATAATGTTTATGAAATTTTTATTAAGGGTTTTCCCATTCAACTTTCTGTGCGTACTTAATAATTTTTAAGTTTGCATTTAGAGTTAAATTGGTACGTTTCACGTTGTTAATTTTCAAATAAAAAGGCGAAACATAAGTTTCTAAAACAATATCCTGAATGTATGACCAAAGCGAAAAAGTCTTAAGTTCTAAGAATGGTTTATTTCGGGCAGTTTAAACAAAAGAGTGTATTTGTATAGTAGAACGCGTTCATTAAGGATTAAAATGAAATATGAAAGATAGACAAAAGCAAGAATCTATATTCGGGAAGAAATTGAAGATGAAATATTTGAAAATATTCAAGGCACGCAAATAGCCTCATTCTCTTTGATAAATTTGGTAAATTTAGAAGTTTCTATTGCCATCCTTGTAAAGAATATTTTCGTGAACTTTAGTGTTTTTCGGGTGCCGATTTTTTTGTTCTAATTTCTTAAAAATTATATTTTTTATTATTGTTCATGTTGGTACATATTGATATTCAGGTAGGGTTACTATGAACTGGCACACCTACAATCGTCATCATATGTTATTTTTCTGATGATTTCACGCATGAGCTTTAATAATCTTAAGCTTTGCTTTCTTTTATTGCGAATGAAGCCTTAGTATCAGCTGTTGCACATCTTGTGGAGATGTCGATGAAAATGGGTGGAGATGGATGAGATTTCTTCATGATCAGCCAGCTGAGCGCTAAGTGACAGCTGTTTTGATAGATTGAATGCTGACCTTCTCCAACATCCTGTTTCGTTGTTATGCCCCATCACTATACGCACTGCAGTGGGTACCATTATTCAGTTTCGATCCGTAGATCAGTAGATACTTTTTGATTTTTTTACATAACTAGATAAATAATTATAGTATCGTTTCTCCATAACCACTGTCCGCTTTTTGTTCTCGTTTACTATTTCGAATGGCAGCATGGCTTCCGAGTATGTTGCTCCTTCATCAATGCTATCCGAGAAGTGGTGCGCACGGCCCAGTGTGCATGGGTGTGCAGCAGTTCGACACGACGGGTGGTAATGTGGTCTGTGCTTCTGGACGGATTTCCTAAAAGTACTTGAAAATTATTTTAAAGTTCAAAAGTTCCTAATTCGGATTCTAAGGGAATATGTGAAGGACCGCAGCCTGTTGTACGACAAGAAAGAAAGTAGCTTGGTAGTCTCATCAGATGTCATGCAAGGCTCCATACTCGGCAATTCTCCCTTAAGGGACCAATAAGGACTCCGAAATGAGTCACACTTGATCGGCTATGCACAGGATTACGTGGGGCTAGTCGTTGGACGCACAATTGAGTATCGGCAACTCAGACTCAATATACTAATGCGGTGAATGACTAACTGGATAAATGCTCACGGGTTCAGGCTGGCACTGGAAAAAGTAGTCATCCTGAGAAAGAAGCCGATTCCCACGGTCAGCCTTACCAATATTGGGGAAGCGCATGTCGAATTAAAATTAGGAAAGTATATGCTCAAGTGTTTCCAAGCAAATCATGGCAAAAGCGTTTACCGACAAATAATGGATTTAGTAGAAAAGAGGACATCAAGATAAAGAGACAACACAACAATCAGGGCAGTTCACCGAGAAGGTAGACTGCACATCGGAACCCAGACCTGAGACCGTGGCTAATTCAGTTGTATGGTTTGACTGACTTCTACTTTAATCAGTTCTGGACCAGGTAGGGATATTCCTGGTCAATCTGGACACGATTGTTATGTAACGGCCCCTCACAGAGTGTTTTTCGTAGAGAAACACGAAGATTTATTCAGCAAAATTGGAGAGATTTTTCCAGGGAAAATTTATCGGAGGCATTCTAACAATGATTGACGAATTGAATTGCAAGGCTATGCTCGGGCTTTCCTGACATGAAAAGGAAGTGTTTAACGTGGTCACCAGCCGTGTTGGTCCAATTCCATGGTCCCCAATTGAAGAGATTGAAACAATGTGTCAACCACCAGCCCCATGATCTGGAACAAGTTTCAGTCTCAGGTCTCAATTTGGTTTAAGCTATTTCCGAACACAACTAGTGATTGCTCGCCGTACTGTCCAGCCTTCGAAACCATAACGACCACGTTTCAGCCAAGGATAGGCTCCTCACTATATGGGGGGCTACATCTCATGGGCGTTCGTTCGACCCGTGGTTCAGATAAACCTCTGATCAGGTTTCGCTTTTCCACGGTCCGAGAAAAACTCTCAGTTTTTGCTCCAGACACACGAGACTGATAGCCCTAGCTTTAACTTCGGGTACGTGGGCATGGCACTTGCCAAAGACTGAATGGAATAAGCCGAGGACCATCAGCCCCCCGTCCAATAGCACAATAGCACACGTCTTTAGGGTCCGGGTTAACATCCATCACAGCATTCTGCCAATATAAAATTCACATATAACCATACAATTTCAAATTCACATTTCCGTAGGTGTACAAGTCTCGCATCCACCCAATCAACATAGTTGATGTTACATAGCGAGCTTTTCGACCTGCTATCAACATTCAACATCACTTCGTACACATGCAACAGAACACTCAGTTCGTTACATCCAGTTTCGCTTGTTATCTGTCAGTTTGCAACAATACACTAGAGATTTCGACAATTTGCATCATTTTACTCACATCATTCACTTACACATCTGTCTACATTCAATTCGTCCATTTTCCAGTCCACTTCTTTCTTATTCAAGTCAAGTCTAGCCATCAGTCAACTTCATTCATCAAATCATTCCGCAGCTATTATCTATCGGTGCGGCTTTTCTCACTTTCTTCGAACTTCACTACTTCGATTCTCCTTTCGTCTGTCATCTTTTTTACTTCAAGTCCATCAGTCAAACAGTCCTTCAGTTAAACGTCCAGTGGTCAGGTTACATCCTCTTTCTCTCGGTACACCCTGCGACAAAGGTGACGTCTTCTGTCAATCCTTTCCAACTGCCACCTACCACTCTCTCATCTCGTCCCACCATTTGGCGACTTCTCCTTCAATACATATTGTTCAACAATTTTCAACTTGGACTATTACGGCATAGATTTCGTCCGCCAGTTCGTCTATCGTCTTTTCATATTTTCAACAAGTTCACACAACGAAAGGCCAAACGTAAACAACGTTTCAACTCCGCATCAAATCAATAAAATCAACTGTGACAATGGAGATGCAAAGCGAACTTACAACGGGGCGTGGTTGAGCTTTCCTGACAGGTAAAAACATATACTGAAGCGTCAGGAGGTGTCAGAGATTGAAGGATCTCGTTTCGCGCAATCTTTTTTCATCCCATGAGTTCCACTAACGAAACGATCCACATAATCTGAAGGCGCCTCCAAACATAGAAACTTATGACTTAGCCCGAAGTAATGTGTTGAACAGTTCTCAGGTTGACAGGGGAGGCGTTTAGTGAGTGGCACAGAAGCATTGCTCGTCTGGGAGTCCGAAACAGGCCGGAAATAGTCTTCACCTTCCTTTCACAATAGAAAACCTCTGAAAGTATAACATCAGATTCACATTAGCTAATAGGTGTCAGTAGCTATCAAAGCCTTTTCTGCAATTCAGTCCTACAGTTTAGGCGATTCATGTTCACATTTGAGGCCAATTATTATTTCGTGATTTTCTTTTTGAAGCAATATAGCTCAAACAGTTCTTGCTTACCTGTTTGAAGGACTTTATCGAAGTGTTAGGTTAGAACCACTTAAAATGTGGATAAAGGCTCACCTTGAAACACATTTTAAGGTTCTCTTGTGATATCACAAATTTAAATAAACATAAGAAAGTTTGCTGCAGAAGTGCCGCGCTGTACTTTCCAATGATTGTTGTTTATTTGGGGGGTTTACCTCATACCACATTTAGAGACCTGCTTTTAGACAGCAGCCTGTCTGAAGACAGGCTTATGAGACAATGCTAAGTGTAAATTTTTACCAGCAGTGCACAGACTGATCTGATTCCAACCGTATTCATTATATTGGGGTGTTTACTGTCGAGGTCGTTGAGAAATTGCACACGTCGAACCGGGATCATCAGCTTCTCTTTTGAGAACTCCATAATTACGTGTTGACATTTCAGTATATCTACCCTCGTTCTAAAGAGCTGATACGCTTGCTGCCTTCTGCAAATTTGTGTACTTTTTGACCTAATTTTGAAAATAAGCAGTGCCTTCATAAGTTGTATAAATATGTTCATGAAATTTTGACGATGTGCAAGGCCTGCGGCAAGATAGTGCTAATAATTCTGAGCGCTGACCTGAAACAGATGCGTGTATGCCTATCCCACGTGGTTCTGCATTTATGGCATACTGACGAAAACACTTTGGACAAAGTAGTAACAGAAAATGTGACTTGTAGTAAAGTAGTAACAGAAGATGTGATTTGGGTGACTCGGAATCTGAACGACAATCTTGGCGACGGCAAACTTCTACGCCCACACGTCTAAAGATGGCCGGCATAAGAAAATTGAAGATCAGGACAATACTGATCGTGTTTTTTGAACATAACGGGGTGATTCTAAACGAGTTCGTCACCTCTGAGGAAATTGTCAATTTGAGTTATATTTACGTGCAACTGGTAGACAGAGTGAAGGCCGAAATACAATACTGCGAGCAAGTAGTTTTCGTAACATGCGTTTGTATACGACATCGTATAATGATTGCGATGCGTCGATGCGAGGCGAGAAGTATTCGGAAAATCGAAATTTCCTCGGAACGAGGTGCGTTGATGTTTGTTAGATGCTTTATGGCGCTTATATGAAATTTGAAATTCAAACGCCTTAATTACTTTTAAGTACTTGGGTTATTCTGAATGAATTTTGAGGGAAAATTTCGTGCATTCTTGTTGAGGCTATTATTTGCAAAACGAAGGAAATTTCAAATTCAAAACTTCAAATTCAAAATTCAAAATTAAAAACAATTTCAAGTAAAATTCATTTATAAACGTTACCTTTTTGACATTTGTCATATGAACATTATTCTTCCTCACATCGCGTGTATTGTAAATTGAATGCGTTGTGCGAGGACGTCCCAGAAACGCATCGCGTTCACGTATTGCCGTCACGCAGTTTTCTATCTGGGCCTTCAACGTTTCCAAAATGACGCACCTCGCCTACAGTCCCGATTTGGTTCCACCTGATTTATTGTATAGCCACGGATGGGAACATCGGGTTGTCTCCATTCAGAACTTTCAAGCGGCATCGACACTTGGAGCAGCTGTGTCGATAGCTACTCCGAAACTTCCAGGAGGTGTATGGCAAATTGCTGCAACAATATTATAAGTCTATGTCGAAGAGTGCTACTTCAAAGAATATTAAAGAATTGTTAACATATGCAAATTTTTTAAAATCAGTCCTATTAAATTTGGTAGAGATCCTGTGTGTATTTGTGTCACGCAGCCAAACTGGACTTAGTCGAAAATTTTGGTATATGGTTCTTATTCAAAATTTCCTCGAATTGCTTTCAAAGGATGAGCTCCCGATAAATGAAATATACTTTTAATGCTCTACGAAACCAATCAAGTGGAAGTAAGGGCGAAGTCGATTTAAGATTATTAATGATTTATGTTTAGCAAGGGTTCAACATAAAAAACGCCATTAGAATTGTTAATAATTTTAAAAAATTTAAAAAATTTTATGAAATTTACCGTTAGTCAATGTAAAGGCGGGAAAGAAGAAAATTATGCGCTACTGGATCTGCACTTGAGACGGACTTAAGTTAATGTTTGATTATGAATTCAATACAAACTTGAATACATGCGGAGAAAGCGTGAACAGAAAATAAAAAATGCAAATGAGGGGGGAAAGGGTAATATGATTCTGAAATTAGAAGTGAAATATCCATCTCAAGATTATTTCCTTCCAATCAATAGCGGACGAGGTCACATTAACAAAGTGAATATTTTCTGAATGAATGTTTCCTGTTTCCACGGAATTATAATTTCTTTCGGTCGAAAGTCATTGAAAGCGGTTGACATACATATATGTACTATGATTTCTGTTCTATTCTGTTCGTCGCAGAACTGGACCAAGGCTCCATTAACCTGGAAATTGTGTTATTTACAACATTTTCCGGCAATTGGGAATATCCGGCAAGGAGAAAGATATTCCCACTAGAGTGCAACACAATGAGAAAATGAACGGAAGAAATTATTTGATTACTATGTAACCCAAAAGTGCTGTACATTGTAATAAGGAATGCCGAAGATGGATTCTTTCAGTATTGACAGGAGAAAAAAAAATACAAAAAATTGCTTTGGCAAAACAAACTTACTATTTGCGTGGGAACTTGTTACTATAAAAAGTCTATTTTTGTTTGTCGATTCAAAAATCGAGGAATGCAATAAATCATTGCACCATTTATTGATTGGCAATTGATAAATTAGTTTCTAGATTCAAGGATAAAATAAGTTGAATGTTGAAATTTCTATTGTCAATATGTCAACTGTATTAATTATCTTTGTAAGCGCTTTATTTTCTTTTCAAATTGTTTAGTATTTTTATTTATTGCAAAACTAGATCTTTCATTTAACAGAGAATATGTTTTTTCACAATAAACCACTTTTTCCACTTTTCACATGTGGAAATGGGACTTCTATCGCATAAGTATTGTAGTTTGTGCAATCTATCGAAATAAACTAACCTAAATAAATTTATGCTCGTTGTATATATTCAATTACTTTGCAATTCTTGGGAAGTAATTACTTGGATGTTATTAAAAGTTGGTGTTCTGAATAAGATTTGAATGCTTCTGCACTTGATAAATGCAAGAAGACCTCATTCTTCATGTACATCCAGTGACAAAAAAGAATCTACGAGATGCCTGTTTCCTGGAAATCACTACATATTTCGCTACACTTTGTGTCCAGAAATATTTTTTTTAACGCAATAAGTTCTTCCAGCCATCGCCACAACGATGGGGTATAATTCAAGTAGCTTGTTTCATTGAAAAAATAAAAAGAGAAAGGACTTTGACAGGAAATTTTGAAAATTTTATATTTAGAAAAAATTATCCTGACTGTCATTACAAATGACAGCCTTTCGTCACTTTATCATAATGTCATATATCCAGTGATTTGTTCCTAAAGTCGCTAAATTTTTTAAATCCCAGTTGGCTGTTATCCTATTTTTAACCCCTTAACTGTCAAAGTGTTCTGCGGGTTACAAGTCGGGACTGCTTCATGATCTAGGCAGTGACTCTATTCCGAGTTGCTCCTTAAAATGTGTGTTGTCAAAAGAGAAACATTTAGGGTTTCTTAGTCAGTAAAAGTTTGTGCCGAAAATGGGCTAAAATAGTCAAAAATTACTCACAATGATATTCAAAAGTTGGTTTGATATGCACAAGTCTAGTCATCTTGAATGAGATAATCAGCTTGTTCTAAAGTGGCTTTCCTAAGAGTAGCAGGGGGGAAAACCATCCGATTAAGTCTGTTTTGGATTATCTTGGCACGAAAAATCTTATTAACCGAGTCCGGTAACCCTGATCGTATTTTCAATTTGCGAGGGCTAGGAACTTCACAGGACCTTCAACACTATTCGCAGTTGCTTGTTTTTTCCACTAGCTTTTTTGCTTAAGGCATTCAATTCAACTACAACTTGCCCCCTCGTTGCATCCTACTATGAATGCCCAAACCTTGGCATCTTACCAAGATGCCAAATTGTTGCGTCTCAGTGATAACAATTTTTCCATCTGACTCAATGAAATTGATGCGGAGACTTTGGTATTTTCTGGTTGAGATAAATGTATATTTTTTACCACTGATTTTATAAGCGGCCTTACTTACGAGTCTTTGTGATCAGCATGGTGGCCTCCGCGTGAATAAATAGCATCAACATAATGAAATGTATTGAAAATTATACATAATGAAAAAAAAAAATAATTTGCGTTTTTTTTAAAGGAAAATAAAAGAAATGGAACACTTTCTTTATACTTATTAATAAATAACCAACAAATAAAGTGTATGTCACGGCTGAATTAATTTTTTCCTGTATACATGCGTCTTCCTTTGATGATGAATGATGTAATTTTTTGTTCAGTAATTGATATAGCTATTTTTGATCACAGGTCAAACGCATCTGAAACCTCAACAGTTACAGATAATATCTAAAAGCATAAATGCTCCTAAAATCGCATTATATCGAATGTCCTGCCTAAATAAACGTTTATCGTTACATTATTATTCACTGTATTCCATATACCTCACCAACCGGCACAGTTTCCAACCGAGAAAACTGCAACTGTAAATTTTCTTTACATTTACATCCAATTTTGCGATCCTCGGTTGCTTTGCTTGGAATTCTTACGGTAATATTTTCAGATTACCTGTACTTAGTTTCCAGTTCTATACATTTTGTTTCAGTCTCTTTAAATGTATTGAACAGTTCACAAATTTTTACAAAAGTTGTAGACTCATAATTTGGTTTTTTCGTTTGCCCTTCTTATCTTGGAAGAAAGAAATTATTGCCGGAAGATTGCAGTGAAAGTCAAAAGCGTTCTTCTTCCAACAGTGATAAAATTGAAGAAAGTGAAAATATATTTGTTCTTCACCGCCGAAGGATAATTTTTATAGTTGGTACTTTTGATAGTGAAGTAACGAGTAACAGTAATGGACATAATGGTGGCTGTGAAACTGAATGGCGCGAGGACCCAGCCTTATTTATCGAACTTGACTTTAATGAAAGTGAATTTGGAATCAATTCACAAATAGTCACACATAAAAGTCAGATACAAATCAATTCATTCGTAACGTTGTTAAATACGTTACGAGTAATTACGTTAAATGAAACCGAATTTTAAAAAAGGACATAATTTATACATGAATAATTTATATAAAGTAATGATGAACTGTCCAATGAGCTACTAAATTTCGAAATTCACCCCACTGGAACACATCATCTTAATCGGAAAGGAAACTCAAAAGAAACCACTTCAAAAAAGTTGAAGAAAGGCAAACTTATTTGGCATAAAAGTGAAATTTATGTTTCTAAGTGGAAGGATAAGCTAAAAATAATTACTATAATATAGTAACAAGTAACTGCAAGGCATTATCCAGAAATAATCGGAGTTGCGAATAGACATGGCCAAATAAAAATGCAGCCAAATGATATAGCACGCCGTGTTTTGCATATGCCTCGTATACATCTGGTATGGGTGTAGTACTACTCTCCTCCAAGTATAAAACAGTTATTTATATTTTCCTTTCTGTTGTTTTCCTGACTGTTTCCGAAAAGTTCCTTGAGATTACAGAATCCCTTTTAAATTCTTTAATTAAATTAACAAGAAAAAAAAAATTCAACTGGTGAGCAGCTAGTATCATCAGAGGCAAATTGAATGTTTGTTTCTTGAATTTGGTATACTCGTAAAGTAAAATCTGTATGATAATGTTGTATAAATAAAAGTTTTGTTTTGAAAACACACCTTTTCCTTTCCTGCTAAATTAATTTCGAAAAACATCGGTAGCTCTTTAACGTTTATAGCCTTCTATTGCATATCAGGAAAATCGTAGCTATGAAAAACAAATAATAACTTTAGACGTCTTCTATTTTTAGGAAGAAATGTTAAGAAATATAATGATTTTAATCTGTAAGTATGAAGTCTTTTTAGATTTCCCAAGAAGCACACAGTTATAAAAAAAACAAAAAAAAATGTATGTTTCTTAAAGCACCATTGGGGTCCAAGTGAGCGTTAATGTGTTAATCATATTTCTTTTCGAAAACTTGAAAACTTTATGATCTTTGGGATGATTGCGATTTTCCAACATTCCTATGCCTTTTCTGTAATACAAAACGTCCAAGCCTTCGAAATACGCCTCAGTTTCCGCGATTACATCCTCATTCGATGTGAATCTTCTTCTCTGTCAGCACCACTTGGGGTTTTGGAATGGATAAAAGTTGCTGGGGGCCAAGTCTAGAGAATACGGTGGATAAGCAACGAATTCAAATCGTAATAGGTCCAATTTTACTATCGGTTTCAAGGTGTGAATGTGAGTTATCGTGATGGTATAGAACTTTTTTGTTCGCCATATGGGGCCATTTTTTCTTTATTTGGTCGTTCAGTTTGTTCGATAACGCTGCATAGTACACTTCTATGACTGTTCTTCCCTCCTGCAGGTAGTTGATGAAGAATATACCACGGGCATCCCAAAAAACGGAGGCCGAACGTTGGCTTTTTGGCCACTTTGGTCGGATTTTGTGGTTTTCCAGCCACTCTACAGATTGCCTCTTGGACTCGGGCGTATAGTGATGGACCAATATGTCGGACATTTCGGACCCATAGTGGACAAGGACCGTTCGATAATGCTGCAACAACGCCGAATCGGCTGTTGAATAATAAATTAACGCGCTGCTTTTTTTGATCGCTGGTCAGCAAACGTGGCACTCATCGTGCCGATCGCTTTTTTATCTTCAAAATATGGTGCAAAATGCATTCTGCCCGTTCTTTTGAGATGCCCATGGCCTCATCTAACTAGCGGTACTTTACTTTACGATTATTCAAGACGATTTGATACATTTGCTTTACGATTTCCGCATTCGTAGTCTCTTTTGGCCTTCCAGGGCGAGGTCCGTCTTCGTTGCTTTTAATACTCATTTAAAATTCATTACACCTGTTAATATAAACTAAGATAAACTGTTAAGATAAACTGTTTCTCCTGAGATAATATTTCTGCAACGATTGCAATGACTGTTCAGAAGTTTTATCCACCAAAAAGCAGTGTTGGATTAAGCCGTTATATTCCTGTTTTTCCATTTTGTATACGAAGTAGCGTAACTGCGTAACGACTGTAGCTTGTAAAAGAATAAACGAAATGTCATGAAACTTCATACGTAAGCTAGTGACAGATTAACCTGTCCAAATATTTTCTAGTCGTGCCAGCTATTGAAAAATCCCGGGGCTTTTCAGCCCATGTAGTAAGCATGTTAAGTAAGCAATAAAAATTTATGGTAGTATGCAAATTATCGTGTGTAAGTTACATGTAATAGATGTTCCTCAAATATTATTTTTTTTATTGAAGTGATTGAATTTATCGATGAGTCCAACCAGTGCTCACTGGATTCTCCCGTCAACTTTCGTCGTTTAGCCTTACTTATTAATGCTTTCCTTGGTACACGACCTGCACATCAATGAAGCGTACGTTGCAGCTTCTGCAATTTTAACAAATCTGGAAAAAACTAGCTCATCTAAACAGTGGTCATACTTTTCTCACAATTAATTTTCTTTGTGTTTTGCTTCTTCAATGCATCTTAGCATGCGTTGTTCTTTCTTCTTTCGAATACGTTTATTTTGATTGCAGATGTTTGCGTAAAGGTTCATTTTGCAGTCCGTATGTCATCGCCTTGTAAACTTCAAGAGTTGTTCAAATGTGTATGCAGCTATACTGAAGAGTTAACATATCTGAGAAGAATATCTTTTATCTACTCACTTAATTGACTGCCGTCCTTTTCAACACGAGTTTTTGTAATCAACGCCCTCGCGGTTCAACGCATTTATAACATGATATAAGGTCTGTGTTTATAAGTTGGTTCCCCTATCTCATTTGCTCTTATAGGTATAATTAACAGAATGTCTTCAGCTGATAAAGTAGACCACGATAGCGTGTTAATATCACCTGCATAGTTTACAATTTTGTTCGATTTATAGGGCACCGTATCTGTTCGGACTACTGGTATCGACGTGAAAAAATACATTTTGGCCACAATGGATAGTTTTTTACGCATGGTTTGGTAAAGTGGGTTCTGATACTGAATGTCCCATACTTATTGAGTTTCACAAAAATTTTATGAACATCCATAAAAAAATTTTATGGAATTCTCCAGGACATTTTTGATCGAGAATAGTTTGTTTTAAGTCAGTCTTTCAGTTCTGAAAGCCATGTGATGTTCCCCGAAAATGCATTTCTCCAGGACATTTTTCATTGTGAACAGTTTGTTGAAATAGCCGAAAGAACATAAAAATGTATACGGTTTAAAAGTTGATTTGGCGCTCTAGCAGCTTAGTAAATTATGTTGATTATCCAGAGTCGGATAAGTAGCCTTTTTTCGAATAGGGGTTATAATGGATTGGGACCACTTGTGTGGCAACTAGCTATATTAATTAATTTATGGATGACGTTTTAAGCGCCGTTGGCACCATATTTTGTAAATGATTCTGGAATTTTTCAAGACCTGACACATTATTTTTTGTGTTTGAATGTTTTTCAGCATTTGCATCCCAAATGGAAAGTCATAGGGAAAAATGTCGTAGACTGATGTTTTCGAGATTCGGCAGGGGCTAATATCCATATCGAAAGTTTTTTATTACTTTTATTACTACCATTTACAGTATATTTTCATTAATGGTCTGTAATTATTTGTCTTAATATTTGCGTTTCTTACATCTAATTACTTTATACACTTTCCGAAGATTTTATTTTTGCTAGGTGTCTTTTCCAAGGTATATTTTCCAAGAAGAGAGTCAAGTCAGATTCGAGCACTTCATCAAACTTTTTAAAATTTTTGGTCATATGTGGCTTGTGGCTATTAAATTCTATGACAAATTGACATTTAAGTCAATGTTATTTGTTTGATTGACTTGTCTCCTAAATCAAAAGTTCATTTAGAGGGTTTTTTCATAGCATCACCTAATGGGAAAACATAAAACACATACTCCCAATCCAACGGTGTCCGACCTCAATTTTCCACATGAACGTTTACTATTACTCCTGAACATATTTTCACAAAAAGCTAAACATTGCAATCTCACTCTTCCACGTCGTTAAATTACAAGCTCTCTAACTTGCAAAGCTCGCTGTAGTCTTATTCGTGTGTATCTCCTTTTTGTGATTTCCTTCCGGGCTTTTAATACTTCTTAGTCGTTGTACTTTGCAGAATGTAATATTTTACTTAAGCCATTTGTATAGCGTAGTTTGTTTAATGTATATTATTCCTTGTTTTAACTAATTACTACAATATTCAATTACAGTTCTCTAAGATTACGTAGTCATTGGGAAGGACTAATCCAATTCCGATGATTTGACATGGAAAGTTTTAAATATTTTTTTTGGATAATAAACCGTAAAAAAGGGATGATTAAGGACATAATTACATTGTTTGCTTTGAGTTCAATATTTGCAGAGGTGATACTATTTAACACTTTCTTTCATTCAATTTGGGTGCACTTTTTGTCTTAAACCTTTCTTGGACTAACAATGTGCTAACGTTTTTTTTAAATGATGATGAAACATAAAATCCGTGGAAACAACCGATTCTTCGTGAGTACAGAAAGTATTGACAAATCATATCGCATAGCTTAAGAGTTGTATCGCGCATGTATTTGTCAACTGCATCGGTTCTTAACTTCGTATGTATAAAGATACTCCTGATAACTCTAGTTTCAAAACATCTTTGGGAAATCGTCCTTCTTTGTTTAGCAATATCCATTTGGTAGACTGTGTGTTGAATGAATGACTTTTTTGTTGATTATATAGTCTTGTAGTTCTAAGGAATGAATAAATACAGAGATGAGATCCATCATGTATGGTCTACGTGTTTTTGGAAGTTGGCATGCACTGAAACGTTTTTCCTGGGAGCAGGATTTACACGGAGGTATTGCGAATGAGCACTCGTGCTCTACTTACTTCTGTGAAGTCAAACACTAACCACTGTTTTTAAAGGAATTATGGTTGTCGTATTTGTGGCGACTGGTGGGAGGCTCGGATGCACCTGTTAAGTTTCTCTAGCCAGGATTTTGGGGAATTCCATTCTACGGTGTCAAATCTCGCCTTTTTGGTCGAATAGTTTGAGGGCTTTGTTTCGTCTTCTCCGTCTTTTGTAGGGCCTTGTCTACTGTTTTACGTCGAAGTTCATGTGGATGCCTGCGTTACTAAAAGTACCATGGAACTCTTAAAATCCACCATAAAACTCTATTTTGCAGATCTTGAATATTATTTTGATTATCTTGGCTGTTTGGCAGAAGGCAGTGCTGCCCAAGTGTCGATGTTATGAGAACTTTGTACACTAGCAGCTAGTTCAGGTTGTTAAGGCGACCTTATTTAAGGATAGGTACTACAGAGGAATATAAACCTATTGATTGAGCTCTTTTTTTTGGAGTTTTTTACGACTGTGATTAAGGATTAAGTTATTGGTGCATAGTGTAGCAAGTATCATCTGTATATAATAATACTTGAATCTTGTCTGGCATAAGAGGATATCCTCGATCTACAGATTTTACAGTGTTGGCAAAATGAGTGACAATTGTGGAACTTCAGGTTTGATCATTCTCAGGTTCGAGCGATCATTCTCCGTTTGAGAGATCATTCTCAGGTTAAGAAATATCTATTTAAGAAATGTATAAATAAATTTAAGATATGAAAGGTGTATATGGAATTTATGCTTTTTGATGATAAATCCTGCATGCCACACTTTGTAAAATTTTTTGGCTATGTCTAACATAACTAAGCCTGTTGCCTATCTACGGTTATATCTGCTCAGGATGCGCGGGACCATTCTTACCAGTCAGGCTTACATAATATTCGTGCTTCTCTGAATCGTTGCTTTTCGTCGGGGATAGTGATTTTCTCGGTTTTTACTTCATTTAATCTGGATAGAAGTACCTTACCTGCTATTTGGAAGAAAAAGGGGGGATTTTCAGGTATTGATATGAGGAATGGTAGTGAAAATATATGACAATGATTTCCATGCTTTGGGTCTGTTAGATTGTTGACTATATTCTCTGGGAACCAATTCAACATAATGTTTGTGACAGTATCTCGTCCGGGGATTTTCCATTTATTGAGTCTGGATAGTAGGTCTTTAGTCTCCTGTGCGTCCAGTGACCCTATTAAATCCTCCACTTGTGTCTCAGATTCGCTCGATTTTTCAAATATATTCAAAATGTAGTCTTCCCTTTCAAGATCCTGTTCCAAAGCGATGTTTTCTTCGTACTGCAGTTTCAGAGTGTCTTCATACGGTTCTGCTTCTCCTTTTTTGACATATTTAATGACATTTGGGCCATGTGTGGGTGGCATAACTGCCTAGAAAAGGTTTATTGTCCAAGTCCAAGATATTTTGCCGTTCTTGTCGATTGGATCGAGTTGATATTTTCCATTAGTAGTTATGTTTTTTGTCTAGGTTTTCTTGTCATCCGAATAGAATACATCTTGTCAGAGTTTATTTTGATTTGCTCCTATATGAAAAAAATGTAGGAAAAGGGTATCGATGGAGAATTGCATCTATAAAGTGATGAACATTGCATAAATCTAAGATGCTTGTCTGTGCATTCGTATGTTCTAACCTCTTGGAAGTCCTATCCTATTTCCTATGTCAAGAATGACTAACTTAACCTATAACTGGGGTGTGCTTATTTGAAAATCGAATTTTATGTCCGATACCATTTTCGTCTCGGAAACGTTTCCTTTCAGTCGACATTCCAGAGTACATTTTACTATTTTTGACTTTGGTATCTTAGGACTTAGGTGAATGTCGAGTCCTCTTCCTCTGTCTTTTAATGTGTATTTCCTTTCTCGGAAAGCGGAGCTAGAAATGTAGGCTATTGTTTGTCATTTATTGCCTGGGAGTCAGGACATTGTCCTATAATTTCGATCATTGGCTCCGTTTGCTTTGTGACTTCTGAAACTCTGACTTCAGACTTCATGGTTTCATTTTGATGTTTATATGGTGATTTCTGAATCGCTTGTTAAATTTTCTTCGGCGATTTTGTGTTATGTTCATTTAAAGATTTTTCCCAGGATTGATTGTCCAGCGCGTCAAAAAAAGGCTTTTGGCTTTTCATAGTAATCCAACGTTTTGATCTTGGTTCTAAGTATTATAAGAATCGATATTTTGTTTGTTTTGGCAATAGTATATGAATATCGTCCATTTACTTATTATTTAAGCTTAGGGCCTTCTTAAAAAGTTTCCAAACGGCTTTTCTGAGATTCATTTATCTGTTTTGTTAAGTTGAACTGCACAACATATAGAAATGCGATTTAAAACATTCCTTGTTTCTTGTGGACTTGTTTCTTGATCCATGATGCTGAATCCCTTTGCGTTCCGTATTTTCTTCATTTATAGCCCGTTTTTTTTAATATTAAATTCTCAATATTTCCTTTCCAGTTGATTTGCTTACCAACTCATCTGAATGAATCTCTGAATTCAGTGGCCCATAAAAATTGCTGGTAATTAGAGACTTTACTTTTGGTATTAACATCGCATGTGTAAATTGATTTGTATAGAAACATATGAATGAATCCGAAAGCGAAAGATACCAGTACTGTCCCTTATGGAATGATCTCGCGAATTTGATAAATGTAGAATTTAGGTTATAATTAGTTAAATGTTGTAGAACTTAGTCAACGAAACAGAGAAAAGTGATGTTGTACTTTGTAATATCTTCTTTTCAAATGCTTTTAATCGCATATTGTAAAAAGCAGACATTTGTATCTATATATTAAAACTAAACCTTTTTCTTGATGTGGAGACTGTTTGAAAAAATTAAATACTCTTTGATATATACTGTATAATTCAAAAAGCAGATTCAAAAGCCGAAGCAAAGACAATCCACGTTGGGAATTTTCAGTTTTTGTGAGTACGTTATAAGATATAAAGAATTAATTTTCGCTAAACATCTAAACAAACATTTTTTTTGGAAAGAAATCAAAGAAAATGTCCTTGCTTGGTTGATATTGGAGGTTAATGTCTGGCATCAAGCAACGCGTAATGAAACCAGTACGCAAAGAAGAAGGATTCTTGTTCACATTTGGGAATATTTAAATGTATTTTCCAAGAATTCAGTTTATGCAACATTAAGGTGCGTTATACTTCAATCAAATCAATTTAAAGCTTTGTACCGCTGTTTTTTTTTGTGGTAGGGAGGTGAAGGCTGTTTACGCCTTGAGTGTGGGACTCCCAGACGCAAAATGCTTTTGGACTACCCACTAAACACCTCCCCTGTCAACCTGAGAACCTAGCCTGGAACCGTTTGACACATTACTTCGGGCTAGGTCTCGTGTTCCTACGCCTAGAGGTGCCTTCGCATTATGGGTATCTCTTGCTACAAAAGAGATCCATCCATCCCCGATGCCTCCCAGCGCTCCAATAAAACTTTTTTCAATATCAGCACTGCCCGTGCATATTGCGCCACGCGATTCCAATTGTCAACTGTTCTCAGCATTACTCCGACGATAGTTTCCGGACAGAGCTCTGCGATTTCGCTAATTAGGACCCCTCGCAGCTGGCTCCACCTTTTGCAGTAAAAGAATGTGTGACAGGCGTCATCCAATTCCCCTGCACAAAACACACAGTTAGGAGACCGTGCTTTGTCAATTTTGTACAGGTAGGACCGAAAACAAACGTGCCCGCTTAAGAGCTGGGTCAAGTAAAAATAGGTCTTACCATGCACTTGACTGAACCACGGCCTCAGGTCAGGGATCAGACGTGCAGTCCACCTTCCCTTTGTTTCTCGCTCCTAGGACTGTTGCCAATCGCTGAGAGAGCGACGTCTCTCTTCCTTGGTGATCTCTTCTCTTCGATCTTCGCCTCTGCGCAGGTAAATACTTCTGCGCTCTCTCGCAAGGAGGGTGATGGGTATCACCCCTGCGATTACCAGCACTGCCGCCCCGGAGACCGTTCGGTATGCACATGCGATTCGCAATGCTCCTTGTCTCTGCACCTGTGCCAACCGCTTCCGGTGTAACTCCTTGCTGAGAGCGTCGCCCCACAGTTCTGATCCGTAGAGTAGAAGCGACTGCACAACGCTCATTAAGAGCCGTCTCCTTGATGTGGTTGGCCCCCCTATGTTGGCCATTAATCGGGTGAGTGCCGTCACACGCGCTGCAGCCTTGTCAGCTACTGCCCTGATTTGTTGGGAAAAACTCATCTTCGAATCTATCAGGACGCCCAGGTACTTTACTTCTGGTTTCGATTCGACCAGCTCGTCCCCTATACTGGTAGGCCGTATTCTGGGGATTCTCTTCTTCGTTAGGATGACCACTTGGGTTTTTTCCAGTGCCAGCTTTAATCCGTGAGCAGTCATCCAGTCGATTACCCTCCGCTTTAACGTATTGAGTCTGAGCTGCGCATGGTCTACTGTGCGTCCAGCGACCAGCGCCGCGACATCGTTCGCATAGCCGATCAAACGTGACTTGTACCGCTATTAAAATCGAAAAAAAACGTTCAATATAAATGGAAATTATTAGTGAAGACTTATATTATTTTGTATTAAAGGAACATGTAACCTTTTCTCAACAAGATTCCCATCATTCAAACAGTTTTAAGTTAGCTGAAGAGCTTTAAGCTGAAGTTGTACATTAAGGATAAACCTCGTTCGCTATGTGAGGGACAAATTAATTTGGGTTGTTCAAGCAGATGTTAAGTCTTATGAAAAATACATGGCTTTGAGAAAATAAGCTTTGTCTTGAGAATTCACTAATTAATTGTAAATGTAAATGAAGGATAGATTACCATGTCCTAAATCTGACTTCTTTTGATTCCTATCTGTTCCGCAACCTACAATTTTTTAAAAAAATGAAAAGCATCTTTTATAAAATTGATTTTGATATATTTCGTAGAATTTCGATAGTTATATGGGAGTAAACATTTTTATCTTATATTATGAACCGGTACAGCCCAAAACAGAATGAGTGTACGTTGTTTGAGTACGTTGTCTAAATAAGGATAATAACGAAATAAATATCACAATGTCTTTTGATTACGTTTGTTTAAAATAAGAAACAGCATTAAAAGTTTATGCACTCCTATCGTAGTGGCGTTCTGAAGGCTTCCAGAAATGGCCGGAATGACTGAAATATAGGATATATTATTGATGAAATATTGATTAAACTATTCAAGATTCACTTATTTTTTCAAGTTGTTTAATTTACGTTTTAAAACTTTGAAAATTTTGCGCTTTAATTAATTAACATAAGTGATTGTGCCCGTAATGTCATACTTTTCCTGTTTTCATTTTATCTTCAGTAGAAAACTTCAGTATTTTCAACAATTAATGGATATGATATGAGTAGACACTCAAAACCCATTTAACCCTTGCCTCTACGATTTCATTTCAGTATTAAGTTCCAATACTCTAGTCTATTTTCGGAAAATTTACTTAAATTGCTGATTTGTTCCATGCTTCTGTGTGGAAAGGTTATGAAAAATTTTCACGCACGTTTCGCGAAGCACTTGTGATTATTTTTTCAATGGTCTTGTAAATGAACAATAATTTCTTCTTTCATTATTTAAATCGCAATCTTTCGATCTATCCAACTATAGGTGAAATTATGTTTGCTCGAAAATTATTACATATATATTTATAATTCTCTGTGGGGGAGGTCAAGAGTGGTTGCCTGATGACAAAATTTTCTTCGACTGTCCCATTGGAATAAGCCTTAAAATTAAATTTTCATATCCCAACCGTGTCAGACACACAAACGTTATATAAAGGGTAGATTTCTCCCACGTAAGGGTTTGTTTCTTGCACGTGTTCCGAAACAGTTGAGAAAAATTTCTTGCGCACGAATCGTTAAAAATTCATCCAAGATGTACTGGAACAGAATAATTTGAAATATTATACATGCGAAACGAAAATTTGAAAGTTCGGGAATAGTTCGACAAAATCTTAATCATATGAACTTACGCTTTCACATGTCTTTAAAGCCCATGTCATTGCATCATGTAACAATAGTTCGGATGTATGGGTTGTGAAAAATAAAAATACCATCAACCCACAAAGCAATGAAAACGTCCTAAAGTTGTAAACGTAAAATCGCCGAACTCGATAAATACTCGATCTAAATGATTTATGACGGATACTAAGTAGGATCTTAAGTAAGAATAGGATACCAAATATCATTCTGAGTAAACTGTACAAGAGGTCGCATGGGTTGCAGATTCATTTAACTCAATAAATACAGGTAGAGCGTAAGTACAAAATCGCGAAATCACTTCCATGCAATTTGTAACAGAAAGTGATTATGCGACCAATGGTGAATTTATCTTTGCATTGCGTTTTTCCTCGAGAGTCTTAAGAGTACTTCTATTACTCAGGATAATAATGAGAAAAGCTTACCGGTACAAATAAAACTCTACTAGCACTGATTGAATCCCTTTAGATTATGAGTTGGTTAGAAGTGCAGCCTTGGCTAAAAGTATTTGTCACCTTATAAGCTTAGCTTGGAACTGGAAAAAAAAATTCTGCTTAAAATACATTTATTGATGACGTTACGTTAATATTTGGTATTAAAACCCTTTGCCTTAATTACCGCATTAATTCTTGTTGAAAATGAGGAAATTAACATTTTATACTTTTCAGCAGTATATAATGGAGTAAAAGATATTGCCTAATACTCCTGTTTTATGCACTTCTTTAAAATTTCCTTCGTTGTTATTGACTTCTCCTTTATCTTGCGCTTTAAAATCGACCACAAATTTTCTATTGGATTGACATCTGGCAATTGAGGGGGCCAACTTAAAAGTTCTATGCCATTTATCTCAAACCAACTCATGGTGGCTCTAGATTTACGGCATGGCGCCTATCCTGTTGGAAAATTACGCCGTCGAGGTTAGTGTCACCTAACATCGTGTTCAAAGAGGGTTTCAAGGCTGTTTCCATCACCTCAATATATTTCCTCGAGTTTATTCGGCCTTCCTCCTGACGACGACAGAGGAAGCCCCACACCAGTGTTTTACAGTAGGCACTACGCACTCCGGCATGTATTCTGCCCCAACTCTGCGTCTCGTGTAGTTGGCACCAACAGTACCAAATACGTGAAAATTAATAAAATAATAAATATTTTTTAAAATAGGTTAAAAAATAAATCACCAACTTCATATGTCTCAAACATCTTTGAATAATGATAAGATTGTTCAAATAACATACCTCAAAATTGGATTCATCCGACCAAACGATATTGGCCTAATCTTCTTCGGTGAAATGTTGGTGTTCTTAACACTACTGCAAACGTCACTTCTTGTTCTTCTCATACAACCATGGCTTCTTCCTTGCCTTGCAATCTTTGAGGCCAGCATCTTGGAACCTTCTTCTAGTAGTTCTAGCAGAAATATTTTCCCCCAAGATTTCACTTAGCTCAGCAGCCAACTCAGAGGATGTTTTCTTACGATTTTTCAAAGAGGTTCGCATTAACTGGTGGTCTTCTCTTGCAGATGTAACCCTTTTCCTTCCACTTCGTCTCACTGGTGACTTGTGGTTATCTTGTAACGATTAAAGGTATACCTGACAGTACTATGAGGACTTTTCATAATCCTCGCAATTTCACTTTTATTTATGCCTTCTTTAGATAATCCTGGATTCTTAAACGTTTCTCGTTACTTAACGAGTCTTTGGCATATTTCTGGTCTTTATACACAGCCGCAAATAAAGCAACAACAATTTCACAATAATTTATCGCCACTTGTTCACACTGCAAAAGACCGTGGTAAACTGTCAATTTTCCTAAAATCGCACTTACCTGTAAATACGTGGCTTCTATTGTATTTATAGTTTTATGTCATTATGTGTTATTCAAATTGGCTCATATTAATACCTACACGTGTACTAGGCCAACAAATAGATTTCTACGAATTTGTGGGATGGCAATAAATTTGGCAAAGGCTGTACTCTTGCCATTTTGTTTGTGTTATACAGATGTTATCATTAAATCAGATGCCTTGTGAGAGTTCAAGATACTCTAGATCCTACTTCTTACCGATCGCTAGCAGTGATATAATGTTGTTTGCAGCAGAACTAGTGGTCAAGGGAACCGAGCGTATCATTCAACATTGCGGTAAAGGTAAGAAGGATGTTCTAGAAACAAACATGCAGCTCATAAGTGAAAAGACTGGAAACCAAGAATGCGCGATGCAAATGTTTTTATTGTAGCCTCAATAGGCTGTTATTGTTCCCAAACATCGGTTGTTTGGATTGCTTCCTTTTCTTGGTCCATAAATTAGCTGATGCAGGATTAGCAGGGGTCTACAAAGGTAATTGTATGTTCTAATTGTAGGTTAAGGTAATCTAAAATTACCTATATTCCTATGCCTCTATTCAATTCTTCTATTTCTATTTCTTCCTTACTGTCTTAATTGAACACATTGCGACGTTTTGGGTTGTACAATATTATAATATGTTGTACTCTAAATTCCGGTGCTTCATTTTTATAAAACACAAAAAATACACAAGTTCGTTTATGCCACTCGCAAAAATAATGTGTTATATTTACGGTGTTGAAACTCGAGCTTGGAAAGTGGGAGGGTCAAACAAATCGTTCCGGCACAGACACAACTTTGCCAAATCATTGGCAGTGTTACCAGTCATTTTTCTCACGTTCCAATACTATAACTTTCAATTTCAGGAGTCCGGAAACGACAACATTTTTTTGTTCCCCGTCACTTTCCTTTTCCATTCCGTTTTATTCCTTAAAGATGCGTTTCGTTCTGAGTTATGACATTTTTTCAGGTTATTTTATTGGGCGATTTCGATTTTTATGCACAACTATTTACAATTATTTACCCTAACCTAATATGGCTGTGCCCAGAGCTCATTACAATCTTTATTTTTTTATTCCTTAAATAAGTTACTTTATTAAAATTAATTTCGAATTACACTTACACCCTAAGTGTGGTCTCTCATTCATCTTTTCATTTACTTATATTCTTAAGCAATTTTCAGCTACATTATTACATCTTCTTATTAACTACTTCTCTAACCGTTGGCTGCCTTCATGGTTCTATTGTCCGCCGCTTTATTTGTGCATCATATATGCCGCATCATATTTTTGATGTGGGTTCTTGAATACAATCAGCTCGCTCTTCCTAGCAATAACTCTCATCCCCCACTTTTGATAATACCAGTTACCTTTGGAGTCTTGTTCTAGTAAAGCGGAGATTGTACTTGAAAGACCATATCAGAAGACACCACAGCAAAGAGATTCACCTCGAGTCCAGGTTGAAATGCATCTCTGATTTAGAGATGTAAATATTTTGAAGAGAACGGGACCCAAAATGGACCACTGTCTGACCCTCGAACTAATGATAAAGGGTTCAGAGCTAGTTCCACTAGACACCGCAAAGGCAGTTCGTCCCCTCATGAAGCTGTCCACAATCTTCGTAACATTATCCGGAAAGTCCATTCGGATCAGTTGTTAGATAAGACCGTCGGTCCAAACCAAATCAAAAGTTGTTTCTACGTCGATGATACACGCTGCGACAAGCAGTTTGGCCTGCCAGTTTCGTTTTAAACTGGCTTGGAAAACAGCCAATGCGTCTATCGTTGAGTGATCTCTTTTGAAGCCCAATTGTCTTTCCTACGCAGTTCGTGCCTCTTCAGAAAACTGTGTGATACTTTGGAGGATTACTCTCTCAAGTAACTTTCCCACATTAGATCAGAGAGATATTGGGCGAGTGTAAACTTCGTCTTTGCTATTGGATTGCTTCGGAATAGCAAATATTTTGGCACATTTCCATTGCTGAGGGAAGCAGCAAATGCTTATGCAGTTATTCAGAAGAATTGTGAGGAGAACAAAACATGTGCGGTTGAGTAGGAAGGATGCGGCAATAATTCAAACTTCAATTCGTAGATTTTGATTAACCCATTTTAAATTCAGAAACCCACTGCTCAATAGTTGAATATGATGGGGTTGAGTCTTCTTGTGTTGAATCTTCTTTTATTTGTTTTGGTGTAAAACCTTTCAAAAAGAAGTTTTTGATGACAGCACGTTTTTCCAATTTTTCCATTTTCACAAAAACAACAGAAGCGTCTCGCGCAATGTTCTCTCAAACGCAAACTAACATAGCGATTGGGCTGAAATTTTACATACAAGCTCGGTAGGAATGGTACTGTAGGACGCCGCTCCAAAAGCAAACCTAGTGGTGCCATCTCTTGGTCAGGCCGGAAACTTTTCAGCCCACCCTCGTAACTTAGTCCCAGGTTTCTTTGTCTGTTTTGGTCGTTTAGTGCTTCTTTTGAATTTTGTAGAGCAGTTTTAGCGACTCGAATAAAAAAAATGCCCATAAACCTAGTGTTGAGTATGCCGAAGATATCATGATAATGATTTGACTAAAGCTCGCACAAGCTATAATATGTTTGGACTGCTGCAACAAATAGTTTCTTTTTGCATAAGGACAAACAAACAACTTTTTTCGGTTTATTCCTCGTTCAGCACACCCATAGAAGAACAAATCAAATAAAAGTATCCCGAATATAAATAACAACTCAAGCTATTTTGGCGTACTGTAATTGGATGTGTTGTATTAAAAAATGAAAATGTGTTAAAACATTGTGGGAGAGTTAATTCAGAAAATTTCCTATGTTGAAGATCATCTGGTATTTCTAGTAGACGTTTATAGAACTTACTACAGAAGTAAGGAGATGCTTTTAATTATTGGCTCTCAGAATATTCTTATCTTCACTTATATGGAAGATAAAAAATTGGATTCGAAAAGCACATTCAAACACATAGAGGAATTAAATGACTCTGATGCTAAAGATCGTGTATTTTTTGATTACGGTATATCTTCAATGATAATATATTCAAATTATTAAAAATTTGAACTATGAACCGTTTGTAGAAATTAACTTTTTCTGATTTCTTTAATCGAGAAATATTTAAAGCTGGAAAAGTTGCAAAAGACTCTCGTGTACTAGTGATTGAGAAACTGTTGTTAAAAGAAAAGATTTTAATGTTTCTACGTTTGGAGATATATTTTCCTAGTGTAGATTTGGTATCGACAGAAAACTAGGCGGTCAACTATTTCCGTCAGCATTTTCTTTGTCGACAGAGTGCAATCATCTTTTAGATTCCAGTGTCTGAAACGCACATTTGCACTTGGCAGTCTGCCAGATAAACTGCAGTGGCAAACTTGAGTTTTTACTAAATATTTCCTGCTAGAACTAGCTGCATCTGTAAAAAACAGCGACACTTTTCCTAGAATGAAAAGGCGTTGACTTATTATCTGGATGACGACAAATATACTTCTTGTTCACTACCCAAGGCTGTACTTACAATAAGAAAAGACAGCGTTTCCTATTAATTATACATGGATCGAAAGAATATGAAAACATTGGGGCTAGGATGCATTCCACATGGTTCAAATGACAGAATAGAGACGTTTCTTGAAATTTTTGTTTCCCACATAGAATTGCCGAGAAATTATTTGGTGAAGAAAGTGTTTCAATTATTCATTAATGTAATTTTATTTTCGTAAATTGAAAGCTATAACATTTCCAAAATTAAGCTTTAAAATCCTCAAGCTATCACCAAGCACTTTGCAAAATCGAAAAAGTCAATAAATATTTTTCAATCAATATTTCTGAAAGGACGTTTTGATCAAGACAAATTTGAAATTCAATAAAGTAGTATTCGATTAGCGCACTTTGAGTTCAATCAAATTAAGTGTTTTGATTTATGTTTATTTTGAAAAGATAGGAAATGTTGCCCATTTTAATGTGCTTTTCCTTTGATTAATACTTTTATGAGTGACTTTTACAAGCACATAGTTGATCATTTTAATGCTTATTTTCTGGTTGCTTCTCCCCATCGCCTCATTTATAAATATGTACAATATCTTAAAAACAAAATTCTCGCGACCTAACATATATGTCACCGGCCTATCCTGTGAGAAAGTTGCAGCCATGGTGTGATACACGTTCCAAAATGTATTTGTTTACTGGTTTCAGTACAAGAAAACAATCTGTGAATACAACCTGTCATTGCAGTTTTCATAATAATTAAAAAAGGAAGTAATTAAAGCTGTACGTAATAGGAATCTTTAGGGTTGTTTTGGTTGTTACCACAGTGAAATTTGTTTAAGATGTCTGGAGTTCACGCTCCGATGAAAGTAACTCAAAAGGCCAATTCATTATATCTGACCTCGAATAGGATAGCTTTCTAATGTTCAAACTGGGCGTAATATGTGCTGAAGCCAAGAAGTCTCAAAAATGCGTTTCATTGAATTTCAAATAATGTTTTGGCGATGCATAGCCAAACCATTTTTTCTTTTCAAAAATAATTTTGATAACATAACTGGTGGAGGTCCTTTGAGCCCAGGTTAACTAATAAAATTTAAACCAAATGCAAATCAGTGGAATGAAAGATTTGTTCCACACTGTAAAAAGAGAAATTAATCACAAGCAATGAAACGTCATAAAATCGTAGAAAGGATGACTTTCGCGATTTCTTCAAAACACGAGCAAAAGTTAAAGCGCTCGATCGATAATATTTTGAATTAAAGAAGTTATTTTGTAAAATGAAGTCCTTTACCACTTCTTGAACACATGCTCTTGAAAATATACCGCAAATATCTGTCATATATACTAACAGCATTTGAGTATTGATAGTGTGGTGGCTTTTTGATGGTCCCGTGTGACGGGGTTGGGTCCCATAGTAAAGTCCACTTGCTGGTTGAGATAACGAGGACCCCATAAGGGAGAAACGGTATAAGGTAAGTGTTTATAATCCTAACATATCGAACTAGACCGTAACCAGACGTAATCGAGTAAAGACGCATAAAGTGCTTTAGTGCGCGAGTATAATTCAAAGTGTTAAAGTGTGATTAAGTATCGTTTAAACAATATATATTGATTATTTTTATTACAACAATTGTTTAAAGAAAAATTGTTGTAATAAAATTAAATCTAAAAAAAAACTCATAAATCTGTGAAAAAAACAATGTCGATGGTATCCGATGGCGAGGAGGACGATACGATGCTGGAGGAGCGGCGTAGTTTCGTTATGAAAACGAAGAAAAAGCTTAGTAGGCTATGCAAGAAGTTCAGCACTGACCTGAAAGAAGACTTTTTGACGGAGCTACTTGACCAATGCAAGGTCCAAATAATGAGAACGTCAGCGGATGCGCTTTACGAGGAAGAGGAATTAATAGATTCCAACGATCATGACGACAAGGAGCCGAATCCACGTCGTACCGGAATCGGACAAACAGATGACTGCGGCAAATCATCTTCAGACTCCGAAGTTGAACAACCAGGACCCAACAGCTGGAACCGAGTTGGGCTCAGCTGAGTTTAGCTCCATTAATTACAAAAAGCGGGCGAATCCCCCATTCCACAACTCGCTAAAAAGCCCTACAACGCCTTTCAGGTAATGAAGACTACCCAAAGCAAGAGCAAACCGTGAGGAAAGCGAGTGCAAGTGCGCCGCCACCACGCAAACTCTCTCCATGGCGCCTAGCCGTCACTAAGGCTTCTCCTGCTGCTCCTCAACAATCGAGGAAATCTAAAAGCCCTCCAATTGTCTGCTATAAACCAAAGTAAAAGCTTTAAGGAAATATCTTGGAGAAGCTTATCGAGGGAAAACCTCTCAGATCCCGAAATTTGACGTAAAAGTCAACAGCGCTTCCCACGTCACACTACTCCCGGACACTTTAGAGTCTCGTGGGGACTTATTTGAGCACCTCAAAGCTACTGAGGTGCCATGGTTTACTTTCACTCCCCCGGCACACAAGCGTGCAACTGTTCTTCTGAAGGGCGTCCATTCGTCTTACGACGACAAGGAGGCCTTGAAGAAAGTTCTAGACCAGGTTGCCCAAGTCAAGCGATTCTCCACAGCCAAGTTCAGAGCGGACGGAATTAATCTAGGGCTATTTTTGGTCTAGCTTACTCCTTACTTACCAGAAAGTTGTTCTTCAGGTAAAGCTCCTTATTCACCACAAAATTCAATGGGAAAGCTTGCTCAAAAAGAATATAACGCAATTCTTTAATTGTCAATACTTTGGCCGCATTGCTTCGAACTATGCTCTCCTGACGCGCTGCGTGAAATTTGATAAGTGCCACTGTACGCATGAGTGTACTTTTCCCAAGGACTCCAAGGATTACAGCGTAAACTGCAAGTCCGTTGGTCACCCCGCCAGTTTTCGCGGGTGCCCGGCAGCTAAACGCCTAGAAGAAAGAAGACTTGCCAACAAGTTGCATAAGCAACGCCGGCAAGATGAAATCAGCAAGGTTTTTGCGAACACCGTGAAGAAATGCATCTCATACGTGATTCATTTCCAATCAAATAAAACTTATTCGCTCGGGAAAACTCCAAGTCGCAAGTTGCCGAGTCCACAGGGAATTCCAACCACCCTGAACTCAGTCCCCTTCTCAGAGTTCCAGAGTATTTTTGGTTTGACTTTTTCACTTTGGTTAATGAAGTCAAGGACTTCGTGCCGCGTCTGGGTAAAATGAAATCGAGCAGTGGGAAGGGAGAGGCATATCTGTCACTTGCTTTAAAACTTTTCGGATTCAATGCGACCCATTAAATTCGCCGCCCCAAACTAATGTTCTTTTGTACCTACGTACAAAGGGAACTCCCTTCACGAATCCTTAAAAGCTGAAAACCCCAACTTTGTTTTTCTCTCTGAGACATGACTCAAATCCCAACACCGGGTAGCCATGGGTGGTTATCGTACTGTTCGGAAAGACATCTCTGACGATTCGACGGACAGTACTGAACTTATGATAAAAGAGTGGATAAGGACTCAACGTCACCTAATCCTTGATCTTAGTGCCATAGAAGCTCTTTGCGTAAGTGCACAACTTAGTGGCGATACAACCGTGTTCATCATGTTTTTCACCACTTAGAGGTCATTACTGACCTTAAAAAAATGTACGCTGGTGCTACTCTACATTGGTATGATAATAATTGAAGGAGACTTCAACTCTCGAAACCCAGCATGGGGTAACAAGCAAGCGAATACTTACGGAACCAGTTTACAGGCATGGCTTTCTAACAATCTTCTTAATTTGAAGGTCGTAGCTCCTTCGGAGCCCACATTTCGCAGGTCGTCGAGCGTAATAGATTTCTTCCTTGTATCCCCCAGGCTCATTTGTATTCTACCTCTGTTTGGCTCTTGATTGTGGGACGTATTTGACGCAGAATCTGACCATCAACTTGTGTAACTAAGCTTGCTAAGAAAAAATGGGCTCGGCTTCTTTGCCTCAGAACTAGAGCTGTATATTCCGTACAATAGAGTTAACTGGGATAATTTCTCCAAAGAATTACCAGTAAAACTGAAATACCTTGACCTGAATGATAAGCGAAATCCCTCGCCAGAAGAGAATGACTCACTCAATAGTGTTCTTAATTCAGATATAGAAAATGTATCTATTCCTAAAAGATACCGAAATTACGCCTTTAGAGACCTCTCCCAGGACATTATTGACCTCCACAACAAACGTAGGACCTTGAAAAGACGCCTAGCCCATATATACCATCGACATCTTAATAAAAGTAACCCCTGAGTATAGGCAAATCAGTTTCCTAATTAAAAGCTTAAACTTCTTGATCATGATGAAAACAGCAGCACACATGAACAACAAGTTTGAAGTAGGCCTGACAAATATTTCACCTGATCATGATATGTACAGAGAAATCAATCGAATCACCGGCCGCAAAAGAGTGAGCGGCAACTTCACATCTGATGGTGTTTCCCTATGTGACGATCATAGTATTGTCAATGCTGCAGCCGAAGCTTACTCGGCGGTTTTGAGTGAAATAAACAAAAGCTCTGATTCATTATTCACCAACGAAGTAAAAGAAGTGGTGTCGATTTTCCGTCGTAATAACAAAGGCCTCTGTCTGGCAACCTTCAGCCATAAAAACACTGCTCTCTCTCATTCGGAAATCTCTCTCATGATTACTTCCGGCACCTTAGTAAGCCTAGTCAATACCTTGCCCTGGAAAAAATCTTCAGGTGAAGACAGTGCCTCAAATTTCCACCTGAATAAACTTCCAACCCTCTATTTCCGCCATCTCACAATTATCTTTAATAACTGACTGAATAAAGGCTACTTCCCGAATGTATGGAAGAGTCCAAAAATTAATTACCGAAAAGTACTGGCACGTGTGAATAAGAAAATTGCGCCCCATTTCCATGCTCTCCAATGTAGGAAAGCTACTTGAAAAATATCAATCAGAAGAGATCAATAAACTCAACATCATTCCGCTTAGACAATTTGGTTTCAAACCCAAGCATTCAACGGTTGATGCACTTTTCGTCTTTAAGGATGCAATTGAGGCTGTGATGGGTGACAACAAAGTCCTCGGAGCCTGCTTGATTGATGTGAAGAAGGCTTTCGATTCTGTTTGGATCGATTGCCTAATCTTCAAGTTGATCAACCTTGGTATCCCTGTACATTTTATTTGCCTCATCGAGAGCTTTTTGCAAAACAGGCGCGCTTTTGTAGGCCTAAATGGAGCCTTTTCTAAAGTCTTCAAAATTGAGTGTCGTGTTCCACAAGGATCGAATATCTTTACCGCAGATATCCCAAATATAGTTGACGAAGGAGCCTCTAACCTCAAGGTAAATCTTTATGTGAACGATCTGCTAGTTTGGAGTTCACAGCATAACCCTAGCTATGCCGCAATACAGCTGCAGCGCTATCTGTCAGAGCTAATTAGCTCCTACTCAAAATGGGGACTTTCCGTCAACCCAAATTAAAGTGAACTTATTTTCTTTAGAGGCAATAATGATAGTTACAACCCCTGTTCCAAAGGTCTAAAGCAAGCTAGCGTCACTATAAATGGCACACCTATCATGCCTTCAAAATCGGTTGAATAACTGGGTGTGATTTTTGACTCTTTCAGTAAATTTTCCCAAGTCCCGTCTCAAAGGCACAGCTCATAGGTTAAGTTAGTTTTAAGTTAATATCAAATAGTCTGTAGGTACTTGTTGTCTAGTTGTAAGAAAATTGTGAATAAAACCTACAGTCATTCATTTACACCGTAACCACTTGCAAGCTATAACACAACAAAAAAAACTACCAGTCTAATTGTATTCGACTCCTTTTTTTTAAAATGCAATGGTATTTGCAAGAAAAACTTGTCCGTGATAGGACTTAAAAACGAAGGTGCGTAGATATAGACATAAACATTTTTAAAAATTTTGCATTCATACACAATGACTTACATATACTTTTACACTAGAAAAATTGATATAATTTTTTTTCTGGCCTGAATATTTTCTCAAATTTATTTAGGCCAGAAAATGAGCCCAGTGATCTCTCATCTACCCACGTCCATTAATTTCGAAGCTCTCTATCTTGCAAAACTCTTTTGAATTTAACACATGTATTCGTATCTCTTTCTTTGTGAAGCTCCTTCGGACTGATTACAGATTTCATTTAAGTTGATAAATTGTTAATAATAAAATAAATAAAATAATTAAATTGGTCGTTTTTGCGTATACGAAAAATACCCAATGCTAAACCGTGAAAACGTAATTAAATTATAAATCGATTTTTATCTCGTTCTAATTGATGTCGTCTGAGAGTGTTAGCGCTATTTGTAGTAATGCTGTACTAGCGCTGAGATTAGTAGCCAGTGTTTTTGAAAGTATTCAGTATCAGTTTTGGAAAGTTTCAGTGTTTGGAAAGTATTCTTACAAATTATGTTTAACTTAAGCTAGGCTTATCGAAGGTCTTATCATGTTTTCTAATTGTACAATATAATATGTCACAATGTTACCTTAAACCTACTAAGTGTCAGCAGTGGAACATCCTCAGTTTACTGTGAAATGCCTTGATGAAGAATGAAACAAAAGAAACTATAGGCAAAAGCTATTCAAGGATAGGGTTAAATGAAAAGGGATAAATGATTCGGTAGGTCAGTAGGTCGGTGGGTCGGGTTGGCGGAGGTCAATAAGAAAATTAACGCCCACGCCCATAAAAATAGGACGTGAGTGTGCGTAGGTTTCAGATATTAGTATGTTAGTTTGCCAGGGATTGATTTGAGAGGTAGTTGACTGAGAGGTTTTGAGGAACTTTTCAGTTATTTGAAATATATGATCTGCTTTAGAAATAAGAGGAAATAACCGATGCATTTAAGTTTTCAGTCAAAAGTGGTAAGATAAACATGGAAGCTGGGAAATGCTGATGACTCATTGCCTACACTAGTAGTTTGATCTTGGATAACACGTTTCAGAGGTTCATCAGAATATAAGCAGTGACGGAGTTTGCGCTCGTAAATGTTTCGGTTCTGGAGGTTATCCGGGACGCATAATTCACTTTTGAGCGCTAAAGGAGGTGAAAAATCTTTCATCAGATCAATCGGACACAATCTTCGTTGATACAGAGCTGGATTACTTATGGCAGAATTAGTTGTTTTTCCGTTACTACGAGGTCGGTTCAAATATAACTCGGAATTTTTGAATAGGCGCGCGAAAAAATGAGTGTCGAAAAAATGACTGAACAGGGCATCAGACTGTTATATAATGAAACGCGGAGAACAGCTGGAACCGCGTAACCTCACCTAATAATGTAGTTATACCTATTAGCGAAAAGGATGTACCAGTGTCTGTTGTTTTTATGTAAAAAATAATCTGAAATCACCGGAAATTTAACGAAAATTACTCGAGCAGTTCGGGGACGAGTGTGTCTCTTAGACCCAAGTGTTTGAATGGTGTTCGACTTTCCCACAAGGCCGAGAAATGGTGGCGAATTTATCATAATCGCACCGCCCTAAGACCATTGTCACCGATGAAAATGAAAGCGCTGTTGAAAAACTCATTTGGGTGATCAACGCAGTAATGTTCGTGATTAGGCTAAGGAGTTGGACGATATAGGCACTATTGAGTTAACATTTAATTAACGGTTATGTTACCGAACAATCTCAACCAGATGGGTGCTAAAACTTCTAAATGTTGAGTACAAATTCACGCGTTGGGATGATTGTACGCGTCTCCTGCAGCGGGTTGAAATAGAAGGAGAGACTTTGTTGCGCCGAATATTCACCACAGACGAGATCTATACGCACGCAAGAGTAGAGTAAAACGCGCACCTATGAAATGCAGGAAGAGAGAAGGGCAAACGCCAGGTAAAGCGAAGCATCAGCTCGAAAGGTGATGTGTACTGTTTTGGGGATTTAAAAGGTGATCGCGTTGGATTTTCACACTGAAAACCGAAATATAAACGTGCAGTGTTAAAGTAGACTCTTTAAAAAACAACGTTAAGCCTATCTTCAGTAGAAACAACGCGTTATTCGAATCCGTAGTGCAATTATGCAAGACAACGGCTGACAGCTTACCGCTCAGCTTATAATTGAAACATTGAACAAATTGTGATGGGAAATATTGGAGCACCTTCCTTACAGTCCAGACTTATCATCCTGTGATTATTATTTATTTGCTCTATTGAAAGAGGCATTCGGCGGGAAACGTTTCGAAAGCAATGATGAAGTGGAATCATTTCTGTGCGAACCGCTACGTGAAAAGCCGCGAGATTTTTTGGAAAATGACAAACGAAAGTTTCCGAAGGGGTGGCAACTGCTGTTACTGATCATTTAATCGTATCAGCGCTTGTCTGTTATACATAATTGTCATGACATAATTGTCTGTTCATTATAAATTCACTATCATTATTCCTACAAATCACTTTATGCTTTTTGTAATGATTATCACTGAGACGGGTGGCCACACGATTGTTATGTTTTCCTTTGAAAAAGTTTTTAATTTCTTTTTTATTCCTGAAAACTGTTTAACTTTTGAAAGATCTTCACGAATCGGTTTTCCAGGAATCACGATGAAATATTCCATGGGTTGTTTCTGGAGTTTCGTAAGGGTCACTTGGTGTTCTTCTGGGTGCTTTCTGAGACTCAGCACTAATGAAACAAAATTTTAACTATTGCTGCACATTGCAGATTCTCACTTGTTATTGTACAAATGATGGGCTCTACTCCAAAGCAGAACCTACCCTGTCAGAATTGACATCCATAAGACACTTAACCACAAGGATTATCACTGTTGCTCATACTATAAATTTATTTACATGACGGATATTCTACAACTACCCGCAAATGTCGTAGTTTCCCTACATGTCGAAGATACCTATGTACATATGATTCATCCACACAAGGCTAAGTCATCATAATAAAACTGCCAACAGTACATTTATGTGGTTTTGAGGTATTTTCACAAACGGAAGATAAAAGATGACCCAAGCAAATCTCAGATCATTGTCCTTAAAATCCAGCTGCATATAAAGGGAAACAAAAATCTGAACGCTTTTGAAAGAAGGTACTTAGATAGAATCATCGGAGCCGATTGGGGACCAATGGACAATGAGATATCCGAAAGCTGTATTCCTAAAATGAAAACTTCATCTGGCTAAAGATTTGTAGCGCATTCTTCTCAAATACTTAAAAAGTAATTTGACGGAAGGATCGACGCCCGGATGTTAGGCGTCAAACTTGAAAGTGTTTGACGGAATTGATTGATGAAGAAAACTGGATGCAGACCTTGAAGGCCAAGATTCTGGATACATAGTATTTATGATAATCAGGCTTTAAAAATAAACCTTCACTCACAATTACATGTTTAAAGCGTCACTCTTTAAACATGTAATTGTGCTCCTTTTCCTCAGACAAAATGCTTCCTTAATTTGCTGAATTTAAAATGTAATGAGCTGAGCAGTAATAATGAATCTTAAACTCACTTTTTATATCTCAACACGATAAATGACTGATTCCTAATTCGCGTGGTGTGAAGTTACTTGTAGTTTACTTGTTTCACTGCGGGAATGCTGAAAGTTCGAAGTCAGGTAATCCATTTAGAATTTAATTTATGTTTAAAGATTGTTGATAATTCGAATCGCTTGCATACCAAAACTGAACTGACTATAATAAGTTGATAAACAAACATTGCAGGTATATCATAAATGAAATAGTCAATAACACGAAAATGAGCAATAACCAAAATAAACAATTCATGAGTAATTGATTGACCAAAATAGCAAGCAAAGCACACGTGGAATATCGTCTAAATTTGATGCAAATTTGCTGTATGGTTCAAAATGTTATTAGTTGTAAGGGAAACTTTTCGCTTTCAACTATAAAGGGTATTGAGCTATCTGACTCCTGTGGCTGCATGAAATCAAGCAAACAATATTCCTAGCGTTAATAAATCAAAATAGTGGTACGAACCGAAAATAACAAGGCATGAAGGAGCAAATATTGGTAGTTAGTTGCAAGCCTCTTTTTTGGTTTCCGATATTATTTTTTAGCAACAAAAAAAATTTTAATGGACCAGAAATATTGCTTTGCTTTCGACCAAATTTTCTCACTATATTCAAGTTAGCTTATATTGCGGGGAATGCATTGGGTTGATGACCAGAAAAATCTTTTCTGTCTGTTTTCTTTTCTTTCCTGTCAAGTGTAGAAAGTACAAAGAGGAACCTGCTTGGAGTAAATGGTACTATACTGTGGAACTTTTGCGGATTCCTATTTGTTTGCGATCCTGCGACAAACTCAGGAGCAAACTCTAGGAACTCAGAAGAAAAACACTTGTCTATACGCTTTTTGTAAACAATACGAAGCTCAGATGAATTCGCTTATGCTGTTGATTTTCCTGCCGGAGATTGATTGCATCTTTTGAGACGGACTATCGGATCTTCAATTCCTTTTGCTTCGATACGTTGCAGTTTTTCTCTGCGAATAAAGTCATGAGTCAATTTGTTCTGCTCACGAAGAAGACTCTGCCGCCTCTCCTACCAATTGATATGATTTCTATATGGATTACATTTTGAAACATATAGAGTGGATAAACAAATTTCTTAAACTCTCCGGTCCTTCCTGGATTTCAGAAGTCAAACTTTTGAAATCCATTACTCTGGACAAATGATGTGTAATATTTGTAGAGTAAACATACTCAGAACAATTTGGGGTCTTGCATCATCAGTTGAATTTGTGATTGTTTACTGAAGTTAAATGTTTTTGTTTAGGAGGTGTTATCTTGTTATAAATTTCTGATTTATGTAGAATTGGTTTTCTAACTCATGACGTAACCGACATTGCACATCCGTGATTTTCATCAAAACAGTAACTAAAGTTTTAAAATTTTTCATAATTTGATAATGCTATTGTGGTTTTAAAGCCTCCATCATGTCTGTAACAGCGCAAACCGCGGTAATGGTGAAAAGTCAAGTTTCATTGTTTTCAAGGAGAACCTTGAGAAGTTTCAAGGAAAAGTTCTCCTGCCAATGTAGCAGCTCCCAACTTCTTGCATTGACATGCATGGGCCTTCATGCAATCTTAACAGATAACAATAATATTAATATTCAAGTTGGGTTCCAACAAGCGTCTCTGCCGGTTTTCATCAGGTCACATGGATTGACATTACTAGCTTAGACGATGCTGTTTAGTAATATTTGGATAACTGTTATTGATAGATACGAGAGCTAGCATATTTTACAAGTTTAATCTCAGCGCCTCTCTTTCTAATCAAGTTTCGCTTTCGAGTCAGTTCCTCAAACAATTTTGATCAATAACTTCCGCACAGGCGAGTAAGTGAATTCAGTAAAGGATAAAATTCACTTGTATATCTATGCAATGCAGTTTTTCTCTGCGAATAAAGACTAAGTATATGTTATAATATGTATATGTTATAATTCAATTATTAATTGTATATTATATAATTTTACATATGTATTAATTTTATTTCATTTTTTTCTTGTTTCTGTTGAGTTTAGAATTAAGTGTTCTGAATCTGTGTTCATTTCATCTGTGAATAATTTATTTATTTGTGCTAATGAGCTTCTGTTATCATATGATGGCTGTATAAATTCAAGGAGGTTTATAAATTCAACTAGTTTTCTTGGCAAGTTCTTCAGTAGTTTGTTATGCAGTCCATCTATACCAAGTGCTTTCCCTTCATATTTCGCCTTTAGTGCTTTCCCCTTTATATTTCGGTGTAATCATTGCGTATTCTATGTGATATATGATGGAATCTAATGAACTTTTAAAACAGAACTTCTACGTTTTCTTCGTTTAAAAAATTATACCTCCGCTATCGCTTTTCAGAAGGAGTAAGGAATGATTTTATCTTTAAAGATTCTGTTTCATTCTTTATAAAAGTTGTAACCAAGGCTAAGGAGCATATTATTCCAACATTTGTTATTCAGTAAATGCACTGGAAAGTTATAAAATATTTTTGAAAACGATCAGTTAAAAAATGATCAACTTCTGGAAGACAAAAGAATAAGATTTTTTAATTATTATTATAATATTTACAATTTCAAAAGATTAAAATTCGCATTTGAATCAGATTTTCCTGGTTCACTGGTATTTCCGAGCATATCTTGTTAATTGAATTTGTCGAAAAGACGGGGTATTTTTATTGGTCATTTTTATTGACAAATATAGTAATTTCATCTTATTTTATGCTTAGCAAAAAGTGTTTAATCTAAGACATTTATATGAATGAATGAAAAGCTCTCTATGTTAAAAAGCTCATTTTATTTGCTACATCTCTTTTTTTGTGAAGGCCACCCGGGTTGACAGCGTTTGTAAGTGGTTATGCTACGATTGAGACAAGGTGCAAATCTATACACGAAAGGAACTAAAACTGATTTGTTTAATAGATAATCAGGCTCGATGGCACGGGCTCCACGGATATTACCCTCGAAGTTCAGGACAATGTAGATGCAATAAAGTAGCGTATGAACCATCCGCTCAAGATCAAGAGATCAAGAGTTCCATGTGCCAGCAGTAGAAAATCAAGCAGCATCAAACAGAGAACGATGGAGAACATCAACTTCGCACTTAGAATAATAATGCGATAATGAGAAATGAAAACTGCAGTGTGGCTATTAGTCGCTATTAGCCCATTAGCCATAAGTCATATTAGGGCGACAACATGGGAAAAGTAATAATAAATATGTCTGGGATCCGTCACGTTTAATTTTGAAACTTGGAGATGAGAGAACAGATAATTAAAATAAAATATAAATATTAAAGAAAAAAAAAAACACAAAAGGAAAACATAAATCGTTGGTTCGGTGCAAAAATTCCGGCCCGAATTTCCATCCCGGGGAGGGGGGACAACTTTAAAAACCCTGACGAGAGGATAAGAACAGGTCGTTGGTCGACCAGTTCAACAAGCTGATAATACGAAAGTTTAATTGTGTGATATATTAAAGAGCTCAGATTAATACCAGAGTAATTCAAAGTAATTCAGGAAAGAGTTCAAAACATAGTCAACCAGCTGCCTCTTCAGGTTATGAAAATTGAATTGAAATTGAGAGCAGCAAAAAGCGAAATAAAAAAAAAAGAATGATTGCAAACTCTCCGTCGTCGTTCAATAAGTTGCCTCGTCTTTCAAGGCTTATGACAACTGAGACAACACATTGTCTTAAGTAAGACACATAAATTTACAGTCCCTAGCATTCTGCTGATACAACACATTGTCAAGGCCCTCTCAGTGAAATTTTTCCTAATAACAAAAAAGATTAATTACGAATAACTCGATGGAAATAAAGTGGGGAAATTAAACCTATAACCTGCCAAAGGAGAATATCATTGTAACGAGATGAGATGTATCATTGTAACATGTCGTGTTCATGGGCTTGTTTTAGAAGACATCAATACTGACTTGGTATTCTACGATATCCACCAACAGAAATTCTTATTATGGTAACACAAAAATAAGGCCCCTGAAAACTAAGGAATTCCTCCTCGTAAAAGAGAAAATATTGCTTTCCTGAACATTTGAGCAGTATGCTATGTTGCCTCCAAAGTGGAGATTATATGTCATTGGAGACTTTAATCCATATCACAGTAACTGAAGATCTGTGAGAAGCAACATATCTGTGACTGAGCTAAATAGATTCATCATCCACAACAGGATCGTAAGCCTGCATGTATCTTATGAACAAATTCATTTTATTCGTTTTCGCGGAAGTATAGTATGTTTCGTGTATTTTATTCCAACCATGAATGTATTAAGCGAGTTGTCAACTGGTAATGGATACATTACTGAAGAACGTCAGCACAAATAACTTACAATGATCAAGAAGAACATTTACTAGCACACTTTCCGCAACGGTCAAAACAAGGCTAGGCAAGACAAGAGATTCAACCCTTACGACTTTTATGTTATTAAAATCATGATAAGGAGGAAATATCTATATGTGAGAATAGCTAGGACTACACGAAATCCTAGGCTACGAATGAAAACCAATCGGTTAAAAAGTTGAATCGAAAAGTAAATATAGGGATTACAATGGGAGCAATGGCAGAGCCTAGAGCCCTGTGAGAATGTCTTCCTAATACTAATCTTCCTAATACTTCCAAATACAAAATAATAGATTATGATGAATTCAAAAAGCAGCGGTCTTTTGAGACATAAGAGAGTTACATTTTGAAAAGTATATATATAAGTGGCAGAAGTTTGCCGAGGAGGATAACATATCGACAAAAGTAATTCAGCTCATGAGAACTGCGGCTTAAGACGTGATACACACTAGATGTACAAAATCCAAAGATTTTACATGGAGACACTATAAATAAAGACCCAGAATTCTTCTGTTAAATTAGAGAAACACATCATCCCAGTTAAACAATATGGATTAGCAGAAACATACAAAACGAAATTCCAATTTTCAAAAGTGGTTCAATAGATTAGAAATGTTGGGAATCGCGTTTAGTTATGTTTGACATAGCCAAAGTGCGACACTGTCTAATATGTAGAAATCATTTTCAAAATATATGGGCTTTGTATCCCTCTCCAATAGATTCAACTCACTCTCTCCTTTCTAAAAGGCTGAGTTTTCAGACTTGAGGTAAAATGACATCTCAGAATCTAGCGAAAGATCCAAGCTGGACCCAGGAATCTCGTAACTCTCAAAGAAAAAATAAAAAAAAAAAAAAATAAAATGTGGAATATAAAAAACATTTAAAAGAAATAGAAATGAAAATATATGAAACTCAAAAAATTGAAAAATGAATTGATATGAAAAGAAGACAAGCAAATTTGCAAAAGGAAAAAAAAAAGTTGTCAAAGCAACAAGAAGCTAAGTACACCAGTAACTATAGATGATATTAAAAGAGAACTGAATAAATGTATGAATCAACTCAGAAAACGTAGCAAATAAGTTGATTCCGAAAGCCTTTTTATGGCAAGAATGCTTGCAGAAAAAATTGATCACCAGAATGTCAAAAATGGGAACATAAGACACACAATGTAAATATAAAATTTCAAGATTATGTCAAGTAAAAGATTATGTGAAGTAATCGAAAATATAAGTGATAAAATAATCTTGAAAATTCAGCTAGTAATACGCTTACCAAAAGTCAATCAGGCTCATTTTGTGAATGACAATTGTCTGAGTGCGTTCACCTAAACATTATACTATATCACTAAATGACAAGTGATTTCTGTTTCTTATTAATTTACTGCTATGATAAAAGACTTGAGTCTTCAAGAAGCTTTCAACTTATCTTTTCAAACTTTTCAACTTATCAAAAAATCACGCTCACGGCTTTACTAAGTCCAACATAACTTAATTTATATTTTGATGTTCCGTGCCATACCTTGTTTTTGTAACATAATAAAAGCACAAGTTCACCGATGTCGCTTCTAGGAGTTTTTGGTAGATCAATTTATCCATTTTCACTTACAACTTGTAAGTGATTTATAACCTTGCTAAGCTAACTCAGTGAAGACTCATGGGTGCGGAAGTTCGGATCAAATTTATCGAATACCTCGATAGTGAATTAATATTGAGAAAGAAAGGTGGAAAGAGCTCAAGCTGGTTTCGAACACGCGTCCCTGCCGCTTCTCGTCAAGTGCCAACTCACAAGTTCACTGAGGTCGCTGTCAAATATTTTATGTTAACTGTATGGATTTCGAAATTCGTACTGAGAAAGTGGAAGGGATAAACAAACCGTTCTAGCACGTGGTTGTAGACTCAACTGAACAGCGTTGCCAGGTCGCCCACAGTGTTGCTGGTCTCATTGCTTTTCTCACACACCTCGCAAATAAATCAATTTTAATTCATTAGCTTGGTTGCTATGGTCTTTAAGAATAATAGAAAGAAGTCGAAAATATGTCGAGTTATTGTAACTTCAAATGGAGCTGCATAGCATCTATTGTTCGTATCTACCCGCTACTAGAGTCATCATAACAAGCTTTTGTTTTCGCAAATACGAGAAGACGTTTATGGATGTCTGCAGGTGTCTGTTAAAGAATGTATACATGTATATCACTGAAGCCTCAGTAAGTCTTTCCTCAAGTGTTTTGTGTGTTACACATTATGTAAAACTGTTTTTAAACCTCTGTAATTGTGAGTTAAAAGTACACAGTCGTCATATAATGCTTTGGGAATTTTAACGAAGTAATATTGCAAAGGCTACAACTGAAAAAATATACAGCGTATATGAAAAAGGTGGTTTGGTGGAGGTAGAAATTGGTTTATAAGATCCCGTCCTGGAGATACGGTCCAATGATGGGACGTTTATCCGACTTCGACGATAATTTCAATCCAGAAATCCAAAATCCAGATCAATCAAAAGAGATATAGCAGAAACTCTGAATATATTACAATCAACTGTTAAATACCACCTGGAGTAATAAGCAAGTTCAGCAAGTTGGCAGTCTTTATAGCATAATTCTTACATAACTTTTGAATGAAAAAACCTTCAATTTTGCAGAATAAACCAGGTAGCTTGTCGTCTGAACCAAACACATTTTAGTAGTTAGAAGTTGTCAAACTACCAGGAAGGTGGGAGAACTTTCAAGATAGTGGTGGCGAATGAATGATGAATCAATATAATTTGGTTTTTGAATGAGAGCAAAATAAGTATCTGTTGAAAAATCGGTGTTTCCTTACGACTTATAGCCTAATAGAAAGTCTTGGATTTTAAAACACATAAAAGAAAATATAGGAGAGAAGACTTTATCGGGAAAGTATCACCATTGTTTGATGTTCCTTTACAGCAATACTATACAATTCTAGTCAAATTTTCCCAATATTGATAAACAAGATATTTATCATGTGGACGGATTGGAATATTGATAAAACTCAGAAAAAAACTATGAAAAAAGCACGTGCGATGTAGCAATAACATAAAATCCTTCACATAAAGACGCTATTTTCCAGAATTTGCTATGAGTTACTTTTGTTCTTGTTGGGGTTTAAACATGGAAGGTACCATGAAGTTTTTAATACATTCTCTCAAATAAAACTTTCTTATAAAATCGGCTTCACGTGCTCCTTTTTTAAGAGGGTAAGCCGTTTTTTAATGCTTATCAAATGGAATTAAATTGAAGTAAGTTTTCCAAGAATTACCATATTAGGTATGGCACGTGTTATTCGAGTATCAGAATTTTTCGTTTTCAGACGTGGTAAAGGGAAAATGTATATTAAGAAAAATTTTAATTTTGGTGATTAAGAATTTGTTTAACGTGTTGATGAATTGTAAATTAATAATAATCAAAGGAGCGTTCAATCTTTATATTTTTTCTCTTGTCAGCGAACGTATTCTCTTATTTAAAAGACGAATGCAATTTATACAACTAAAATGACAATGTTACAATTATTTGACACATTAATTGCTTCTTTTAAAATGTTTCAATTAGCTTTCGCAATTTGATACGTTTATCTACCCCGCAGGCGATTTCTGTCGTATTATATCTCAACATTTTGCTGAAGGCAATTACGATAAAATCCAGCCAAATAAGATTAGACGATATAAACATGTGGAATTAGTTCACTTCCACTCGTTCTCCAAACCAAAGTCACTATAGCTGTTCGCAAACATGGCACTATCGATCCCGCGATTGAAGGGAGTCCAGTGCACCCCCAATTCGTTATCAGATTACAAATTACTGCTCGATAGCAAATTTCATAATGGAAATTGCATTAGTTGGAAAGTGGTATCCAAAGCGGAATAATAGTTGATTAGCGTTAATTTATGCCGAGTTGCTTCCCGTTTGCATCTTTTGCATATCCGAAGCTCAGTTTTGTTGTCCTGGGCCGCAGGAGCTTCCTCGTCTTCTGGGATGACCCGCTTCGAAAAGCCAAACATAGTTTAAATGCAAAAATGTGTTTTCTGTCTGTTCGTACTCTGCACATGCGAAACGAATGGATGTGGGCGACGAACAGGAGGCCTGTTAACTTGAGTAAGCTTTAAGCATCCTTGATAACCCAACAGCGACCCGAACTAGAAGTGAGCTTGTTTAAAAATTCAATCTCGCTCGGCTATCGTGTATTTATTATTTAGCCAGGATACGGGGCGAATGAGTAGGTCTGTACAGAGCAATTTAAAGGACTTCACCGAGCGAAAATGGAAAAAAATTATTTATATAGAGCAGGAAGAGTGTAATGTAAAGAATCGAATAGGAGTTAATAGGGTGTCCTGCCTTCGGGAACAGGTTGAAAAAGAAATCCGTCTGTATTCATACTCTACCGGCAAAGACGTGCTTCGAGCGTTGGATTCATAGAGAGGACTGAGGGTTGAAAGACCCTAAAGCGTTTAAACGCGGGCAGGACGTGAATAAGAGAATGTTACGAAATGAAACGTGTAGTCTTTTGAAATTTCATTATTGCACATCCCTTTTCAGCGTTACCCGCTCAACGTGCTGGTGTCCAGTTTTCGGGTCTTCCGAGAAAATAAAAGCTTGAATGATTGGCGTGGTTGCGACTGAAAGATAGCATTTCGAATTCATGCTATAGCCTCACTTTTATGCTTTTTTTATGTATATTTTAACGTTGTTTCGTCGCTGGGGTATTTGTGAATGTTTAGCTGCGTCGAAACTTTGTAATTTATTTTAGCTCTTTCGTTAAAAATGGGTTAAAGATGCTTTGTCATGCATTTATGCATGTTTGTCTTGCTAACGTATATATTTCGTGCACTTTGTCTGCGGAAGCAATAACGTTGGTTGACCCAAAAAGTGTAAATTGAATGACTTTTGATGTATTACACTTTGCTCAGAGTATGCAGTTTCACGACAATAAATGTCGATTTATTGTTGTTTTCCCCAAAGAGAATGTCCTTATAAAATATACAGTCTTATACATTCCACATGTTCCTCTTATCTGCAGGGATAAGTAAAGGATTATAGAACAAGTAATTTATGTCATGAGTTTGGATGTTAGATCTTATATCTTATATGACAACTTTACGCTGTTTTGAACATGTGAACCAAAAGCTGATTATAAGGTAAATTTGGGGGCTAAATTCAAATCAGTTTCTACTTTTTGAAGTATTCAATTCATTATTCTGCTTTTTTGCAAATTGAGGCCATGAATTGAAATAATCAGAAATGAAGAGCTGTTGAATTAAATCATTCCTACTGTTTTGATCTGTTTAACACATAAAGGTCCAACAGTAGTCGCCCATCATACCTTCGTCCCAAAATCTTTGATATGGACCTATGGCCTTTCATTTTTCGCTATATCTTGGTGTAGCCGTTCTCTTTTCTCCTCGCTCGTGTCGTAAGATGGGAATAAATATAAAGTATCTTGAGAGACATTCAAGTTCCAATCGTGATAATTTTGCCAAAACTTTTCCATTACTTGCTTGTAATCCGATGATTATGTGGAATCGAAAAAGTTGTGAACAACTATTTGGAAGCATGCCCATGCTGCTGCTTAATCAGGCTTAAAGGTCATGTCAACTTTGAATTAGCTATACGGTTTTGAGTATCAGATCCGACCAATATTCCTTCTTTAATCATCACTCATGACTGTTTTGAAAGCAACTTCATTACGGATTGGAAAGCCGATCTACGCCACTGAGAGCTTTGACGAAGTTCTTAATAAGGTCAAATTTGATGCAAAGAAAAAGAAATAAAATGTGCAGTGGGTTCACAAGTGTTCCACAGGATACGTTTTCGTGTCCTGGTTCATAATAGGCACGACTCGGCCATAACTTTCACACATAATGATGATCAACCGCGCGGCTGTACCACATACACAGGAACAGCAAGATTTCCTGTATATTGATAGCATCCCAACCAAATTTATTTCGAAATAATATGCAAAATTATTTTTTTCTCATCATTCGCCATAAATTTTCCATTGTTTCTCGTTGTATTAGATCTTCGCTAAAATTGTACGCAGTGTGTCGTAGCATTCCTTAATTTGTACTGCGTGAGCAATGGGAATGGATGATTTTTACTTCCAATGTGGAATAGAGCTGTGTTCAAAATGTACTTAGAACCATCAATGAACAAACACCATTCATTTCGATCATGTGGTGTGTTTATCACACCAAATAAAACTTTAATGTAATTGCAGAAAAACAAGTCATTTTCTGTTCTGAAAAATTAGTATATTCGTTTGATTTCTTTGGTTGAATTTTATTTAACCCTAAAAATATCGTTATATAGCAAGTTTTGCTTTAAGGTTAACATGTTTCCATTCCTGGAACCGTGAACCATAAGTCTGCTTTTTGTTTTGGAAAATTTAAATGGCGAATCAAATGAGTCGTAGCTACTACAAAACGGTCGTAGCACAAAAACAAGTTCCAAATGGTGTTTGGATGTTTGATGTGATCCAAGGCTGAAAATCGTTATAACAGTGCAGTACTAATCTAGTACCAGTACTAGTACTGATATCAATCTTGAGACATCAATTTAAGATCTTTGTTCAGAGCATCAAATAACCATAAAAATCGTTCTCATCTTTTCCGTTCCAATACATCCTATTCGCCGTAACATACTACATTGATACTTTTCGTGTTTTTAGGTAAGTTATAATAAAACTTGTAACAATAAGTTCCAGAGAGAAAAATTAGAAAAAATCAGAAAAAAAATTAAAGGTGCGATCCAATCAGTACATACCATCACCACCCGATGGTGCTACTATCGCAAGAGAAATTCACTATCGTGTAATATATTCTTGTGGACGGCTACTGTTAAGATTTCAGCCGAATCGAACTCGTAGTTTTGTTTTAATCGCTTGTGGAAATGAAAGTGTTTGCGGCTTTTAGAATAATGGAGAAGAATGAATCTTGCGGCGAAGAACGCTTGGATGCTGTGTACGGTGATTTTGTTTCTGCGATGGCGAACGTAAAACATCAACTTAACTAGTTTCAACGTGGTTGCATATCGGTTTTTGATGTGCCACGCCCACGTGTTTTTAAAATAGTTACCTCGAAGGATAATCCAATAACAATCCATGATCTCGTATTTTCCGAACGTCAATCGAAGGCACGCCTTATAATACCCTTCAAAATAAAAGAAAATACCCTTCAATTGGCGGTCGGTCGCCAAATAACATCGGATGGGTCATATCCTGCATGAAATGTTGGCATGAAAAAACGTTTGCCCATTCCGGACAACAAGCGCAAACATTAGATCACATAAGAAAAGTGTTATGTGCTATTTACGCCCAACGCAGAGGAGTTTCTGCGTCATTTCATAAGAAATAAATCGCTTTTTTCCAAAATTTTTCTGTGGAGTTTAACGTCGACTTCGCCATTATTGTCTTGATCTGACATCGGACTCGATGCATGACAGATAATTGCATCATCGGCCAGGGGTTGAAAAAAATCTATCGCTGTTCAGTCAGTGATACGTTTCCAAATCTTCTTAGTTTTTATCCGTTTCAAAAGAAATTTGCTTTATGATTTTCAAAGAAACACTGGCTTGAAGAGAACTGGATGTTGCAATAGTTTCTTACTATAAGTTCTTCCATGCTGCTGCAATAGCCAATAAGTAGAAATGAGTTCCATTATTTACAAAGAGCAAAGAGTTCTCCAGAACGAATATTAAGATTTTAAAAACTCAAAAAGTAACTCCGTAAAATTGCTTTTGTCGTGACACTCTCAAGCAGCATCCCTAAAATAAAATAAATAACTAAAATAAACCCCGGTTTTAAGGAAGATCTTACAAACCGAAATCTGTTTTTTCAATTCCAACATTTATCGCATGATCCAGATGAATGAGTGAATCCTTTTAGAAGTTTAAAGTTTTGCTGCCTTTCTCCAGGAAATGTTTTCAGCTTGTCGTAAATTTTTCGACAATTAAACAATCCAATGCCATAAATTGAGAATTTTTATTATGTCTGCATAGTTTTGTAGTGTCTGCATGTTTGAAAAAAATTTGGAATAACAATTGATATTTGTGTTTATAAATGGTTGTAGATATTAAAATAATAATGAGGAAAATGAAAAAAAAAAAAACGTTTATCGTTTTTCCTTGCAGCGGCGCACCTGATAGCTACGAAACGCCGGTGAATCCCTATCCTAAGACAAATATAAAATACACGAATAAAGCCATTCATTTTGGTAACAATTTTGATTTTTAATTTATTTCAGAATTAAGTATTTAAAGATTTCAGCAATCAATTTTTTTCTGAGATTGAGATTAAATAATAGAACGGGAGCCTTGTCATGATTTGACAACTGTTTTGGAACACCGTGGAACCTGCTTGAATGGGCCTTAGGTATGTGAGAAATCTCTGTCATTGATAATTGAATTGAGAACTTGTCACTTTTGCATTGAAATCTCTCTGGTTCTCTGTGCATAAAATGTCAAAATGAAACTGTAATTTTCTAATACCCGCTTACAGATTAAAGTTATTATTACAATATGATAATGGAAGGTCGCGGGAAGAATATGATGTTTAATTTACCAAAGTCAACTTTATAGAATTATTGAAATGAATCCAGATTTAAAAAAAATTAATCCTGACGAGGTAGGAATATACTACATTTACCTTCGTGTAAAATTGCTTTATTCAAAGGTCTGCCTTGTCACGCTGGTAAATTGAGCAAATATAGGACCAGTGTATCTGTAAAGATGTCTGGAACTGAAAAACTGACACTTCTTTAGATGAAGAAAATCCACGATGCTTGAAAGATGTTACAATTTACAACTTATGTTAATGATCAAACTAATGAAAAGACCTGAAAGCCATCTGATTTATTCGCGGATTGCTTGAAAAAAGTATACATCAATATGAAGGCTCAAAAAAGAAAAATTGTTTTATTTGTTGACAACCACACAGCCCAAAATAATATGGCTGAATCAGACTACGTTAAATGCTTGCACAGGGTGGGGTGAAACAGACAGTGCAGTTTTGAAAGGCTATTAAAGAAAACTACGCAACTTGCAGAAATTATGTTTATTTAATTTTATTCACTATATCATGCAGTTTTATGTATTAAGTTCTAAAAATGGCATCAGAAAGATGATGGCCGCCAGCAGCGATACATTGATGAAGGTGATTTCTGAAGTTTTCTGCCACATTTTTACACATTTCGACTGGTATAACGCTATTTCCCCCCTAATTCGCTCTTTGAGTTCTTCCAAGGTGTGAGGCTGATGTTTAAAACCTTCTCCTTCAGGTAGCTACACAAAAAAAAATCACAAATGTTCAAGTCCGCCAAGCGCGCGGGCCACCTCACATCACCCCTCAGAGAGATGAGGTGCGTAGGAAACACCTGTCACAGCTTCGTCATTGAAACTCGAGCAGTATGGGCCGTAGCCCCGTCCTGTTGGAACCAGATGTCTCTCATATCTGTTTCTTCCATTAGCTCTTCCAATTGAGGCTCAAAAAAATTGTCCAACAGGGAAACGTAGCGTTGAGCGTTGACATTTACGGTTTGTCCATTCTCCTCAAAAAAATAAGCCCCAATCACCCCGAATTCGGAAATTGCACACCACTCGGTCACTTTTGGGGAGTGAATAGGTGAATTTACCGTGGATTATTTTCTGCCAAGTAGCAACGATTTAGTTTATTCACTGCTCTGCTGAGATGAAAGTGAGCCTCGTCACTACTGAAAAATGTTGACCTCACATGGATCCTGTTCAAAATTTCTTGTGAACAATTCATGCTATTTTTATAGTCGAGCGGACTCAACTCTTGGACAATCATAATCTTGTACGGGTAGAAGAATAAGTCTTGATGTAAAATCCTCCTTACTGAGCGGTTAGAAATCCTCAATGCAATTGAATGCTTCCGGGCAGAACGCGTAGGCGACTGCACAAAAGCTTCTCGCACTCTCGTCAAATTTTCGGGTGTTCTTGCCGTTTTGGGTCTTCCTGAACCCCTAGGTTTTAGGGTAGAACCAGTTTCTTCGAATGTACCCACCCAATTCGCGATTACATTACGGTGAGGGACGGTATCATGATCCGCAAGGATAAACTGCAGCCGGAAAGCTCGCTGAGTTGCGATGAAAGATAGATCATTTTCAAAAAAGGTACGGGTGGCGAAGCCCGGTTGTTCACGAGACCAAACCACGGTCATGAATGATAACGGCATAGCCCGCCCAGCGCAAAGAAACCATCATAAGCGCAATATCCACACCACACGGGAAGTACCAACCTTTCAAAACTGCACTGTTTGATATGCCCTACCCTGTATTTACATCCTCATACTAAGAGTAAATTCCAACCAATGGCTCAGGGTATTATCCATAATTTTAAAGGTAACTACGGAAAGGAAGGAGTACAAAACATTCGTAAATCTATAGAATAAAATAAAATCAACATGTTTCAGCTATTGGATTTAAGCGAAAAGCTGAGCTTTTTGTTTAAAAAAAAATTGGATTCAAAAGTTCAAAAGAACGTGGAGGTTTACAAAAGAAGGAAGAAAACTATGAAGCCCTTGCAGAATGGAACTAGATTATTGCCGTTGGTAGTAACAATGAGGTAGCAATGTGTGCTTATGGACGATTGTGTACTTTTATCGATTATGTATTACTTTGACGACAACTTTCTTTCTATGTTCTCCTAGGTAGAATAAGAAGAAAAGAAGGCTGTCAAACTTCTGAACATTAGAGAGAGTATCAAAGCGTGTCGAAAAAGAACCTTACATTTTGACCTCTGCTATGACAACTGTCATGTTAATCTGCCTATTCGGGAAACGGGTTAACTGAAAACCTCTGCCAGCAATAACAAATTTTAATGACCATATTTTGAATAAACAAATTCTATACTAATTGTTTGATGCGACAATAAAATTTTGATGTTATGTTACTTTTATTACAGTTTTCGATCGTGAATCTTTAAAAGAGTATTATTTGTAAGAAAAAGAATAATTATTAATCGATGAAAGCTCCCACGATTCAAGTCTCCCTTCATAACATATTCGATAGCACTTTTACAAAGTTATCGTTGATCTCACAAGAGAAAAAAGACTTTTTCATATTTATATTCTAAAATCGTTAGAAAATTGCTTTTATAAGCCTACCTCTAAACATATTATCAATAGAAGAAATCGAATTGATCCATTCCACGCTCCATTACACGAAGCTTTCCAGAAAAAAACCGGTATGGAGTGCATTAAATGTTTTTTCAAGTTAGACGGCACCTCATGTAGCTTCCACCATATATCGATAGTAATTATATCAACATATTAAGACCATTTAATCAATAGCATAATTACTAACAAGCACTTGCAGCTCGAAGGTATATCGCAAAGAAAGAGACACGAATACCTCATGTCACTTAAACATGTCAACCACTGTAAAACTCACTCTTGTTTCTCAATCTCGTCCTTTGAACTTGTTTGTTCTAAATTTTTCGTGGGTAATGAAAATTTGGAATATTTTACCCTGCTTTGGGTAAGCAAAATACGATTATACGCTGCTACGCTGTTTTTGATAGATGAAGGGCCAGTTTTTTATCATACACAAATTGAATGGAATCAAATAATACATGCTTTGTCTTTTGAATGGCTTTTAAAATGGCATAAAGTTTTCGACCCAACCGCAAGCAGTGGTAAACTTCATGACTTAGATAATTCATAACCGATAATAATGCTTGCATGATACGGTTACAGTCCTTCTCAGTTGATTACAGTCCTTCACAGAAAATAGTCCTTCTCGAAAAGTGTGCGGACAAACAGAGCTAAGGCTTCAAAAAAAAACTCCCGATCTAATCGTTTCGGATAAAAATGAGTGTAACTTTATTTTAATCGTCTTCGTTTCTTTCATTTTTGCTTAAAAATGCAGTTCAATTAAAAATCTACTCGTGCTGTTTCTATCTCTGTCTGAGAGAAGTCGTCCGAGAGTGTTTACGCTGTTCGTACCTGTGCTGTATTTGTCGAAATAAGTCAGCATAAATTGGAATAAAAGTGCAAACACAAAGAAGCTCGAAGCATTTTTATCTGAAGTGATGCTATAAATACAATGAATTGAATTTACAGGACATAAAAATACTCATTTGAATCTAATTAATGCCTAATTAATATTAATTAATACTATGAATACCAGATTCATTTCCTTGCAGAGTAACTAATAATCAATTGTATATAGCCGAATAACGCAGACCATTGTTCTTTAAGGATTAAATTTGTCAAGATATTATCCAAACAGGATTTCTTCTCTGTATACTGATTGACATTTTGCAAAATCACACATTGTCTGCCAATTTGTGTGTCTTCTCCTGCTGCTCGATATTTCATCAATGCGCATATTGATCACTCGCAACGTTCATCTAAAATACATTAATCCAATTTTCTTTCTGGGTTTAACTCGCAGTATCCCTATCAAAAACTAAAAGTCTGCTGAGATCCTTTTTGAATTATAGCTAAATTGATATGTCGTGTCATCAGGATAATAAATTTTTCATAGGGGAATAACATTTAAAATTGGCAGAGGACATGCTTAGTTTTCAACCTTTCAAATATAAACGACTTTTGCGAACTGTTATAGATACAATGGTTGTCGTTTAGAAGCCCTAATTCTAAACTTTTCACGAAATTTTCTATTTTCTCATTGTCATTTTCTGCCTGGGAACTTGCTGGAAAGAAAAATTTTTATGTAGTTTTGTGTTTTTATAGCTTGAAAACATCTTTTTTTTTTTCATTTAGTTCGCTATCAACGAAAACTTTCCCATTATTTCCCTCTACAGAATTGTTTTGGATGGACGTCTAACTAAAAGACCAAATGTTTGTTTCTGTCTCCACGGATGTCCAAAGTTATTGATACATGTATATATGGTTCTATGAATGCATGTCACGTGACAAGATTATAACTTGGATTGTTTGCAATCTATGAAATATGATCTGGCAGGAAGACATGTGTACATGATTGATATTGGTAGAGTGTATTTACCTTAATCGATTATCTTTCTTTCAAGGATAATGGCAACAGAGTTTATATGTTGAAACAAAGGTCTCGTAATTTCCATATTTTCAAAGCGATGGTATGTATACAGACTTTGCGTTTGTTTGGGTTAATGAAATGGTCTTTGGTCAGCTCAATTTCACAAATAAGGCAACGAGTGAAATGAAACAAAGCTATTAGTATTGTCATAAAACGACTTAAAAATTAGATGACATATGAAATAAATGAAATCAATAAATTAAATTGATCCTAATGATTATCAGCAACAAGTAGGCGAAATAAAGTATTATTTGAGGAAGTTGTCTGATCGAAACATATTTAAAATATGTGGAACTTGTCCATACGAAGAATCTTAAATATAACCAAGGCTCACGTTATACTCAAGGGTCACAATGTCATAAGGGTGGAATAAACTCGCAAAGGTATCGCAATTTGAAAAATGCTTTTAATCTTTTCTTCCAAAATTTTGAATTTTATATAAAATTGGAACCTTGGAAATGTATATCAAACTGGAACCTTGGAAATTTTCGACGTATCTTTTTCAAAGTTGGATTTAACTGGGCTATTTGACCAGAGCTGGTCGTTTTTGTAAGATTGTCTTTTCACACAACTATTCTATCGAAAGTTATCATGTGATATGTCAGATGTTACACTGGATCTGTGGGCTAATATCGTTTTGCAAACGAAAGTTAAAAATGTGAAAAATATGTACAAAAAAGTACGTTGCTGCAGGGATCATATGATAGAAAGATTCAAATTAACTCACAATTGATATAAAGTGAATGTATATACCAATATTTGAATAGGTATAGAATAATAGCCCAAAAACTTAGCCAAACGGCCAAACCTATGGTGTTTGGCCGTTAAACTTCTTGCAAACAAAACGAAATTATAAAAGGACACAGAGACGAAAGTGTGTTGAGAAATCAAGTCAATAATCAGGATCAGATAACACTGCCCAACAAGGAAAATGTTTCGGGCTCACAAGTAGCTTATTCTGTGTTTTCACCTGCTGAGTCCAAAAATAACAAAAATTATAAAGTACCGATTAGCTCTTGTTTCTGAGATAAATTTACATGTTATTTTCTAAAGTAAAAATTTTCAGTTTTGGGTAAATATTGTTTTTAGGAGTTCGCATACCTGTCAACTGTCAACTCATCAGCTGGTTTTAGTTTATAAACATCAAATTGTTCTTTGTTGCTGTTCTTGCTCATAGGTTATGTTGTAGTTAGTGCTGATTTGGATTTCTGATTTGAATTTCTTGGTGTTCTAAAAGTGTAGGATATGGCCTTTTTTCATGTTTTGAAAGTTGTGAGCTTGTTAAATCAATATGTCACGAAAGTGTGTAAATTCAGCGAACAATTTTGTTAAATTTGCGGCGAAATAACATTTTCATCACAGAAACGCAACTTGATGCCTCTTGTTAAAACAGCATATCAGCATTATTTTGGTGTGAAGGTAGGGGACCATGAAAAGTCATGGGCTCCACATATATGTTGTAATTCTTGCTCAATTACTCTAAGAGAATGGCTGAGAAACAAAAAACCATGTATGACTTTCGCTGTTCCTATGGTTTTGCGGGAGCCTAAGACTCACACTGACGATTGTTATTTGACTCTGCTTGACCCCACGCATAAAGGCAAGGTTGTCAATGAAGAAAATAAGACCAGTTAAATTTATTATTATTTATAAATAATCAAATCTTCTGTTAGACCCATCCCACATTCAGAAACTCTGCCAGTTCCAACATCACCTCAAAATTATGAATCGGAACTAGTAAAAGAGAAAGAACTTGTCACGCCTTGCACATCGCATGCCCCTGATTTTGAGTTAAAAGACGATAGGCCGCACAGACTGACAAGCGGAATTAAGTGATCTCGTTTGAGACCTTGATTTATCCTAGGAAAAGGGAGAGTTTCTAGGCTAAAGATTACAACAATGGAATCTTCTCCAACCTGATGTCAAGGTCTCACATTATAGAAAACGCCATTGAGATCTGCTTCCTTATTTTGAGAAGAAAGGAAATCTTGTTGCTTGCTGCGACATCGATGGTTTGATGAAATGTCTAAATTGTAATTACAATCCAACAGAGTGGATGTTATTCGTAAACTCCTCCAAGCTTAGTTTGAAAGCTGTTTTACTCCACAATGGCAACCTGCTTCCTTCTGTTCCTGTTGGCCATGCAGTTCATATGAAGGAGACTTATACAAAAATGATAAGCTCATGTCTATCAATTATGTTAAACATTAGTGGAAAATCTGTGGTGATCTACAAGTCATTGCTGTACTTTTAGGAATGCAATTAACGTACACTAAATACTGTTGTTTGTAATGCATGTGGAACAGTAGGGATAGGAAATCTCATTTTGTAAAACCTGACTGGCCAGGAAAGAAATCTGAACATCACAGAGAAAATGTTGTTGCCGAGCCTCTCGTAGACCTAAAAGATGTTTTTCTTCCACCCTTTTACATAAAGCTGGATCTGATGAAAAATGTTGTCAAGGGAATGAATCAAGAAGGACAAGCGTTCCAGTACTTGAGAGACAAATTTCCTACGTCAATTGATGCAAAGGCTAAAGAAGGCATTTTAGTTAGACCACAAATTCTTCTACTTATGAAGGACCCTCAGTTCGACAGAGTTTTGGAAGGGAAAGAAAAGAAAGCATGGGATGCTCTTAAATCAAAGGAGTTTTTAAGGGATTTTTGGGCAAAAACGATATGATGACCATAGAAACCGTATACAGGTACTTCTGTAAACACATCAGCAGTTCGGATGCAAAATGTCTCTGTAAATATATTTCCTCAATACCCATCTGAACTTTTTCCTCCTAGTTGTGGAGCTGTAAGTGAAAAACATGGATAGAGCGATTCTATCAGGATATTTCTACAATGGATAGATACCCGGGCCGAAAATGAAGCAATGATTGGGGATTACTGCTAGTTTGTTTGCAGAGATGCTCCTGAACTGAGTTACAAGAGGCAAGCCAAAAGAAAGCGAAGGAAAAAGAGTAGTAAACTAAGAGCAGAAAAATAAAAATATTATATAAAAAACGAGGAGACGGAAATGTGGCGTTAATAAATATATCTGGGTGTGTGGGAGCATTTAATAGTTACTTCAACCGCTGAAAGCAGATAATTTAAATAAATTCTGAATAAATAAATAACGATATATTTGGATTGAGGAGCATGATGGCGCATTTCTCGTCTTCTTCCAAATATACAGTCTCCTGCTGTGAGGGTGTAGTAAAAGAGAAGGTGAAAAGTTGGTGAACGATGAGGGGTTCCAAAACCTGTGTAGATGCTCCGACAACCAAAAACGACCCCAAAAATCCTTTCACAACCCTACTTCTACTTCACAACACATCCTAACACGCCCTCAACAGGACCTACGGACCAATCGACAATAATGATTATCCTACACGGATAACATAAACGGACGGACAAATAATGGGATATTGACACAAAAAAAAAAATCAACGCAGTCTCGGAAAAAAGATTTTATCTTGATATCTACACGTTTGCGGGGACAACTCAATTGACAATTGATTAAGTATCCTATGGTTTTCATCCTCTAGAAATATTTTTTCTCAAGACCCAAACCAACTCCTCAAAACTCGTCAAGGTTCAAACGTGGAAACATCAATATTCAATACAACAGTAGCGTGATATTGTCTGCAAATTGGAAGTTATCAGAACAAGTCCTTGGGCAATGTTCAGGCTCGCTGCATCTTGAAGTAGATGGTCCCTTGGAGCCAGTGCGATTGAACACTCTTGCTCCAATCTTGCCTGTGAGCGTGACCAAAAATAATTGTCTTGTTTCGTGGATCTTGAGGAATTCGGTGGTCTTATTAAAGCTTCTGTCTATTTGGTCGAAAAGTTTTAGTGCTATGTCGCGCATATATTTTTCTATTGTGTCGAGTCTGAAGTCCTTGTGTATGTCATCGTTTCTAATATACCAACCGATCCATCTCCGAGCCTTATTCTCTAATGTCTGGAATGTTTTTTTATTTCTCTTCGATGTCTGGTAAAAGGAATGCTTGTCATATTATTTGTGTATATATTAGTCTTTTGTTGGTCATATTCAGACGGCCGGATTTGAGGATTGGTTGCAAGGTACAAGGATTTGCATATAGTGTAAGTTCGTTTTTGTCATATGTGGTCATTCCATGCTGTCCTGATCAATGTTATCTATTAATCATCAACTTGAAGTAAGTGAGGGCTTTGCTATTTCTTTCTGGTGATGAACAGTGGCCGGATTTTGTCCTTGTTAAGATTTATTTTCAATTTACGGTAGTATTTCAGGAGAATATCGATGGAGCTTTGAAGTTTCAAAGTGATGACTTCTGCTTGTCGATCACTGTAGAATATGCAAATGTCCTCTGCATATAAAGATAAACGCACGCTTTTTGACAGAATAGGCAAATCCGCGGTGTATAGACTATAGAGAATTGGTGAGAAAGTGATCTTTGCGACACTCCAGCTTCGATTGATCACATGCTTGAGATTGATCACATACTGATACGTTAAGTTCTGCCTTTGTTAAATAAGTGAATAATTTGTATCACTGGGAGTCGAATATGAAATTCATGCGTTTTGAAAATTAGTCCCGCATGCCGGACTTTATCGAAGGCTATTGCTATGTCAAACATAACGAGGCCTGGCGATTTGATGTGATTCATCCCGTTGCCTATCTGTTGGACCGACCTGATGAGCTGGAGTTCAGTGAAATATTTGGTACGGAAACCAAATTGTATGTCGGGGATGATGTTTTTATCCGTTCTTTGAAGTCTATCTCTACAGTCATCATAGAGATAGATCATTCTACATCTCACTGCCATAGCGTAACAACAAACAGCGATAACACTCCGACCATCGACCAATCTAACGGATTTTGCAGAATTGTATGAGTGTTAGTAAAAATATTTCTTTTTTGCTCGTTTTGTTTACAAGCACAATGTAAACAGATAGATAAAATGGAGAAAAATAAACATTTTTACGAACACCAATTCAATTCTCCAGAATTTTTTGAATACCGTTAGATCGGTCCTTTGTTCGGAGTGTTAGCGTTGTTTGTTGTTACGCTATGTCACAGCAGTCTATAATAACCCTTTCAAGTATTATGGAAATGGAGGAGAGGAGACTAATACGCCTTCAATTCTACGGGAATTTGTAATCTTTGCCTTGTTTAGCGATAACTATTACGATTGTCAGTTTCCACGATTGAGGATACTTCCGTAATTGGAAAACTTTAAGATTCATATAATATTCAATATTGTCGTTAATATGTTGTCGGGAAGCCATTTAAGCATTTATTTGAAATGATGTCTAGGCCAGGTGTCTTTCCTTTGTTCAGTCCCAGTGTATTGCGTACTCATCATGTTGCCGCAGGGATTGAATCCTCTTCGTCGAGGTCCTCCTCAGGGAAGGTGTTTTCGCGAAATTGTTCTTCTAAAGTGTCCCCACTATGCCAACGTCCCCACCTTATTCTAAAGTTTCGTATTGGAGTCCGTTTTGTGCATGGATAGGTGGCACAAATACCTTGTTTCTCGTTCGAAAATATTTGCATGTCCTCCAGAGGGGAAGTTTTCATGCCAGGATTCCCAACTTTGCAGGAATCCTTCCAAGTTAATTCTATACCACAACATTAAAATTATCTCACCCGAAAAAGTTCTTGAAGCGCGAAACACTTATCCTCTTCCCCAAATATAATATTTACCGAAATAACAGATTAACAGGTAGGAGAGAAGGAACGACTTTTCTCATCATTGTAAATATGTGCTATAACTGGTTTCAAACGCAAGATCGCCAAACAGAAGCAACGGTCATTAAAGTGCGGAAAAAATCTTTTGAGTTTGTGATTATTTCGGTGTAAAATCCACTAAATAACAGACACCATGAACAAACCCTGTCCGAAACAAAAGGAGCACTTTTGATAATTGCATGTTTCAATGCCTATCACATTGGGCATTGATCATTGGGGTACTGTGAGAAGCTCCTTCCAAGGAGCGAGTCGAACAGATTCATCTCAATCATGAAGTCTAGCCCGCGCCTTTGTAATGTGCTCGCACACTTTGGTTGGTATACCTTGCATACACGTAATATTGATTTCGGATTCTGCCAAATTTTCCGACGAACGTAAGAATAAGTGTCCTTGACGAGCTCTCCTCAAAGCATCAACACTTCGTGATTGAGGATTGTCTACATAGACAATTGTCTACATAGAAATTGATTGTCTACATAGAAACCGGAATAATGAAACTTTTATTCAAGAAGTAACAAAGCCAGTGATGCCGAAAAACTATAGAAATTGTAAAGAAATATCAATCAGGCGACAGAAGGAACACATATCGATAGGATATTGTGAAATTAAGTTCATGATAACGAGACAGGAGCATGGATGATTCTATGAACAAAAGCCAATCAGTTGGCAAATTAAATACGAGATAGTATTTGACCGGAACGGATAATGGGAGATGTTCCTGTAGAGCCTCCAGCTTAGAGAGAATAATCTCTGGAGGATGTGAGAATACTGCAGCAAATGATAAGTTATATGAAGCACAACTATCTGAATAAAGTAATTGTGCCATGGTCCATACAAAGTCCAAATGAAATAAAGTCTGAAGGAACTCTGGAAAAGTTGGTTTCATGGAGCCAGTGTAATTGAAAAATTTTATAATCTAATAAAAATTGTTTAAAGTCTTCGGTCTTTCAGAGTTAGGGCAGTAGAATATCTCGAGTCTATACACTATTCAAGCTTAAGTTCCACAAGGCTCAGCCATACCAGCAGTACTCTACAATCTGTAAACTACAGACATTGGATAATGTATGAAAATCTCCATAAATGAAAAATGATGATCAAAATTAACAGGACATATTTTTGACAAGACGCAGAGCTCAACTAACGAATCTGCAAATTGATTTTGACACACTACCATTGAACGAAGCAGCTAAGTATCTGGGCATACCCTCCTCCATCTCACTACCTAACTATACTAGGATGCAAAACAATATAAAATACACTCTCATTTTTTCTTGTTGTTTTTGTTGTTGTTCTGTCAAAGTGATAGAGAGCATATTAGAAATAGTGCAGATAGAGAGAGAAATAGAGCATATTTTATTCCAAACACAGCGTAAAACTCATTTTTTATGGTTTTTTTGGTTGAAAAAAAAAAATAATTACACTGTTTATTACACTGACTCATCCTTGATCTAAGCTCGATACTTCGTATGTCTTCCCTTGGCATAGATGCTCGTTTGTAGGTAACGTGGTATACTTGCTACAAGACTTTACAAGAAACGCTTATCAACTGATTCCTACGCTGTCTCCAAAACTTCAAACAGTTGATTTTTACTTGTCAATTTGGTTTTATCTATTTTCAAATCCAGAATCGACCACAAATTTTCGATCGGATTCAAATCAGAGGACTTAGGAGGCGTCCCAAGCAGTTTAATGCGTGATCCGAGGAAAGAAGTTTGGGTTTTAAGAGCCGTATGCTTGGGTTGTTATCTTGTTTCCTTATCGATTTCTGAAAGGACGCCAATATGGTTGTCAGTCCATGTGCCAGTTCAGTTGTCATGTCCCTCTGCAGACAGACAAACACTCTCCACACCATGATGTTACCACCAACGTGTTTCACAATATTTTTTGAATATCCAGCAGCGTCTCCCCTGGTTTCACCTAAACTCTGGATAGTAGTTTGGTTCCCATCAGTTGAAATTTACTTCATCTAACTAAAGGACTTCTTATACAAAAAAAAATGGGTTTATCTATTTACTTTTTTCAAAATGCATACGCTTGATCCGATTGCGCTTACTGGTGATCGGACGTAACACTGCAAACATGTTCATCAACCCTTGTTGGCGCAATCTTCGACACATGTGGAATTTGTGAATACGCTTAAGAACAAACTTTTTTTGATAGATCAGCTTGCTATTTTTGGTTTTTGTAACCTACCATGCAATGAGAACATTCTGGCTAGGTTTTATTCAACATTCGCGTCCACGAGCATGTCTTCCGGCCCTGGAACAGCGTTCCTGATACTTTTTGGAGATTTTTCGAAATGAAGAAAAACTCACTCCATACCTTTTCACAATTTTTCTGTACAAAAGTCCACACTGAAAGTCTTTCCCAATAAGGTCTCTCCCTTGCATGCAGGTTTTCATGTTCCGTTGGGTGATAAGCACAAAATAACCAAAATCAATCAAAATTTAAAACAAACAACGCCACCATTATTGAAAATGAATGACTTTTATATTGTTCACGTCTTATAAATAACCTAAAATGAGTGTTTCCATAGTGTATATTCAATTTTGTCTAGCTTCCAAATTATTGTTTTTAGAAAACAAAAAAAAATTTCCAAATTAAACAAAAACGGCAAGCTTTGCTTAAATTTATTTATTTATTTACGCAAGGAATTTTGCATACGAAACGATCACTTTATTTATGATGAAAACCTTGCTGAGATATGGCCAAATTTTTGAATGACTTGATGCTTTGTACTGTATTTTTTCTCGTACGGTGTCCTCAGATTTTGCCTTTAATATTTGAAAAATAAGGTTTCCAAGCTTATAATCAGATTGACATTGTCAGTGTCAGATATGTCAGTGCCGCGTTCTATGAGACAGCGATGGTCACAAACAAAAACTCCAGTACCTGCAAAATAGAGCCACAGATTGAATTTAACTCCCATGGTACCTAAGGAACACAAACACAACAGAGATATAAATTAATGACAGAGCACTGAAACTATTTGACAAGATAGATATGATTCTTAATAGAACGATGGAAATCCTCAAAAGTCTGCCAAGTCGTAAAAATTTTCAAATACAGCCTCGGATCGGTAATAAACAGAATAGAGAAGTGCTCAACACATTGACAGAAATGAAATAAGAGTGCTCGTAATATAATAACAACTTAATACGCAAGAGTAACGCATACTCGACCGCAATCTCTCCATTTTCTTACGGTACTGCGATTGAAAGTTTATGATACCTGTCACTATAAAAGAAGGTCTTCTCCTGTTCTTGCATTCATCTTCCGTGGTTGGAGTTCCGGCCATAATAGTAAAAAAAATAGTAAAAGTTTTTAAAATTTGCGAGGCAAGGAACCTGCTCTTCATCCGAATCTTTTGCTGTAACATAACAAAAAGGTTTTTCAGAGCATCATCACCACGAAATACCAAACGACAATGACGAGTGGTGGTGTTTACATTAATATCATTTTGGTTGGAAGGGCTGAGTTTGCTACGATCCCAAAAACAAGATTTATTTCAAGTTGGTCTTTTTCAAATCCAGGAAATTTCGTGAATGCCAATTTTGAACTCCCAGTATGTCTGCAAGAAATTTAAAAATAAAGGTTGTTCCTCAATTATATTATTACGTATACAATTACTACGTGTTTATGTTTTGCTAATCACTTTTTACTTCTGGTTTCTAGTTCTGAATTATTTACGGCGGGATACGTCTTTCTATATTTTGTTCTTTTATTGCTGAGATTCGAAGACAAGTATACGGTTATAATAAGTCATTCTGGGGATATGGTTGAAATAAGTCGGTGAGAGGAGCAATCCTACACTGCCAAGGACAAAGTGTCCAAATGCGTGAAATAATATCGGTCATGAATGCATTTAACTACAAATCGGCATGGTGACTTATGAGCGAGCGGAATGAAACCAATGAAACGCAATTTTGGCAAAAACAACAAGGAATTCTCAGAGACGCAACTATAGTTGCGACCACCAGCACAAGACTAAATTATGGTCTCCTGCGATGTGGAGTTTCTGGAGTCTGTTTCCACGTATTCCGGTTAATCTTATACCACAAAAATTAACCGTTATGAAAGATAAAAATCAGACAGTACATACACCTTGCAAAGCTTTGTATGACGGAAAGTTATTTCACCTTCAGTTGGATATTTTACAAGACCAAAGGAAGAGTAGCGATGTTAAATCCTTTTTAGTCCCTCTTTTAAACGATTAAAAGAGGGACTACAGGATAAAAACCTTTTACCGACATGCTGGATTAGTTATGTCGACAATGTTTATGCGTAAGTTAAAAGGAACGAGTTAGAAAAGGTGCTTGCCGACCTGCAAGAAGCCCATCAGAATATAATGTTTACAATGGAAGAATAGAAAGACGGCAAACTATTTTTTCTAAACGCAGTAGTAAAGAGGACACAAACAAACCACATGAAGTGTAGCGAAAAGCAATTGACACCCACTTCAAATCATCCATAATAACTAATGGTTATGATTAATCAAATTCTTGATTTCCCGCTAAGCAAAAAAGACAGAGGAAAAGAATGGCAGTCCCACACCCGAAAAAGCCAGATAAAGCGGATTCAAGCACTCGAAGATTAAGAGAATGGTACAAAATATCCAAAAGACCTGGCAGCGACAGGGGCGATCAACGTTAGCAAATGCCGGCACTGAAGGATAAACTGGAAGCCCTTCAAAAATTTAATCGGGGAAATTCTGTTCAGCTAACCGAAACAAGCAGCAAGAACCAGCTCAGAAACATTCTGAAGCAACTATTGAAGCACAAACGTCAACCACAAGAAAAATCTTGCATTTATCGTATCGAATGTTGAACTTACAAAGAAATATCGGCCCTACTCATAGGAAAAACAAGGAGGCACATTGGCACGAGAAAGAAGAAGCATCTAGGTGAAGCATGAACAGTAAGAAAGAAAAAAAGATCTTCAAACGTCATGTCGAGCGTAGCGGAGTATATCATCAAGAAAAAACACGAGATAATAATGGGGATGCAACGATCATCCATGTAACTAGAAATACTCCTGAATTGGATGTCAAGGAACGCCTCGCAATAACCTGTGAAGAGAAAAGCCAGATGAACCAAGACAAAGGAAACTGTAGAGCATGGTTATTCCAACTAATTTAGTAATACCCTTTTGAAATTTTTTTAAAAAAATTTTATGCTTTTTGCAATTAGTTTTTATAGCTTTTATAATTATAATTTTATAATTACGTTTTATTGTTGCATGTTGTAGATTAAGTATTTTTATGTCATGGAAATGCCAGTGCCTTGATCAACATGTCCTTTTATTCTATATGATGATCGGTTCAAGGATCGCAAATATCGGACACCAGCTAGTCATTAATGATTTTTACGATTGTTTTTGCGTGCTTGTCAATTTCTAGCCTTGGTCCTCTTATTTGTTTGTGAATCTAAAATAGAATATGCATAGAATTGGTAAGCGTAGTTGGAGCCAGTATTGTTGTGTGTGAACGATCGAAATGTACTTTGTTTGCGTTTCTTCGTTTTCGTGTTTTTTGCTATGTATATCATGACACTGTTTTTACTTGCCAATATTAAGATACTGCTGTTTTCTTTCTGTCGTTTCCAACTTTGTCGGCCTTGAACGGGGTTTGCAATTCATGCAGACATTTGCCGTTTTGTCTGTATCTTTTCTTATATCCGTTAATGTGTACCTTTCTGAGTGACATGAATTTATAATAATTCTTTTGATATGCATTGCAGTTACTTTACGTCCTTTTCTTATGCAATCAGTTTGTTAATGTCTTGTTTGCTGCACTCATTGTGGTCAATTAATTTTTTTTTTTGATATCGATGAAAACGTTTCTTTGTATTTCTTGTGTTCCTGTCGTTGCGGATTGGAACCCGATAGTTTTCCCTGGAAGTCGTATGCGTTTTTGTGGCATGAACTTTTCAAAGCTGGATTTGGATTACAAAAAATAAGACTGTTCAAGACAGGAACAATTTATCTATCGTTTTAATGAGCATTTTTGCTGAAGATGATGAGCTCTGATTCTCTGAAGTCTGAAAAATCATCTCGTAAAATTTTATTTTATTTAATTTAATTTTATTTAATTTTTAATTAGAGAAATTTGAAAGAAAAAAGTTACAACGTTATATAGCTGACTACGTTTACACGCGTTGCGTCGGCTATCGCAGCTGACGACCGCGTCTAACGGTATTATCCCCGCTTTGCTTTATTCCGGTTTCTATTGTACTTTCACTATTCATTTCAACTTCTTGTGTACGTGCTGAGTCGTCGTTTGGTTGTAGTCGAAAATATTTGTGTCAAAATGAGAACGAAATCGTACAGGAAATGTGAAAACATGTAAGAGCATTGATGAAAAAAAAAAAATTAGAGAAAATTTTCCAATTTTCAAGGAAACCAGCATACTGCCGAGCAAAGTACATCTTTTACGATTACATCTGCTCAAAATTATTAACAAGAGCTGGTCTTGGCGTGAAAGCTGACGAATGTAATAGTTATCGTATGCTCGTGTTTCCTCTGACATTCTCGGCTTATGCTCAAATGTAAAACATCTGACAAAGACATCGAAATTACGAAAACTGGGATTCGAGGCTTAGGGTTTACACTAAACATTTCATGTGATTGTGGTGATAGAAAATAAATTCTTGTAAGTGTGTGAACGAAGGCTTTGAAATTAATCCACGAATTTGGTTTGTTTTGCGGCTACTTGCGGTCGGTCCAAACGGTATAGATCTTTTCTGTTCTTTGATGGATTTAAAAAGAGGTTTTAATAAATCAAATGTTTTCATAAATCAAGCTCAAAATCGCAACAAAAGCAGTCACTGATGTCTGTTTGAAAAAAGTTCGTAAGGATGAAAGGGGGAAAAAGAGAGACAATTTGCAGTTTCGGGAGACAGCACTCAGTTCAAGCATGGCTTTAGCTAATTATTCGGTGTTTTAACAGTGATAGGAAAATATTCATATTCGATTTTGGATACCTTTGGTTCTTCCACATTTCGTGAACACATTTTTCGATACAAAGACTACTTTGTTAACATGGCAAAACTATTTTTCATATCAACTCCTTCAGTATGACGTCAAGCAGATAGTTTAGGACTATTTAATTTACACGATTCCTTAAATTTTGAGTGAATTTCATCACACTAGATAGAATAAACTTGGTATTCTCACCATCTGTCGCAGAAAAGAAATCGCCTCCGCAGTTGCAAATATTAAATTATTGTTCAGCATGAAGCATTTATCGTTCGTGCTTGGTTTCTCAGAACCATGTTTAATGTTACGCGGCTTTCTTTTCCTTTGACAACACTGTAAATGATGAGCTGCACAAAGTTAAATGAATTGATTGAATTTCCTAGCTTTTGAATATTTTCTGCACATTCTTGAACATGTACTTCAGTAATTTCCTATAAAAACAAATTTATAAACAAAACAAATTTATTTCCTATAAAAGCAAATTAAAAAACAATAAAATATGCTAATTGTGAATGCATTGTTCATGCAAGCTGTATTTAAATGACAGGAGACCATTAGTTTATGCTAAAATTTTTTAAAATAAGGAAATATAGATGATTATAATAGTACATTTTTTGGCTCATGTTGTGTAAAAATCATCCAATTAGAACTTACCCGTTATCAAAGAACAGGAGCTGCTCCAGAATGCTATTATATCCCATTAAAATCATGTCAAAGATAATACGTTGTTATATATTAATTGTAAAATACAATATCTATTGCAAATGTTTTTCACCCAAAACTTTCTGCCACAACAACAAGAACTACTGAAACCCGTAGGTTTTGAAGCATCTCATGACAGTATTTGGTAAGTTCTCAGAAAGTAGTGTTCCAACTCTTTTGGCTTTCAGGAGTTCATAGACGTGGCTTTTCACAGCACTTATAACTAAAAAGCACTAAAAGCTATCCCCATTCACCCATTTTCATAGTACGTACCTATTCTACTAGGAAAAAAAAAACGAGGACAAGATTCGTAGTGATGACTTCACAAAATAAGTTGTGTTTGTACTATGTGTGGATAGAATACATGAGCACGTTTATTCGGGAATATGCTCAGCGATAGACCAAGAAGCACGTAGTCATACAATAATTCTTCAGGTGGAACTGGAAACTTGCAAAGAAAACGAGAAAATCAATATACACCTGTACGAGTTATTTAGTTGTGCATAGTCGAGAGATTTGGTTTTTGGTCAGGAAGAATAAGTGTAAGGAAGAAAACGTTATCGAACATAAGTTTTGCAACTACAAGACCATTCTTGATGTTCAAGAGCGTAAGTGCAGTAGGGCTAAAAACTTAGCAGGATAGGCTAAAGTATCACATACGACAAGGTAGATGACCTTGCTTGCTTTTAAGTTTGGGTCATGAGTCGAAATGCTTTAACATTCACATTCATATCAGTTGTACAATGTGAGGTGTCGCGTGTCGCACACCAAAGTGGTTCGCACTTACGATCTGTCACCCCTACTAATAGGCGTTTCGACATACATGTGTGGAAACTGGTGCAGACTGGAGGTAGAAAATTCAATGATTTTGGGTATCAGTATTAAATATTGAAAATTTATTATTATAAGTTTTCACTATTGGGAAAATATAATGGCCGCAATCGGGCAGCTTCCCACGTGTCGTTCTATCGTTTACAGATGGTATATCCTGTTATTTTACAGAAACCAAGAAACCAAGGAGGTCTCCTAGCTCATTGTCAAGTATTTCGATTTCATTGAATCTCGAAAAAGTTCTGCTGTTGATTATATGATTATATTCCATCATACGATTTTATTTGAATTGAAATCCGGTCTTCAGGTATTCATCAGTCAACGTGTTCAAACTGTTGCACCTTAAACCTAAGGTTGGCCCGGACCTCTGGAATATCTCGTACGATGAGGTTTTGAGGTTGCAGTTACCGGGGGAGTCGCGCCTGGTTGGCAACGCAGATGACGTAGCAGTACTAGTCGCCGGACGTACCGTCGGACAGGCGCAACTCAAACTGGGTGCGGTAATACGTCGAGTGAGCGAGTGGGTGGCAGACCGTGGACTTAGCCTAGTGCTGGAAAAGACCGAGTTCGTCGTCCTGACCAAGAAGCGAATCCCTCGTGATATTCACGTTCGGGTGGGAGAAATAATCATCGAATCGAAAGAATCAATCAGATACTTTGGCTTGATGATTGACTCGAAGATGAGTTTTTTCGAGCAGGTTCAAGCGTCAGCGGATAAGGCTTCTGTGCGAGTATCGGCTCTCAGTCACCTTATGGCCAACACGCGGGGACCAACCTCGAGCAAAAGACGTCTACTGATGAGTGCAATGGAGTCAGTACTCTTGTATGGCTCCGAGGTTTGGGCTGACGCTCTTAGTAAAGAGACGCACCGAAGGCGTCTGGCACAGGTGCAGAGGCAAGGAGCTTTGCGGATAACGGCTGCACACCGCACTGTCTCTGAACCTGCAGTGCTGGTAATCTCGAGGGTTGCTGGAAGTTACTTTGAAGACGAAGGGGGGAGTCGGCGAGAGAAACCGTTACCCGAGAGGAACGGAGAAGGACCCTAACCTTGTGGCAGCAAATATGGGTAAACGAAACGCGAGGCAGGTGGACCACACGGCTGATTGGTGACTTGCGGCCGCGGTTCTACAAAATGCATGGTGAGACTCAGTGGCCACGGGTATTTCCAGTCTTACCTGTATAAGATGGGAAAGACACCATCCCCAACTTGCGTGTTCTGCCCGGGGATGACGGTCGACGCCTACCACACGTTGTTTACGTGTACCAGATGGACAAGACTCCGTTCGCATCTCTTGGAGAAAATAGGCGTGCTCTTCCCAGAAAATGTAACGGGAAAAATGATGCAAACAAAAAACAATTGGAACTGTGTGTCGCATTACGTACGGACAGTTCTTCTCATAAAGATGGGCATGATGGATCGCTTGGTAAGGGAGGGGGGATCTCTGTAACAGCAATCCATCCGTGCAGAAAGAGGGATTTCCTTTAACCTGAAGGCACCGCTAAGCGATGATTAATGAGGCCTAGTCCGAAGTAATGTGACAAACAGTTCCAGGCTAGGTTCTCGGCGTTACAGGGGAGGTGTTTAGTCGGTAGTCCGGTAGTGGGAGTCCAACACTCAGGGCATAAACAGCCTTCACCTCCCAAACAAAAAAAAAAAAAGAAGAAAAATAACCTAAGGTTACCTAATGTCATGATGAAACAGCGATATTACTCCGAAAATCTTGGCGATCCAGCGGTATTCTGCCGTCAGTAGTCGTGTTTTATTTGTAGCAGTAAATATTTTCCGGTTTTATTCTCATTATTTTTTAAGTTATTTTATCATATTTTACATTTAGCGTGAAAAGTACGCTTGTGTCAAGTATGAATCAAGTCTGAATCTACTATCGCTTGCTCAATCTCTTCCTTCAATATGCCTTCCTAGAATGTTATCGCTGCTTTCTTATTACGTTATGCTTCAGCCATACAAGGAATATCGCATATAAGTTTGCTTCATAATTTACCAGGTTACGAAAATTATTTGCTAACAAATATTTTAAGAGTTTTTATGTCAGCTGGACAACGTGAAGCAGACCAGACAATCACAGGTAGGCAGGTTCTAAAGAAAATTTAGATGATTTTGGCTGAAATATTTTACTTTTTAAGTAAAATATTTTATGATTTATTTTATCATATAAAAAATTTACTGCAATATGTCATTGATCAAGGAACTAAGGGTCTGTAGGAATTCAATCATGATAATGAGAGAAAATGAAAACAAAAACCACAGAGAGTAATAGGTGAGATAAGAATGAAAATGGTCAACATTAAACATATCAACATTTGTTCGCTGGTCACAAGTGAAAACAGGAGTTGAATTCAAGATTAAGGACAAGCATTTGCCAAGCATAGGAGGATGGTCTGGAGAGTTTTGGACCTAAAAATGGTACAAGAGATTTTTTCTAGTGTTTTTTTTCTACATAACTCGTAACTCTACACACTTCGCCCAGTGATGCTCGCATGTCTTTAACCCGTCCAAGTAGTACTCGGCGTATTTCTCTGCAAAATAATTGTTCACGAAGGTGATTGCCTCCTGATTTGACGTAAATGTTTGTCCTTCGCACGCAGCTTTTAGATTAGGGAACGAAAGAAGTCACTTGGGAAGTAAGACGAATGGTCAAGCAGTTCAAACCGGGGTTAGTGGATTTTCGTGATGGCAACCGCTGAGCTGTGAGGCAGTGCGTTGGTTTGGTGAAACAAGATTTTCTTTTTCTGCAAATGTGGTGGTTTTTTTCGCATTTTTTGCCTTCAGCCTGGCAAGTAATGATGCGAAATATGCTCCTGTAATGGTTTTTCTTTCTGAAGATAATCGATTAAGGTAAATCAATGATTATCCCCAAAAACAGTCGCCATCACTTTTCCAGCCAAAAAAGAGTTTTTGCTGTTTTTGGAGCCGGTTCCCCCTTTGCAGTTCACTTTTTTGACCATCTTTTTGTTTCGGAGTAATTAATCGGCGCAAAAACTCGGATTTTTTGCGTCTGAACTGCGCCAACAAAGTGTTGGAAATGTTCACTCGATCAAGTTTTTCGTCTAACATGAGCGAATGCGGCACATAACGCGCGGATAGCTTTCTCATATCAGATTCTTGATTTAATATGTGACAAACACGTTCTTTAGACATTTTCATAACTAAAGCTGTATCTCTTTCATTAATTCGGTAGTCATCTAACACCATTTGGTAAACTATAGGAATGTTATCGTCTGTAGTCGCAGTTTTTGGATGTCCCGAACAATCATCATCTCCCAAGCTCTTACGATCACGTTTAAATTCAGAAGCCTAAAATTTCATGGTGAATTATGGTGCCGTGTCCCTATACCCAAAGTCCAACTCATCTTTGGATTGCGTAGCCGTATTGCTTTCAAAAACAAAAATTTAATAACAGCTCTTTACTCAATTTTTTCCATTTTGGCAAAAATACTCACATCGAACTCACTCAAACGATTATCAACTGAAAACTGTTCGTAAAAAATGGCTGAAACTATGGTGAGTAACTGTCAAAAGATGCACAGCTACATTTACTAGCTTTTCTTGACCAGTGCTGCCATCTTTACGTTGTGATGTGATAACCCTCGGTTTCTTGCTCATTCCAGAAGAAAGACTGAAATGTAAGCTTACTTAAGAAAAATTAAATTGTAAAAGATCAGTCCTGATTACTGATGAGTTTCTTCGCAGTACCCATGCCCACATCGTAATTACTTTCAGCGATAACTACTTTTCCGTTGACTTCCCTGGGACAGAGTAGAAAAAGTATAAACAAATTTATGTAAATTTAGTGTTTTTGCGGAAAAAATTGGAGAGTTTGTTCTTGTATTACACAAAATGAGAGAAAATTGACTAAACCTCAGGGTTTCTTTTCTTTCAAATTAAATTACATTCGATCGGGGCTTTGTTCGAAGTATTTATGCTCGTTCGTAGGATCGTTGTGCTATGGCTTTTATAGAGGTTGTCAAAGTCCAGGACTTTGTCGACCAAGCTTGAAGTGCGCCAACGCTATTAAATCCAGTCCATTCTTAGAGCATACACTTTTTAGACTGGCAGGATTCACGTTAAACAAGAATACTATTGAGCGGATCTGATTGAAGAGTTGGAAATAGTCCTTACTTTGTTCAAAACTTAGATTTTTCTTGTGTTTGGAAGTGATTCCAACATAAGACAATCTCTATAGAGGCTCCGTATCCAATGGAAATGAAATAGTTCTGATCAACTGGATGAAAGCAAATATATTATTTTAATCTTTTTTTAATTAAGGCAAACGAGGCTGTCATCTGAAGAAGCTCATCAACTATTGGTTTCTTAATTTTGTCTACTTGCCTGATAATTACTTCCTACAGCTGGAGGAATATCGAAGGTGAAGTTCTTAACATCAAGTCTGCCCATCTTTTGGCAAAACTGGCCAAAAAAACAACGAAGGGTGGGAAACTGGAGGTAGCAGTCTTACATCTCATACAATCGTGACGACTTTGAAGCAGTAATTGCTCATCTAAATGTAGATCTTGAGGGTATTCATCGATCAATTCGATCATCAAAATGAAAAATCTCCGAACAACCGGAATTGGTGGTATTGCTCGTTTGAAATCCAACACTAAATACGGTCATCTTAAGGATCTCTGTATAAAATTCATTTCGAAATTAGTTTGCTGGTCCACAAGGCCTTTTGGAACTGCTGCTTTGCAGGCATCAGAATGGCACATCAGAAAACTGCTTTCATGAATATGTTAATATAAGAACGTACAAATTAAAAGTGTTGAACTAAGAGAATTAGCGGGTTCTTCGTCTTATACTCGCCTTTAACACAATTATCTCAAGCTGATTTTTTATTTTTGGTCTGACCTATGTCTCTATGTCTATAACTCAAATTAATGTCCATGAACCCCTGCGAAGAATTCTTCATGCATGTCGATGACCAGGTTGTCGCTGACTCAATTGCAAATCATTTTGTCACAGTTTTTCAAGGGGAGATGATAAGCGAGGACTCCGTAGTCGAATTGTTAGTAAAGAGAACAATTTATGCGTTTGACAAAGATTACAAGAATCTCGACTAGTTCCTTGACTAGTTTGTCTGATAAAAATACCTAGGGTGCTAAGGTGTTTTTGAGCCTTGGAAGACTTAGGATATTGGTATTAGAACAAAGTTTCCAAAAACTGCTAGCGTTGATAGAATTTCAAATTTTTATCATAGAAACCTTGTTCATGCGTTTTTGTTCTTCTCATAGTCTTTCTAAATAAGCGCGTATAGATCTACATTTCTCCAACAAAGGGTTCCGCGATAATTCTTGATATTTTGAAGGAGTATGATCATACCGAAATCGTTGATACTCATTAAAATTCTCTCTTGCCCAATCTCATCCCCTTATCCAATATCTCTTTTGTCCAATGTCGGTATGTTCATTAGATTAATAATCCTGTATAATAGATGAGAAGGAGGAGACACTGTATAGGAAAGATTGTTCGTTGTTAAAACATGTCACTCATATGTGAATGGCTGGCTATTTTCTAGCAGCCTAATATCCCCTCAACCTCGGTAAACGCCGGCTTATTGACATTAAAGAAGCTTTTGAGGCTTATCTAAAATCAGATTTCTGCCGGTTTCTGCCATCCAGAATAGTGGAGCTAATTCTGGACTTTTTGATATTAATGTGAGGGTGCTTCAGGGGTCGACTCTGGACCTTTCCTCCTTCAATATGCTTGCATTTGGTAATCTAGGTGTCAACAGTATATTAAAGGCTAGAACCGAAGTGAATTTTCTCGCTGATGACTAGTTGATGTCGTCATCTGAGTACAATATACATTCCGCAAAAATGAGACCCCGGAGGAATCTGGCATTTTTCATATTTTGACACTATAACTAGAGGCAGCGAGTTCACGCAAAGAATAACTAAGTGGTGTGGAGTAGGGCTTATTGGAGCCTAAATTCTCAGGGCTAGTTCTGATCCATGCCAAAAGAAGGGAGAACGTCTCTATGCCAACCATTACAGGGCCAAAATAGCCGTGGGGCCGATTCCCTTCGAAGCAACCAAGGGTGGGAAAACTTGTAGCTGACGTGACACTTCCTCGAAACTGCCGTTACAAGTATGTTTGTTACGTCTATAATGCTTTCCGTGAAATTCTTCATCATAGTGCATACATGTTAAATTCTTTGCAGAGTAGTGAGATTGGCGGGAAAACTACGACAGAGAGAATGAGAGAGTATGGTCAGGCGATGTTTGTCCGAAGCAAGGAAAAAATCAGGAACGATAACGATGAATAACGATGATCAAAAGCGAGAAAAAAAGCAGACAACTAACTGTTGAGGAGAAAGGAAAGAATCGTTTTGCCAGTAGGGATAGGATGTGACAATTAAGATAGTATAAACAATATTTAAACGAAAGTTTCACCAAAAAATTGAAAAGAATGTCCCTTTGGTTCACCTTAGGCTCGGGAAAGCTTTAGAGAAAGGTTAAAAGAGCATTTTCCAGTGAAGTATGGTTAACAAGAAAAGAGTTATTAGAAAACTTGCAATCGAATTTGGATACAAGGAAACTGGTGAGAAGAGATTAACGTGACTGCCTGATGTAATTGGCTGTTAGTAAAGAACTACATTGAAAGCGATTGGATATAAAGACGATTACCTGAAATGAAGGACTTTATAATTGAATAGAAGAAAACTGAAGTAACAATAGAAAACAAAAATCTTTCATACCAGGAGCTGTGGCCTATCAGGAATTTAGGCTTGAACATGCACAATGTATAGGAGCGAAAATTACATTATTGAATATGTTTTGGCAGTGACCTCCTGAAAAGAAAGCGATTTCGACAAAGATCAATCAGTTTGTTATTATCAATGGTCTGATAAAAACAGAAATGAACGTTTTGGAACGTCATTTTCAATACTTAGAGGTAAGATGATGTAACAGTTTTCTTTTTTGAAATTGATCACTTCACAGCGTAAGATTCAGTTAAGGAAGATCAAATTTTTAAAGGAACATTTTAGAGAAATTGCTACAGTTTTAAAGTAGATTTCGCGAAAAATTTCGCTTTTATGCAACAGTAAGAGATAATGGCAGCACACTGCGTTAATGACTGGCCAACAGTATACACAGCTGTCTTTAATACTAAGCTATGAACCGCTTCGTATGTGGTAATCAGTCATGATGAATTCTCTGTGTCTCATCTAATATGTCATTTCTTATAGACGCTTTGTACAAAATCCGTTTGAAAGGGGTTCATATCTTCTCCAACTGATATGAACCCTGGTAGCCAATCCAACAATAGGTGTAACTTATCCTTAATTGTTTGATACGGGTTTAGAAAATATCGGTTGAAATTTTTTCAAAACCGCACACGGGAAAGGTCCAGTTGATGGCGTTGATGAAAGCATTCACCAAGATCCTTTTAAAAAAGGTAGTTGCAAATTTTCAAAACGAAAAAAATAAATTAAAAAAAAACGTTTCTTAGAAGAATCCTGGACAAGAGTCAAACCTTGTACAATTCCTAATATCTACATAACACATTCTGTTTCCGGGGAAAATGAATTGAGTCGTTTTTAAAGACTACATTAAAACGTACTGAGAAAGAGAAATTGAGAAGATTATTGATGCAAAATACTAGTATGGAATAACTTCCAGTCTTATAATCACACACGTTACGTCTGCTACAGTCAAGAGCTAATACTTATAATAATATACTTATAATAAAATAAAAAATTTAATATTAAAAAATAAAATAACAAACAATGTAAATAAATTTATTAAAGATAAAAACAAGAAAAATAAAGAAACCAGCAGCATCACAGAAAAATTAATTTTTAATTTCCACCAAAACGTTTCATATGTTACATCTGAGACATAGGTTAAAAGAGTATATTAATAGAAAACCCGTTGAATATTTCTATTAGCTAGTATTTTTTATTTTACTACAAATATATATTTCGGCTACTACTTGCAGCCTTCCTCAGTGCGTATCCGTATGTTGGATACGCACTGAGGAAGGCTGCAAGTAGTAGCCGAAATATATATTTGTAGTAAAATAAAAAATACTAGCTAATAGAAATATTCAACGGGTTTTCTATTAATTCTAATAACATTAGCTAGAAAGCTCAAAAAAATTAAAAAAAGTTAACATTAAAAGAGTATATTTAAAGTATGGTTTTACTTTTAATATAAATGTTACGACTGTTACGTTGGATTTGTCCTTGCCTAATTTATAATATAAGCAGTAGAGTTGAGAGAGCAACAGTTGGCATAGGATTCGGAGAACAGGAAGTTGTATCTATTGAATTGTAATTAAATAATCAAAGGACCGCCCAGACAATTTAACTACCATGAAGTGATTTGTTCGTAAACTTTGAGAAAAGGAAACCAGCGAATTTATTTTTTATAGTTAGTTATCAGATATTATTTATCTGAATAATCTTTTAAATCCCCAAACATGTTGTTTGACGTAGTGAGGAATAATTTTAAAGAAATTTCAAGCTTTTAACAAAAGTTATTTAGATTTTTTTACTTCAAGAAACAGCAAAATTATAATTAGAAGTTCTCTTTCACATTTCTAGTTGTGCTCATTATAAACTCCAGCTAAAATTACTCAGCAAAATGTTGTATAGTTAAGCGTTGGTGGATTGAAGTGCTATCTGCAAGTATGCAGTTCCTGTGTGTACTGTACCAGCGCTAGTGGTGAAACTCTTTTCGCGTACGATGTACTTTTCGTCCTAGTTTCCATTCGACAGAAGGACGTTCTATGGTTTAACTATAAAAGTGAAAGGAATTAAAAGCATTCGTTTGCTTGAAATGTTGTGAGTTTGGACTGGGATTATAAGCATCTTTTTTAATGTACTTGCAACATTTACAAACTGTGGCTTGTTAGATATTTGAAAATTTTATTTTGAATTGTTTTGCAATGTGCATAGCGTATTGTGCACCGAAGCCAATTAAAGCGGCTAGCAAGGATTTCAAGGATGTATTATGTATGTATCTCGAGAAATTAGAAATTTTTCTGTTAAAAATCCAAAATACGATAAGTACATGTAGTACATATAGTACTTTCGTACTATATTATCGAAATAAATCGAATCCTTCGTTATAATAATAAACTCATAGCATACGCTTGGAACTATTGGTATAAGCCAGAAGATATACGGTGATAAAAAGGTGAAACTTAGAAATTATATAAAAATATATAAAATGTAGAGCTACGGGAAATTTCCGGGTAGTTCTGGTATGCTACAGCCGGAAAACCGTTTTTCACAGAAATATTATAATTTTATAATTGCCCCTGTGGATGGGGGAGGCTAGAATACATCCACAGTAACCCAACTTGTCGTAAGAGGCGACTAATGGGAACACAGCACCGAACCCGGACTATGATTTGACTCTCGACTTTATTTGACGCATGTGGGCTGGCGGCCATGATATTCTGGACCTAGTCGCTTTCTGCGCGGTACCGCCGGGGTGAAACCCGTGCGCGAACGGCTCCAGGCTAATATCACGCCGTCTCCGTCCCGATAAAACCTTGGCAGGCCTCAGAGTACGTTCAAAGCTCGCACCATTGAGTTGGTGGTGTAGGTTCGGTTGAGTCGTACTCCCGATTAACGCTGATCTGGCTCTGAGCACCTGACTCCATAAGGGCTGGTGCCAACCCTCGCATGGCCTCCCTGCTTGCATAGATAACCATGGGATCATTAAGGCGACTACACATCCGAGCGGAGATAGCGGCTCTGAGGGGGGACTCTTAAGAACGAAATGAAGAAAAACAACAACAACAACAACAACAATAAACAGAATAACGCAGAGGAGACGAACAAACGAGCCGATGAACATAATTCTGACAACCATAACGATTATCTTGGCGTGTTTTCCCGTAGTGGAAAAACCTTGCGTTCACCACCACGGTCTCATTCAGCCCCAAGCGGAAGGAGCAGTGATGGGCCGGTAGTAAATGCGGCTCCGGAGGTTTACGACCACCTCACTCTTAAGATTGCTACTGCTGAATCGACCTCAGTAGGAGGAACGCAGACCATAGAACGTAAGCCCCCGGAGGAGAAAGTCGGCGAAAAAGACCTGATTGTTAAGGAGGTTATCGCGGAGAACCGTTCCGAGGAAGAACGGTTGACTAAAAAATGTTATGCGATACTCAAACGTATGCAAGGAGCGTGCATAAACCAAAAAAAAATCAGTAAAGATGTAAAAAATGGACTGTTTGAGCTCGAAGACCTCTTGGATCGGGTTTGCCACTACAGGAGACTCTGGAAAAAGTTGGAAGAAGAACATCCAGATCAAACGGTGCCCGTTAAAGTCACCCAACCTTTCCTTCCCAGTATCAAGAGGACTGCTGCTAGCCCTCTCGAGAGCGAACAGGAGAAAAGGCGTAAAGAGAACGTTGAGCCAGAAAAAGAAACGCCACAAAGAAAAGACGCTTTCCAACTCGTGATATCTAAGGCGGCAAAAAAATCTGCAAAACGCGAACATAGGCTTAGCCAAAAAACAGTGCCTGTTCAAACAACGACAAAGACCGTGGATAAACCAGCAAGAAAAAAGCGAAGAGCCCTCGGGGACGCCATTCTTGTGAAGCCCACCGACGGAAGGAGCTATTCCGACGTTCTCCGCGATATCCGCAAGAACGTCAAGCCGGAGGAAACAGGGTCGATTATTAAAACTCTACGATCGACGAGGTCCGGAGGGCTACTCGTCGAGTTTGGAGCGGACTCCTCCGATAAATCGATATTCCGCGACAAAATAAAGGACGTCCTTGGCTCAAAAGCCACCGTCTCTACCTTGGAGCCAAGAGCTTCATTGGAAGTAAGGGACCTGGACTGCATCGCCGATCCGGCTGAGGTCGAAGAAGCCATTCAAAAAGAGTTCCCTGGAATAACTGTATTAAAAGTAAAGCTTTCTCCAGAGAATCGCCGAGGGCAAAGGCTGGCCATACTCGAAGTAACGGAGAAAGATGCTACACAACTCCTGGCCAAAGGAAAAATAAAAATCGGCTGGGTGGTGTGCAGAATTCGCCGCCGCGCCATCCCAGTACGATGCTACAGGTGCCTTGGATACGGGCACACCACTTCGAACTGCAAGGGCCCTGACCGTAGTATGCTTTGCTTTAAGTGTGGAGCGCCTGGGCATAAGAAAAAAGAGTGCGTTGAGACTCCGCGCTGTTTGCTATGTAATCATCTTAACTCTCAACCGACAGAGCACCTTCACGTTGCAGGAACAGGCGCGTGCCCAATCTTTAGAGAGGCACTAGCAAACGTAAAAGCAACTCTAAGGTGATGATCAGGACCCTTCAAATTAACTTGCACCGTAGCGTCAATGCACAAGATCTGCTAGAGCAGTTCGCCAGAGAAAAGGGAGCTGATCTGCTGCTGCTGAGCGAACAAAATCGAAATAAGGCCTCACCAGCTGCCGTTTGGGTTCGTGGCAGCATGCGACTCCAGATCCAAGGTCACGGCCGAGGAGACGGTTTCGTGTGGATTCGGTGCTCGGGTATAACGATTTTCAGCGTATACCTGACGCCGAATGAGTCAATGCCATCTTTTCAAAATAGACTGGACGCGCTAGAGGATGCTGTTCTGAACACAGATGGCAAAGTACTCGTAGCAGGAGACTTCAACGCTAGAGCCGTTGAGTGGGGCATGTCTCAAACCGATCCCAGAGGGCAACGCATTCTGGACATGTCGTCGAGGACTGGGTTGGTAGTTTTAAATACCAGTAATGTACCGACCTTCCGGCGCTGGGGCTGCGAAGGAACAATCCCAGATGTGACATTCGCCTCGGAGTCCCTCGCTTCGAGGACGTTGAACTGGAGAGTACTCGAGGATTACTCAGCGAGTGACCACCAATACATCGCGTTTGAGATCGGCGATACCACTCCTCGCTCGTCTCAACGATCTTTCACTCCCGGGTGGAATATCGGAAAAATGGACGTGGAGACTTTCGCCAATGTGATTCTAAAAGGCGGAACGACATCGGGATGCCCTTCGGGGAACGGAAGGGCTGGAGTGGAGGGAATGGCGGAGTCAACGATGAACCTTATCACTTCTGCCTGTAGCTCATCTATGCCTCAACGGAGGCCTCGACACGACAGGCCTGCTGTACATTGGTGGTCAAAAGATATCGCAGACAAACGAGGCGAGTGTCACAGACTTCGACGTGCAGCTCAGCCCTCGAGAAACGTAAAGGAAGCATCCGATAGGACAGCAGCATACAGATCAGCAAGGAAAGAACTCCGAAGACTCATCAACGAGAGCAAGGCACGCTGCTGGCGAGAACTTGTGGACGATGTGAACAGGGATCCATGGGGGCTCGGCTACAAGGTAGTGTGGCGCAAGCTCGGTACCTCACGGAAGCCGTATTTACTTCAAGCAGATAAGATGGTCGGCATAGTGCAGGCGCTTTTTCCTACTCACCCTGTCCGTGTTGATGCTGCCCACGAGGTCGACTCAGGCGAATGTCCATCGTTCACTAAAAATGAGCTGGGGGAAGCGGTGCTTTCTATGAAAGCTCGAAAGGCACCAGGACCAGATGGCATTCCATCCGAGGTGCTACAAATGGTCTTCCACGTTTGTCCTGACTTGCTGCTCAATGTGTTCAACGCTTGCCTGAGAGAAGGTGTGTTCCCATCTCGCTGGAAGGTGGCGAGGCTCACATTGATCAGCAAGGGAAAAGGGGACCCCGGGCTACCATCTACATACCGGCCGCTTTGCATGCTGGACACAGCCGGGAAAGTGTTCGAAAAGCTCATCAAAAGAAGGCTCACAGACGCAATTCGTGCTGCAGGGGACCTATCTCCTCGGCAGTATGGCTTTAGAGCAGGGCGATCTACTTCCGATGCCATCATGGAAGTGGTGAATGCAGTCCGTCGAGCCGAAGCGCACAAAACTGAAAAACGAGTTGTCTTGCTAGTGACGCTTGACGTCAGAAATGCCTTCAACTCCGCCAGATGGTCGGATATTCTTGGCACATTGGAAAATTTTTTCCGATTGCCAGGGTATCTGATGCGGATTTTGAGGGATTATTTAAAGGACCGCAGACTGCTCTATGACACACAAGATGGGCGACGCAGTATGGAGATAACGTCTGGTGTAGCGCAAGGCTCCATACTGGGACCAGACTTGTGGAACGCCACATATGACGGACTATTGAGGCTTGAGCTGCCAGATGAGTCGCGCTTAGTCGGCTATGCAGATGATATAGCAGCACTGGTCGCCAGACGTACAGTCGAACATGCGCAGCGCAGACTGGGAGTGCTAATGCGTCAAGTGAGGGAATGGATGACCACCCGTGGGTTCAGTTTGGCACTACAGAAAACCGAGGTGGTCATTCTCACGAAGAAAAGAATTCCCACTGTAATTCCTTTGCAGATCGGAGATGCGACTGTTGAGTCTAAAGTCGCAATAAAATATTTGGGACTATTGATTGATTCCAAAATGAGCTTTTCGGAACAGATCAGGGCAACGGCGAAAAAGGCCGCGATGGGCGTCTCAGCTTTGAGTCGACTAATGTGCCACATCGGTGGGCCCACACCGAGCAAACGCCGACTTCTCATGAGTGCTGTACAGTCAGTGCTACTGTACGGCTCTGAGGTTTGGGCCGGAGCTCTCAGTAAGGAGCTGTACCGAAAGCGCTTGGCCCAGGTACAGAGACGAGGAGCTTTGCGGGTTGCGTCTGCATACCGCACTGTCTCTGAGTCGGCGGTGTTGGTGATCGCAGGAGTGATACCCATCGCCCTCCTTGCTAGAGAACGACAGAGAATTTATGACCGTAAAGTGGAGGGCTCAAGATATGCTGTTAACCGAGAAGAGAGGCAGCGCACAATACTCGAGTGGCAATAGTCATGGGAAGGCGACTCCAATGGCCGCTAGACTGCCCACCTTATAGGGGACGTGGGATCGTGGCTAAATCGAAGGCACGGTGAGACTGATTATTACCTTACCCAGCTTCTTAGCGGGCCTGGGTATTTTCAGTCTTATCTGCACAAGATTGGTAAAACACGGTCACCAGACTGCACTTTCTGCCCAGGGGAAAGGGACGACGCATGTCACACCTTCTTCAACTATAGAAGGTGGAACGGGATGCGGCAGGACTTGTGGGAGGTGATGGGAGAGGTTTCTCCAGACAATCTGGTCGGAGAAATGCTGAAAAGTTTCGACAAATGGACCTGTGTGGCACATTACCCTCGGGCAATACTCACTGCCAAAAAATGTAACATGGATAACCTTGGGCGTAGGGTCTAGGGGGGTCTCCTTTCCAGCAGTCCTCCTCCATCCTGCCCCCTCCCGCTGAAGGGAGATTTCTCTAGACTGACGGCGCCCTAGCGCGAAGTAAAAAAGAGGCCTAGCCCGAAGTAATGTGTCAAACGGTTCCAGGCTAGGATCTCTTGACAGGGGGGGTGTTTAGTGGGTAGTCTGGTAGCATGCGCTGCTAGGAGTCCCACACTCCGGGCGTAAATTGCCTTCACCCCCATCCCAAAAAAAAAAAAAAAAAAATAATTTTTCTAAGACAATGAAAATAAAATAATTGTCATGTAATAATTATAAAACACTTTTTCAAGACTAACAAAATTGTTGTAAGGTCTCTCCTGTAAAAATTTTCCAGTCATTTTATTCATATGTTAATCAAATGTGTTCGAGCGCGACCATTTTGAACGCGGCATTTACCAAACGAGCCCTTGATCGAACGGGCCCTTTTTCGTGTGTTCTTTCTTCAGTCGGGTTTTCCGTTTTTTCGCTCTCTTCCGTTTTTTGCGTCAAGCGAATCGCGTCGTGATTAAATTCTTTTCGGTCAGAGAATTCAACATAGAAACCACCTAGTTCAACTTTTACACGTGTTTTCATTCGAAAAACAAATTTACAAAAAGAAAATAGTATCGTGGCAGTGGATTCAGCCGACTGCCACCATCAACGGCAGTATAGGAAGGCGCTATCCGCCTCCTCAATTTTCTATCCCAAATCCATTCCCACTCATCTATAAATCCCGTCCCCACCTTCAGTCGCCATTCCAGTCACTGGAAACGCTTTTATCTACAACACGGTAAGTCGCAAATACTTTTAATCAAATTTTTTGTGGTGACGCGAACTGATTATCGCCCCACGCGTCAAAATGTGTATTGTATTTATTTTTTGGAAAGTCTCACTTGATAGGTTTTGTAGTTGTAGTTGAATCTGCTCAAATTCTCTCCATACGCGTTTTTTCTTGCTCCTTTAAATCTGAGTATTAAGTGGCAAGCTTACTTGCCAATTTCTTTGAGTGCTCTTCTCGGGATATCCTTTCTTCAGCTGTTCCAAATCCAAGCATTTTCAGCAGTCAAAATCAAAATATTGGAAAAAAAAAACCTGCGTAGGCCATCTCCGAGATTTGGATTTTGTAATACATTTTCTAGCCATTTGGTCCGTGATATCGACGCCAGACTTAGTGTTGTTTTTAGATACATATAATAATTTCATGTTTCTTTTCGTTCAATTTTTACAAATTTAAGCTAGAAATTAAAATTGAAAATTGATTGATTGAAACAGTCAAAAATTTTAAAGAATATAAAGCAATTCCATACAAATAAACCAATAATAAAACTTGATGGACCACATGGGTCTCTAAATTTATACAATACGAAAAGTCAAAGTTATTAAAAAATCTTTTCTAATTCGTCGATTGAATTTAATTTATAAATTAAATTAATGGAATATAAAAACGAGAAAAAAACGAGCAATTCCTTTTCAACAAAATAAAAAAAAATTAAAGATAATATTAAAAAAACACAATCACACAATTCGACATGTTTTTCCATGATAATCTTGAAAATGATAATTATAAAAGAAAAACGATCAATAGATAAAAATAGGATAGTGGTGTTCCTGGCACATTGTTCAATAGTTCAGTTCTTTCATAAACCTCGCAAAGAACAATAAAAATCATGATAAAAATAAATCACTTCAATTATCTTAAATGAAAAGTGAGCATACGTGTATTTTAAAAGTCAGAAGCGAAAAAAGTAAGTCGACCACAGAAGAAGTCGCACTAATCCCTGAAAATCAAAAAGCGTAGCGATACAATAAGTCTAAGGGAAATATTTGTGGGTGACTGGGTGACTGGAATATTTTGCCACCAATATTTAACCCAGCGGATAAGACCAGATATGCAAATATTTTGTTTGATTAAAAAATTAAATTAAAAGAAAATGATCGGAGGTAGAATAACAATGACCCTAACAGTACACGGACAAGAACGTCGTTATTCAGCCAGATTGGTGAGTCCGAGAACACGAATACTTATCTACGAGAAGACTTGAAGGAGCGCAGGCTATTTCGAGGGGATTTCGGACGAAGTCAGGAATGATTATAAAAATAACTCGATCTTGCCAATCAACGTCTTGAAATTATCTCCTTGAAGGAGAAAATAATAGAGCTAGTATATAAAATTCAGAAGCCAAGAAATAAAAAGGTCAAGGCAAAAAACTTTTAAAAGAAATAAAAATAAGAAACGGAGGATTGCAAACTCCCGTCTTTCTCTGATATGCGGATATGAAATAGGAAGAAACGGAAGATGAAAGACGAGAAGATTCCAAAACAGTTTATGGACATCTAGAACTAAAGCTTCTCTCAAAAACAAATCGAAAACCTCGGATGGACAAATGGACACAATTGAAAAAAATTAATTACATAAAGAAAATATAGGAGAATAAGCCCGGAAAAGATCACGCCTTCCCTTAACATAGGAGACTCATCAGCCTTCTCTCCTCAATCTTCAAAAAAGCTGGAAATGCCAAAATTGATGAAGTTAAAGTCAAAGAAAACATCATACCTGATGGAATATGGTTTCAGAGAAGCACTCTCAACGGAACTTCAGTTAGCGACGATGGTCCAGCACATATGACATGGATTTAACCGGAGGAAGTGATCAGGTTTTGTTATGTTTGATATATCTAAAGTCTTAGATAAATTCTGGCATGCACAACTCATCTTGAATATACTGAGTTCATCTCCTTACCTCCAATTCATTCGATTAACAATTTCCTAAATGTTCGATCTCGAAATTTAGGGTTATCTCTTATTATATATGTTGGAGTAGAAATTATTTTATCTCTCAAACCTGCTAACTATTAAGGCTGGAGTTCCACAAGGATAACCAATTTTACCAATATTGTACAATCTGTTCACCGCAGCGATCCCAATTTCGCAGAACAATGTTAAAGTATCACTTTATGCGGGCGGCTCCTGCATACACTATACTTCAGGGCAAGTAGTAGTTATCGCCTTAAAACTGCAACTCTCAGCCGAAATATTGCACAAATATCCCCGTGATAGAAAATTAAGAATAATAAAGACAAGGCACAAGCCATTTTCATCAGCAAACGTAGGAGAGAGCGACAAGCGGCTTTAAACATAGACACCGGCATAACACTATGGAACAGAACACTACACTACCTGGGATTGACAACCAATCCCCGACTTACCTTTCCAGCCAAGTCGGGGATTAGTTAAGGTAAACCATAAATTAATTAAGGCTAACCACCATTCTAAAAAACCCAACCCCCTTGCTTAAGAATATTCGTCTCCTACACCTTCTTATTAGTACTGCCCATCCAAATATAAAAAAAATACTCCCTTACTTGCATATAATTCGACCGATACTACTCATTGCTAGTGTCGCTTTCTGTCAGACAGCCATTGCTCAGAAAAAGCTTTCAAATCCCTGTAGCTAGAGCCCGACAGTGAATTTGCCGAATTCCTTGGTATATTAGGAAGTCGGATGTACACAAGGACTAACCTGTAGAGTAATATATATTAGACAAAGCCCTGAAACTATTTGACACGATTGATTCCTTGATTAACAAGATTCTTAACCATACCATAGAAGTCCTGTAAGTCGCAGCTAGTGAAAGTCGAAACAAATACCTAAGCCTGTGATTGATCACTCAAGACTGAACTATTTGGAGTACATCCACAAGGCATGCGATAAGACGACATTAGTAGTCCATTCACTGAGCAGACTGATGGCTAATTTCAGTGCCTTTAGAAAACCGATGCGGTGACTTTTTATGGCAACGGAAAACTGAAATCTGGGTTCAAGAAGGTTAGGAATAAAATAGCAAGCGTCCAATGACAGGTAGCATTGGGACTCGCCCATAGCTACCGCACTGTTTCCGAAGACGCAGTCTTCCTCGTTATAGGAGTATTCCCATAGATTAACTGTTAGTTGAAGTAGTTTGGGAACGGGAAGTGAAGAAGCCGAAGATCGAACGAGAACTATGTGAAAGTGGCAGGAACGCTGTACCGCAAGTGTTTCAGATCATTGGGCTGCTAGACTCATTGTGCTTCTAGAGCCATGGATCATTCTGAAACGCAGAGAGAGGAACTCCTTTCCTTCGCAGTTTCTTACAATATACTGATATATCCGTGAAAATGGGAAATGATAGAAGACGCTTTTGCCAGTTTTCCCAGACAAGAGAGACAAGAGACATTGTACTCTTTTTTGGCTAGAAAATGATTTTCTGAAGGGGGAGGAGTGCACTTCCCTCTACGATTGACCAAGTTACCACTGGAACTATCGTTGAGGTAATGGTGTGAATGGAAGATGTGTGGAACGCGAGAGCTCATTTTGTTGGGTTCGTTCTCAAAACGAATAGGGATGAGGCTTGTTTATCGGACTAACTCAACATTTGGAAAGCAGTGCCTGGATGAAGGCAAATTTGAGGTTGTTTTATTGACACATTAGCGAACCCATCCTGGAGAAATGTGTGAGCGGACTCAGGGTGAACTTTAGTCCCAACAGTAGCGTTGGGGTATATTTTGGTAGGTATGAGTCTCACACTCTCAGACAAAGTGTCGAAATGCGATGAAAGTCCAAAGTGCGATAGGCTTGTTTTACCTCCATTACCGCAAACCAAAAACGTCCATTGGCTTAACGACTTTGACATAGTGTAAGCACAAACAGCGAGAGCACTCTTGCGTGACTTCTTACAGAAAGAGATAGGAAATGTAAGGTGGAAAGTACCATTAGATCGGGAGTTCGTTTGAAATATTCTCGCTGTTTTTGCTTCCGCTTTGACTATGGGGATTTCTAGAGGGGAAAGCTTCATCACAACATAAAGTTGTTGAAGCATTTTTAGGCAGAAGTGGCGTCTAAACCTTCGGGATAAGCGCATACGGTGATAGATAGATAGTGACCAGGAAAAGATAAAGTGAAATAGAGGGCACTTCGAATATGTTTCAATTTATTATCATCAAGAAACAATAAAATATATTTTCGTTGCTTATATTTCTTCATCCTAAATTAAAATCATATACGACTGATGGAGCAGTTAATATTTACATAGGATATAGATATATTTAAACGCATTTCAAAATCAACAAAATCAGTTGAACCAAACTCTCGGCAATATCCTTTTTGAAAAATTGTGACATTATGCAAAAGTTTTCTTCATTTTGCGTCCTTAATCGATCACTTATGAAGTTAGACTCAAAATACGTCCAACACTGTCCAAAATGTCCAACAGTTTTGAGGTATGAAATGCTATTTATTACTATTATATGCCATGCGAAATGGGAATATGTAAATAATAAATCGACAATATAATTTGAGATCACAACATCTGTGAGTTTGTAATGCTTCAAGGTTTATTCTTAATGCTCAAATGAACTAAAATAATGCAGTCGAAAAGTCCAACGTGTTCGTGTTTGTTCCCGAGTTTTGTTGTTTTTGAATATATATTTTTTTTAATTTCTCCCTAAACGGATTTTTATGGCTCTGGAACGGATACTTTTTTACTCGTAAACTAATAATGTAGACAGACTTTCTGGTTTTCCTTGGCGAAATTGTAAGAATATGCGATAAGTTATCATAATCATATCATTCCGAGCTTATCTTCAATTGTTCGGTCCTTTTCATAATAACTACAAATTGACCATAAACTTGACTGAAATATCCTTAATTACACACAAAAGAGCCGGCAGGACTTTTTTCCCCATTCATTGCTTGAATCTTGATAATGTCACAAAGTATGTCATTGAATATTCTCCGTTCCAGAAATGAGTATTTAAGTTTCGTCTGCTTCTCACATTGTGAATTCATGAGTTGGAAAATTAACTATCAAGTTTTTCGTTTCACATTGGAATGTTTGCAACTGCAAAGTAGATTTTCTAAGGGCTACGTTAGATAGTAAAGTACGATAATGTTGCGTTGCACGAAGGAATGTTGTGCACCTTATCTTGACGGAGCTTTTGAGTAGCTTTCTTGAAAATAACTCGTTAGTGTCCTCTTACAAATCCTGATACTTCCTACTTGTTCCTATTCTCTATCTATTCATTTGTTTGAAAGGGTTTGTAATGTAAGATTCATCGAGTTCTCATTGTCATATTCTTGTACACCTCATATTCATGCTAATATCAGATTATTTTTGCCCTTGCCTAGTTTTTCACTAGTAAGCATTTTATTGTAAAATTATCTGATTAAATGTCAGAATATTGTCTGACGTATATGTAAGCCTTCAAAATATATCCTGTATACATGTGTTGACTTAAGAAAGTTTCCTGAGAAAGAAAGAAGACGTAGCCATTTTGCACTATCTGGCATTCATCGTGTGGTAAGTACACTCCAACATCTTCCCAATGTAAAGTCGATGGCAACCGCAAGAAATGTCAAGGACTTTGGCTTTCGATTGTTTGTGGCTCTCCTCATTTTAGTCGTATGCAGCCACTTCAATGTTCATGTTAACTGCTTTCGACGTAGTTTCTCTTTTGTGTCAAAGTATTATTTTCAAGTGAACAGTCGTTTTTCGGAAAATTAAGTTAATTGATGTGTGTCAGTAAGCGAGCAATTGTACATACATGTAAGAGCAGCTTGTTCGATATTATGTGCCTTATGTTCGGGAGTACCTAAAAATTTATCGACAGCAAATACCTACTCAACAAATATAATATTTTTTATTCATATGAAATTAATGTTATGATATTATTTCCTATTGCAGGTAATTACTTCAACAAACACGTTGTTGGTTCACCTTTTCAAACGTAAGTTCCTAAAAAAGAAATGTCTTATATCTTTTTTCTAATTTAATTAAAATCCCAAATTAAAATGAATATTAGTACAAAACTAAATCACGTTGATACGACACATGAAGACACATAAAAGTTTGAGAAAAAATTACCTACGCTAAAACAGATCAAATAGTGGCAACATATAACTCAGTAAGCAACAAGTAAAATTTTTATACACTTTGTACGTGATTTATCTAATGCAAGGATCTGGATGAACTGAACCGAGTCTTGCAGGTAAATCTACATCGTAGTAAAACTGCCCAAAACCTCCTCGACTAGTATGCGAAGGACACTGAAGCTGTCTTGTAATTATTTAGCGAACAACACGACGACAAAAGTTTTGCAGCGTGGTACCCTGACGAATCTAGCACAGCCGCCATCTGGGTTTCGAGTAGTGATTTCCAGGTGAAGAGCTGTGGATGTGGGGATGGTTCCGTGTGGATCCGTTGCTCGGGAATCAGCCTCTTTAGTGTGTACCTGATGCCGAAGAACCGAAGAACCCAGAGCATTAAGCCAATCTTAATGCTCTGGGAGACGCCGTCTCGAGTACGAGTGGTCACGTGCTCGTTTGGGGAGACTTTAAGGCTAAAGCAGTCGAAAGGGGCATGCCTCAAACGATCCCACGGAGAAAACGAGTCCTAAACATTATGGCCAGAATAGCACTTGTCGTCAGAATAGCACGACAATTTTTCGTCATATGGGCTATGTAGGACCCGTACAAGACATGATATTCAACCCAGAGTCCGTTGCACGTAGGGTGCAGAATTGGAGAATATGAGGGGGCTACTCAGCCAGCGACCATCAGTACATTAAACTTCGAATCCTTGATATTGCTTCGAGATGAACTTCTTGACTTTCTACAATTGGGTGGAACATGGGGAGGATGAGGTATTTATTGAGGTGGCAGGTGGCATTCAGCTGTTGGACGATTCGCTGGGGATCCAATAGCTAGCAGCTCAAGACCTGGTGAACTTGACTATGAAAACAAGCTGTGTTATGGGTGGTCGACTGAAATCGCTGAAAAGCGAAAAAGTCTCACAGGCTTCGTCGTGAAACTCAACGCGCCTGACATAAGTCGGCAAAGAAATGCCTTCGCAAACTGATCGCCAACAGCAACGCGAGTCGTTGGCTAGATCTAGTCGACAATGTGAACAAGGATCCGAGGGGCCTTGGCTTCATGCTCGTTATTCGGCAGCTTGGTGCCCTACGGAAGCCTTGCATACATGAAGCGGAAAAGATGGACACGACAGTACGGGCACTGTTCACCCCCCAACCCTGTCCCGTTGTCGCGCCTGTAGGGCAGTGGATCTGGTAGAAATAATCTTTCTCCCTATTGTTGGGTTAGAGATTCGATTCCAGTGAAGCTGACGGGGTGTGGCAAACCCGCGGTCCTTAGCCTAGTAAAAACACTAGAACTGGGTTCTCGGTTCGAAGCATAGCAGCTGAGCTCGTTAGGATACTACCAAAATGGAGTGCTAATACGACTTGGTTTTGAACCTCAACCCTGGAGGTATATTCAGGTACGCGGGAAGCTGATAAGCCGCCATCTTTGATGGTTCAGCTTGTTGGTGTTGGCCCTTCGGGGAGTATCGCGGTGGCTGTGGTGCAACATGGGCAGCATTGTCCCTTAACAATGTCAGGAATAGCTGGGTTCCGCATCGACCTGTATGGAAAAAGTTGGAGAACCCCAACCCTAACAGGTACTGCGTTTCCCAGCAATAATACTAGAATGGAATAATAATCAAAGATTATCGGCGGATTTGAAATTGAACCTCATTGAAGGTATCAATCAATGAAGACACACACTGGACAAATGAGAGTTACTATAAACGCAATCTCTCGCTGAGCAATAAAATATAATACAGAAATTTAATAATACACAGCTCCGATAGTTCAATATGGCGCGAGTAACTTGAACGAAAAAACAATTTGGGGACTTTCAGATGTACCTGGAGTCCAAATATGGGACAGGATTGTCGATCGATCCGGACCCGGACTACCAAGCTTCTATTTAATTTGCAACTACGGTGAAAGCATAATATTAACTTGAAGAGATGCTGAGTCACGCAGGGAGGTATTAGCCTCTTAAATGCGCATTCATTTGAGCGTTAAAGTCTTGTACTTGGAAACTCAAATGTATGATCTGGACGGATCTAAAACGGCTCACATTTGATTCAACTCAGAGGTGTCTGCTGATGAGGTTTGGCCGTGAGGCTCAGGAACTCAATCCAGCTGGTCTAGTAGAACCCGAAGGTTGTCCCGTTGTCGCTCTCTACGGTGTAACAGCAATCGAATTCTCACTCTTCACAGAGTCTGAGTTGGAGGAGGAAGTCCTTTCATTCAAAACGTGAAAGGTTGCGGGCCCAAACGTTATTACAGCTGAGATATTGCTGCTGTTAATACAGCTGAGATATCTTTTGTATCACGATTGTCCTGACTTACTTCTCAGCAAATACAACGCCTGCCTACGGGAACGGGTTTTCTCAGAATGTTGAAAAAAGGCGAAACGTGTGCCGATTAGGAACTATCTCCTCGACAGTACGGTTTCAGAACAGGTCGCTCCACCATTGATGCGGTTGCAGATGTGGTTAGCACGGTATAAAAGCCGAATTCTGAAGGACTACGTCAAGGACCAAAGCTTGCTTTATCACAGGACATCGGATGTTATCCATGAAACCATCCTTGGCCCTGACCTATGGAACGTGTCTTACAACGGACTGCTGGTCAGTGTCGTTGACATACTAGTTGAATCGAAGCCAGCGATGAAGTACCTGGTGCTACTGATCGGCTTGAATATCGAGCATATCAGGGCAACGGTAGAGAAGGCTGCTCCCAGCGTACCCGTTCTGAGTCGACTCATGACCAGTGTAGCTAGCCCAACCCAACAAGCGTGAATTTATAAACCCTCATGATTTTCAAGCAATTAAAGAGTTTAAGACTTCTTTTGAACCATGTGATTATAACTATTTTCGGAAGGTGGTTGCATTAATGGTAGTAAGCAAGACCATGAAACAACAGTTTTTTTTCATTTGGCATTATCGCGATAATTTGTTTTACATTTATTGTAATCTCATCTTATGCTCAGCTTAGAAACTAATGTTTTATCTAAGACGTTTATTAAACGAAAAAAATGCCAGGAGTTTAGTTTCTTAGATTGGTTAGAGGAAAACCAAAAACCATATTTTTCCAGTAGGAAAACTTTATCTAGACTATGCAAGTTCTTAAAAATAAACCTATTTTCTTTACGGTTTTGTACGATTGACGAAGTTTGTCATGTTTCAACCGAATTTTTTCATGAAAATTTGGGTGCCACGCCAGGATTCTCGTCGAAAAAGAATTCTACTGGCGTTCATACGGTTACACCGTAGACCATTTTGGCTTACGATTATTCGAAATCCAATTTGAATGCAGTTCTTAGTCCTTATGATATAGTTGGTAAGACTTCAGTTTATCATTCGGTTTCGTTGCATTTAATTGTGGCCTTAAATGTTCTGTTCTATCTTTTTATTGGGTGGTTTCAAATTTTTTAAATAAAAGGTCATATATTTAATCTTGAAAATAGTTGCCATTGACATCTATGACTCGTTTCCAACGTTATGGTAACTAATATATTCCTGTTTGATAAAAGTCACTGTCTCGCCCATTGAAGAAATTTCGTAATGCTATTTCTAAGTCTTCCCGGTTGGTGAATTGTCGTGCTCTCATGAAGTTATCCATCGCCCGGAAAAGGTGAAAATCTGATGGCAAAATGTTGGGAGAATATGGTGGATGTGGTAAAGTTTCCTAGCCAATTTCCTATATGATGTCCCTGGTGAATGCTGCTGTATGTGGTCGTGCGTTATTCTGGAGGAATAAGACTCCCCTCTTATTCACGAGCGCTGCATGTGTACGTCGAAATTCCTGATGAACTTCTCTTAATTGCTGACAGTTAATTTCAGCTGTAATGGTTTGGCCAGGTTCTAACAGTTGAAACCACACGATGCCTGTGTGATGCCACCAAACACACAACAAAGCCTTCCGCTGATGAAGGCTTAGCCTTGGGATAGTTCCAGAAGGGTCGTGTGACGATAACCCCTGATACGAGCGCCGGCTATTGTCATACATAATCCATTTTTCATCGCACGTAATCACTCGATTCAAAAACGCCTCCCGTTCGTTGCACAGCAACAACAAAGTACAGATCCCTATACGCTGCCTTTTGTTATCGGCAAGTTTATGGGGAACCCACTGATCAAGCCGCCGTTTCTTACCCAGGCGTCGAAGGTGGTGACTAATGGTGCCTTTGTCAACGTTGAACTTTACGCTTAGTTCGTGCAAAGTTTGGCGGGGATTGTCCTCTATGTCGGCAAGAGGCTCCATGTCATTTATCCGAAAAATCGCTCCAGGATGATCGTCGTCTTCAAGGCTGTCATCCCCGGTGCGGAATCGGGCAAACCATCTTTAAGCTCTTCGTTCTGACTCAATATCGTCTCCAAATGCGTCACATATCTTGCGGGCAGCCGTTGCTGAATTTGTCCTTAATTTAAACTTGTAGTAGGGAGCACATCTTACTTTTAAAGTTTCACTGACCATTTTACACTTCAATATTTTCGAAAGGACTTGATACATTTGATTTCTAGTTGACGGATGTCACCTTTTTGACCACAAATTAAGATTCGCCTTTAAAAATCTACATCATCTGCTCACTTTTCCAAATGCCAGTAATTTGGTAAAAATTATGGCTTGTACTGTCGTGGGTTTTTGTTTTATTTACCAATACCATAGTGTCTTGTGTACGATGCACGTTTAACAAATACAAAAGTTAACGATAATAACGTATATTTCATGCATGGCAAAACATATGTTAAATAATCTCAGGTAAATTAGAATTCCCATTGACAGGGACGTCTGCTCGCTTGGACATTTGGATCGAAAGAGAACGATTGATTTGCTTTATCTCCGGCTACAGCATACTACGTGCGCTGGCGTCACTGTGTAGTCTCTACTCTAGATAGTTTGGAGCAACTGTTTTTTCTCGCATTGGCTACTTTGTCGGTGATGTCGAGGTTAGAGACTATGGAATCTGGTTGATCGATCCATTCAACTAGCGTTTGGTGGAGCTTTGTTATGTGGAAATCGTTAATCCGAGAAATTGCTGCTTGATTCTAGTGGAAATGATGAAGTGCTAGGAGTCTTCATGTTCGCAAACGTGGACACAGTGCCGGTGAATCGAACGCTCCTTAACGCGGGGGTGTTCCATTTCAGCTGGTAATAAATTATGCCAAAAAGAGAAGACTATGATATTGCCGATGAATAAGAGTTACTAAACAATATTCATCTTTGGAGTGAGAGACAAAATTCTGCGCACATGCAAGAAAGGAGCTCTAAACGCGTTCCTTGCATAGTCGATTTTTTTTTTTGAGATGACGAACGTAGGACAATTATTGATAAATGGTGTTGTTTATTTTTAAAATGGGAAGCGGGCATTATTTCGTAATTCTTTAGGGGACCAGCATTTCTATGTTAGATTTGCATGATATTGGGGCTGAATTACAGCTACCATCGGCTGAAGGAAAAGAATGAACGATAGTTGGCGAGAAATAACTAGGGAGAGTTAGATTGTATGGATTAATTGATAGTGAATAATTTTTTTTTGTTTTTTTTTTTTTGTGATAAGGAGGTGAAGGCTGTTGACGCCCTGAGTGTGGGACTCCCAGACGCAAAATGCTTTTGGATTACCCACTAAACACCTCCCCTGTCAACCTGAGAACCTAGGCAAAGTGAAGAATGGGCTGAGAAATTGGGCGGTCTGCCTACCTTGATGTTCGATACAATGTAAATGGAAATCAGTGATTCATCTTATGTATCTAATGTATGTAATTATCCATATGTGCAGTTTGAGAAACACAGGAAAATTAAGAAGACTCTCAACATCATCAGAAGTACGGCAAATCATGAAAAAAGCTGGTATGAAGAAGATTTGGTGTATGATTTAGAGGAACAAAATCAAGATGTGGAGTGGTGAAAATAAGATAAAAGTCAGAGCAGGTAGGGTATTTGGGGCAAGAATTGTTTTTGATTTAAGAGACGGACTTCTACGACCCTGTTGTATTATACAACATATTTTTTTGCACCGATGGGGCATTAGAGATGATCTTTGAAGAACAAAAATATATGCAATACGAATAATGTGAACCGATATGTTTTATAAGACTGGCCGAGGAATTTCTCCTGAAAATGACGTACGTTTGTGGTTCTATAAAAAGGAATGAAAATTATGCAACGCCGAAGACAAAACAAAATGGGAGTGAGGTAATAATGTGTTCAATGGACGAATAAAAACTCAGTGTGCATGCTGAATACCACACCAAATCACGAGTGTACTATTAATCGTGGCAAAAATAATAAAATGAAGCCAGGCACTATTTTTTCGTATGATGCTAAGGAAGCAGTTGATCTATCGGACCAAATGACTTGATATTTAATTATCTATAAGAACTGAAAAAATGTGGAAATTGTTATGAAGCTGGTATTCTGAACTTCCCTCTTCAATCCGTGATATGTTCATAAAAAAAGAGGAACGAAGCGAAACAAATTTTTAAAATTACCAGAAAAATTATTGATAATTCGTTGATGGATGTTTTGAACCTCCCTTATGAAGCACTGATAACTACATATGCACAAAATTTTTTCAAATTCGAACATAAGATCTGCGGGGAAGACGAGGACTTTGTTCGGGGAATGCTATAAGCGCTTAACAAACCTCAATGGAACTCAGTACGACACGAGTAGAGTTAAGAAAGTACAAACATATTTCTCTTATTTTGAACTCTTCGTTGAATTTCATCAAGTATAATAAATTAAAATAAATAAATAAATTAAATAAAAACTACGTATTTTTTAATATACAATCGTCGCCCATCGGTGGATTATGTTTCGAAAAGGTTATAGTCTTTAGTTTAGGTTAGCAATAATGGAGTAAGTATTCCTTTCGCACACTCATAGTTTATATGCATATTGTGCATATGTGGCAAGACAATATTATCTAAATTGAAGCATCGCGATTTTATTAAAGTCACATTTAAAGTGCATATTTACAAGATATAATCTCTTTTCGTACACGTTTTTAGATTCCTTCAATTCAAACTGTTACCCTTTAACGAAAATCGCTTTGCCTTGAGGTGAAAATCGATATAAAGATTGATTAAAGTGTACAAGACACGAAAAAGTGAAAAACATTTGATTGTGGGAAATATCCAGTTGTTTACTTACAACTTTGCAGAACGATATCGTGTCACGAAAACCGATTTTATCTTGCAACGCTTTTAAAAAAACGATTTGTACATTATTGTAGCATTGCTTTGCAAGCAATCTTCACGCTATGTGGTTAGTTGTTCCTGGTGGGATTAAATATATAGAAAAAAATTATTAGATGGGATGATAGGATTTTGCAATTCATATTCATTTCCTAAGATTATGAATTTATTTTTGAATCCTTAGTTTCAAGTGCTGCACTAAAAATTGTTAAGGAACAAAAAGCGAGCGAGTGTTCTTATTTTAGAAGCTCTAAATGTGAACTTTGGATTGTATGTTTCCTTAGTAAGTGTATAAAAATATCTTCAGTTGGTTACATGGCTACCTTTCTTTCATTTATCTGAACCTGTTTGATAAAAAATAAGAATGAAACTTTTCATGAGAATTTCCAATCGATATCGCTTATCACTCTCTGTTATGATAATCCATTTTGTTTCAGCAACACCGCTTGCAGTTTGAATTATTCAAGAGCTCTAAACGTGTTGATATAATTTTAAATTGACTAACTCTATAATCCCTGCACGTGCTCAAGCAACACAATTGCATCGTCACGCAACTGAATCAAAGGAATTGTTCAGAACACTGAACAAGTATCCTTTACAAGCATACCAAGCGAGTGAGAAACTGGCATGGCTCTTCCGCATATCTTGCTGAAAATGGCTTGAGGCACGTCCTAAATTAAATCATAGCAAATCAAATTAGAGAATAGATTTGCATTGCAATTTGTGTTACGGTGAAATGAGTTAAGGATTTTTAACGCCAATTAAATATTTGTTGCGCTCGTAAGAACTTTCACATTGCAGCCTTAAATGCAAACGCAATAAAGAATTTTTGTTAGATTTTTGGCGTCAAGACAAGACAAGTTTATAATTTTTGAGCGAAATGAATAATTGAAAATGAATAAGAATAATAATAAATGTAGAATAAATGAAAACCCTTGAAGGAAAATAAGTTTACATGTTGATTTCTCAGAAGTATTGTGCGTCTAGGAGTTCCACACTAAAGGCGTAAACAGTCTTCACCTTCCTACTACAAAGAAAGTAGTTTTAATTTACACAAAATGCTCAACCTGAGCGTAGAAATAAAAGGAGGCTGATGTTTCTATGCCTTTGACTGTAAGTGTTAATCCTTCAATTAATTTTCAATAGCTTCACCACTAACACTCTTCAACCGAGAATTGAGCTAGAATACACTGAGAAGACAATGGCAGTGCACAAATGGACCATCGTTAAAGCCGGGAGTAAACAGCGTAACAAGCGCGATTCGGGGGAAAACCTCATCGTTTATGTGCACTAAGTGGAAACTTTAACTTTAGCAAATTCCATAAACGTGACGACAGAAAGATAGTGATGCTGACCATTTATCTTCGAATAACCCCCACCATTCCGCATTTTCTGTTGAACTATCAACTACTTATAATGCATATCGTCTTTGGTACAATAACAATATTGTACCTGACTTCCATAATATTGACTATGACAGCATTAAACATATTTTTTTTCAATATTGACAGTTCTGATATGCTCACAACGTCAGTTATAAATGATGATCACTTCCATAAAATTATAATGTACGCCGTTGAAATTTACGTTACAAGAATGCAGTTCTTGCAGTCCTAACGACATTTGGGAATTTTCTGCCGATCATTTCCAATCCGTGTATTCACATTCCAACTTTATCTCTCAGAGTTGCTTCAGACTTGAATGCGACGTCTATATTTAAGGAACTTATTCTTTCGGAAGATGAAAAATCTATGGCATGAGAAACACTTGATCTCAATAAGGGGCCAAGCCTCGATTTACTTCCTCCTCGATTTTTATTTCAATGGAAAGATCAACTAATCTAACTCTTCTGGAACTTTCCTATCTACTTGGAAAACTTCACATCTGACTCCGATTTATAAAAATAAAGATACGGTATCAGTTGAAAACAACAGAGAGATCACAATCCTGTCAGCCATTTCAAAACTCTTTGAAAAAATAGTTTATTGGAAAATATACCTAATCGGTAAGCAGTTTTTCCAAAAACTTGGAGAGTAACGAATCTTACTGCAATGTATTTACTTACTCTAGCATCCTCTGTGAAATGGAAAAAGGTCACTAAATTGACGCAATTTATACCGAGTTCAGAAAGCGTTTGATCGCGTCAACCATAATATTCTATCTCATAAATAAAAAATGGGAATAAAAGACCTTTTATTGGAGTGTCAAAAATACGACGAAATATGTTAAATTTCATGGGTTTTTATTCAAGGAAATAAAAATATTTTCATGCGTACCACAAGGCAGTCACCTTGGTCCACCTTTCCAATATCTACATTTTTTGTCTGTCTGGAATCCTGTCTAATATACCCCATTTATTTTATGCCGACGACATTGAGCTCTTCAGTTTGGGTTTGTCTCCAAGAGATACGAAACTCCTTGAAGACAAATGAAACACACTTTAAGAATGGTCTGCAAGAAATTAATTTGATTTGAACCTCGGCAAATGTGACACTATAAGTTTTTCTTGGAAAAACTCAGACATAATTATCAGCCTATTAATCACAAATTAGACCGTCTAGAAAGTATCCTAGATCTTGGTTTTATTTTAGACAAGAAAATGCGATATAACTTCCACAATGATAAAGTTCTTTGACGAGCTAATATGCTTCTCGGATTCATCAAACGACCATCCAAAGGATTCGAGAATGTTTGGGTGTCTAGAACTTTATTGTTATCCTTTGTTCGTCTTATACTCGAAAACGCTTGTCTCGTCTGGGACACGCGCCGTCCAAATCAAAAGCATTGAGTCGATACGAATAATATTTGTTTTATTTGCACTGAGATCACTGTACGACCCGAGCAGTTTCCATGATTTACCCTCCTACGAGCAAAGACTACAAATTCGTATGTCGTCCTTTGGCTCTCGGAGAGCTATGCTATACTGTTTTTTCGTGTTTGATGTCCTTAGAGGCTCAATAATGATTCCATTTTTAACTTCAGTCCACTGTTTGAAGAGCGCCTCCATACATTATATGCTGATAACAAGTTAAGTTGCAACAAAACTTTCAATTCACTTAGTGCGCATTACAATTCTAGAATCAAATGCCTTATCCTCTTAATCCCGTCATAATTATTTGTATCACTCACGTTCATCAATTGGCTTGTGTTTCTTTTGAGTGAATTTTGTCATTTTCTAGCATATATTTGAAATTCAATTCGAAATCATTTAATTTTGCCTTGTTTTGCAGGTAAATAAATAAATAAAATTTGCTTAGATTAATCTCTTGGCGAAATAAATACTCCCTATAGAGCCTTTTGCAAACCCAAATAGGTTTCAAAATAACTGGGTGAACTCAAACATAATATGACTCCGGGTGTTCACGCTGTTCTCAATATTGCACTTGAGAATATGCCCAGGAAAACAATAGTTCTTTTGAATCTGCTATTTTAAGCGTGCCTCAAACTCAATACTTTTAAAAAGCATACTAAAGACCTCCAACTTCCAAAAACTTTAAATTACTGTCAGCGAAGCAGCGTTTCATGAATTGTCATGAAACGCGAGAATGAATTTTTATGTAATAAAATCTATTACCACAAATTTAGTGTGGCTTCACAACCGATCACTATACCGACCTTAAAAATACTTCGGGCATCCCAGACATTGAACATTCGATGTCTAAACTTTTTTTGGAATGTTAACACAAAATGTAGAAAGAGCCTTTGGCAAGGTCTCGCAAGAAGGAATTCATTACCAACATTCTAGTTATGGTTCTCCAGCCCACCTCGTTGAAATAAAATAGTTTTTTATCGGGTGGACATTTGCCATTCTTCCAAAAAGTCTGTCCCAGCTGGAACCCTACAAGGCTATTGTTTAGGGCCAAGTCTTTTTAAGAAGAAAAGCTTTGCGAGCTTTTCAGATAATACTTGTTTGTAAACATCAGCAGTCGATTCAAATGTCATTCTTGACAATTTAGAACATATGCTATAACTTTACCAGTAATATCATAATTGAAAAATTGAAATTAAAACAAAAAAAACCGGTGCCATTTTCTTCATTATGCTGACGAACACTATTTGCTTCCCGACAAATGTCTCAATTTCTTGTGGTATAGTATTCCAGGAGTCGATAAGCTATAGTATTTAGGGCTTAAACACAACAAGAAGGTAATGTTAAAAATCACATACAGTGCCTTTGCCTTAAAGTTTCAAAAGCAGATTTTGTCCTGCACCCTTCGATTACTTGAAAGCAATCGTTGCTCTGTACCCTTTGATTTTTGGGAAATTAGAATTAACTGAAGAAAATAAAGCTTTTGTCATGGTATTGCATGTAAAAATTGTACATGGATCTTCCGGCAGTATCATCCATTGGCATAAATACCTACAGTCATAACTACGAATTCTCCAAAATCGTTGCATGCAATATTGAACTAAGTTTGCGCTTTCAAGAACGTAATTCTCCACGATGCCAGTGGCAGAGAAACCGTGACTCCTCCTCGAAGACCGGCGTAAACTCTCTAAGGAGAGTTATCAAAAAAGTCAAAATTATGAAACCTCGAAACAACCACTGGAACAATTTTCTCACCAACCTTGACTACAATGTACGAAAAGTCTGGAAGTTGACAAAAATTCTGAAATGAAAACATCACGATCTTCCATATGCTCTAAACGACGACAATGGTGCCCAGATCCACTCTAGTGAAGGCAAAACAGGGAACATCACAATATCTTCCATAGAATGAGGAATAACATGGCAGAAATAATAGTAGCTAAGCCACTGCTACCGGACACAAAATCTGCCAGTTTACCTCCAGGGACTCTCATTAAAACAAAACACATAACTGAGCAAATAACGAAGCTAAAGAATGGTAAAGCCCCTGGATTCAATTGAATTACCAGTAAAGCCATCAAAAACCTTCAAAATAAAGCAATAGTGCTAATTTGCCTCATTTTCAACGCCTGTCTGAAGACTTCACACTTTCCAAGCTGCTAGAAACACGCGGATCTTTACCAGTGCTGAGGCCTGGTAAAGATCCGCGTGACCTCAACAACTACAGGCCAATAATCTTGGTGCCAGCGCTTGGTGATCTTTTGAGAAGCTTATCTTCGAAGGTCTGACTGATTGCGTCGAAAACAATAACATCGTTCCGTACTTTCAGTTTGGCATTAGACATGGATAGTCCACAGAGAACCAACTAATGCATGCCTCCTAAGACATAAAAGCAGCACTAACTATCATACAAAACAGTCGGCGGGCTTCCTGACCATTGATATTGAAAAGCATTCAATCTCGACATGCCAGACAGTCTAAAGACGCTTAATTCATAAAAATTTCAAAGAGTTTAGTACTTCACCATACCTGCTCAATCTAATTTCATCCTTCCTAAGAGATAGAATGACTAAGTGAAAGATCTAGGATTTATATCCACTATGAAAACCGCTTCTGCTGGTGTTCTACAAGGTTCATGCCTGAGTCCAACACTTTTGAATGTGTACATACCATCAAGCCAAAACTGCCAATTAGCTGCTTTTTCAGACGATATTTATCTACACCTCTGACAGCAATCCTAGCGAGATCATATCCAACACAGAGGAAACGCTGGAAAAATGTACCAATTCTTCTACAGATATAAAACTAAAATCAATGTAAAGAAAACCATGGGAATATTCTTTAGCAGAAAACTATGCTACCAAACGGGCCCATAAATTTCCTAGGCCGAATGATTCCCTGGTCCGAAGAACTAACCTATTTGGGTCTAAGACTCGATCTCTCTCTCATTGTGACCGGCGTCTTGTAGGTCTTATTTGTTTTGTTTTTTATTGTTTAAATTAGAAATAAAATTTTTATTTAAACTGTTTTGTCTGTTTTCTTCTCTGTGAAGTACTGACCCAAATAAAGTGGAATGTACTCACTCACCCACAAATTTTTGCTGTTAACACCTTTCTTTCCGATTCGTTAGAATTCGCTTTTCATTTGGTCAACGATGAATTTGGGTTGACCGTAAAAAACAAAGAAAACCATTGTAATGACATCTTTTAATATTCATATTCCTTCTTAACTCAGATGGCCTAAATATCAAAAAACGATATGTCTTTTAACATATAATACGACGGAAACTATTCGATGTCAGTTGCGCTTTTTGCCTGACTTCAAATGGAAACAAAGTTATCTTGTGATCTTCCAGAACAGAACCACTAGAACAACAAATATATAAAATATAACAAATATATATAAGATAACAAATACTTACAAGAAAGAACTGAATCTAATATTAGAAAAAGGAAAAGGTTCCTCATATTTTGTGTGATATGTTAAACCTAACATGTGAAGCGTAACTAAATAAACTTAAAATCGAGGCTTCATTCAGTCCCACATTATTTAGACGATAATTCAATTTGGTTATAATACGACGGACTGTGTCAACATTTTGTCCTTATTGATGTAAATTTCACTTTTGTACTCTGCTGTTCTGTTTTCTTTAACTTTTTTGCGCCTTGTTAGCAATCTCCTTTTTATTATTTCGTATAAATTTCCTCTTCCTTCTGCCTTGAAATTTATTCAACCCTTTAGGCCTCCCATTAAATGTCATTTCATTCACTTTCTATTAAAGGCAGGATAATTCCCCACAATATGAGTCAACATCTTCAGCGCCCAAGGCACTCTAACAGTCCTTGCGATTTCCTTTCAATCATAAAACATTTGGTACCATTACGAATGTTCTAATGGTTTTATTTAGTGTGCTGTCGTGGCTTATTGAAAAAGGCATTTCGTCGGAAATCCAATAAGACGCTTCCCAATTTGTCGTTCTGCGGGAATGAATATTCGACTTTTGCGGTAGATAAATGGCCATTTTAGCTTATTTTTACTACAAGACTGCCAGGATTTATGATGAGAAAAACTTCTGTAATGTTCCATCAACTAGATAGGCATCGAATGTAATAAATTTTATGGCCGACAGAAAAAATTATGATTATTAGAGTTGATATGATAAAATAAATGGACTAAATGAAATGGTTTCTGAGATGAATTCTAAGTGATTTGAATGGTGCTAACGTGTTTTTTTATCACATTTGGGCAATAATATCTTGATTAAATGAAAATAAATGATTTTTGCATATTTTTGTGGTTATTTATGAACAAATTATTTCTCCTGGCTATAAGCACTCGCCAATATTCCAATTTATGACATAAATTGTTTAAATGATTCTGATTTTCAGACCTATGACCTATCATCTTACAGAATCTTCAATCTGTATTTTGCCTACTTTGCTCCATCGTTTTGATTTTGTTTCGAAAATGTCGGCAAAAATTTATATTATGCATAATTATATGTCTCGAAAGATAGTCCGTATGTAAATGTATAATGGAAGCTCCCATTAATGTTTTTTATCCTTATTAATAAGGAAAATTCACGACTGATAGATAAGTCGGCTCTACCTGCAACAATAAATTGGTGAATTTTTTAATATTTTACGCTTAAAACATGGTCAAAAATTAAATTGATGGGCTTATATAGATAAAAAGTCTTATCTGACATCTAGTGTTTATAATAAGCAAAGTTAACACTCAGTCCTGAAGAAAGATATTTAGGTATTATTTGAACCAATTTTTGCAACGCCCAATAATTCTTTTCAATAAAAAGTCGAAATTTCTAATATTTATTTGAATAACTACACAGATCTGTAGATTCTACTCCTTGTACTTCCCTTAAGGGTTTGAGTGCTGATAATGGGGTATTTTGGTGTGCTGGTTACGAATATGTGCTTGTATTGTGCCTAACACCTTAACACCCAGCCTTACTAAATATATTTTCATTACAAGAAGAAAATATAAACATGACCTTAGAACAATGAAAAAACATTTAAGGGACAGAAATATAATAAAAAATATTTTTGTGCTATCTTCCTTCTTTCACCGAAGCTCTGATTTTCGCTTGGAATTCCAATTTGTATCATCTTTAACATGCGAGAATAGTCAGCCATCATTATCTTACTCCAGTTACCCTGATACCAACGTTCCATTTAAACCTGGTGAAGTTTTTAGCGTTCCTCTTAACTTACAGCTCCCAGAAGCTAGAATCAGGAAAGTGCTCCAAATGCGAATTAAGGAAGTGAAGTTTTGTGCTCTCAATTTCCGGAAACTTTCAATCATTTTCTGATAATTTGTAGTTTTAAAATTCAATTTCTCTTAATTTTTAACCGGAAGCTATATCTTTCATCAATTTTCGTATGCCGGGGAAAAGATAAGCTTCAAGCAGAGATAGAAAAAATTGGTGATGTTTAATCCTTGCAACATGCGGCTGTGTGCAAAAGCCGGATAAACTGTCGGAAAATGAGCCAGAGGTCAGATAGAATTAAGGAAATTCCAGACCAGAGCCCGCAAATAAAAATCTTATACCGTGACTAGTTACGGGCGTGCTTGCCAATTCGAATAGCATCGAACAATCAAGTATCGATTTTTTGCATATGTACTTACTTCGAATTGCTTATCATAAATCCTTGGTCCCATTTCCCCAGCAGGTGCCATTTTCACCATCTCATAATCGTAACAACTTAAGAAATTGCCGTTCTCTTCATTTTACCATTTTATAAATAAAACCGGAAGCTGATTAGGCATCATATTCGGCGTTGTTTAATATATGAGTTGGCCTAGACAACGCGCAGCGCAGATTTTATGGAGAAAACGTGCTCACAGAACAAGCACGTCAAAAGAGGTTTCTGTGCTTTCGTAATGGAGGACCACAGTGTGAAGATCAGTTAGAGCCAAGATGGTCGAACTTTTGGAATTCTGGCAAGGAGGTGAATTTCTCTGACAGATGGCTCGTGCAGATGGAAATGGGGTCCTGTATAGTAACGTGAAACAGCACTGGGCAGTTTGCATGTAAGGCAATTCACCAGCATCCACTTCAACACCAGGCTCACATTTACATGAGATCTTATTGTTAGTATAGTAGGATTCTGGAGGAGTCATTTTTCGAGAGCTTCTAGAATGAAATCAAAGGTTAAATGCTGTCTTGTTCAGTCAGTATTTGGAACAAGCAATGCGTGATAGGTATCCGGCATTAGTCAATCGTCGAAGAGTCATCCTTAACCATGGTAGCGGAGACCGCACACAGTTGCAGGTACTCCGCAACTCAATTACTCAAAATCGTCAGAGAACTTTCAATCCCATCCACCATGTTCTCCCAATCTTGGTCCCACGGAATATCACTTGTTTCGTTGCTGTACAACTACCAGCTAAGTAGGGAATACATCACTGAAGAGGATCTTCTTATATATTCATAAATTTTTTCTGGTGTAATGGGGATGATATCTACAAGGGAAGGATACAGCGACTTCCAGAATGTTGGAGACAAATCGTAGATAACAATATATTAGATTAACTTTATATCAACGGGTGATTAGAATTTTCTTATTTTAAAACCCAAAAAATTTATTCACACAACCCAGATATAAAGGAGATGCTAACAGTAACCTAATCGATGTAGCACATTAACCGAAATTCCTCGAATAAAATGATCATCATCATCAATATTTTTTAATGCTACGTATGGTGTGACAGCTTTCATGCGTTTTATGATTAGTTTGGCTTGCCATTTAATCAATGTCTGCAAATTGTACAGATTTATTGCGAAAAAACGATTCTGTTCCAGAAACTCTTCGCACACTCCGTTAATTTTATAGCCGCTTATATACATAAGCGTTCATCAGAACAATCAATTCGATTAATCATGGATCGTTTTCACACCACACTCACTCTTACTGATAATAAGCATCCATTCAGACGTCGTAGAGTGTGTAATAAAGAAACCACAGCAGCTGAAGAGCGTAGTATTGATGAAGGCCCAAGTGAGTCAATTCGACATCGTGCTCAACAATTACACCTGTGCCCCTCCATTTAATGGAAGATTATACGGAAGTATTATAGTTTGAGAGCTTACAAAATCTAACTAGTGCTGAACCGAAGCCGGACGACGAGCGTCACGGGGCAAGGCGTGGATTCGGTGTATGGGCCTAAGAACAAATTGGTGCATATCTCAAATTTCAGAGGAAAGTTTTGTTTAGCGACGAGGCTCATTTCTGGTTGAACGGCTACAAAACAAACCTCCCGCATTTGATGAGCACCAATAGAATCATTGGTACACATCCCATCAAAAACGCTGCGGTGATTGACATTACAGTTAATGTCGGCAACTATAGAGCCATGGTCAACTGCTTTCTTGTTCCGGAATTGGTTCGCCAAAATAAAGGGGACATCTGGTTTTAACAGGATGGGGCAACATGCCATATACTTCGTGCAACCATCGACTTCTTGAAAGAAGCATTTGATGAGCGCATATTTTTCGTTTTTAGCCTGTGAACCGCCCGAACGGGAAATTATGAATGCCTGGTGATTTAACACCGCTGAGATATTGCGTATCCCCAATACGTCAAATCATTGGACCAATCACGCTGGACCATTTGGAAGACTACATTCGTCACGTGATTGACGAAATACGCCACCAATTATTAGCAAGAAAAGTCGAAAATTGGACCTCGCGTTTGGACTTCCTTCGCAACAGTCTTAGCGCTCACATATCCGAAATCATATTCGAATAGAAATGGTTGTTGTTGTTGAAATAGAAGTATAACCAATTCTGTTTTCGTGGCAATTAAAATAGTTTAGCCGTATCTTATGTAACTTTGAAGTTATATCTCTTTCAAAAAAAAAATTCACCCTTTATAAGGAAAACATTTTTGGTTTTTTTTCAGAATTCGAACGTGCCAAAGTACGCTTAAAGTTCGAAAGCATTTCGATTGCAAATTTTTGAAACTTTCAACTTTCAACTTTCTCTTTTCCTGGTAATATTGACCTCAACCCGTTGTTTGGGAAATGAGAAATCGTTCAAATGTGCTATCTATATGCGCACACTGTATGTGAAGGATTGCGGCACTTGTCAAAATAATTGTTCCTCGCTTTTAAGGATAAAAATCAACTCAGAATGAGTTCAATTTCATTAAATTTTATTTTCGTGATGATTTTTAACATCGCTTATGTTTAGGAATTTTAAAGTCCTGTTTAGAATCCGTTTGACTTGGTTTCGTTTGGGGAATTTTTATTTTTATTAAAATAAAAATTGAATTGGCTTTTATACCGACTATAAAACGAAGGATTCCATAAATACAAGTTTATAGCTGAAGATTGATTTACTCATCTACTGGATTCCTCTTCAATCCATTAAACAATTTCAGGATCGTAGCTATAAAAGGCCAATTTAAACATCAAACTAGAACAAAACTAATAAAATGAAAGCTAGTAAATTAGTCGTCGACGTGCTAATTCTTCCTCGAAATTACTACGATCCGTTGGGTAATCGGAATTTTCCCCCATCACTTAGTTTCGAGAATTGAAGTAAAACCTTTGCCACAACCATTTCACTCGGATATAGTCTCTTCGTGTCTTACATCCCAATATGGAGGTCTACCTTTCTATTAGCTTAAGGATTTTCTGAACCAACCAATGACATATGTCCTCACAAACATATGCACTGTATGTATGTGTTTATAACTATAACCATATGTAAGTGTGCCACATGAACTTGTACATTTTCCACAAGGTGAAGCTTCGTCCTGAATAAGTAAGTACTTTTGGAGAATTTATACAGCTACAGTTGTTAAGCGAAGTATATACGAAAACTTGCGTTTGATGGGACAGGTTGGGATGTAGGGCTAAATTTTACAAATTCCAGCTTGTTGCATAGTCATTGATGTAAGTTAAGTGTCTCTGGTATTTTCGCATAATTAACGTCGCGTTCTGTCTATATAAAAGGGAGCCTTTTGAACAAGCATTGTGGGATATGCAAAATGGAATTCATTAAATTCGGGAGCAATGGTGGCTTGACATAAAATTAACGATATCTATTATTTCGAAGTGCTAAGCCGAAAGTTGTAGATTACAAGAGACAAATTTGAAAAATGTCCTGCAAAAATGTTCTTAGTAATGAAAATGTATGGTTATTTTGTTAATTTTAAATTAGTGAAAATGGGGAAATCTATCTACTGTAATAATTAATTTCAATGCCGCCTTTATTTCTTCCAAAAATTTAAAGGAAGTCTGCAAGTTGGTAACTGCAACTAATTGAATAAATAATAATGAAAATAATTCTTAGCCATTTAAACGCGTAAGATTTCCTATTCAGCCAAAATGTAAGTTTAAAACCGGGCCATGATTTATTCAATAGATTAACTTTTGATACCACTGATTGCTAAATACGGTCAATCGATTCCAAACTTCCCTTGTACCTTTAAACATGCTTATCTTTTGATGGAATATTTGTAAATAGTAAATTTCGAAAGAAGGAAGGAATCGAAAAAAGGAACTGAAGCTATTCCCAGCAATTTCACATTTCTTGAATTGCAAATTCAACAAATTTTCGACATGTGTTTGAAACGTGTAATAACGAAAATCTTACATAAAACGACCAGTAAACATGGAATTTATGTGAGACATATAGGCGTGAAAGGATTTATATAATTTATAAAAGAATTTATATAATCGTTAGAAAATTTCTGCGGTTTTTCATGAAATCGTTTACCATATAAATGATTCATCAAATAATGATCAATAGATGAGGGGAGGAAGGGAGGATGAGAGAAGCTGTCCAAGACTTGGTTTGTACATCAGGTCTTCGAGTCCTTCTCAGTTGAAGCTCTGAAAGTGACTGAATATTGGATATGCACAATTTTTGGGTTTCAAATTCAATATATTTCATTTTTAATTACCGATTTATTCAAACTTAATCGTCTTCAACGTTCTGTAAGTTGCTGTATCCTTTTCCTATAGTGATCTTTACCCTCGCCAAATTTTAGTAGTACGAGTGTCCTCTTTAGAGTTCCCAGCCGATATTCATTCATTTGCGCTAGGTGACAGAAGCTGTGTGCAGTTTTTCATTGTCGCGGCAAAGATGACTCCACACCCGTTGAATAGTACAGGACGCTTATAACGCAGAGCGTGTTGAAGCCGCTCTGATTGCTGACAGTGCAAGTCCGCATTTAACCTTTGACTACATTCTAAAAGCTCCCAGTAAATGACTCCAAGAGAATCCAATCATCAACAGTAATAAGTCCTTCTGTGGAGGCAAGCCTGATTTTGAAGTGGATGGATTCACCTGTTTTGTTTCACGTTAATGGACGTGGGATACCCGAGAATCCAACTTAAGCAGAGATCCTAGTAAATGGATTCTTCTCTCTTAAGAGATTCTGTGGCACTGAAACCTTCTTGATAATTCTGTGCTGGTGTCCTCATCACCTCTTTTTAAGAGCTCCAAAGGATCAGCTTCTCTCATCACCTCGGGTCATCCCGATCTTCTTATTTACTTTCACCATTACAAATGTGGTGAAATCACTGACAAGATGGTTTTGTTGGTTTGATTCGCAATAATGAGATTCCCAAAATTCCTAGCTCCTGCCAAAATGGAGTCAAGGATTTGTGATTTGCAGTTCGAAGAAATTCCATATGGAAAAACTGCGAAAACTTTTGCGCACATCTAAACTTTTTCGAATTCAGATCGCTATTACAGATCCCAACACCCTCTGATCAATTAGGCAGATTGTGTAGATTTAAGCTTTCGTTGAGACTATAGCGCAAAAACTAAGAAGTGACACCATTCTTGAGGTCATCACGATTAGAAATCTCCGAATATCCTTAGTAAAAACATAGACTTCACCATGGTAAACAAAGAGTGTGAAAACTAAATAAGGTAGATGAATTTGTTTCCTGAAGTAGAAATTTCACCGATGTAATTTTAGACATTCAAGTTGATGCGTATGGATAAAAATTTTAAAGGAACATTAATGCGCATCCTGTCGTGTCTTGATGTACTCTGACCTTAAGATGGCCAAAAATACCAAGATGCTTATGAAAATATCAGTAAGGCGGACAGGCCGAGGAAATTGCTGAGATGTACAGCAAGACCACTATCGCAAGCTAATCAACGGCTAGCTTTTGCTGCGGGGATGACTTATTTGGTCAACCAATAGCTGACCACGCATCGAAATTCTTGCGATCAAATACAAAAAAAAAATAATGTCCAAGTTGGCCCTTGGCTTTCAACAAAACTAACTCAACAAGGGGGTTGCTAATCGATCAGCATCGAGTCGATTGAGTCGCTCCTAGCATTACCCTAATGCCACGACTGAATATCTTGAAGTTCCAAGTAAAATCTTCTGTGTGTACTTCATTTGCAGGAGTGGATGTTTTCCTAGCAAACTGATGCAAATCTACGACAGAAATTATTTTAAAAGAGTTGAATAAACGAATTGTCTGGAAGCATTTGAGAATCGTTTCGAAGCACTAGAGTATCTCAAGCGGGTTTTGACGTAGCTGATTCCGCGAAACAAAAAACGCACCCGGTGGTAGCAAAAGGTGTCAGTCTGAGCTGCATTCATCGCATTAACTGCTGAACCCGGAGCTCCCTGATGAGACATAATTGATCAGCTATTCGGAAACTGTTTCGGCACCAGCTGTTTGACGCTTCTCTGAGAAGCCGCAACTTAGCCTGGATCATTTACCACTGATGCAACTTTCCAAAAGGAAACTGACTACTGATGCTGGCATCTAAGAAAAAACAAAACGAAGTTCCCAGGAAAAAGAGTATCTATTATCACGATCACTATTGAAACCAGCAGTGAAATATCTGCGGGTATTGATGGACTTGAGAATGCGTTTTTCGGGGAATTTCTCTTCGCCGCTCGCTGTAGTCGCTTTTATACATGTACCAACCAATCCCGAGTCTTCCACGTAGATCATTCTCGAGTTTACGCGCTGAGTCATTTACACACGTATTTGTTGTACTCAATGCACGCAATGTGTTCACGTTAATCCTATTCCCTTGGAACACTTGGCGACCACAGAATTGGGGGATCTCGTTGGCTTCTGTAGGACGACAGGATGGACCATCTGTAAACAAATGTACAACACATGGGGAGCTAAGGGCTGACTCTGGCCAATGCTATTTTCCAGCAAGTGGACCCCAGTACAAATAATAATAATAATAATAATAATGATAATAATAATAATAATAATAATAATAATAATAATAATAATATGCCTATTCCCCCTTCGATAATGATCGATGTATTGGTAATTGATACTTGTTTTTGACTTCGGTCTTGAGACGACTAGAGTGGCGCTTGACATTATTCGAACATGTCATAATAGTGTAATATAATATAATAAAATCTACCTAGAGTGTGAAGATACACACATACAAGAAGATGCTAGAAGAATGAAAAACATACTCATCTTTTACATTTTGAAACTAGCAGGGGAAGATTCATAGGTCTGAGACAGGAGACAGGACGGTACATCTGCTGGCCAAGGAAATATATTTTTCCTTTTATTTCCAAAACCAAAGCAAGTTTTGATGTCGTTCATCTTAATTTTCCGTTTGTCAAATATTGATTGGTTGTTACTTTACCTCGAGCGTGATTTCTAGTCTCATTGGGTTGTACCTTGTCACGTATAAACGTGTGACGGTTGCAGATGTTGCCATTCAGAAAGTATGGTATATTTGAAAGTCAGACGTGTTTTTAGTCTATAATGTTGTGCCCAGACACGAAGTTTATGGAGCACCTGCAGTTATTTCTTTGGTTGTGGTTGAACTCCCTCGAATATTTACATGGGTCTTCTTGTGACGCAGGATAAAAGCTATAAACATAACAAGGATAACTGGGAACTTGTACTCATTATGCTTATATAGGAGGACTTTATACAAAACGGAAACACAAATTCGAACATCGGTATCAAAAATTAGGATCTCGAAGAGAATTAGAAATTAGACTCTCAAAGAACTTTTCCAATGCTTGCAATAAACTTATTGGACTATACTTTTCTGATCAGTGAGAATTTTTTTAGTTTCAAGATCGGGGTGATAACTGCGTGTTCCTAATGAGATGAGAAGTGACACTGTTTGGTACAAGCACTGAATTCTAGGTTTGCGAAAATTATTGCTTCCTTGGGAAGATTCTTGATTGGAATGTTTGGTTTTCCAACATATACAGAAACTTTTTCCACGTGCTTCAGTGTCCTTCCAACTTTTGATGGTTTGATGATTTTTCAGGAGTAGCCAATTCGAGGGAAAACGAAACAATGATTTATGATGCATAAATATGTATTCCTTGGGTAAGGGAATGGAAAGAGTGGCATTAGTCAGCAAGAATTTCTGTTTTTCCAATTTAAGAAATTTTCATATTTCTATTTCCATTAATATATGGAATTTAGGCGTTCGTAATACCCGGAAGGCTAAAAATTCGATACCCATTCTGCTTAGGGAATTTTCGCGGTCGGTTAATTACCATAGCAGCCAAACAAACAGCAGACTCTAAAGCTAAAAGAATAAAATACTCCGAGTTGGAAAACTAGGTCTAATATGCATTATTATTTTCACTTACATGGCATGTTCATGTACATTTATGGAAAGTTTTACGCCAGATTTGTCTTACTTTGCACTTTTCTTTTGTGCGAAGTAAATGGGCACGAAAGGAATAACCATGGCTAGGAATTCTATTGAGGTTATGTTTTATATGCATTCTAATTCTTTCACATACCTATCGAAGTCACAGCTGACGTATAGACTTCGGAAGGGACTTGGTTTATTCTGTACGGAACGAGGGACTCACTAGACTTATCTCGAATATGTTGGACCACCCTTGTATGCTGGATTAGTAGAGTGTACGACTCAAAAGCCATATCAGCAACGAAGAGCTGTTCTTCAATTTTTTCATTCAGTTGAGTAATCAATGCTCTTTGCGCTAATTTTGATACAGCTGAGAGAAGACCATTGTGCTTCTGATTCTGTGTCAGCATTATTTTTGAAAACATCATCACCAACGTCTCTGCAAAGGCTTCAGTTTGCCCTCATTGTCAAATACCAAACCATACGTTACCAACCATACGTTGCGACGTATTGGGGAATTGGTGGCATAAAAGTTGTCAACGTCCCAACCTGCATGGTTTCGGTTAATTACCTGTGCTCTTAGCCCTTTTTGGAAGCTGATTCTTCTTCTTTACCAAAAATTTGATTTCTTCGTAGAGTTTATAAGGATTTTATACCTTTGCTGGAGTTGTGTCCTCGTTTGTCTGCTTTATTTTACCTTTTATTTGCTCGATGGTTGGGTTTATGTCTTTGACTAAATTTAAATCTCAGGTGAGACTTTTACTACACAGAGCACTGTGAAAAGCGTGGCATTTGGTTTTTATGCTCATTTTTAGAGGCAAATCTATGAAAATGTCCTCTATTAGGTAATGGAGCGGTTCCTGACCTGACGGGAGGTCCTCGAGCACATTTGTTATCAGTGTATTAGATATTGCGGGATTTAGTAAAATCTTATTTTATATATTGCTGTATATTCTACTAAAGAGTGTTCTTCCGAGAAGAGCCGGCTTATTTGCTCGTTTGTAATGAACTTAGAATTCCAGCTTTATTGGCCCTCACAGTACGCTAGCCTCTGTTATAAACATTGAAGTGCCCTTTTATTAACAAGTACTTTCTGGCTTTAGCACTTGTTTGTATTGTTTGAACAGAGAATTCTTCATTGGATTTTATAAAGAAATCACTATAATTCGGGATAATTTTTTTGTGCTTTGTTGCCGTGGCTTTAATGCATTGCAACTGTCATGTGTTTATTTGGAAATGTTTCATGTTTCTCCTCACAGGTATAGCCGCACCGCCTCCACAACTAGTCTATCGCTTCTGAACACATTTATTTGGACATGTTGTATTGTGTTTCCGAAAATGTTTCCAAGATCAGAATTACGTGGAATTGATTATCAAGAATAAGAATATTATCAAGAATTGTGTGTGTTCTCCAATTTTTTCGTTTGCTTCCGAACGGAATGAGTGACTATGCTTCAAGCTTCTCGGGATCGTGTCGAACTCCAGCCGAACTTCCACTTCCGATTTAATGTTTCGTAAGGTGTTATGTTCTGCATTCTCATTGATTTGGTTTGAACTATCTGCTTCTATCTTTCGTTTGCTTTTCCACAGGCTTTATTGTTCGGCAGTTTTACTGGGATGTACAATATGATTTGAAGCGCTACTCGCAACAAGCTGATGTTGATCCAAAAAAAGAAAAAACCAAGTGATTTCTTTGGCATAGTTTTTCCACTTTTCAGTTTTCCACTACAATTGCCAAATCACTAGGGCTTCACAAATTTAAATCGGTTAGTGATTTAAGGCTTCAAGGCCTAATTGGGTACAGGTTCTTTGTTTTTTCCATAACTCTAAGTTACTTTAGTCATCTTGTGACTTTTGAATCGTAAATGCTTACCCTTTCTGCAATATTGTAAGTTGTCATTAGCTGAAAAGTTCTGGTCAGCTCGAAGATTGCTGCTTTTGCAATATGACGTGGTGACTAGCGTGGAAATAGTTTGAGGGCTTGTAGATACCTATAACGATGATTTTCATAAAGACTATTGACGATTATTTAAAAAATAATTTGGCATATTTTGACTGTATTTTTTCGTATTATTTAAGGACAGTGAGTAGTTGAACAAGAATGCATTTTTTTAATTGTGCCGTTCTCTAGGACTGATGTGAAGAACGTTTGTTACGATTACGCAGGGAAGCGCTCCCAGTGCCCAGAAATTCTTGGAGATAAACTATCTGGAAAATAAAATCGAAAATATATGTAAAAAACATAAAATAAATTAGTCCTTCACGTAGCACTTTTATTGTCAGAAAATGACAATTGTTCAAATTTGAAAATACTGTTTCGAGAAGAAATTTTTATTTTTTTAATGAAAAATCGAAGTTTTTGTTATCTACAATAAATGTGCTCTGTTTGGAGCTAGTCCATTAACGCAAAATGTTAAAACTTTCAGGCTACAATTTTCAAAGCCGTGTTTTCGTGGAAAACGGTTTTAAATTTTGAAAATTAGTGAAAATCAACCAAACCTTTCTACTTGAAGGTGCCGGTAAGCAATTTATTTTTGGGAATTTAAAAAAAAAAATTGAGGGGTCATAAATACCCCCTAAAACCAATAAAAATATGATCTGATTAAAAATACGTTTTTTAGGATTCAAGGTATATAAAACCCTTTAAGTAAGTATTTAAGTCGGAATAGATGCGGAAAACACGTCTCCAATAAGTGTCCTCTCTGATTGCCTCGGTATTTCCGTTGTCTTCCGTTTGATGTCCGCCGATTTACCTGCAAACAGACCTAAGTATAGGCCCAAAGCCATAATAGCACTTGGAATAAACTACTGATCTAACGGTATTTAATCAAAATAAGTGGCATTAAATTTGGGTTAATCAATTTTCTCTAAGGTTTGCATGAAACAAGAACACTTCTCCCAAGCTTTTGTAGAAAAACGGAATTCATGTGTAAATCTATATTTATATAGCTTTTCTTTTTTGTGAGAAATCCAAGCGGAGAGTTCTTGTTTGGTTTTCGTATGACCATGTTGAGCAAAAATAAAGAAATGTGTCTCACATAGATCTCATGAAGTCAACGTACTCTAATCAATGCTTTAAGCATGGAGTAACCGTTTAAGACAGAAAGAAGTGATTCAGTGTTGCCAGGCATACAAAAAAATTGATGAAAAAATTCGCGAAATTCTTCAACAACCCAAAATTTTGTACCATTTTTTACAGGAAAAATAATTTGTCGCTGAATGAGGCTATTACCTTTTGCTTCATTATGACATTCATTAGTATAGGCGAGTTTTTCCAAATGCTTTGATATATTTCATTGTTAAGGTAAGGTATTTACAAGAATCAAACTTTGTATATAACATCAAAAAGCAGAATGGCCTAAGAATACATTTAGGATCAACAATTTTTGATACCGGCGTAGCATTCAAAAAACCAAAAGTTATGGTTCATTACTCATTAATTTCTCTTGAATTGAATCCTTTGATGATCTGATTCTGTCATAAATTGGAAATATTTCTAATCGAGGTGTACAAATATACGACCATTTTCCATATTTCCTGAATCTCACGGAAATCGATACGCCACTTGTCACCGTATGTAGGTCATATCAATCTTTATTTAGCGTACCTGTATTACATGTCGCAGAACATCGAGGGTTTAAACTTTTCATACGAAATGTGCGAATGTAAACTTACCGTGTGAAGTATTTTGGTTAACATAAAGTCTTTAGTGCTGTTATAATGCTTAAATTTTCTGACAAAGTCGTTCATTTTACATCCTCGTCTCTGACCTTTTTATAAGTGTACAAAATATTGCGACTTCCATAAGTCGAACATTCTGAGCAACGTAGGCTATATGTGAATAATCTCACTTTGAAAAATGTCTTTTGAATTGGAAAATGAAAGGCATTAAGGATTTTCTAGCACTCATATCAATGCTGAAGAAGTTCCAGATTGGATTTTATATTATTCATGTTCAATAAAAAATCGAACGCGTATCCAGCATGTTAAGGTAAACGTTTCGAACGACTTCCAGGATCTTGTTCATTTTAAAAATACAATCAATTTTATTCGTTGATTTGGTTTTTTTTTTACTAGCGGAGGGTGACGGTCTCCGCTGTTGAATATATGTCAAGTTTTCAATTTCAATTTCATTGTAGATTCAAGTCAAAATCACAGAAACGTTCGAAGAAATCCATTTCATTCATTTGTAGCTGCCGACTAGCTTCTGTTAATAATTACTTAAGGGATAGTAAGAAATTTCCGGATATTTGAATTATGTTCAAAAATACATGATAAACTTACCTTTAAACCTCCATTAGGTGCGCGATTTTTACTATTTGACAAAAATTGTCCACAAATTAGAATACAACAAAAAAGTCTTATACAGGTTCTTTTATTTCTATGTTGTAATTTAAAAAGTAGAAAAGAAATTATAACTGTAGAAAGATCATAGCTTCGATACATTTAAATCACCACATCCACGCCTATGTTCACAATACTACTAAATCCAGGTTTATTGTACGAGGGTGCGTTTTTAAGTTCGCGGAATTAACGCATAGGTCATTAGTCAATGTTCTAAACAGATAACTCTTTAAGTTTTTTATTATGAGTATAAATGGCAAGTTTTTTACTTTACCGGAATAGTAATCCTTGAACTATTGTCTATCAAACATCTCAAACTAGTAGTAAGTGTAAATTACAGAAAAAATCGAGTACCACGTCGTCATTTAGTTCCTTACCAAGCAAGGAAAGTCTGTTGAAACCGTAGTGATCTACGATCTCTACGAGATCTTTAAGAGATCTCATCTCTTCCGTGTAACTGGAAGATATGACTTACGTTTGCGGGGACACTTGTCACAGTAAAACCATAAAGTAGAAGTGGCAGAGTCTTTTCTTTGCGATCATCTTGGCACAGCAGAGGTCAGCGCTAGATAAATTCTCAAGCCGCCTGAGAAACAATACCGCATTTTGGACCTCTGGAATCAAATGGCATTGTTACTGGAGACGAAGCGTTGTCAACATTATGAACCTGAGTCCAAGCAGGACTCTATGCAATGGTACAAAAAGTGAACATCATCACCAAAGATGTTGAACATGTCGCTTATGGTTAAATCTTGGTGACAGTCTTTTGGGATCCAGAAGTGCATCTTGTTGACAGATATTACACGTAACGTCGTCTCTAAAACGGGAGAATACTATACTTTCATCATAGAAAGGTTGAAAGAATGTATCAAAGAAAAAAGGGGAAAATAAACCAAAGGTGTCCTCCTTTTACACAACAACGTGACTCGGCACAAGTGTCGCATGGCATTGGCTGTCCTGCACGATATTTTGGACTACTACTGTCCTCACCCGACCCCCAGTGGCTATTATCTGTTCATAAAGCTTAAAAAACTTTGCATAAAAAGTTTTCAAGGGATGAAGAAGTGAAGCATGCAGTTTCAGCTTATTTTTCGGACAAATACTAACATTTTGTTATTAAGGTATACGAGTGCATACGCTGATTGAAAGATCTGAAAAATGTATCAGAGGAACGGATGAATATATTGAAAACGAATAATAATAATTACACTCTATTCCGCGAACCTAAACACGCCCCATTGTAGGTTACCATTTTTGGCTTTGTCATTTATTCCGTTTCCGGATCAATGGCGATTTTCACTGTTGTCTCGATCAAGCCAGACACGCTCGTTATTTCTTATCACAGGATTGGAAGCATCTGACCTATTTGTTAAATAATGTATACCTCTACATAAGAAAGAGAATAACAAAGGAACGAGAAAAGCTTCCTGGGCTTACGCCGTCCAAATCACCAATTTTTCACTGCCATTCCGGAGTGGATGAAGATTTTGCTCAAAAATTTTACGGAAACGTTCTAGCAATTTTTTCGAGATACTGGCTATTAATTTTTGTTTGTTTTTTTGAAAATAAATTCGATTTCAAAATTAAAAATAATTGTGAGTTTCCGCCCTTAATCAATTGTCGAGACCATTCTTGTTCTCCTCTTGCAAGATGAAGCCTTTTTGAACGCAGGTTTCTAGCGTTCCTTGCTTCTTTTTATATAGAAAGTAGTGATTTGGAGCCCACTTCCAGGCTGATGATTTGAATGATGTCCCTGACTATTGACTTTGTGTTTCAAATAATATGTGGCATTTTTAAGTATAAAGTAAATGTTATTAAGTCTTACTTGTCTCTTATGAATGCTCTATCCTATTCCTCAGTTTAATAAGGATTTGTTTCGTCTTATTTGCTACTTTTAACTCCTTTCCTTTCTTACGCAAAAGTCTTTCCAGGATAACGATATGCAGCTTATGACTGATAACTTGAAACTGTCTGACTGACACAACTTGCACTTTCATTGACCAATTGAGAGGTCGCGGAATCTTCCTGTTAAACCTGACAGTGCGAATACCATTTTGGCATCAAAAAAATTGACCTGTGACAAACTTTTTGTCTTCGACTTAGATTCGACAAATTTTGGACTTATCCTATCTGAAAATTCTAGGTCATTAATCGGTAATGTCACTTTTTAGCATTTTCTGTGAAGTTGATATATAACTTGCTGCTGATGGGAGAGAGACCCAAGGATGGGTTGGTCTACGTAACTCGTGGTTGGTATTGTGTAACAACCAAGGCGTCATATTTTGTGAGGTTTGATCGTTATCGTGCCAGAATCAAAAAGCGTCACCAAGCTCCAACATCTAGGCAGTTTGCTTCATATTGTGCTGGAGAATGTTAAGGTAACCTAATTGATCGATTGTTGAGTCAACAAATACTAGCCTACCGACTCCTTTCGCCACCATACACCCCAGACCACCATATGAACTCCACCATGTTAAACAGTTGGTGCGAGATTTTCTTGGTCGAGGGCAGTCCCGCTCTTTTTCACTAACTTTCTTCCCTTGGATCCAAATATGCAGAACTTGCCTTCGTCCGATGAAAGTACATATTCCCAAGAAACTGGGAAAGAATCTGGGAAACCCACAATACCTATTCGTTTTTTTCTATTTACTTCTCATGGGCTTTTGAAATACGAGGTGTCCTCGTCTGCGATATACATCTCTTTTCAATCTTTTATCGAATACTGGCACATATTGATAATATATCTTGGTTGAGTCACTCATATAGGACTGTTTGGTTAGTTTTGAATAATTTTTGTTTTTCTTAAAGCGATACTGTGTGCGTATGTCGTTGAACGAGTGAAATTAGTTAGCTTTTGACGGATCTTCGACGTAGATAGACGTTTTGATTTCTTATTGTACATTAGACATTTTTTACTCCGCATATTTTATTAAATGATTGCTATTATATATCCTAATCGTTGCTGAGACTTATTTGTCTCATCGCTATTCAAATTTTAGAATCCATTACTCTTCGATTGTTTTTGGCTGGGTTTAATATTTGGCGTTTCTCACGTTTGGTTAGTTTTCCTGGCCGACTGCTTGTGGCTTGGACACAATTGGGCCAGTTTTTTGAATCACTGCACGAAGTGCCGAAGAATGACTTCTTTTTAAATTGTTGAATTGTATACAATTATATACATATACATTCGTCGAATTATATACAAAAAAAAAAGTAACGGACGCTTAAAAATATTTTTCGAAATTTGAGTTATTTTTGTAATTTTTGGGCTTAAAAAAACATAAAAATGAATATTTTGATGCGCTTGAGGTTTACATGATAACTATTCATGTATACAATAATTGATAAATTATAGCTTTACATGTGTACAATGATTTTTGAGAAATAACGGTTAATATTTTCAGAGAAATTATTGCCATGGCATGAAAAAGTGATTTTGAGTAAAATGTGCTTAAACATTTTTGTTGTTGAAACAGTATAAGAAAAAGTTATCGACGGCTACTTAGCAATGCCAACTTCTGCAAAATGCCTTCATTTTCCTCACAAAGCATATTCTCATGCACTCTATCATCATTCTTCTCCACCCTGCTGTCATTAGCTGCTTCAATGCTGAAATTGCATAACGCAAGCCTTTTACTGAATTTTAATGGCGTAAAGTAGCGTAGTCTTTATAAATTGACACCTTGTATATTTTAATTTTATTATTCTTTTATTTTCTATTTGTCTTCCTCTTATATATTTTTTGACCATTTGAGCATTTCAAGAACTTTTTGACCCGACTCATCGCCCGATACGCTTCAAATATTTTCTAATTTCCTATTTTGGACATTCAAAAACTTTCCTTGTCGGTAGCTAGGCACGCTAATACGTCAAAATGCTCATAAAGCCAAGTTCACGTTGTTCAGTTCGATTACATTATATGTTATCAGTCATATTACACTTCATTACACTTTATATATTGTTCTGAAAGTAAAAACAACTGAAAAAAAAGTAGAAGGCAATAACTCAATGTTCTGTCACTTCACTTAAAATGAGCGATATTTTTAGCAAGTACGCTTTTCGGCCGATTTGCTAGTTTAATAGAAATTAACTTCATCGGAATGTTGGTTTTAAGGAAACTTCCGTTTTTTTGATAAAAATGGACTCGCCGAATTTTTTTACAACTTTTTGATCCATTTTTATTAAAAAAATAACGAAATGCAGATGATGTAGATGATTTCTCTACTAAATTCAATGCGGTAAATATCGATTAGGCAAGTTTATGAAATGAGCATTTTCTTTTTAATTCAATATAACATTATAGTATATTTGTTTTCATGTACCACTCGAACATCTGCTAGTATATATAGAGGTAGATACTATACAAGGGGGCGCAGCCTTAGAAAATCGCATGTATCTACGAGCTTACGCATGGAGTAAGCGCGTTCAAACAAGCATAACTATAATTTTTTATAAAGAAATGTGGAAAGATTGCAAGCTGGTTTCAAACACAAATCACTTATAAGTTCTAAGTGAAAATGGAAAAATTGATCTACCAAAACTTCTGAAATTTATAATAATAATGTCTGGATCTTTACCATGATATCCTTCAAAGTATCTGCTATCGAAATAAAACGACGAAAAAGAAGAAAACGCAAGCCTTAACGAAGACATGCAGGAAGATGCGGAGGAAGAAGCGTGAACAAAAAGAAACACAGGAAGAGGGGGCTGAAGAGGCCCGCGATGAAGTTTCTCCCGCCCACTAAACCAGCTGTTTATTTTGCAGAAATAAAGGCGCAACCAAAACCAACCACTCACCTCAACCCTCATAAACCTACGACCCCAAACAAAAACAAAACCAATGACACATTGGAACAAGACGAAACTAACAAAAAACGTTCGGTACCGGTCATTCTTAGAGAACCAGAAAAATGAAACGTATTGGTCAAGAAACTAAGGAAGAGCAAAATCAACACCACACCTTTAACCTTCCTGAGGAGAAAAAGTTGAACATCGTTCTGCGTGGACTTCATGGCCTAAGTTGCGAGGAAATCAAGGAGAACTTGAAAGCTTAGGGCTTCAATCCCATAGAATTTTTCCCCATGAAGCACCAATCAGGACTCTCCAAACTTGTGAAGTTCCTTCCCCCAAAAAAGGAAATCTTGATATTTAATATAAAAAATGTCTTCCACCTAATATGCCAAGTTGAAGTCCTGAAGTCCCAGAATAACTTGTCGATGTGCCATAACTGTCAGCAGTTGGGGTACTCCTCAGGCAATTGTCATGTGCAAGTGAGATTCGTAAAGTGTGACGTGCTCAACCACCTTAAAGAGTATAAAAAGCCAAAAGAGCAAGCCCCAACATATGTTAACTGTAAGGGCGCGCATCCGGCTAATCATGGAGGCTGTTATAAGAACTCGTTAACGTTATGAAGACGTTGGCAGAAATACCTGCTCAAAATAACATAAATACAGAAACAAACACACCACTCAACACTTAACTCGTGAACAAAACACAACCATAATCTGCCCCTACACTGACAACACCAAATATGGGATCATTCTTCACATCTATGAAGAATCAGTTTCAACTGATGATGCAATGATGATGATGCAAAATATGATAGCGAAGATGCTACAGGGATTTTTTACAGCCACTAACACAAACACTAATGGATCTAGTTAACCGCATTTCCATAAACACGTGGAATGCAAATTCCTGGTCTTCAAAGGCTGGAGAGCTTAAACAATTTATACTGGATGACAAATTTGACATTATTCTCCTCCAGGAAACCTTTCTGAAACCAGTAATCCGTCTCCATTTCTCTAACTACACTCTGTACAGAAACGAAAGGCTGTCTGGTAAAGGAAGCAGTACAGCTATTCTCGTCAGACGTCATGTATGCCATCACCAGATCATTACACCTCAGTTAGTAAAAACAGAAGGCACTATCAGAGTGCAATCGAGTTCCTTTGGGTTCTCCGTGATTTCTTTCTATATCCCATAAACAACAGGGAATTCGCAAAAGACCCAGAAGCTCTCTTCACCCTTGAAGTTCCACTATTAATCATAGGTGACTTCAACGCATACCACCACGACTGGCAAGAAGTGAGAAGTAACCAAGCTGGGGCTGAGCTCCACAGGCTCATCACTAGCGCAGTAGGTAGCTTATATATCCCAGACGAGCTAACACAGCAAGGACGAAACTTAGCAACCATCTTAGATTTCGGAATTCGCCGAGAATTTCACCTCAACATCAGAATCAGAATCCTTAACCAGCTCTCCTATGATCATCAACCGGTTCATTTTCTTTTAGAATGTCTTCATAGATGAACCGCTTAAAGTAAAGAACTCAATCAAACTGAAAGGATTTCCGAGAAACTCTAGAAAATGAAAGTTTCACCTTAGAGTTTAAAACAACAAGGTTTTTGACAACATAATACAAGAAATAATAGAGAAGATCAAACCAACAAACAAGAGCAACACAGCCACAACTCTGGCCACAGAACAAAGTCCCTATGAACTCCCTTAGGACATAAAAAAAACCTGGTTAAGGAGGAAGGATGAGAAGGAAGGAGTTCAGAGCATGGGTGATTGACTCATAAAGTCTGAAACCGAGTACTTGAGTGCCAAAACGTTGAGTGTGATTTTGAGATTTTTGATCAAAGTGAGATTTTCGGAAAGCTTCTTATAAAGCTTGGTGCCTGGCGACAATGCCTACTGGAGGATATTTATATATTTTCGAATGAAAAACAAGACAATTCTGCCACATTTCCACACACCGAATGGACATCAATACATAACAATAGGGAAGGTGAAGGCGTTCGCAGACATCTAAGACCAACAATTTCGCAAAAACTCCTGTTCGGATTAAGATCTTGACGCGTAGAAAGCGATCCCAATAATAACCAGAGAAGCAGTATTCTCACAGCAACATGAGAAGGACGTTATACGACCAATGAACCACCACAAGACAAAAAACATTAGACGGACTGAACAAATGAAAGACGCCTGGTGCAGACATGATTAGAAACACAATGCTTAAAGGGCATCCTGACAATAAACTACTGACAATAACCAATATAATAAACAAAATTTTCCAATTGCAAAAGTATCCGCTAGCGTGGAAACAAGCTATCATAATAGTCATCCCCAGACCGTAGATTGTACATTCCCATACATTGCACTTATATTCCCGTTTCCAAAAAAATTGAAAGAGTTTTTCTATATAGACTACAAATGACGGTCGAGGATAAAAGCATCATCACAGACCTAAAATTGGGTTTCCGTACCGAACTTTTCACTGAACTCCAGCTCATCAGGGTGGTCAAACATATACGTAATGGGATGCATCGCACCAAATCGACAGGCCTCGTTTTGTTTGACATAGCAAAAGCCTTCCGTAAAGTCTGGCATGCGGGATTGATTTTCAAAATGCATGAACTCCACATTCGACTCCCAGTGACTCATTTCACAAAGGCAGAACTTTTCGTAAAAGGATTGACAATCACCTCTCAATCATGCGATCAATTGAAACTGAAGTTTCGCATGCATCACCTTTCTCACCAAATCTCTATAGTCTCTACATTGCGTATTTGCCTTGTCTGCCAAAAAATGAACGTTTTTGATACGTCAGATGATATTTTATATTCTACACAGATCAACAAGCAGAATTTATCACGTCAAAGCTGCATAGCTCCGTCGATATTCTTGTGGAATACTTCCGCAAATGGAAAATAAAACTAAAAATAAAATAGGACAAAACTCAGGCACTGTTCGTCACCAGAAAGAAACAGCAACACCCTCGCTTACTACAAGTCGATAACCAATAGATACCATGAAACAGGACAGCAAATTACTTAGGACTAACAAATGACTAACGCTTTACATGCCTTTTGGAAATTCCATATAAGACTACAATGTATCCAAATCCTCGCATCCTTACAACCAACCCTCAAATCCAGCTGCCTCCACATGACAAATATATACCAAAATAATACGACCAACGTTACACAATGGCAGTATTGCATTTTACCAGACTTCGAAGACAAATAAGAAAACACTCCAGATAATACAGAATAAGGCTCTGAGATTGATCGGATCAATTCCATAGTATATTAGAAACGTGGGCCTACACAAGGAATTCAGACTGCACACAATTGAAAAATACATACGAGACAGAGTAAAATTTCTCGGCCAAATAGAGAGACACTCTAATAAAACCATGGAGTGTGATGAAGGGACCTAATGATCCCCGAAAAGGACCAACAATACGAGTAACTTCTCATCTTAGGTTGCAGCCTGTCTGAAATAAGGGTTACCTGGAGCTAGTGCGATTTAGCACTCTTGCTCCATCTCTATCTGTGAGTATAAGAATACTCAATTCAAAACTCATGTCGCTGTCATTAGTTATCAATCGAAGGTTCAGATATGTTTTACGACTTTTATCAGCGGGGATTTCGAGGAGTTCCATGGTTTGGCTCGGAATCTTGTCAACCTTGTCGAAAAGTTTCAGAGCTCTGTCCCGTATGTATTCATCTACTGTGTCTAGTCGTAAGTCCTTGTGTATGTCCGTGTTCCTAACTTACCATGGGATTCGGAAAATCCACCGTAAGGCTCTTTTTTGAAAGCATTGGAGCGTTTTTTTGTAGGAGTGAGGTGTCTGACAGAAAGCGATACTGCCGTAAAGTAGTGCCGGTCTAAATACTTGCTTGTAGATAAGTGCTTTATTCTTTATGTGTAATCGGCCGGATCTAAGGAGTAGGTGTAATTGGATAGTATGCCTGGGCAGTGATCTCTCTTTTCTGTATGTGATCTTTCCAGATGAGTCTGTGGTATATTGTTAGTCCTAAGTACTTAGCTGTTCTGTTCCAGGACATAATATTGGTGTCTTTGTGTAAGTTTTTTGGTCTTTGTCCTCTGCTTCTGTTGATGGAAATGGCTTGTGTATTGTCTTACTTAACCATCATTTTCCATTTACGGAAATATTCTAGCATACTGTCGACTGAGAATCGAAAGTTCGAAGAGATGACTTTTGTATGGCTTGAAGTATAGGTATATGCAGTATATGCAAGTATCATCCGTATATAGTGATACTTGTACATTATTTGGCAAGAGGGGAATATCCGCGGTGTACAGATTATAAATAATTGGTGAGATGGGTGATCCTTGTGGAACTCCAGCTTGAATCACTCGCAGGCTTGAAAGATGATCATCTATTTTGACTCTAAAAGACCGGTCTTCAAAAAATTGAAATGAATAAGATATTCTAGCTTTAAAATAGAATTTATTAAATACTATTTGCATCCTGAAAACGAAAAATACCATATTTTGATTTTATTATTAGGGTATGAATTTCCTGTGTTTCGGTTCAAAAAGTGACTAATAGAATAAACAGGCCACTTGACTTACTCATTGAAATTATTTTTGCCTTGAACTTGATTTATCAAATATTTCAGAGCTCAAGGAATTTTTTTCAGCAATTAACAACGAGTTTTCTTATGAAATATCAAATAATATGGACGTCTTTGTGCCTTTCAACTCGTCACTTAACTTAATTAAACAAATATGACTTATCATCTATTTGAAAATGGCACGATAGCTTCTAATTGAATAAATAAATACTTCGGATTATATATCTATCTCCACATAACAAAAATTTTCAGGGAAGTGAATAAGCAAGTCTGGCCACTTGGTTCGTAGTTTGTTCAGAAATTTGTTTATTTTTCTTTCACTGAACAGCATTTTCGGTAATTTTTGTATGCATACAATCTATGCCAAGCCTTATCCATGCCTGTAATTGAAATCCTTGCCACTAAAAGCATAAATGAAGACTGATCATTCGCAAAGTCTACGTAAAGCACATAGTAGAGTACAGTAAGAACCGTCCAATTGCTATAATCAAGAGCATAATCTCTGCACGTCAGATAGGACTACAGGATGTCTATCTCCACAACCAGCCTCATAAATTTCAGATATTTTCTATCCCGAAAATGACGTTGTAAAGATAAACTCCAAATTGGAAAATCTGCTTCATGGCAAGGAACATGGGAATGGTAAAATATTTTTGTTTCCGCGGAAAACTTTGATGTTAAGCAGACGTGAAAATTTATTTTTCACTGTGGAATTTCGGTGCCCTTGTAAGCTTTTGCTCGCGGAAAACGTTGAAGCTACAATAGATACTTATAAACGTATACATGCATGCATGCAGGAATGAAAGGATAGATCAAGTGTGAAGCATGTGAATTTCACCCAATTCTATTTGAATATCTAGTACACATACGTAACACTTGTATAGAACTGATAGTCTTGAAGACTGAGTGATAAATCAGTTAATGGCATGCGGGGTGTGCTGGTTTGGCTGACGCAATTAATTATGGGAACCGCATAGATTGCAGAATCGCTGATACTCCTGACAAGTTTTGACATATTGGATTGTAGAGTTATCGTCTGCAATTAATAGCAGGATGTCAGATGCTTTCATAGTGACTATCAAGGACGTATACATATGTGTGGGGTGAATAGGATTTTGAGTATGGAAGTTATTATAAATTCCCAAAACTACTTGTGATAATGGTCATGAGGGGTTGGATGTATCAAGCTATTTTATAAATCGCAACTGATTGTCCCCATTCCTTACGCAATACAGCTCAGAATTCCCTCAGTTCTTAAACATAGTGAAATCTGTGCAACTGACTACCTTTTCAAGTTGGTCACCCGCCTATATTGCCCAATTTCATGGGTTCAGAATATCTCACATACCAAATCACCCTCAAAACCCGGCGACCTGTCTAACTTAAAACTTGACCTTGCAATCACTGCTTACTACACTAGAACTCACCCCATTTATGTTCAGGATTTTCCTCGATGTGTTGCAAAGCGAATGTAAGAACATGCACAAATTTATCGGGTAAAGTTTTGCTCGAAGGCCACGTGATAAACTTTAGTCATGAAGCGAAATATGCAGATGCATGCATCTGTTTTCGTGAATTTTGAATATTTTTCTGCTTTTTAAACCTTCAATTTGTGTTCCTTTTGGGAGTTAAGTAGAAATTCGTGGCGAAAATAAGAAGAAAGCAACAAGTTGTTTTGATATTGGCAACAAAAATTGCAGTTTTTTCTGAAATTGGTGATGAAAGCGGGAGTTGTAGATACTTTTTGGGCGAAAAAGTACGAATTTTTTTTCAAAAAATGTCGTTCTAAGAACATTGTGACCGCTGTTTCGTTGCTTCAGAAAATTGCTCCCATAATTTTTTTCAATGGCGTATGTTGGTCCTGGCATCAGGGTAATTGGTTTTGACACCGTGGTACTGGCCAACGTTAAACAAAATTGTGTGATTTTGGTCGTTGTGTATGCTCCGCTGTCACTGTCAGTTTATCTCCTGTTGGATGAACTGAGTCTTGTGTGAGAAAGGTGATTCTTGATGGGTATGGCGAAAAATCGAAATAACAATCTTCGTATCCTCAAGAATAGCACATAAATCTTTTATATGCTCTAGATTTTTTTTTAATGAAGTTACTTATGCAACTATATTCATGGAGAACTCATAGTTGGTCTGTTACTGTTGTATTTGGTACATTGAAAAATTTGCTGATCCGTGATACTCGTGCTGTTGCAGAACTTTCATTTGCTGGAGGTAGCCTTCTTTATCTGGAAGAGGGACGGATTATTGAAAATTGGTTGAAAGAAATCTGTTAATGGAAAGAATTTCATCCAGTTCTAAATGTGTTTCTAGAGAGCAATTTCTTATCGCGCTTTTTTTGCCATGCTGTCTAGTTCATCAACTGTCTGGATGTCAGAGCGCCCGGGTATCATCTAGGTCATATCAGAATATTCTACAACGATATCCTTTTCTTCGGTTACAACCCACCTCCTCTTAATATTTTGGTAGAGGTTTCTATCGCCCAAACTGGAACCAGTCTAGACAACTACTTGATTGCTGCTATTAAGAGGATTGTTTTCTAATTTTCTGGGAAAATGGCAAGCAGTTTTGCTTCTAGAGTCATGGCCATACTACGAAGGCTAAGGAAATAGAAGCTGCTCAGATTCAAGTTGCAGGGGCCAATGTCAGTACCAAACAGATTTTTCTTCTCTCATCCATTAGTTTTGAACAATGTGATGATTTTGAACAATTTTCAGTTTTACTTATTCTGGGACTCCCAAACGGGGTATGCTGAAGGAAAAAAGGGAATCGGAGGTAGAGTGGTTTCTGTGTTGCTTGGGTCCGCCGGGCCTTGCTTGGTTGGTTTCATGTAGCACTCATCCTGGACAAGTGGTTTTTGAATTTCAACAAGATATGGTTACGTGGGCTGATACCTTCATTGGTCAACTGAACGATTTTGTTATTGACAATCTCCTTCGCAGTTAGGTATTAGGTTGCCATGTTAAGCGGCCCTTCACATGGGAGCCGAATACCTAAGGAATAAAGCCGAATAGAGGCTTGAAAGCTTTTTGAACGATCCGTAGTGCTAGTCTATGACACTGTATCTAACTTTTCAATTTTTTTTTCTTTTTTCTATCAGTATCTAACTTTTAACCTTGACTATGCTTAAAAATGGAGCATGTACTATTGTTGATGTTATATTCCAGCTTTGGGCTGATAAGAAATGTATATACGTTAAGCACCATGACAGGCTTAAAGTAAACTTCAAATGATATGATACTGGCCTCCAGTTTATTGAAGAAACCCAATCTGCTGATTGCTCCATCTAAATATTTGATATTATAATTCCAGTAATTTGGAGTATACTTTAAAAGAAACTTATTTTTGGGATTTTTAGTGCTGAAGAAGTTCATGACCTGTTCCTTGTCAGGGTTTATGAATAACTTTAGATGTTTACCAATGTGAGTAAATTGATCCACTCTCTGTTGTAGCATATTAATTGTGTTCATCAGATTGATGCCTTCTGCGAGAATCGAGTAGTAATTTACTTTGTGTAGAGTGTTGCTAATCGAGTTGGCAATGACATGTAATTTAAGGGTATAGATGTTCAAGAGGAGAGGACTCAACTTTCACACTGTGAGATTCTATGAATGATCTTGGTCCTATCCATGTCTCCATGTAAGACTCTACGGCTGTATAGATTTCAGAGTCAATTTATGTAGATTCTGGGTCTGTTAATTCGTATGTTTTTGCCTGACAGGGATGGTAAAGTTGTTTTTTAGCCCTCCGAATGAATTTCCGTTGATTCTCATATATTTCCTTGTATCGTACACATCAGTGGTTTGTATATGGTATGCATTTTTTGGCTGGGTCTCTCGAAGTTGATCCAGACCTCCGTTTTGTGGCATTTTTCATATCAATAATGATAGCTATTTTGAAGTGTTCCGTGGTTCTTGTGGGCATTTTCTGAAAGAGTATTTTAAGCCTGGCTAGGTTGATTTGTTCTTTTTGTAAGAAAATTAATGAAGTGCTAGTATATTTTTCTCATATTTGAGCTTACAGATTCTGTTCCGTACTAGTTTGTCAATTATTCTTATAGGAACGCTTCAAAGTGAGATGGATTTATAGGTAATGAGCTCCGAAGGGCATCTGTTGGATTTCGGAATAGGCACAATTATGATGAGTCTTCCTGCTTTGGAGATCTAACGTTTAGCTACTGAATTATTAATTGGATCAACCAGGCTATTCAGATGGTGCTGAATAAGCGATTTTATGATTTTATGGTCTCATATGTCTCTTTAACGTGTTCGAGAAGGTACTCCAACGGATATCTTCTAGATATCCTTGAAAATTGGAGAGAATTGCGTAACTTGGGGGATGATAGATATGAAGATCTTCACAAAGTTATTTTTGCTGCTGAATATGTCCTTTTGCCTATCTTTTCAAACATGACATGACACCAGCTCTGGAACGTAACCATTTACCATTTTTGTCCAGTCGACTGAAGGTATATATGCCTTCAGTATGACCTTATGCATTTTGAGGCATTAAGGTCACGACCTGTAAGTACAGTCTTGTGTAGTCTTGTATCTCGTTGGGTTCCTCTGTTAATTTATGCTGCTGTATTGAAGATGCAAACCTATCTCGGCAAGTTCCTACAAGTTGAGCCCAGTGTATTTGTTCTGACGTAGAAAGATTTTTGAAGGTAAGACCTTGAATGTTCTAGTTAGCTAAGTTCTACCTTGTATTTATAGGACACCCACTGGGAACATTTTTGGTCTACTGCTTCGTGATCCCTACTTTTGATACAGGTGACTTTGCAGTCGTCCAAGCACCATCTCAAGCATTTTTATTCTTGTCTATGTAATAAAGCACTGAATCCTAACCTGTCATTGTTCAAACACTGACGTGGTCGGAACTCAATTTAATTTACTCTATTAATAACGTCCATCTTCACTGAGCTTGGTAGTTTGTTGCTTGATAAGGAAACAGATGGTTTTAATGAATGCAAAACTTAATGGAACAAACCTAGTCTTTGCGTTTCCTAATGTTTAACCACTCGAGTCGAGCCACAAGTGATGAACTGCGTAGTCATTTTGTTGCATCGTTTGGATATTCTGATAATTGTTTGCGTCATGAGCATTGGAAATTTGTCCCGGGTTACTCCAAATGGGAGCAAAAAGTTTCCCGGGTAAATGCCTTAACGCCAAAGAGTTTGAGCTTAGTGTTATCAACAGCTTCACTTGTATTGAAGCTAAAACTTTTAAATTATTGTATTCTGTTTGTTCTACGTTTTTTATATCTTTAAATTTAACCTTTTAAGGTTAACAATTAAAATTTAAAAGAGCTTCAGTTATATCCTTTGATTATTTCGATTAAGTTCATCCAAAAGAACTGAAAAACCTTTTTTAACCTAGTCAACCACGAATTTCTAGGCTACTCTTGACATGTGTAGTGGTAACCGTATTAATAGGGATTTCAGGTTCATCATTCCTCTGCGGAAACATTTTTATTTTGTCCTTGATCTTTTTGTAAGGTTCCACCAAATTTTTTCTTCTGTACACATTGAGCGGCGTCAATTTGATGTGCGACATCGAGATCTGGTGGTCCTACCTTCAAAGGCGCCTTCATGGACATCTACTCCTCAATTTTCAATGTTCACTTAAATAAAAAGAAAGTTCCGAGAACTTACGATTTTGACGCCTGGTGCATAGGTTCAAACAATAACGATGATTGTTTTTATTCGTGTTTATCATTTTATTTGAAGTAAATTCGATTATTGAAAGATGGCACTAAAGAAGGGAAAATTGTGGAAATTTTTTCTTTTATGAGCAGTTTCTGAACAGAAACTTCTTCAGAATAAATCCTTAAAAAATATACCTCGGGGATGGCTTAGTGAAATTTCGTTCTAAAAGCGTTTCCGAATTTTTTGGCTTTTTTGCTCTTCCAGGTAATTAAACTGTAGAGAATATCAGTAGAATGAAAAATCTATGCGGTTAGTTTGAAGGAATTTTTTGAGGGCAGGGAGGTGAAGGCTATTTACGCCCTGAGTGTCGGACTCCCAGTGGACGTACTGGGCTACCGACTAAACACTTCCTCTGTCAACCAGAGCGCCTAGCCTGGAACCGTTTGACACATTACTTCGGGCTAGGCCTCCCAATTTTACGCCTTTTGGTGCCTTCGGGTTACAGGGATTCCTTCTCCAGTTGGATGGAAAAGAGGAGGTGGATTGCTAGAGAAGGAAACCCTCCACCCTCGACGCCTCCAGCCGATCAAGTATGCCTTTTTTCATTACTAACATTACCCAAGCGTAATGTGCCACTTATTTCCATTTGTCAATTGATTTCAGCATCTCTTCGGTTAGGCTATCTGGATGGAGCTCTCCCACTTTTTCGGCAAGATCACCGCGCTCTTTGTCCCATCTTCTGCATGAAAAGAAAGTATGACAGGCGTCATCCTTCACACCAATGCAGAATATACAATCTTGAGCCCGTGACTTACCTATATTGTGCAGGTAAGGCTGAAAACAACCGTGTGCACTCAGTAGTTGTGTCAGGTAGAAGTCAATCTCACCATGCGTTCGACTGAGCCACGATCACAAGTCTTTGATGAGCCGAGCAGTCCATCTTCCTTTTAGCTCACGTTCCCATGATTGTTGCCAATCGTCGAGAGTGCATCGTCTTTCATGGCGAGCAACTTTTTCTTTATTACCCTCGTGTCTTCGGAGGTAGACTCTATTGCGCTCTCTAGCAAGGAGAGCGATGAGTATCACCCCTGAAATTACCAGCACCGCTGGCTCAGAGACTGTACAGTATGCTGATGCAATCCGCAGTGCTCCTCGCCTCTGCACCTGTGCCAGCCGTTTTCGGTGCAGTTCTTTGTTGAGAGCTTCGTACCATATCTCTGCTCCATAAAGAAGGGTAGATTGCGCTACACTCATTAGCAGACGCCTTTTTGTTGGACTTGGTCCCCTATGATTGGCCATTAGTCGACTAATTGCCGAGACCCCTGCTGCGGCCTTGTTCGCATTGCCTTGATTTTCTCCCAGAAACTCAGTTTAGAGTCTATCAGCAAGCTCAGATACGTGACTGATAGTTTCGACTCTACTAATGTGTCCCCGATTCGGACCATTCTTACTCTGGGGATCCTCTTGTTGGTCAGGATGACAACTTTGGTTTGCTCTAACGCTAGGTTCAACCCGTGAGTGGTCATCCAGCTCGCCACCCGGCGCGTTAGTATATTTAGCCTTGATCGACCGTGCGCCCAGCCGCTAGTGCCGCAACATCGTCTGTATAGCCGATCAGTGGTGAATCTTCTGGCACTTCAAGCCTGAGCAGTCCGTATTAGGAGACGTTCCACAAGTCCGGACCGAGGATGGAGTTTTGGGCCACACCAGATGTGACTAGCATCCTCCGACAATCTTGCACCATGTTGTGAATCAGGCTACGATCCTTGAGGTAATTTCGGAATATCCGGATTAGATATTCTGGTACTTGGAAAGAGTTTTCCAGAGCTTCCAGAATATCCGTCCATCTAGCGGAGTTGAATGCATTCCTTATGTCCAGCGTCACTAGAAGGACTATCCGACAGTTGGATCCACTGCGTGCCTTCACCTGTTTGACCACACTAACCACTTCCGCGACTGCATCTGTAGTGGAACGTTCCGTTCTGAAACCATACTGCCTGGGAGATAGATCCCCAGTGGCGTGGATAACGTTAGCGAGTCTTCTCTTTCCCGGCCGTGTCTAGCATGCATAACAGTCGGTATGCTGACGGCGACTCGGGATTTCCCTTCCCTTTGCTGATCAGAACGAGTCTTGCCGTCTTCAAACGCTCAGGGAAAATGCCTTCGCGCAAGCAGGCTTTAAACGCCTTGAGCAGCAAGTCAGGGCAATAGTGATAGGTCAGTTGCAGTACCTCGGCTGGAAGTTTGAAGGGTTTCGAATAAAATTTAATTTGTCAATAAATTTCAATAAAACTCATATTATGTCGAGCAAAATCGTTTTAATTTAGTAAGAGAGTTGGTGATTTTGCGAGGATATAAATAAATTTAGTTTCAAGTTTTAATGATTATGTGGATATATTTTATTGCATCTTTTTGATATGAATGAGGTTTGGAATGTGCGGCTCTCATGGGAAAATGACGAAATTTGTAGAGTTTTCTAGCGTTTCTGTCGACTGTTTAGCTGGCAACAATGTATTTTTCATAAATAAAAAAAAAAAAACAATAACGTGATACTCAGATACTCAAAAACCCTTTTCTGTAGGATCATAAAAACATTTATTAAAAAAAATTCTTTGCTTTTAAGATTTTTGAGCTTGGTTTGTTACTAAAAAACTCAACAAACAATCAAATCAAAAAACATCAATGGAACCGGAAACTGTCTTATATTATGACAAAGGACGTACCATTTTTGTAATAGAAACAGTTTTCTTTCTATCGAACGTTTTTAATCAAAACGGAAAATCGTGTTTGATTTTTGATTCATTTAATATCAAGTCAAGCTATCGAAATGTTATCAAAAAATAATTTTTCCAAGCAGAAAGATTATAACTTCTCGGAAACTCATCGAGCTTGAGGCAAATTTCAAGAGCTCATTCAACAAGGATCTTACAGTTTACTGGATATCTAATATAAAAGAATTAAAGTTTTACAACAAGTATTTAATGTAGAAGGAAGTTTCTCTTCAATATTTATGCTGTAAGTAATTAGATTTCATTAGTTCATTGACCGAATATTATCTACAAAAACCAACGATTCTTATGGCAGGAGCTTTATGGTTATGGTTTTTTTTTGTTGAATAGAAGCTGTAAATATTCCATGAAAAAGTTATGGTTTGTCACAGAAATTAGTTTTTGCTAGAGTGAAATGGCGGTTGGTTTATATATTCTCTTAAAAGTATTAGTTATAAATTAGTATTAGTGCATTCTCTGTATGAACTAAAGTAAATAGTTGGATTCAACAGCAACCTAAGTATTGCTGTTAAACCTAAAAGAGTACATTCTCATGTTGACAGAACAGTTTTAGTGGGTAGTCCAGAAGTATTGCGCAACAGGATCCCCTTCATTCTCAGGGTGTAAGTAGCCTTCAACTTTCTCCTTTGAAAAAGGTACGTTCAGTAACATTTAATTAATGCTAGTGAAATCTAAATGCAAAGCGCTTTTATTTATTCAACTCTTTCAGAAATCTTTGTTGTGATTAAGTGTGATAAAGGAAAATAATAAAAGGGTACAAACTACCTTGTTTACACGAAGACCTTTTTCAAAAATTTGTTATAATGTTTAATAAAGGAAAATAATGTTCCAAGCCTTTGCGGCGTTTCAATTTGTTGCTTTGTTAAATCAATCAAGATGGTAAGGATTGAAATTAATAATAAGTATTCGTGTTAAAACATAATCAAAAAATGTAAATTTTTATTCATAATCAATTCTTTCAATCCTGCATCAGTTCTACAAAAACTTATTTGAATGGATTTCACAACTATTCAGTATGGAGCAATTAAACAAATTCCTTTGACTAAGCAAACCCAGAAAAGAGGAATGCTCTCATGTCTTTGGAACTTGATATAGAATTTATGGCATGTATTTAGATGTATGTGCGCTTTTCGGTCTGGAGAATATTTTCCAATTTACTATCGCCATTTCTATTTTGAAATGGCAATGTGTTTCGCAACAATACTCAAATGTGCTTTGATAATGTTCCAATCGTTATACGGGTAAATTTTGTTTCAAGTGCTTAGTAGAAAAGAAATAGACATTAATAACATGAAAATATTTCAAATTTGCAAACATTCTGTACAATGCTATGAGCTGAGTTAACTTCAGTACGTAGATTCATGGCAGTCCTGTTTTGATAAGTTCGTTCTTGTTGAAGTTGTACAAATATTAATTATTAATAAATAACGGGAAAGCTAGCTCCTTAAAAATTTATGACAAATTAATTGATAGTTTATATATGACTAGGACATAACATGTTGCATTGAAAATATTTTATCATATTTATAAAAATTTCAGTAGTGAATACTCCTTGGCTTCAAAAATTTTATCGGTCAACATGTTCCTAGCACACATCCCAGCGGTGGGAGTGATAGATGGTTGGGTTGGTTTGTGAAATGAAAGTGTAGTAAAGGACATCGGCGAATAATTTCTTAATGACCGAAGGGTTTAACGCTCTAACGCTTTTCAGTTCGAATTGCAAGGAACAAGCTCTGTTAAAAATATTATTATAAATACAATATTTCGTTTGGGACAAGATTTAAAAAATTCCAAAACGAGAACCTTGTACAAAGCCCTGATTATTTCGAATACATTTAAGTTCAGTAAGTCTGCCATAGCGATCTGTTTAATCATTTAATTTAACTCGTAAGTTCTCTGTCTAGCAAAGCTCGTTTTATTTCCTGCATGGGGTATCCGAGTGTCTTTTATTGTAATGCACTTCTGAAGGGTTAGCATTTTTTAGGAGTAACGCTATGGGTAACTCAGTCATATATTGAATTTATGTGAAATAGCAAAGTTTTATTAAGAATGGAGCTTACTTCGATAGAGAATGCAAAAATAGAGTTTTCAACTCGCGGGATAGCTTAAAACCCAACCAAAATGAGTCAAATATCAAAAGTTTTTTTAAATCAAATCCCGAGTCCGGTTAACTTTCTTAAAAATGGAAGTTCTAGGGCTTAAGTAAGATTGGAGCAAAATGAACGCGATGTCTCGCGCATTAGTTTGAAGGATCGCTTAAGACTCTACTTGCGATCAGAAAAGGAGTTTAGAAAATCATTTCAGTAATGCGAAGCGTCCGAACTGTCAACGAAGGGTATTCTAGCTTGGTCTTCGAGGTCATTTACCCTCTACAAAGCAACATTTAACAGAGTCGATGAAGGAAAACAGGTTGAGTTTAAAATGGGAAATCAACCTGCATTATTGAAAAGTAGATCTGTTTTCTCATGGGCGCTAGTCCACACTCTTTGGATCTAATGGGGAAGGATCAAATCGCTTAAGAGAAGTAGAAGATGTTTCGAAGTTGACAAACATATGTATATATCATAAAGAGTTGCCGAAATAATGCCAAATTAAAGCACATACAAGATTCGAACTACGCCGAAAAATTGATGTCAAGTTGCGCAGTTTAGAGCGGTTAAGTCAATATTCTGAGAATAATTTTTAGGACGATTCTGCATCGCATCCTCAAGCTGGCCTGGTTCGTATTTTTTTGCAGCTTATATTTTTGCAGGATAACCAATAAATGTTGCATTGTTTTGTTTATTTTAGATCAAAGATTACAAAGCTTAACTGGTTTCCCGAAAGTGTTTTCGCTGTTTGATGCTTATGCTATCCCTCCAAGCAGTTTTGATTACAAATACAAATTTATTTGAAGAGCATCAGTTGAAAACGGTTAGGATAGAAGTTTGTTCTTATTGTTGAAGCTTTTTTGAGCTCTTATTTTGTCATAGATTTGCATCATTCTCTTCTTCTTCGTTGTGGACATTTGTGTCAAAAAATTTCGCATATATAGTTCTTGCATTATGCATTTTTTTCACTTGGAGCCAATGAAGTTTTTTTTGCATTATCGTTAGATTTTTTATTCAGACGTATAGAGATTTTTGACTCAACTGCTATTTCCAGTTCTTTCCTAATGAATAGTGGACAACATACTAGTCTTTGCTTATACTGGCATACTAGATTAAACACGGACGAAATGTATAGGAATGGGAACTCATAACATACCGATTATCTTGTCAACCTCATTTGCGCAGATCACCTGTAGAATATCAAAACTCCGAATCATTGGCGATCAGAGCTATTGGAAGCCACGGCAATAAAAGTGAGTAAAAGTGTCTTCGAATTTACAGTGATTTCTTTGTACAATCCCGTAAAAAACCATCAGTTCAAACAAGATCCTAAACAGTTGCTCACGCTAGAGGGTCCCTTATTGATAATAGGGGACTTTAACGCATATTACAGAGGCTGGGTGCCGTGAGAAGCAATAAAGCTGGGACTGAGCTAAATTGATTCATCACGAACGAACAAATAAACCTGCACCAGCCTGAAGAACCGACACATTTTGGTCCAAGACACGGCAACGTACAAGACTTTGCTATATCTCGCGATTTTCACCACAACATTCCGATAAATGTCCTCGAGGAGCTCTCATCAGATCATAAACAGATCCACTTCCTTATAGAAGACATCCATATAGATGAGCCTCTAAAAGTAAGGAAGAAAGCTAACTGGCAAGCTTTCAAAAACACTCTGGCTAATGAATTTCGCCCAAGGTCTAAATACACTCAGAGACACATATTCAATGATCGGGTATTCAAGGGTATATTCTGATAAGGAGGAAGAACCAAGTCCGAAGAAGAGATAGGAGCACGGTCGATTCTAGATTGCGACCAAAAGCAAACCAACTAACAAATCAAGTACGAGACCGTATATTTGAATTCAATAACCATCAACGGGAGAGTTTCCTACAAAGTTTAGAGCCCGGAGATAGGCCGTTCTGGAGAATGTCCAAATACTTCAGAGTAAAAAACATAGCAGTCGTGCCACCAATTCAGGGTCCAAACAGACTGCAATTTGATAACGAAGGCAAAGCTGAAGCCTTTGCAAACACCCTGGAGATGCAATTTAGAGAAAACTTTACCGAAGAGGAGAGCTACCACCACGAGGACCTGGTAGAAAAAGCAGTAAGGCGGATATTGTCCTCAAGACTAGAAGAGGAAGAAGAGGTGATACGGTCACTACACCTGAGAGAGACCAAAGCCATGATTAGGCTAAGGACTAAACAAGGACTAACCAAAAACAAAGCACCAGGATACGACACACCCAAAATATAATGTTACGATGGCTTCCCGAAAACCTGATACAGAATATTACGGAAATCATAAATCCTATTTTCCGTCTACGACAATACCCAGAAAAGTGGAAAACAGCAGTCATTATAGTCATCCCAAAACCAGACAAAAATCTAAGTTTTCCGCAGAATTGGAGGCCAATAAGTCTTCTCTCAGCTGTATCAAAATTAGCGGAAAGAGCTTTGCTCAATAGACTAAATGAAATTATCCAAGAAAAGCACATCATTCCTGACACTCAATATGGTTTTCGACCAGCACATTCTTCGAAACTCCAGCTTACAAGGGTGGTCCAACATATTCGAAATGGGATGAATCGCAGAAAGTCGACAGGATTAGTTATGTTTGACATAGCTAAAGCCTTTGACAAAGTCTGGCATGCAGCATTCATTTATAAAATACGAGTTAAAAATAAGAGTTAAAAATTCCACTACGTATCATCCAAATCATACAATCATTCTTACACGGCAGAACATTTCGTGTCAAATCAGACAATCATCTTTCCGAACTGCGACCGATTCAAGCTGGTGTTGCACAAGGATCACCCCTCTCCCCAATTCTCTATAGCGTCTACATATCGGATATGCCTGACATGACACAGTCATCTATTACTAAACCAGACAAGCAGAAGTCATCTCTTGAAAATTGCAAAATTCTATTGATATTATGATGGTATATTTTAACAAATGGAACATAGACAATAATACAGACAAAATGGAAGCCATTTTTATAACTAGGAAAAGAAACCAACAACCGATCTCACTCACCATCAACGACGAAGACATACCATGGAAATCAACAGCGACATATCTGGGACTCCTATTCGACGAAAAACTGAACTGGACGCAACATATACGTAAAAAACGAGGGCAATGTATGAGCATCATCAAATCGCTGGGCCCCTCCTAAACAAAGGCCGCCTAAACAACAAAAACAAACTCCTGATATACAATCAAGTCATAAGACCGACACTACTGTATGGCAGTACTGCACTTAGCCAAACTACCCGGACAAACAAAAAAGCCCTCCAAGATTTCCAGAACGTAGCAATAAGGAAAATCTTCCGAATTCCATGGTATGGAAGAAACATAGACTTGCAAAAAGACATTAAAACAGGCACAGTCGACAAATACATACACGGCCGAGCACTGAAACTATTTGACAAACTGGACCAACACAACAACACTACCATGGAATTCCTAAGACTTAGGGAATCAGGAGGACGGCAGGTGTATCCGAGCCTTATATCGATCAACGAATAACATACCCTCTTGCATAAAATTAAAATTTAGCCCTTTTGAACGATATAATCAGTAGGCGGGTGATCTGCACCCACAGACATAAGGGAGTAAAGGTGTTTTATTACACCAACTCCAGGTAAGACCAACGAAGGAATATATGAGCTATATATCATACCGGTCCCTTTTCACGTCTTCGACGAGGTGCTGTTAAAAGCGGGTCTTACTTCTGTTGACCATCGTCTGATGTAATGTCATTACGGTCAATGCCTTTTCCTAGGATATTCCCTTCGTTATTCGGCAATTTCAGGTACCTACTAGTACACTGGAAACTTGTCGTGTCTAGTTCTCCAGCTGGGCACTTAAAAGTTGATTTGATTGTACTGATTTCAGAATTAGTTTTCAATACCACTTTTCTGTTTCCATGATGAGCTAATTTATGTTGTGAGTATGTTGAAGAGCTTCTCCAAGCCAAATTCCACTTTAATGGTTTCAGTATTAAAGTCCTCCTGACAAGATGGATCTTTTTGCTCAAGACAGTGCCCTCCAAAGAATTGAGCTTTGCTTAAAAAGTATTATTTATTTGTTCGGTGTTAGTCACATAGACGTAAGAAGCCAATATCAGGTCCTTGATAGCCTTGGGCAGCATGTCCATAACTATGGTATTCGAAACAGTGGACAGGAACTAGCCTGCCCCGTATCCTGCGACTACTCAATCTTGTTTATTTTAACAACGTTGTCGGAGACTATATTTAGAGACTAGTCTTATTTTGATGCCATTTAACTTAGGGAAATCTTTTTGCGGGATTGTTCCACTTCAGTTATGTTTGTCAATATCCATCGTTGCATAAGGGTGCCACTGAAACAAGCCAGCGGGCCACCGTTGTATTTTTCTTAAGAGTCTTTTTGATTGCGTCACTGGATAAGACGTTATAAGTTGTCTCGGGTTCAAGCTCTACTAGGAGGCTATCGGATCAGATTGAGTGTCTTCCAGTTCCACAGCTCCTCTGCTTTCCCGCGAAAAATCTAAGAATGTACTACATGCATGCCTGAGGGCTTTGCGGCATGACTTAGTCCCTTGCTCCCTGTTCGGGATCTCGACGCCTGTTGCCCAGGAAGAAGCTTGTTATTGACTATTTCAAAAAAGAGGAGTTTGACGTTTGACGGCTATCATAATTACGGTAATCCATAACGAAGTAATTCAACGAAGTCCGATTGCTTATTGTTTCTACCTTCTTCCTTTTGACGTAGACTCGTTTTGCTGGGCTGGTTGCCAGTTGCGTTTGCAGTGCCTGTTGCGGTCTAAAAGCTCTTCCAGCTCTCATATACCGTCCATATTGCCCTTATTAACGATTCTATCCTGGACATTGTAGCAAACTTTGATCTACTTTACTATATTTTCCGACTTTCGAATTGGGCAGTTCAGTATCAGAATAATGACGGTTCAGTACAACAGAACTATCTTCCGCCTCGTTTTCAGGCGGGCGTTTCCTGCGTGCTTCACAATCTGGAGCCATGTTGGTATCAGCAGCCGTGACAGCTGCAGGTTGGCTTCGTATATTGCTTCAAATATTTTCATAAATTATTCAAAATATAAATTCAAAAATATAAATTTTCATACATCCTTTGTTGGATAAGGGTGCTTTGTTCATGAATGACTGTATAACAGCAGCCTTGAACGAGTTTTGGAATCTTAATAGATGCTATCTGAAAAAAAATTCCAAGAAAAATATTACATTTAACTCAGAAACTTACAAGCTTACAAATATCGATGAAATTTGATGGGATTCATGCAACGATAATTGCATATCCAAAATATATGTTTTACTTTTCTTGTTATCCTCTGCCTTGACCTAGTGTTCGTATGCCAACCACTAACTTCCTTGTTTCTTAAATGCCAAACGTTTGTTATTTCTTGTTATATCTTGTTACCGTTATCACATTTTAAGCACGTTCACTCACTACAATGAAACTTTATACAAGGCAAAAGGTGCACAAACCAAACCATGGCTTTCATACGTTTCAGCATGATTTTGTGAAATATGAAGCATTGCTCAAAGTATTTTTCAAGGATTTCATACCTCGAGTGCTGTATGAGTTTCACTCTATCATAAACCATTCAATACATTGCGGTCTCCATAGAAAAATGTTAGATCCTTTTTGTAGACTTTCAGTCTATGCTCTTTTCTTTATCTTTCGTGTAGTATTCTTGGAAGTTTGGCACAATGAACGTTGTGTCGACTACTGATATTATACAGGGTGTAATCAAGCGCACTTATCAAAGTTGTGTTTTGAAGCAAATTGTTAAAATTATGCACAATCTTTTTGGTTATCGTCATCTTTGTTCCATGCCTGGTACACTTTGAGGTGTATTCGGCTTTGAACTAGCCTCTCATTGCCGAAGGTACACCCTATTGTCACAGCATCTACAAGTATAGTCATTTACAACTATATCACCCTGTGCCTTGTTGTCTCTTTCCATGCATGATTTATCATCCTTGTACGTTGAATCGAAGACATCCTTCACATTGTATGTAGAACTATTGCACACAGTGAGTTTCTATCATATCTTCCCACAGCGGGCTGTTGTTTCACGATTTCATTGAAAAAAGCAAAGTTTACAAACACAATTTCTTTCTTGTCAATTTCAATGAAACCGCTTTTAACCACCTAGAAACCTCCACTGCTTTCCTGGCAGCAAGATTCTGGCTTTCGATACGTGAACTGAAGTTCAAAAGGATATGTCTGTGCCTTCGGGCCTAAAGCGCTGTGAAGGTTTTTAGTGGGTTACGCTTTATTAAAAAGTGTATGCATGGATACCTGGTGTAATATTGTAGAGTGGCACGACGTCTATTACATACAATGGGTCAAATAAAAAAGCTTCCATTTTATGAGTATTGTTTTTAATAGCTTGGGTTACTTTTTAAAATGTCAGCTTTACGAGTCGGTATAATGGTTGGTTTGGTTTATGGGTATGTATGTGCCTAAATAGATTCAGCCGAAGGACACCGTTGAGAGTTAAATAAGCGTTTTGCGTCTCAGAGCAAACACGCTTTTGTTTAAATGTGTCATATCCCACGGTTGGTACACAGTCATGTGTTGGCACGACGTTTTGCAATGTCCGCGATCCATTCGTAAGTTTAATTTTCAATTGAAACTTTTTCTCGGAAATGGAATTTGAAAATATTTTTTTCTAGGCTTGAGATGTTTTAAAAATTTTGGCTGCAGCCACTATCTTGATAGCAAAATGAAAGTCAAAAAATCGTGCAGTTTTCGTGTATTATCTTTGAGTTAATATCAATACAGCTTAGACATATTGAAAAACTGACAGGCTGTTTGCGAAAATATGGTTAACAAACGTTTAGTATGTCGATAGCTTAAAAATTCCAAAATGGTGACTTTCTCTTAAAACTTAATCACACGACTATCTTGAATTTAATTAAAATGACGAACAGCTGATAGCCAGAATGGAAGCAAATTCATTGAACAATGCGTGGATTCATAGAAAGGGCTCGAGTTCGTTTTTAGGCTTTCTTTAACCATTAGAAAGCAATTGGACAAGAAAGAATGTTGTATAGGTTTGTTCCACATAATTTCAGTTTTCACCTGATTGTTGCATGCGATGATTACGGGCGATATGCGAAATCGATGGACGACGATGAAGCGCGACAAAAAATAATGTTTTAAGTGATGTGTTTAGTGCTATAGGTAGTCGATGGAGACATTTTCTAGCTGACTTATAAGCTACTTATCGGACACATGCCTCTTCCCAGGTCCGAGTTCGCTGTGCCTTTCGTCGAACTTTGTAACACTCCCTCAGTTTTCAGCAACTTCAGGTGACCATCAGTATACTGGGGGCTTGCCGTCCCGGGGTCTTCATAGGGACTTGGAAGACCTGCTGGCGGACGTTAAGATTCTCATAGTTGAGTTCCCCACATCTTTTGCCGCAGATCGTCCTCTCCCCAGCGTTGCTTCCGATAGCGGTGATTGTGCCATAAGCATTCGCAGATGGCGAATGTACCGGGCTCGTCAGGATACCATTTTGGTGAACAGTTTTTCTGTCTCTCGCAAAACTGTTCGAGCAGATCTTGGGCAATTATGCTTCGATGTTGATCAATTTTGGGTAGGAAAGCGTAAGAATACATAGGCCTCAAGAGCGAAGTCAGGTAGAACTCAGCCACACCATGGACTCGATAGACCCATCGCCAAAGTCAAAAATCAGCAATGTATCCCATTTTATCTTTACATAAATCTCGCAAAACGGTTGCCAATTTCTGAGGGAGTTGTGCCGCTTTTTCCTGTCAAATTTTCTTTCACAACGGTAGATATTTTTGCGATAGTGATCCCCTCTTAGTAGATAACCCAGAATGTAGTATTGAATACGTAGTATTCTTCATAGAAAGTATATGCAGAATAAGACTTGGGGCATATTATTTGGTCGAAAAAGTTCTGGAGAATAATTAGAGAATTTCGAGAAAAAAAACTAGAGTATTTCTTGCAATTCCATACTACGTTGCTCCTGACAAGTAACCGATTTCTTTCAATGTGCTTGTAAGTCTATTGAGGAAAATGTCATGTTATCTGGGAGAACTTTTTTCTAAATTAAGGGTAGCCTATTGCACTTCTAAGCATCTTTGCTTCTACGCATTGGAATTCGTCGCTTTCAACTGAATTCCATCACATTTTTATCATGTATGTTGCCATGACCTGAAGCTATAGTTTCTCACCGTAAGAATGTGAATTTATCGTGCAAATCAGTATGGAAGGATTGTCTTGATTATCATAATAACTAATGTAAATTTTCAAAACATGGGGTCCACGTCCAACAAGCGTCCTGTGCGTAAACTTTGGTTCCTAGAAATCAGAATATGAATAACAGCATAATGAAGGGCATCAGCTGTATGACAAATTTTCGAATTTTCAATTGATTTTTTTAATGCTTTCGAGACCATAAGCTGATACTTAATCAATAATTATGTACATCATAATGGAAAGAATCGCGTCCTTCCTATAAACAGTATAAACATTAACTATCAACAGTTTTCCTGAACCAGAATTGCAAATATAAATAAAATACATAATACGTGCGAAGAGTTATTCAGTTTTTATCATGTCTGTGAAGATTCACAAGCGTCTGCTATCGACTTTTATGGCATAATTCCAAAAGCCCCCGAACTCAATATTAGAATACAACATACAGGATTAAAAGTGGCAGCTTAGTGTTTATTTTAACACTATCAATGCTCAAGACTATTTGATTGGAAAGTGAGAAAAATTCCATTTTTCTGTGTTGATGGAACGCGATACATGGCTCAATTTAAAAACTCTGTTTCCATAGATATGCTGAGTACATTTCAAGGAAGTAAAATGAGTGTACCGAAATTCGTGCTGAAAGATAGTAGCAAGAATGAGTGAAGTGCAAACGAAAATTGGTGTTTAGGGAATTTCATGAATATAGATGCTGGGCATGTATTGCAAAAAAAAAAAAAAAAAACTTTCTGTTCTGTTTAAAATCAGTAAGTTGTGCCGAATTTTTTAAACGAATGAAATTAACATCGAAAAATCAATTGAAATGAAAACGAAGCGGGACATAAAATGCTGTCATTTCTTCTACTTCCCTATCATGAAAATTGAACAATTAATGGTTATTGTTATTAGTATTTTTAATTTTATTACGGTTGGGAAGTGAAGTCCCTACCAAAAACCAACTCACCGACGCTTTTGACACAAACACCGGGCTAAAGCAAGGAGATGGGCTGCTCCCTTTGATATTTTATCTGGCTCTGGAATATCTCCTAAGAAAGCTAAGTGTCGATACAAGAGGCCGACTACTATTCACATTAAGCCAAGTGATAGCCTTTGCGGATGAAATCAGTATTTTTTCACGATCATTAACGAGCCGGAGTTCTTAACGATTGTGAGACTGTGGAAGCTGCAATAAGCTTGCCATAAGAATGGTATAGATGAACAACGTATACCCAAAAAGGTACTCGTTGGGGGAATTGAAGGGCGGAGACCAGTGAGGAAACTGAGGTAACCCTGATTTGGCTCTGTTGATGAAGGCAGTTCATCGCTGCTTGGACTTCAAAATCGGAGGACGCGGTCATTGGACCGAAACTGTTTGGAGCGCTTGTTGCAGGAAGCGAAGGCTTGAGAGATTCTAAGAAGAAGGAGGAGGAGAAGGAGTAGAAGGGCTCGAGATAGTCATGTGCTAAGAAGGAGAAGAAGTGAAGGTTCTACACGCCCTGAGTGTTGGACTTCTATTAACAGCAGGTGAAGTCACACCGCTAGTCAGCACTTGTCACTCCGAGAACCTATTACAGAACGGATTGTAAAATTCCTTCTGTAAAAGCGTCTTTAGTCTTTTCTAGCGGCGTTCTTGAGTTAGGAAAATCCTTTTGGGCAAGGATGTTAAGAATGGGATTACTGTGAGAGAAGACCCCCTCCCACAGCACCAAAAAGCGATCGACGATGAGGATCTTTGAACAAAAAAATATTCGTACGTAATGTGACATGTGACAGTTACATTGATCTTTGGATGTCAACACCTTTTGCGGCTTACTCTCTGACAACAGCTTGATAAATATTTGAGACAAAATCAAGCTGTGCCTTGCCTATCTTACGCATGCAAAGGATGTGCGAGAAGTGATATTTGTCGCTTGTCAGCTTCATCAACCCCACCTTTCGGGGAATTATTATAAACTCTGATTTTGGGTTTATTTGAATCTGTATTATTGTGGTCATTACGATGCATGGACGATACGGGTATTACGATATCAGGTATCAAAAACTGTCAATATCCTTCTCACCATCCAATTGACCTGAGGTAGCCGCCAGCCAAACATTGACCTCTGATGGGTTGTTTATTTTTATTGTGGTTTCTTTGCTCGCTCAATGTTCAACCGTTTTTTGCAAAATAATCTGAAACAAATATAAACACATAACTATTAATAAAACTTATTGCAACAATGCACGCATAGGCTGAAAGGGTATGACTAATATTTGGATGAGTAATACTCTGGTGTTCAGCATCTAATCACACAACGTATATCTTTTCTGATCATTTTACTACTAGAACTGAAGTCAGTGTGCCGCTCGGTCTTGGTCACTGGAGAGAAGTATCTGCAACAGAGATATCGAAAATGAAGCGGAGCCTGTGAGATTCCTCGTCAAAACTTAAAGCTAAGCCAAGAAATAGAATTTGTCAGAAGTTTCCTTTCCAATGACATTTGGCAAATTTTTGATTGAATTATGATCACTCGTAGAATGATAAACAAAACTTGGGCCTTTTGTCCTTATTTCTAATGATTTTTTACTCTCTTTACTCTGTTTTTTCTGCCTTTTTTATTTTCTCTAATTTATACTCTTTCCATCGGACGTATCTATGTAAGAAACGTATTGCGATCTTATGAATTTGTTATGAATTTAGTCATTTTGGTAATTTCTTCTAGTAAAAATCGTTCCCTATGTCAAATAATTCCCAATGTCAAATTATTCGGTCAACGACAAATTATTCGCTTAAAAGCAATTTTTAGAGACGATGATAAGAACATAAAGTTTAGCTGGTCCCAAAACAAAATGTTCATTAAAAGAATTTTGAATAGAAATCGACAATATGACAAAATCCTTTCATGTCATCTATAAGAAGACTCAACAACAAGAACATGGAACCGCAGCATCTAGATGTGACATAAGACTAAATAAGACTAAATAAAGCGTTGGAAAAAAATACATTGAAAATAGCCTGAAAACTGCGAAGGGTTCTACTGAGCAGTAAGATATTTATCTCTTATGTACTGAATTCCCGGAATATGGGACATGGGTTTTGTATTTTAAAATTAAGTACATAAATTACACCATATCATTACCTTATGTTAAAATGCAGCACATGGCCATTAGTATTGCAGAATAAAAATTTGCACACCACATACCAAACGTTTCCTTTGCAAATCTGTGGACTAAATTTGCAACTGTTTGCATTATACTTCTAAGTTATGCCCGATTTTTTTTATGTGTATTTATCTTTATATTTTCAATCACCGCTGGGTTCGTAAATTATTTTTAAGGTTTTCTTTATCGTCAAGGGATTGTTTTTATGGTTTCAAACGATTATCGTATGTTTCAAGTGTCAAAAATTCCGGATTGAAAACAAGTATCTTTAAGACTTAACTATCTTGAAAGACTCTTCAGAAATCTCATTGCGCTGCCTTTTCCTTCTCATCGTCGTTGGTATCATTATGATATAGCTCTTCTTGATTCTTGGTCACCAACTGTCACAGTCTATTGTCCACGTCCAAGTCCAAGCAGGAATCGCTATCCTCGTTTGTCGGGTTTGGCCGACATTTTCTGGGTTTCTCAACTGGTATTTGTCTCCCAGCCTAGCCTGCGAATACTGTCCTGTGTATTCGGCCATTGTTCGTCTGTTACTCGTGGTCAGCCTTATGAAGTTTACGCAGATTTCTAATTTTGACGTCCTCTAGCATATTTTTTGACACTCATGAGAGCACTTTATTCGCCATTAATTTTCGTTTCGTTTTGCTTCTATTAGGCACCTTAAGACCCGCTTATGAAATGCACTTATTTCGTTTGATATGTTTACCTCAAAGTCCACGTTTCACAACCAAGAAATTTATGCTCCGGTGTGTCCAATTTGTCTAACGATTTGACACCACTGAGGAAAGCGTTTTTTGTGCAAGCTGTTTTCCTCTGTTTACTCCAGGCGATAAATTGGTATCTTTCAAAACTTTTATGGCATGCTATGCAATGGATCAACGTTTTCTACTCTTTCAATTCAATATTATATTCTGCAAGTCTTTGGTAATTTGTTTTTGATCATGTACTTTGGGTTGGCGTGGTTTGTTTGTAAACCGACCTCCTTTACCTTGTGTGTGGATTGTCAGGTTTTTTTCAGACACACGTAGAAGACCGTTGGTTGTGAATGTGCTTTGCGAGGCTGCCTTTTGATTCGATTTATAGAATAGCTTTCCTGTTGTAGCAATAAGGAACTTTTTTATCAAATATTCCACAACTATTGTTGAACATCAGTGGGGCCAGCTCATCTCCCTGATTAAGTCCCATTTAGTCGCTATAAAGGTATCAATTATCTCAACATTTGCTCGATGTTTGTCCATCCTTTTACATGCAAAAAGAAAGGATTTCTTCAGTCGAAATACCACGACAGAGACAGGAGACACAATCAACTAGATTACATTTGTTTGATTGATCGCTTGGATTCTCCTCAGTTTCGTGTACACTTTCCGCTTGTTGTTATCACACGCATTTTTTCCACGCGGATCGTTTCGAATATAAGTCAGAAATAATCTTTCCATATGGTATTATATAAAATTTGATCGTAAAGTTTTCCTATCATTTGCGTGGTATTTTCGCTAATTGCCTGAGTCATTGGCTAAAATTGAATAAAAAGGCTCAAGTTCTAAGATCCTTAATTCCATCTATCTTTATTTGAACAGAAAATTGCTTCGTATTGAATTGTCAAAAAGTATTCTGGAAACTGCTATTAGCAAAGAATTTAATTGTGGTACAGAAGAGTTCCCCTACACCTTCTGTAAAGCTTATCTAAAGTTTCGAAAAGTGTGTCTTGTTGTGAATTTACACAATAAGATTTTAACCTTCATGCTATATATATATAAGCATGTTAGATATAATCCCAGGTATTTCGAGTAACGTCATGATTTTTCCATTTTCCAATAAATTTAATTTCAGAGAATATCTAAGTTGCAACTGTATAGCAAACACTATCTCATAAGCATCTCAATGCCATACCGAATATCCGGCTCCTGTTCACATTGAGCATTTCTTCTCTTTGTTCTTACATAGAACAAATATGCACAAAGCCAAAGGCAATCAATTTACTCTTGAAAAACGTCGCTTGATTTGAACTCTTACATTTTCATTTTCGGAATACTTTCGAATTTACTCTACCTTGAATCAACAGAGCCTTACTGTCGCTAGTACGAAATTAATGTGTGTTTCCTTTGTTGAAAACCGATCGCACTCCAAACAATTAGCAACAGCACATACACATAAGCACATCACATTCGTCGCATTCGAAATTCTATCAGATGCTGCCAATATTCTTAGTTGAAACGATATCCGTGGCTGCGGAAAAAAAATTCAATTGTTTACTCAAGTTCTGATATTTAGATCTGCCAAAATTGTAAAAGATATTACGTCATCAGATTCACGGAATGGTTTCATTGGCTTTTAATTAAATTTTCCGTGTTTTATTTTTAATTTTCTCCTCAGCTTCCCTTCTTCATTTTCATTAGCGGGACGGTCGGCGTGGTATCGCAATTGGATGTTCAGATATAAAGATATGAATTCGTCTATATTGTTTATTGAGTCGTTTCGCAGTGTTCTATCTAATTTATTCTCTGAAGCTTTGCTAATTAAGTAAGGAAATAAGATATTTACCAGCATATTTTCTCCAACTGCTTGATTGTTGATTGCTATCGTTTCCAACAGTTTTTATGAATTAGTCGACTCTAATGGAAAACTATACAGAAAATAAAAACAAACATAGAAAACGTTGTGGTTAATAACACTTCGTTCCTTGAACGTTCCATGAACGAAGTATACTATTCAGTTTATGTTCTAAGCGTGATAAGGGGGAGGGAGCCACTAATGAGGAATTCAAGGGTGAAAAACAGATGTATGTATGTGAACCGTGTCACGGTGTCAATTTTCAAAGATATTGCTTCTAGTTAACGATAGTTTCTCGTTTATCAGGATTCACAAGATGAAAACACTGTACAAAATTAAAGGATGCCAACAAAGTGAAAAAAATTGTATGGCTAGAACCATTTTGGATATCTTTAGGTTTACAAAACCATACTCGTTTTCTCGGAGAATTACATTTTTAAGCACTGTGGCTCAAAGTTACCAGGTGTTTGCAAATATTTTTTCCGGTTTTTTTATTTACGTGTATCTAGGGGAAAACTTACAGAAAAAAATACGTGTATCTAGGGGAAAACTTTATTTTTTTTTAAACACTGGACATCCGTATCTACACATTCCGCCCATCTTTCAGGTGATTCATGAATACCAAAACAGAAAAACTACTTGTCGTTTGCGGCAAAACATTAATTGAGCCAATTTCCAACTTCCTGGAAATCGCTGAAGTGCTGCTCTACGAGCGCATGCCCCATGCATGCGAAAAGGTGATAGTCAGATGACGTCAAGTCTGGTGTGGACCGCCTAACAGAGGAATGGTCCAACCTAACGCTTTCACTTTGTCTTTAACTGGTTTTGCCTTGCGTGACGGTGCGTTGTCGTCTAACGAAATCTCCTGGCGGTTTGAAAATGAAAATATGCGGTTAAAATTTATAATTTTTTGTAGATAGCGTTGTGTATTAACGGTTATACTGGTCTTCGAGAGTTCATAATACACAATGCCACTCCGTTCCTACCAGACACAGAGCATGGTCATTTGGCGTTGGTGTTAAAGGACCGGCTTTGCCAGGTGAAAGACTCGATTTTTTCCACTTCGGGTTTTCAAAATAAATCCATTTTTCGTCATCCATCACAATTCGATGCAAAATTGATATCCTTTGGTAACGCCAAAGAAGCATTTCACAAGTGACTGCGATTTTCCACTTGACGCTCATTGAAATCATCTGAGACCCATTTACCGAGTTTATTGATCATGCTCGTAAACGTCTGCTGATCGTTTCCTGTGACACAATGCTTCTGCTAATTGCCGTTAAGTTTGAGTTGGGTCACTATCGAACAAATCCTCCAATTCCTTCTGTTCACATTTTTGTGGTCTGCCTGAACACTTACTGTCTTTCATATTGAAATTGCCACTTCTGAAATTTATATGCTGCGTACTTTTTGCCGGCGCCATCTCTTAGGAAAACCAAAAAGAACTTTTGCAGAAAACTAGAAAACTGATTACTATGAATGAGTTTCGCTTGAAAAATGGTGTCTTTTTAATTTATCCTCCAAGTAGCTCAAGCACACATGCTCTATCGGGTTTAAATTAGTCGATTGTGGTGGAAAACATTTAACTTGCTTCCGTGCGTGATAATCACTATGTTCCAAAATATTAATCTTGGTTTTTATATTCATTTGCGAAAGCTAACTGTTTTTTCGTGTTTCCCGTGTTTACAAAGGGTTTCATCTTAGCAACTCGGCCGTTGAGGTTGTGTTCCGCAATATATTTCTGATCGTTTGCGGATAACAGGATTTCCCGAGTGTTTTTCTGCTTCAGCAGTAAGTTTTGGTACACTATAGTATAGTCGGCTCTTTATTTGCCTTGAAAACCTGAGAATTTGCCTTGAAAACCATTGTTCTGCTGAGAGATATATTATTAGTGGTCGAACCGAGGCCTAAGCCCTTAAATTCTTACAAGGGCTGGGCAGAAACTGGTAATATCCATTTATTTTTCATTAAAGTTTAGGATATGTAATTAATTTAGGTTTTGTTGGGTCAGTGGGTGAATCGAGGCTCAAGCCCTTATTTTGTTACCGAAGTTGCCGAATACACATATATATATTATGTAATTAGAATATAAGAAATAATTAATTTGCCTGTTAGGATTGCTGTTGCGGGAATGGGTGAAGTGGGAGCAGCGGAGGAAGTCTCCGTGGCAAAGGCTGCTTTCACGTGGAAACCCTAGAAAAGTCTGAAGAGGCTTTGCCAGAAATTTGGAGGAAACATCAAGGAGGAGCTTCTGCTAGACGTAATAGCAAGCTGCAAACTCTAATTGCAAGTTCGTGCAGAGGACTTCTATGTAGATGATATTCCAACTACTGAAGGAGACGCTCGGACTGACTGTGACAGCTAGTCCCATCTGGAAGATTAGATTGAATTGACCCGATATGAAGGTGGTAGGAAAAGGCCAATCGTGTCTCTCGGCCAACCCCAGAGCCATCCTCGATACGCACAGTAAACGTGAAAGAAAGGAGACAGCTGTACGAACTTTTCGAGACAGCAAAGTTCGGGAAATTTTTTCACTGCTGAAGTCCCACCAGCGAACAAAATAGCTATCAGAGCTACAAAAACCGACCAACATTACTGCAACTGAGAAACAGAGGGTTCCGCCGATAGTGTGCTATAGGTTTAGTTTGAAGCTTTTAAGAAGTGGCTACACCAAGCGTGGGACTTCTCCCACTCAACCAGCTTGCTGCTACTGAGTTTGATGAAACGGTGAACAGTTCCATGCGAACTTCGTTGCATCTTGAAACAATTCTGGATCATAAAAGTAATAATCATAAGTTACACCTATACTCTCCCATCAGAGAAAAAATTGACTTTTTTGTTAAAAGGCGTGCACAATCACCACGAAGACAATGATGTCAAAGAAGAACGGGAAGCCATCTTCGGGGAGGATGTTTTGGGAGCCCAACGGTTCTCAACTGCGGCCTCAAGGAAGAAAAAGAACACTATTCCTCTTACAATTTAAGCCAGACTTTGATGTCAAAAGGCCATGGAGGTTGAAACTCTCTTATATCAAAACGCAACATGTTGCCTTTAATCGTGGAACGAAACCTCGGTGCGTTAAGTGTGACAAAGTTCTTAATTGGTTGAACTTGCTCTAAAACTTAGAAATCGTGTAAAGCTGGAATTAGCAGACCCATAGCTCCTTCTCCCATACAAGTGCGTCGATTCGGAAGCTTTTAACACTAACCTGAGTGGAAGGCTTGAGGATATATCGATCAACAGATAGAGAAATCTCTCAATCACCGAGGCAGAAGCGGGCATCGCTTGTTTGAATTCAAACCATAGTACGGTCATCTCAAATATATCCATTAAAAAAATTCCTCCAAAAATTATCTTTATAGAGATTTACCAGAAGACTTTCTGAAGCTTCATCGCAAACGTAGTACCGTAAGGAAATTGCTTACAAGGATGCACCATCGCAACTTGAATATGTTAGACTGTCAGTATCAGCGGGTACATCTTCTTATAATGTCCCTTAATAAAATGATTTCAACAAGAACATCTGACTTTGCCAATGAGAAATTCGAACAGACCCTAGCAAACATCAGACCAGGTGCCTGTATTTTCCCTCAAATTAAGAAAATAACTGGCCATAAGCGCCTGTCAGGAGTTCTCACCTATAACGGATCCATGCTTATGGATGACACAACCGTTGCTGATTCCATCGCAAATCATTTTGTGACAGTTTTTTAAGGGGAGAAAGCAAGTGAGGAATATGTTTTCAGTTCATTAGTAAAAAGAACAAAAACATCGTTAGACCAAAACCACAAGAACCTGTGTTTGACTGGATTTTCAGATTCGAATCCCTCTGACGCACCTATTGGCAGTACCTTGTTTGTGAGCCCCATAAGTCACAAAATGCTTGCATTTTGCAAAACATCCCTACACGTAGTTTGTTCTCCTCGCAATCCTTTTAAATAACTGCATAAACATTTGCTACTTCTCTCAGAAATGGAAATGCGCCAAAATATTTGCTATTCTGAAGCAATCTAATAGCACAGACGTAGTCGACACTTGCCTAATTTTTTCTTACCTAATGTGGGCGAGTAACTTGAAAGCAAAAACCTCCAAAGTATCACACAGTCCTCTGAAGGGGCAGGAACTGTACCGGAAAGACAGTTTGGCTTCAAAAGAGGTTACTCAAGGATCAACGCATTGGCTGTTTTCCAAGCCAGTATAAAACGAAACTGACAAGCCAAAAAGGTTGTCGCAGCGTGCCTCATCGACGTAGAAAAAGCTTTTGGTTCCGTTTCGATCGACGGTCTTATCAACAAACTTTTCCAACTGGGCTTTCCGGATAATGTTAAGAAAATTGTAGGAAGTTTAATGAGGAGACGTACTGCCTTTGTTGTGTCTGGTGGAGCTAGTTCTGAACCCTTTAAGAATAGTTCGGAGGTCCCACAGGGGTCCATTCTGTGTCCTTTTCTCTTTCATATATTTACCTCCGACATGCCAGGGATCAGGGATGAATCTCAACCTGGAATCGAGGTGAACCTTTTCACCGACGAATTATTGGTGCTGTCTTCTGGGTACATTCTCCGCTTTGCAATAGCGGGACGCCAAAGATGCCTGGTCTCGTTAACTTTATATTATGAAAAGTGGGGGATGAGGGTTAACGCTAAGAAAAGCGAGCTATTGTATTCAAGGGTCCACATTAAAAAACTGGACGTAGCACGCGGAGCATTTTTGATACCACAATAGAGCTGAACGGGCAGGTGGTGCAATGCTCGAAGCAAACAACGTACCTGTATCTGATTTTCGGTTCGAAAAAACCTTAAGCGCACACGTAGACTCTGTTTGGAAGAAAACCATTTATGTATACCATCTTCTTATGCCCCTTTTCAGGAAACAGTCAGCGACCAACAAGCAGGTGACAATACTTGGCTACAAGTCATTAATCAGGCCCATAATAATGTATGCGGTTCCGATCTGGCAGGCAACAGTGACGTACAAGTGGAGCAAAATGGGATTACTGGAGCGCAGAATCCTTGGGGCTTGCACCGGCCTGTATAAACAGGAGGACGGACGGCCCTACTCCAACCGACTACTGTACCAAGATGCAGCCGGGGAACCAATCAACCTCTATGCTAAGAAGTTGATTGAGTAAGCGGCAAAAGGGATGGCGGAGCATGAGACCACCACGATCAGCAATCCGGCGGACGATAGAACCAATAGGCAGCCAAAGGTTAGAGATAAGTGGCAAATAAGAAAACTTAATATTATACGTAAATATTGTTTAAGCGTATAAGTATATTTTAATAAAAATAATTATATTATAAAAAGCCAAACGAAAAGATGGATATTCAAAGCCACACTAAGGGTGAAAGGGTAATTTGTAAGAAATTTTAATAACATGAATAGTTTAGGGAATCAAAAAAAAAGTTTTTAATGAGCTCTGGGTACAGCCATTTGGCAACATCGGCAGTTTGAGTGTTAGGTTAAGAAAATAATTGTACATGGAAACAAAAATCACCTAATAAATTACTTCAAACTGATTTGCAATTGAAAATATCAAAATCATGGCCCGTGTTTTGTAATGAACTGGTGTCCCTCAAAAAAAATATATTGAAAATTAATAATTGTAGTTATACTTATTTTTGATGGATAGTCAAATTGTTGTAAGTCCCTAGGATATGGTAAATGTATCTTTTCTCCTTGTGAGTCAACATCATTACAAAAGGTTAAGTGTAGAATCTTTGTTCAATATTAACTTGCTCTGTTTTAAACATTTATAAAACAGATAGCTTTTACCGTTTTTTACGTTCCTTCCATTCAAAGCACGCAACTTGATCATACATGTTTGGGTATTAACACGTTATCGGATATTTCCTCATCGTTCCGTCTTTGGGACGCATTTGTGATGCTCCTTTTGTAAATGTACATTGGAAACTCGTTTCCTCATAAATTTTCCCAAAAATTTTTGATCGGTATTTGGCTAGGGGGCTTAGCCATTATTTTCTGCTCTCACATGCCAACTTCGCTTGTAATTCCTAACGTAGTTCGGCAGCTCGTCTAGTTGCAAGAGTTCATGAGAAATATCCTTGCTTCCGTTGCTTGGACACCGCAAATGGATTCTGAGATAATGTAGCGTTAGGTATAGCTATCTCTCCATTTTCGATATCTACTGGTGACTTTCCTTTCAATTTCGATTTGTCTAGAGCGAATGGGTGATTTGGCCTAAAATCAAGGATATGATATGACAGAATTGTTAATAATAAGAGTTTTATTTCCCATAGCTTCTTAGACTCCTAACTTAGAGAGCGAATTTAGTCATAAAAGCCCACCAAGGTACCAGTACAATTGTATTGGAAAATAAGAACTTTAAATTTGCCGCTTTGGTTACACTCCACAGAATCATATTTTTTAAATCTTTTGGATAGACTTGTTTTAGGCTCTAAAAGATGCGGGACTGATGTTTTAATTAGAAATTTAAGTAGAACCGACAATAATGAATATAGATGCAATGGAAGATTGCAATGGATAAGTGCTTGTTAACGCCGTCGGAGCAGATGGCACCATCTTGGCAGTCAGCGAAAAATCGTCTTTCAGCTCCAACTTCTGAAAATAATGGTTCCTGCTCGGCGTTTTTAGAAGTATACACAGAATTAATCAAGCGTTTTGATTCCAAAAGAAATCTGCCATCCTTATCCTGCCTGCTTTCCTATCGGATTCGCTACTCAAGCTTTTGATAAATCTTAAAAAATTTCAAGATATTTATTATATAATGCTGACTTAGTGGTATGTGTCAGGTAATAAAATCATTTTTATTAAACGAATGGTTGTGAGTTCCAAGGAACGAAAACCTTAGGTCCTAGGAAATGTCACCCATTAAAATATTACGTGAATAAGGACACGAAAATTTTTTGATTGGGTGGTAGTTCATGGTTCTTGTAAAATGGTTTGGTGAGTTTGTCCGCCATGCTTTTGGGCTTGCACTTAACCACTTAACTTGACTGGCATCCTTGACCTCTATGTAACAAGCGCCCAAAGAAAATTTTGTGCAAGCTGTTGATAATTCCATATGTCAACCTTACCAGGGAACATCAAATAAAACTGGTCAAAAAAAAAACGGCTAGCAATAATGCATATTCAAAATATGATGAACCATATTGAGTTCACATGTCTAGATAAAAATTCATGATAGGACTGATTCGGACTGAGTGTTGTTTTCTTTTGATTTTGATTAGGTAGATGTAGCTTTATTTTTCATTTTAATTTGTATGTCCATTCCATTCCCCAGAGTTCACCGGTCTTTGAAGTTTTTGATTCTGAGAAGAGGCACGAAAAAAGATTTAATTGAGAATGACACCCAACCTGATTCCAAAAAAACCCACCATGTTAAGCGAAATCTTGTAGATATATTCTAACTACAGGAATATTTGAAAATGCAAAAATCTTTCCTTGTTATATTTAATTCGAGGTTACCAAAACTTCTGTCATATCTCTCAAAAGTGACAAAAATACATCCACCGAACGAAGCAATTTTTTTTAATTCAGCAAAAATTTATTTTGAATTTAAAATCTACTAATATAAATAAAAAGTACACACTACTGAGCTTCCGTTGGCTATGATGAATTATGATGGCAGTGGAGAAATGAACAAGAGGCAAGCAGTAGGTTTTGATGTTAATTGATGTAGTGAATCGCCATAATGAAGTCTGGCCTTCACTTCTAATATTAGAAATGTATTAGTTCCACATATAAACTCAAATTATAAAGATCATGCAGTCTTAGCTTCAAGGCGGAATACTATCTATCTGTTAACACGAGTTGTGAAAAAGTTCCATGAGGATCAATCCTTCTCGCAATACTTCGCAGACTATATACCTTTACTTCAAAAAACATTAAGAACCATTATTATGTTCCTCCTAAAGAGTTTAGGTCGTTTTAGGCCCGACCATATACAAGTGGTTTTCTCATTAACAAACTGTCAGGTTACGCATACATTTAAAAAGGCCGAAATGTCTAATTTGCACTAATTCTAAAAAAACATCACGGAAGATCAAGTCAAGTAACTCGAAAAACGTTTTCCTTTATTTTTACGGCTCAGTTTTGAGTATTGATGGAATTCGTTTTCATCTGCATTATATACTAATATGTTTGGTTACATGTATGCTCTTTATGGTTGTTGATTATCATAGTTTTAGTAGTAAATTAATATGGCTTATTATGTTGCTCATTATTGACATTAACGGGCAAAGAAAAAAAATTATCAATGCTTCAGCATATTGCCCTTATAGGTTTGACACGAAAGATTATTCAAAAAAAAATACAAAACTACTTCATGTAAAGAACCTTATTTTGTCCCTTTTAAATTAAGATAGTGACAGCCAAATCAAGACTAATTTGCATGTTAATCAACCGAAAATATTGTCCCGAATCCCAAAAATGTTGAAAGCCACTGGGATGGCCGAGTATCATAGCAATAATAGCGTTAATTGAAACGATGCAATTAGAATAATTTGGCAATTTTCGTTGATCAATAAACCAGTAAGTAAGTAGGTAAGTAAGTAAGTAAGTAAGTCAGTAAGTAAGTAAGTAAGTAAGTAAGTAAGTAAGTAAGTAAGTAAGTAAGTAAGTAAATAAGTAAGTGGGAAGTAATTAACATAGTTTTATAGTAAAGATTTTGGAAATAAGGTCGGATACAAGCTTAGGAATATTCCCTACTGCTGTCAATAAGTAAAAGTCAAACATGGTGGGTAGTGAGCGTGTATGAAAGTTAATCAAACGGTAAAATGAAAAGTGTAAACAAACAATATTAAGTGGATAGCAATGGTGAATTGAGCTGTATTACATAAAACAGTGCAAATAAAAGCAGTGGAAGGTCCAAGGTCCATATAATTCCAAAACTTATGTGAATTATACATGAAGTGATACCAGTGGTTAGTAAGTAGACCAATCGATGTCGACATCGACAGTCGTAAAATTAAGATTAAAAGTTGATGACATTCATGAATAAATTTAATTACTGAACTTTTTGTTACACTTAACAAGACAGACATTGCAGACCGTACCCCTAAAATGCGAATATGGTTCTTCGTAGTTAAAACAAGCTGATTCTATCATACCGTCGAACCATAATATTCTCAATTAAATACACCATCCTGAACAACTGAATTTAGAGTAACTTATGCATTCGTCTTTAATGTTACAATTGCTTAATTTTTTTTAAACAGTCTCCTTGCTACCGAATAATTTGCACCAGGCATGATAATGAGTTCCACTAAATGTGCCAACTTATCTATTTCAATTTCTATGAGTCACCACAAAAGTAATTACACATATGTGCATCCACCATGTGTTGCAGAGAATTTATAGCAAACAATTCATTCTTAATCGATCATTGTATCTGTGTAATACGGTCCAGTTATTACATTTCAGTGATTTATAACCATTGTCATTTCAAGTCTCTTTCCATGCTCGACACCAGTTTGACCAATGTTGTTTAACCGTCTGCTACCCGTTTTTGAAATATGGAGATGGAAATCCAAATCATATACATGAGCACACACAACATTGATAACTGGCAATCGAAAATGCTGGAATGGAATGGCCAACCAGGACCAGAATATACACTCACATGATAAGTATATATATATACTTTGTTACCTACTTGTTCAGTGAGTGAATGAGTTACTCAACCGGATACTGATTTATTGAGTTAGTTGGGTTTTCGGTTTGTCCTCCGATTTATGTCCTTTCATCTTATCGAGATGATTCAAGTAATTGAAGGGTTACAGAGGGTCTACGTGTTGAATAAGTATCTAAGATTTATGGAAAAAGATAATCGGTTGAAAAATATCGAGTGGAATATTACCTAGAGATTTTGTATAAGGACTTATACACAAGGAAGATTATTTTGCTTTTTTGTGCATAATGTGGCAAGTTGAGGATGTGCGCACATCTGCTCAACGACGCAAATAAGAAAAGGTAGTGTCAGCATCGTAATGGATCCCGGAGAATATCCTTCGGGAAATGAGTATATGTTTAAATATTTTATTTATTGCCTATAGCAAGGACCTGTCAATAAGTTGGTGCGATGAATCATGTGTAATATTGTTTTTGCATTAGTGTGCATAATCTGGTTAGTTAATGATGTTTTTGTGTCTCATAATAGTGAAATCACTTTTGCTACTGAATGTTGATAAATCACATGGATACAACTATCGTAACCAATATTCTCTAGTATCATTTATCCAAACGACTTATGTAAGTCCCAGCAATATTTTCAGTTGAACAAATAAAGCTGCACTTCAACGTATAAATAGGTTAAAACGATTTGCGCTCGTGGTATTCATGGATGCTAATACAAGATACAATCACAAAGCCACAGAACTTTTACTCCATCCGTCTTTTCCCCATATAATTATTTTTAGTAGATCTTTTGGATTTTCTCGATGAGGTTTGGAACGCGCCGAAAAAGAAAAGCGGTTATTGCATTATACATGTGCGTGTGGCGACGCAAAGAAAGCTGTCACAAAAACGTTAAAAAATCGTTTTTATTGTCATTCATTATTGAACTGTACATTGTTTTTTTGGTTTTACATAAAAATGACGTATGTGACCGCTACACGTCCTTCACTGTGTCCACGTCAAAAGTGTCCAAGGCGCACGGGGTGAACGAGTTTGACCTATCAGATGATCTGAAACCAAAAAAACTTTAAAATTTATTTTTCTCATCCCCTAGGCTATGGATAGACACGACCTTTTTCAAAAATTCAAAAAATTTTTATAGTAATAGAATTTTGAAAAAAAAATTTGTTTGGCACTTTTTTTCTGCTATTCAAGGCTGTTAAAAATTTTTGGACTCGTGTCCAAAACTCGTGTCTATCTGTTGCGATATGTTTTCTGATAATAAAAATGTTTAGTATGACACGATCGGTCAGGTAGATTTTTCGAAAACCTTGACCCCACCTCAAAAAAGACGACTTTCGGAAAAACACGTTTAAAGATTGACAACGTAATAAAATATTGTTAAAAATTTTTGCGAGCAATCTGCGATCCCATGTCCGCAGAGTTCACCTTCTTGTTCGAGGAGGAATTAGCGTTGAGCCACTTGCTCTTCTCTTTGCTTGATCCTGGCCCTGTTCGCTGCATCAGTTACCCTACGCTCCGAGCGGTCGATGCCCCAACAATCGATGCTGCTTCATGCCCCAACGTGATTCCCATAGTACTCATGGTTTTGAGGATCGTTCGGTATCCTTCATTGAATAACATTACTGCCAAACAGGTAGCAATGTCGACCACTGCTTACCTGAGTGCAAATGTTTGGGCGCCATTAGCCAAATGCAAATATTCAAGAATTCGTTGCTGTTCTGCGTGAAAGCTCCGATGCACCGCTGTAGCAAATCGGTCGAGGACAAGTCTCGGTAAATCGGCTTGATAGCTTCTATGACTTGAGGACTCAGAGGAACACGTGTATGTTCAAAAGTTGCCTCGGCCTGACGCCACTTGCACCAACTCTCCTTGCCTGGTGGGCACTTTGAGTGCTTAGGATTATCATCACTTGAGCTGCAGTGATCTAACGTAGCCCAAATTGCCTCCCTCATTTTTTCAACGGAATCGGGATTTCTTTTTATCGCCAAACCGTAAAATTTCGTAAGTTCGCCGATGATTTTTGCTGTCAGCTTTCCCTTTCCTTTCCCTCCGAGACCTTTCTTGGATTTTTTCATGTTCCTAAGCCTCGTACCCATCCGCTTTTCCACATGGCCGACGCATTCTTATTTTTTAACGAGAATACTGTCTCCGTATGGTTTTGATGAAACTATTCCATTGTAAGTTTTGCTGTCACGCCTGGACTTCAGTTTTTTCGCCGATGTGCTTGCATACGCTGTTTCTTTCTCCGCAACATGCGGATTCGGGATTTTTCTTTTCTTGATACGACCTTGATACGACGACTACAACGCACTGTTCGCGATCCTTTTTTATCCATTTTCCACGAAAAATTAAAAAAAAAGCGAAAAAACTGAATAAAAACTCCGACCGAAACACTTTCGAAACAAGCGAGATGTTCAAGGTGCCAACATTATTTTCAGACTGAATCAAAAGTAAGAAATAAAGAATTTTTTCAAAAGAGCATCTCAAACACTAACTAATGGGAAATATGTAAAATGGTTTTCACAACTCTTCGAAAAATCAGTTCCACACCTCGAAAAATGGTACCACGCGGGACTACAACAGAAACGTGAAAAACGACCGCGCGTGACCGTGAAACATGCTCTATCACTGCCAAACGAGCCCGTCTACAGTTAAATCCTTTTACCAGCGTATTGCTAACACTATTTAGATGCAAAAAATGTTTAAAAAAAAATATACTGTGCACGCTTGTGTGTGTGTGTGCGTGTGTTTGTATACTGTGCACGCAGTTCGTTAACACATTAAGAAGTTTGTACATCATCAGAAGCGATTTGCAGCCGATGTGGGCATTTTACCCAATTTATCAGTAGTATTTCACCTCAAAAAAAAACAATGCGTTAGCCAATTATTGACTCCTTGATTGAAAAACTGCGATAAATTCGATATGCTGAACTTCGGAAAGGATTTCATGGTTTAAAATATCGCAAAATATTCTCTTGTAGACCGAAAAAAATTACCATTGAGGAAGAGATTAACAAAAGAAACCTATCGGATGAACGCTCGATCGTGATAAAGAGCGATAGACAAAATGCTGCGAGTCAAGGCATAGCCTAATACATACAGCGATAACACTCCGACCATCGACCGATCTAACGAATTCTGCAGAATTGTATTGGTGTTTGTAAAATTTTTTATTATATATTATTATACAGGGTGCGCCATCTAGACAGGACCTATTTAAATGTTGAATAACTCCGCCATTTTTCAGCTGATTTTGACAAATCAGCCAGATTCTGAAACGTCAGTCATTGCCGTTTCAGTCATGCATCGATTTACGCCAAAAAAGCGGGCTGAAATTGTAGCGCTGTTCATTGAAAACAATCGTTCAACTGTGAAAACTGTGCGTGCTTATCGTAAAAAATATGGGAGACATTCGGCGCCTTCCGCTAAGACAATTCGTACTTTGGCGAAAAATTTCTTTGAACACGGGTCTGTAGCTACTCGCCCGAGTTACGAAACCTTCATATCCGTTTATAAAAGAAAAGACAAAGGTTTCGTTCTTCTAAATTATTTATTCTAATCTGGTTGTTTCCAGCCCAAAAGATAACTACGAACTAACTTCTCTTTCGTTAAACAGTCCAAAAGTAATAATGCAATTCAAGTAAATAATGCTGATTATACATAAAAAGAACAATGTGAGAAAGGATTTAGATAATATGGGGAATTTAGAAAATCATCTATCTAGACAATTAGGTGTCAGGTAAAATTTAGAATATCATCTGTCTAGACAATTAGGTGTCAGGTAAGTCGGCGATGAATTTGAACCTTATACATAACTCCCGCGACCCATTCGACCGCGTCCGCGACACTCCAATGAAGTTGTTGAAGCGGTTAGAGAGAGTGTTGCCGAAAATCCAAGTGTGTCGTATCGCCGTCGTTCTCAGCAGCTGAACATGAGCGGAACCACTTTAAGAAGAATTTTGAAGGATGATCTCAATCTTTTTCCATACAAAGTGCAACTTACTCAAAGATTGTTGGAAACGGACAAGCCACGTCGCCTTGAATATGGGAATACGATCGCAAGAAAGATCGATGCCGAGCCTGATTTTTGGGACCGAATTTTGATGACGGACGAAGCTCATTTTACGCTCTCTGGCGGGGTCAATAAACAAAACTGTCGAATTTGGGGAACAGAGAACCCACACATCATTCACGAAACACCATTGCACGACGTAAAAGTTACTGTTAAAAGTAGCCGGAGTGTGCTCGAAAACGATTATTGGACCATTTTTTTTTCAAAGTTAGAGAAACCATCGACGGTGCACGCTATCGTTGGATGTTGGCGCACTTCGTTTGTCCAGATATGCGTAAACACGGTCTCACGAACTTTTATTTTCAACAAGACGGCGCACCTTGTCACACCGCATTTGCTACGATGAAGTTTTTGCAGAGCAAGTTCCCGGGACGCGTTGTGTCGAAAAAGGGTGATTTGGAGTGGCCTCCTCGTTCGCCGGATTTGAAGGCGTCGGACTTTTTTCTGTGGGGCTATTTGAAGAGTAAGGTGTATGCCAGCAAACCGAAGACTATTCAAGAACTAAAAGCCCGAAGCCCGAAATGTTGTCAAATACAATGCAAAATGCCCAAAAATGGGCCGCTTTTTGTGTGTCTAATGGAGGTGGTCATTTGATCGATATTGTATTCTGAGTGAATTGTCAATAAATGGCATTGTATACCCTAAATAAATCTTGTTCATTTTCCAAAACTGGCTGAAAAATGGCGGAGTTATTAAACATTTAAATAGGTCCTGTCTAGATGGCGCACCCTGTATACGCTGTACGTAAAGGTCTGGTGGAGTGTGTCGTGTTTCAGTGTTATTCATATTCACTCCTGCGAAACTGGTGCGAAATAACCGTGTGCCCAATAATGTTGGATTAAATTGCACAACCCATAACGATACTTTATTCGCCAGAAGGAAGGAATGCATTCAAAAAGATTCGACGGTGGCCCATCCAAAAGTTTTTGTAAAGACAACTTGCGATTTAATCTGCTCAAATAAATGAAGCCTTGGCAGCCCAGATTTGAATTCCCTACACTGTCTATTGTGGAACAAGTTTGAGGAGGTTTCGTGCAAATATTCGCATAAAACCTTGCGTAGTTTGAAAGCTAAAATCATGAATGCCGCTCTATACTATCCGATCGATGCTTGGCCCCAGAAGTTCCAATCTCACATAAATACAAGAAGGGACACTTTTAGTGTTTTTTTCTCACAATGGAATATATATTTACGAAATCTCTAATGATATAAATAATTATTTGTTTCACCACCCAACTTATGGCGTAATGAAGTACATATACATATGTATATAAATAAATTTATCCATATCTGTATATATATGTATATATATATTTTAATTAATTAAAGTGAGTAAGTAATAGTGAAATCGGTGAAGTAGTAATTAAGTGAAGACTTTGTGAAATTTATTGGAGGAAGGCAATATTAGACAATTTTAAATTAATTCGTGTGTGTTTAATTCACTTGCAAAGAACAGAACATTTGCGAAGCAAATGCCTCTAATATTGAAAAATCTAATATTGCCTTCCTTCAATAAATTTCACAAAGACTTCACTTAATTACTACTTCACCAATTTCACTATTACTTACTCACTTTAATTAATTATCGCTTTTACTAAATCACTTTCAAGTTTTAAATCCGCGTATAATATTACTCACTATTATAATATCGCACTAATATGAACGCGCATTGACGTCCTCTGCTCAATTAACAAGATTTCTCTTCACCGCCTGCCGTAGCCGGTTATAAACACGATTCAACCAATCCTGAATCTTACATGTGAATCATTCTCGAGTTTACGTGCTTAGTCATTTGAACATGCATTGTCGTACTCAATGCACGCAATGTGTTTACGTCCTGGCTATACGTCTATTGATACTTGTTTATGAATTTGCTTCTTGGGCGAATACAATGGCGCGTGACATTATTCGAACATGTCACAATCACATTCAACTTGTTCAACCATATTTCGAGTTACGGTGCAGCCTCCCTTACATACTAAATCATCATTGCTTTCCAAGTCTGCCTGTTTTCAGCAGTTCTCATCCAAGAAGTGCCGGCTATTTTCTGGTTGTCTTAGTCCCATCGAATCTTTGAAAGAATCTATACCCGAATGAAAAAGAGCGTAAAAGAATCTATACCCGAATTCATGAGGATAAGACAGAATTAGTCCCAAGCGATGAAAAATGACGCACTCTCGACGAATGGCACTCATCTTGGAAGCGTGAACAAAATGTTCAACTCAAATGTTGATGGGAACGGCTTATCAACAATTTGAGATCATGGCTCAATCAAAAGCAAGATGAGACCCTAGAGGTATAAGGTATAGAGCGGCTCTATCTGTGTACATGAGCATATTTGTGCGTCCAAAATCTTAAACTTATCTATTGTTTCCCTCATCAGCTGTTCAAATCATCCACTCCATTCGTTCCTGCTATGTGTGTCATATGCAGCATGGTATCCGAAATTCCATCGAAATTTTAAAGTTTTTCGCTCAATTAGAAGCACATTTACTTAGCATTCACAATTTACTATCCAATCATAGGCAAAAATCCGAAAAATACATTCATTAATCACTAATAACAGCTGAAAAATGGACAACTGTCACGTATTTTGTTGAAGAACATATATCTGCCTTGAAATTGAAAATTATCCATCAATATTACAACCGAAAATTTTATATACAAGTTAACTTACCAATAACAGCATATAAATAGCAAATCAAAAGCATTTTCATTCATTAAATGTAAAAATAATACAAAATTTACTTTTTCCAAAATCTTCGGTTACCTTTGGTTATAACTTCACAGTGAGCGAACATTACAGTTAGAGAAGCAAATTATATAAAAGAATGCTCACACATACCGCTTGCATGCTGAAAATATTATGAAATCGGTCGCTGAATCATGCACTATAATCAGTCAACGTGAATTGAAAATGCTCAAACGCTTATATTGAGCATTTCTAATTCTCATTAACTATATGGAGCATATAGATATGCTCATTAATGACATTAATGACGGAATTAAAGATTTAAACACGTTTGATTACAAAGAAAGGTGGAAAGAGCTCAAGCTGGTTTCGAACAGAAACCAGCTTACTGTAGCCTGGAGACCAGCTTCAGATTGAAATTTCCCCATGTTCAATCGGCACGAGCCTATCAAATCCGAAATCCATCAGCTGTGGCAATTGTATGGAATGGGCGTGGCTTAATTCTTCGGGAAATGATGTTAGTGCGGAGTTGACATTCCCGTTAAGTCGATTCTCCTGTGTCCCTGGGCGTTACAAATTTGTTAATGAAAGGGCACTTAATGTTATGATATTATTTCGTAATTTTATTGATCTAAGGACAAAATATCGTTCATGAGTATTCGGATGACAAAATGAAAAAAATATGTGCTTGAATAATTACAAGCAAGTATGGTGATGTTTGTGACCATAATTCAGATCGTGAAATTTTTGACCATTCGCTTTTACTACCCCTGATTATTTGTAAGTAAGTTTTGGTGAGTTTGTGTCAACAGAAACAAAGAGTTTGTGTTAATACGACAGAAATGAGAGCGTAGGGCCTCTCCATATCTACTTCCTCTATGGGTGAGACTGAATTCTACGTGATCCAACTATTGAGCGGGCACGATTGTTTTTAATTCTTATCTGCATAAGATTGATTAGTTAAGGTCTCCAGGTTGTACATTCTGCATTATAGAGAAGTATGATGCCATGCAGACTATCATAAATGCGAAAGATGGGATATACTGCGCTCTGATCTTGCCAATAAACTGGGAGAGCGCCTGTTGAATAATCTAATCGAAGATATGCTGAAATCAGTTGATAAATAAAACCAGGTGGTGTTTTACGATTAGGCAATCCTAATAACAAAAAAGGCATACTTGATCAGCTGGAGGAATCGCGTTCGGAGAGATCTTCTCTAGTAATCCTCCTCGTCCTTCCGCCCGATAAGGAATTCACGTTACTCAAATGCAACATAAGGAGTAAAATAGGATGGCTAGGCTAAGAAATAATGTGTGAAACGGTTCTAGGCTGAAATGCCGAAATGCAGGACGTAAGTAGTTTTCATCTTTCTACCTTAAAAAATGCATTGACATACATGAATGCCTTTCAAGTACTGAACTGAAATTTATCATCTCTACTGACCCCGGTAATTTTCGGCTTGGCAGACGCGTTGTCAAACATTGCTTCAATTTAATTTTGACCACTTTATCAACGTCAACAAATGAAATGCAACTATTTATTAAATGATACTCATATGAGTTAAGAGGAGATGCGATCTGAGCATTTCGAGGAGGAAGTGCTTTTCACTGTGCTGTCCAAGTGCTAAAACAGATCTTCTTCATTAAAATAATACTTTCAAAAATAAAAATCTCATTTATATGAATAAAAACACACACAAATCACTCTCGGAAAAAGCTGGCTCAAATACGCTACACTTGCAAAGACCAATTCTATATCTATTACATATATTGATCTCATCAGGAATTGTTGTTTGAATAAATAAGGAACCATGTTCTCCACGTTCCTTGTTCTAAACTCCCATATTTATGTTTTCCCATATTTATATTTTTTAGTTTGTTCCTTTCTTCGTTCCCAATATTTCTCCAAAATTCCTAGGGTTTAAAAACATATTATGGACTTAAAAGGTAAGGAACTATCTCATGGGCATATTTGAGATGCTATTAATAAATTGACCGCCTTCATATAATAATTGAAGTCATATTTAATCCTTTATACAGAATGCAATGGAATTGGTTATCAGCACATCATCTCCAATTGGTTTTATTCCTAAGCTTAGTGGAATTCATCTAAATATTAAATTACCAAACGTAGAAATTAAAGCTGTTATTTATGATTTTGTCCTATCATATCAACACAGCTTAGTCCTGAATGGAAATATGAAATTTAATATTAATGCCTCCTAGTGTTGGCCTTAATGAAAGAATAACTTGATACCAGCAAATGGTAATCATCAAATAGTAATCATTTATTCATATATGCCTTCAAATACTACTAACATTGGCTTTGAAAATATATGCCACAATTGGCAGCCATACTACAAGATTTTTTTTAGCTTCGCCAGCTCGTTAAAATTATGAAGTCATGCAACAAAATCCCAACTGATTTGCTCATCCTTTACCACTCAGGTAATTGAAACTTGGAAATAATTGTGAAAACGAAAAAAAAATTGAAGTGGAGTATAGTTCTGTGAAAATTTTGAGTTGAACAGACAAAAACGATTTAAAAAATCAACGTTTACATGATATCTTTCACTAACCCTTTCCTTTTCCTTTTCATTCCCTAATTAGGCTCTATTCCAGGCGAATGCATTTTCATTGTCTTGAAGTGGTGGCCATTGTTCTATCCGTTCCATATAAATGTATGTGAAAGAAATATCCGAAATTGCATTGTTTGAGTACTGCAGGTAATCGTTGTAAAAAGCTGCAAATGTAACATTAATATCCATCAACCAGGATGAAAATTAAAGGAGCAATATAAACAAAGAAATGCCATTGTTTTTTAAATGGAGTAGATTCAATTCATAAAAAAAAACAAACTGGCAAATTTAATAGTACACGTACAAAAAAAAAAAGAACCAATTGGTGAGTTCAATGTTCATTCATTGCTTTTTACTCGTCTTACAACTAAGTTTAAATATTTACTCGGAGGCATATTTCATACAGAAAGGTGAAGATTATGTCATTAAAAGCTTTATTTATATTTGCTATTTTATTAAAAGAAACAATAAGAATATTGAAATCAAAGAAGTACCTTTATTATGAAATATTCTTTGTTTACAAAAGACATAAATAACGTATTCTTATACACGCTCTGTATTTTTGTACACTATTGTTGTTATTGCCTCATTTTAAATCAAAGGACAAGCAATGAAGATAAACGAATTCCTTTTTAAATAAGTCACCTACGCATTTTCAATAAAACTTTCCGGGCGTTAATGGATCAACCTAGGGAAACCTCGTAACCTCTTTGTTACCTCTGCCTATGCAACTGGTCGAAATGTTTCCAAATTCAAGGAGAAGCTTAATTCCTTGTTTGAAATACTTGGATTGAACAGGCTGCATAACTATTATTTTTTTGCCGCTGACCTTAACGCCCGGCATACATAATGGCTGAACGTCAACAATAATCCAAAAGGTGCGTTCCTAAAATCGTGGATAACAGAGAATCAAATTGAATACAGGTGCAATCTTTTTGGGTTGGAACTCCCAACATACCCTAGGACTAACTCATATTTAGATCTTTGTATGTCTTGCTGACGCAAGACTTGAATTCAGCTTTAATTGTCCTCAACGGAAACTACCGGTGCTTCCTTGTGATAGCGACCATACCGTAATGGAAATCAATCATCACAGGGATGATGTCTTCCTCATTCCAGTTCATCATGAAAATCATCGGTTGGATTTCAAAAAAAAAACCGATAGGGGAAAGTTTCAAAAAACGTTTAATCGTGATTACCAAGCGCAATGTCCTCCTTTTGATGGTGGCAACGCTTCCTCGATGGTTTCTAATGACAGAAATCTAACCAACATTGAAAAAGGAAATTAGAGAAGCTGGTGTTAGAAACGATTAAGGCAATATGGAAGGTATGAAACACCAACCATCGCAAGGTTGAAAAGATTGAAAAGCGTAAGAGGTCTCAAGTGAACGTATCGAATCTTGGAGTCACTGGAGATGAGATAAATGTTCTTGATAGGTGATAGGTATCGAAATTGATAGTACGACTCCGGATAGTACCGGAAACAGGATTATATGTGATTGATTGCAGAAACTTGCCCTGATTGGAACACATTTCGAATTTGTTCATCTACCAAGTCTTGCGAGAGGAAATCAAATATTTTCAAATGTCATCGAAGCAAAAGTTTCCGACTTCAAATCAAGGCTGCACGGCCAGCCAACACTTCATTTCAATGAGACATTAACATCTGACCGCATACTGAGCTTAAATCTTATTGATTCTTTTGTCAGCTATTAAGACTTGTGCTTCATTTTTGGCAGGATAAACAACAAGAAATCAAATAGTATTGACGGTATTCCGAATGTAGTTCTCCAACATTTGCCTGAATGTGAATAGAAATTATTGTATTTGTATTAATTCATACTTTCCAAATGAGTGGAAAAAGCTTAGGTTTCTCCGATCTTAAAGAAAGGAAAAGAATCTTTGCCCTTTGCCCTTTGCCCTTTGCCCTGTGCCCTAAAAGCTATCGCCCAATCAGCTTGCTGCCTAACTTCAGCAAGGTGTTCGAAGTAATACTAAACAAAGCATTAAACGCCCACATTGAGAAATATGAGTTGATGCCGAATTGCCCATTTGGTTTCCGCGCCAGGCATTCGACCATACATGCGTTAGCGAAAGTGACCTCAGACATCTGTTGGAAGATAAATGACAGGGAATGTGTTGGAGCGCGTCTCATTGATATGGAAAACGCCTTCGATACGGGGTGGTTCGATGGACTAATTTTTTTAGGACTAAACTCCATTAGGACAGGTTCGCCAGACAACTTGTTGCCATGATATGTAGTACGTATATAATACGGAAAATCATTTGTTGTAACTGAAGGAAATCCGACGCCAATGCGCGACCTCAAGGTTTTGAATGGTCTTCAATAGGGTACAGTTACTGCGTCTCTGCTATTCTCAATATTCATTTGCAAACTTCTGAATGGGTTAGATTTTAATGTCTCACCAACGTGATAATGGGAGCGTTTACTGATGATCTGATCATCTATGCAGCAGATCGAAAAGCTACAATAGTCCAGAGCAACCTCCTAAGAATGTTTAATGATGTGCAGCTCCAAACCGATAGTTGGTTAATGAAAATTAATGCGCTGAAGAGCGAAACAATTTTTTTTCGGACCATGTTACAAGACCCAGCCAAAAATGTGGAAGGATTCCCACATTTTTGCTAACGAGGGTAGTTCAGAGAGAGTTTCACATAAATCCTGTGTTGAATACCTCGGTGTTCATCTCAATCAATACCTGTACCGCCCTCATCATGTCAAAATGATGCTGAATAAAGCATCAAAAGTAGTCATGGCCCTTCGTCGACTGTTTCATTCTAGAAACATTCTTGATAAGGTCAAAGTTATCTGTTACAAGACCCTGGTTAGACCAATTTTGACATATGGATGTCAGATCTGGTACAATCAGAGTGCTAGTACAGGGTGGGCCATATAAAATTTTAAATTTGAAAAGTCAATAAAAAAACGGCTTCATATTTTTCAAAAGTCGAACATTTATTTGGAAGGTTATTTTATGAAATTTATTTGTGGAAAACAATTTCGGACAAATGACCACCATGGCTGAGTTTACAGTAGCTCATCCGATCCACCCAATTTTGAAGTACTTTCTCGATGGTTTCAGGTCTTATGGCAGCAACAGTCGGTTGAATCTCGTACTTTAGATCCTGAATTGTTTTTGGATGGTTAGCGTAACATTTATCTTTAACAGCTCCCCAAAGAAGAAAGTCGAACGGCGTTAAATCGGAGCTTCTGGGAGGCCAATTCACATCACATCTTTTGCTGGTTATGTGATTTTCGAAGAAAGGGCGCAAAAGATTGAGTGTAACGTTTGCTGTATGGCACGTAGCGCTGTCCTGCTGGAACCAAATGTTGTCCAAGTTTTCCTCTTCAATTTGCTTGAAGAAAAATTCGGATAACATTGCGCGATATCGCTCACCATTGATGGTTACGGCGGCTCCTTCTTCATTTTCGAAGAAAAATGGGCCGATGATTCCACCAGACCAAAATCCGCACCATACAGTGACTCGCGCTGGGTGCATTGGCTTCTCAGCAATTACGTGCGGATTTTCTGTGCCCAAAATGTGACAATTCTGCTTGTTAATGTCACCACCGAGGTGGAAATGAGCCTCGTCCGAAAAGATGATTTTTCGGTAAAATTGACCATCCTCAGTCAAACGACCTTCCGCCCAATCTGCGAACTGTAGACGGCTCGGTGGCTTCAGCTGCTGCACGAATTGAACTTTGCATGGCTTCATAGCGAGGTCTTGTTGCAAAATTTGTCGCAAAGTTGTTCGTGGAATGTTCAATTCTTGCGATCGATGACGAGTTGAGGTGGATGGATTCTCACTAACACTTTCAGCCGCAGTCGCAATATTTTCGGTTGAACGCGCGGGAAATGAACGTTGACGTTTTGGTTTATCAACCAAAGAGTCAGTTTCACGCACACGATTGACAAAATGTTGCACAAATTGAACTGATGGCACTTTTTTGACTGTCCTTTTTTTTGCCAAATTTCTCACAGTTTGGGTTGAAGACTCACCACTTTGGAAAAAAGTTTTCAATATTTCCCAGTTTTCTTCTAGCGAATAGCGACCCATTTCGTAAATTTTACACTTTTTACTGAATATCTGTCATTTTCCGAATGGTATTTGACGTTTCCAATGTCGAAATATAGATAGTTCAAATTTAAAACGCTAGATGGCCCACCCTGTGCACATCATTGCATAGATCAAGAGTTTTCGAAAGGAAATGTCTTTGTGCATTACTGGTTTATACGGGAAGCCTGAGATCCCTGAATTTCACTGCCATTCCATCCTACTTTTGGCTTTGTGCTTCCAGAAGCATTCATGTATTTAGACATGAATCGATATGTTTTTGATTCCGACGGAGTCCCAATTAAATATCACATATATAGACGGGCTATATATATATATAAATATATATATATATATTTAGAGTATATATAAATATTGATATAGATATAGAAATTTAGATTTGGCAGCACTTTTTCGTGCTACGCATGGCGTGATAGCTGTCACTAATTTTATGGTTAGTTTGAAGTTTGATTTTATAGTGAATAGGTTGACGCCTGAGCAACGTTTGCAAATTGTGCAGATTTATTTCGAAAAAAAAACAAAAACTATTCTGTTTTCTGTCTTAATCGCGCACAGCATTAATTTTATGACCGAAATAGTCATCCATCAGAACTATCAGAACGTGATCAATCTTTTATCCTTTTCTCACTACGTTTACTCTCACTGATAATACGTATCCATCCAGAATTGTGCATCGCGTCCAATGGATATGTCAAAAAACAAAACAGCCGCGATTGGATCTACTGGTGGTTGTCCAAGCACCGTTACACCCGGAGGAAGTCTTCAAAAATCCTTATGAGAGCAACATTACCGCTAATGGTGACCGCTATAGAGCTACTGATCATGGCATAACTTTCTCTTTCAGCAATTGACACGCCGTGATGCAGGGGACCCTGGTTTCAACAGGATCGCGAGATATCCCATACAGCTCGTTAACTCATCGATTCACTGAATGAAGCATTTGATAAGCGAAGAATTCCTCAGTTTTTACCTATGATGGCCTGCAATATCTAATGTTTTACGAGGAAAACAATTTTATTGAGGCATATATCATCTTAAGACTATGTTACATCGATCTTTACTAATATTAATATGCTTATGCTACATTTAGATACAGTCTAAATTTTTCAGCATTACTTTTTAACTCATAGGATTTGTTATGTTACGTTATGTATGTTCTAAAAATTTCTTTATATGCAGGGAAAGCCTCAGAAAAACTTCGCTACCTCTTTCATGTTCTTAATTTAAGAGTGTTGGGTAGGGATAAGGGGATAGCAGGGCGAGGGAGTGGGAGTATATACAATTAATCTATTTGAACTTTATTTCATTTGTTTCATTTATATTCTATACATATTTCATATATCTATTAAAATATTATATTATGTCTTCTTTTGTTAAATATTAACTTATCATTATTATGTGTAAGTTTATTGATGTACAAATAGTAAAGGTATGAGGCGGGAAATACCTAATATTTGAACTTATCATGAAAGTCTTTGTATATGTTTTCTAAATAATCTATAGTAGCTATTCTTCGTAAACTTTGTATATCCATATCTGATAACTTTTCAATTTTTTTTAATAAAACATTTCATGAGAAACTCATCTATAGGTACAAATTTTTTGAATTTACTATGAACTTCAATTTCACTTATTTTTACAAAGATATCCTCGTCCATTATAAATCTACGATAGGTTTCTTCTGTGGGTAATACCTCATATAGACATTTTCTCTCAAATACTCTTAACTTTTCCATCTGGTTAGATGATATGATGATATGTTAGATGCATCGAAGCATCGTGAGCAATGGTCTAATCAATTGCTTATAGAGGATAAGCTTGATATCAGAACCTAGGTTTTTAGGCGTAGTGAGTGCTTTCCTCTCGAAAGAACAAAACTTACTTTTTGTATCGTACTGTCGATTTGAGGGACGGCTGACCATTTGGCGTTGAGAAAAATCCCAGATAGTTCAAATTGCTAACAACAACAACAAAAGCTAACAACATTTAATCTGGTGTTTTTTTATATAAATTTCAGCGCATGAATGATTCCTATATTGTTTTGGCTTAATGTGTTTTTCATATTTTCTAAAAAGAGTACACTTCGATTTTGAGGCATTCACTTTCAGTTTCCACTTGTCTTTGTACTTAATAACAATAGTGAGAAACAGATTGAGCCATTTGCTAGCTAATTTGACCGACAGCCCAGTGGAATATATAAGTGTATCATCCGCATAGAATATGGGGTTACATTTGCCCTGGTCTTCCACAAGAAAGTTAGAAAGGATTAAGATTAAACAAAGTTCGGCATAGTACTGATCCCTGTGGTACTCGGGCTAAAATGTTCTTGCTGTGTGAGAATATGTTATTGAACCTCACCCTTATGCTTCGTCCTGTTATATATTGCGCTATGAATTTATATATATTGGAAGGAAATTCAAATCGGCAACCCAAACGGTGTCAAATGCTTTCTGAATGTCAAGGGCACATGCAACTGTCGTCATATTTTTTCTGAATCCATAATTTATCTTCTCCGATAGAGTGACTAACACATGAGACGTAGATTTATTCTTGGTGAACCCAAATTGGTACTGCTAATGCTGCTAACACTGCTAATGACATGTTTATTTTCACAGATAGTAATTATTTTAGCTTTTAATATATATTTAAATATTTTGCTGTCACATGAGATCAATGAAAGGGGGCGTTATTGGGCTCGGTCAGTGCTTTTGCTCTATATTTTTTTTGGGAATAGGTATGACAGTTGCTTTTTTTTCACGTGTTTGGGAAGAAACAGGGATTCAATCAGTTGTTAATTATTATTTTAAGGCTCGAACATAAGTCTGTGGCAGTCTCTTAAGAACTTTGTTGTTGATACCATTCGACCCCGCAGATGGTTTTGGCTTGATTTTATTTATCATATTTTTAATATGTTCCACTGATACAAAGTCAGAATATTCTGGAGGTGCATCCGTGGAGCCGGCTTCTGAGGTGTAAAGGTCGTTAAAACTAAGCTGGTAGTGTTGGGAGTATTAACGATATCTAAATACATTTGCGTGATTCTCCGTTTGGCACTGTAATAGGTTGCTCTAGCAGCATCCGCATTGTACAGTTGGGCAGAGTAGTCAGCAATCAACTGAGCACTGTATTCCTAACAGGTTGCACCATTCAAAATAGGAATAGACTTGTTTGCCCACCGACCAGACAGGGCTTTTATTTGCCTGAAAAAATTTTGCCCATGCCTAATACTCTTGACTTTATCGTGGAAGTTTGCACTGTACTCTTGGTTTATTTTTTTTTCCAAGCACTTCTTTGATGGTGTCTATTAGGATTTTTGATGTGCGTATCCCTCCTACCACCCCTGTGAAATAATCTTCTTAGCCTCTTTTTTGTCTTTAATAAGGAAATTGTTTCCTCACTCAGTTTAATCAGGTTGTTTTTGATTATTTTTCTCTTTGGTATATATTTTTTTGGCGACTCGTCAATCTCTTCAATAGAAAGATTTCTATTAGCTACTGGTAATATGTCTATTATTTTGATGTCTGTTTCATATTGGAATGCATCACAGTCAGCGTTCGTGCAGAGTGATTTCAACGATTCTATGGTCGGAATCAAAATCTAGAGTGTTAAGCATGGTGTTACTAGTAATCCGAGGAGTTATGAGGGAATCTGAGATAAGAAAGAAGTCTATTTATGATAAGGAGTAGGAATCTAGTCTCCTAGGTACTCGTGAAACAAGTTGTGACACATTATAGGTGTCGGATGCAGTGGAGAACCAATTGTAAAAGAGTATGACATTTCGATTGATGTATGTGTTTTGCCAGCTCATGTGTCTTGCATTAAAATCTCCACCAATGATCATAGACTCATTGTTCAAGAGACATTTTGAGATGGTGTCCAAATCCGAGGTTGCCAGCTCATTGGCTCGAATGTATATAGAGGCCACGGGAAGCCATCCTTCACCAAGTCTTATTTCGGCCGCTGTGACGTTTCTTATGTTTTAACATCGCTGGACTTATATACTCGAAATTGTCTTTGGTGATCATGATGATTCATATGTATTTTATTGAAGGAAAAAAACTTGAATGAAAATGTATAAAAAAAACACCCTTTGTTATGCTGTCAAAGTTTAAATCTCTCTTTTGTGTTTATGTGCAAACACTTGAATGTTTGACGATTTTTTAGAACGCATATTGTGTGTTTTGAAGAAATGTCGAACTCCGTCTTTAGTGCATGCTAGCTAGAGCTGCTTTTTGAAGTATGAGATTTGTTTATTGAGCGTTACATAGGCATCAAAACAAAAAGCCGAATTTACTGATATTAAAAAAAAAAGCAAAGTGTGCAGTTACTTTCTGGGAGAAATGAAAGATTGTACGTACATATATTGGAAATAGTCTGTGCTCACCTTCTGTCAACAAGTTTGTAACTTATAAAAATAGTAATAGCTGCTCAATAGAAGTACTGAAAATATTCAATAGTAGTCTCTCTGGGGAATTGTCTTGTGTCAGAATTATTTCTTCAATTTTTCCGGTGCTAGATTCAACTCAAAGCTTATCACCCACCCATCCACTCGTCTTATACTACATTCAGTTTGAAGTGTCCTGTTCTACAGAGCGCCCAGCAATCATCGTACCTCATCTGGCAGTTGCAGCCTCAAAACGTCGTCATGTGAGGCGTTCCTTAGTTCGTGGCCCAGAATATAACCTTATGATGTCACATCCGTCACTCCCAAGTCTCAGTTCTTCAATGCTTAATGTTTCATATCCTTCCCAGGTATTCATGGTAATGCTGAGTGACCAAATGACGAAATTAATTATTTTTTCCACAGTTTTTTGAAAGATGTTCAAATTTGGGAAATACAGCACAGTGTTTAGCTGGATTTGGTTAATTTTCAATTTTCAACGAAAAGTCTGCAGAGTTTAATTATCAAAAAGAATTGTTCCATGTTTGGCAAATTGCTTTGTTGTCTCGAATAGATTTTCTCATTTAATTTGCTTCATTGCCTTTTGAATTTACATTGCTGAGAACCAAACAAAATTATCACTAATATACTCAAAATAGTTGAAAGCCAAACAAAAAGTAATATCCTGGAATCCTTGATCCATGGAATAACAACTGGTCATTGAACTAATTGACTCATTGGGAATGGTAAACTTAAATATGCAGAGTGGACAATTATCATAATTGGTTTGTTTCAGAGTTGTGGCTCCTATATTGAAGCTAACGAAGAGTGATAGTTGTGAAACCTTTAAGTACTTTTTGAATAACGAATAACAATGAAATTTTCTGGCTCATGTTGGGAGAGTTCCAAGTAAAATGCAAAAGTTTTCATAGGATGTGACTAATAGTCAACTAAAAGGACATAAGTTATTGGCATCAAAACAGTTTTTACACTTGTTTGTTATTATGTTTGGAGGTTCGTTTAACTGCAATAAAACATAAATCTTCTGGAAAGAGTCAATAATATTTACATATTGTTCCTTCCTAAGTGGATAAATATGAAATATATTTGAGAATGAATTTGGTAAATTGAATTTGGTTGTACCCCGTTTTTAAACAAAACATTTCAAACTGTGTATTAGAAGATTATTAGGAATGAGGATGCAAATAGCCTTCGTAAGGAATATTCATTTTGGAAACGATCCACCCTAAAGCCCATGAAAAGTCATGAATATGGCATTTGGGTATTTTATTTTTAATATTTTCATTTCATGCGTTTTATTTTATTCTGTACATATTTCTCTCTGATCTTCTTCATTAGAAACATATAAGGCAGGCACCATCTGTGAACCATGGACCATGAGTTTTTCACTCGACGTAATGTCATACATTGTTAAAACTCCGCTTGCTTTGAACGTGAAAACGTCTGATGATGTCTGACCACGCCAGACGCATAATCAAACATTTTCGGTTTCAAAACGAGAGACCCAAAACCTCGCTGTGTGGGGTATTTCAAAGGTTTGAGGAGAAGGAAAGGTGAATAAGAGGAGAGAAATGGCACTCTATGCCACACATAGTGCACAAGTACAATTTTATGCCTAGAGTGGGGATTACACGCTTCGGCCCGCCGGGCCGTTCGAATTTCAAACCGCATTTCGACGCGATAGGTCCCCTGCGACATGAATGACATCACGAATTTCTGCTTTGCTGAATTTCTATAGCAGTACAACGCTCAAACGGAACCATTGCAATGGGTAATACGGAGCCTACTTCCAGCAAAGTCCCACTTCCTTCCAGTATTAATCTTCAGACTTCTAGAATTCACCTTCAGATTCACACATCCTTCAGCAAGTCACCTTTCTACAGGCAGGCGATGAACATGATAAGAGCATGCCATCTGAAAGTTCATGAAGTATTTCGCAATTTTTCTGGGGAGTCTTCCGTCGTTGATCTTGTCCAGCCTCTGCACTGCAGCACAGAAAATGTTAGCCTGAAGCACGAAAATAAAGGTACACAACTCTGCTCCTTGGATTTTAATGACCTTTTAACACATCAATAAACAGAATGCTTACATTTTCGTTGCTGCTGTTGGCGGATCGGGAAGTCATAAGGTAAATAGACAACACCGACGATGTAGTGCACTTCACTTCTTCAAGAACCCGGAATGGATTCACCATTACAAGCATCTCAGTGACCTTCTTGACGACAATTCATCGAAGATTTCAGTCAATAGTTGAAAGTTACTTTGCTGAGCATCGAGTGGCACTGTTGCTTATTTCAAGTACAGTTTACTGTTGATCTGTCACCGAGTAGCTTCCGACAAATGTCATTTTTGTATCATGGGCGAAACAACACCAAAGCTGACTTCAAATCCGAGATGATTTTAGGCAGCCGGTCCGTTTGTTCGTTGAAAAGTTGGTATATTACCAAAATTGCAGTGATGATAGATTGTCCGCAAAATCATTCTCTCCTATCCCTTTATGGTGCCCCTAGTGTATCAGAAGCAGTTATTCTGTTTCATGATTGAAGTTTGATTTCGCAGCTTGTTCGCACCACTTTGGAGGACTTGGATCACTCCCTAGCTTAATCCAGTGAAATCCTGCCATCAGACAGGTTGTTGGACTTTGATTTTATTTTCTCGTTCAAGATGGAGCGTGCTACATTGGCAATGACTCTTTTACCTCACGGCCTACAGTGCCATGTTTCAAGCATATGCTACTCCAATCTCACAGTCATTATACGACTCTACCTACTTGATTGGATTGTTTCTGAATGGAAGGCATTTAAAGCAGAATGAATCGTCCTGCTTATGAATACTGCTTACAACCTTGCCAATTTTCATTCCTCGATACCCTGGAGCCCACAGTGTCGTTTTCTTCCAAAATGTTTCTTTTTCTGCGAAATGTTCTACTACCGTTTTTTTTTCTGGTAACATGACTGCATAGTAGGAGTGCCAGGTAACTATTCAAGACCTTGTTCTTCTACTTTTCATTCTTCTTCCAGAAGGTCTACAGTTGATACTCCAGGAATTTGGAGTACGAAACGTTAATATTAAACGTAAGAACTCCAGTAATTCAAAATACAATAAACTTGGCATGTTCACGTCTTCAGGTACACGACCAGATGTTACCGAGATTACTCCGGTACGTCTAGGACTTCGCGCGTCCTAGGCCGAAACCCCTCCGGTTGGGGCTCTGGGCTCCGGTAGCTCGTCGAAGACGGGCGTGGGCGCCACTCGCTTACCCAGTTAGCCCCGATGAGCCGCCAAGCGAGAATGCGGCTCGCCCGGAATACGCTCCTGAAAGAAAAGAAAGAACACTACCTGAAAACACACGGTGCGAAGCCAGAAGAGGAAATTGTCGCCACACCAAATCAACTTCAGAGAAAACACGGATTCCTCACACCACCCCCCCGACGTCACCTCTGTGGAACCTCCAACCCACTGTGTACGCGCACTCCGCGTTCACGCGCACCCCGCTTCGTCGCCACTCACAAAGCCGGAAGGAAACGTGCAATACAAAACACAGTCTAGCTCTCACCTAAGGGAAAAAAAGATCTTCCGATAATTCTTGGCATTTATTTCTAAAAGGAAAACAAAATAGCGAGAAAAAGAAACTTAAGGCTAGCTTACGACTAAACTGGTCTTCCGCGATGGGCCCCTTGCTCCGGTCAGGTCGCGCCGCGCACTCGCGAATGGAATTGACTTAATTTGGTCGTTGCTGTAAATTTCACGTCTTGGATTACAACCACTTCACTTCACGTCTATCTTCTGTCCTTGCAAGGTTTTTTTCTTTTGTTTTTTTTTTTTGTTTAATTTGGTAATTATATTTGAAAGTTTATTATCCACTTTTCCACAGCACTCTCACGACTTTACCCCTTTATGTTAATCTTCCAAAACCCCACTCACTTTCCTACTGCTCGTCCAACTTGTCCCATTCCCATCGCTAGAACCAAAGCGAAGAGAGAGCCCCCGCTATTCACCGTCGTCCTTATATTATGTCTCCTTAACGGCTACCACTAACCAAGATCCCGCTCCTCGAACATTCACCTCTCGTTCGAACCAAAAATTAACGTTTCCTTCGCCTGCCACCGCTGTAATCCCAGTTCGCCGTAGATCGCCGCAAATCTTCGCCGCGAACTACTTTACCCAACATTCGCCGCGATGATGACAGTTCGCAATGATGACAGTTCGCAATGATGACAGTTCGCAATGTTTACTAAACAAAGTAAACAACGACTCCACCATCAAGAAGGAAGTTGGTGAGTATTATATTTATTTCTATTCCTATTTATTTCTATTTCTATTTTACTTCCTATTTCTATTCCGGGTGTTCTTAGTGGCCTTCGTTTCCGCCACTTTCGACGGCGGTAATGATCTGGTTGAAGTGCCCGTAGTGTTGTTTTGTTGTTGCCGCCGCTCCTCAAGCCTGCCTTGGTAGCGTCGTTCCAGTTTAAGTGTCGAAAAATATCCTCGCCGTGATGTGCCGGCCGACGGGAGTGATCAGCTTGTGTTCAGTTTCCCACGCGCCAGTATGTAACCCCCACTCGTTAAAACTTCAATGCCTGTGCTACCGTGTTAACGTGAGTTATCTCCAGAGGTCAATCTCTGATCCCTTGATCGGTCATCAAAACTCTAGTTGAACTTTTGATCACTTGGCTTGTTCAGCTTTCCCCGCGACATTTCACTCGGTCCCAAATGCGTATTTTGCACGTTCGTATTGCGTGTCGGAAGATCATTGCTTAATGCTACTGTTATTACCTTAACGCTAACTTACTGATGACAATGTAGTCTTACAACTATGCTCCTTACCTACAATTCTGCTTCCCCTACTCCGTCCAGCATCGTGGCTTGAAACGTGGTGGCGCTTCTTCCTCCAACTCCGGGTTACCATTCTCGTCCGAATCGCGTGGTGACCGTGCCGCGGAGGTCTCGGGAAGGGGTGAAGTCAACCCAACCGTAACCCAGATGGTAGATGTTTCGAAGCTTTTTTTAAACTTCCTACGATAACATATTTTTAGGTTCCGAAATCTTTTCTTCAAACTGTTAACATTTCAATTCTGTGCAATTCATTGGGAATTTTGCAACAGTCTTGTGATGTCATTTTCCAAATCTCAGGCGGTTCTTTCATGTTTTCAAAAAATTCATTACAATTAGACGTGTTTGGCATCGAAAAAATATTAGCGCAAAATATGGTATCGCCTTTTGTTCTCCCCGAACTGATAAGTTACTCGTATACTCTCTTTTCGCAAAAATCACTTCAATGCCAAGTAACAGAGTCCTCTTATTTCAGTTAATTTTATTTCATATATGCTTTGAATGCTCCCGAACCCGATTAATGCGAGCAGAAACCATTCGTTAAATTATCACGCTATAAATATAAACACACGAAAACATCACGAAAAATGATCAAAAATTGAATACTAAACCATACTTCACTACTGAGGGTGTGTCTGTGGAGAAGTTGACAAAAGACAGAAGAAGAAGACAAAACTGTTCTGTCAACTTCTCCACAGACACTTCGAGAAGGTTGCCAACATAATTCTACGCCTATGGAAAAACAAAACGATTTGATCTCATTCCAACCTTCGTGCTAACCGCTTACTACAACCGTAAGTCTCCACACACACGTGCAACGTCTATAGAAACTCTCCGGGATCTCGCCAAGCGAAATTTCACGTATTCAATTGAAACGTCAAAAATGTGAACGGGTGAGTAAGCTTGATTTTGAATGTAACTTGAGTTTTCAACTTATCTCGTGAATCCTGAAAATGAGATGTGAGATAATGGTAATGATGGTCTATTAGTTTTCAGAATGCATGTTTTTATTTACTTAATTTTTATTTGTTTTATGCGGATATTCAGAGTCTTCTAGTAATCGCAAGTATTGAGATTCCTATAATATTGTTAGTGTAATGTTTATAATTATCATTGATTTTATTTTTATTCATTCATATTTTCATTATTTCAATCAAATCAAACAATCAAATATGCAAAAAGTAACTTAAAGCAATGCCACAGTTGTGTCAACCAATTTACAAATTCATCATTTTAAGTCAATTTGAAGTCAAAAGAAATTCAATATTTGGTATGGTCATCCGTCTAGGCAACAATCATTTTTAGCCTCTTAGGCATCGAACCGATCAGTTTATGTCTAATTTCTGGGGTAACTTTGGCCCATTCCTTTGCAGTTTTGAGGTCATTTTTACTCGAAATTACCGTTTGCGGATATTTATGTCCAAAATGGTTTACACATTTTCAATGACTTTCAAGCAGGGCAGCTGTACCGGTGGTTGCATAATATACGGACACTTCCAAATTAGCCATGTTTGTACAATACCTGATTTATGTTACGGGTCATTATCTTGGTATTATAGAATCGGAAATTATCGCGAATGTCCAGTTTTTGCACACTTTCAAGCAAGTTTAATTTCAACATTTGAAGATATTGCGACTTATACATTGTTGTTTCAATGAATTGGAGATTCGCAACTCCCGCTGCAGTCATACAGGTCCAAACCATAACGCTACCACCTCCACGTTTGCTTTTAAATTTTTTTTTGCTTGCAGCTCTGTATTTGGCGTACGCCGAACATGTGAGGTATGTGGGGCAAGTATTAAATTTGGACTCGTCGGCAAATATAAACGTTTTCTAGAAGTAAAATTTGATTCGTGGGATTGATTGATGAACGGCTTTTTGCTTGATATCCTACCATTGAAACCATGCTGTCCCAGCACACGGCGAACAGTTTCTGGGTGGTATGACGTACCGAGTTCAGATTCCACTGCACTGGAGATCATGGGAGCTGGTAGTCTGGGCTTATCCTGGACGGGCAACATGATACTCATCAGCCGCGTTGAAAATCTTGTCAGGGGCATTTCTACCCTTATCCTGCGACCTGTTTTTGTGGATGAATCTGTTTATAATGATCTACACTGTACCGCTACACAGTCTAAACATCTCACAAATTTTTCTGCGTGAACAGCAACTTTCGAAGTGCCTAAGAACAAGTTCTCATTGTTGACTTGTCACACGCTGTCTAACTTCTCAATATTTACGTTTCTGCATAGTTTTCTTGGTAAAACTGACAAGACCAATGGTGATTGCTATAAAAATATAATGATAAACACACAGATAAATATTTTATAAAGAATTGTGGAAAGAGCTCAAGCTGGTTTCGAACACGCGTCCCTGCCGCTTCTCATCAGGTGCCAACTCACAGGCTGGGACGCGTCGATTGGCACTACCAGCTTAGGTGGATGTCGACTGGTTATTTTACTAGTTATTAATATTGCTCTACAGCTTTGAACTTTTTCCTATATTCCAAATTGCCTTTGGTCTGGCTTTATCAATTTCAGAAGTTTTTGGTAGATCAATTTTCCCTTTTCACTTACAACTTATAAGTGAATTATACCCTTGCTAAGCTAACTCAGTGAAGACTCATGGGTGCGGAAGTTCTGATCCAATGTTTCGAATACCTCGATAGTGAATTTAATATTTTATAAAGAATTGTGGAAAGAGCTCAAGCTGGTTTCGAACACGCGTCCCTGCCGCTTCTCATCAGGTGCCAACTCACAGGCTGGGACGCGTCGATTGGCACTACCAGCTTAGGTGGATGTCGACTGGTTATTTTACTAGTTATTAATATTGCTCTACAGCTTTGAACTTTTTCCTATATTCCAAATTGCCTTTGGTCTGGCTTTATCAATTTCAGAAGTTTTTGGTAGATCAATTTTCCCTTTTCACTTACAACTTATAAGTGAATTATACCCTTGCTAAGCTAACTCAGCGAAGACTCATGGGTGCGGAAGTTCTGATCCAATGTTTCGAATACCTCGATAGTGAATTTAATATTTTATAAAGAATTGTGGAAAGAGCTCAAGCTGGTTTCGAACACGCGTCCCTGCCGCTTCTCATCAGGTGCCAACTCACAGGCTGGGACGCGTCGATTGGCACTACCAGCTTAGGTGGATGTCGACTGGTTATTTTACTAGTTATTAATATTGCTCTACAGCTTTGAACTTTTTCCTATATTCCAAATTGCCTTTGGTCTGGCTTTATCAATTTCAGAAGTTTTTGGTAGATCAATTTTCCCTTTTCACTTACAACTTATAAGTGAATTATACCCTTGCTAAGCTAACTCAGTGAAGACTCATGGGTGCGGAAGTTCTGATCCAATGTTTCGAATACCTCGATAGTGAATTTAATATTTTATAAAGAATTGTGGAAAGAGCTCAAGCTGGTTTCGAACACGCGTCCCTGCCGCTTCTCATCAGGTGCCAACTCACAGGCTGGGACGCGTCGATTGGCACTACCAGCTTAGGTGGATGTCGACTGGTTATTTTACTAGTTATTAATATTGCTCTACAGCTTTGAACTTTTTCCTATATTCCAAATTGCCTTTGGTCTGGCTTTATCAATTTCAGAAGTTTTTGGTAGATCAATTTTCCCTTTTCACTTACAACTTATAAGTGAATTATACCCTTGCTAAGCTAACTCAGTGAAGACTCATGGGTGCGGAAGTTCTGATCCAATGTTTCGAATACCTCGATAGTGAATTTAATATTTTATAAAGAATTGTGGAAAGAGCTCAAGCTGGTTTCGAACACGCGTCCCTGCCGCTTCTCATCAGGTGCCAACTCACAGGCTGGGACGCGTCGATTGGCACTACCAGCTTAGGTGGATGTCGACTGGTTATTTTACTAGTTATTAATATTGCTCTACAGCTTTGAACTTTTTCCTATATTCCAAATTGCCTTTGGTCTGGCTTTATCAATTTCAGAAGTTTTTGGTAGATCAATTTTCCCTTTTCACTTACAACTTATAAGTGAATTATACCCTTGCTAAGCTAACTCAGCGAAGACTCATGGGTGCGGAAGTTCTGATCCAATGTTTCGAATACCTCGATAGTGAATTTAATATTTTATAAAGAATTGTGGAAAGAGCTCAAGCTGGTTTCGAACGCGGCAGGGACGCGTGTCGAAACATTGGATCAGAACTTCCGCACCCATGAGTCTTCGCTGAGTTAGCTTAGCAAGGGTATAATTCACTTATAAGTTGTAAGTGAAAAGGGAAAATTGATCTACCAAAAACTTCTGAAATTGATAAAGCCAGACCAAAGGCAATTTGGAATATAGGAAAAAGTTCAAAGCTGTAGAGCAATATTAATAACTAGTAAAATAACCAGTCGACATCCACCTAAGCTGGTAGTGCCAATCGACGCGTCCCAGCCTGTGAGTTGGCACCTGATGAGAAGCGGCAGGGACGCGTGTTCGAAACCAGCTTGAGCTCTTTCCACAATTCTTTATAAAATATTAAATTCACTATCGAGGTATTCGAAACATTGGATCAGAACTTCCGCACCCATGAGTCTTCGCTGAGTTAGCTTAGCAAGGGTATAATTCACTTATAAGTTGTAAGTGAAAAGGGAAAATTGATCTACCAAAAACTTCTGAAATTGACACAGATAAAGATATGGCACAACAGTTAGATCGCAACATAACGGTTCATCGCATAGCAGATCGAAATAAGCTGCGGCACTGTTTTCGATTGCGATTTTCATTTTAATTTGATTTAAATTATTTAAAAAACTGAAAATATAAATAAGGCCATATCTAGTTAGTTTGAACATTAGCCTAGTTAACTGCGTTTTAATAATCTTGATATCTTGTTCAGTTTAGTTTTGATAAGCAGTTAAAGTATCTTCTAAGTGCTGGTCGGAATAAGCTATGAGCCACTGTATATTTGATAAAATATCCTTGAATACGTTTTGTTCTTACACATAGTGAAGAATGCTTTTCCCAGATAGGTTTTTTTGAAATTCAGTTCTAGATTTTTAAAAATACCCGTTGCGCAGATTTAATCCTTAATTTAATAAATGATTTCAATTCTATATATGTTTGCAAATTACAGTCAATACACAAAGAGTGTTTTATATTTGTTTCGTTTTCATTTTGATCTTAATTGCAAGTAAAAATAATGCTATCAATAACCATTTCTGGTTTCAAATATGATTTATTAAAAGAATCTTTGACAAGTGTCCCCTTCTGAAATGGAATCCTTTCTGAATCATGTAAATTCTTGAATCATACCTTTTGGTGTTTAAATGGTTAAGTGTTATCTGCACCAAAACCGTAAAGACATCAGCCTGTCATTTGGTGTTCCTTTCCACTTTACGTGTGACAGGGTTCTTCCGAGTTGATTTTTTATGGTTCCAAGCCCTAATAAAAAAGAACTTCAAATTAGAGGAAGTATTTGTATAGCTCTTTTAGGTTTATTGCATAGCACTTGTGGCAGCGTTATAGCTCTGCCTGGCGCTTTTCCCGCCCATTTAATAACGTTCGTTCATCTATCGTCTATTTTACACCCTAAATAGGAGGGTATATTTTTCACTTTCCTGATTTGCTACTGCTAATGCTATAACAGGCAAACAGTGAGGAGTTTGAAATGATGAGAATGTATGTTTGAATAGCATGGTATACCGATGCTATGTATGTTATATGTACATTTTGTAAAGAATATATAGAAACACTGAAAAGGAAAAGCCAAGGCTTCAAATATTTTATACAAATAGTGAAGGAATTTCTTTTTTATTACAATACTCGGTTTGCTGAGTTTGCATTTGGTTTGTCCTTTGTAATCATTCTTCTGCTGTGTAGAATGGTTGTCGATTCTTTTCACTTTTCCAACACTTTGTGGGAAATATTTCCTCATTTATAACGTAACGTCTGTTGAGTTGAATCTCATTAGCTCAACTGATGGAAGGTCGAAAGTTTCCGCCAAGGATATAATTTTGCTCCTTGCAACTTTTTTATCGTTAGGCAGAGTTGTTTATTTCAATTCATTTCATACTTAGAAAAAGTTTTATAAGTTTTATGGAAAAGTAAAGTTTTTAATATCTTTCTTACGGAAGTTTATACGACAATTGTTAATTTAAAATAAATTTTCAAATTCTTTCTTCAAGTGAATCGTCATTTGCATTACAAATCAGCAGCAATAACATTCTCAGCTTACAAATGTTATCTTTTATAAGTGATGTCCCAATGCAAATAGGATTTTCTGAAATCCGATCATTCTCTATAGATGAAATACTTAAATTTTATTTTTCTCTCCTACCAAAAGAATTCAAATAATAATTATGTTTATTAAAAAGGGCTGAGGCTTGCAAATTTTTGTATTCAAGTCGCTAAAGGAAATTATCCAGGACACACTACAACAGATAACTTTCAAAAATTCAACCCACAGACACCCAAGGTAGAAACGGTGCACATCATCATACACCGTAAATAATAATAAATATTACATGAATAAGAATGATATATTTTTGTGGTAGGGCAGCTTTTTTTTTGTGGCTGGGAGGTGAAGGCTATTTACGCCCTGAGTGTCGGACTCTCAGTGGCGCACAGCAACTGAACTACCGACTAAACACCTCCCCTGTCGCACAGAGAACCTAGCCTGGAACTATTTGTCACATTGCTTCGGACTAGGCCTCTTAAGTCTCGCCTAGCGGTGCCTTCGGATAAGAGAGATCCTTCCCTCAGCAGGGATGGATAGAAAGAAGAGGGATTATTGAGAGAGTGAGCCCTCTTCCCTCTGCGCCGATAAGCGATCGACGATGCCCTTCCTCATAGTGAGAATCGCCCGAGCTTAGTGCGGCACACATTTCCATTTGTTCTTAGACACCAGCATCTTTTCCACCAGGGTAGCTGGAGAGATTTCCCCTATTCTCTCCCTGAGATGTAAACGCTGTCTCACCCACCGTTCGCATGTGAAGAAGGAGACCGTGACTTTCCTATTTTGCGCAGGTAAGACTGAAAACACTCATGTCCGCTGAGAAGCTGTGTCAGGTAGTAGTCAGTCTTGTCATGCTTTCGGTCGAGCCACGACTCCAGGTCCCTAATTAGGCGCGCGGTCCACCTGCCTCGTGTTTCATTTACCCACCCTTCCTGCCACAGAGCAAGAGTCCTTCTTCTCTCCTCGCGTGATTTAGGCTCTCTATCTTCTTCCCCCTACACAGGTAGAGCCTCCTCCGTTCCTTAGCAAAGAGCACAATAGGTTTCGTACCCGCGATGACCAGCAGTGCCGGTTCAGAGACAGTGCGGTAAGCAGGTGTAACCCGCAGAGCGCCTCGTCTTTGCACCTGCATCAGCCGCTTCCGGTACGACTCCTTACTGGTAGCTTCAGCCCGAATCTCGGAGCCGTATACCGACTCCACTGCGCTCATCAGCAGGCGTCTCTGGTCGCGACGGGTCCCTCAATGTTGGCCATGAGACGACTGAGCGACGATACTCCATCTGCGGCCTTGTCCGCGACGCTCTGATTTCATCGAAGAAGCTCATCTTCGAGTCAATCATCATGCCAAGGTATTTGATCGTCTTCGTGGACTCATGATCTCTTCGCCAATCCTGATGGGTGAAACTCTGGGGATCTTTTTTGGTCAGAATGACGACCTCGGTTTTTTACAGCGCTAAGCTGAACCCACGGTTTGTCATCCACTCGCTCACTCGACGCATTATCATACCTAGACTGAGTTGCGCTTGTTCGACAGTGCACCCGCTACGTCGTCAGCATAGCCGATCAAATGCGACTCATCCGTTAAGGGCAACCTCAATAGCTCGTCGTTCGAGAGCATTTTGGGAATACATCCTCCTGCAGGCAAGCGTTGAATGTGCTGAGCAACATGTCAGAGCGAAGATCGTACACAAGCTGTAACACTTCTGCTGGGATGCCATTTGGTCCCGTCGCCTTTCGCATTTTTAATGTTGGTGTCCGGTGTCCCGGTGTCCAGCTCCTTCGCAATGAAAAATGGGCAGTCAACAGGACTGGGTCGTATGGAGCATCGCAACGGACAGCGTGCAAAGGGAAAAGTGTCCGAACAACCTCGTCAATTCTCTCTGCCTCAAGCACACAGGGCGTCCGTGAGGCTCCAACAGCGAGCCTTGCTTTCATTGATTAACTTGCGAAGGAGATTCCTAATCGACCTGTTTGCCATCATTCGGGAATGTGACTCATCCCCATCCCTTGCATGTTGGGCTTCGCGACAGAGTATGTGACATGATTTCCGTTTTTCAGCGATATCAGTTGACCCGTTGGCTTGTCGTGTCGTAATAAGTAATGAGTGGTAGGGCAGTTAATAGTATTACGGCTCTAAGTATCTGAATTTCGAACGACAGATGACTCTCCTTATCACATTGAGAACCTAGCTTCAAATCGTTCGCAACATTGTTTTGAGCTCTACTTCTTATTTCTCGTTGAATAATGCCTTTAGATTAAAGAAATCCCCTTTGGAATAGCTAAAGTTAATAGAAATAAGTGTTAAACACCTCTTATTGCGACACGCTTTTTTGTGAAGAGAGCCCGATGGTAGTTCAATTCTCAGTATTATGGTTCCGTAAATCTTAGATTTTCACCGGCCAAACCAGCTGGAAAAGATCCTTGATTGTGTTCACTTAGCAGGTGTAGTGGTGATAGCAAAGATTGCCTTGATTTCGTGTTGACTAAAACCTCAAGTCAATGTTAGTAAAATACGTTACCTGTCCCATGTTTCGTTTACTTCAAACTTCAGGCCGCAAACCGAGAATCCATCCTTATTATTTTCGTGTAGCCACCTCTAATCATTTTCATATCATTTGAACAGGTAAATCTTTCTCCTTTCTTCACCAAGGGGTACGTTTGATATCGGCTGCGACCAACACTGCAAGCTAATCGGATATTAGGACGAAAACTAAAGCTCTTTGCGCCTAGACCTGCATAAACCACTTCCGGGATGATTATCTATTAAGAGCTTCAACCGAAATGTTGGATTGGTATAGTAGCAAAGACTCTACTGCATGCATTTTTATGCGTCTTTTTAGGCGTGCTCGAGCCTTGTCCCCTGATGTCGACCATGAGGCATCTTAATGTCAAAACTCCAACTACGCCCTCATTTGCTGACATTGTGGTTTCATTAAAAATCCTCATCTTCAAGTTAATCGTCGAGCTAAGACATTTTATCATTTTCATCAGACAAGACAGTTGTATCTTCAATCTAAATGCTAATAAACTAGGACTTACTTAAGCACTCTTCTATATAGTTAAAATGATTATTGTTTTCTTGTACTCAAGTTGCCCACGCAATATTATCCATTCGATTATACTTTGCAGCTACAAGTAATGTTTAAGTTGTACTTGCTTGAAGATGCGTCGGGCATCAAGCCCCGCGAAATACTTTCAAGGGTCGATCATAACAACATAACAACTCAAACCTCAAAGTCGCAGTCAATCCGTATCAGAGATACGAATACCTCGCAAAGCAAATAAAGCGAGCTTTGGAAGATAGAGAGCTTGAAATTACACGACACAGGTAAGGTAGGGAATCGTAATGGTTGATTTTTTAAGCCTTAAAGTATTATACCATATTGTGACGTGTTCAGGTCACGCGAACTGTAGTCGGCGTAAACAAAAAGTCGTAAACATGTTTACGACTATCTGCTACCAACACATCGATTGTTTTCGTGTGCGCAAGCATAAACACGTCACGCGCATCAAGTACAACAGATCCCTGTGCAAACGACTCGACGCGTACACGCGAGAACAATCTGTATGGAAGGTTCTGGGATGGTTGGTAGCGGTATATAAGCGACTACGGCGAGCGACGAGACAAGCAGTTGTGAATGAAAAACGCGAGAGTACGCGTCAGTGCGCGCCAGAAAAATTCTAAATAAGAAAAGTGAATTAGTGTTTAATTATATTGAATAAGTGTTAATTAAATAATTTAATTCATTAAAGTGATTTTAGTAAATTAATCATAAAGTGTAGAAGAAACTTAATTAAATTTTAAGAATTAATTTTAAAATAGTTTGCGAGTGTTTTATTTCACTATTAGCAATATTTGCGAATAGCAAACGGGTCGCGCACCTGCTCAACGCGCAACACTGGTGTCAGAAGTGGGATTATTCGTGCAATAGTGAAGTGAAAAACAAACTCAAACACTTTAGAAAAAAAAAGTACGCGAACTATAATGAAAATTTTTGAACTTTGGTATTGAAGAAAACTCGTAAGAAAAATGCCGCGTAAGATCAATGCACTTACTTTACCGGAACTAAAGGAGGAGTTGGAAAAGCGGAAAATTTCCACCGAAGGAAGCAAGGCTAAATTAATCACCCGGTTAAACGAAGCGCTGGTAGCGGAAGGAATGGATCCAGAATCCTTTGAGTTTCCCGATGCTGAAAGTTGCACTGGGGGCGAGGAGGAAGAACAAATTCTGAGTGCGCAAGGGCTGATGCGAATGTTGATGGTAATGCAAAAGCAATCAACCGAGTTGAACGAGAAGCTCGACCGGCAGTCAACTGACATAAATGAGAAGCTCGACCGGCAGTCAACCGACTTAAACGGCCTGAATCAGAAACTGGACCAGCAATCAGCAGACTTTAATCAGAAACTGGACAAGCAATCTGCTGAATTAAGAGCAGATTTAGGTGAACTGAACCGAAAGCTTAACCATCAAATTGAAGGTTTCCAAGAAAGGATGGACAAAGTGGAAGAAAGGATGAGCAAAGTGGAGACGGTTCGGGAAGAGATTGAAAGAATAAAAGAAGAATTAAAACAAGCGAAAGTAACGATAGCGAGTAGCCCGGCCCCGTTAGTGAGTAACCCGATCCCAATAGCAAGTAACCCGAGCCAGATGACGAACACAGCCAGTATCTCAACAAGGAGCGTAAAAGCACCAACTTTCGATGGACAAATAGCTTGGAGCATTTACAAAACCCAGTTTGAAGCTGCCGCTCAAACGAATCACTGGAATGACCAGGAGCGAGCAACAGTCTTAATTCTTGCTCTGAGAGGTCCAGCTGCGGAAATACTCCAAACGGTCCCTGTCGAGTTGCAGTCAAGCTCAAGCGCTATCATAAACGCACTGGACATGAGGTATGGAGATAATCACCTGAAGCAGATCTACAGGTCGCAGCTGCGCAACCGGATGCAGAAACCAGGTGAAACTCTACAGCAGTTGGCTCAGGATACTGAAAGACTTGCACTTTTGGCTTACCCCGCATACAACCAATATATTCGGGATGATGTGGCAGTAGAAGCATTTATTAGTGCGTTGCAGGACAGGGAAATGCAACAAGCTGTACGCCTAGCCGAAAAATGCTCAATAAAGGACGCACTGGCATTTTGTTTAAACTTCGAAGCTTGCAAAACAGCCACTCGTAACACAGTCAGCATCCGGCAGGTTACAACAGAAGGATGCAGATGTGACCGTGTGGGCATGAGCAATAGATCGAAGGTGTATGTTTCACCTAGATGTTGGATTTGTGGTGAACAAGGGCACCTGCAGTGGGGCTGCAAACAGCGAAAAACATCAAGCCATTGCCCAAGCTGTGCCACTAGATGGAGACGCCGACCAGAGCCAGAGCTTGAAAATAAGGCCCCTTTAACTGAAGGGTCAGGGAAACGAACTAAAGCCTACTTCGTGGAACAAGGGTTGGTTAAAAGGATGGAAACACCACAGAAATATAACCACGAAACCGTCCATCGAAAAGGAGTAGTGCATGGGAATGCCGACGCTTTATCCCGTCGCCCATGTCCAGCAGCTTGTAAACACTGCCGACGGTCTGAGGAAAAAGAACAAGGCGTGGATCTGCGTGTAGTCACAACAGAAGTTGACGAGGGTTGGACGCAGCATGCACTGCGGGACGCTCAGCTAGCAGATGATGATGTTGGACCATTGTTGGTATGGAAGGAGACAACTGGACGTCCTGAGTGGAAGGACATATCAGCACGCGGCACGGTGTTGAAAAGTTATTGGGCTCAATGGAACTCCCTTGAGGTCGAAGATGGAGTTTTGAAACGGAAATGGGAAACGGCAGATGACACTTCGCATAGGATGCAAATTGTTCTTCCCAAGAGTCGAGTCAAAGGAGTAATGAAGGAGATGCATGAAGGCACATCGGGAGGTCACCTTGGGGTAAACAAAACCCTGGCAAACGTGCGAGAAAGGTTCTATTGGCTCCACGCTCGAGAGGATGTTCTTGACTGGTGTCGAAAATGCACAATATGTGCTTCCGTCAAAGGCCCAAGTCGAAGAACGCGAGGACGAATGCAGACCTATAACGTGGGGGTACCATTCGAAAGAATAGCTGTGGACATCGCAGGACCCTTTCCCGAGTCCGAATGGGGAAATCGGTATTTACTAGTTGTAGCTGATTACTTCAGCAAGTGGCCAGAAGTCTACCCAATTCCTAACCAGGAAGCAACTACTGTAGCGGAACAAATCGTTTCTCAGTGGGTTAGTAGATATGGCGTACCCCATGAACTACATTCAGACCAAGGCAGAAACTTCGAGTCACAAGTTTTTGCTGAAATGTGTGAACTGCTGGGTATACGGAAAACACGGACAACGCCACTTCACCCTCAGTCCGATGGAATGGTCGAACGGTTCAATGACACGCTTAATAAACATTTGGCCAAGATGGTGGATGAAAACCAGAGAGATTGGGATCGACGCATTCCATTATTTTTGATGGCATACCGAACTGCGGAACATGCATCGACTGGAGAAGCACCCGCAAAAGTCATCTTTGGAAAAAGGATTCGTCTACCAGCTGATGTGAAGTTTGGGACACCCCCTGAGAAGCCCCAACCTATTTCGGAGTATACAAGCGATTTAAGGCAACGGCTGAGTCAGATACACCAATTAGTGCGGAAACAAATAGAGTCAGCCACTGATCGCATGAAAACCAGATATGACTTAATGGCAAACTCATCTGGTTTCCAGACGGACGACTTGGTTTGGCTATATAACCCCCGGCGTCGTAAAGGCAGATCTCCGAAGCTACAGCCGAATTGGGAAGGACCCTATAGAATCGTCAAACGGATCAACGATGTGGTATACCGGATACAAGAACACCAGAAACCTAGGGCAAAAATGAAAATTGTGCATCTGGACCGCCTTGCCCCATATTATCAGCAGGAAGACGCGGAGATGGTTAATGTCACACTTTTTCGGGGCGAAAAAGATTTAAGGCGGGGATAGTGTGACGTGTTCAGGTCACGCGAACTGTAGTCGGCGTAAACAAAAAGTCGTAAACATGTTTACGACTATCTGCTACCAACACATCGATTGTTTTCGTGTGCGCAAGCATAAACACGTCACGCGCATCAAGTACAACAGATCCCTGTGCAAGCGACTCGACGCGTACACGCGAGAACAATCTGTATGGAAGGTTCTGGGATGGTTGGTAGTGGTATATAAGCGACTACGGCGAGCGACGAGACAAGCAGTTGTGAATGAAAAACGCGAGAGTACGCGACAGTGCGCGCCAGAAAAATTCTAAATAAGAAAAGTGAATTAGTGTTTAATTATATTGAATAAGTGTTAATTAAATAATTTAATTCATTAAAGTGATTTTAGTAAATTAATCATAAAGTGTAGAAGAAACTTAATTAAATTTTAAGAATTAATTTTAAAATAGTTCGCGAGTGTTTTATTTCACTATTAGCAATATTTGCGAATAGCAAACGGGTCGCGCACCTGCTCAACGCGCAACAATATATTTGTATGAATACAACATTTAAGAGAATTTTATGCGCACTTTTCTGCATCCCCATTTCTATAACTTATCTCCAAAAAATTTTGCTTATAAATAATAACACATCTGGAAAATTTGGCGTCGAATAAGGTTGGGCTGAACGTTAAAAGTGTAGATTTGAGTCCCTTATTCGTTGTCCCTCGAATAGTAAAGGAAGTTGAAAGTACAGTAATAGTAATAGTATTATTAATAATAGTCATCGAATAATAATATTATCAATAGGTGTGGTTTTGAAGTGTATTTCCATTTGCTTGTAATGAGAATCTGAAACCCTATCTAATTTCGATTTAACCCTTTCTTTGTCTTACAATTAATTTTAAAAAGGTACCGTCATTACTACCTCGTGACGCAGCTTCAGGTAGTGCATAGGGCTCCCAAAAGTAAAAGTAGTCCTAAAGTGGGCACGCGGAAACAGGAACATATCTCACGGTGCAAATGTTGGTACGATCCCGTCAATATAGAGGGGAAAATACCTGTTCCATATGGTTAAGGGTTTACCACGTGAAGTGAGGCTTTTCTTCCTTTAGTATATGGTCTCAAATGTTGAAACTGCTTGGTACTCCCTATTTGAAAAGTGAGGAGTGTGAGTTTTGTAGGAAAGATCAATTAGTCAAATCGGCTAGAAGAAAAAGAGTTCGGTGGAGGCGCCGAAGTAAAAAACAACAACATTTTCTCAAATAAATAATTGAAAATAATTGACCCTTAAGAAGGGAGCAACTTACTCCCGAAATATATATTTGTCAAAATTAAAAACATAGCATTTTGAAAATGGAAAATCAAAAAATAAAATCTACATTATTGGTGTTGAAACGGTATTATGTATTGAAAAGTATTAAAATGTATGAAAGTTGAATACCAAGAATCAAGAAGGCCAAAAATCGTTTTTGGAATATGCGCACCAATAATACCAAGCATATCTACTGTCGTTTGGAATTAGATTATCAATGCCATCCTCCCTGTCACGTTTGCTTTTTAGTCTAATAATTTCTGTTAGTCTCCCCGAATAGCATTTTGCTAATAGCAAAATGGCCCATACGACAGCAAACACTCAAACTGGATTTAGGATATACCCTCTAACATGTAAGGAAACTGCGACCTGGTGCAGCTTTTCACTTGAATGATATAAGTCACCAGTTGCATGAAGATGTGAGTGAGATCAACTACCATAAAAAAATGTAAGACAGGACAAAAATTTCTTAGTGAGTTGCCAAGAACAAAACAGAGTAACACTGTCTAACAAAAATAGACGTGGCTTTAGCAATCGGGGACACTGCCCAAAGTTTCATAATTATAAAATCCGTACGAGAAAACGAAACATTCGTCTAATCAATGGGATTGATAATAAATGTTTACATACTACATCCCAATACTACCAAAAACTCATTTGGAAGGCGAACAAACGATGAAAATCACAGGAGTTTCTAGATTCAAGATGCAGAAGATAGAGCCAAGAAAATATAAGCGAAAAAAAGTGTTCAAGACAACTCAGGCGTTTTCCCAAACTTAGACTTCCACTGTTTGACATACATCATGCACTGCAACGTTTGACTGACAAAACCTTTGGTGCCAATTCGAAAGAAAGAGCTTTGTCTAGCGCATAGTTTGATGATGAACGGCTAAATAAACTTGAACTTGACAATTTTGTGGAAGCGGATGTCATTTTAAAAACGTCACAGCCAAATGAAAATGTCAAGTGTCACAAGTATCACCAAAATGTCACCGAAAACGTCAAAGGACGCATAGATGCGTTGCCAAGTATTATCATGTATAGAAAAACGAGGTGTTTTAATTCTCAAAAACTAGTGCATGAAGCCAGAAATTGCAAAGCAGATCGCTGTGCCTGTGGCTGCTGCAAGTACAACGGCAATTTTCGTAGAATACCACATGTGTGCTCGTAATATGGAATAACTAATCTGTATAAGAAAGAAACTGTCTTGCTTCTTTGTAAAAAAAACTTGATGGGGCATGGCCTATAAGCGATTCCCGTACAAAAAGGGAAATACCAGTATGAAATCCCTATGACAAAAGAATCACAGGTCATACTATCAAAAATTAGATACGCAAGCAGATAAGAAAGGGATAAGAAAAAAACGGGGCCCATATCCAACAGAACATGGGCAATAAATGCGCTAGAAGATCTGAAATACCAAAATCAAGAAATAAGTCAATCCTGAAACAAGATCAACACTCTGATAGCTTTTGAATAGCGAGAGCCTTGTATCTCTCTCTAACCTTATTTTCCATATTTAACCGTTATAATCAGAGAAGAAAGAGAGAGGGAAAGGAGGAAAGTATGCCTAGCAGTGGGTTCTTTTCTTTCATATGTGATATTTTCTGACCAATCAGTGACAAAGCATGAGTTCTGGGTACAGTGGTTTTTTCAGAGGTATAGAACTTTAAGTTCGGAGCACTTGTGCTAATGCTGCGTGTGGTGGAACAGTTTTTATGCGTTTTTTTAAAACTTTTTTTAACAAAAGGTTCTGTTTTTTTCATCACGGCCGACATGAGCGTCCATCTGAGCAATTAATTTGATTAACAATAAATCTTTTTGGTACCATGTTAACTCATACCGATAATTCACATCCATACAGACGTTGTAGAGTGTGTAATAAAGATATAATTGCAGCTTTAGAACGTAGTATCGATGAAGACGCGAATGAGTCCATTCGACATTTTGCTCAATAATTAAATCCGTGCCTTTCCTCATAATGAAAGATTTTACGGAAGCATTATTGTTTGCAGGCTTACAAAATCCAACTCATACAGAAGTTGATGGACCTATAAATAAATTGCTGCAGAAGCCGAATTTCATGAGAATTTTTGTTTGAGCAATGGGGTTTTTTCTGGTTGGATGGCTATGTCAATAAACCAAACCGCCGCATTGGGAGTATTGAGCACCGGTTATCCAAACATCGTTACATTTGGAGAGAGTAACTGTTGAGGTGCTTCATGGGCTGGTGGAATCATTTGTCCATATATCTTCCAGAACGCTGTTAAAAATAACATAACAATCAATGGTCACCGCTATAGAGCCATGATAAATGATTTTCTCGTTTAGAAATTGACTTCCCCTAATGCAGGGTTTCAACAGGATGGCGCCGGACTTATCCTTATGGCGATACGTCAGATTAATCGTTTACGCCGACAAACTCGAGATGTTTGGCCATTTGGAAGACAAAATTCGTCACGTTATTGGCGAGCTACGGCCACAATTATTGGCTAGAATTGACGGAAATTGGACCTCTAGTTTGGACATCCTCCGCCCCAGTCATGGCGCTCACTTGCCTGAAATCATATTTACATAAAAATGGTAGAGAGTTATCTTTTCAATAGAACTTTCTTCAAGGCTATCAAAACAATTTGATTGTATTTTATTTTATCTCAAAATCCTACATCTCTTAAAAGAACACCCTTCATTTTACAGTGCTGTTCTAGGAGATAGTATCGGAGTCTTTGTGCGATAATATAAGTTGTTGTCCTGTACATACTGCAAAAAATATGGCATGGGTATTGCTTTCGTTGAATATGGTTTTCCATTCGGAAGCATCCTTTCATTATTTCAACTGTTCGTTTCAACAATTTTGAAGGGATGTTGCAGTGATACTTGCTTATTGTTTGGTAAGAGTAGAATAACTCCGGGTTCCGAATTAGAACAATTGGCGCGATGGGTGATCCGAATAGTATGAGGGGATAGAGAGTTTATGTGTATTCAAGATAAGTTTAGCGTGACAGACTATATCAAAGGCTTTGGCTATATTATAACTAGGACTTCCTGTCATTCATACTATTTCAAATGTGTGTTTCAATCTCGCTAATAGTAGGTGATACTACCAGTGTGGTATTCTGAACCCACATTATCGGTAGAATATCTCTTTATTCACTTTATTTGGCTTGGTCAGCAATGCCTTTTCAGCTGTTTGGAGATTAGATAGAGAAGATTTATACGCTACAGTTTTGAGGAAAGGCATCGCTTCAGATTAGGTATTCTTGGTTCTGATACTGAATGAAAAATTGCGTTAACGTTATATTTATCTGAAAATCACTTTGAGACGGCCACTGTGGCTTCAATGCTTTCCGTTTCTCAAAAATCAGTAGTAAGTCGTTGGTTTCACTCGACATCTAATGGTAATATTTCCCCTTTCATGTGTGCAAAGTTCTGAAAAGCCCTTTTACTTATTTAAGGATTGTGCACTTTTTTGTCAAGGTTCTCTTCGCAACACGTTTTTTGACTGCAGCTTCACCGTATCCACAAAGGCTTTCATTTTCCACCTTTATCATACCTTATATTGTTTTGGCTGCATATTGGTGATATTACTGCCTTATTCCGTAGACAAAAGTATTTGGACATCCTTCTTTTCCATTGTAAGTTTTGGACCAGATAAATACAGTTGTGTGATCCATTTGGATGGCTTAAATCAAAACTGCAAGTTATTGCTAAAAGGACATAAATGTCATGAAAACAGACTTTATGGTAAATACATATCAAAATAAAGTTCTTATATGTATTGCAGTCAAAAGTAAGAAAACAGCCCTTAAGCTTGTTATAAATTTGGTTGAAATACCTTCACTCTATTGCTTAACAATAAAGATCAATAATAAATATGAATAAATAACAGACAGGCAGGAAGCAGGACATCAATGAAAATATCGGCAAGAGAAGCCAAAGTGAAAACTTCACAAGTCCAGTGACATACCCAAAACGCATTGCCGATGGAGAAGAGATTTTAAGTGTTCACTTCTTCATATTTGATTAATTGTTAAGTTGTTTGAACTGAACAGACCTGTACTAGCCGGATAATTAGATTGGGTGAAAGTCGGTTTCACCATGAAATCTACTAAACCATAGCCTTGCTGCTAAAACACGTGGACCTGCCTGAACTTGTTTGCAAATTGAAGTTTATAAAAGAGTGTAATTATTTATGTGGGCATTTTCAAGGACGATTTTTGGACGGTTCAAGGACCTGATTCTTAGTTAAGCGTTTTTATTGTCAGAGTTTTCATTTGATCTTGAATGAAAAAAGGAAGGACTGTGAAGTTACTTTGCACAATTCAGTCAGTTTACCCGTAAAAATCGAATTGAAAACACATGGGAGCAGCCGAACAACGAAAACTATTAATTCAGCTACAAATCAGTTTTTCAAAACAGCGCTCAAATATTGTTGCTATAACCATACTTTACCTTTGAAACCTCTCAAGGTTTCTCAAGGAGAACGAATTCTCGAAACTTTTCCCCTACACTTTTAAGATAATATCTTCTCTAAACAACCGGAAGCTTAAAGCTATCTGAAAATCAATAACTTTCCCATCCGATAAATAACTTTAAACAACAGGACGACTTTCCATGTTCAATCATTGTGTAAAAGTATGCCCTTACAAATTGACTCACAACAGGAAGTTAAGTTTAGTTTTACAAATTGTTTGGTCATATATTTACGTTGGAAACCTGCATCCTGCTGTGCAAATCCTACTTATTGTTTGTAAGTTGTTTGAAGTTATTCATCTTGGGAATTTCCTTCAAAAGTTTTCCTAGAACAATATAAACGAAATATCATTGTTATTTGACTCCATTTGTTTGAGTTGAAGTCAATTAGTAATGGGATAAAACATTTCCAGCAGAAAAAAATAACTTATTTTTTTGTATAACACAAATTAAATTGAAAAACGAAAGGATTTGATATGATAATAAAAATGCTAAATATTGCCGATTAACATTAATATGATGATTTCAACCAACAAACTAACTATTTACACTGATAAAATAACCAGATAGAAGTGAATTCGTGAAATACGTATATTAAAAGGCGTGGATACAGGAAAGAAGGTTCAGGAACCATCAAAGGCTCCAGCAACCATCTCAAAACGAAATCAAACCTATTCAACGATTATACCGCATATTTCGTTTCGTAGTTTTAAAGTACTCGAGAATGCCTTGGACATAAGGATCGCGTTTCATTTGATGTACATATAGTAAACTAATCTGCGTTAGCAATTTATTACGAGGTCGAAAGCTTCAAAGTAAGTTAGTTATAAAAATTAAAAAAGTTTTTAACAAAAAGGATAATTGGTTAGATCCGGAACTGGACGATTTGAAGGAATCGGGAGAAGAACTTCGATTCCCATGAAAAAAAGTGAATAATTGCCCAGTCGAAACACTATTACTCAAAAAACGCAGCAGTCAAATGTAAAAGAATTTATACTAATTTCGCAGTGAAGTCGTACTGCTATTCAAGATTAAAGAGCTAATTAAGTTTTAAGGATACATGAATGCATAGTACTGCCATAGCTTATATTCTCAATCTAACAGGCTTCGAACAGATGTACTTCTAATTGTTTACGTTAGTATTAATTTGCATTAGAAAAATCATTCTCATTATTTCATTTTATCCAGCAAAACACTTTCGAAATGGTTAAGCAGGGACACAATGACTTATCTATACAATTACAAATGTAGTATCGATAGCTCTATCTCTTTTTTTTTTGAGATGGCTCCGAGAGTGTTGCCTTTCGTTTGTGATTATGCCATAGTACCGACATTGTACTTCTGCAGGAAGAGATTGATAGGATTGTAATCAAAATACCCATCACAAGAGCTAAAGCATGTTCGAAGAAAAGCTAGCTTCACAGATCATTTCAAACTAAGAGTAAATGGCAGACTAACAAACAAAATACCAAACTAACAAAAGAAATACGTGGCAAAATAATAGAATTTAGAAATGAATGATGAAAAAGCTATTAACAAAATATTCACCCTGGTTCCGAAATCTTGTAGGGAGTGTCCAAATATTTCTGACTGCCTTGCAGTCATAATATGCAATAATATGCAAGCATAACCATGGCCCAAACCAAACCAAACCATCCATGGCTCAAACGGAATACCATACTTTACAGTAGTTAAAGCTGAAACATTCGCGAGCACCCTTGAATTGCAGTTCAACGACGACTTTGAACACCATTTATATTATGAAAAGCATATCTGTGTTCGGCTGACAGACTTTTGAGAACATAGGAACGAGACAACCAGACACTAGAACCGTCAGCCGAAACCATATACAATATACCGAAACCATATACACCATATACGAAATGAAAGGACTAATACAAGGACTAAACAACCGCAAAGCACCAGCGTATGGTACAATACCGAACACAATGCTGACAAAGGTACCAGACGCTATAACGCGAGCACTTATGGTTATTCAATGTGTCAGCTACAAGGGTATTCAATACTGTGGAAGATAGCATTGTCTTGTCATTTTCATTTATTGTCTTCCCGAAGCTCTTGAAAGACCCGGTGTTTCCACAAAATTTGAAGTCTATTATATCCTTCCATCCAATAGCGAAAATTAAAGAGGTAGATTCAGCATCGCTTCACTAAGGCGTTATATGATAGAAATATCATACCCGAAGAACAATCCGTCTTCCAAGCAAATCCACAGAGCACATCCAAATAATCCACAGAGCTCAAGCTGCCACACGAATGGCTAAACATTTATTTTATGACTACCTATCAAAGCTGCGACCGATTGAAGCTGTAGTCCCTCAAAGATCTCACCTATTCTTCCAGATCTTGTCGAAAACCCTCGACAGTCCAAGTGTCAATAAATGCTGATGACACCTGTAACCACCACTACAGGACGACAAAGAAGAGTCAAAACGTCGAAATTGCAAAGCTCATCGAACCTTCTTTTATTCTAATCTTTGTTTTTAAATCTTCTATTTTTCACATATGGAAGATAAGAATTGACGTGGCTTAGACGGAAGCCATTTTTGTAAGCCAAAATTTGCAACTAATCCAAGAGACAGGCACAAATGACAATGAACAATTTGATTTGAAAAAATGAGCGAAATTCCTTGCACTCACGATAGCCGACACACATCTCGAAACAGCTCATGCAAAAGAAACGAAAACATTGCTTAGTCCGCTCATCCACATTCAACCTTCTCCTCAAATCAAAAAACTAAGTCGGAAGAACAGAGTGCTTATTTATAAACAAATTAAAAGTAGTTCAACTTTCTGCCAGACGACAGAGACAAACGAAAAACCACTTCAGTCCTTTTTAAGCTGAGACATGAGAAGCGTCTTAGGCGTTAGAGCTTGACGATTCTTTCCACACGGGTAAATAATGGTTGAACATACTTCAGAAAGAGTGAACTAACCTCAGCTGAACTAGATAGTGTTTTCACTAGCCTTAAAAAGCTGGATTGAAAATACATCTGACATTTATAAAGTTAAGCCATTTTTTCAGGTTTCCAAGTAGAATAGCCCACTTAAGCTATTCCTATATTGATTTGTTTTTCATATCTGAAAACCTTATATCTAATCAACTGGCTCAGGACTCTTAAGAACATTAGACTTCGATTCTGATCATAGAATTATCGAAATCTACACACATATTGGTAGGCTTTGCTATTAACCCCCTACTTTCATTAAAGACTATAGTAAAGCTGACTAGAACGGGCTCAGACCAGAAGTCGATCAAAATCCAAGAGACAGAATTCCACCTGCTACTGGAAATCTTGATAAGGATGAAATTGATTTTTTAATCAGGCAAACGTACGAAATTGTCATTCAAGCCGCAAACAAATTCATCCCCTTGGATGGACCTTTAAAATTGTCAGAGATAGCTGGATCCTATTACACGACATAACCCTTAACATCATCGCAGGGAATAAGCGCATTCGACGACTGTACTTCAGAAGTGGTCGTGAAGATCCAACGTTAAGGGTTATGCTACATGATATTAATAATATCATCCACTCTCAGCTAAGATTTTTATACAAAGCAAGATTCAGAGAAAAAGGTAAAGAACAAGGAAAAGATCCCACTTTTTTTAAGCAAATAAAATCCCTTTCACGCCAAATGGGTAGGAAAGCGATGTCCATTCTGGACAATGCTACCTGTGAAGAAGATAGCGCTAGAATATGTGCTGAGTATTTCGTAGATGTTCACAACAGCTCGGAAGGAGCACAGCTTATACATCAGGATCAGTATATCGATAACATGCATCGAAACCTCACGGCAGACATTTACGTGGAATCCTTTCAATTCAACACATTTCAGCACATTTACTGCAGGAATTCGATGAGCACTACAGTGAATTTTTATCCACTGAAAGTATCAAATATATTATCAGAAGCACTAAACCTAAGCCAACTTGTGGGGGAAACGAATTGAATAATAAACTCATCAAGAAACTTACTGACATATACGTGCGATATTTGACGATTATCATAAATTACTGTCTAAAGATTAACTATTTTCGAGATGACTGGAAAAAGGTTCTGGTTGTCCCCATTCCCAAACAAAGCCACCTGGCTACAAAACCGGCACTCTACAGGCCCATATCCTTACTACCTTGTGAAAGTAAACACTTTCACAACAAAGTTCGAACACTCCATCAAGCATAGACTATTGACATTTTGAGATGAAAAAGGAATTTTAAAATCTAATCAAAGTGGGTTTGTTAAAGGCAAAGCTCCTGCAACTGCCTTAATTATGCACTATTAATATGCACTATTGTTGCACGCTATATGAGCAATAGAAGCATGCATGTAAGATACAATAACTTCGTATCGGAACGAATCTTCATTAGAGCTGGAGAGCCACAGGGCTCTCTTCTGGGCCCAATTTTATTCAACATATTCCTGTCAGACTTCCCAACAGATACTCATAATAAAGTTAAGTCCATCCTTTATGCCGATAACACGATACTATATTGCACCGGGTTAAATATGAAGCTAATGCTGAAACGAACAAACAACTTTATTGAACCGATCGTACAATATCTACATAAATGGATGTTGAATGTCAATGTGACGAAATGTAAGGGAATCTTATTTAGAAAATAGGCGAAGCACATCAGGCCCAAAGCTTTCAAACATAACGGCAACATTAAACTAACCTTCAATGACATCCGCATAAAAACTGTTAATAACATTAAATATCTTGGCATTACAATAACGAACAAATGGTCCCCAAGTCTGCACGTAGAAAACACCCTTTCGAAAGCTAAATATACTGGCGAAGTATTCAAAAATCAAATATTAGACTCTGAACTTAAATACCTAGTCTATAAGTAAACCGATTATCACTTTCGGATTTGAAGACTGGCGCCACATATATGGGAACCAAATTAAGAAGATCCTCACATTTGAAAGTAAATGTCTCTTTGAAGCTTTACCAGTTGATTTAGCCTACAGGAAATTGAACGCAGAGGACGATTTTTATGTAAAAATAAGCAAAAAAGCCTTTATAGAAAATTTAGAAAACTTAAACTGATAGATACATTTATGTTAGAATGTATGATTAAGGTATTTAATAAAATGAAAAATATGGAGGACACTAGACTCCAAGAATCTTGCAATATAGACGTACTTATATCCAAGAATTAAAATTTAAATTATTTTATTGGGTGAGTTGTACAATATTTGTTTGTTTACTGTTTACAAATTTCTTATCCTAATACTTAGCCTACGAGCTTTGCCTAATGGCTGTGCCCAGACTCTATACTAACAGATATTATATAAAATAGACCTAACTTTATTTTATAATTTAAAATTCTTATTGCTAACACTGACAACCTACGTGTGACCTCAATAAGTTATGTTTGTTATGTATTTAAAAGTATTAATGTATTATTAGTGTATGTACAATAATTTTTTTAGTTTTCAATTATACAATATTTTGCTTATAACTTTTATTAAAAATATTAATTATAATTTCATATCCAAACCGTTGGCTGCTTCTATCGCTCTACTGTCTACCGCGTTCCTAATTATGGCGGTCTCGTGCTCCGCCATACGTTTGTTCGCTCGCTCAATCAACCTCTTAGCATAGAGATTGATCGGTTCTACCGCTGCATCTCGGTACAGTAGTCGGTCGAGGCAGGGTCGTCCGTTCTCCCTTTTGTACAAGCCGGTGAAAGCCCGAAGGATTTTTCGCTCCAACAACCCTATCTTGCTTCACTTGTACGCTACTGTTGTCTGCCATATCAGAACCACATACGTGAGTATGGGCCTGTTCAGTGCCTTGTAGGCAAGTATCTTGACCCGCTTGTTGGTTCCTGTTTGTTTCCTGAAAAGAGGCATAAAAAGATGGTATGCATAAATGGTTTTCTTCCAAACGGGGACCACGTGAGAACTGAAGGTGTTTTTCGTATCGAAAATCACCCCCAGATAGTTTGCTTGCTTGAAGCAGTGCGCCACCTGTCTGTTTAACTATAGCCTAGTATCAAATATGTTCTTATTCGAGGTTTAAATTCATCGCTGATACCGGAAATATCAGACGTGAATATATTAAAGAGAAAGGGGCCTAGAATAGACCCCTGAGAGTCCCCTGAATCGAGACCCTAGCGTTCGGATTTAGCTCCATCAGACACCGCAAAGGCAGTACGTCCCTTCATGGAACTGCCTACAACTTTTGTAACGCTCACCGGAAAGCCAAATTCAATGAGTTTGTAGATAAGTCCGTGGATCCAAACCGAATTAAAGGCCTTTTCTACATCAATGAGGCACGCTACTACGGTCTTTCTGCCCTGCCAATTTCTTTTTATACTGGCTTGCAAAACAGCCAACGCATCTACCGTTGAATAAGCTCTTTTGAAGCCAAACAGCCTTTCCGGTACAGTTTCGCTTCAAAAGAGCTTATCCGGTACACTTCAGAGAACTGTGTGATGCCTTAAAGGATTACTCTTTCCAGTAATTTCCAGATCATTCATGAGCATGGATCCGTTATAAGTGAGAACTCCTGGCAGGCGCTCACGGCGAGTTATTATGTATATTTGGGGAAACATCCAGGCATCGGGTCTGATGTTTGCTAGGGTCTGTTCGAAACTCTAATTGGCAAAGTCAGATGTTCTTCTCGAAATCATTCTATTAGAGGAGATTATGACAAGGTGTACCCTCTAGTACTCCCAGTTAACTACATTCAAGCTGCGGTGGTATATTCTTGAGGGTAGTTTTCTTAGGGTGCTACGTTTGCGATGAACCTCCAAAATGCCCTATGGTAAATCTCTATAAAGATAATTCCTGCAAGAGTTTTTTATGGAGATCTTTGAGATGACCGTATTAACGGTTGAAGGGCTAAGTCTAGTTGTACATCCTTTTTCATTCTTATGGTCAGCTCTTCCAAAAGTTGGTCAGACTCGGCGTCGATGACTCCACATTCAAAATTCCTCCAGCTGTGGGAGATATTTACCAGGATGGCAGACACTATGAAAAAGTCAATGGTCAACGAGCTTCTTCGAAAGCTGGGCTCGTTCAGTGCAACCAAAATATCCCAAAATATCCGCCCCTTCCTTGATATTATTGTCTTCGTAAGAGGTGTGCAAACCCTTAGGAAAGGGTCAGCTTTTTCTCAGTTGGGAGTGACCATATTCGTCGGCTCTCCCTGATCGGCCTCATTGTTACAATCCCTCAGAGCGTCTCCTTCTGTAGTGGTAAAATCACCTACAAGTAGGTCTTCTGCAGGAACTTGGCTTGGAGTTTGCAACGTGCTATAAGGTCTAGAAAGACCTCCTCCTCCATGTTTTCCCCAAATTTTTGCGAAACCTCTTCAGGCTTTTCTTACCTTTCCACGTGAAAGCAGCTTTTGCCGCGGAGAGCTCCCCTTCCGCATATAAGTCACCCATTCCCGTTATTTCCAAGACAGAGCTTGGATATCACTGGTAATAATTTCCCTAAACAACAACACTTTCATAGCTAACACAACCTATTAGACCGATGGTTCTGACATATCCTTTGATCGTGATCTATCTTCTTGATCGCCCAATGATCGGGGGTTGCCTATATTGTCCCATATGAAGTATAATGGCCGAAAATTTCCTCATTTAGTCTTTGCCGATGTCAACCCAAAGAGATAATCTCGAGGACCATTTTAAGCGTGTCTGCTTCAAAAGTTTGGCGTTTGTATTTTTTTTTTGCTATTGTAGTGTCTATAACATCGCCAGGTACAAAAACATCCGACTGTCTTTGTAATTGTGTTAGAAACTATTTCATATGAAACAATAAAGTCGGAAAAATCATGGGCATAATTGACTTGTAATTGATCATGCATTCCGTGCAGAATCCTTCACAGATGAACTTAAACTAAGCTTGTAGTAGATCACAATACGCGAGAAGGACCTCGCAAATCATCAATGGATTATAGGCTTTGAATCAATGGATAAAATTGATGTGACTGCTAAAAATACAGGAAATATAGCGATTCATAAAAAGTGAATACATCTCTTGTCCAATTAACGTACACCCCTCTGAAAAATTTCCGCAGAAGTTTATATAAACAATTCTACAAAAACTCAACAAATCTGGCCTCGATGAAGAGATGTTTGCGCATTTTAGACTTTCAGATAATCACTCAAAGCCCTAACTACCCTGAGGATGTGATCTGAGGTATCCCTAATGGCTTTTTATCTCTCCATGTGAACTGTTTCGTTTTGGCCTCTGAAATCCGGAAGTCCTTTTGTAACTTTGAGCCAGTAAACACATGATAAGAATGTAGAGCCTCGCGATGATCATCGTGACAACAAACATTGAAGGCGAAGTCTGAATACGTCGCCTTTTGTTATGTTTGAATGGAGTCTACTTTGCCAATGAGCGTAAAAAAAATGCATCAGTGGAATTGATTGCAGTCGTTTTACATGACAGAATTTTCATCCTCATTCTGCCACATCTGAGCGTGTAAAAAGGTTAAATTGCAGTTGGTTTGGCTACACCGCTTTCCATATTCAGTCTAAACAATGTCTAAATTCAGTCTAATATTCAGTCTAAACAGTGTCAAACTTGCTCCTATTTTCTTTTTTCTTTTCGAGATTGCATCTTTTCTCCTTATAAGGGGGCTCTAAGCCACTTATTGGAATTTACGCGCAAAAATACATGTTTCTGTTTTGAATGATATTGTTTGTCAAAATTCGCACAGTTGCATCCCATCCCTTAGTTAGAGGAAAGCTTTCACAGTCGTTGCCAATTGTAACACTGTAACAGATTTAGTACATACATATAATGGAGTTTTAACGTCTATAGCAGTTTTCGCATCAAAATCTGGCTAAACCTGAATGAGGAAGGACGATTAAGGTTATTTTCCATTTAAGCCACTGTTGATGCGTATTGTTTACGTATAACACGCGACCTTGTCCCATTTTAAAAAGTCAAAAAGAATTTTACTGTCTTCAATAGTTTTCAAAAAGAATTTTACTGTCTTCAATAGTTTTCAGGTGTAATAAAGTTCGTGTACAACTGTTTACCATTTAAACTGATTTTTTACATCACTTTTTGGGGTATCTGCTGATTTTCATTACAAGCCCGTCGAATTCCTTTCCTGACGGGCTTAATCTTATACCTGCCGCAGGCAATCGGAGCAACCCGTTTTCGTCTAAAGCTACAAAATTTGTTTCGAATTACTTAGTTTCGACTGGCAAGTCCTCTTCAGGAACTAGTGCTCGGAGTAAAAAAAATACTTTCATCCCACATCCCAAATATTTCACAGAATCAATGTAGGTTTTACTTGATTTTCCACGTGAAGGCAGTGTTTCCCGCCGAAAACTTCATCTCTGCTCCCTGGTTACCCTTTCCGCATTACAAGACAAGGCTTGGAAGTTGGATCAAACTTATAATTAAACCAGTTTTAATTTTTTTAAAGTGAGTTTATCCTTTTTTGACATATGTTTCCTTTTAAATTAATCGCTAATATTTTAGCCAACCGAACGATTTCCTATTTATGGGTTACTCTACCTACCCATTCCAAAAATTTAACCAATCTCCTAATTTTGTTTGTTTTTGTTTTTTGGGTGTTTTTCTTTTTGAGGTATAGTACTCTGAAATGAAACAAAATACGGATAATTTTTGTTTATTGCGATGACATTCGCTTTATTAAAAAAAAAAAATTAACAATTCACCATGGATAGTAATGTTATTCCCAGCAGAATTTTTGAAAACGTATGCATCAATGATTCCAGCGACCCATAAAGTACATTAAACAGTACTTTTTCCAGAGGTAACGGTGCTTCGACAACAGCCTGTGGCTGCTCATCACTCCAATTGCGGAAATTTGGTTTCTTGACGTAGCCAGTCAAATAGAAATGAGCCTCATAACGCTAAACAAAGTTTTCTTTTGAAACAAGGGGTTTGCAGCAATTTGTTCTTGGGCATATACATCTTACACTTGGATACATCTTATACTTGGAAACCTAGTTTCTCCCTTAAAATCATCCATAATGTGGATGGGCGAAGGTTTGATTGTTGAGCACGAGATCAAATTGACTCACATGGGTCTTCATCGATTCTACGCTCTGCAGATGCTACGTTTTCGCCATCTTCATTACGACGTTTGAATGTTTGTGTACCTTCAGTAAATGTGATGCGGAAACGATCTGTGTTTGAACGAATTAATTGTTCTGATTGACAATTATGTCGGCCATAAAATAGACGGAGTTCGTGATGAGTTTCTCGAACAGAAAAACAGTTTTTTCGAAATCAATCTGCACAATTTGCGGATAATCTTTGGGTGTCTATTCATGATAAATTGGCAAACCAAACTAACCATACAACGCATGACAGTTGTCACACCATACGTGTTATGAAAAAATGTTGTCATCTTAAAGTTTTATACCTCTAGACAAAACACCAAATGGATGTCTTTCATAACGGCGGTCAGCACAAGAACTCTGATTAGGGCCCATTTCTCTACTTCATTTGTAGCTCTGTAACTCTCTGATGTATCTTTCGAATTTTCACGTTTTTGTATAATTTCCACGTTGGTCCATTCAACAATCACATTGATAATCTTGACCGGGAACAACTAGGTTGAAGGAATATCATTGCATACCCGAGTTGTTCCTCTATCTGCACGTACCATATTTATAGAAAAGGTCTTTCCGTGAGATCTTCTGTGCAGCTGGTGCGTTATTCAATTATCTATCATCTTATGATCGATGTCACTTCCAATCTTATCATGAGTTACAAAATTTTCTTCTTCAAAATCGGCATCATCTGTCAAAAGCGATGCAATTTCTTCACAACTCAGTCGTCGAGAGGACGTCAATTTATGGAAGTATTTAATAATTATCAATAGCCTTAAACACTAAAGAACACAATAGATAATTGGGTAATTGTCTGCAAAATATGACTCACGGGAAACTAAGCCACAAAAGGCAAATAAAGCCGAAACATACATCAAATCGTCGTGTAACATGACGGTTACACAAAAAAGGTGGCGCTTACAGCGCTCACAGTGGCGTGTTCTATTAGTTCCCAGCAGCAACTGAGTCAGTTTAGAAGGTCAAAGCAATGCAAAGGATGCAATAGTGCAAGCGCGTTGGAGTGCACGTCAAATTCACGAATACTGGATTTTAGGGTTAAAACGGCGTTCCTATGAACCAGGATTCCATTTTATATTCAATCCACCTTTAATCGTCCCCTTTAACCGCCAGGACTCTTTCGTAATTTAAGCTTTATGAGTTTTATTTAATAGTTAAAATCAATTTTGGAAGATTGTGTATGCGTTTATGAAAATCGTGTTTTTTATGTATTTTGCTCTGTAACTAAGAGCCTAGCTCAGGACTTAAAGTATCAAACGAAAAATGAATCTTCTTAGTCTACTGAAAACTTGACACAAAAAATTATAAAACTTCCAAAATAGATCACTTCAAATCAAGTAACAAAAAACATGAGGATAACTATGCTGTTATTGCCGTATATGAGTTCAGATTTAATAACCATTTAATTTTGTTTTCGGGCAAGAACATAACAAATATCGTGCTACTACCCCATTAGTCATTTAAAAGCACATAAAACTAATCGTTCCTTCCCAAAAAAAATATTGTCCTTCCAAATTATTATCATTTTATTCGCGGGAGCTCCCTAACAGTAGAGCCATTCTAAACGAATTGTATTTATTCACAAATCAGCAATAACTCTCGGCGTACAAAAAAGTAAATTTCTTGAATCGCGAAATGGTAAATCAACAGGTGGAAGAAAACACGAAGCCGTGAAAAAAATAAATTATGCTTTGCATACAGATAAAAGCCGTAAAATTACACGAAAGACACATCAATTTGAATAATCTGATTTATGTTGTTTTAGCATGTTTTCTATTTCAGGAAGAGAAATACGTTAGAAAGCTTTGTTCGAATGATTTACGGCAGGAGATTAGAGTTGAACCTGTGGATTTTATAAACAGATTAATAAAACGTTTTGTAGATTGAGCACAGCGTAAATATGCATTCTGATTTTCAATAAGTCGCCTTTGTATTAAAAAGACGGGGATTTTGTTTGTGATGGTAAAATAGAACAATAGAAAATTATTCAGTAACCTGACTAAAGACTGCGCCAAAATAAACGAACTAACGTGCGAAATGCCTTTATCGTTGTTGCTCTTTGGTCTTATTTGGAGTTGGTCTGAAAGAACGTCTTTACAACTTTACTCCCTTGTATCCTTGGGTGCAACTCGACCACGCACTGTAGATTTTAATAAAAAGAGTTGTTTAATTATTTTAAAAATAACGTAAATTTTTATCGATCTGAGGCTTGGGTACAACAAACGCCCTTTGAGTCCGTAAATTTTAGGGATACAAAGTAGCGTTTTCGTGTTGAACGATTTTGTCAAATGATCGCAGTGCTCGGTATCGTATGCATCTGTCAATTATGTCTGTTGAGAGTTTTTTCTACATCAATGACGTGCAATGTTGTATCGGCCCCATCGCCTGGTTTGAGGTGAGAAGTCTATTTTTGTTGTCCCACGTAAATCCCCCTTACTTTTGCCTTGAATGCGAACATAAATCTAATTTACGTTTTTTTATCTCTGGCGGAGAGAAGCCGGCCGGGTGTATTATCCCTGTTTAGATTTACGTTATGGTAATGGTTACTATTCACGCTTTGGTTTAACCAGCCTTTGTGAAAGAGGTGATCTAAGGATTGACCTTTGCCCTCGCTTTGTATGTAAATGTTGTGTCCAGTCCTGCTTTCGTCAAATAGAAGTCCCAAGTGATATGCTGTTGATGCTGCTGATGATGTTAGATCTTCTTTGCTGCAGGTAGTGAGGTCGGCTGTTACATCACTTCACACAATGCAAAAAGAAGTTGCAAGAGAAATGGAAACTGTGGAGAGAACATCCCACAAGCTATGGAGCCTGCCCGAAAAATCAAAAAACATCAAGCAGACGTTTGCACAGATCTGAAGTTTGCTGCTGAAAACAAACATCCTGCATCAACAACAACGAAAACTTCCAACACCCCTCAAACTAATAAACACCACCAAAATCCTACACAGTCATTCACATCACCAGGTGGACTACGTTTTACCAACATGCAATCACAGTTTCAACTGACGATGCAAAACATGATGGCGAAAATTCTCCAAATCATGTTTGCAGCGCAAGCCACCACTCCCGGACACAAATGAGTCAGTTGAGTCACCCTTCTGTTCTCACGGGGAATGCTAATTTGTTTCTTCAAAGAATTAGACACTTTGAAGCAAGACAATAAACTTGAAATAATCCCCATCCAGGAAGCTTTCTTGAAGCCCCGAATGCGTCTCAGCTTCTCTCATTGCAATCTATACAAAAATTCCAGAATGACAGGCAGCGGAGGAGGAACGGCCATTCTCGAGAAGAAAAATATGAGCCATAATCTAATTCACACATCACAACTAAGCATTTCACAGAATTCGTTTCGAATTACATAGAATCCGTTTGAATTAGTGGTTATTTCGGTGTACAATCCGACAAACAACAGATATATAGAGGAAAACCTCTACACACTATTAGAAACAGAAGGACCGCAGTTGGTCATTGGGACCGTCAATGCCTGTCATAGGCAATTGTGTGCTGTGAGAAGTACTAAAGGTTACCGATCTACCTGTGGAGTTCACGTCCGCAAAAAACGTGCCCACTGTCCAGGAAGACTCAGCTCCTTACACCCTCTTCACAGTTCTGGCTGTCAAAACATAAAATAAAGTGTTAATTTACAAAAAAATTGTTCGACCGATACTACTCTATGATAGTATTGTTATCTATCAGAGAGATGTCCAAAACATACAAAAAAAAACTCTCCAATCTCTGCAGAATAGAGCCAAATGTTGGATTTGTAGAATTCCGTGGTACATTAGGAACACGAACATACACAAGGACTTACGACTAGGAAACACAGAAAAATATATACGAGAAAAAGCACTGAATCTTTATGATGAAATAGACAAGATTCCTAACTGCACAACAGAAGTTCTCAAAGTCCCGGCTTATACAAATCGAAACTTATACCCAGGCCTCCGATCAATCACATAAGACGGAAACGCCTTGACCGTGTGTTTAAGTGGTAGTGAGTCTTTTGTAATCACAGACATGACTGGAGCAAGAGTGCTCAATCCCACTAACTCCACGTAACCCTTACTTCAAGCTAGTAGGTTGGCTCTTGGTTTATTTTTCTAGTTATAAATATGATCTGCGCTTCGTTCGTTTTATAACTAATTTAATTTATCGAAATATCCCTTGGCCAATAGAGTTTTGAAGTTTTCAAGTGATGATTTCTGCTTGTCTAGCTGCGTAATATTTTCAACATTATTTGGCAGACGAATAATGACATATATTTGTATTATTTTTAGTAGTAGTTGGTATATGCGTTGGGTAGATGCTGTACAGAACAAGGGAGACTGGTTGAACAGGAGGAAACCCAGCTTGAATCTATCGCAGTTCGGAATGGTACTTGTCTATTTTCACACGTAATGTTCTCCCATGCAAGAGTAAATAGATGATTTTAATATAATTTTAAGATCATGCATTTTCCAAATCAGTCCGTATGTTAGATTTTCTGAAAGGCTTTAGCTGTGTTGAACATAACTTCCCTGTTAAGTATCGAAAATAATGTTCTTTTTAGCTTTTTCTTGAATTGATTGAGCAACCGTTTTTTCATTTGTTATTATATAGCTGTCTAAATACTGTTGGGCTTCCAAATCCGCAGAAAACTTCAAATTTTTGCAAGCAGGCAATTTTTTCCTGACTTTGGGTCGAAATAGATGCTTTTTATTTCCCACTGTTCTGCGCACTTTCATAAACGAAAACCTGCATGGCGGGCTGATGTGGTTCAAAGAAACTTTTTCCTATTACTGGGTGAAATATTTATTTCCAGTGATCCCAACGGACTTTGGCAATCCCGCAGTCCCGAACTTCATAAACATACTAGAACTAGGATCTTAGTTAATGCATAGCGAACAAGCTCGCTAGGATACCACCATATGGGATATCGCTTCGACTCGGTTAGCAAACCTCAATGCTGGAGGTATATTCAGGTACCACGGGAAACTGATAAGACTCCATTCTCAGAAGGATCAGATTATTGTTGTCGGCTCTTTTGGAAGTAGTGTGATGGCTGTGGTGCATAAGGGTGACGTTGTCCCTTAACAATGTCAAGAATAGCTAAGTTCCGCGTCTACCAGCATAAAAAATTGGAGAACACCAATTACAACTAGTAATGCACGATCCCGACAATAGTTAGAAAAGGATAATAAATAATAATGAAAACATTCGGCTAATATGATTTTAGGTGATTGAAACCTCAAAAGGACAAAAGAAGATTGAATAAAAATTGAAGAGATTGGGGGTACCTGCTCTATTCATATGTCAACCTGTGTAGTTGGTCTATCCATTTGTTATTAAAGCCTAAGTCGTACTGCGTACTGCAACTGCAAACCGCAGAAAAACTTGTACGGATCCGTGCAGTCACAAGTGAACTCTCGGAAGTCTGAGCTTTCAAAAAAGGGGAAGTTCGTAGATCAGACATGCTCCTAAACAACCAGCTTCAAAAAAAGTAGGAGCGATTGCAACCAAATTTTACCCTTGGAGTAAGCCGGAACAGCGCAGTGAGCCTCTGAAAAGCACATTCATTTGAATTTCATTCTAATCTTAGTCTCATATGTCTCATCTTGGTTCATTTAAAGAATAAGCCCACCCTTGGTTCAGTTCAGGGTGTAACTGCATGAAGTTTAGCCACGACCCTCAGGCACTCGAAGCAAAGTTTCGTAGCTTTGCCAGTAAGATTGTTAAAAACAAAAAAGGGTTTAAAGGGTATTCGTAACGGGGATTAATGATGTCTATCATGAAAATAACGAGCTTTGCAAGATAGAGTGCTTCGATTTTAATACTAATCTGATTGATTAAGTCGTAACTAGTCTCTAACTTTAAGTCTCTAACTAGATTTCCTAACAAGAGAAAGTGCAGTCAGAAAATTTCGCTCAAATCTCGTTGGATTGAAAATTCGTTAGAAGTATTATATTAGTGCTGGTTATAAGTTAAACTGTGCCCACTTCATGTTTTGGCATTCGTTTCGAAACACTCCAGTGACATCTTTTAGTTTGAGTATTTTGAATTTAATGTTGATTTAGCAGACAAGTAAAACCTATAAGCGTGAAAATATATAAAATGGCCCTCAGAAGCAAAGCAGAATAAAATAATGTTACACATAATAAATAAAAGATACATACATACAGAATAATTAGTTCACTATAAACTATTCCGTTTTGAACGAAAAATGTTTTATGTATGATTCAAAATGAGGGTTTAAAAAAAATTCAAGATTCCAGCACAGAAGTCGATCTCAGAGAAGCAGCATCCAAAAGGAAGGATAATGAGAGGGATTTTGTATTCTCAGTATCGGAATACATCTGAATCCAACTTCACTAACAATGAGTGACAATCTGCGACTGACAGACTCTGGAAACATGGGACTTTGACCGAATGAGAAGTCTAGCTTTATCCAAGGAGAATAATACCCTGTGATGTATTTTCAAAAAAATTATAAAATAATAAATACATAATTAATAATGAAATAATAATATATTGGGGCAACCGTTAGGTTGCACCTGGAGTGAAAGAAAGGAACAAGGTTACAGAGACAAGGTTATTGAAAATACAAAGGCCGCATAATGGCGGCCGAAGGAAGTTACTTTTAACCGACTAGCTTACCGCGCGGGTGTGGGTTTTTTTTTGGGTTGGGGGGTGAAGGCAATTTACGCGCGGAGTGTGGGACTCCTAGCAGCGCATGCTACCAGACTTCCCACTAAATACATCCCTGTCAAGAGACCCAAGCCTGGAACCGTTTGACACATTACTTCAGGCTAGGCCTCTTTTCACTTCGCCCTAGGGTGCCGTCAGCCTAGAGAAATCTCCCCTCAGCGGGAGGGGGCAGGATGGAGGAGAAACGCTGGAAAGGAGACCCCCTTAGACCCCGTCCCCAAGGTTATCCATGGTACATTTTTTGGCAATAAGTATTGCCCGAAAGTAATGTGCCACACAGGTCCATTTGTCGAAACTTTTCAGCATTTCTCCGACCAGATTTTCTGGAGAAAGCTCTCCCATTACCACCCACAAGTCCTGCCGCATCCTGTTCCACCTTCTACAGTTGAAGAAGGTGTGGCATGCGTCGTCCCTTTCCCCTGGGCGGAAAGTGCAGTCTGCGGACCGTGATTTACCAATCTTGTGCAGGTAAAACTGAAAATACCCATGCCCGCCAAGAAGCTGGGTAAGGTAATAATCAGTCTCACCATGCCTTCGATTTAGCCACGATCCCACGTCCCCTATAAGGCGGGCAGTCCAGCGGCCATTGGAGTCGCCTTCCCAGGACTGTTGCCACTCGAGTATTGTGTGCTGCCTCTCCTATCGGTAGACAGCATACCTTGAGCCCTCCACTTTTCGGTAATAAATTCTCCTCCGCTCTCTAGCAAGGAGGGCAATGGATATCACTGCTGTGATCACCAACTCAGAGACAGTGCGGTTTGCCCGCAAAGCTCCTCGTCTCTGTACCTGGGCCAAGCGCTTTCGATACAGCTCCTTACTGAGAGCTCCAGCCCAAACCTCAGAGCCGTACAGTAGCACTGACTGTACAGCACTCATGAGAAATCGGCGTTTGCTCGGTGTGGGCCCACCGATGTTGCACAGTAGTCAACTTGAAGCTGAGACGCTTATCGCGGCCTTTTTCGCCACTACCCTGAAGTGTTCCGAAAAGCTCATTTTGGAATCGATCAATAGTCCCAAATATTTTATTGCAAGTTTAGACTCAACAGTCGTATCTCCGATCTGCAAAGGAATTACCGTGGGAATTCTTTTCTTCGTTAGAATGACCACCTCGGTTTTCTCTAGTGCCAAACTGCACCCGCGGGTGGTCATCCATTCCCTCGCTTGACGCATTAGCATTCCCAGTCTGCGCTGCGCCTGTTCGACTGTACGTCCGGCGACCAGTGCTGCTATATCATCTGCATAGCCGACCAAGCGTGAATCATCTGGCAGCTCAAGCCTCAATAGCCCGTCATATGAGGCGTTCCACAAGTCTGGTCCCAGTATGGAGCCTTGCGCTACACCAGACGTTATCTACATACTGAGTCACCCATCTTGTGTGTCATAGAGCAGTCTGCGGTCCTTTAAATAATCTCTCAAAATCCGCATCAGATACCCTGGCAATCGGAAAAAATTTTCCAATGTGCCAAGAATATCCGACCATCTGGCGGAGTTGAAGGCATTTCTGACGTCAAGCGTCACTTGCAAGACAACTCGTTTTTCAGTTTTGTGCGCTTCGGCTCGACGGACTGCATTCACCACTTCTATGATGGCATCGAAAGTGGATCGCCCTGCTCTAAAGCCATACTGCCGAGGAGATAGGCCCCCTGCAGCACGAATTGCGTCAGTGAGTCTTCTCTTGATTAGCTTTTGGAACACTTTCCCGGCTGTGTCTAGCATACAAAGCGGGCGGTATGTAGATGCCAGCCCGAGGTCCCCCTTTCCCTTGTAGATTAATGTGAGCCTCGCCACCTTCCAGCGAGATGGGAATACACCTTCTCTAAGGCAAGCGTTAAACACATTGAGTAGCAAATCAGGACAAATTTGGAAAACCATTTGTAGCACCTTGGTTGGAATGCCATCTGGTCCTGGTGCCTTTCGAGCTTTCATAGAAAACACCGCATCCTCCAGCTCATCCTTTGTGAACAATGGACCTTCCATTGAATCAACTTCGTGGGCTTCATCAACATGGACAGGATGAGTTGGGAAAAGCGCCTGCACTATGCCGTACATCTTGTCTGCTTGAAGTAAACACAGCTTCCGTATGGAACGGAGCTTGCGCCACACTACCTTGTAGCCGAGCCCCCATGGATCGCTGTTCACGTCGCCCACAAGTTCTCGCCAACAGCGTTCCTTACTCTCATTCTTCGGAGTTCTTTCCTCGCTGACCTGTATGCTGCCGTCCTATTGGATGCTTCCTCTACGCTTCTCGAGCAGAGCTGCCCGTCGAAGTCTGTGACACTCGCCTCGTTTGTCTGCGATATCTTTTGACCACCAGTTTACAGCAGGCCTGCCATGTCGAGGCCTCTATCGAGGCATAGATGAGCTACAGGCAGAAGTGATGAGGCTCATCGTTGACTCCACCATTCCCTCGACTGGAGCCCTTTCTCTCCCCGAAGGGCTCCCTGATGTCGTTGCGCCATTCAGAATCCCATCGGCAAAAATCTCCACGTCCATTTTTCTGATGTTCCACCCGGGAGTGAAAGATCGTTGAAACGAGCGTGGAGAGGTATCGCCGATCTCAAATGCGATGTATTGGTGGTGAATCCCTGAATAGTCCTCGAGTACTCTCCAGTTTAACGTCGTTGAAGCGAGGAACTTCGAGGCGAATGTCACATCTGGAATTGTTCCTTCGCATCCCCAGCGCTGAAAGGTAGGTACATTACCGGTATTCAATACCACGAGACCGGTCCTCGCCGACAGAGTGCAGAGTGCGTTGCCCTCTGGAATCGGTTTGAAACATGCCCCACTCAACGGCTCTCGCGTTGAAGTCTCCTGCTACGAGTACTTTGCTATCTGTATTCAGAACAACATCCTCCACCGCGTCCATTCGAGTTTGAAAAGATGGCATTGACTCATTTGGTGTTAGGTATACGCTGAAAAACGTTATACCCGGGCACCGAATCCACACAAAACCATTTCCTCGGCCGTGAACCTGGATCTGGAGTCGCATTCTGCCCCAAACCCAAACGGCAGCAGTATGGGAGTCATCGGAGAACCAGGCTGGTGAGGCCTTATTTCGATGTTGTTCGCTCAGCAGCAGCAGATCAGCCCCCTTTTCTCTGGCGAACTGCTCTAACAAATCTTGTGCATTGATGCTACGGTGTAAGTTAATTTGAAGACGTTATAGATGGCAGATACTCTTCGATATTTTTCCTTGGAATATGGTTCTCGGTATGATCACCGATTTGCTCGGAAGTTTTAACAGTTTCTCAAGCTGTTCTTGAACAGCTTAAACGCAACTCTGTTCGAGTTGTTCTTCGATTTCAATATGTGTGATTTGTGCGCTAGGCAAAAAAGATGATGCAATGCCTTTTTTTGTTTGAACGCCAAACATCGCATATTCCTTCGTGGTCTGTAATGTTCTCGGCAAATTAAAGGTAAGCCAAAGGTTCTTGGGCAATTATATTAGTTTGCTACAGATGAAATGGCCGATTTAGTAATAAATTTTTAAACAGCTGTAACTTTTTATAAAGATAATTCATTTAATCAAAATAGATACCAATAGATGCAACACACTTTTCCCAACGAGATGCAAGTACATTTAATCCAGTTTTAAACTCCTCGAAGGCATTTTTGGCATCAACTTCATTATTAAATCTTTTTCCTCGCAAAAAGTGATCCAAATGTTTAAAAAAAAATGGTCCAATGGTGAGAGGTCTGGTGAATATAGAGGGTGAGGAAAGTCTCATAGCCTAACTTGTTTAATTTTTGGACCTTTGGTCTCGATACATGAGGTCGTGCGTTATCATGAAGCTGTATCACTCCATCCCTGTTGACAAACCTAGGTCGTTGGACTATCAATTCCTGATGCATTTTATCCAGTTGAGCACAGTATTTTTCAGCATTGATGGTTTCGACAGGTTGCAGGACCGAATAGTGGATAACTCCAGCTACACCACCAAACAGTTACCTCTATATTCTTTGAATGAAAGCTTGGTTTCGGGATGTGTCTTGGCGCTTCATCTAGCCATTGGGCCGATCGGCGGCAGCTATCGTTCAAAATCCATTTTTCATCGCAGGTCGCAATTCTGTGCAAGAACGGTTCCTTTTTGTTGCGGGAAATCTCAATTCGACACGTCATGGTTTGCTCGGTAAGATCATGCGGAACCCATTTGTCAAGCATTTTCACTTTGCCAAGTTGTTGCAAGTGGCGACAAACTATCGAATTGTGAACGCCTAATTTTTCGGCAAGATCCCTTATGGTTTGGCGGGGATCTTAGACCACTAATGCACGCAGCCCGTCGTTATTGATCGATTGTGCTGGGTGTCCACGTGGCTCACTTCGAAGGTCCATATCTCCGGATCGAAATATTTCGAACCACCGCCGAGTGATTCGTTCGCTAATGTGTATCAGGCCCAAATGCGTTGTTGATGTTCCTCGGTGCTGTTGATATTCCGTTTTTGATTCACTTCCATGTTCATTTTCTCTTTTTGTTTTTATCAAATATTTCGATCACTATAAAGTACAAAACAGAAATGACTGCATAAACCAAGGTAGCAGTATTTATGCTGCAACATAAAACTGCCAACATAAAACTCTAAAATTGCAGCCAACTTTATTTCATAGCTTAATCAGCCATTTCATCTTCAGCAATCTAATAGTTGAAGGTATTGTGAGATCATCATATATTTGTGTCGTTATCGTTCATCCACGTTCGTCCACATTAAGATTGGCCCTTTTAACTAAACTTTCTGTTTGACTTTGACAAGGTTTCCCATGAACTATTTTCACATCTTTCCGGATTGCGCATATTTCGAAATGACTTGTTTAATGCATTCTCCACTCTATTAACTGATTGCAGCATTGTTGGTGCACGAAATGTTAAAATATTGAAAGAAAGTGATACGCTACTTCTTCAGCTCTTTTAGTTTTCAAAGGTCGTAGCTGGACAAACTTTGTTAAATGGTCATGATACAACATTATAAACTAAAATTCGCTATATCTGTAAGACTGTTGGTCTACTAGATCAACATAACATCTTGAGTCGAACTCAGAACGGACCATTGGTTTCACAACAATGACTTTCTAGTTGCGCTGTGTTTCATTTGTAAATCTCTCTATAAATTTAAATACAACGTGACAACTTCATATGTATTATTTTAAACATACGTGTTCTTCCTACATGGTCTATTCTGGTCTTAGTTTAATATACTATACTGAATAATTCTTCCTCTATTTGTACTTCCCATCAACATCAATTTTTAAAGCCTCAAAACACTTTAATCGTCAGTAATCCAAATATGTTGCACTTAATTTTAATAGAAATCACATCGAAAAGTACAATATTTTAGCGAAATTTAACTATTCAAAAAAAGATCACGATTTACTGCAGTATAAATGACATTATGGGGAAATAAACTAAGAACATGTTGCTTGCTTCATCAAAGCTTGCATAAAACTGAAAAAGCTGACCGACTGCCAGCGGAACAAAGGATTTAGCTGGAAAGAGCGTCACCTCCTTGTCTGCTTCTCTCTTTTAGACCTTCTCCAGAGAATTTCTGCGATTGTCAACATACGCCACTGAGGCTCCCAATGTACGAAAATGTAATGAAAAATTCGACCTTTCCCCGACTTATTTGGCACGTTGAGTTTCTCCAACTTGCTGAAATGCACGGGTGAAAGTCGACATTCTCGAATTCCAGTTTTTTATGGTAACATATATAAGAAATTAGCTCAGATATTGTAATCGAGTTAGTTTGTTAACTCGAGTTCCTTCCCTACACATGCAACTCTGAGCATTAAGACTCTTTTCCTGTTTTGGTATCGATTTTAACGAGACATTTCAGAACAAAATAGAGTGTTTCAACTAAAATTCAATTAAGAAATTAAATTGATACAGCGGTATCAATCGGTATCGATTAAACTCAATAATTCCCATAGGTGAATATGTATTTAAAAACAAGTGAAGAAATTGCACGTGTGTGTGAATCTACCCATATAAATGCATAAATGTATATGCACATGTAACATGCATGTATTTCTTCCGAACCGAAGAAACAACCAATTCCCAACGTTTCAACGGCTAAGCTAATTTGAATTTAACATATGCTGTACAGAGGAAACTTCTGTTGCACAGGAAAGTAATTCGTCTAATAACGCTAGAATATTCGGTGAAAAGTACTCCACTTCTACTTTTTGAATAAATTCTCTAAAGTTGTTTATTTATTCATGATGTACAACGGAAGATGAATGGGAAGGATAAGATTTGAATATTCAGTTTGAAGAGTACTTGAAAAGTGAGACGTTTTTGGTAGTTTTAAAATGCTAATTTTAGATTCGGTTCGGTCTTGAGCGTTTGCAAAATGTTTTTTTCAAATCTATTTAAAGTTCGTAGGTTCAACGGATGAAATAACAGAAAAAACGAATAATCTTGAATGTCTTTTTCGGTGTTTTTCATTTTAAACTTAATCTTCAAGGCTCATAATGGCCTTTGTGATAAAAAAAGACAACTTGGCTCAGCACAGAATATGAAAAGGATTAATTCAAATTTTAGAAGTTTTACAGAAAATCGGTAGCTTATTTGGTTAATGCCCATAGTAACATGACTTTTTCTTTAACATAGAATTTCCTCTTAGAGTGAACATTGATCCCGTATGAGTTTTGATATTACTTTTTCGCTAAGTTCAAGCAATTCGTAGACAGTTCTTTTTTTTTGTAAAAGTTCGTTTCTGTGAAAATGGCAGTTCGTTGATTCACTACCGCAGTAAAGTTGCTTTTTAAATTCGAAGGTCTGTGAGAAGCCTGCTTCGTCTTTTAGATACGCCGGGGCCGATGCATTCTTCAAATGAGGACCTTTCCAATTTTCAAAATGGTATTATTCAACACCGTCAGTAGGAATAGATCCATTTCATCGCCGTGAACAAATACGTAAATAAAATTTCGGCTAGCATTAGGGAGAATTACAAAGCAACCTAGCATCAGCAAAGATTGAGATAAGTGGCAGCTATCAATAAAGGTAGAAAAGAACTTACACAGCATAACCTTTTTGTGCCTTCATATCGACTCTTCGCCTTTGGTATCAGATGACCCAACGCGGAACCTCACCCGAGCCCAATAATTCCAGATTAAGACTGCCGCGCACTTCACGCTCTTACACAATTTAATGGATATTCTCTTACACTAAACTTTTCAAACTATGTAATCTTAGCTTTTGTAGAATGGATTCCCGGAAGTGTAGCGTTACTACTTCCAAGCGCCAACAGTTCGAACGAACACCCAATATATCGATATTCTACTCTGATTTTCCAGATGAATCAGTAGTTTTAAGCAAAGTGTCAAGTATGAGGACGAAAGTGTGGCACATGGCTTATTTTTTTCATACGAAGTACTCACTTATACAATTTCGTCTGAAAAAATATTCTCACATTCATTTAAGATCAGAAAACTATCCATGCCAATCTCTACTTAGATACGCCGTTAAATTTCTAAGCTCTCTAATTTCTAAAGCTCTCCTTATCTACTACATGGGGTATTTGTATCACTTTCTTTGCGGTGACTCTTAGCAGCAATGCTTTTTAGTTGTTGCACTATGCTCGGAAATCGCACGAACAAAATTGTTTTGGTGATAACTGCTCTTCACTCTAGCATGAACAACCATACACCATCAGTGTCTGTATATAATTCAACGAATTCTTCAAACTCAAGCTTTATGCGAGAAACAAGGACCCTGCCATTGAATAAATACTAGCAATATCTGGTTCTTCAAAACGATTAAAAGATGTCAACAATGTCAGCATGTGCAAAACTAGAAAATAACTTTTCCTTACGAGAAAAGAAATTTTTGTATGGTCTTGACAGTCCATTTTGGATTACTCTTAGGAAAGCCTGGGAAATTTCCCACGTGCAGCTTTATAACAAGGTGTCAAAGTTTTGTCACCATGTCAAGTTGAAAGATAAGTAGGATAAGGGCTCGTGAAATTGTTGATAGCTTAGAGACTTTTGAAATTTTAAGGTTAAGAACTTCGCCATATGTTTTCCTTCGTATTATAAACTAAGTCTGAATAATTTTTCTTTTTCTTTTTTTCTTTGGTAATTTCTATTACGTTTAGCTGCTTTTCTTTCCGATAACTTGATTTTACCAATATGCCACACGTTTTCCAACTTATTAATAACAGAATTTTATTCTTTGAAATTAAATTTTTGAACAAACAAGGCTGGCCAAGGATCTACTGGCTCATATCCAGAAAGTAACAACCTCTATCTTATCAGCACTTCCTTGCTGCCATTCTAAAGATTCTTTCTTTTTCGTTGCTGTAAGCTCAATAGGTGTTATTCGATGGGGCTACTTTTGGTTTTCATGCTGAACTAACATATACTGCCCCATTATTCTAGCTACCAAGTTCTTACGATATTTCTGTTTCCCTTTAGGGGTTTTTTCTGACTAGATTTGTCCTCGTTTTATTAGACTTTGAAGAAAGAATTGACAGCCTATTGTCATTTACTTTCCAGAGAGTAAAGTCTTTTAACTTTGGCTTGTAGCACGTTGAATTCTATTTGAATATCAATTGGCTAATCCAACTCTTGCTAGCACATCCACTTTTTCATTTTCCTGTGCACCTTTGTGTCATAAACCCATATAAATTTTATATTATCATATATTTTTGCGGCTTTGAGAGCCTGTCTACAATCATTTCCCACTTATGAAACTACACACTCAAAAACTAACATCTGCAGTATCGATTTTCTGTCAGAGAGTTCTTGTGCTCTCCCATTAATGCTGTTTGTTGGCGCTTCTGGGGCCGCTTCTATTGCAAATACTTCTGATTGACAAACCATGGCATAATTCTCAAGTTCTTAACTAGGCGGAGAGTGGCGTGGCGTTTCACATTCCCCTTCCGAACCGTCAGCGTAGACCAAGATTTTTGTACCAGTAGTGAAGTTTTATATCGTATCGGACCTTTTTTCGGTCAGCATATAAGTCCTAATCCACTATTGGTAGAATTCTATCGAGCTCACAATTGCTTGTTGGAACCACTTTTCCACAGTGCAGTTCCGTTTGGGGACGTTTAGATAGCCTATTTGTGGATTTTAATCTGATGCTCACAAGTCATGGCGTTGGAAAAAAGGACTACCTCGATGCACCAGCTCTGCCATACTTATGGCAACTACGACACAAAAGCAGGCCATTCACTGGATGTTTTACAGTTTTTTACAGCGACTTGGCCGCCATTACTACTGTTGTGTATATCCGATGTCCGATTTTAGGGTTTAAGCCACAAGTTATTCTAACTAGTCTTTGGCACGGCAAGTAAGTCGAGGGCAAGTAAGTTATGCTCACTTAGTACTTTCCAAAGTAATTCCTAGACCTTTTACCTTGCCTACCAAGCTTATATGTTTTGCATTAACAGTCCGGGTTGGAAATGTTTTCGACTAAAGGCACTTTGGGCATGAACTCCGCTTGCTGCCTTTCATGCGCTGTCTAATTGACATACCCCCTCGAAAAGAATAAAAAATGTGGATAACAAATATGGTCTGCCTATACTGATCAGTATAATGATATCGGCAGAATATGCTCTCTCTCTCCGAAATCTTTCTTGTTTTCAATTGGTTTAATTAATAGTGCCACAACATGTTCAGATACTATGAGACACATTGGTGTACACCTGATGGACTATTTCTGCATGATGAAGTTATTTTCTTTAACTCTTATCTTCCTTTTAATCATACTAAGGTGTGAATCTATTCCAATTAAACTGTCGTTCGGACAATTCATAGGCTCGGAGTGGTTTATCGTGGTTTAATAACATACTGCCGAAACATGTTTGTGAACAATAGAAGGAAACAGACGGGGAACGACTGATTTGGTTCGGTGAATAAAAACAAAAAATACAGTTCAGTTTTTACTTTATTGAAGATTCTTTCGATATCAATGAAATCCACTAATATGAAGTCTATGATAGCAACTATCTTCTCTACTCGTTGACTAGTGTCTATAGCGGCGTCCCTATTGAAGATCCTGAAAGATATGTTGAGTGATTGGCACAATTTTTTTTAATTCCACGGTGCTTGGCATATGATATTTCAGGTTTTTAGAAATTTTTAGAAAGGTCGGTAATCTCCAAGATGTGTATTACTTCGTTGTTTGCTTTTATTAGCCTCATTGGGGACATTTTTTGGGTTTTTCTCGACTTGTATAGGATGTTATTGTAAATCGATCAAAACCCCTTTTCTTCCCTTCAAGGGAGTCTCGTAAAATAGTCGCACTGTTTCCTTGTTTGATTTCTTCATCCATTGTACTCAGACTTTCGTTTCTTTTTTCCCACACCCCCTTTGAAGAATTTATAATTTCAGAGGTAGTTATCGATCCATGTTTCTGAAGATTTCTGAAGTTTCTGAAGATTTCTGATTTTGAACAATTTGTGAGTGTTTTCCTGATCTTAACCAGTTCAATGTCATCCTAGCTATTCTTGTTTTGTTTGGTGCCAGTGGAACATATTTCTCTGAAACTATCGTCCAATAAACTTTCGATGTACCTCACATTGTTGCCAATATCTTTTGACTTCGTAATGGATTCACTCGATGTGAACATGTGTCATTCGTGTAGCCATTCCAATTTGCTTCTCTATCATTGCCTTGGACTAATCTTCACAATAGTGATTCGGCAGGGTAAGCGTTTTACATTCCTTCCAGTCGCCAACTTCTAAACTGGCTCCGTTTTTATTAGAGCAACGTCAATCCTTTCCAAAATAATATTTGTTGACAAAAGACTTGCAACAGAAACTTTTCCAACGTCACATTGTCTGTTCGGATCACAACTGACGATCGCTCATTTCTACACCGTCGGCATCGGCTTGTCAAATGGGAGGTACGGATACGGCTTCCAGGGTTATCCACTAATTATCTGCTTCTCACCTTCAAACAATGTTGATGTTGTGCTAAAATGCTTCAAGTACAGGGAGCTAGTAACGCTTCTGTAACAATCGCAGTTCCAAAAAGAGAAAATAAAACTTTCGCTTATCACGAATAATAATGAAATGCGTACAATAAATAAACAATAAATATTAAAATAATAAATAAAATGAATCATCAATTCATAAAATTTCGCTAGTAGCAATATGAAAACCTTTGACAGAGCGATGAGCCTAGGAAGAATATGTTCGCAGGATGCCAAAATGTGTGTGATTGCCAAATAAGTAGAAATACAGTAGGACAACTTAATACACAAAAAAGACAACATAAGTTAGTGCGAATACATTGCAACAATATATTCAAAAAACTCGCGACTTTAATTAGGCGTTTTTTGAAGAGGAAAATGTATCCGGAAGGAATAAGCTTGATAGATCTAAAATTTAGGGCTGATTTTGTGTACGGCTATTTTACGTGATACTAAGCGACTTTTTTAAAATGAGCCACTTAAAGTAAGCTACTCAGGGATATATTTTTTCAAAACAAATTGGTAGATTATTGGTAAGGTTTCCATGCGATGACAATTTTATCTTAACTCTTTTAACGCGGTAGCTTATTTACAAATTTATGAAGATATCACTTTATTTTATGTAGGTAGTTTTATATTTTCTAGCCTAAAATGAATACACAGTAATTTATCAATGGAAACCACTTCATGGTTTTTTTTTAGTATTCTCCAAGATGACCGATACACTTTTGCTGGCGATTAAACAAAAAATGGTTTTTGAACCCTTCAACAGGATCTTTGGGGGGTCGAGAATCGTCGTCTGCGTAGTTTAGTTTAGGTGTAAGGGAGCAAGAAGAAGACGTTGGGTGCCGAATAAGGACTGTATGGTGGGTGTCCAATCAATTCGATGCTTTGACCGATCAAAATATGAATTGTTTGACATAATATGTCAGATCTAGCCTTATCATCGTGAAAAATGATTGGAAATCATTCTTTTTTTTTCTCATTTCTCCACACATTTCGGACAACCAAATGGTTATGTACCATTCAGAACTAACCGTTCAGCATTGCTCTATTGGATCTGTTACCACATGCCCAGTCAGTCCATAAAAAGAGGCGACCAGTTACTTGGCAGTGGTTGTTGTACGAAGAACTTTTATCGGATGTGGCTCGCCTTCAAAGATTCACATAGTCTGTTGTTACGTTTCGGGGTAATAGGCATAAATCCATGATTTTCCGCCTGTAATGAGCTTAGAAACATCTTTTAAAGCACAAAGATTTAATATTTTGAACATTTTTTTAACGTTTTTGAAATTATTTGGGACACAACGTTAAAAATTTATTTCTTAGCCAAATGTTCATGTAAAATCTTATGTGCGCTTGTACAACTAATGCCTAAAGATGCCTAAATCTCAGGGTATGTCACACAACAATCTTTTCTTTCCATTTTCTGGCAAAATCACTGATTTCGGACGACCTACATGCAACTTATTGGCGAGTGAATAGCAACCACGATTCTTTTGTTATACCAGTTTTTTTACAATGCTTAGAATTAACCTTCATCACTAAAAGTTGGTTTAGAATAATTCATGCACGTTTTTATTGACAATCCATATCGAATGTTGTGGTCAATCATCTAAGAAAAATGTTGCCGACTCAATTCCATGCTTTGAGCGAAATGATTTTTTTATGCTACTGTGAACAAAACATTCTGATTGTGTATGTGCTAAAATATGTCAAGTGTTACGAATTTGATAATGGTTTGCATTGGTTAAAAGTAGTCTTGCATAGCCAGAAATATAAATTGCAACCCTCGATACGTGATCACCAAACTTTCGGCTCAAACCAATGCAAAACCAAAGCAAAATGCAAGCCTCTTGTTGTTTGTCCTCATCAGCTCCACCGAAACCAATCTCCTTTACCAGACCTGATTTGAGAAAATTTCTGGTCTTCTTTCAGGCCTCATTACAGAATGTTTCAACATTTCAGGATGATTTGACTTTCCCTGAATTCCACTCGGTCATTTTATCGTAACTTACATTAACATAGTAACATTGGACTCTATTATTATTATTTTTATTATTATTATCAACAAAATGTGTTACAAATTTAATAAAAACATTTAAAAAGCTGCTCTCTCGGTTTTATGTCAAGGATATGTGATTTTGATCCTATGGTTGCAGTTTAAATGCCTCCGATAATATTTATGAATACTCTTCTTAAGTTCTCCAATGCCTAGCATTGCAAACAATTAAAATGAGCGAATAAAAATGTTAATTTGATTTTCCTCAATATGCTACAAATAATTTTAATTCGCGTGTAATTTTCTAAGAAGAACTATCACGGATAATTTGTTTATGTTCTTCAATTCCAATATTCCTTGTTTGGCAGCGCTCGCAAAATCGTAAAATTGTTACGTAATACTTATAGCAAATGCGTGATAAAGAAATACCAAAATATTCAAAACAGTGATTACGTCTACAATTATTCATTTCGCAGGAACAATCCGCGGAATTCCAATACTGGTATTAAATTCATTATGGAGTTATTATTTACTGATGATATAAAATGGTTCCAATATTTGCAATAGGAAGCCCACCCGTTGCAAGTTTTGAAAAAAAAACAAAAATTTGTACTTTCTACGCTCATTTATAAAATTGCTCTCTGAACTATCAAAAGAAACTGCATATCCATTTCCAATTGCAGTCTCCAAGTGCTTATATTAAGAGATATTGTAGGAAATACCTTAATGGTGTGCTGTTTTGTAAATTTTATACGTAACCCATATTTCCAAATATATTTTTAAGTGCACTTAGTATTGCAAATCTTGCACAAATCCCACCTACGCATAAAAGTATAAATTGATACATTTTTAAACAAACTTGAAATTCACTTTGTGTGGAAATAAACGTTATGGAATTATTGTATTTCAGTAGGTCAATGCTTTATTTCTATTCACATAACTTAAAGCAATGTATATTTTGGAGAGTAAATCATTCTACTTTTAAGCCTTCATAGCATCAAATTGCGAAAAAGGCATTCAAAGTTTTCTGTATATTCAAGTCAGAGATTATAACATATTCATTGAATATTTATCGCTAAAATGTCGTTTCTTGTATCTGCAAGGGTTTTGAAGATTGGTGACCATATGGCCTTGAAATAAAAAAAAGAATATTATCCACTTTAGATTTAAAATTGTTAGCCCGATTAAAGTTCATTCAAATCAACAATAAGCTCTTTTCTGTATGAACTATGCATTACAAATTTGAGCGAGAATCTTTATGTGTAGCATTGTAAATTGCTGTCCCATTTGTCATTCATAAAAGCCAAAACATAATACAGTGAAGGCCCAGTATCCAGATAATCCCTGAGACGACACATGACCACCGCAAAATTACAAAAATTCTGACTGAGAACAAATGGCAATACCACACCTATTACCTTCCGGAGGAAAGAAACCTCAACATTGTAATCCGTGGCCTCCACGGCCTAGAAGTCGATGACATAAAAATAGACCTAGAGTCCCAAGGCTTCCACCCTATGGAAATATTCTGGCTCAAAACCCAAACTGGCCCCTCTAAACTCCTTAAGGTTCTCCTTCCAAAGGAGGAAACAGCCATATACAACTTAAAATCGGTGTGCCAGCTCATCTGCAAAGTGGAGGCCATTAAACCACGAAACGGCCAGCCAATGTGCCACAACCGCCAACAGTTTGGACACTCTTCATGTAATTGTCATGCCCAAGCTCGATGTATGAAATGTGACGGTTTACATCACTTCACACAGTGCAAGAAAAAATAGAAGAAAAGCCAAAATGCGTGAACTGCAAGCTCTGGGGGTTGCCCGAAAAACCCAAAAAATGTCAAGAAGACATTCGCACAGATCGCTGCACAAAACAAACAGCCTACATAAACACCGACGACCAGCACCCCACATACACACGAAACCAACCAAACACAAAATCACACACAAACAATAACACAGCCAGACATGGGACAATTTTTGCCAGCATGCAATCTCAGTTTCAACTGATGATGAAAGATATGATGGCAAAAATGGTCCAGGGCATGTTCGCGGCACAACTCACCACACTTAAACACAAATCAACCAGTTGAATCACGTCTCTATACTCACTCTATACTAATTTCTTGCTTCAACGAACTGGAGAATTTAGATAATTTATTCTCTATAATAAATTCGAAATTATCCTCATCCAGGAAACCTTCTTGAAGCGCGGAATGCGTCTTCATTTTCCTAACTACAATCTGTACCGAAACGACAGATTGCCAGGCAGGGGAGGAGGAACGGCCATTCTCGTGAGGGGAAGCGTGAGACATCAACTGATCCATACCCCACAGTTACACACAACAGAAGCAACAGCCACCAAAGTTCAGACGACCACTTTTGAGTTTGTGGTCATTTCGGTGTACAACCCACCAATAACTTCGAAATAGACTTGCACTTTATTCGAAATAGAAGGGCCACTCTTGGTCATTGGAGACCTCAATGCCTACCATAGGCAATGGAGTACTGTGAGAAGTAATCAAGCTGGGACTGAGCTTAACAGATTCATCACAAGCAACAACGCAAGCCTGCACCTACCCAATGAACCAACGCATTTTGGTCGCACTCGCGGAAATATCCTCGATTTTGGGATTTCCCGAGAATTCCAGGCTAATATTCGAATAAACGTCCTCAACGAACTCTACTCAGATCGCCAACCGGTACACTTCTTAATAGAAGACGTCTATATAGATGAGCCTATAAGAAGTAGGAAGAAAACTGACTGGCAAGCTTTCCACGACCATCTGGCTAACGAAAGTTTCACCCAAGATATAAATACAGCCGATGATGTCGAGAAAACTATAGAGATAGTAACCAACATTATCCTGCAGGCAAAAGAGAACAACACAGTCACAACTCCGATAAGGGAATACAATCCCTACAAACTCCCGCGCGATATCAAAATTAAAATAAGGAGGAGGAATCAACATCGGAGAAGAGCTAAGAGCACAGGTGATCCTAGGCTAAGAACGAAAGCTAACCGGTTGACAAACGAAATTCGAGACCGCATCCACCAGTTTCGAAATGAGCAATGGGAGAGTTTCATGCAGAGCCTCGAGGCTGGCGAGAATGCCTTCTGGAGGATGTCCAAATACTTCCGGACACGGAACAAGGTAGTTATGCCACCAATACACGGCCCAAACGGAATAAAATACGACAAATCCGGTAAAGCAGAAGCCTTTGCAGACACGCTGGAGCTTCAATTCCGCAAAAATACCTCCTGGGACGAACAGGACGCCATATTAATCCAAGTCAGAAACCTTCTCAAAAATCCACCACAAGCGGAAGAGGTGATGCGGCCACTTGACACACAGGAAACAAAAGACCTTATACTAAAACTTGACAAACGGAAAGCACCAGGACCCGACGCAGTTACGAACATAATGTTGAAGTGGCTCCCAGACAACGTTTTAAGCATTTTGACAGACACAATCAAAACTATTTTCCATTTGCATAGGTTTCCTACGGCCTGCAAATCGGCTATCATAACAGTCATACCCAAACCTGGGAAAAACCATGCCTTCCCCCAAAATTGGAGACCCATAAGCTTTCTCTCGTCAATCTCCAAAGTAGCAGAAAAGGCATTATTGACCAGACTGAATGAAGTGATAGCCGAAAAACGCATAATTCCGGACGAATAATATGGATTTAGAGACTCACATTCGACGGAACTCCAACTGGTGAGGGTGACCCAGCCCATCAGAAACGGATTTAACTGCAGGTAATCAACAGGTCTAGTAATGTTTGACAAGAGTTATCTTCAAAATGCATAAATTCTCTATCCCTCTACCGTATATTCAACTCATACACACCTTTCTAAAAGACAGATCTTTCCGAGTTCGGGTCAAAGATCATCTCTCGAGCCTGCGAACGATCCAAGCTGGAGTTCCACAAGGATCACCCATTTCACCAATATTGTACAATCTGTACACCGCAGGCATCCCAACCCTTCCAAATAATGTTCAAGTATCATTATATGCGGACGACTGCATATACTATACTTCTATACTTCAAGATAAGCAGAAGTCATCTTCAAAACTGCAACACTCAATTGAAATCATGCAAGAATACTTCCGCAAATGGAAAATCAAGACAAATAAAGAAAAGACCCAAGCAATATTCTTCACAACACGCAGAGCACAACATCCAACGACTCTACACGTAGACTCCGACACAATACCATGGAACAGGACAGCTATATACTTAGGACTTACTCTAGACGACAGGATGACTTGGAAAACCCACATACATAAAAAAAGATCACACTGCATAGGTATCCTCTCCTCCTTATACTCACTCCTCGCTTCCGGTCGGTTAAACTTAAAAAACAAAATCCTAATATACAAACAAATCATCAAAACAACACGACATATGACAGTACCGCTTTCTGTCAAACAGCAAAAACAAACAAAAAAGCGCCCCAGTTCCTACAAAATAGAGCCCTACGGTGGATTTGCCGAATTCCATGGTATGTTCAGAAAACGGACATACACAAAGACTTACGTATCGACACAGTCGAAAAATACATACGAGACAGAGCACTGAAACTATTTGACAGAATAGACGAGAATCCAAACAGAACCATGGAAATCCTCAAAATCCGAAACGAAGTAAGAAACGGCAAGTATTCAATCCTCAGATCAATAAACAACTAGTAAGCTAAATAATAGAGTGTTGTGTCAGGTTATGGTGAGTGTTTAACACTCACAGACAGGAATTGAGCAAGAATGCTAAATCGCACTAGCTCCCCGAACCCATACTCCAAGTCCACACTCCAAGTGAAGGCCCAGATACAATACTGCGTGACGGCGATTCTCGCTCGTCGTCGCGCAACGCATTCGATTTACAATGCACGCGATGCGAGGAAGAATAATGTCCATATGACAAATGTCAAATTGGTGACGTTTTAAATAAAATTTTCTTGCGATTGTTTTTGATTTTTCAAAAGTTTTGAATTTGGAATTTTCCTTCGTTTGGCAAATCATAGCCTCATGAAGTCGAAGTTGTTTTACGTGGGTACCTTCCATCATTAGGCCTAACCCCACGGTCTCCACAGACGGGGTTGAAACAATGTGTCAACCACCACCCCTAGAAACTGAGACAAGTCCCAGTCCTAGGTCCCAATTTATTTAAGCAACCTGGATTCCCGAACACAACTGGTGTGTGCTCATCGCCACTCTCTAGCCTTCGAAACCACAACCACCACGTTTCAGCCAAGAATAGGCTCCTCAACCGTGTAGGGGGCTCATAGCCTCAACAAGGATGCACGAAATTTTCATTCAGAATAACCCTAGTACTTAAAAAGTAATTAAGGCGTGTGAATTTAAAATTTAATTTAAGCGCCATCAAGCACTCGACAAACATCAACGCACATTGCGAGGAATTTTCGATTTTCCGAATATTTCTCACTTTGTATCGACGCACTATTGTACGATGTCGTAACAAATGCACGAAAATTGCTTGAAATTTGCTGCGAGAATCTCGTCGCGCTCTCCTATCGCAGTCTCACAGTGTTGTTTTTCGGCCTTAAGGCGGCACGATCCGAATTTCCCGCACTATTTTAGCATCCCCTCTAATTACAACGCATATGATGCAAGGTAAATAATTTTCTAACATCAAACGTCATATTGAGTATGTTCGCTTTTTGCATGGACTTTGTTCTAGGGCTATGGAGCTTACTACTAATCAATAAATACTAATAATAACTTAATCTGTATTTTTTGGAGGGTGCAATCGTTTAAGATTAATTTGATTGCTATTTTCAAACATCTTCACAAATTACATACGTATAAACAGCTCGTTGCGTGTTATTTTCTTTTTTCCGAATAGTTCTCGTTTAGTTTCGACGCAACACAATTTTGTTATGACAAATACAAACACAAATTACGAAAACCGGTTGACATTTATTGGGGGGCTCGCTCTGCGCTATCGAATCGCAGTGTTGCAGTTTCTGCGAAAGAAAAGCTTTCCAGTCATGACCGTTGAAACATGGCTTAGATTTATTTTTTAAATGTTCAATATGCAGTGATGACTCCGAAATTCTTCAGTTTAAACTTGAATATTGCCTGTTTTAGATGATGTAGGGTTACAAGACTACAGGCCGGGCCTGGGACACATCATAAGCAAGAAAGAACGCTTAGAATTTGAACAAACTCCCAAATTATCAGCATTCGACTTCGAATTTCCAAGCTGTGTTTTGAATCCAAATTGTTGGTTAAAGGACGATTACACGAAGATGCAAAGTACTGCGCATTAAAAATCTCTTGAATATTTTTTCCATGCGCAACGATTCACTCATACTTTTATATCAGAAATATTGTCCTCACATGCATGTTAGCTCTGAACTGTCATCTAAAAAGATATTTAGCGTTCATGATCACTCCACTAACCTGTACAACTCCGAAAAGGGAAACAAATCCCAACGAACTCCCACAAAACATTAAAAACTAATGAGCAGGAAGACTCAAGTTCGGAGAATAGCTAGGTTTACAGGCGATCCTATATTAAAAATGAAAGCCCCCCGGCTAAAAAACGAAATACGTGACAAGATAAACAAATTTAGAAATAACCAATGGGAGAACTTCCTACAAAGTTATGACCCAGGTCTACTTTTGGAGTGTGTCGAAAAACTTCCGGTTGCAATACAAAGCGCAAACACCACCAATCCATGGTACAAACGGGATGCAATACGACAGCACAGGCCAAACTGAAGCGTTCGCGGACTCCCTCGAAATGTAATTCAGGGAAAATCCATCTGACGAGCAGAACTTTGATTTTGCGGATAGCGTACTGAGCTCAGCGGGCAGGCTCCTTAGAAAACAAGTAAACAATGATACAGCCGACAGACATCCACGAAATTAAAGGACTAGTACAAGCACTAAACAAACGCGAAGCACCAGGGCATGACGCAATAACAAACAAAACGCTAAAATGTCTACCAGATTATATACTAGAAACACTAACGGACGTAATTAATGCAATCCTCCAGCCGCGAAAATATCCCAAACTATGGAAATCAGCTACATTTATTGTTCTTCCAAAGACTGGAAAGGACCCAAAATTTCCATAAAACTGGAGGCCTCTTAGCCTCCTATCATCAATGGGTGATACTGCATCGCCTCATGATGGTGTTACATGAAAGATATATCATACCGAAAGAACAATTCGGCTTCAAAGCCAATCATTCTACTGAACTCCAGCTCGTGAGAGTTATCCAACATAATAGAACAGGTGTAGAACGAAGAAAAAGCTGGTTATGTGTGACGTAGCTAAAGCCTTTGATAAAGTCTGACATGCAGGAATTATATCCAAAATGCATGAACTCAACCTACCTGTGCAGCTCACCCAAATCATAGGCAAATTCTTGGAGGGTAGAACACTCCGTGTAAAATTCGGCCATCTGTTATCCCTGCGTCCTCACCGTCATCTCACCGGTCCTCTATAACATATGCACAGAAGACCTTCCTGACCTGCCCCCATCAGTAAATATGACACTGTATGCTGATGACATCAGCTTGAAAAACCGGGTGCTAATCTACAAACAGATCATACGACCGAGACTACTGTACGGTGGTCCCGCTTTCTACCAGACCAACAAAAAAGCGCTGCAGTCCTTTCAGAGCCGAGTTATAAGAAGATGGGAACTCCATGGTACATCCGAAATACAGACAAATATGGTACAATGACATCAAAATAGAAACTGTAGAAAAATACGTACGGGACAAAGCACTAAAGCTTTTCGACACAATAGACAACCACAAAACAGTACCTTGGCATTTCTAAGACACCTTCGAAATAAAGATAACTCCAAATATCTGGCAAATAATACAGTGGAGTATAGAGTCCGTAACAAATTGCTCCAGGCAGCGATATCGTGACTGGATGAATAATGCGCACAGACAAGAGGGAGGGAACGCAATATACTTTGTGCGTTAAGAAAATATGTACACCCATTTGTAACACATTCAATGTCTCATAAAATGAATTCATGAAAACTGTTCATGATTTGAAATGGTGTTTTTTTTTATTTTCTGGTAGAACTATAACTAAGAACCTGAAAAATTTGACTCATCAATCAAACAGAGTAGAATTATTTAAAGTATAAATAATAAAAAATAAAAAACAGAATCTGAGCAATCTTCGATAACTTGCGCGGGGTCACTACAGCTTTCTGTAATCTCGCAGTGTCGTTATGGCAGACGCCTCCACTGCGATTGACAAATGCAAGACGCTTTTCACGTTTGATCAAGCCGCTTCAATCACTAACAGCACAAGTCCACATTTAACTTTCGAGTTCAATCCAGAAGCTTCCAATAAATGACACCCCGATAATCCTGCCAAAATACAATAAGCCCTTCCGTTAGCGCAAGACTAGTTTTGAAGTTGATGCTGGTGATTCGCCGCTTGTGCAAATTGCCTGGCGCCGTTTCATGTTGTTTTATAGGACCTTGATTTTATCTCTAGTACCCATCGGTTGGAAAAGTCTTTCATTAGTTAGCGGTCAGGATGCCAAACACAACAAGCCACTCTGTCTCCCTTGTTTCTTTGTGACAGTTCATAGTTTACAATACCTAAGAAAGTCTACAATACGTAAGGAACGACAAGGACGTGTATAGAAGCGTCTGAACTGTAAATGATTGAAATTTATGTAGGGGGTTTTCTCAACATTATATGTAAATTGCACGAGGTACTAAATTAGAATGGGCTCATATTCGGTCAACTGCACTAGCTTCCGAAAAGCTGATGGATTTCCTGGAATGTTCGGAAACAGATTTAATTATGTAATTTGCACGTAAAAGCACTTGCAACAATGATTAAAATGAAATAGTAAATACATTATCTCAAACAAGTAGATTAACTTAGGTAACTAGTCATTATGAACCTATGATACGTACGCATTCAGTGACGCTAAACCAACGTCATAATCTTTTTCGAATGAAAATCGTGGGATTAACTGAGTAATTCTGATCGAAATTTGTACAAATTATTTCGATTAGAGGGGATGGTGTTAATGTGGCCCCGATATTGCTATAGAGGTCTCATGATCAAAATTGTTTGTAAATAAAAGTTTGTAAATAAAGTAAGTACGTTATAGTGTTTCTTTCTCATTGGCCAATGCTTACCTTACTATAGATTAAATATAATAACCAGAGAATAATCATAAAGGTGTTTATTCTTAAAAGTAACAAATTCAGCAACATGAGACTTAGTGAGGGTTACATGGCACCCTGGAGGCAATATTGAATATATTGAAATTTAATAAAAAACGGCAAACATTGCAAATATAAAATTCACCTTCAGTGCCTGCACAAGCTGTGTGAGCCCATAAATTGCAACTCTGGCACTGAATCCACTGTTTTCCATGTTTGAGGCTAGAATAATTGGTTTCGCCAAATATGCAGCACGTTTTAGGTTCAGACATCTTATCTGTCTTGATATTGTGTGATGTATTATATAAATAATACTTATAATGATATAATAATTGTCACAACCGATAGGTCGCACCTACAGCGAAAGAAAGGAACAAAGTTAAATAGACAGGGTTATTCGAAAATACAAAGGCCGCATAATGGCCGCCGAAGGATGTTACTTTTAACCGACTAGCTCAACGCGCGGGCGTGTTTTTCCATGTCACATACACACACACACACACACAGAAATAGCTTCCTCTTTCATATAAGTAGAAGAAATGAAATGATCAAATAAATAAATATAAAATACTTAATTTACATGAATTGCGCTGCGCTGATTCTGACCACCTCTGCTTCTTCCATCACGAATCTTCACCTCAGCTTGGTTTCGGGACTTGAATGAATTCCGCTGCGCTGCGTCCTGACCAATTCTGCTGCCTGCTTACTATCTTCTTGATATCGATCTTAATCAAAACGTTCTCTTGGGCTTTGTGATTAAAAGATTTTGCGACTCGAGAACTTCTGGGGCTAAATACTTCAAACAGCTGCTAATACTTCCCGATATTTTTATTATCATCAATAATTAAATTCACAATCCATCACTTGATACTGGATTTCTATCTTTATTTTCAATCACTTGATTCTGGATTTCTCTGCTTTATTTTCCATCACTTGACACTGGATTTTTTTCTCTAAATCAACATTTTGCTATGCTACTAAGTGAATCATATCAATGGAAAATTTTTTCCCAAAAGCGATACAAGAAATTTTTTTGTTATTTTCGCTCTGCTGAGATTTTTTTTCTGAGACTTTTTTCCTGACGGTTTTTTTACATAGAGAATTATTTTACGTTCCGAAACAAATTTTATAAAACAACATCAGGAACGGCAATGGGAAACCCGTTATCACCATTGCTCAGCGAGATCTTTGTGGCTTATATTGAAAACATCATTTTAAAAGGAAGGCTTGATGCCACGATTCTGGCCAAGATATGTAGATGACATGTTGGCCATACTTCCTAGACAAGAACTGGAAAATTCTTTCCAATGCATAAATAGTATCCATCCAAAAATCTAATTCATCATGGAAACGGAACAACATGACGCAATTATTAGAAAGAATGGTTACACTCGGCGTACAATAACCAGCGACTCGTTTCACACATACGCGCACAAAATGGGTGCGTACCACTCAATGATACACCGGCTGCTGACAACACCGCTAAACGACGAACGCTATACTCGTGAAAAACAGTGGATTCTTGATACGGCAAAAATAAATGGGTTCGATAACAACACAATCGAAAACATAATCCAGAAAAAGAAGCATAAACTACAAATATGCAAACAAACAACGTTGTGCAAACAGAATGAAGAGTGCAGGTGAATCTATGTAAACAACACAAAATATCTTAACGAAACCAAAAAATTATTCAAGACACAACAAATTCAAATAGCGACAGCAAACCGCCACCATACGATCCAAACACACTTAGGAATGGGGAAGGATCCTAGAACCATGGACGAAAGGAGCGGTATCTACAGAGTTAGCTGCAATGATTGCCCTAAAGTTTACATAGGGCAGACAAAAAAGCTGGTACCAGTAAGATTTCAAGAGAACCTTCGAGAAGCGACCCTAGCGGCGAAGCAACCAGGTATTCAAATTAAGTCGTCAATCGCAAAACACATTATCACCGAAAACCATAAATAGATCTCAATGGCCTGGAGATAATAAAAAGTGTTGATTGCCTGAAAAAACTAGATGTCCTCGAGTCTATATGTATACGGCAGGTACCTGTAGGTATGAGGATTAATACGGATGAAGGCAATTGCGATTCAAAACTGCTAAGGGTAATTAAAAGTAGGGATAATTAAGTTTAATTAAGTTTAAGTTTGTTAGTATATAAGCATGTTTCGAGAATCTATTAGTTCAGTGTACTGAAGAAGACAAATAGTGGTCGAAAACGTTATACCATAATAAAAAATCAATCTAATGTTTAAAGAAACAAAAACAATTTTCATTTCATATTACTTAATACCTAAATCTAATTATAAATGCTTTTATTTAAATTTTATCCTTAGTTCTATTTTATTTATTTATTCATTTATTTGTATATTTTTTGTTTTTTTTATGTCGCCTATATATCGAAATACGTAACAATTGTCATCATATGCAGAGTCATTTCCAATGAAGTCACTTAAGAGCTACTGTTTGATATACTGATTCGATAAGCCTTTCTTCTTCCTTTCTTCTACATTTTGAACGTCCTGGTCTTGGCCCCAGGGATGAGCTCAATGTCTGCAGGTAGAATCAAATCAGTCGGCGTCTCTCGTACCGCTGTGGGGCATCGAGGTCAGCAAAACCACTCTCATGCTGATTGTCTAGACTGCAATATGACTGCTGCTTCCGCTATAAAATCCACGTCTAAAAAACTTGTGAATTGAATGATTTAAATGTCTTTTGTATGAAAACCATTCACTGCAATTTCCCACGTGAGAGATTTTGGGCATATTGAGATATACCCGTCCAAAAAGCTCCGCAATATCGTAAGGCTTAAGCAATCTTTCACAATGCAAAGAAAACTTGCAAATCTCGCTGCAACGTCTCTTAAATGCTAAGTGGGAAACTTATCTAAAGACTGAAGCTTATGCGTTGTATGAGATGGGGACCTGATAATAGTATCATGGTTTTCGCGGGCCAGCTCTATTCTTTCTGAATTACGGGTGTGACTGTGATGTCCATCACTAGAGAGACCTCAGCTGGGTTTGTTTTAGTTCAATAAAATGACTGGACCATTCGGTAAACAAATTCGATTGAATGCAACCCGAAGGATAAACTCTACCTATCGCTCCAAGTGGTGCCCCTTTCATCAAAAGATCCGTAAAATTTTTAAAAATCGTTTAAATAGTTTTATAGTTTATTTTTAAAATAATTATTTTTTAGTTTAAGTTACACCAGGCACTCAGGCAACAAACCAGAGTACATAATGAACCTCGCTCTGAAGCTATCAAAGCCTCTTTCGGCTTCTCCTATTTTTCCCCACCACCTGTGGTACGTTTGACTGCTTAGTTGTGGGCCCAGTCTTATCTACATAAAAATCCTGGAGATGATTGAAAATCAGAAAGATTGTTTTTTTTTTCAATTCAGCTTCCAAAATCTCAAAACATTCTTTGACTGCTTCACGATTAAATCCAGCACCAGCATAAGATGACGCCATTTGTCTCGTAGCAAGCATATTCTGCTACTTTATTTCTAAATTTATTTTCGATGTGGTTATTGAAAGCCATTCTAGTAAATTCATACTAACAAAATTCTATAAACAAAACATACGCCACTAATTTTTTTTCCAGAACAGGTGAAAGTACAGGTTTTTTTCGAAGGGGCTTATGCACAAGTTACTCTAAAGATTGCTGAGAGTCCTTTACTAATCGTTTAAGCGTGAAGCTTGGTACAGAAACCATTTTTAAAGCCTTTTTGTATCCTTGTCCTTACAGCTTCAATTGCCTTTCTCATTTGATCAGGATCCTATGTTTTCCTTTTCTTCGCAGATGAGGATAACAGACTTAGTCGAAGAATCTAAAATAGAAAATTGAAAAATGTGGAAATTATATATCGGTCATACATATTATTTGAGAGGGCCAAATTACAAGTATTGAAGAATTTATGGCCAAGCCATAATACACATATTTAGCACATATTTTTGCATAATTACCTTCAAGATCTAGTAAGAAAACGTTTTTCACAGAAAATGCCGTAATTGCAAAACGTAAAACTTATTTTGTCCAAAAAAAAATTAAAAATAATGAAGAGCGATTTTGAAAGATTGACATTTGCGTATTTCTGCTAGTTCAAATAATAATAGAACGAAACGCCATCTCATGGATTTGTTGTTACTAATTTGATAGTAATTGGCATACTGACTGCAGGGGCCACATTACCACTTCTTCTCTAATAATAACACTATGTTTGATCATTTTATAGCAGTTAAGTAAGACTTAAATAAAAAGAAAATTTAGAAAAACGTTTGGTCCGACCTTCCGAATCTAAGGGATGCTTGGATCGATTTCGTTTCTGAAAACCAAAAAAATTAAAGGTAGTTGGGCCAGAAAACTACATAATAAAAATTTCCAAAGATTTTGAGCATATCCAGAACAAATTATTTGCTACATTATTTACATTGTGCTACAACTAACAAATAATTTTTTGCTTGGCTGGATATTATTTGTGATAAGCGTATTCTGAAAAGTTTACTGAAAAGAGTTCTATCATATTTTCAACTCAATGTTCATTTTTCAACTTGAAATCCTCTGAAGGTTTATATTTTCCCATTCGAAACTTCATCACGTTTCAATTTTTATTCTATCCTAATATCTCATATATATTCTACGCAAAGGAAAAACCTCCCTTTTTCCAACCCATACCTACTGTGAAAAAATCGTTAGACATAAAATGTTCGCATTGTGGAAATGTACATGAAAACGCTGAGAACAGAGAGGCATTTATACGATATTTTCGTAAGCCTTTATACCGTATACATGTTTATGTTCATTCCTTTCTAAGCGTGTAAATACCCAAGGATTATAAAGTTACAACTTTTGTAGCTAGCATATGTTAAACTTGTCAAACATAAAGGGTACAAATATATTTATGCTGATTTGCATGTCCCAAAAAGTAAATAATGATACAACAGGATTGTTTTAAAGCCATCTTGTCCTGAATAGCGAAAAAGATTTTTTTTCGCTGCTTTGCCTTCCGTTCAATGTTCAAATATACTTTTCTAACAAGAATCAAACGAATATTCAATAATTCAATATCTCGCCAATTAGAACTACTAAATGCTTGGCGAAAGTATGCTCGACGCAATCATATGTCTGAATATGTCATGGAAAAAAATTCTGATCTATTCCCAAGGAGAAAGTAAATAAGTGTTCCCAAGGAAAAATTACAGTCACAAGTTTTCAACTAAACTGTCAAATTTTCAAGCCCGGAGAATTCTGCAAAAAAAAGGAACTTCAAATTTTGACTATATTTTTTTCAAAATAAATGACAGTCAAATCTTATATTTTCCCTTTATAAGAGGATTTTTCTCGTTTGGAGTTTTCTATGATTTTGTTTTACCAAGTGATCTCTGAAATTTGCAATATATTAGGTTTTTAACACCCTTTCCCTAATCTCAACTTCATTCTACGCTCGCAACTAACTAGAAGTCGTTTTTATTGTCCTTTCATCAATACAGGGTGGCCCAAAAGTTTCTTAAATTTTTGAAAACCAGTTCAGAGTATCGATATTTAAATTAAGAACTTATTAACAATTACTCTGAACAATTTCATATTTCTCATTAGTTATTTTATAATTTAGAAACGTCTACTTACATCAGTAACGCATTAACACGTTGAATGCCACGTCAGTCGCCGGTGACTGACACCGACCTTTCCGCTCAGGCCACGTCAGTCACCGGTGAGTGACAGTATAAAATATGATAATAAAGGTAAAAATTGAACATTTTTTCAGAAAACTTTAATGGATTATATTGAAACAAGGTAAACATAAAAACGGTTGTCCCTCGCAAGTGTCACAAAATGTTATAACCTGTTTGGTCAAATTTCGTGCTATTTTTCTGCCACTCTGTGCCGCATTTTCTTCATAGCACGATTTGCAATATTTTCGCACTGCTGAAACTCGGCCAGGTTTTGTCTGCAGATTGTGTCGTTTTTTACTGGTTGCAGTGCTGCTGGATGGAACGTCGTCTTCCTTATACTATAAACTATACTATATATACTATCGCCAGATGGTCGGATATTCTTGGCACATTGGAAAATTTTTTTCCGATTGCCAGGGTATCTGATGCGGATTTTGAGGGATTATTTAAAGGACCGCAGACTGCTCTATGACACACAAGATGGGCGACGCAGTATGGAGATAACGTCTGGTGTAGCGCAAGGCTCCATACTGGGACCAGACTTGTGGAACGCCACATATGACGGACTATTGAGGCTTGAGCTGCCAGATGATTCACGCTTGGTCGGCTAAGCAGATGATATAGCAGCACTGGTCTCCGGACGTACAGTCGAACATGCGCAGCGCAGACTGGGAGTGCTAATGCGTCAAGTGAGGGAATGGATGACCATCCGCGGGTTCAGTTTGGCACTAGAGAAAACCGAGATGATCATTCTCACGAAGAAAAGAATTCCCACGGTAATTCCTTTGCAGATCGGAGATGCGACTGTTGAGTCTAAAGTTGCAATAAAATATTTGGGACTATTGATTGATTCCAAAATGAGCTTTTCGGAACAGATCAGGGCAACGGCGAAAAAGGCCGCGATAAGCGTCTCAGCTTTGAGTCGACTAATGTGCAACATCGGTGGGCCCACACCGAGCAAACGCCGACTTCTCATGAGTGCTGTACAGTCAGTTCTACTGTACGGCTCTGAGGTTTGGGCCGGAGCTCTCAGTAAGGAGCAGTACCGAAAGCGCTTGGCCCAGGTACAGAGACGAGGAGCTTTGCGGGTTGCGTCTGCATACCGCACTGTCTCTGAGTCGGCGGTGTTGGTGATCGCAGGAGTGATACCCATCGCCCTCCTTGCTAGAGAACGACGGAGAATGTATGACCGTAAAGTGGAGGGCTCAAGATATGCTGTCAACCGAGAAAAGAGGCAGCACACAATACTCGAGTGGCAACAGTCATGGGAAGGCGACTCCAATGGCCGCTGAACTGCCCGCCTTATAGGGGACGTGGGATCGTGGCTTAGTCGAAGACACGGTGAGACTGATTATTACCTTACCCAGCTTCTTAGCGGGCCTGGATATTTTCAGTCTTACTTGCACAAGATTGGTAAATCACGGTCCCCAGACTGCATTTTCTGCGCAGGGGAAAGGGATGACGCATGTCACACCTTCTTCAACTATAGAAGGTGGAACACGATGCGGCAGGACTTGTGGGAGGTAGTGGGAGAGCTTTCTCCAGACAATCTGGTCGGAGAAATGCTGAAAAGTTTCGACAAATGGACCTGTGTGGCACATTACTCTCGGGCAATACTTATTGCCAAAAAATATTCGATAGATAACCTTGGGCGCGGGGTCTAGGGAGGTCTCCTTTCCAGCAGTCCTCCTCCATCCTACCCCCTCCCGCTGGAGGGAGATTTCTCTAGACTGACGGCGCCCTAGGGCGAAGTAAAAAGAGGCCTAGCGCGAAGTAATGTGTCAAACGGTTCCAGGCTAGGATCTCTTGTAAGGGGGGGGGGGGGGGGTGTTTAGTGGGTAGTCTGGTAGCATGCGCTGCTAGGAGTCCCACACTCCGGGTGTAAATTGCCTTCACCCCCAACCCAAAAAAAATACTATATATACTATAAACTATGTATAATATATATACTACATATACAATAAACTATAAACAAAACAGGCGCGGGGCCTAACGTGTTGAATGAATGCTTATAAAAGCATTCCCTTTCGAACAGAAATACCTTCCACTATGCTAAAAATCAATGGCCCTAGTACGTTTTAAAATTTCCATCGAGTAAGTTCTACTTTGCCAGTATTGCACTTCTCATTGCTGTACTACGATACCTGCGCGCGCAGCCTGACGGGGAAGTCTATATAAAACCGCGTGGCACTCAACGTGTTAGGAAATACTGAAATTTTATGAAAAATCTTTTTTTTGTAAAACAGAGAAGCAAGGAACACCTCATACTTTAATCGCATAAGCGACGCTGAGCTCTTGAAAATTGAGGGTGTTTAGAAAAGACAAATATTCACATTCGGAAATTATCCGTTTAAATTTAAAAAGAATTTCATGTCTCAAGCAGATACAAACTCTGTATTGGTTGGGCGCATACACTGTCAAATATGAAATTTAGAAAGATTGTGTCAGAAATCTCTAGTTGAAAATCGGCCACCATCAGTTTTCGTTGCTGGAAATGAAATGAAAAGTACTAAAATAACATTTAATTCAATAAAATCAATTCAATCAAATAATGGAGTAAGCTACGGCTAATACCAAATAACATAAAAGACAATTGATAGTTTTGATGAATGATTCAAAAACGCACTTATGGATGAATCTTGAATAAATTTGTATTTAAAACCAAACATACAAAAAAGGACAACCTACTTGCGTACTCAATCTGAAACTATAGTGTAATTATTTCTAAGCGCTAACACTTCGAACCAACTCCCAATCTAAAGTTATTTGACTCCAATTGTTCAGATTTGTTTGCAAATAAAACTTGTTGGGGGTGGTAGTTGGAGACGAAGATACCGGGAGTTACGAATTATTATTCTTTTAAATGTTGTACTCACACATTACCACACATATACTCTATCACACCGGAAAAATTATACACATACTCGTATATATTTGAGTTCTCAAAGATGGCCATCGCAATCTCTCAGCTCAGCATGACAAAAAGAATAGTAAAACAACTACAAGAAGTTGTTAGAGAATTACAGCTGACGCGGGAAGAGCTCAAGGGTACAAGAGCTAAACTTAAACCACAAAAAGCGCAATAAAATAAAAAGCGCAAAATTGAGTCACCGCCGCTTTCGGCTAAAACTGCTTCTTCAGATGAAGAAACCATAGAAGTTGAGGTTGATCTAGATTTCATCACGGAGACCCAATCCGAAAATGACATGCATGAAGAGAAAGAAGAGGCAAAAAATGAAGCCAAAGACCATGGGGAAACCATTCCTACCTCCCCCCCAAAAAAGCCCAAATAATCCCTGAATTGTCCATCCTCAACAAAATATAAAAAAAACTAATCCCTCAACAAACCCCTCAAAAGACGAAATGAGACCACGGACTGTACTTATCATACTGAGGGAACCGGACATCATCAATCAACAATCAACGCCACAATTGCAACGTATGGAATCCAAGGCAATAAAAGTGCGTACAAGTGTTTTCGAATTTACAGTGATTGCTTTGTACAATCCCGTAAAAACCCATCAATTCAAACAAGATCTTGAGCAGTTGCTCAGGCAATACTTCTAGGGGACTTATAGGGGACTTCGACGCGTATTATATAGAGGCTGGGTGCCGTGAGAAGCAATCAAGGTTGGACTGAGCTAAACCGATTCATCACGAATGAACAAATAAGCCTGCACCACCCCAAAGAACCGATACATTTTGGTCCAAGATACGGCAACATACTAGTCTTTGCTATGTCTCGCGATTTTCATCACAACATGTGTATATATGTCCTCGAGGAGCTTCCGTCAGATCATAACTCGGTCCACTTCCTAATAGAAGGCATCTATATAAATGAACCTTTAAAAGTGAGGAAGAAAACTTACTGGCAAGCTTTCCAAAATGCTCTGGCTAATGAAAGTTTCACCCAAGGTCTAAATTCAGTCAGAGACATAAATTCTATAATAAATATATATAATGAAGTAGGCAAAAGAGGACACAACTGTCACAACTCCGGCGAGGGTATCTAACCTCTATGAACTCCCTCAGGATATCAAACTTCTGATAAGGAGGAAGAACCAAGTCCGAAGAAGAGCTAGAAGAGCACGGGTGATCCTAGCTTACGAATGAAAGCAAACCAGCTAACAAATCAAGTACGATACCGTATATTTGAATTTAATAACCGTCAGTGGGAGAGTTTTCTAAAATGTCTCGAGCCCGAAGATAAGCCGTTCAGGAGAGTGACCACATACTTCAGTGTAAAAAATAAGTCAGTCGTGCAACCAATTCACTGTCCCAACGGACTGCAATTTGACAACGATACAAGCCTGATACAGAACATTACGAACATTATGAATGTTATTTTCTGTTTATGACAATACCCAGAAAAGTGGAAAACAGCAAATATCATAGTCATCCCAAAACCAGGCAAAATTTAACTTTTACGCTCGATTGGAGGCCCATTAGGCGTCTCTCAGCTGTATCGAAATTAGCGGAATGAGAGCGACTGAACGATATTATTGAAGAAACGCACCTCATTTCTGATACACATTATGGTTTTCGGCGAGCACGTTCCCCGGAACTCCAGCATACAAGAGTGGTCCAACATATTTAAAATGGAATGAATCGCAGTAAGTCGACAGGATTTGTTATGTTTGACATAGCTAAAGCCTTTGACAAAGTCTGGCATGCAAGATTCATTTATAAAATGCATGAACTAAAAATTCCACTACCAATTCCACCAATCCACTACCAATAAATTCCATCCTTACACGAATCACCCATCTCCCAAATTCTCTACAGCATCTACATAGCGGATATGCCTCGCCTGCCAAATAAAGTTCAAACAGCTTTACACGCTGTTGAAACATGCACCTATTACTCAGCCAGACAAGCAGAAGTCATCTCTTTAAAATTGCAAAACTCTACTGATATTATTATTTTTTATAATAAATGGAAAAAAGACAGTAACACAGACAAAACGCAAGCCATCTTTATAACCAGGATGGAAACCAACCATGAAAACCAACAGCCGCATACCTGGGACTACAACTCCATGAAAAACTGAACTAGACGCAACATATACGTAAGAAACGAGCAGAATATATGGGCATCATCGAATCCCCACATCTTCTCCTAAACAAAGGTCACTTAAACAACAAAAACAAACTCCTGATCTACAACCAAGTCATTATACCGGCACTGCTGTACGGTAGTACTGCACTAAGCAAACTACCCGGACAAACAAAAAAGCCTTCTAGAACGTAGCAATAAGGAAAATCTTCCGAATTCCATGGTACGTGAGAAACATAGACATACAAAAAGACATTAAAACAGTAACAATTGGAACTGAAACAACTGAAGTTATTTGACAAACTCGACCAATACGACAACACTACCATGGAACTCCTAAAACGTATGGAATCGGGAGGACGGCAGTTGTACCCGAGCCTCAGATAGAACAACCAATAGTGTACCCTTTTGCAAATTGAAATATAGCTGATCAGCTGGTGGGAGATCTGCACCCACAGACATAAGGGAGTAAGGGTGTTTTATCCCATCAGCTCCAAGTAAGACCAATGAAGGAAGGATCGCGATCTCTGCATTGACTTAAGGCCGAAATACAATAGTGCGAGACTGCGATACGTGAGCGCGACGAGAGTTTTGGAGCAAATGTCAAGCATTTCTTGTAACATGCATTTGTATGCGACATCGTACAATGATTGCGATGCGTCAATGCGCGGCGGGAAATATTCGGAAAAATTAAAATTCCTCTCAGCGAGGTGCGTGACGTTTGTCAGATGCAATATGGCGCTTAAATAAAATTTGAAATCAAACGCCTTAATTAGTTTTTAAGTACTAGGGTTATTCTGAATGAATTTTGAATGAAAATTTCGTGAATCCTTGTAGGGGCTATTATTTGCTTGACGAAGGAAAAATCCAAATTCAAAACTTTTAAAAAATCAAAAACAATTTCATTTGAAACGTCACCTATTTGACATTTGTCATTATTGACAAATGTCAAATAGGTGACATTATTGTTCCTCGCATCGCGTGCATTGTAAATTGACTGCGTTGCGGGACGACGAGCGAACATCGGATCGCGCTCACGCATCGCCGTCACGCAGTATTGTATTTCGGCTTTTACGTCGTTAAATTTCCGAGTTCTCTATTTCTCAAAGTCCACTTTGTTTGCTACATAGGATATTCGTATTTCTGTGTTTAAAAAGCTATGTGATGATTTACGGATGGGAAAGATCGTACGCGAACTTTTTCAGCCTCACGATTTGCTTTTTTTATACGAAGAAACAGACAAACCGTGAGTTACTTTGCACATCAAGCAAAAAATAGGACAACTTTTAGCATGAAAATTCGTAACTGAAAACGAGATACATCAGCAAGCTCTCAGCTCGCCGCCGGTACCTTACGTCTCTACCGCTCGGTCGGTCTTAAAATATTTCCCTTTTTCCAAAATACCGGTTATATGTTTACATCGATATTGATACCTTTCTCATTGGTCTTCTGTTCTATTTTAGTCGTTACAGAAGTACTTTCTCTTAGAAAACTACTTGCTAAAAGAGCTAATAACACTGGTCTGCAACGAAAAACTCCTTTAAACAATAATATGATCAGTTGAAGTATTCAATATCCTAAATCTAGGTCTGCTTTTATTTTTTTGCTATCACGTATATGTATATTCTTTTAAAAAAATTTTTTAATAGCTTAAAAGTCTATATTTTATACTGTTGTTCGTGCGTTAGCGCAAATTCATTTAGTTGAGATAGTGATTATGCACAAAAAAACGACTCGTACTGATAGAAAGAGAGAGAACGATACCGACTGAGTCATTTTTATACGAATACATGCGCCTGCGCAGTTGTCGCTGTAACTTTGTGGCGCTCAGTATATTAAAAAGTTGTATAGTGATTGTTTTGGATTTACACGGAATATTTTGGTAGGTTTCAAACAATATTGATACTTGTGGTGAAAATTACATAATAATCTCAGTTACAGTGCAAAATAAAGTCACACGATAGGAATATTGCTTTGATTTTATAGCAATTTTTATTATATTGCAGGTACATAATGCCAAGAAATTGCAAAAATTCTCCAGATGTGTTGTGCTACATTTGTGGTGAATTTACTATAAAAGCTCAGAGAAATGGTTTGTCTAGTCTCGTTAAAAGTGCCTATCAGCCTTATTTTGGGTTTCTGGTTGATGACAGGGATAAAAGTTGGCTCCCGAAAATGTGCTGCAGCAGTTGCTCAAGAACCTTACGTGGTTGGCTTAGAGGAAGTCATAAGACTATGCCCTTCGCAACGCCTATGATTTGGAGTGAACTACAAAACCATGAAAATGATTGTTATTTTTGTATGGCCAAAACAAAGGGATATACGAAAAAAATAAAAATATGATTCAATATCCAGAAATACTATCTGCACAAACACCAGTTCCTCGAAGCAAAGATGTTTTGCCTCCAATGCGTAATAACAGCGATGAAACTCCGATTGATGGAAACTTTTCTCCTCAACTTACTCAATCAAGTACCATATCCATTTCTTCAGCGTCATCTATAAACTTAGAAAAACCTCATCTACTAACTCAGTCAGATTTGAATGATCTTGTTCGAGATCTAGGACTCTCAAAATCAAAGGCTCAACTTCTCGGATCACGACTTAAACAATGGAATTTGTTAGAGGAAAATACAAGGGTCTCATATTTTCGAAACAGACATGAAGAATTTGTTAGTTACTTCACCAAAGAGAATGATTTGGTATTTTGTAATAATACTAACGGTGATGAATGAACAAATGAACCCAGATGAACCCAAAGAGTGGTGACTTTCCATTGATTCATCTAAAATAAGCTTAAAAGCTGTCCTACTTCACAATGGCAATAAATATCCTTCAGTTCCTCTCGCACATGCAACAAATATGAAAGAAAATTATGTAAATATGAAGTTGTTATTGGAAAACATTAAATATTAAATATTAAAGTTGTAGCAATGTTAATTGGCCTACAAGGAGGATATACAAAATATTGTTGTTTTTTGTGTGAGTGCGATAGTCGGGCGAGAGATAAACACTACGTAGTAAAAAGCTGGCCACGAAGAACGAATATGATGCCTGGTTTCAAGAACGTTAATGAAGAACCTTTAGTTCTAAGTGAGTCTTCCACTCCATATAAAGCTGGGTCTTATAAAGAATTTTATTAAAGCCATTAAATACTGAAAGCCAAGGCTTTCAGTATTTAAAGACAAAATTCTCCAGAATCAGCGATGCAAAATTATAAGAAGGAATCTTTGTGGGTCCCCAAATACGCGAGCTCATGAAGGACACAAATTTTACAATAAAACTGAACGAATTCGAAAAAAGGGCATGGACTGCTTTCGTCGAAGTGTGCCACAATTTTCTAGGAAACAAAAAAAGTGAAAACTACCAGGATACTGTCACAGAATTTATTTCTTCGTATAAAGACTTAGGGTGTAACATGTCCTTAAAAATTCATTTTTTGCACTCTCACTTGGATGTCTTCCCACCTTACCTTGGAGCAGTATCAGATGAACATGGTGAGAGGTTTCATCAAGGTATTATGCACATAGAGAGGTGCCACAACGGAAAATGGTCAAAAGGAATGCTTGCAGATTTTTGCTGGTTTATTCGGCACGAAACTCCACTTGAAAATATGAAAAGAAAGAAAACCACAAAGTAAAATACTATTAATAAGTAAAAAACATATTGTAATATACGTTTTAATGTTTTTTCATGGTCTGTATCGAAAATTAAGAAAATAAATAAATATATGATTAAAATATAATGCTATAAAAGAAATTTTATTTAAAAATTCCATTGTGAAAAAAATATACGTGATAGAAAATTTTTGATACCATATTTCTATTTAGTACTATTGAATCAATAATAATAATTCATAGTTATGTAAAGGAGACAAAAAAATTTTTTTTGGCAGACCAGTGTAATTAAACAAAAAGTAGCAATTCGATGTATAAATTAATGGAGGTTTCAGTTTCTGTATCTTAGCGTTCCAACTTGTGATTTCGGAGTTGGTTATTATGCTAAAGCGTAAAACTTGTGATAAAGGCATAAAGTATACCATAACTGTTGTACGTGGACTTGGATTTATGATGAATTTTTAGTATGAGTGTGGTAATTGTCATGTAAGTCAGTGTAATAATATAAACAAAGGATATAAAACTCATCGGACTATTGTTTTTGTCAGGCGATTACTTGGTCCGGGCGTGAATGGCTTGAAAGTCCTTTGCTCGTTGATGGATACTATCTCAAATTTTAGTACAACAACTTATTTTAGAATTTAGAAAATATTAAAATCGCAACGAAAGCTATTACTCTTATTTGTCTTAAAGATTAAGCAGACAGAGAAGAGAAGGAAAAAAAGAGAAGCAAAAAACTAAAGATCCAATTTTGTCGAAGACGAAATAGCAGTGCCCGGTGATGGTGCGGTTATCAAAACGTGGTTAACGTCATTGATCGGTGTATGTACTGTGGTCGGTAAATATTCAGGCAAAATTTATCTAACTATGCTTCCTCTAAAAATCTCAAAACTTGTGAATTGATGTAAAAAAACCACGTTGAGTTTCAAATTTGGCATGACAGTGCGCATCGTGAAGAATGCAGCGCTAATTATGAGGGTGGTTCCGGTAGGGAAGATTAGGGGATGGTTGAAATTTCGGGGATCGTGGCAGGGGCTCAGGAGTTCACGTTACTTTCACGTTGTTCAGTGAGAAATACGCAAAATAACCATGAATGTTATAACAAAACTATCTGGGCAGTCGTCTCAAAGCATATATTCGGAGACAAAGAACTCGTTGAAATGGCTGTCAATATAACGTTGTGAATTTTCAATGAAGGACGTATGACACTCCTCAAAGTAATGAAACTAATGAATTGCACCACGGGAAACTACTTTTATGATTACGAATTGAGAAAAGGCGAAGAAAGAATTTCGTTCGCAAAAAAATTTAGCAAGGTAGTGACGAAGGAAGGGCGTTTGGATATAAAAAGGCTCAATTTCAAGTACAGCAGGTAATTAAAGGTAAAGGTTTACTTTTATATGGTCCAGGCATTGTAGATTAACAGAAAGTAAGCCTTAAAAATTAACTCGAAACGCGTTTTTCTCGAACTTTTTTTTCAACCGGCGGACAGTAAATCTCGGAATCCGCTTTCTAGATTTAGATAAATTTTGAAGCAATATATTTGTTTAAGCTGTCTCTGTAAGAATTAACCACAACTTGATATTGAAACGATCAAAAATTTTTAACTTCAAAATTGTATCGCAACAAATTTTTTGAATTTTTTATTTTGAACGTCTGCCATTTTTACTATGTAAGTATTTACTATGTATGTAACAGATAATAATATATATAATGACATGCAAAAGATACATGAAACTTCAAATTTATTCAATTTTTAAATTTATTCAATTTGTTTTGTTTTTCAATTTCAGATATTGCTGTACATGGCGATCACTTCTTGGTTTGTGGCTTGAACCAATAAAATAAGTAAGCATTGTAAATTCACCACATATTGATGTTCATACTGTATGTAATCACACTTAGCTAATCTACATTGATCCTTTACAATTTTGACTAGCATTCATGCAATTATTACTGGCGTCGTTTTATTTATTTTGTGAACATTTATTTGAGGTATTCTTTACACAAAATACAAGTAGTTCGAGAAAGACGATTGGCGGGGCCATATTGGATCTCATTCAGCTAGAACAGGGGCTTAGTTGAAATGCAAATACATTTAATTTTTTTAAATTTAAAAATCATGTTTCTTCACTATTTTTATATTGCAAAATATAGCTTTGACGTTGTTTCTCGTATATCCTATGTTTATCCTATCTATGCGTTCCTCTCATTTGTGATTTTGGACTAATTTTTCTCATTACAAGATACATCTATAGACTGAAAGATATAAAATTTTTATTTTTGACTACGGCATTGACCAAGCACAGTAAATTCTAAAAATAAAAGATTCTGGAACTTCAGCAGTTCCAAAAAAATTTCATAACTTATGTTCGACATTGAAATGCACAGTCAAGGTAAAACGTAGGGGTCACTGAGATATGACATTATCCACCTGAAACTGCGTGCCAGCGATTTCATGACGAATAAATCCCAACTTGATCCCAACTGATTTTATCATTTTTCTCGAACATATTTGTTAATGTATGACATTTTATCTAAATTTCATCGTAAAGTCGATTCTTACATGGAGTTGCGCAGCAACTGCAATTGCAAGCCTCTGCAATTAAGCCGCAAGGACTTTTATTGAGGTAAAATATACCTCTATTATCACGTTAAGTGGTCTCCCACAAGAGTGGAGGAAACGCTTAGGTGCAGTTGTTACATTGTATATTCGACAAAATCCAGATGAAATAAGATTCTATAAGATAAGATAAGATAAGATAAGATGAGGTTTCTTTCAAGAAAGCGAGAAAGAAATCTCCTCTGTTGTATATGAATACACTGAACTTTCATTGTATATAAATACAAGTTTTCAGCGGATAAAAATATGTGTCATCTGCATTTTGATGACAAATGGAAGTGTGACGTGGGTCACATCCTTTGAATACTATTAGATTATGAGTTTTTTGTCATCTTGTTTGGAAGCTGGAAGCCATGAAATACCGCAATGGTCAGCCGTCACCACCGCACGCAATTCGCATTCCTTAGCAAGGGCTATGGCTATTGACCATTGAAATTTTATGTATAAATCACAAGCATCACATGGAATGAGCAGGGACTTATCTATGCAAAACTATCCAATACTGAATACCAATATCCAATACTTCAACATATACTGAAACCCCTGTCAAATTAGGCTAACCCAAGAAAAAATGTCCTCAATTAATTCTCTCCAGATCCTAGACCAGCACATATCTTGATAAAATGCAACTATGTAGGCCTGTGGGGATGAAAAAGAAAGTTGACTGGGAAGCTTTTCACAACCTTTTTGAAGAATCTAATGGCCAAAATCTGGCTATAGAAAGTGAACATAGAATTCAAAATAACCCAGCCGATGGAGTCGAAAAGTAAAGAAATAGCAACAAAATAGCAAGCATAGCAAGCAGCAAAAGAGGACAATACAGTCACAACTCCGGCAAAGGAATAAATTCTAATGATCTCCCTCGAGGAATTAAGATCATAACGAAGAGAAAGTCACAATATTGGGGAGGAGCAGACAGGTGAACGTCAACTAAAGGATAAATTATATATGAATTCCAATTAATCTGTTCCAATACCAATAATTGAAGTACTTTTGGCAGAGCATTGAACTCGGTGAGAATTCCTTCTGAAAGATGTCAAAAAATTCCGCATATGGAATAAGGTGGCCATGCTACCCACATGTTGCTCCAACCGCATAAAGTGAGACAAAGCAGGAAGAGGGATCCTTTGCAAATACACTGTAGCTACAATTCAGTTCCACAAAAACAGCATTTCACGAAATGCCTTTTCGTAAATATTTTTAGGAGGAGCTTTTTGACATGGAGGACACAATTCTAAAAAATTGAAACGATTTTTGAGGACTATACCACAAGCGTAAATCCTGATGCCGTCACTGGATAAACAGAGAACTGAAAGACTTAAGACTTAATACTTAGACTTGATTAACGGATTGCACCAGGACCACAATTACCGACCAACACAACACTGAAAAGGCTTTTTCGCACTTTTTCGTTTATGGAGGCTCCCTACAGTGTGAAAATCGTCTATCATAACAGTAAAACCTAAGCCCAGTGAAAACCATATTTTTCCTCAAAACTAGAAACATAGAAGTTTTATCTCTTCAATATCCAAAGTAGTCTAAAAGCCTACACTAATCAGGTTAAATGAGGTCATAGACAAGAAACATATAATTCCCAAATTAAATGATGGAACTTTAACTAAAAACGAAATAACATGAACTGTTGGTAGTTAAAAGGTCTAGTTATGTTCGGCATACTGAAACCCTATGACAAAGTCTAGCATGCGGGACTCACCTTCGGATGCTCCTAACCTAGTATCATGAACTCAACTCGTACACACCTAATTAAAAGATTGATTTTTTTGAGTTAAGATACAAGATAATTTCTCTGGAATACCAACAAAAAAGAGTTCCACAAGGATCACCCATCTCACCAAACTATGTAAAATCTGTAAACATTGCGATCTTGTGAAAAAATGTTCAAGTTCAAACAGAAGATATGACTTCAAAACCCCAACATTCAATTGAAGCGATTCAAGAATACTTCTAAACTGATACTCTTGAAAATTATTATCAAAAAAAAAACAAGAACCAAGCCAAATTCAGGGACTCCAAGACAATTCCCTGTAACAAATCAGCTTAATATTAATATATAATATACTCCCCATAGTGGGGTCAAATAATCTGTGGGCAGATTATCTGACCCCACTATGCCACTTTCTATCAAAAAAATTCTTATAAAAAAGACCTCCAATTCCCGTCAAAGTGATTGTTCAGAGGGCCACCGTGAGAATATTGGCACTCTGAAGTTTTGACCTATTTTGAGTTTACCACGCCTCTTGAAAAGCTTTGCGAAATAATTTCTTCACAATGGTTCCAATATTTCGATTGACAATTCAAATATAGAACAGATTACAAGGGTTTCAATAGCGGGCAGAATTGTGCATCACGATGCAGTATGTATCAGTATGATGCAAAACGTATCTTCGCTGACCTGACATTTATTCTAATCTTTCATGTTGCTTGCAAAGGAGCCAAGTAAGATCAACCTGTGTAAGATTGAGGAAGGCTAAAAAACGTAGAGCTCTTCCGTTCAAGCAAGAGATATATGGACACTAACCACGATTAAGACTGGATTTCGTTACTTGCACAATGCCATTGCCAATGGAAGAAAAGGCTTGGTTAACTGGTTGCTTGGTTTGCAATGATGCTCGTTAGATCTTCTTTTTCATACGCTCCTTTCAGATATGCTTGAAAATGAAATAGAATTAAAATAAGTAAGCGAACCCCGTGAACCAACATACTGGGATCATTCTTTTCATGATATACCATAACGCGACTATCGCATGTTGGTTCAGGGAGAAGACAAGATACATTTACAGTACTTCTTACTTTCTCTACCGTTTTCAGATGAAAATGTCACTACCCTACCCTCCAGATCAAATTTGGCGAAAAAAGAACCCTAGCTCTAAGCCACAGAGTAGCAACATACAGCGCTAACACTCTTTGAAAACTTCCTTCAGGCAGAGATGGAAATAGCACGAGTAGATTTATATTTGTCTGGCAATTTAAAGCAAATTCTTTGAGAGGATTATCTTATTTTACGCGAAAATAACGATGAGAAGGAATTAAGAGAAGGAAGGATATGAAAAATAAGAAGGAATCTAAGTGCTGTATTTATTTACGCTATGTTAAAATTATGTAAGACGATGCGGTGAATGGGTAGTCCAGAGGCCTTGCGCTACTGAAAATCCTAGTTTTAGGGCGCTTTTAATTCAAGTGCTTCTAATCAGTTGAAATCAAATAAACTTTAATATGCTAAATGCATTGCTATCAATACGAAAAAAAGATATAGAAAATTATAGGATCCGAATTTCTTAAATTTGTTTGATCCATTGTTTGTTTGGTCCATTAAAGATTTATATTACACGTTTCAAAATGACTGTTACTTTTAAGAGTAATGAAAATCTGATCAAAGTTCAACCGGTGCGACAAGTTCAAAACTTCCATGACAACGAGTTACAAAATAAATCGTCCTTCATTCAAGAAGAATACTAAATTATCTATATTGGGATCGCTGTTAAACGAGAATAACTTATGTTTAATATCGAGAAAATAAATTTATGGATAACTCCGGAGACCGTGACAAAACAATCGACCCCTACTTTCTCCATCAACGAATAAATATACTCTACGGCGTATGCTATGTAGGTTCAGAGTTGGAATATATGAAAAAGGTACAACGCAAAACCCAATTCGACGGCATAAATACGTTTAGATGTGCGTTACACATAAACGTGAAGTAAAGTTCTCTTACATGGTCAAGTAGGAAATCCGAAAAGGCTCCTTTCTTACCACTTTTCTATTCATATCACATACATAGTGCCCATTAGGCTAACATTTATAGCTTGAGTACAACGCTACCAAATATTATTACAAAAGCTTGTTTTTGTTGCTTTATATCTTTTATTCAAAAGAAACGTACAGCAGTAGGCGTAAATAAATGGGTATAGAAAGGATATCTGGAGACCTTTGATGAATTCAATTCAATATCAAACGTTGATGGACATTTGCTGAGGAGTTTGTAGCCGTCAATGGGAAACGATGAAAGCGATAATATTTCAGATGCCTTATTTCTGTGAACTTGCTACAGATGGGGAATTACATTTAATTGAAAATAATTTTTCTAATCGGTATCGCCAACCAAAACTTTCACCATGAGCAACTTCCAATTGAACTATGGTCAAAAACTTTTCATATTTAGTGTCTCTCATTCTTAGCATGATATCCATCTATACATAAAAGTTTGTAAAAGTCAGAAAGAAATTCTTCATCCAAAATGTTGTAGTCTCATTCCCAAAGGGTTTCAGCAAAAAAGAAAACTCAACTGAAAAGAACAGGACTAAAAGGAGATCTACAACATCGAAACAAACAGGCATGAATCACAAGACAAGTTCAAGTATGCAGTAGCAAACGAAACGAGAAGTTCAACTGTAGGAGTGTCTATTGAAAAGAAAATGAAAAAGGCAGCAAAAATAGAACTAGAGCAAACAATCAGGAATCTGTGGAAAGATGAGACGGGTACTAGTTTGCTAAGTTGTTTGAGGCGACGATTCTGTGTTATTGTCTTGCAAAGGATAAAATAGCAGCAAACTTAACTCAATAACGAAAGACTTTCTTGAAGATTTTGCGATTAAAACACTTTCAAATTTAAATGTCGGGAAATAATCATTGATGTAGAATAAATCTAGTTAAGCCAAAAAGCAAAACTTTACAATACAACTGATTGCAAAGAGATAACTAGGGATTAATCATATTTCTAGTATCACTTTTGGAAAAACTTACAAAATGAAATTCGATTTCTTGAAAACTCGACAAATATTTGGATAATCAATAGCTTTTGAAAGAACTTCATCAGAAAATGTGAGATTCGGACGCAGAGTTCATTAAAAACTAATTGATGTATCTCTTACAATTAGAGACTTTTGTTCTTATTATGGAACAAATTCTTAAAATTTTAGCAAAATAGTATTGAATTACTGCTATCGACATATCTACATACAGCGCTAACACTCTCGGGCGCCTTTTCTCAAACTGAGATAGAAATAGCACGAGTAGATTAATATTTATATTGAGATTCAACGCAAAAGCTTTGAAAGGGGTAATTTTATCACGCAAAATTGAGAAGAGCTTTACCTATCCAAACACAATCTAAATTATGTTGGTGAAATACCCATAGAACGGGAATATTTTGTAAGTGTTAGTGCTATTTTTACTCACACTATGCTTTGTCTTTGTCATCAATCTATGCATTCAGTCCGCATTGAATTGTCTTCAAGTGTATCAAGATGTAATGGAAAAACTAGAATTTTTATAATTTTTTACAAAATAATTTAATAGCAGTCGAACTTGGCACCAGTCTTCTTGAAATTTCCGTAATACTATAATTTATAAATAAATAAATTATAAATAATAATATAATAATAATTTATAAAGACATAATTTATACTTTCCATTCTCAAGCAATTAATCTCTTTTGCAATAATCTCTCATTCAAAACACGTTCTTAATTTTTAAATAATTTCGCAGTTTCGATCGTTGCCACTTTTCCACATTACAAACGATTTTCTTCATATATGTACAAATGGATGAACCTAAGCAACTAAACTCGTGTTGTTTTCGATTTTAAGCCAATCTTTTTCTTGATCTTCTTTTGTTTTTCTTCATCTGTCGTTGAAAACTTTAAGGCAAAAAGAATTGCTTCTATCAAAAATATGATTGATTGCTTGCCTGAACACAGAGCTTTTTTGGCAGTTATTGCAACTTAACTTGAATCCTATTTGCGAGCTGACATGCACGCAAACCATGCTTTTCTGGCGTGCATTTCACATTGTTTTTATATTCATGTCTATTTTTGTTCAATTATATTTTTATTCAAAAATTGGTTATATCTCGTGCGATCCGTCAATCAGGATTTAAGGACTGCTACTGTACAGGCTGGATAGTTTTTAACACGTTCACGCCGGCGCGGGCCACCCGTGGCCCGCACTAAACTGTCTCATCGGGCGGCGCTGGCCACCGGTGAGCCGCACTAATCTGTCTCATCGGGCGGCGCGGGCCACCGGTGACCCGCACTAAAAAGTCCTATCGGGCGGCGCGGGTTACCGGCGGTACGCATTCGATTGTGTTCTGAATTATTAGATTATTAAACCCTGAGAATTAAAATAACATAATAATAAAATAATCACGCGCCGCCAGATGAAGCGCGATGTTAATTTGAGCGCCGCCTCATAGCAAAACAAATGAAAAACGGCCCCGGCGTGAGCGTGTGAATATTATCAACTAGTTTTATAGCTTTCTCTATGCCTATTTTCTTCTTCTTCTGCTTCGTAGCAGCACATCCCCTCTCGCACCTTCGCTTTTAATAAACAATCAATAAAATTGTTTGAGCCGTTCACCACGTCCTCTAGTCTTACAACCCAATCAATGATGAACTGGCTTCGCCAACAGAGTCGAGCAGCATTTTCTTGGATTTACCCCTGGTCTTCGTTCCCTGGTTCCTCCTACGATCTAAAAACGTACGCGTTGTACAATCATACGATTCTCAAGTTCAGCCCATTGCAGTTTCTACATTCACATAACCTAGGAGACCTCCAGCTTGTCAAATATTGAATACGGCTCAACGTTAATCGAATATTTAAGCCATTTTTAATTATTTTTGACAGTATTTTGAATGTCGTTCAAATCAGTGATATGCTTCAATTGTTTTCGGAACTATCCGACAGTTTTCGATTTCGACAGTTTTCGACAGGAATTATCATTAATCGGTTTAACGTTGTATTTGCTCTTGAAACAAATTCAGCTGGAGTACATTATGTAATGGCTTTAAGAACGCCACTACCACCATCCTTCATAAATTCAATTGAATCGCACATTTGACATGAAATTTGTTATTCTTTTGGGTTTTCATCCCAGAACAGACTTATCCATATTACGTGCGACCAACAGAAACTTTTAGGGCATCTATTGACTCCTGTGATCTGGAGCACTCTTACTAGTTAAGAAAATGCTTAAAATATTCTGCCCACCCTTCCTTGATTTCTTTCTTCGTTATTCTTTATTTCAGCCGCATTGATATTGTTGATGTCAACACGATAAATCCTGGTCTTGGGCTGATATTCTCATTGTATGCGTTTTACAGCTTTGTAGACTTGTCTTGTGTTATAACGCGCTTGGTTCTCTTCGTTTGTCGTCGTTTCTTGATTTTTATAATCTTTGATATATTTTCACAACTTAAATCTCTCTTCATTGTAGTTTTTCTGTCAACATTCTGATCCATTCAACATACTGATTCTTTCTCATCAACGCACCATGGCACTCAGAACCAAACGAAACGTTCCAATTGTCTATTGTGCTACCTTCTTAATTGCCTCTTTCATTTCCCACAAAGTTGTTTGTTATCAGTTTTGTGTCTGTAATGATGGAAAGCTTTTTACTACTTTTACTACGAGCCGTTTGGCTTCAGAAGTCGAATTTTTGTAGGGGGCTGGTTTATGTCGATTATTCATTCGACATATGATATCGATTGTTTGATTTGACCATAACTACTGAAAAGTGCTCAAATTTCAAAGGTACACTACAAAGAAAGAGATAAGCTTACCGCGTCGCAAGCAAGTGAGCTTCGCAAGATAGAGAGCTTTTGAATGAAACGACCTTGTTGAGTGGAATGATCGTGATGGTAGGCATTCTTAACTTAAATGTATATGAGAAAAATTTTTGTGGTGTAATAGTATAAGTGACTTATTGAGTACGAGTACAAAATTCAAGAGAATGTCAACAGGCATCTCTTAGGCATTATCCGAAAAATCGGAGTGGAATACCGTTAGATTGGATGGAAGTGTTAGCGCCCTTCGGTTGTTGCACTATACCACAAATGAACTCCCGAACTAAAGCTATTCGACCAAAATAAATGTAGTTATATTTGGATATAACTGGATATCTCCTGTTCGTTATTCACACTCCAGAAAACATTGGAAATCTTGAGAATTCATCCTCTCGAAATGTCTCCGTTTTTTTCTCGTATGTCTTTCTCCATTTTCAAAGTCAAAAGCGCTTTATTTATTATTCATCGTTGTAAATTTTTCAAGAATATAAAGCTATTCTAAACAATAAAAATACGAAAAAACTTAATGGCCAAAATGGCTCTCTAAATTTAAACATTATCATTTACTAATGAAAAGAACAAAATAACAATATCAAATGCAATTTAATTAAAATTATTACTTATTTTAATATTCAATTGGAAAAAGGAAAAAATCAACCAACAATATTCAAAAAATCAATAATACTTTTTCCATTGCGCTACATGTAAATTTGTGTGTATTTCTGCAATCCTTATCCGTACAATGGAACCTAGCAAATCCACTGTAAGGTTCTATTCTCGAGGATTCAGGGCGCTTTTTTGCGTGTCCAAGCTGTGTATTATTTTCGTTTGCATGTATTCTATATAGGCCACCCTGTGATCGAACGTCAGTCCTTACCTATTGGAGGTTATGTTCCAGTGGATTATGTCGGAGGGCGAAATGTTGTTGATTGTGGCTTGAATCTTGTTTTTTTTTTTCTTAATTTTTCAAATACGGACGTATTCTTATTTTATTTCGATTGATTGTTACAATTTTGAAGTTTCGACTTTTAGTTGTTTTCAACCGCCATATATGCTATATGCACCATATATATCCCAGATATGTATTTGTGCATTGTTTGGGAAGACTGGAACGGCTACGGTGTACACATTTTGTAGTATTGGTTACGTGGGTAACCTTTGTGTAAATTCAAGTTTAAAAGTTCATAGGCTCATGACATGACCCTCTATCTTCACTCACAAATATCGTTTTAAGGCAAGAGAGTGTGAGGTGAATGTATGAGAGCGGAATACAGAAATTATGAACTTTTTAAAGTGAATTCTACATGCTAGACCTTATCAAAGATATTGGTCGTGTAGCACATAATGCGATCTTCCTGTGGTTCATAACATTTCTAATGTAAAGATACCACACTTCGTAGTTAGAGTTCTATCGGCTGTTTTTCCCTGAGTATTTATTATTTGTCGAGGACGATATGTTTTTTATATCGTTTTATTTAACTTGATCGAGGATTTTTTAAGCATCTTTGGAGATTTATCAGAGAAAACTTATAGGTCTTCAATTTTGAATTACGGCATAGACTTTACCAGGCTTAGTTTCTACTGCAACGTTTGCCGACTTCGGCGCTGAAAACAACCTACGTGAATGAAAAAAGCTTTAATTATATCTATCAATATGTTGGAAAAGGTGGCTGGAAGGCACTTCAGCATTATGTAAGTAACTATGTTTGGTCCCGGTGTTTTTCAGTTGTATAGTCTGTTACGCGTCGTTCTTAAGCCTGGTCGTTAGCCACCGACTTCTTCCAAGCCGTCGGGCAGTTCCTGCCCGGGGAGTAACCAGCCGGGGCCCTATGTCCCGGTAGGTCCGTCGGAGACGGATGTGGGCGCCACTCGCTTCCACCGAGCCCAAATATGCCGCCAAGCGAGAATGTGGCCAACCGATGAGCCTTCCCCAGACGTTCTTCCTCCTCCTGAAATATAAAGCGTACTGGTGTTTTTTTCTAAGGGAGAGAGACCCGCGCGAGTTGTTTTTGTTATTATTTTTATTTTTTTTTGTTTTATTTTAATTTTTCTTGCTTTGTACTTTCTTACGACTATCTTAGACCTAAGTGGTAACAAATAATCCTACGGCTTATAATCTATTACTTAACTAATGTGTTGCCTCCGCTTCCATGACCTTCGATTCTTCGTACACAGCCTAACTCGTTCACTAAATATCTCGTCTCACTTTAATCAAAGATACGCCCAAGATACGGAACGGATACTACACACGGCGATGCAGTATAACGCGTTCACTAATCACAATCTACCAAAAGGAAAAAGGGACCCATTGTTCTGTTTCGCTTCCTTTTAAACTAACCATCTAGCGGGTTGCTGATCCCCCCGCTGCGGCCGTTCACCCTTCGAACAATGACCAATCGAAGTCTCGAACCTCTCTTGATTAGCCGCGGAATTTGCCGTGTGGTGTGTTTTCCCAACTGCACCAGATCTCACCACCTTGACCCTTGACCGCTAACAAGCGTTGGTTTGGTTTGAGTCGCGGAACTGGCTCAAATTCGCCGGCCTCCAATATCGGGCGATGATTCTCAATTCTTAGGTTAATGTCTACAGCTATACTAAATTATAATGATTATCTGATACAACACTTAATTTATAATACTTGTCTACTATCTTTAATTTGTAATACAAATTTTATACTCGGCTATAATAATAACACTAACCTATAATTAATTCTAAATTCTAAGGTTAATGTCTGATTTTATCCTTCTTACACGGTTATGGTCTCAACACCTACGAGTTTCTCTCCTTCGCGTATCGAGTTGCCAATTAATTCATCTGTGAAGGAAGCTCCCCCGAGGATGGCGAAACTATTCCATAACAAGTCTGAGAATTGTATATTGGGATGCCGGTGTCTCTAGAAGCTGTATCATATCCCTTGCTTGCACTATTCCATATGTGGATTATTCCAGACACGTTCCCACTAGGTTAGAGGCCATGCAGGAATATCACCCACTGTTTCCCTTCGTAACCTAAGATCACACTTCCTCCGACCTTGATTCAACTTTCTTATAATGATCTTGATTCTGCAAGCAAGTTCACGCAAATTCCCTTGCCGGAGTTGTGTCTGTATTGTTCCTTTATGCCATCCTGGTATGGTTAGTTACTGTTTCTATTCTTTTACCAGCGACATTGACTTCGTTGAATTTCTACGTGAAATTTTCGTTAACAACATGGTCGTGGAAAACTTGTCAGTCAATTATCATTGTAATCCTAATAGGTTTGGCAATGTAGCCGTCACGTAGGAAGATTCTTGCTGGTTGCTGATCTGGTGAGAAAAAGTTGAGGGCGTTTATTTTTTATGTTTAAGCCGAATTCCCGCGTATTTGACCGTTTGTGCTTTTGATATATCGGTCTAGCTCAGACCCTGCTTGATGGCTTCTTACAGCCCCCAATGCGTGCGATAATCATTGAAGTCTCTAGAGATCAGTAGCAATCCCTATTTTTGAACTGAGTCTGGCGGTTTTGTTCAATGTGTCTTTTGTATGTTAGTTTTTTGACCGAAATATCCATGAATAATATCGAATGCACTTCGATAGCTTTCGCTTATGTTTTGGGAACTCTAGTGCATGAATCAGGTAATTGTTCATACTTCTGACAAACTTTGTTACTTGTTATTCGATCGATTCTGTTATATTAGAGTTGAGAATGTAGAGACTCATTCCAGGTTTCCTGAAAAAGAAAAATTTCCTCCTGTTCGCTGAAACCAGGAATTAGAATTTCACATGATAATTTGGGTGTTGGGTTTGGGAAGTGATCAGAGGAAAAGTTTGCAGAATGTTTTCCGTTGCAGCAAACTCATCTTAATTCCACTGATCTTCTTTTTTAAGAGTGAAATGATGTAAATCTCAATGTTCGTTTCATCCTTATCAAATTATATCAAAAATTGCATAGTTTTCAGTGTTAATCATCTCAATACCAGGCCAATTGAAAAGTCCCCGGTCTGATACACAGATGGCGGTGCTAGTATTAAATCCATATGATTTTTAGTTAGTACCAACCTTCAAACGATACGTGTCAAAATTTGACAGCAGTCCGACCATTAGTTTGTGAAATATTGCGTTGTGAGTGTAGTTACTTTTGTTATTTGAAAAAAGATAGAAAAAAAAAGAATTTCGTCTGCTCATAAAATATTGCTTTTTAAAAGGAAAAAATACAGTTGAAGCAAAATCATGGCTTGATGAAGAGTTTCCGGGGACTGCACCAGGAAAATCAACCATCATTGATCGGTATGCTAAGTTTAAACGTGGTGAAATGAGCACAGAAGACGGCGAACGCAGTGGACGCCCAAAAGAGGCTGTCATCGACGAAAACATCAAAAAAGTTCACAAAATAATTTTGAATTACCGTAAAGTGAAGTTACTCGAGATAGCAGACATTGTGAAGATATCATTTGAACGTGTACATCATATTAACGAATATTTGTACATGAGAAAGTTGTGTAAAAAATGGTTGCTGCACGAGCTCACAATCGATCAAAATCAAAAACGTGTTAATGATTCTGAGCAGTAAATTTCATTTTTAATGATACTAAATACCATTTTATCTTTTTGATCAGGGTAATTTTTCTTCTTTCCTAACTTCGAAAAAATCTTCTTAGTATGTGAGCACAAAACCCTTTTCTATGTGTTCAATTTTGGTTAATGTTTCCGTACTTATAAAATTATGTTGTGCTTAACTGTGAAAACTGCTTGTATTTGATGTTGAAGTCTCTTAATTTATTGCCGCAGCGCAATCCATTCCACACTTAGTTGTGAGCCCTCAGATATCCTTATTTTTATTTATATGTATGGCTTTACAACTAGAACTTTTTCAATCATTAAAATATTAAAGGGAAAGAATCACTAAGGAATCGCATTTCAAATAAAATGTATATTGCGTTAGGTACCTGCATTAAAATTTATACATTACCATATCTTTAAATTCTTATGTTCGAATAAGAACACATTTCGCTTTAAAATCCAAGATAAAAACTTTATGTCGACTCAAAAGAGACTAAAAATCCCAGGTCTTATTTACGATGCAATACATACACAGGTATTATATTTGTGCTACACAATAAGATGTGAGCTTCGTATTTACAACGATATGTACTAACATATGTGGATGTTTATGTTTGCTGAAAGAAGCTCCACCGTCTTTGTATCAGTCTTTCTTTCCTTTACGATGTACTTCTAACTAATTTTATTGCGTACTTTTGTATGCTAATGGAAGTTCTCCAACTTTTTGCTTGTCGTAAGAAAAGCTCTTCCATCCTTATTATAGTCAGGTATGTGCAATTAATGTGAGAGTATTTGTTGAACATAGCCAATGAATATGTTTAATTCAGACTGTAGGTGTAAATGGAATAGTTTGTTAAAGATTGAATGAATATTGCGTTACAGGAAAGATGTGAGTAAATGTGTTGCAGATGTATTTATGTTAGAGAAATCTTTGACTCGACAGAGCCGTAATCGAGTCGCTAATAAAAATGATCTATTCCAAATTGATGCTATTGTCAAAGAACTTGGATTACCTGTCCACACATGCATAGGTACATAAGTTTATTTGTTGAAAGCAAGCGCCCACATATGCATTTGGTAAATTAGGTCAAGCCATATCTCCGCATATGTGAGTATCTTTAATTCATAAAATCTACACGTGAGGTGAAGCATTGTGTCGTTATCATGCTTCGTATGCTAACCTTCTTGCTCGCATGTATTCCTCTCTACTTCCACAACATTCAAGTGAACGGAAGAGGATGTGAAACCTTGACTCTCGGAAAAAAGTTTTTCGTTCTCGACAAAGGGATCCAAGATGATTTTCATTTCAAAGAGGATGATTGTGCTTAATAAGCTGGACACCAAGTTCACTTGCCGCTTGTAAATAAGCTTTACGAGGAAAAACTCGCATTTGAGATTCAGTTTGTCATCTAGACTATTATATATACCAGATGATATAAATTTACAGCCAGATTAGTGATAAAGTAATGTCTGAGGACTTTAGTGCATTACGACCTTGTTAAACAAGCGAAGCGATGATTGAAATGGTTTTGGTTTTGATTTTAATGGCAGAATTACAAATGCCACCGATTAAACTCGACGATCATGGGATGAAACACGTTTTGAAGATTTGGTAATATTAATTTTCAGGGCGCAATTATTTTCTAAACGGTATTTCGTTTTACCAGCAATGAATTAATCGAAAAACTTGTCCCCGTGCCCTATTCAAAGTTTCCATAAACTTACAGCGGATAAAGTTAAGTAAATTGCAGGGAAAAGTATAAGAAAAAAACAATTTTCCCAGGCTCATTTGAAAGTTCGAGATGCAGTGTTACAAAAAACTGAATTATTACATTTCAATTAACTTTTATTTGTTTTTGAGTTTGTTGAAGATACGATTTCGAAGAATTTAGAATTAAGCATTATAAAAATTTTATTTTGTTTTATTAAATTAAATAAATTTATTAAATTTTGAAAAATTTTACTATAAGTATGTAAACTTAGGAAAAAATTATGAAATATGTCGACTAAGTGAGCAACAGGGACATAAATGCCAATAAATAACTTAAGTTCGGAAAAGAAATCATTAACCATTTTAAGTTAGAGAAACTTATAAATATGGTTCCTTAAATTCTTGAAATTCGAGCAATAATAGACAGCTTTTTCGAATTCGGTGAGTATGTCAGCTGAGGAACTACAAGTGATGAACATACATGTAGGGATCCGAGTACAAGGAGGAAATAAAGAAATGTGCCACTTGTAGGTTTTAAGCTTTCTACTTCAGCAAGTTAGGAAAAATCTCCAAAGAAAGAAATGAAAAATGTTTTCCGCGTCGCGTACGAGCCAGAGATCCCCAAGATCGTCCACTAACTGTCACCTCTCCGTCAAGTACATTTTCAATCAAAAACTAGTGCATTACGAAACGTCATTGATCACACAAACAATTACAAAATCATTCAAATGTTATATCCGATATCGATATCCGATATCCGATAAGTAATAAGTGTCAGAAAAGAAAGTCTCAGAAAAAAAATGCTCAGTAAAAAAAAAATTTCTGGAATGCCATTGAGAAAAATGTTCATTCTATATGATTCACTTGTTTGTTGAGAACATAGAAGAAGGATAGTAAAATGTTGAGTAGGATAATAAATAGAAATTGTGCATTAAGTATTGAGGATAATAAAAAGAAACTGTGAATTAAGTATTGAGGATACTAATCGTGTATCAAGTTTTAAGGATAATAATCCAGTATCAAGTTTTGAGAATAAAGACCCAGAATTGTAAAGTATTGAGGATAATAAAGACAATCAAGAAGTATCATCAGCTGTGAGATGTCCTTAGCCCCAGAAGCCCTCGAATCGCAAAATCTTTGAATTACAAAGTCCAAGAGAACATTTTGATTAAAATCGATGCCAAAAAGATGGTAAGCAGGCAGCAGAGTTGGTCAGGAAGCAGCGCTGCGAAATTCATTGAAGTCTCGAAACCAAGTTGAGGTGGAGATTCGTGTTGGAGGGGGCAGAGGTGGTCAGAATAAGCGCAGCAGAATCCATAAGCTCAAGTGAAGTCCCGAAATCAAGCAGAGGTGATCAATACGAATAATTACATTAGTTACTTCTTTCATTTGATTATTTCTATTTATTCATTTATTTTGTCTAATATAAAAGAGTAAGCTCTGTGTGTGTGCGTGTATGTGACATGGAAGTATCAAGGCTTAAAAATGGTCCTACAACCCCCACGCCCGCGTAGTGAGCTAGTCGGATAAAAGTAACTTCCTTCAGCCGCCATTATGAGGCCTTCGTATTTTCAAGAAACCCTGTCCATCTAACCTTGTTCCTTCTTTTTGCTGCAGGTGTGACCTATCGGTTGCAACAATTATATCATTATATCATGATTAATTATTTATTATTACGTTTATTTTCGGAAAATACTTCACAAAGTTATTCATTTATTTTTTATTATTTATTATTTTATGACACATACTGCAAGAGATTTTAACCATTTAGCTTTAATTAAACATTCATTTCGAAAAGTTATCAAATAAAATCAGCTTACAATTTTTTTCCATGAGCTGATGCAAGACTAGAGCTTCGTTTTTGCACCCCTCAACGGTTACTAGAAGTCATACAATATCACGAAATAGAAATATCACGAAATATCGCGAAATAGAAATTAATCAGCCAAGGGATCATGTTTTCGTCATTCTTATAAGACAGAAAAATTACATGTTCAATTTGAACAAAAACCCGGATATGACATAGTTTAATCGCGATATATAAGTGAATATTCACCTTTTGCTAAATAAAACCTTCCGCGATGATTACTAACGATGGGATCTGTTGGTCGAAATTTGAGAAACAGACACAGCAAACAATTGAGAAAGTGGTACAAAAATTTAAACATTGAAACAGCATGGAAGCTCTAGCCATTGAAAGTTTAAAAATATTGAAAAGGCTCTTTTCTCACACGCGTGAAAATTTGTTTTGTGAGATTTTAGGACTAAAACAATCCTACGATGGAGTAGTGGTGAAATTGCACCTGAAGAATATTCAGAAGTTAATTAGTTCACTTAAAGAAAAGAATCCAGGCCAAAAGGCGGGGAAGCTAAAGGGTAGAAATCCAGGTGACGTGGTCACAAAAAAGGACAACTTTCTCCGGAAAGGTCGTGAGTGATGACTTGAATCTCAAAGTGACTATCAGTGAGCTTGATATTCTGAGTACGGCAGATATCAAAATAAATATGAAGACTCAAGACTATCATTGTTGTAGGATTGTGAGTTGCATTTTTAGTTGGTTTATATAGCAACCCTTGATAGAGGAACCCAACTACTTTGTTAGGTCTTTGATGCGAATGTTTCTGACCGCAAATCTTGTCTGAACGACGAATCGATTCTTCCGTTCAATGAAACATTGACGTCCGACTATATACGCAGCTGATAAATTATTTCATGAACTCTCAGGACTTTTGCCGTCCGTTTAGAAAAGTAAAGAATACGAAGTCAATTGGTGCTGATGGTGTTCATACATCATAACTACCTTCGGCAAACCTTGAAGTAAGTTTGACAATTGAATTAATTTGTTGAACCATTCGTATTTTCCAAACTAGTGAAAAAAGGTCAAGGTGCTACCAATAATTAATAACAAGAAGGACCCTAGCTGGCATCAGCAAGGTATTCGAAATCATACTCAATCAAAAGTTAACGCCCACATCGAAAAATACTAGTTTAAGCCAAGTGATCAGTTTGGATTGTGAGCCACGCATTTCACTATAGATGGGTTAACGTGTAGGGAATCACTCGGGTTATGTAAAAATTCTAAAAGGGATATAATCAAAATGAAAGTTTATTTGTCACACGAAAAAAAAACAGATATTACGAGGGCAAGAAAATAAGCCCTTAGAAAATTAAACAGATGGCACGACTAGCAGTATAAGCGGTCCGTTTTAATGCAGCGGCACTACCAACTAGGTATGCTGTGAAGTTTCAGCTGGATTGGTTGAGTTCTGTGTTTCTCGTGTATTGAAAAAATTGTTTGATTACAAAAGTGGAAAAAATTGATTTTAGATCTGTTATTAAACATTTTCATATAAAAGGCTTACCATCAATAGAAATAAAAAATGAGTTGGATTTAGTTCACGGCGCAACTGCTCGTTCAATTGCAACTATTTATAACTGGTTAAATGAATTTAAACGTGATCGTACATCAACAAAGGATGAAACATGCTTAGAACGTCCTGTAGAGGTGACTACGCCAGAAATGATCAATAATATCCACGATATGGTGTTAAGTGACCGAAGAATGAAGTTGAGTGAGATAGTTGAGGTTACAGGGATTTGAAAAGGTGGCGTTATTTCTATTTTACATGACAAATTGGGTATGAAAAAGATTTCGGCGAGATGAGTGCCGCGTTTGCTTACAGTCGACAATAAACGCAATAGGGTGATTGCCTCTAAAGCTCTGTTGTCGCTCATGCAACGGAATCCGTGTCAGTTTTTTCGACGGTTTGTGATTGTAGAATAAACGTGGATAAACCACTACACTCCTGCGACTAAAGAGCAGACAAAACAGTGGATTGTTAAGGGCGAACCATGTCCAAAGAAGGCGAAAATCGTAAAATCAGCTGGTAAGGCTATGGCTACTGTTTTTTGGGATGCACGTGGAATTATTTTCGTTGACTATTTGGAAAAAGGAAAAACAATAACAGAGGAGTATTATGCATGTTTATTACAGCAGCTAAAAGAAAAAAAATAAATTAAAACAGCCTAATTTAAACAGACAAAAATAATCCTCTTTCATCAGGATAATTCCCGCATTCACACATGTTTACGATTAATTGCTAAAATTGAAGAATTATAATTCGAATTGGTCGACCACGCACCGTATTCACCATATTTAGCCCACAGTGACTTTTTCCTATTCCCAAACCTTAAAAAATGACTCGCTGGACACCGTTTTTTTTTCAAATGAAGAAGACATTGATCAAACAAATCCTTATTTTAAGGTCCTTCCAAAACCCTTTTCTTTCCGACGGGTTAAAAAATTTTGAGAAACGTCTTACCAAGTGTATTGAGCTCCAAAAAGATTATATTGGAAAATAAAAAAAAAATTACCAAAAAAAAAATTTTTTTTCTTAAGGCTTTTTTCTAAGAACTTGTTGACCCACCCTCGTACAACATTGGCAGGAAAGAGAGAGTGTCGGCAGATGACTATGGTTTATATCAGCCGATTCACACTCGATAACTCACTCCTGAATATGATTGTCAACTAGAAGAGCTGTTGATGTTTTCATATCAATAAATTGGACTCTTTTGACGGATTTCGTTTTCAAGCTGGCATACGTCCTTACGTCTTGATGACTTTGTTGATTTAAAATGCATGATGGCTGCGTAGTGAGATCTGCAGTGTTCTCGCAATACGCAGGTTTGATTCGCTCTATGCTGGTGTCGGTATGTTTTCCATTTATTTCGAGCTCGAAAATATTTACAGACACTCGACTTTGTAGGGGGCTTCATACTGGAGCTCCATAGAGTTCCTCACACGCTCAATACGTACAACAACATACGAACAAGTTGACATGTACTTATGTATGAAAACCTTGCGTTTGTCATGGCGTCTTGCTGGAGTGGCTTGTAGTTTCTTCATGTCTACCTCAAGATAATATATTAAGTTTTTTGAAAGTTTATATTGAACCCCGAGTCATACTTTTATTCAGTCTTATGAGTAAAGAAAAAATAATAGGAAGTACTTTTTTTAAGGAGATGGTATCAGTTTTATATTTCATGTGGACAAATCAAATCACGTAACTTGCCTTATCGCGTCCTGCAGCCACGATCGCGTGCACGTTGCAGACGGCGGGAGGACGAAATGTTGACTAGTTTTTATGCAGATGAAGCAAATTTCATCGAAAATTCGGTAAAATATTCGAAAATATGGTTGAAATGCAATTGAGCACTTGAGGGATGAAAATAACAGTGTATCCAAAAAAAAAAGAGATAAGAAGAAGGATGGTCGAAAATTGAAACATCGTATTGCAAAAAAATAGTTCCTTTAATGTAAGGCCATTCAAAAGCAGTCGAAAATTAATATATTGCCATATTAGCATCAAAAAATTATGAAAGGCAGCTTGAGAAATGAAAGGTTCCACTAGTTTTGAGATTCTTTGTGGCTATGTTTGAAGCGATCATTACATTAACTTCATTTGAACAAATTTTACCTTTATTTTTGTGTTAAATTAAAACAAACTTAAAAATATTTTTATAATAAGAAATTTATCTTGCGCCTAAACTCATCTTGAAAATTTATTTGAAAGTACGTAATGCTAAGTGTCTGACTTTAATTTTAACCCAATATATAATATTGAAATCCTTAAATGTTTTTGACGTAGCCTGAGTTCGTCGACGGATAACGGAATCAGGACAAAGTTGATGTGTTTGTTCGATATTTCGAACCAACTCGAATGCCTGATAAAATAAATTATTGAGAACAACAATGAACGGCTTTTAGAAAGAACAGTAAATGGTATGAATAATAAGTGGCGCAAAAAGTAATTTGTTTCAATGGATAATTCATTTCGATTTTACTCCACAAAGCATGCATAATACTTAAATAGTTGAAGTATGCTGTACAGATTTTTGTTAATTACGTGAAGTTTAATATTCAAACAAACTGAAAGATATTGACAAAAGAATAGCTATGGTTGAAGAAGGCTTTTTAATAATAAACATATCAATATTGTCATATTTTACATTCTCTGGTATATCATCATGAAGAGTGTATTATATAACCATCAAAATGAGAATCCAGTTAAAGGTCCACTCCAAAAAAATATTTTTCTGGGAAAATAACTTTAACATCTATAAATATTTATATCCTGAAGCTCTTGTACTTTTCCGCGAAGTAGCTTGCGGACTATCGTGTATGCGGAAAAATTTCTTTGCTTCTTGGTATGATAAGGACTACGTAAATATTACAATATTTTATGCACATACTTGTTCCTATGTACAATTCAATATAACTAGACAGTTGAAAACGTATCGAGATATATAGTTGCCGTGAACCATATATTTTACATAGAACTTCCTTACTTATGCTAACGATTTACATGTTCCCTCATTGACTCATTTACGCAATTGAAAGCCCGAATGCTATCAATTATTCATTATACGTAGATATAACTACAAAGCCGATAATGAGTCCTTAAAATTTACTCACTACATTTATCCATTACATCAGTTATAAATAATACGCATTAAACGTTAAATTCATCGAAGCGAGTAATGAAAACGTCCAACTTTCCAACACGCCTTCAGTAATCGTCAATCATACCCCATCTCCAACCGGCAAACTTATTAGATTCCTATGTGCTGCGGGTCGTTGGAAAATCACAAACACCCTGTCCACCGAGCATATTCAAACCAAGGAATTTCTGTTTTTGTTTGTGCAAACGTTTACGAACTCGCATGTTTACAAAACACGTTGTTGAAATTGTCTTGTCGTTAATTTTCGTCACACCTTCTGGTTTTGTACACATTTCGATTAAAGCAGCATTTTCACATTCATGCTATTTTTGCAATCGCTAAGGCGAACGTCTGTAATGTCTGAGTCGCAGGAATAATAAGCAATTTGCAGAATCAATATATGAACATATATCTCACATCTGAAGTATGCAGAACATCTTAATATACTGAACGAATTAACGAGGAAATGTTCAAAACGACTTCTATTGTTTCGCGGCATGGCTGAATAGAATTTTATGATCAGTGTGCCATAAAGTTAGATGGAGTAGAAAGTTAAGCTGTTGTCATCGGGAGAACGTTTAGAGATGACTATTCCATTCATGGATGTCTTAATTAAGCTAGAAGTCCTGGTTACAACGCACAAGTTTTAAATATTTCTTCGTATGACTGATTACTATCCCGAGAATATAATCAAATAAAAATGATGATAAGTCTTAGGAGCTGTTCAAGCGAATTATATTTAAATACCAGATACGAACTAGATATACCAAGCATTCAGATACAAGATATACAAAGCTCTAATCGGATCGAAGACATCGGATGATCCTAACAGTGTCATATAAGCAGAAGAGCGGCGAAAAAAGGTATCAGCTGACCTGATTCTCTATGAACAATATGGAGACAAAAAAGCATCAGATGATGGAGGCGCCGCTGCACTTCCATCATCTGAGACACTAAAAATGTGCATTCCAGAGTTTAAAATTTTGAACGAATCGATGATACAGTTTGGCTTCCGTGCTCAGGAGGAATATTCTGTATTGTATGATTAACAACAAATGAATAAATGCTGAAATATGCAAACATTTTGCATTTGCGTGCAAATCCAACCTAAGCCTGATCGTTTAAAAGTCAAAAAAAAAAAAAATTCAAACTTAAGGTGTTATCTCGATCCACCCGCAGACTACTAGGTCGCTCGATGTACACATTGAAGGACGTCTCTTGATCGGCAACCGAACCAACAAGACCAAATTTGGCATGGACGCAAACCAATTGTGGCAACTGGTGTCAGAAGTGGGGTTATCTATATATTGACAAGTGCAACTGATATACTTCAGACGGACAACTGTTGCTCGTAATCTTATGTTTAACGATTCGAAGCGGTTTCTCCATTCAGATTGTACCTTGCGGGACAGCCCTTTCTTCCTCTGCGAATTGCACAGAAGGTGTACGTTTTTAATAACATCACAATTCACAATCAAATCTCATCTTATATTGAGTACAGGATCATCTTCCTCTTACCCGATAAAGGACCAATCGCCAAAGCTTTAGTCTATTGGAAGTCAAAATTTGTACCAAAAAGAGATTCACTAAATTCACGAAAGATGTGCCATGCACTCCTGATCTACCAGGTGTAGGGGAAGGGTGGGCAAAGAGGCCATGCTAAGGAATATTTATTTTTTATTTCGAAGCAAATAAATAAGAAATAAACTATATATTAACATACGATATCCTATATACTCAGCTACATATGGAAATTTCAATTTTGGTTTTATCTCGGTCAATTTTTTATAAATATTTTTTTTAATATTTTTTTTTACAAATTGGCCATACGGTGGCTCGATATAAAATGCAAAATGTAAACTGAATTTGTATACTAAATGTAAGTGTATTTTCAAAATAAAAACATGATTACCATCGTAGAAAAAGAAAGTTTCACACTGAATTTGAAATGAAATGAAGTCATTGTCTTCTTCTTCATACCTGGGACAAGCCTCATGTGGCCATCGTAAAAAGTCTGAACACCTTACCTATCCTTCATTTTCCCTTGACTTGGAATATAAGTCTTCACAGAAAAGGCAATCAGCATCACATACGTCACTGTCCAGGTCATTAACAAACAATGCTTCACTGAATTTCATTTCGTTTTCTGCTTTCCTTAATTTTTTTCTTTGTTTTTTCTTTATCTTTATCTCTTCATTTTCTGCTTTTGCGGCTACTAGTTCCATTTTGAAAGGGCTTGAGGTCAAAACTGCAGCTGTTCCTTTTTTCGTTTATTTTCTCATTTGATAATATTTGCTTTAGGGATTGGAACAATATCCTGTGGGCTTACAGCATAAGTATAGAGCCAATTGGTCTTGTAGATGCTGATTAAATCACAGGAAGTACTGAAATGAGGCAGTGGGCTGGGTTGGCATGTTGAAGTACTTGCGAGGCTTAAGAGATTAGAACAAATGTAGAGTCAGGATCTCCAGATCCTGCAGTGATTTTTTTTTCTGTGGTGATTGGAAAACAAAGAAACTGGAGCGTTGGATGCAGAGGTTGCTGGTCGGCAATCTATCTCTCCAGATGGCGGGCTCGCTTCATTTGCAGGTGGTGACTCTTGACGTCAAGCAATCTTTTATTGCGAACCTACAAAGTCTTTTCCTTGAACCACAGTAGAAGTTTCCTGTTGGTCTTCAACCCCTAATTCTTGATTTTCAGCTTCTTCAAGGGAGGTAGAAGCTAGCCCGAAGTTTTTTGTGCTCATGGCTGCAGCAAAATCCGCGTCAGTAAACTTGTGTCTGTTAATTGAAACTATGCCATATTTTGCAAACCCCTTTAGCGCAATAGTTCTAATAGCTGCAAGGGGAAATGCCTCTCTAAGAAGTTTAAACACCTGGTACTGTGTCACTAGTCTACAAGGATTATTATGCAACAATCATTCAATTGCTTGGACATGAAAACTATTGATAGGTCCCATGAAAGAAACGTCGAGTGGCTGCAGCTTATGACTACAGTGGGGGGAATGCAAACTTCGGTTGTGTGATTTTCTCTCCCCGTTTCAATGAAATCTAGATTTTTTGTATGGGTGAAATGTCCATTAAGTGTCAGCAGGACTGGGTCGTTTTGGATGGCTTCTCAAACCTCAAGAACTGATCAAATCATTGTGTGAAAATCTCAGTTTCCATGCACCGTGAAGGCTGACAAACAAAAGATGTTCCAAGTGGAGCGCCGTCTAGAAGTTCCACGTTCATTCACTGCCTAGGGAAGGTAATAAAATAAGGAATAAAAATTCTCCCAGCTGACATTAACATCACATATGTGGAGGGAACACCTCTCTCTCTGCATATGTAACCGACTTACCGTCGCCTTTCACAATCATGAAAACACTTTAGAGATGCCATTTTTAGATGCAAGGACAGGAAGCATTGAACATTTTTCGGTCACTCCGTAAAAGAGCTTAATGCTGATATCATGAGTGCACCTTTAAAAGCCCTTAATTGCTCAACAGGTTTATTTCTTCTATAACAACGCCATTACAAGTATCGTTTCTTTGCAACCTTATCCAGAAGGAACCATAGTCGTGCAAAACCTGCACTTAAAGAAATGAAAAAAGACCTTAAATGACCACTTGTTACGTATTCCGATGTGTAAGTGACATAAAAACAAACAAAAACAAAAAAATTAAAAACAAGTCTCAGTAAAAAGAAGCGCCAGAAAACAAAAGTCTTGGAACGCTATTGAGAAAAATTTCATTCAATATGATTCACTTGTTTGTTGTGAACATATACCTATAAGAAGGAGAATGAAATGTTGAGTAAGAAAGAAATTGTGAATTAAGTATTGAGAATCATAAAGAGAAATTGTGAATTAAGTATTGAGGGTGATAAACGTGTATCAAATTTTGAGGATAATAATCCAGTACCAAGTTTTGATGAAAAGGACCCCCAATTCTAAAGTATTCAGGATAATAAAGAGAATCAAGAAGTATTATCAGCTGTGTGAAGTGTTTAGCCCCAGAAGCCCTCGAGTCGGGAAATCTTTAAACCACACAACCCAAGAGAACATTTTGATTAAAATCGATGCCAAGAAGATAGTAAGCAGGCACGGACGTGGTCAGGACGCAGTGCAGCAGAATTCATTGAAGTCCCGAAACCTAGCTGAGTTGGAGACTCGTGTTCGAGGAAGCGGAGGCGGTCAGCATCAGTGCAGCAGAAGCAAGTAAAGTCCCGAAATCAAGCAGAGGCGAGGAATCAAAGCAGTTCTATTTTTTTCAAAACCACGACCTCTATTAAGCCATTACCTGTTTTAATTGTAAATTCCTCTGCATCAGGATGTCCAGGAGCATTATCAAGTAGAAAAACGAATGTTCATGACAGCTTTTTACCAAACATTATGGAAGCATTGTCTTATCTCCGGGCCAAAGGATTGCAAAACCAGCCATGAAAAATTTATTGAGTTAATCACGCTCGGGTTTGGTTCATATAAACCACCGGCAGAGATTTTGTTTCGGTATATTTTTAAACAGCTAGCAGTTTTAACATATCCACTCCCAGCGCATTTGAACACAACGATAAAGTTATTCGTTGTTTTTTGAAGTTTTCTCCCGAAAACTTGCCACATATGTTTTAGTTGGATGTTGTCGCCAATTAAAACTGATCTCCTCAGCATTTACTCAAACTAGCTCAATGATTTTTGCATTCAGGATCTTGTTAAAGTTACAAACTTCTGATTCATCCGCAGATAATTTCTCCCTGCTCATCCTTCAATATCGAATGTCGTACCGTGTTTTGAGATTTTCAAGCCATGCTTCGCTGGTACAAAAAACATCTCGATTGAAAATTTTACGATAAAAAATATTGTATTCTCTTTTAAAATGTCGCATTGTCTTTTGACATGTCTGCTCCTTTGCTGTTTGAACCTAGTATAAAAAACTTCCTCACCTTGGCGGTGTTTTCACATGTCTTTTTTTGTCTCTTTAATTCACTATGCCACAAATAGTAAGTCGTCCGATGGCATAAACCTTAGAAAGAACCGTGGTCATACTGAAGAGATCGATGTAACTTTTATCCATTCTTTGTTTACTTTTTGATCCATTCCTAGACAAGAATTTATTTATAAAAACAATTAAATTGCTCTTATTTAGATCAATATATTTTCTTTATATCACACTACGCGTTTCGTTTCGTTTTAGTCAGCATTATCAAGTGCATTAACAATTTGGGACTTAAGTCTACCTTTTATATCTTTTAAATTCTTGTTGGTCATACTGCTTTATAATTTCTCATTTCTCAGGCAGAGTTAATGACATATCAGAAGTTTTTTTCAGTTTTTTCAACACTAAACTAAATTTCGGGTGCATTGTCATAAGAAGCGTCAATGTGTGATGTATTTATGCATAAAAAAATTTTATTTTACATAAATTATAAAATAACTCGTTTTTATGAAGATTCTACAGATGTAATTTTTGTACATAAATTACAAAAAATACATTCAGTCTTTAGTATATAAGCATATCACTACTGAACGCAATATAAAAGTGACGGAAATACGGGAGACTATTCAAGCAAGACGCACCTCTATATTATAATCATACAACCGCGAGGGTGCGTTGTAGTACTGCGTGAGTCCCACAAGAGAGTGTCAGATTACCGCGACTCTACTGTGCTGTTATAGTGCTAAAAACAACGTTATAAAGTCGATTATACGGTACGATTGTGTCAGGTCGATCGCTGCTCGATTCAAAAATGTATTTGCTTCATTTTCATTTTTAAGGTGGTATTATTTTTCACTCGGGAACTGAACTCAGGTTCTTCACTTTTGCATTTAATACGTGCTGTTGACATTTCAAAATTCTAATACGGTACGCATGTCTTGGAAATGGGATTTTAAAATAAAGCAACAATTATCATATTATTTATTTACTTAAACCAATTACACAATGTTATTGCATAGGAGCATAAGATTAACAAATGTAGGAAGTTTCTCAAAATAACTTTACAACACTTACTATTACATCGTAAAAACCATCATGACAAAAACTGGAAAAAGTTATTTTAAGGTTTCATTCCATTCAAACGTTTCCAAATCTCATCTTATAAATGCAATATGTATTCAGTGAACATCCGTAACTCGCGAAGCTGTTGTCACCAATGAATGACTCGAGCAAGCAAGATACGATTATTATTTGTTTTTTAGACGTTTGGAAGGATGTTTCAAGAATAAGGAAAGGAGCAAAAGAAGCATCCTGGCTTACGCGGTCCAATTGACCCGTTAAAAGGCATGGTTTTTCTGGACTAACGTATTAATGTCATGATAGTCGATTCTCACCCCGTCACGGGGCTACCTCCATAAACGAAAAGTTGAAAAGACACTTCAGCATTTTGCTAGTCACTTTGATGGGCCCTGGTGCTCCCCTTGTTTCATGTCAGTATTAAGACACCTGTGATACATTTCTAAGGAGCTTACTTTCTTAGAAATGTGTCTCTTCCTTTTTTATTATATCATCCCACAAGTAAAGGCCCTCATTCCAGAAGGTATTTTAACAAAACTGCAGCACCAGCGAGGCAGCAAAGGCTTCTGCTTTTGCAAATTTGTCAAACGTTATGCTATTTGGACCATGTCGGGTAGCAAATGTACCTGATTCTGGGTTCTGATGTATTTTGACATCCTTCCAGAGGCATTCTCGCTGAGCTCATGTTTTTGTAGGAAACAGAGTCTCATATTTCGTTTGTCAACCGGTTTGTTTTAATTCGTAACCTAGGATCACCCGTGCTCCTAGATATTTACTCTCTTTATTCTTCCTCGTTATCCAGGTCTTATCTTCGAAGATTGAAGATCTGAGTTGTGACTGTGTTGGCTTTTTTGCTTGATTATTTCCATAGTTTGCTTCGCGTCATCAGTTGTGTTGAGCTCTTGTGTGGAACTTTTCTTAGGGAGATGATCGCAGATAGCCTGCCTTTTCTATTTAGGAGCGATCGGAGCGCATTGGGGCTATTTATTGTTACGTTCGCATGGAAATCTCGAGTGATTATAAAATCAAGGGTAGTGCTGCGTATTTGACCATGAGGTGCTGATCATTAGGTAGGTGCATTCGTGCATCGCTTACATGCACAAAAATCGAGGATACTGCTATTGGCTGCTCTCCAACCAACATTATCTTATCAAATCCACAAGAAAATGAATTTTTCATCTGCAAACAGATAATACGACGTTAGGACATCATAGTATATGACGAATAAAGATTTTTATTAAGGTTCAAACACTGATACAATACGCAGATGCTTAAGAAAAAATTTTTTCAGCAATTTCTGAGAATTTCATTCCTAGAGCTAATAGTATTGAGCTTAGCCCCCTATAACCGATCAGAAGGAAAGCGTTAAGCAGTAATGTAAACTTTCGAAGGACTCAAAATGTGAGAGCCAAAGTAGTGACTACAAACGACGGAGTCCACGAACAAGATAAAGACTGAAGATTTCATCAAGGACCTCGCAGGCTCAATAGCTGAGATCTGAATTCTCAAACTCTGACCTCCAGATAAACTTTCTCAACGGGGAATAGCTGCATGATGAGGTTGGCACTTGCAAACCATAAAGGATGGAAGAATAGAATAGACAAGGACACCTGCAAATACTGGAAAAATTTAAATTGACTGTCAGTCTGTCCAATCCGCAGAAGGGTTGTCTTTTGTCGATGCAATTAATACTTCTGCTTTGGACATATATCTGCGAACTGAAAGAAGATTGTGCTATAAATGTTGCACCTCAGGGAACGAAAAGATTATGATCTGAAAATCATAATCCCGAACATATGGATCAAAGTATAGAAGAGGTCATTTTTTCTTGTAACAGTGGACAACAACCATAATATTTTTTGAAAGTACTGCAACAGTCTGTTTGGACCAATGGCCCATATTATATTTCACCAAGGTTGAGAACAGCCCAAAATTTATTTATGCTCACTTTTGTACTAGAAAATAAAAATCACACAGTTAAAACAAATAATCCTTGGTCAAAGTTTAATACTTCGTATACCCTCCTTTGGGATGGATGACCGCTTGTAGGTAACGTCCACGAGACTGCAAAAACGACTCATTAATTGATTCAATCAATTTGATTAATTGATTGATTTCGGCCAATAAACAGTAGGTTTATTTATAATTGCTTCCATCTTCATAAAATGTTTGTGCTAGAAATAAAGAAACCTTCCTTTTAATTTTATGTTTTTTTATTTACCTTGCGGAATCGATTTTCAACCGTGATCGTTCGGTCTTCATCAGCGATGATCGTGATCGTTCGGTCTTCATCGCTGATGAAGACCGAACGATTACGGTCGAAAATCAGCAAGGTAAATAAAAAAACATAAAATTAATAGGAAGTTTTCTTTATTTCTAGTAGATGTTTACTTGTCACGTTGGTTTTATCGATTTTTAAATTCAAAATCGACGACCAATTTTCGATCGGATTCACATCAGGGGACCGGGGAGACCACTCAAGCAGTTTCATACGTGATCCGAGGGAATATGTTTGGATCTTATAGGTTTTCGAAAGGATGTCAGTGTAGTTGTTAGTCCACGTGCCAGTCCAATTTTCATCTTTCACCGCAGGTCACGCAACACAACCTCACACCATAATGCCACCACCGCCGCGTTTCACACGCTTTTTTGTGCAGAATCTTCTCGCCTGATTTCAATCATACTCTAGATAGTTCTTTGGTTCCGAATATTTAAAATTTACTTTCATCCGACTATAGGACTTTTTCCAGGAAGAAATGGTTTGATACCCACTCTTTTTCCCAATTCGATACGCTACATCCGATTACGTTTACTGGTAAGTGAACATTGCAATGCTAACATGTTCATAATCCCTTGTTGGGGCAATCGTCGACAAATTGCAATTGTGAATACGCTTACGATCAAGCTTTTTTGATAGCTGAGGTTGTTATTTCTGGGTTTTTGTACTTTCGAGCAAAAGAGCATCCCGTCTAGATGTTGCTGAGCATTTGTGGCCTCGGCAATGTTTATCGACCACGAATCTGCGTTCCTGATACTTTTGGCAGATTTTTCAAACTGAAAAAAAATTCACTTCACCCTGTTTCACGATTCTCCTGTAAAACAGTTCAAATTTACAGTTTCGCAAGAAGATTTCGGACTTAAAAGCAGATTTCTATGTTTCCGGTGGGTTATAAACACAAAATAACTAAAACCAATCAAAATTTAAAATAAGCAATGCTAACAATACTGAAAAAGAATGACATTTATATTGTTTACGTCTGGTTGACAAGGCTAAGCGTTGCATTAATCGATTTAGTGTTGTCTTTGACTGTAAAGTTAAGTGTTTCCATGGTGTGTACTTTACTGTGTGCAGCTTCGAACTAATTTTATTTTCGAAACAATTCCAAAGTGAACAAACAAATCTATTTTCGCTTAAATTTATTTAGGCAATGAATTTTGCATTCACGTGGACAAAGCAGTGTTAAATCAGGTGTACAAAAGCAACAATTTTTTTGTGCTTATCTTAAATGGAACGGAACAATGTTATGCATCTAAGGCAATCTTAACAACCTGATGGAAGTTGTCTCTAAGATCAAGGTCCGGATTCCTTGTCATGATTTTGGTACGAAATGGATGGGAATACCTTATCATGATTAGAAAAAGAAACGAATCCTAGACTGACCAGACCAGTTTGGTGAACGCCAACTTGCCAATTTTGAATCAATTTCAATTTCCCAAACACATTGAAGTGATACTGTGCGTTTTTGTGTATGAGAGTTTTCGATGAAATATCTAGATATCGAAATGATTTCCTAAACCTCACTAAGATGTTTCTCCTGTTTCACCGTCGTTTGACAATCCCCGCAGCTATTGTGCTCGAAAGCACATCCTTCTAACGAGATATTGTCATTCAAATTACTGTCCCAAGAATTTCTATTACTAAGAATTACAAGCACAATGGTCCATTGAGAACATTGCAAATTCGTTGGAAATGTTTTTTCCTCGAAATCCGGAGATGAGACACGGAAAATTTCACAAAGATGATACCAAAGGGAAAAAGTTAATTATTCGCCCCAAAAACTCCCATGGATTAAGTACTTAAACTCAGACCGTATCAAGACACTTACGCTGGAAATATCGCGTAATTCCCTCCCGTTTCGGCCATTATAATCTTTTATTCAAATCATTTTTCTGAGGGCTTAGAATGAGTGGAAAGGCCAGAAAAGTAGGAAGCTATGTTCTGGCTGGTTATTATATTAGTTCTACATCATTAGCAAATTCATTGAAGCTTGGCGAAATATCCAGTTGTTTAGGGGTCCGCCTGATCCATCTTGAGTGGATTTTAGGTACGTTGGAATTTTTTCCCTTTATTCTCAACAAAGACGAAATCACTTTTGATGAGGATGGAAATTGTTGGCAGAAAATTAAGACGTACTTTACGCGGTGAATGTGTTTATTAAAGACTCGTTGGACCGAGTACATTAGAACAATAGTCGAAATCTGCTCCCTCACATTAAAATATTCTGGCTCTTTGCCCAGCCATTTTAATTCGTGAATTGCTAATTAAGAGGAAATGTTCTGTTGGATGGATGGGAAATGGTTACGCATGATGGAACGACGGAGAATATGTTTCGGAATGCAACATGTGTTCAGGAGCGGATGGAATGTGTTCTTGGTAAACTCCTTTTGCACTGATGTAACCAGGAGACCGCATATCAAATGTTGAAGGACCAAGCAAGGCGTAACGTGACCTGCATATTTCCAATACAATGCAGATTCAGTATTTCATTTTTCAGTATTTCAGTATGCAGATTTAGTATTTCAGAGTGTGAGGATAACATCCAGGTATCACTCGGTGTTCCTAGCAAAGCGATTGTCTCAGAGTCATTCATAAATTCGACATTTATTAAAAACTCTGTTATCCTGCCGTATCCCCACTTACACGAAAAGAAGTACTCTAGATGTTGGAAAACTTTCTCGGAAACTTTTACGAAAACTTTTCGCCCTTAAGAAATTTTGAGAAATTCAAACGATATTTATCTTATTAAGTTTTCCAAGCCGCCATGAATGAAAAGGACTCCATTAAATAAATGACGCGAAAGGATGAGTCTGTTACCACAGCCGGTCGAGGTGTAATTAGATAGAAAACCCAATCAAGCATTTTTTTCCTCTTCACTGGAGAACAATTTATGTTCCATTTATGGAAAATCACGTCAAAATATCGGCTTTGAACTTAATCCCCCAAATCCTTTAAGTGTTATTTGGGGGGAATATGCTTCTTATGTTTTTCGGTTCTGCTCTTTGCTTTTCCTGTTACGTTATATTTCATGGAGATATGAAACGGAATCTGCTCATTTATCAGAGCATAAGACCGTTTTATTTAAGGCAAAATAGCCTGCGATTTGCAACGAGACAATTTAGAAAAAAGGAGTTGCTTTTCTGGGTAATATTCATGAATTCGATTGAGCCTGTCCATACTGTTAAGGATTGAATTTAATTGTAAATAAAGGATAAACGTTTTTGAAGCCTTTTGATAACTTCCGCCAATTTGAATATGGAAAATTTATTTAAGTGATATTATATGCAATTATCAAGTTTACTTTTATCTGAAAAAAAGCAAGATGTAAACTACGCAATATTATGGTATTATTTCCAGCATCAGCTTCAAAAATCATTTGAGAAATTGATAAATTGGTATATTTACTCTAATAATTTATCTCTGTTATTTCTAAAATCCTGCAAGGACATCGATTGCAGGAGAAATGCTTTACGCTTGGAGTATTATGCAAGCTAGTATTCTTTGAATAGTGCCGTTCCCAATAGCCGATGACTTTATGGTTTCCGTAAGGCTCTTTCAAGGTATGACGAACGAATCTCATGATTTGGACATGATTTTTTGGACTAAGTACCATCGAGGTAAAACTTGCTCACGAAGGGTTCCAATATAAATACCGTACCGTTTCCATCCCGGTAAAACCTTGACAGGTGTAGGATTACGCTTGAAGCTCAAACATTTGATCTGGTGATGCAGATTCGGTGGTGATGAACTCCTGATTAGCGCTGGTCTGGCTATAAAGACAGCTGTTGACCCACGCGTGGCCTCCTGCTTTACATACCATGGGACCACGCGCTTGTGAAGGGAGATAGCGGCTCTGAGATAGGGCCCTCGTACAATGATGCTGTAAAATGATATTAACAAAACCAAAAGCAAAGAACAAATAACCATGTCCAGATGAAAAAGAGACGAATGAATGCAAAAGGGTGAAGCATCTTTAATCAGAGTTATTTATACCCCGTAAAGCATGAGGAAAAGTATGAACAAAAAATGCCTGAGAAATATAAAGAGGAAGAAACCATCGATGATATTCGAAGCCTGATACGACGTAATGCTGATTATGACACTGCTGCTGATGTCATCAGAGCTCCAGATTCTGGCTCAAAACGAGGCATAGAACAGTTCGTTCGTACTGCGACGTCATGAAGAAATTCGAGTCATGTGAAGCATACAAAGCTTACTGCAATGTCCAGAAAAACATAAATAAGGAACAGTATATTAGAGCAACGAGATCTCTAAGATTGCATCGGACAATACAGACACAAGTGACTTAAGCCAGAGGAAAACCAAATGGCTGGGAATTCAGTCGAAACGCAAGCGCGGCCCTTGCATAGTCATATCAAAAGATCTGCTAGCAGCTCAACCCGAATGCCAAGATAAAAAGTAATAGGGAGAAGCAGCAAACAGACAGGCTTCGTTGAATAACGTTTTACAGATGGTGGTAGCCAAAGCAATAGAAAATTTTCCAGAAGGCTTCCCTTTTTATAAGCGGCCAATAAAAAGCTTTTACCTGGAGAAAAGCGTAAAACCCCGATCAACGAACAAGAACTCTGAAGGCATGCTTTGAAGTCAAACCGACGGGCGGTAAGCAGAAATCAGGAGAGCTGTTAAACCCGATGACATCAAACTGTCATCAAAACGGTTCGGCCGACTTGTTGCAGTGGTCTCCGTGTAGAGTTTGAATCTCAGGAAACATGTAACGGCTCGTTCCGCGATGAAGTTGAAAAAGCTCATCAGGAAGCAGCAAAAATGGCCCTACCTAAACCAACGGTCACCTCGAAATTAGGGACATTGACTACGTTGCGGACATGACTGAGGTGGGAGAGTGCTTCAAAAGAGTTATCCCAGAGATAAGTGCGATCAAATAAAGGCTAACCCCTGAAAATAACAGGGGTCAGGCTGAGAAACAAGCTGCGATGGAAACACAAAGCAGAACACCATAAAATGAATGTGGAGAGGCGCATTCTAAGATTTGTAAGAATACTGACTCCAGAGTTGACAACCTGAAAAATTATCCTCGAAGGTAAGATGCCGGGTCTTCAAAGAAGCCCTAGCTAAAGACAAAACAGCTCTGTAATAATCTGTAGTCTGCAGATAATCTTTGTCCGAGCTCAAAGCCCAAGACCCGCTCGAGCAGTTCCCGAGGAAATGAAAACCAACCAAAACCAACAAACCAACCAACAACATCGAGCCAAAAATTCTATAGCATGATACCCTGACAAATCTGGTACTTGCACTATCTGGGTTCTAAATAGTACACACTTGAGAGGTCTGAGCTTCGAATGAAGATATGGTCTCCTGTGGATTCGGTATCCAATTGTTATGTTCTTTAGTATGAACCTGACACTGAGCGAACTAATAATACCTTTCAAGGCGAAGTTTAACTTTTTGGAGAACGCCGTCTCCAGCACAGAGGGCCATGTTCTAGTCTGGCTGGTAAAGGGTGTTTTCAAAAGTAAAGGCATCAAATAGGACATTTCATAGCCAGATCCAAATGGGAAAGGAATCCTAGAGATGTCAGCCACGATTGGAATGGACATCGCGAACTCAGGTACCACTCTCACTGTCTGCCGCTGTGTCTGTTTGGGTACCATCCCCGAGTCCCTCTTCTCAAACACATATAATAGGATAGCTCTAGAGGAGGAAAGAGGAGGTTCTAGGATTAGAGCAGTGACAATCAATACATTTCTACAGACTCAGCGCTCCGCCTTTGTGTGTAAATATGGAAAAATAGGCGTCGAGAAGTTAATCGATATCTTTACGAGACGATAACCACTGTTTGGTTCTTAGCAGAAGACCAACGGAAGACATGGTATAGTAAATAATGTAAACCGTAAATGTGTAGCATTATCATCGGTTTCTTCTGCACGTCGATAGATGTTGCTTCTATTTAAGGTTACTTAGGAACATAAATCAAATGGACTCTTCAGATCGTTAAAGCATGGAATTAGCAACGCACGTGGATATAGGGATGTGATTTAACTGGGTTGGCTGTGTTAAAGAGTTGTGACCTATGTTGAAAAGCCTTTCTTTGACCGTATTTGCCAACACGTTTTGCATTATCACTTAAAAGAATGATTGCGTATTGGCGAAAAACTCTTCCATGGTTAGTGTTTTGAATATTTGAATGCGGTTTTGCATTTGATTTTTAATGCTGATTAGTTTGGCGTTTGGAGAAATCGCAGCAATTTTTCGGCCTTTTTTGCTAGGGCAGCGACATGTTCCGTAAAAATGGGTAGGTCACCATAGTGTCGGGGCATCGCACTTTACCGAGGAGTTTCCAAAATGCTGGCGGTTGTTCCTCATCTGCTGTCTTCTCTGGGGTTATATTAGCTTCCACCTGGCGAGAAAGAAAGCATACTTCGATTTTAAGATAGATATTTCTGCCTTGGGAAGGAGGGTCTTATCTAGTTTTGAGAGGCCAGTCTGAATTCGGAGTGAAAAAACTCTAGAGGCTGGACACACTAGGATTCCTAGTCCATTTTAATGTCTTCGAGAGCCACACGAATTTTAATACTGACGTTCCTTTCTCTTTACAGGTGAAAGTTGTGTTAGTCCACAACTCCAGTCCTGGAGGTAAGAATAATTGTACTGTAATTTTTTCTTCGACAGGTTTTGTTCGAAATCGGTCGATATTCATTGATTTTCTCATAGACTAAATGAACTTGTTTGGCCGAGACAGTCCCGACTTTGTGTCTAGAGTCTATTGAGTAACGTTCATTTGCCCGTCTTGCAAGGGATGATTTGTATTTACCTTGTTCTGTTGTTTTTATGGTAGTATCTGCCTCGATGGTGATGGTAGATACTTCTGAGATGGATGGGACATTGAAGATCTTTTATTATTTTGGGACCGATTTGCAAGACGTGAGAAAGCCTAGTACTTTTCCATTTCGTTTTCAGCTTATTTTATACCTATTCCTCTTCGATTTATCGATTTATTCTTCAGAGTAAGAGAGCGAGGAGTTCGGAACCCTCTGTTTTTTGATATGGTAACTTTCCTCCAAGCAGATTTTCATATCTATGGTTCTTCAGATGGCTTCTGGAGTCTTCCAAGGGTAATTAAAAATGCTCTTCGAGTAATTTAAGCTATTTAACGACTTTTCTCAGTTATTATAAGTATATACGACCAACAATGTGTTAGTTTTTTTATTTTTTTGGGTCGATTTAGTAGATAATACTGCCACCCGTTTTTTTTTAAAGACAAAGTTTTGAACTATAATTTCTATAAAGCTGTTTATCTAATGTATATTTTATTTTGATTGCCTTTCTTGTTGGTTTCAGGATTCTAAGCACACACGCCTTGGAAAATAGTTCGCTATTTCTTTCTGTAGCCCCTATCCTTTCTATATAACGCTAACTTTTCTACTAAAATTAATTTTTGTAGTTGAGCCGAATACACTTACGTGAGGGCTTGGTCAACTATGAATTTGATTATTTATTCGGTTTATGACTTTTTAATTGATTGATATGTTATTTTGATGATCTCATTTATTTATATTGTGACCTGTTCAGGTTACGCATACTGTAACACTGTCGTAAACATGTTTACAAATACCAACACATCGATTGTTCTCGAATGCGTAAACATAAATAGAGCTGCGTGCACTCAGTACAACAAATCCCGGTGCAGGCGACTCAGCGCGTAAACACGAGAACAATCCGCATGGAAGGTTCAAGGATGATGAAAACGCGACAGTGCATGCAAGAAAAGTGCGGTAAAGTAATAAGAATTGATTACGTTTGATAAAGTGTGGGAAATGGTTAATAAGTGTTTAATTACGTTGAATAAGTGCCTAATTAATTAATTTAAAAGTGGAGTCATTAAAGTGATAAGTGGTTTTACTAAAATAATTGTAAAGTGTGTAATAAACTTAGAATAAAACTTTAAACATTAATTTTAAACAATCCGCGAGTGTTTTATTTTCACTATTGCCAATATTTGCGAACAGCAAACAGGTCGCGCACCTGGCAAAGCGCAACAATATACTTTCCTTGTTTTTATGTCCACGAATGCAACCCTTGCTTATACTAACCCAGTCGAACCCTTGTTTTATGAGGGTTTTCACTTCTTTATATTCTTAATATCTATCATGTCTTACCATCCGCTGATTTGTCCGATTCGATTAATTGATTACACGGTCGCCTGATCCAAAAAATCTAAAACGATTGTGAAAAGAAAACAAGAGAAGTAATTAGGAAATCGCATCATAAATATGCACAAATGCAATTTGTTTAAATTTGCACAATTTGTACATTGCACATGTTTGCTTTACATGCGTTACATCTAATCAATAACATAACATAACACAACTTTCCTTTTCTAACTTTTAACTTTTTTGTCTTAACAACCATCTTGCTTATTTCGCCGACGTATGGTTACTTGGTCCTGAATAACAACTTAAAATGTCTTCGGGCAGTTTGCAAAAGAAGTGAACCATCATTCACTACAAAACCAGGTTTTCCTCCAACGATGGCTGTATCCTTTGCACGTGCTTGAACTTTCAGCCCGATAATGCAAGGCCACTCATAGCTGCAGCTACCCAGCGCAAAGTAAAGAAATTTAACTGGGAACTATAAATCGTACACCCCCCCCCCTCCCCTTATCATCGTACCATACTCACCCATTACCTCATTCCAACAGATTTTCCCTTATTTTGGTCCCTGGACTATTACCTATAAGGAAGGAAATACAAGACTCAAAAGGATCTTCGTAGAGTACTAGCAAACTTTTTCGGATTTCTACGGGAAAGGAATACAGCAACTTCCAGAGCGTTGGAACAAAACCGTACATAATTAAAGTCTTTGTGTTGTGGATTTGGTTTAAATAGATTAATATTAAAAATATAAATTCATTCGAAACCGGCAACTTTTGAATACACCCAATATTTAGTCCATTAAAATAGAAATTATAATATACGCACGATTCATACTTTACCAACAGGCCATTGAGTTCAATTCATCCCAACCTGCTTTCATGAGCCAGAAATTTGACGATGTAAGGCAGTTGAAACCGAACGACGAAAATAAAAGGTCTAATCGTGAAGTTCAAACTACCGTCCCGAAGGACACAACTTTTGATAAGGAGTTTGTTATTTTGATTTGAAAGAAATCCTCACCAGGCTGTTTGTATTTGTAATTATTAAAGTTTGTATTTGGTTGTATTTGTAAAGCATAATTTTAAATAAGATTATTGCGAAACGTTAGTCCTTTATAAGTGGATAATATATAAAACTAATCTTGAATTAATTCTAGAGACAATACGATTCTGAAACCAATCGAATACTGACGAAATAGATTTTTCATCGTCAAATATTGAATAGTTCAAGAGATTATAAGCTGAATCAATTTCATTGATAACTTGAATGATGAATCCTGGCGCGATTGGTTTATATCATCACTGTAAATAAAACCGATAATTTGAATAAACTTTCTTAGTATTCGAATTTCATTTCATCGCAAACAGAATCGAAGCTTACAAGTAAATAAGATTATATAGAATTTTAAACTCCCATAGGGAGTCTTTTCTTTCTTTGTCCTGACAAGCTGCTCACCACTTTCAATGCCTGTTTGCAGTAGGGCGCGTTTCTAAATTGCTGGAAAGAGGCGAGGCTCGTGCTGATCCCCAAGGGGAAGGGGAACGCGGAGCAATCATCTTCATATCAGCCCCTATGTATGCTGAACGCCGCTAGGAAGGTGCTCGAGAGGCTCATTAGAGAAAGACTTGGAGAAGCCATTCGAACTGCCGGGGATCTGTCTCCTCGGCAGTACGGCTTCAGGGCTGGTCGATCCACGATCGGTGCAATAGTAGAGGTAGTGAGCGCGGTCCAGCAGGCACAAGCCCACAATCACTACTCGAGACGAATAGTACTACTCATAACACTAGATGTGAGAAATGCCTTCAACTCTGCTAGATGGACAGATATTCTTGGTGCTCTGGAATATTTCAGGGTGCCGAGGTATCTGATGCGGATATTGAAAGACTACCTCAAAAATCGGAAACTCATCTATGACTCGTCGGGAGGCCGGCGAAGAATTGATTTGACATCAGGGGTCGCGCAAGGCTCCGTTCTGGGCCCGGACCTCTGGAATGGCTCGTACGATGAGCTTTTGAGGCTGCATTTACCGGGGGAGTCGCGCCTAGTTGGCTACGCAAATGACGTAGCAGTACTAGCCGCCGGACGTACTGTCGGACAGACGCAATTCAAACTGGGTGCGGTAATACGTCGAGTGAGCAAGTGGATGAAAGACCGTGGGCTTAGCCTAGCGCTGGAAAAGACCGAGGTTGTCGTCCTCACCAAGAAGCGGATCCCTCGTGTTATCCCCGTTCGGGTGGGGGAAATGATCATCGCGTCAAAAGAATCAATCAGATACCTTGGCTTGATGGTTGACTCGAAAATGAGTTTTTTCGAGCGTCAGCGGATAAGGCTTCCGTACGAGTATCAGCGCTCAATCGCGTTATGGCCAACACGGGGGGGCCAACCTCGAGCAAAAGACATCTACTGATGAATGCAATGGAGTCAGTGCTCTTGTATGGCTCCGAGGTTTGGGCTGACGCTCTTAGTAAAGAGACGCACCGAAGGCGTCTGGCACAGGTGCAGAGGCAAGCAGCTTTGCGGATAGTGGCTACACACCGCACTGTCTCTGAACCTGCAGTGCTGGTAATCTCGAGGGTGGTTCCTATCAAGTTACTTGCAGACGAACGGAAACGTGTATACTTACGTAGGGGGGAGTCGGCGAGAGAAACCATCAGCCGAGAGGAACGGAGAAGAACCCTAACCTTGTGGCAGCAAACATGGGAAAACGGACCGCGAGGCAGGTGGACCGCACGGCTGATAAGTGACTTGGGGCCGTGGTTCTACAGAATGCATGGTGAGACTGATTATTATCTCACGCAACTACTCAGTGGTCACGGGTATTTTCAGTCTTACCTGTATAAGATGGGAAAGACACCATCCCCAACTTGCGTGTTCTGCCCGGGGATGACGGATGACGCCTGCCATACGTTCTTTACGTGTAATAGATTCACAAGACTCCGTTCGCATCTCTCGGAGAAAATTGGCGTAATTTCCCCAGAAGGGCATGATGGATCGCTTGGTGAGGGAGGGGAGATCTCTGTAACGCAATTCTCTCTAATCGCAATTCCTTCCTATACATCCGTGGAGAAAGAGAGATTTCCCTTAGCCTGAAGGCACCGCTAAGTGATGATTAATGAGGCCGAGTCCAAAGTATTGTGACAAACAGTTCCAGGCTAGGTTCCCGATGTGACAGGGGAGGTGTTTAGTCGGTAGTCCGGTAGCGGGGGAGTCCGAAACTCAGGGCATAAATAGCCTTCACCTCCCAAACAAAAAAAAACTCGCATAGGAAAATTTTATTTCATAAACGAATAATTTTCTATTAATAATTTTATCTATTTAGATATTAGAACCTCTATTTTCAAAACAAATCCTTTTCAATTCCAAATGGATCTCTATGTTTTTGCGATCAATCAATTTAACAAAGCAGACTCCAACTACGCAACACACCTACAGAATCACACACACGAACCCGATACCATGGCAAACTCAATGACGCTACTACACAAACAAAAGAAGGGACTTAGACTTGACGTACTAAAGAAATTAGAGATCTACAAACACAAAAAACCCACGGAAGTATTATCAACGAACAAATAATGACCAACTCCGACACAATATTTTCAGTCCTCGACCCAATCCTTGTCAAAAAAAGAAAACGCGACGAACCCGACAACGATAATCCCACGATCCTGAAAAGACCCAAACTTAATGACCCTCGTTAACATCTAATTAACCAGACCTACCCCTCCGGTAAAAGTTTCACATATAAAAAGATGGATACCGCGACAAAGACACCAGAACGAGCTGAAGATGGCTGTATGCAGCCGAAACGCGTCCTCGAGACCCACAAAGCAAGGCCCGGCGGACCCAAGCCACCCAGAATCAATTTGATCTTTACGTATTCTAAAAATGAAAATGAAATAGTTTTTTCTCAAACCATCTGCAGGCAGACGAAATTAAAAATCCTTTTGCCAAGGTTTTTTAATCAAAACCGGTTCACGGTATACCCTTAAACCCTTTTCACTCGCCACCGGGTAAAGCTTACTATATAGCGCATAAGTTCAAAAATAGTCATTTATCTGAGAATTTAACGCCCAGCCGTTTTAGACACTTTTCGAGAGACGCGCGACAGTCCGCCATTTTGAATAAACGGCCAGTGTGCACGCGGTGCTAAGCAACAACAGACGTATAAGGTACATACGGGCGTTTATCACCCAGTAGCAAATATTTGTTTTTCAGTATTTTTAATAGTCTAAATAAGTATTTTGTTTCTTTATACTATCAAGACGCCTGATTTCCCTCTTAATGAAGAACAAATAGAACAGTACTGCCTTTTAGAAAAAATAGTGAGGAAGAAGATATTTCTGCAATGAAAACAACAAAGATTAAGTATAGTGAACATGAACATTGTTCAGAGTAAGAAGGGGAAGACAAACGAATATTCTCAGCTATGACGACATCTAGTGAAGATTATATCGTACCTCAGCCTTATTTAAAAGTTCAAAATCATCAATATGATGACGTGCCTTTGCTTTATATAAAACTTGAAAAACTTACCGGAAAATATGAAATCTCCAGAGAATGTTCGAACGAAGTCGGAGAACATTATTTAAACATTTAGCAGACCCAATTCTTTACGGTCAAAATTTTGGCTTTTGTATTACAGACGTTTTTACTCGTTCTTATTGAAAGTATGTTGGACAAAATTGATGACTACACTAATATGTGTATTGAAAATCTGAAATCAAAATATGTCGGAGAAAAACAATGGACAATTTAAATAAATTTCACATTACTTTCCATTGCGAACATTGAGATATTTGTGGGTAAAAATGAACGCATTTACAATAAAAAATTCTAAAAGGGATATTAAGATGTAGAAGATGGAATCAAATAGAACTTTTCGTAGATAGAAACGCATTAAAACGTTCTGCTAACTACATGAAACTTCATCCATCATGGGCACACTCTATTCTTCGCATTATTAACATTGTTATCATCGTATCCTTAACACTAAAAAGACCGGTATTCGCATACTACCTGTAAAGACCAACGTCGTCATTTTGACGCTAAGATGACCCTAACGTTGATATGAAATTATTTTTATGATTAATACAGAAAAACAACAGTTGTTCTTTACTAGTTTTTATTTATTTTATTCAGAAGTACATTTAGAGCATATAATTGTTATTTTTTTTTTTGTAATTTTAATACATTTCCCACATTCTGGTTTCTTACAACTATCACAAAAGCAAGACGTTTTATTTCTTTTACATTTAGTATTTATTTGACAAGTTAGACTAGGAACATCTCGAAACACATTTTGAACGCTGCGCCGACCAATCTGGATGGTACTTTGAGTATCTGCTATACACTTCCATTCGGTGCCATCACTTGTAATCAAAGTATTGCCGATTGCCGTGAAGAAAAAAGGTCCACCTCGCATACTACGACTTCCTCTACGGCTGCTTCTCGATCTGATACAACGCCGGCTAGGAACCTCACAAGACGTTGTTTCTATTTGGATATCTTCACTGGAATCTGAGTTGTCCCCCAACAATGTGTCGTTGTTTGCTGGTATATAATCGGTGTCTACCGTATCAATCAATTCAATGGCACTGACACTATCTTCTCCCCCCAATTCAGACTCCGAATACGGTAGATTTCGAAGAGATTGCAAATATTTCTCTATTTCAAAGTCAGCGATAATTCTACGCGCACTCATGTTGATTTTATCCAAAATGAACAAACAATACTAATTTATGCCGCTGAGAGTTTGAACACTGATCGAAAAATAAAAAAGCACAACTATAAAGCGATATGTAATGTAAACAAATATTTCTAAGTACCCTCAAGTCTATAATTGAGTTATTTATGCATTGCGTCATTTTGACGACTGTGGTCTTTGTAGGTATGACTCCTTGAATTTCGAAAACTAATTAAGACAACTACTGTTTATTTCAATAGGGGCTATGAAACTACATAATATTAAAAGTCAATGAGTGTCGAGTTAAAATAAGGCATAACTTTAAAAATATAACCACTTTACTTCGCGGAATCGTCGATTTCACGACAGCGGTCTTTCTAGTGTTAAATCCGAATAGTTTAACAAATTCAAATTCAAATTACTTTTATTGGGTGATTTTGTTTTTAACAGTATTTACAATCACTATTTAGAAAGTTTTCTTACCCTAATACTCAGCCTACGGGATTTGCCTAAGGGTTGTGCCCAAAACTCTATACTAACAGATAAATTAAATAGACCTAACTTTATATTACAATTTAAAATTATTAATGCTAACACTTACACCCTAGGTGTGGCCTCAGTTATTTTTATGTTTTTTTTATTTAATGTATTTAAGAGGTACTAATTTATTTACTTATTAATTAATTATTAATTAATTTTTATATAATTTATTGAAGGATTTTTCGCTCCAATAACCATATCTTGCTCCACTTGTACGCTGCTGTTGCTTGCCAGATCAGAACCGCACACATGAGTGTAGGCCTGATTAGTGCCTTGTAGGCAAGTATCTTGATCCGTTTGTTGGTCGCTGACTGTTTCCTGAAAATAGGCATAAAACGATGGTATGCATAAATGGTTTTCTTCCAAACCGAGTCTACGTGGGCACTGACGGTGTCGAAAATCACCCCCAGATACTTTGCTTGTGTGGAGCAGTGCACCACCTGTCCGTTTGACTTTACTCTGGTATTACAGATGTTCTTCGTTCGACGTCCATATTTTTGATGTGGGTCCTTGAACACAATCAGCTCACTTTTCCTAGCGTTAACCCTCATCCCTGAATTCCCATAGTATGCAGTTAACGAGCCCAGGTACCTTTGGAGTCTCGTTCACGCAAAGCGGAGATTGTGCTCAGGTGACCACGCCAATAAGTCGTCAGCGAAGAGATTCACCTCGATTCGAGGTTGGAATTTATCTCTGACACCGGGAATGTCAGACGTGAATATATTAAACAAAAGGGCCTAGAATAGACCCCTGAATCAATACCAAAAGGTTCGGAACTAGCTCCACCAGACACCGCAAAGGCAGTACGTCCCTTCATGAAACTGCCTACTATTTTTATAACACTCACCGGGAAGCCAAATTGAATGAGTTTGTAGATAATTCCGTCGATCCGAACCGAATCAAAGGCTTTTTCTGCATCAATGAGGCACGCTACGACGGCCTTTCTGGCCTGCCAATTTCCTTTTATACTGGCTTGGAAAACAGCCAACGCGTCTACTGTTGAGTGAGCTCTTTTAAAGCCAAATTGTCTTTCCGATACAGTCTCTGCTTTCGAATAGTTAAACGTTATAACAGAGTTGTTATATACTGTGATGGACGACATTCTGGGCAGATTGCTTCTTTTCGTGTTTTAATGAATATACAGTGGATAAAAATCCTGAAAATCCTTCAAAGTTTATCCTTGTTTTTAAATGACGACAATATTTTGCAGGAGTAACTGCAGTTTGCGAAAACAATTTAAAAGTAGTTGAATTTCATAGGACAAAATTGTGGGCACACAGCAACATGTAAATCTTATGAGTGACTGGCAACCCCATTCCAGAGTTTATGTGGGGAAGTCTGGCTTTAGTTGTCACGAGTTTCGCAATCGATTGGGCGTTTTTTCGAAATTGTAATTCTTTAAAGTTTCGAAATTGCGAATAACTAAAATATGAGAAAGAAACTAATATCACTAAAAGGGACTTAATTTTTAAATTACATAAAGAAAATTTAACGCACTTATGTTAGTGGTAAGATAGTTGAACGATAACTTCAACGCCGATAGCTGCTAAGTTTAAAGGCCAAATGAAGGAAGAAATTCATGGAAAGCGATCCTAAGGGCCATAAATTGTCATGGGTATAATTCTGGATTAGCTCTGAGGAAACTACACACAAACACAACCAATTAATGTAACTAATGTGTAAATGTAACTAATAAATGATATGGGGGTTGTTTGGCTTCAAATAAACTAGAATAGGAGGAGTTTTATGGCTTCAAATAGATTAGGATGGTTGGAATTTAGCAAGCTCGTCATATTGATTAAAGTATTTGGCAATTTTGAAAACGATGTGAAAAACAGCCGAGAAGCTAAATTTAAGCCACAATTTTTAGTTCCTACACGAGAACGACTTGAAACATTCATCCGAAGTTGTTTGTATGTAGAATTTATAGCTCCATTTGTAAGCTCCACCCCATTGCTCTAATACATTTGAAATCATAGCATTACGCCCAAATAACATCTGATATCAATAACATTTGAATATTGAGCAAAAATAGACTCACACATTACTCGAAACTTGGCGTCTTCGTTGCAAATACGGTTACAGCAGATCCTTCATCAAAAAAGGTATCCTAGAAAATATAAGTAATTGTATTTAAAGCGAAATTCAGATATAACAGCGAAGTGTGCCTCTATTAGTTATTATTCCTGGCGTCAAATTACATACTAAATTAAGCAGCAACATTTCATCAAAACTATTATGTGTAAATATTATTAAGAATTTATTTTTGAATTTTCACTTTTAAGTAAAAATAGAAAAGAATAAGAATTGTGGCCACTGTGTCCTGCACTCTATAAAAAATTTTTAAAAATAAAATTGGATAGAAAATGAGGAGCCTTTAAAAGTTTCACTACTTTGTAAATTTCTTATTATATTTTTCAAATTTGCAAACATTTTCTATCAAAAACGGATTTCGGTGACAAAACTTTCTCCATTGCATGTTTTCCACGCTACAGCTGTTTCCATAAACATATTATCCTTATTACAATTCATCACAATAAAAGCTTGTGTATGTGTTTATATTATCGAAATCGTATGTAATCAAACCAACAATCAAATGATAAAATATAAAAATGATAACTATTAATGATTAACGAGTTATTATAAGCAATCAACAAATAGAAGCATTAAATTTGATTTTGAGGACAATTTCTACCTCCACTGTTTGTGAGTTTTCCTTCTTAGTTTGATTTGTACGATCGCTGCTCTTTCCAATAAGCTCTGTATGCATTGATCAAATTAGCAAAGCTTTTCTACTGAAGCTATTCGAAAACTGATAAAAACTCTCAAAAGAAAATAAAACTTATTCAAGCTTCCAAATTTATATGCATTTTTCGAAGCAACATCGCTCAGTTCTCAAGCGAATACCAGGTCACAGTGAGGCAGAACTAGAATGTATCATTATTCTGATTTTCCAGCCGCATTGATTTTTATAAGCAAAACTTGTTGGAAATAAGACATGTAGACGTAGACGCAGTAAGATATGAAAAACCATGTTATTAAATTTTGCGTTGCAACGCAATGACAAACACAAATGCACCGGAAAAATTGCTCTAGCTAAGTATCGTGAACCTGCCACCCAGCCACGTCGGTTACGACAAGGGAGCTATCTTGAAAAACTTGCTTTATTTGCCCTATGGTGCATTTTTATCCCTTCTTCTGTGATGCCACTTTATATTGCGACCCCTTTTTAGTTGTTGACACCGCTGTCAGTTTACGGTGAATGAAGTACAGTTGCGATGCCAGTAGCCGTCAAGAAAGGCATTAAATTGCGTGTTACGCCCGGGCTCGAGTGGCTGTGATGCGATAAAAAATCGTTAATGTTCCTTTGTGGTCGATTAGAATATTATAAAATATATCGATGCAAAATCTACCGTATCCTTGTGGCAGTGAGAGATGATAGTACGAAAAAATCTCGGTATCAAAGAAAATCATAAAGGATCATAAGAAGGTTCCCATCATAACATTACCGGTTCTGTAATTCATCTTTTGTTTTTTTTTTTCGGAGAGAGAGTGCGTTGTTTCTTTTCCCGAACTTATTGTTTCAACTTTGGATCATAATAATATAATCGCGATTCATCTGCAGTTATGATCTAATTCATGTTTTGGTCGCTTTGGATCCATTTCGAGAAAACAGTTCGTGACACACAGAACCACAATGTTGAATTTTGCCTGAAATTCGTGACAGGCAACTACTAGGACCTCGTCATCTGGCCATATTATTGTGCATAATCACGATTGCACTACTTGTTGAAATGCCTCAAAAGAAAAGTAAAAAAGCTGCAGGTGCATCCTGTAGAAAATCTGCCCGAGACGTAGAAGATCACCCTTCATGCGGATCGTGAGTGACGCACTCTCTACCGTCCTTGAACGCTTTATTAGACTTCTGCAAGATAAAATGGTCTATAACACCTTAGTTGATAATCCATATGACTATTTACGGTTCATCTCAAGTGTAAGGAAGAATTTTAATATGATTATATATATATACATATATATATATATATATATATAGTATATAATATAATAATATATTTCCAAGGTTCAAATATGTCCACTATGTCAAAATATGTAAATACGTAAAACATGTTCGGATTTGCTCGTCAGCACCTATGTTATTGCGTGGACTTGAACCATAGCATACCACAGGTTTCAGTTGTTGTTCTTCTGATGACATGTTTCAACGCAATGTTAGTTCACAGCGTTAGTTCACCATCCACTTCGAAAGCCCCTTTGTTGCTCTGATTTGATTGGATGTGTAACCATCTGGGGATCCCAACTTGCCGTATGGACGTCTCGCTGTGAAAAGGTAATGAACTTCTTGTAAAACTTTTGCTGGTAGCGAACTCTATCAGGCGTTGTCCATTGTCACTGGTCTCTGTATGAAGGCTGTGTACTCCAGAAGTCCCTCTATGTGCCTAATGTAAATGACGAATGAAGTAAACAAGCAAAACCACTGCCCTCCGTTAATCCGCCAAGTAGGAGTTGAATTTTTTATTCGTTAACGAAATGCGCGAAGAGAAACTCATAGGAAGTTAAATTAAATTTATTCAGTAACTAACCGAAATATTGTAACCTTAAGGGATAGGAGTAACTCATAGAAGCTGAGACGGGAATTGTGTTTGAATTTATAAGAAATGAAGTAATTGAATTTATAGAATAGTAAAATTATAGAATGATAGTTAGTTTGTAAGGGTAGCAGCGAGTCAACGGACGAGTCATACATGGTCACTTGTTGATGGAAGCCAGCGAGCAGCGCAAGGATCCACCGACACCAACTTCAGAATAAGGAGCTACCGGAACGAGCTTAACCGATTGTATGCCGACTAATGAAACCGAGCCACACCCTTAGCCGCGAATCTGGCTCCCTCTCGCGATTCGCGAACTGTGGCTGGGCGTAACGGGCCATGGACAGATCACAAAACAGGTACTTACCTCCATATGATGAACATTCGCGGCAATGGACATTTAATAAATAAATAAACAAACACAAACTTAAACTTAAAACAAAAAATTAAAATTAAAACACAAACACAAACTGAAACATCGCAAACCGCTCGGAGGACACCTCCATATCGTTTTCTCCCATATCACGAACCGCCGCGGCAATGAACGCGTAATAAGTAATTAAACAAATAAACAATGACACAAACTTGAACACACATAAACAAAGCAGTTGTCACAGGTTATCTGTCAGCCGGCAGTTGCGGCGAAGGGTGCATCGCCGCATCATAATTACAGCGATTCCGGCGAATTGTTCAAAGCTCGGGTGGGTCATCGATCGAAGGGTGAACGGCCGCAGCGGGATGACCTCAAACCCGCTAAATGCAGTTATTAAAAGGGAGTGGAAAAACAACGGTGGACCTCTTTTTTTCCTGGTGATAGCCGCGAGACGGAGAACGTTGAGTATTGTCGGACGCGGAGTTAATAGGAGTGCGATTCCTTGGAAAACGAAAACGTGAATATATTTAGTGCACGACGCTGAATGCAATCTGTGAAAATTAACACTTTGATTATTGTCGTAATAGTCAGTGCGCGCTGAGGAAAGCGATCTTAAAAGGAAAACTAAAGCTTTGAGTATTGTCGGACGTGGTGGAGTGGCCCGATCACGAGAGTGACCGAGTTATTGACGGGTGGAATTGCGCGGAAGTGCGATTTCTGGAGGGCCCGAAGTATTGAGGCGGTGCAGTGCGTGGTGAACGCCCGGATACTGGTACCGGGGTTCGGAGCGCAGCGAAGGTGCAGTGCAGCGGACGGAAGTACGAAGGAGAACCGCCAGGGTGGCCACCGTCGCACAAGTAATAGAGTCGTAGTGTTAAGTAGTGTAGAGTTAAGCTTTTGGATTATTAGTATATTAGGATCAGTATTATTAGAGTTAGCCTATCAAAAAAAAAACAATACCGTAGTGTCTAATAAATAAAACTAAAGTCTAATCACCACGAGTTTCTCTTCCGCTGGTTACTCAGAAGCAACGCGGACGGTAGTCGGTCTTGTTCCAGGTTGTTTTTTTTTTCTTCTTCTTTTCGTTTACGTTTTCTTTCAGGATCGGACGGCTTCCGCGTGAGTGTGAAGGTTCCCTACGAGGAGAGTGGTCTCGTCGCATTCTAGCTTGGCGACGTTTCGGGGCTCGGTAAAGCGAGTGGCACCCACGCCCGTCTCCGACGGACCTACCGGGACCGAGGGCCCCGGCCGTTATCTCTCCGAACAAAGAACGACCGTGGGGGTGCATCGAGCCCAGCACTTTCCCCAGCGATTTGAATTGGAGGCTGGGAGCTCAAGGCCCACCAACGGATTTAAAGTGTAACAATTGTACAGGCCCTTTCCTTGACGAGCATAGAATCTGTCACAATTTGTTTGAAATCAATGAAATCAATGAAATGAAATGTTTGTTATCCACGATGAAAGCCAATCAATCACTATCTTGCAATTTTCCGCTGTTAAAAACTGTGTGTGCCCGCATATATCATTGCCGTGCCATCTGGTCTCTTGCATTGCAAGGATGTGGCTTTTATATTCTCTTACTTCATCAAGAAGTTGTCGGAGTACACCTTGCATGTTCAATATTGTAATGTTCTTACTTTCAAAAGAATATACTCTTATATGCTACGAAAGTCGGTTCCGTTTCACCAATCCTCCCCGTGGCTTTTGTCCTGGTTACATGACGTTGTCGGCGCTGCGGGTTGTACTTGCCGCTTTTTAGCTTGATACCAACAGCACTCATGGACGCGCCGAGGTTAATCCGCTAAATCGACATTTTTCCTCAGGGTTTCTATTATGATGACTTATTTAATACCTCTGGTGTATCTTAATTACTGCTTGTGATTTTAGATATCATTGCAAAAGGGAGGCTTTATATGGGGTGAGATAGGAAAGTGTCTTAAGATTGCATCCCTTCAGGCAGAATGGTATCGAATTATGTCACTTTTTGATTTTTTCAATCAAGACAAAATGAAAAACTTTAATTAGTTTGGAGAAAACAAAGAAAAAACTCTTTAAATAGTTACGCTACTCGTTCCACTATATTCATATTGCGCTAGTTGTTATCATTATTTAAGTATTAAATTCTCTACGTATTTATTCACGTCTGAAAATAAGTTCACGTCAAGGGGTTCACTAAATATACTTCACTTTAAACATATGTGATAATCCTCTTTTGATAAACTTTCATTGCGAAAGCTTTCGTAAATCTTATGTCCTTAACCAAAGTCTCAGTTGGCTATATAAAGAAGAGAAATGTTAACGTATCGCCCCTTCCCATTGATCAGTTGAATAAATTAAAACAAAATTTTTGATGGATATCAGTGCATATTCAACATCTAAGTTAATTAACAAAGTGCCAAAGGGGCTGGTATAATGGACATATCGCCATATGCCTCTTCACCAACTGAAACATTTCCTTATTAAAGTATGCTCTATCGAAGAGTGCCTCTATCATCAAGTTTATCATCAAGCTCACAGAAACCAAGTTCCTCCTGAAAGGTTATAACTAATGTTCTTGTTAACCCTTTCTTCGGTATCGCCCAACTGCTCAAACTCATACGATACCATATTGGAATACTTGGAATCTGAAATCCTGCAACACCCATTACGGCTAATTGTCTGTCCATAAAGCACCTGACCTTAATTTGAAATATGTCTATACTTGAACCGAACCAGGCAGGAAACCCTTGACTCTTGATATAGCATAATAAACAATGTTATATGTTACTGTCATAGCATGGGCATGCACGTATTCGGTTACAGAATTTCGCACACGCAACAAATGTTCTTTGTCATTGGGCAGAGTCCAGCAACAAGTAAACTAAGGACTATCGATTTGTTATGGCAATAAAACATCAAAAAATGTTGGTTGATTGGAACCCACGAATGTGAAATGTTGGGAAGGATGTGAGAAAATATGTACCCAACGACCTGGAATCGTAATCAAATTTCTAAGTTAGCTGCCCATTAGCGATTTATTGCATAAGGAATGATTAAGAGAGAATAATTTGGATACAAAAAGACGCAAATAAGATACTCAAAGATTGTTGGTTGGGAATGTTCAAGGAGAAGAACTGAAACACGATTATAGCGAAATACAAGACTAGAAGCAGAGAAAAAAATGTAAAATATTGCATTTTGCGTCTTCCATCCATATGACGCATAAGCGATTCTAAATTCGGGTATAAATAAAGATAATATACTTAGCGCTTAACATCAAAGGTCCTTTGATGTCAATGAAGACTGCCAGACTTTGACGTACCTAGTTATTGTTTATCTATCATCTATCGTAAATCTCCCGGCGGGTCCTTATTTTGGACCTTTGTAAGGAACTTCACGATCGCCTTTCACTTACTTTACAGATAACTACAAATAAGAGTTTTAAACTATTCTCTAATAATATTATTTCGGTCCAACTTCATCGATATTGCTGAAAATGTTGAAAAAAACCATGGGTCCACTTTGTCTCTTCCAACAAACAACTCGAAGTTCCATACACTCCGCTTATAATCTTTCCAATCTTGGTTTGTTATAAGGTCCAATGCAAACCATTTTTTTCGTTTCTTTTCGTTTTGCGCCAATTCAACCTCTTCTGTTGATGATAGTTGTTGAGTATCGTTACATAATGTTAACCACTAGAATTTTCACGATATATTTTACTTCTTTGTCTACGTCTTGCAATATTGTTATGCTCCAAAGTACCAAGACGTCCCTTCATTTACTTGTACCGATCCACTTTGTTAGGACTAAAATAAACAAACGAGGTCTACACGGGGATTCTGATCTCAAAGGACTGGTAGTCTTATAGACTGGGTGTTTGTGGCACTATGCAATCTTCTAGATCGTTCGGATGAGTGTCACACTCTAATTTTGCTGACAAAAGATTGGCAATTTGCCCTTACGAGGGTGGTTCGATAAGTACTTAGCCTACATATGAAGAAACAAAAATTTTGGAAAAAAAGCAATTTATTTTTCAATATTACCTCCTTTTAATCCGATACACTTTACCCAGCAATGCTCGTACTTCTTTAATTCGTTTAAAAAAGTTTTCTCGAGGTTTGTGAGCTTCCGTGGCGGTGATTACATCCTCAATCGAGTAAAATTTTTGCCCTGCGAGTGACTTTTTCAAGTTGGGAAACAAAAAAAAATTCGCACGGGACCAAATCTGGAGAATCCAGTGGATGCAGTGGTAGCAGCAGTTCGTACCCCAATTTGATCAATTCAGCCGTAGCGAGTGCGAAGGTTTGAGCCGGTGCACTGTCGTGGTGGAAAAGCGCTTTTTGTGGTCGAAAAGCACGTTTTTTAATTCAGCGTGGAATCGGCCCAATAATTGGACATACTACTGTCTTGTGACAGTTTTGACCTTCTCCAGGTAGTCAATGTATATCACACCTTGAGAATCCCAGAAAACGGTGGCCATCACCTTTCCGGCTGATAGGACAGTCTTCGCCTTCTTCCGAGCTGCTCCACCGGGTAAAGTCCACTGTTTCGACTGTTCCTTGGTCTTTGGTTTGTACCAGTGGATCCATGTTTCGTCAACGCCTCGCGGTCTTTTGAGATGCCTACTATCTCAGCTATCTTGCGCACCTTCAAACGGTGATCTGCCAAAACGAGATAGTGGATTTCCGTCACGTTATCCTCCGTGGTTGCTGTTTTCGGGGCACCTGGGCGGGGCTCATCAAAAACCGGCATGCCACCGCGCTGAAATTCGTTGATCCAATTTTTGACGATCGCCATAGGGGAAAAGCGTCTCCATACACTGCATCCAAGCGTTCTTTGATTTCACTTCGCGGTTTTCCTTCCAAAAACAAGAATTGAATCACCGAACGATATTGGACCCCGTTTCGTTTTTGCTTAAATCAACGGGCACGCTTGCTTTCACACGCTCTCAAAACAGAACTGGAAGTCCGATCTGGTTGAAATTTCGTCAGTAGCCAGTACACAAAGTATATATTTAGCTGCAGTACTCAGTTCAGAACTTATCGGACCGCTTTACTCCAACGAATTTAGTAGTAATTGGAAAAAATGAATTTTTCACCTTTTTTCTTTGTAGTCTGTACAGCTCCTAGTTGCATGATGCACTTTGGGGTCACATGAAATGATTGCTTTGAATGATAATTAATGGGAACTTATTTACATTGAAATTTCATTACATGTCTTTCTTAGCAACCAAGATCTTATCTAAGTATTTTGTAACATGGAAAAAAATATTACATCATATAAAATGGTGTTATTATTTCTAAGTTGTTTCACGAGGAAAGCCAAAAAAACCCTTTTTCAGTGATCGGAAAACATATTCTAAGCTATGTACAATAAAAAAAGAAAAGAAAATGAAGAAAGATATCGTAACATGAATTGGTGGAGTTTAAGTAAAGATAGGGGACAGATTTGATTTCACGTACTGGAAGTCAGAGTAGATTCTGGTGAAGTTACGCGTTGAGTTGTAGTGGAGAATTTGACTGTCAGGGTCGAAAAGATTACATTTAGAGTGGAGCACTCTGAATATTTGAGGGAAATTAGGCTTGTTCGGTGGCATGGCGATTGCGATTTCGTCCGAGATGTTGTGAATGTATTTGCATGTGGGGAGAAAAATGAAACAAAATCAGAAAATGATAAGGTAAGAGAAATGGGGTTGTTGGTGGGAAGGTTGTGGTGAAATAATAATAAAAAAAATAATAATCAACAAAAAAAAAAAGAACTTATACGAAATAAACAGACGTAGGCCAACCGATAGGTTGCATCTGCAGCGAAGAAAGAAGAAGGTGAAAAGATCATTGAAAATAGTGGAAAAAGGGCTCTGAATGCGTTGCTTGCATTATTGATGGATTTTTTGAGATGAAGGACTGGTGACAGTCGATCATTTATCGTTACACCTAGTTAGGCTAACTTTTTTGAAAGTGGAATATTGTGGTTATTTAGTTTTAGTGATGGGAAGTGGGAAATACTTTGGAAATTCTTCGGGAAGTGAGCACTTCCCTTTATTATGATGGACTCGCATTTATTCGGATTGATTTGAAGTTTCCATCTGCTAAAGTAGGAGTTGAGAGATAAAAGATAGCTATTGAAGCGAAACATTGCTAGAGGATATTTCTGGCGGCAGTATAAATGATGATGTCATCGGCGTATTGGATGGTACAAATTGGGTTGTGGTGACGGGTAGGCTTGGGTATGTCACCAGTATGATTGAGAAGAAGAGAGTAGAAAGGACAGATCCGTGTGGGATTTCAGATGAGTTTGAAAAGTGGCTAGACAGGGTGTCGCCGATTTTGACTGAGGACGTTCGTTCAAATAGGAAAGAGTGAATTAGTTTACAGAGGTGAGGATGGAAGTGGAAAGTGTCGGTCATTTCATGAGAAAGCCGTTTTGCCATACCGTGTTGACAGCTTTACAGATGTCTAGAATACAGCCGGTAGTAGTTGAGTTGTTATGTGAATTGTTACAAAGGTTTGTTTTGAGGATGAGGAAGGCTTGATCTATTGAGTGGAGGGGGCGGTGCGCATATTGATAATAAGGGACTGCCCGTGTGCATGATTCTCTATAGCACAAAACTCGATAATGAGCATTTCTAATGATGTGAGCGGTTATCAGTGTTATGTGAGTAGAAGGGAGATATGCTATGCTTAAGGGAGATATGCTTCGACAAGACGTGCTTGTGCGCACCTTTTTGTAGTTTGCGTTTCAAGTGTATGTACCTACACAGGTGGCTTTCACGCTGTCACCTCTGATATGCCGCGGGGAAAAATTAAATTATAAATACAGAATGTAAGAGTTAAGAATTTAATTTTAACTTTAAATTTTACATCTTAGATACGAATACTTCCAACTGGTTTGTACTAGATTCAACTACCTTGCAATCTTATTGGTCAAACTCGTTGATCAGTACGACGTCGGTTCGTACATCTGTCAGAGCTGTGAGCGTATTGGCCATTGTATAATATTGGTTGGTATAAAATAGTTGCGTTGTGTTTTTTGTTGAAATCAATTATTAGAAATATATGCTTAGTAAAACTTAAAACCAACGGGATTTGTATTGACCAGTTTTGCCAATAAAAAAAGTTTATTGAAAGAAATTTCACAAAAATTGGTCTTCGCATCACATTTTCTCGGCACTGTATGTCTTGCGTCAACTCACTGCGATTCAGCATTCTTGTCGATCTGTTGTTTATTGTCAATCTGATGCTTGGGTATGTATTTTGACTTTCGGTCGCTTGGTTTTTAAAGATTTCCATGATTCTGTTCGGAATCTTGTCAAATAATTCGATTGCTCTGTCTTTCATGTGTTTCTCTGCTGTCTCTATTTGTATGGATTTCTATATGTCAAATCCACCGACTGGAACGCATCACTATCTTGGCTGTCTGACAGAAAATGGTACTGCCAGAGTGTACTTGCGATCTGAGCATCTGAACGTAAACAGGAACCTTACTATTGAAATTTAAGTGGCCAGATTTATGGCCGCTTAAATGGGTGGGAGTAGAGACGAGCGTCAGCTTTCTTTCTTTTCAGCCTTTTTTTTTGTATGTGGTCTTCACAAGTCATGCTGTGGTCCAGTTTGAGAAAACTATTTCCATGGTTTTGCGTCTGAGTTTATATCTTGGGCTTAGGGCCATGTCTTGTTGATCATAATTTTCCATTTATGGAGGTACTGCTGCAGGATTTCAATTGAGCGAACCTGTTTTGAATTGGTGACTTCCACTTACCTTGAAGTATAATATGCGCGTGTGTAGTGGGCGTACTTGTAAACTGTTTCACATGATGTGTATGACCGCGCCGTATAGGTTTTAGAGTACTGGTGAGATGGGTGATAGTTGTGTAACTCCAAGTTCAATAATTCGCACACTGAAAAAATGGTTTTGTTTCTTACCAATTTTTCAGAAAAATCGCATAAGCGAAATGCATGGGAGGCGCAGAAGCTACTTGATGTATTTTGGAAATGATTTATTGGAGATTGAAAAGAGAAGAAGGGATGGAATTGTTTTCACTTAGATATTAATTTTATGATAGCCATTTCCACGTCGTAAAATTGTATTAACTGTGTCCGTCAAGATGTTTAAGACGTTTTCGGTAGCCACTTCAGCTTTGAGTTAGTCATTTTGTGGTGCTTACCTTTAACTTAGTACAATGTCATTGTACCTCACGTGTACATATCTGCCGTACTATACCCTCCTCTTAGCAAATCTATCAGGAATTCTCTTTACTTTGTTTCTAATATTTACTCCTCCTCGTCAAGTTCCTCATCCTTAAAAAGGTATTTTCATGAAACCGGTATTGATCCTTTGTGCGTGAGGGATTATAGGAATGGAATGCCCTTGTGAAAGTTGTGACTGTCTTTTTTGCCTGCTTATTTCAGTGTATTACACTTTTTACAGTTTTTTGACCCCCACGAGTGGGCTCATTTCTTAGGTGAACTTTCATTAGCCACATGGGCGTGGAAAACGTAGTTTTTTTCTCACGTTTGTGTTCTTCTTTCTTTTATAAGTTCACCTTGACAGACGTCCTCTTTTAAGAAATGTTGTTATGAAGAGAGCTCGTTGAAGACATTTATTCCCACGTTTCTGGGGAGTTGCCAAAGCAAAGATGTTTCCACGTATCTGACGAAAATTCATTGACTCAGTGAGTAGGTACAAGTTTGCGTTGGTCCTTTTTCATTAGATCCAGCTGGAGCTGAGGTCCAGCGTCCTTGTTCATCTGAAATCCAGCTGATATGTTTTTACATCGCCTCTATACGTCAGAGTTATTGAAGTGGGCCCTTTATTTCGAACAGAATTTGAAGATCTTGTTTAAAGTGTCTGTTGTGAGACACTCCTTACTAAATCGGCCTCGAAGCTTCAAACATTTTGACTCTATTGTTAAAAGTTCTATGTTTGATGTTTAATGTTATGGCCAATGAGGCGCGCGTGTTGCCCAGCGAACGCCAAATTTGGGTTTCTATTCGTTTTGAAAAAACAATAATAGTTCGGAATATAAGAGTTTAAGAAAAAAACATTCATCTAACTGTGTTACGGGTCGACTCCTCTCTTCAGTGAGCTCGCTAGCTGGCACGACGCAACTCTTTTTTTTGCGAATGAATTAATTTGACGGTGGGTTATTGCTCATCCTGCGAGCTGTTCTCTTTGAATGAAATGTTATTATTAATGACAAATTATATGTAGAAAAAGTATTAATTGTATTTATAATTAAATGGCGGTCCGACAGTCCGACGAACCGGAGGTGAGCCACATTTTTATCCATCTAGGAGCGAAAGACAACCAGAATCACAGTACGAATACCATAAATGGTATGCTATCGAAGTATGGAACATACAACATTACATGCTCCATAAATTGCTTTGGTCCTTTTCTCGATTTTCCGTTTTGCACAATGAGAGCGTCTGCGCCAGATTCTGCCTTCTGTTGGTAAGTGGTGTCTACCGAGCTACCTGGTGAGTGATGGTCTAGCTAGAGATACAAATTTGTTGATCAGAACCTGGCACCTGAACTGATTTTTCGTTGGAATGCTGCTCGGTCTTTGACGAAACCAATTAGTTGTTACGCATGACCCACCGAAAATTCGGTGAAGAGTGTTTCTTGCGTTATAGTTCTGTGTACACGATCCACGAGTTGACCTGTTTAGATCATACAATGCTGAAAATTGATCCGCAAGGTCAACTCCACTAATATGTTCGTTATAAAACGGAATAGCTTCTGGGCAGAGTACAGCTTCCCTGAAACCATCTTTTGCAGTTCTTTCTACATCAGCGGAGGTATTCTTGTGGCAATTACTTAGGACGAAAACCAGCTTCGTGTCTTTCCTCTTGATTGCCTATCATCCAAAATTTTTGCACAGCAATTATGAACCTCCTTATTAAGACAGATTTCCCTCAAATTTAGTTACATTTCTTCTATTCGTCATGCAGGTTCTCACATAAGCGAAATTCAAAGAAATGACCAATTCATCAGGCGTAAAAAATCAGTCGCAGCATATGGCGACATCCTTCTCTTTCATGGTTTCGCAAAATTTAAAATGATTCTTTCAGCAAGGGTGGTTAGTTGTTGTCTTTCCTCCTTTCTTATGCACAAGTTCACATCATATACATTACCCGTTTTTGAGTGGCAGTGCAGCCATAGCTTTATTCCTCGCTTTGTGGGTATCAAAGGCAGATATTCTTTTATGGATCATCTCATCAACACTTTGGAATGGTGAATCTGAGAGTACACGCTGGAAAGTTATTTTGAGACACGCAATCAGCTCACATTATCGTAGGTCCTTCATGCATTATTTGGCTTATTTGAATCGTTGATGTATTGTTTTGAGGACAAAAGAAAAAATCGGTCTTGGCTCTTATTATTGTGTCGCCCAAAGATGCATTTTGGGAACGATACATGAGGACTTTTGTTACACGATTGTAGGACATTACCATCATGCTACCCAGAACAATCATTACTTCAAAAGGACATGTTTTCGCTTCTTGCTTATTATATTTTTGGGATAAAATGTCGAGCCTTTTTTTAGCGCAACGCAAAATAAATTTTAGAAGGCTTTTGCAGAAAAGTTTAAAAATTACTTGTAATATTGAAGAGCCACGGTCAAGATCAGCTAACATCAGGTAACATTTTTTTCTTGTCACGAATGTGTCTATAGCTTCCATCAACATTATAGGTGCACTTGGAAGAATACTTTCATATTCTTGTACGGCCTAGGAAAAGAAACCAGCTCATATTTTCAACTTCTTTTCATTAAAACCACAAAAAATTCGATAAAAACGCAAACTATGTTACCATTGTGACACAAACTTAGTTTTAAATACCCATCAGCTGATCATATTTTATTGGTCATATTTTATTGATCATATTTTATTGATCAGCTGACAATATGTCAAAAGGACCGCATTCTACGGGTGTGACAGAAATTAACGAAACAAGAATAGCTCGCAATCGCACCAGTAACTTTTAAACAAGCTGTGGGACATATAAGCCCCGTCAGTACCGAAATGCTTAATACAATTTTACGTACGTATTCATTTGAGAAACTAATGCTCATTCGCCTTTTCTTCCTACGACGAACAAACTTTACTTGTCATCTGTTTTAACGCAGTTGAGATTTATTACAATATACTCTTTTCCGGTAGTTTCCACAAAAAAGGTGAGAAAAACGACGCCGATGGGAAAACTCGAAGCCAGCAACTAAAGATTTACAGGCCACCGCCAATCCACTACGAGACGGAGCTATCTGACAAGTATGCCGGTATGTCAGAAGTATCAAGGATCTCCGTCGTTACTCGCAATCTTACCATTCACGTATATCTGTGAAAGTCGCTTGATTTAATTGGAAGCGGGGATAGTTGTTGGTAGTATTCAATGTATTTGAGCTATACGAAGTTCAAATGTATTGGATTGTCTATCAACTGTTTGACATTGATATTTGGTTGTTGTGTTTGGGCGAAACGGTGAAAAGGAAATGACAGGTGAGGGGAATTGCTGTAAAATGGGATTAATGTACATGAAATGACGTCACCATTCGTGCAAAGCTACGTAGAAAAATAACGAAGATCGTGGATGATAATAGTATGCAGAAGCTAGTATTTTCTCTCGAAACATAATGGACGTGAGTAGTGAAGGTGTTGTTTATATTGATAATCACTCGAAGATACTTCGATTGTTTGGAGCACGTCTATTTACTCTTTCGTTTCAAATGCTTCTCATTTGACGTTTATTGATGTGGGATCTTAAACAGAGTCAGCTTACTTTTTTCCAGCGTTTATTCTGATCCCTCACATTTTGTTATAATGAGTCAATGACCTCAGATCTATTTGGAATTTTGTCCTATGTAAAGATTGTCCTCAGAAAACCAATAGCCAATAAATCATTTGCGAAGGGATACATCTTGGTTCTAGATTTCAATTTCTCTCTCATATTCGAGATATCCTACTTAAATGTGTTGAAGCGAAAGAGGCCTAGGACTGCCGAATTGATAAAAAAGAATTTGGAAATAGCTCCGCCAGACAAAAGTATTACGGCCCCGTCTAAAGTTGCCCATTTTTTTTTTCAACCAATGTCTGCAACGCCAAAGTCAATAAGTGTGTTGAATAAATGAACAGGACAATTTTTTTCTTCAATAAAGGGGCATCTCATTCAATACCGAAAACATGCTCTTCCACGACCTATCGATAGAGACGAGTATCGACAACGTCTAGGCCATTAGAGGTTATTTCGGAATAGCAAATGTTTTGGTGCGTTCTCAGGGCTGAAAGAAGTGATACGACTGGTTAAAATTACGGTGATGAGTTCCAAGTTTCAAGATCTAAGGGGATCGAACCGGATAATTAAATTGAAAGCATCTTATTGTGATGCCTGTCTAACTTTGATATTTTACGTTGGTATTGTCTCTCCCCTAACGATTTAGAAACAGACCTCTTAGTTGCACTCCAAGTAAGAGATTTATTTGCATTTATTGCTTAAATTTTCTCTAGTCCGTTCTAGAAAATATGGAAGATTTGCGGGCGATTTGGAAGATTGTGGGAGATTCGGCATTGAAATATCCAGATGATTTTGTAGTAGAGAGTTGAATGCTGTTTGTACCCTGAGTGTCGGACTCCCCGACGTGCAATGTTTTTGGACTACCCACTAAACACCTCTCCTGTCAACCTGAGAACCTAGCCTGGAACCGTTTGACACATCGATTCGGGCTAGGGCTCGTGTTCCTACGCCAAGAGGCGCCTTCGGATTATGGAAGTCTCTTCTCTAACGGGAAGGACGGGAGAGGAAAGAAGTGCTAGAAAAGAGATCCTCCATCCCCTATGCCTCCCAGCGCTCCAATAAAGCTTTTTTCAGTGTCAGCACTGCCCTAGCATATTGACCACGTGAATCCAATAGTTAACCGTTTTCAGGATTTCTCCGACCATAGTTTCCGAACAGAACACTCCAATTTCGCGGAAGAGGTCTCCGCGCTTCTTATTCCATCTTTTGAAAGAGAAGAATGTGACTAACTCTTCTGCACAAAACACATAGTTAGGAGACCGTGTTCAGTTAATCTTGTGAAGATAGGACCGAACCGAACCGAACCGTGCCCACTTAAGAGCTGGGTCAAGTAGAAATCGGGCTCACGATGCACTCGACTGAACCACTCAGGTCAGGGATCAGCCGTGCAGTCCACCTGTCCCTTGTGTGCTGCTCCCAGGACTGTTGCCAATCGCTGAGAGAGCAATGTCTCTCTTCCCTTCGGTTTTCACCTCGGGGCAGGTAAATACTTCTGCGCTCTCTCGCAAGGAGGGTGATGGGTATCATCCCTGCAATTACCAGCACTGTCGCCCCGGAGACCGTTCGATATGCGCATGAGATTTGCAATTCTCCTTATCTCTGGACCTGTGCCCACCGCTTCCGGTGTCACTCCTTGCTGAGAGCGTCGCCCCACAATACTGACCCATACAGTAGAAACGACTGCACAACGCTCATTAGAAGTTGTTTACTTGATGTGGTAGGGCCCCCTATGTTGGCCGTGACACGCGCAGCAGTCTTGTCAGTAATTTCCCTGATCTCATCTTCAAATCTATCGGGACTCCCAGGTACTTTACGGCTGATTTCGATACAACCAGCGCGTCCCCGACACTAATATCCCTTTTTCTGGGGATTTTCTTCTTTTTCAGGATGATCACTTCGGTTTTTTCCAGTAATATTCAGATGTTGCGATGTTTTCATTTGGTGACAAAGACACTCAAAGTGGGTGATGTCTTTTAGATAAAAGGGCTCCGATTGGAGAAATTTTCCAATTTTTCGCAAGTCAACAAGGCATTCTCATCAACTGTACAAGTAATTAGTTGCATTTTGAAGGCACTGCTCGTTTTGCTTACATATTCCAACCAAACCGGCGAAGCATGGTATTATAGTATTCAGCATTTCAGATGAAAAAACTTGAAATTGATTGATGTTCGAAATTTTTGTACGCCAACTTTTGTTTTGTAGGTTTGGAACTTGTTATGTAGTTAAAAAACAACAAAGCAATGTAGTTTACGAAAATAAATAATAATAATAATGATAAGGGAAACCGATAAGTCGCACCTGCAGCGAAGTAGGAACAAAGTTAGAAAGACAGGCTTTATTTGAAAATACAAAGGCCGCATAAGGGCGGCTGAAAGAAGTTACTTTTAACATGACTAGCTCATGGCGCGGGGGGTTTTACGACACTATTCCTTCCATGTTACACACACACACACGCAGGAAAAGGTTACTCTTTCATATTAGACAAATTTGCAAATGCAAATGCAAATATAATCAAATATATTTAGTAAATATATATATATGAAAATAGTCGATTTACATGAACTAGTCCTGTCGCGTTGATTCCGACCACCTCTGCGGACTCCAACACGAGTTTTTTTCCAGTCTAAAGCGGCTTCACCTGAGCGTCTTCCTTCAATATATCCTTAATTTTCATCCGCATGAACGATCTCGTCCTTTGATGTGGAAATTGCAGCGCGCTAATTTATATTTATCCAAGTCTCTTCTAGTGCAGTCAAAATACTTTGATAATCCGTCAAACGCCAACCGACACCATTCACAGTTGTACCCCCAGCAAGGGTCCGTTTTTCTTCCTTTTTCTTCTTTTTTTTTCGTCTCTATTTCTTTAATTCTTTTTCTCGCACTTTATCTGTCTTCGATATTTAGTTTATCTTACTACTCACTTTTTGTTCCTGTTAATTTACGTTATTTTCTTTTCATTCTTGTTTCTCCATATTTAGGTTAACTTACTACACAGTGAGAATTTTTTATAAACAATTAGTTTACAGTTATGAGATCAATATATTTATCTTTTTTATCGCATGACGCGTTTCACTGAACTTTTCAGCATTATCATTATCATTATATTGGTAATGCTGACAAGTTCAGTGGAACGTGTCGTGCGATAAAAAAAAAAATAAATATATTTTGATCTCATAACTGCAAACTAATTGTTTTTTCATTGAACTCTGAATATAGAAAGTCTGCAGCGGATTAGGTTAATGAGTTTTGTAGTTCATACGTAACAGCTGGACATCCAGAAAATGGCCATTGGTAGTATTCTATAGAATGCTCGATATTGCTGGAACCAACAGCTTTATTATTTACACTGCTAATAACGAACCAATTACACAAATCGCACTCAGGTGTTATTTGCAAGATTTGAGATTTGAGCTTGTAAAGGATTCGCTTAAAATGAGTACTAGCGAACCCATACATAGGGCGAATCCATACAAGAGCAATACTTTGTCGAATCGGAAAGTACATTGAAGTTAGAAGCTAGCGATATGACAGATCCATAAAAGAAAAGAGGGAGATGCTTAATTGAACCCTAAAAAAATATTGTCAAAAAGCTTAAATGTGTCTGAGCAAAACATAGATATCTGTCAAAAATTTCTTCACAAAACAATTGAAACTGATCCAGTATCCGAACAAAGTAGCTAGAAATTTAAATATTTTCTCTTATCTGTTTTCAGTACATGTTGTTAGAAAATTTTATGACATTCAAATATAATTATAATTTTTTATATTATTATTTAAAGGCTATTTAGACTTTCCACTCTTAAATTTCATATTATGCATCATCATAGTGGTAAAATTATGTTAACGTTTCTTACAAATGCTCAACGTATACCGAAGGTCCGTCAGACGCCCACTTGGTGTGGAGCGTTTTAAAAATGTTGGTCGGAAGCGCTGGGTTAATTTAGTGACGCTATCGAACTTCATAATCGGTAGATAATGTCTACGAATCTTGAGATGATCCCTGAAAGCGAAAGCTACTGCGAATTTGGCTAATCAGTCTTTTTTCTGAAGGTGAGAAGAAATCTGGACTTTGCATTCCCAAATAGTCTTGGACAGATTTCCTTATGTAACGTGCAGCTAGCGAATCAATGTTAACCATGGAGAGTTAAATCGTGCTTATGGGAACAACAGATTTTGAAGATGCAGTATAAGATCCCCGTTTTTTTCCACTTAATCTAGTTTGCGAATAAAAGACACATCCGAAAAATTGATTGCCGTCGTTTCAAATGACAGAATGTTCAGTTCCTTGCTGCTGTTGACTATTAGCCGTTTTAGCTTGCCATATAGGCTTAATTACAGTTGGTTCCGTTGCAACCCCTGCAAAATTAGCAAATGAAACAAGATAACGAATGGTGCTTTTTAGGAAATTGTCAACTTTCCTTACTTTCTTTTCCAAAGACCCTGTTCCTTTTCTTTGTCTTTCAAGGCTTTGGCCACCTCCTATCTTGCCTTTCAAACATTCCCTGGAACTCGAGGATGGCTTTTATTATTGCCTCCATATTGCAGCGTTGGGAGAGCAGCGTGAATTTGCGGAAAATTTTTTTCGCTCTGGTTTACTGAGCCTTGAGAAACGCTTCCCGGGATTGGAGAAGCCTCCGGTTCCTCTTTATCAGAATCATTGTTATGTTTCGTTGCCTTCTTTGAAAAGAAAATCGTCCCTATCTAGAGGTACGTCATGTAAAGGAACTCGTACCTGTAGTATGCAGCTTGCCACCAAGTCCAGCTAGAACTCGTCTTTATCTAATTGTCAGGATTCAGAAGACTATTTCTTCCAAGATTAAATTTGTGTTGTAAGTAGACTTATAACATAGCCATCAAGAAGTGAAGTGTATGCTGTAATAGCTGTACGTAAAAGGACTTAATCCTCTTTGGCCAGTGCGTCCAACAAGCAGCGTTTTCAGTTTGTCACAATGTTTTCACCGTTTATCAATTTCCTTGACACTTGTATTATTTTTGAAGAAATAAGAACAAGATGTATGCATGCCCACATGTATGAGACACACAATTTTCAATCATATTTATTATGCAAATAGTAGCAGCATTTCAAAATACTTTTCCTAATTATAATAAGTTGGTTCATTAGGTAGCTCGAGTTTATTTCCGTGTACAAAGTACTATTGAAATTTGTGCGTTTTAGAAAATAGTTTAAGTCGATTCGAGGTAAGTAAACAACTTACGCAATATCCTTGCATGCATTATCCGCACTTTGTAACGCAATCCGAATGGGGCCATCATACTAACTGCAAGTGAATTTCAAAAATATGTTCTATGGATTGAAATTTGTTAATTACCCAACTAGGTTAAGTTATACAAAACAATTGATCTCAATTCTATGCCGCCAGCGCGATAATTCGGTCGATTTTCTCATATCCACAAATTATTTCTAATATCAAGTGCAATACTATCCGCTGAGCTTAATGCTTGCAAAGGGGTCATTATGCTCTTAAAATGCTACTTAAATTTTTTTGTTCTTTTCTAAACGAGTCAGTCCATCATCAAGTTATTATTTTTGCACCGAGGTCAGTTACAACAATTGAAGTGGGTACAGCAAACAACGAAGTTCAGTGCTTTCTCAATGATCGCCATCCTATTGTGCTCTTATGTTAAAATGAGAAACGGTGCTTTTACGTAAGAAACTCTTGATCTTGACCTTCCCAGCCGCTGAGCCAAACAGAAAGTGGTTTTCTTGTGCTTTATATTTCGGCAGTTGATGATCTGACTTAAACCAATAAGTTACGCATCCACTAACGAAAGATAGCCCAAAGTTTTCATGACTGAAGGTGAACTCAAATTGTCTTAAGACCATGAATTGCACCGCACTGAAGATCTTTTTTGCTTTGCGCATATTGTGATGAGTTTCCATTATTCGTTGCAAACTGCATTGTTGCAATGGATTTTGGAAGGAAAGCAATTGTTATGAGTGCCGGCCAAGTATTTCGACAATTTTTGTATCCATAATAATTGTGTGACTAGAAAAAACTTCTAATACTTCTGGAAGAAAAGCATTATATAATTTTTTGAAGGTGAATGCATGGTATTGTTGGATCATTACTTTGATAATTTTCGGATATCTATGACATAACCTTGTGAAATAAATGAATTTCGTAAACAACTCGCAGTCTTGTATTTATCTGAGCTACAGTTCAATTTTTTTTATAATTTTAAGAAAGGTTTTGATTCAATCAAAATAAAACTGGAAAACATATCGTGGCCAAATACAAATGTGATTTTAGTATCCATATAGTACCGGTTAACACTGATATCTACAAATGAAAAATTAACTAGGCCGAGTCGCATAAGAGTCTTTAATCATATGTTCTATAACTTTTTTAAACAATATCCTTAAATTGCATGGATTGTTCGAACTGTGTAATGCATTAGATTTTGGTCATCATGACTAGTCTCATAAGTTTATGCACTACTATTTGTAGTCTTTTGTATAACGCTAAATTATTACTTGGGAATTATAGTGTACGTCTTAGATTCGAGATGTACTTCAACTGAACTAACTCCAACAAGCCATTATCACATTAAAATTTTGCTCTCTTAAAATTTATAGCTTCAACAAAGATAACCCGGCGTAACTAGAGTTGTAACCCCTTAGAACTCTTAACTACATGTCGAAATCTACAGCCACGAGCAAAAATATTAGGCACCCCACTGAACTGCCAGATTAAGAGTAGTTTAACGCAGGTGATGTAAGTTTAACATAATTTGTAAATTGTATTGTTTATTACAATCAAATAATTAGTATATGGTCGGTCCACCTTTTGATTTGATTACAGTAGCCACTCTTTTCGGCATTGACTCTAATAACTTAAAACACGTTCCCTTTGTGATTTGTCCCTTACTCATGTCCCTTACTCATGTCCCTACTCATGCTTTAAAGCCCCCTACATCGGCAACCTCAAATCATAATTGAGCCTCCGCAGTGATTAATAGTGGCCACTACACATGCTGGGTTGTATTCTTCGCCCACCCGGTGCCTGACACAGGTTACTCGAGGAATTCTAAGCACCTGTGTAAAGAAGAAAAAATGGTTAAATTTATGATTTCATCATTTTCGCTAGAGAATCAGTTTCAAAGATATTGAATTATTTTAATTTAAAACATAAAGTAAATAATCATACCTCGAAGTCAGATTCATCTGACCACAGCACGTTGGATCACTCTTCCACTGTCCTATCTTTAATTTTGAGGGCCCACTCCAAGCGATTTTTCATGTTGTGTTCCAAGAGCCACGGCTTCTTCCTTGCCTTGCAACTTTTTAATCCAGCTAAAAGAATGCCTTCTTCTGACCGTATGCACACTCAGAGATTAGCCTTTTTTACAGATATGCTTGCAATGGGGTTAACAGCTGTTTTTTGCGATCCTGTGGAGACTGTCTAATTAAAAGTCGGTCATCACGATCGGTAGTGACTCTTTTTCTGCTTGTTCTTGTTCTGTTTGAAGCGATTTATTACATATTGCACTGCACAACGCGAACACTTCACTTCTCGGTCTATTTACACTTGCAAAATGCCTTGCTCATGCAAAATCTTAATTTTCAGGCGCTGTTCCGCACAAATTTCAGTTTTTTTTGGCATGACTCACGCTTAAATTATTATTTTCGAAGAATATGGGAGAAATATTCGGGTACGACACGTGTATTCACTACAAACTCTGAAATAGCCAATTTGAAAAAAATAATGTGTTATTGTACACCTGTATTTTATGAAGATTTGTTTTTGTTTTATTTCTACGTAAACTTACCCCGGACACAATAGTAAAACAATAAAAAGCTGATCTTTTGATAAATTTTTCAAACAGGTATAAGCAATAGAGGTGCCTAATACTTTTGCTCGCGGCTATACTTCTTAGAAATATTCGAAATATATATAAATATATTTATATAAATATATAAATATATATTCGAAACGTGAAAGTTAATTTCTACTTCTTCTCTAATAACTTTCATCTTCATCCAAATAAAATGTTTTTTGTATCTCTTCTTGGAATTTGGGGGGGTATTCAATTTATGCGATTTAGCACCTTCACTTCCTCATGTCTGAGAGCGCCTCGAGAACTCACGTATCTTTGCGGGCTAGGCTTCGACTTTGTAATTAAATATTAAAACGAGAAAGTAAAAGTTAAAGTTTTACAATATTATTGCCGTATGGTTGGATATCCAAGGGAACGAGTTGAGTAAGGAGTTACATTAAAAGCGGTGTTTTGTGCAGGAGAGTTGGATGACGCCTGTCACACATTCTTCTCGTGCAAAAGATGGTGCCAGCAGTGCGGGGACCTCTTCGGCGAAATCAGAGAGCTCTGTCCAGAAACGATGATTGTCGAAATCCTGAAAACGGTTGACTTTTGGAATCGCGTGGCACAACATGCTCGGGTAGTGCGAATACTCAAAAAAAGGGTATTGGAACCCTGGGAGGCATCAGGGATGAAGGGATCTCTTTTCTAGCACTTCATTTCTTCCTTCCCGTTGGAGGAGAGATTCCCACAATCCGAAGATTCCTCTAGGCGTAGGAACTCGAGATGTAGCCTGAAGTAATGTGTCAAACGGTACCTGGCTAGGTTGTCAGGTTGACAGGGGAGGTGTTTAGTGGGTAGTCCCAAAGCATTGCGCGTCTTGGCGTAAACAGCCTTCATCTCCCTACCACAAAAAAAAACACCAAAAGCGGTTGCCGCAGATACAGCGGCAAGGAGCGTTTGAAATAGCGGTTGCATATTGAACGGTCTCCGGGACAACGCTGCTGGTGAACACAATACTGAAACCTTTTTGCAGAAACATTTACCGGCACAAGAATCTCTTGCGATCGACGACAGTATTGGGCGCACGCCACACAGGGAAGTGCATGCCGGATCCCTGGACTGAATTCGTTTGATAATTGAGTCCATGGTGCGACTGATTTCTATATGCTCCAGCTCTTTTCTTCAACTTCTTTACTACTCTACTGCTAGCTCTTTTCTGCTATTTTTCAAAGATTTGCAGGTCATAGTTTATCAGTTACAAATAGATAACGCGTTTCACACATTTTTTGAGCACAAAAAAGATGAAACATGCAGCTCGGTGATCTCTTCAGCAAAGTTGTAGTTGAAAGCTTATCCCGGAAACTGTAGTCATTAGAATGATTGGGATGATTGACAAATGGAATAACGTGGTACATTATGGCATTCCTAATAGTTCAAAAAAGCAGATCGGAGTCTCAAGAAGGATAACAGAAGAAGAAGATGGATGCAGGGGAATTTTCGAATGGTTAGTCCAGAAGCGCTGCGTGTCTGATTAGCTCACTCGGGGCGTATACAGTCTTCGGATTCTTAACACAAAAAGGACTGCTCGTTGTTTCATGAAACACTCTCAAAGGAATCAAAGCAACCTGATCGTTAACATGGCAAAACTCAATTAAACCGCTGAAAAAAAAATATCTCGAAAAAATTTAAGAGTAATTTACGTTGTTTCGTAAAACTTAAACGAAAAGCCCCACAGCACAATTACATTAAAACGAGTCTCTTTGAATCTTTTGAATTTGATGTTTTATACTATAGCACCAAAATATAAATCACACTTACTAAAGTGAAGAGTTATTTATTTAAAACAATGAGTACGGAAAATTTCATATCCAAATTTTAAAATATTCAAATTTTTAAAAGTTATTTTATTATTTTTTGCAGGAAATGTGTCCGTAGCAATGGCAAAAACTGCGCGACGGTCAGTAACGTCCAATCCGTCGTCGCTGACAGAAGTCTTGCCGCAATCAAATAATTTGCTAGTAGGAAATAATTCAAATAGCAGTGATTATCATCCGATTGCAAGAAATTCGAACAATTTATTGTCTCCTTCGATAGTGCTAGATCCCTTACGTTCGACAAGCTATCATCAATTCACTACACCTACTATATCAAATTATAGCAGCCGTCATGGAAATCGAACCGCCGTTCGTTCGTTCAAGTATGTAAAATTTATTTATAGATTTATATGAATTCTAGATTTCCCATCCTTTTTCTAAGCCCATCCTTCTTTTTATTTGGATGAGCGCAGTGCAATTACTAACCAGGTCTAACACTTCGAAAAAACCGTATATGATATGAACGAAATTTTCTACATGCACTGTTATTTGTAAGGAAATCGGTTAGGACACAAAAACGAAATTGTTGTGTGATGCAAATAAACACCCTATTAAAATTTTTATTCAACACAACGCCTTACAAACATCATTAAACCGGAAAATTATTCTCACATACATAAACATTTTAATAGCTAACCATCGCAATCTCTCCACTTACTTTCGTTATTTAATTTTCACTCTCTCTTTCTTGCAAAAGCTCGTTTATCTACTCAATTAGTTGCTCGTGTCTCATTCTTAGTGATGTCTCAGCAAAGTATGAGTACTTTTGAGTATTTACGCTATGCCATAAGTGTTGACTTGATTCATTGATCAATATCAATATAGACCGGTATTAATAGTAATATTACCAATTTTTTTATTTTAGGGAAAAAAATTTAGAGATTCCAGTTGCAATAAGCTTTTTTGTTCGATTATTTTCATGCAAAATATTTACTTAAAGCTATTAAAAAGTTCCTTAAGAAATCTGTTTATGAATACTTTACGTGTCATAGATGTTCATATAGGTATATCAGAAATTTAAGGTAAAGGACAATGTACGATGATCCATATTTTTGACGTTCACAAAATAAAATAAGAATTGATGGATTTTTTACAATAAAAACTGCATTGTATGGTTGATATATCTCGTATGGGAGGGGGTATTGAAAGTAAACAATGTGAACTTACGCCGAATTTATCTCAATTTATCTCTGTAAAGTTCCTGACAATAACTTAAGTGATAAAGTTACTTCAAAATTTTTTAGAAGAAGCAAAGACTGGTATCAGTATTTCGAAGCAAGGAAAACAGTCGAAAATTACCATAAAATGTTCGCGATCAGTTCTATCACATGTAAAAGTATCAATGCTCCGCTCACTGATATATGTAGGTATCATATAATGCCTTAACTTTTTCCCTCACCTGCAAATCGTTTTAGTGCGCTAAACTTTTGACTCATTTTCAATGATGGAAAAGTATCCTAAACTCTCTTTTGCCGTTATTCGTTATGCGCTATTCGTAATTCGTTAAAAGTTATTATCTTTTGCCTTAAAATGAAAATAACGTAAGCAAGGAAGGACACAACTTCCAAAAGGGAGTCAAGCTTCCATGTAACATTAAATTCTTGTATAGAGTGTGACCAAATTTGAAAGGCTTTTCATATTTCGATCCTCAAATACTGACCCCTAGTGATGGGAATTGTTCTTCGGCAACAATTCGATAAAAATCCAAACGATTCTTTAAGAAAATTAAAACGGGTGATCCAAAGTCAATAACGAATGGCAGTAGTGTTCAAAAAATGCCGAGTTTGAAGCGGGAAAGACCTTCTTAAAAGGTTGAAAATGATGGTATCTGTTTAGTAGAGATGCAAAAGAATGTTGTACTATGAGCTACAGTGGCCTTGATGAGCCATCCATGCTAAGCTGTACTATGGCGGGCTAGTTATGTCATACAAGTAATTGGAAAAAAAAGACAAGACAATAGACAAGACAATTGGAAAAAAAGACAAAAAGACATATATTTCAATATGCCAAGCGAGATGGCTCACATCTTTGACACAACTAAGAAAAATTGGGAAATCTCAGCTGGAATGTTTTGATACTATGAGTTGACTATATTCATAGTGAACAATTCGAGCTCTGAAGGATGCCCTAAGGAATTAGTATCTAAGGGTACAAGTTATATCGGTTGTCGCCGAACTAGCTTGAAGCTTAATGGTGTCAGCTTCAATTTAGACTTGTGACAACACTGTTTCTGTTTCTTCGCTCAAAATTCCAGCAGTGATGGTATTAGAGATTTCTTGAAAAAAAATCAGCTTTTAGAGACTTCTTCCTCATTCCAACACATAAATTTAGAATGTCATGCTAGCTAAATGATAGTTCAATACCATAGTTCGATCCCTTGTATGTCACAATTTGTACAGACAATTTATTAATTAGAAAAATTTAACTAGAATTTATTTACTTTGTCTATTTACTGAAAAAATTTAAAAATTGAATAGCTAACTAAGCTTCCAAAAACCATTCAACCTTTTGTCAAAGCTTGCTATACCTATAGGTGCATTTCAAAAATAATCGAAGGTTTCTCGATGAGTTTAACTTTGATTTGCAAAATATGGGATTCTAAATAAAAAAACGATTGAAAGGATCAACTTTTACGCGTTTTTAATGTATAAAGTCACAAATTCTATACAATCCATGTACATAAAATTATTAAATTAGGAACGAAATTTTTAAATAAAGAGCAAAATTGCAAGCATTATTGGATGAAAATTCATGTCGAACGCAAAAACAACTTGCTTTCGAGTTGAGTGTCGCCCGAGCAACTATTTCTGAACGTTTACAAGCAATCGGAAAGATTCAAAAACTTGGAAAATGGATCCGAATCACACCATACAAAAAACATCTCGAAGAACACAAAAAACATAAATTCTTGAGTCGAATCGTTACTGGTGAAAAAATGGGTTTGCTACGATAACCCTAAACGTAAACCATCCTATGGCGATCACGGCCAACCATCAACTTCATAACCACAACACGATATTCATTGCCAAAAGCCTATGCCGTGTATTTGGTAGGACTAGAAGGGTGTTGTGTATTATGAGCTACTAAAACCGAATGAAACAGTCACAGTCACACTTGAAAACACTTCAACCATCAAAAAGTTCTGTTGCACGATGACAACGCCAGACCGGAGAAAAATCGTCAAAGAAAAATAAGGAAGGCTCGGTTTGGAACGCCTTGATCAACCTCTGTACCCTCCAGACCTTGCTCCCTCTGACTACTATTTGTTCCGATTGATGCAGATCAGTTTGGACAGCTTACCCTTTCGAATTGCCGAAGAAGTGCGAAAATGGGTCGATGAATGGATGGCCTCGAAAGATGAGGTCTTCTACAAACGTGCAATCAACAAACTTACCAGCAGATGGGAGGAAGCCATAGCTAACGATGGGAAATATATTGTTCATGTACACATTTATTTAGTTTTTTGAAATAAATGCTTTTTTCAAGCCAAAAAATCGACATTACTTACCGACAAGAAATATAGCAATTTTATCGGCTTAGCACCAATTTTTTGTACAGAAATGGGATTTCGCAATCCACACAAGAAATGGGATTTCCTTGAGGAACAAGGACAAAAATATCGACCTGCTAAAGTCAGCATTGTACTTCAATAAATAAACACTAACGAAGAATTCAGATTGATTACGAATAAGATGTGTGTTTATTTATTTTGAATTAATAAAGGACTTCAATCTTTTAACGGTAATTTTCTTTCAGCATAAAAGGCGTTTCACTGTTTTGCCTAAAGCGAGCATATTCATCAAAATATTGACTTGGCGTTTCCACCACCATCATCTCAAACTTTAAGCATTAAGAAGAATCAAAAATTGATACGACCACTCTAGGTTTATATCTCCCCTTAATTTTTTCACGCAAGTCGCTTTTATTAGCTCTCAAAGTTCCGACTCTTGTCAGATTATAAGTCTGTTCTTGTAGTTAATGGCTAACGAGATTGATGTTAACCAGTTGTTGCTAGTATCATTTTTATTTGTGCCATGAACACTGCCCGCTAATTCCTTGAAATGTTCATCAGCAAAAGGAAATAGATCAGTATTTGTACCTTTTCCAAAATAAGACAAGGCATCTATTATGAATCATGTTTCACTGTCGCACATCATATCAATCTTAATCTTCTATTTGGCAGGCTTGTTAGAAATATGCATCTTAAACTTACACTGACCACGGAATCCCACCAATTACTCACCGATGGTAACGTTGCTACCAGGAATGAAATTTCCGACACCGTGATTCATCAGTTAGTCCCATATATTTCCTAAACTTCCTTTTCCAAGCCTTTCCCAACTAATACACGAAATATATCGGGCTCCGCAAAAAACCGTGTTCAACAATACATCACTGGCTAAATGACTTCTCTGGTTAACAAAATTTTACCGTTTTTTTTGGCAACTTGTATCAAATTTTGAATATGTTAGTATAATTTGGAAACACTCGTATTCATAGAGTACTGTATTTTGATGTAAATTTTAAAAAAATCCTGAATTTAATGCTTTTTCAGTGGCTTGTTAATACACCAATAGTATTATTAGATCTTGTTGCTCGTTTAATTGCAAAAATGATCTTTAACAGCTAGCGGTGGGCTGTTGAAATTCCGAACACATGATTCAGTGTCGGATTTGAGCGAGGCATTCATATTTTAGCAGCAGATATTTTCCAGGTGATTTAAATGTACTTTTCACCTTTAAATAGATGAAGAAAGAGGTCCGAATCATATTTGGAAGCATCCACAAAAATCAACATCCATCCACATCCTAGAAAAGCACCACAACTATCTAACGTTGTCATTACTATGAAAACGATTACAACTATCGATTACATCTATATCTACCCTTGACGTATCTAACGTCAAGGGTAGACAGTTAAGGTAGTTAAGGGATAGCCGTGCACGATCCACAGTTCAATATATTGACAGAAGGCGCAACGGCAACAGAAATCTGCAAAACTTAACAAGCAATCAGAACTAGAACAAGCCAACGAACAGAGATCAACGATATTTTTCATGGATACATCGGTTAGAGATAATTATAAAGTAAGGGCCCCAGTTGTCAGTAGTTTTTCGGGTGCTTTGCAGCTGTTTGGGTGGAGCACTGCAATGATGTTTGATTCACTGATAGTATAATTTTTTTTGTGGTAGGCAGGTGAAGGCTGTTTACGCCCTGAGTGTGGAACTCTCAGACGCAAAATGCATTGAGAACTAAACACCTCCCCTGTCAACCTGAAAACCTAGCCTGGAACCGTTTGACACATTACTTCGGGCTAGGCCTCGTGTTCCTACGCCTAGAGGCGCCTTCGCATTATGGGTATCTCTTCTCTAACGGGAAGGACGGGAGAGGAAGGAAGTGCTACAAAATAGTTCCATCCATCCCCGATGACTCCAAGCGTTCCAATAAAGCTTTTTTCAGTATCAGCACTGCCCGAGCATATTGCGCCACGCGATTCCAATTGTCAACTGTTTCCAGCATTACTCCGAAGACAGTTTCCGGACAGAGCTCTCCGATTTCGCTGAGTAGGACCCCTAACTGCTGGCTCCACCTTTTGCAGTAGAAGAATGTGTGACAGGCGTCATCCAACTCTCCTGCACAAAACACACAGTTAGGAGACCGTATTTTGTCAATTTTGTACAGGTAGGACCGAAAACAACCGTGCCCGCTTAAGAGCTGGGTCAAGTAGAAATCGGTCTCACCATGCACTCGACTGAACCACGGCCTCAGGTCAGGGATCAGACGTGCAGTCCACCTTCCCCTTGTTTCTCGCTCCCAGGACTGTTGCCAATCGCTGAGACGTCTCTCTTCTTTGGTGATCTCTTCTCTTCGATCTTCGCCTCTGCGCAGGTAAATACTTCTGCGCTCTCTCGCAAGGAGGGTGATGGGTATCACCCCTGCAATTACCAGCACTGCCGCCCCGGAGATGTTTCGATATGCGCATGCGATTCGCAATGCTCCTTGTCTCTGCACCTGTGCCAACCGCTTCCGGTGTAACTCCTTGCTGAGAGCGTCGCCCCACAGTTCTGATCCGTAGAGTAGAAGCGACTGCACAACGCTCATTAAGAGTCGTCTCCTTGATGTGGTGGGCCCCCCTATGTTGGCCATTAATCGGGTGAGTGCCGTCACACGCGCTGCAGCCTTGTCAGCTACTGCCCTGATTTGTTGGGAAAAACTCATCTTCGAATCTATCAGGACGCCCAGGTACTTTACTTCTGGTTTCGATTCGACCAGCTCGTCCCCTATACTGGTAGGCCGTATTCTGGGGATTCTCTTCTTCGTTAGGATGACCACTTGGGTTTTTTCCAGTGCCAGCTTTGATCCGTGAGCGGTCATCCAGACGATTACCCTCCGCATTAACGTATTGAGTCTGACCTGCGCATGGTCTACTGTCCCTCCAGCGACCAGCGCTGCGACATCGTCCGCATAGCCAATCAAACGTGACTCTTCCGGCAGTTCAAGCTGCAGGAGTCCATCGTAGGAGATGTTCCACAGGTCCGGGCCAAGAATAGAGCCCTGAGCAACACCTGAAGTAAGATTTATACTTCGCCTACCCTCCTTCGAGTCGTAAACTGATAGTATAATGGATGCAACAAAATATATCAACATTTTAAAATCAGATTTGCGTGCCAGCACTGAGCAGGTTGGAATAAGGCATAATTTTTATTTTTTCCCAGGATAACAATCCTGAACAAACTGCTATAAATTCCAGGATTTGGTTACTTTAAAACTGTGGTTATTTTCTCAAAACGCCCCCACAGTCTCCACATATTAACCCGATAAAATATCGGTGGGTATAAATTTAAGGAGAATTAGAAAAGACGATATTAGAAACATTCAGGACTTCGTAAATGCTCACAATGAAGGACGGAGCAGAACCTCTGGTCAAATCCCTTCTAAACAGATTAACCTATTTATGCCCGGTGTTTCGAAATCGCACCAACGGAGGTATCTAGTAGTCAACACTTGTTAACCCCTTTCCGTGTCGACTACTAGACACCTCTGCTGGGGCGATTTCGAACCACCATAAATGAGGTAAGAGATGTTATCAGAAGCAAAAGATAAACTATAAAATATTAATTTTGAGAACTGAAATTATTGCATTTTACATATACTTACTTTACGAATATGAGTCAAACATAATGAATTTTGTTTACTTTTCCCCTTATCGATTGTTATTCGTGGAGTTTGCTTCACGATATTTGTGTTTGAATAATTATTGAATGAAGGAAGAAAGTAATGAATAAAAGTGCCATTTTTCAAAATTTTTCTTCAAAATAATTGTACAAATACGGATTGATATTAAAATTAGATACAGATTAGATTAGATTAGATTAGAGAAATGATTGCTTCATATACAGTGACTACTTATAATTTTCGTTGATATTTGGTTCTTGTTAGGTACTTTCTGAGTCTCCCATTGAAATCTGCAAGCAGTCCTGAACTCTATTTCCCTTTGCAGCGCTTCACTTTAAGGAAATTTTCTGGAAATGTAACCACTCACCTTGATATAAGTTCATTATAAGATTATAAGTTCATAAAGTCTTCATAGTTTTCCAATCTATGGTTTCCTAGAAAATTTCGGACCATTAACACAAAATATTTTAAATCGAGTTTTTCCTGGTTCTGTTTTTCCTGAAAGTTCTTATCCATTATCTATTGCACTATTTTTGAACAGAAATAATCCTTCCTTAACATGTTCCTCGACAAGTTGGGGGAATTTCTCGTTGAGGTATAAAAATCCACTGTTTTCTTTAGACAAAGCTTTCACTAAATTTTTATGAGGAATATGTAAAATGATGATAAGCATATGCCAACAGGGTTTCGAAAGGATCATTTTTAACCATATACCAACATATGCCAATAGGCACGCATGGGCCACACTTTCTTTGTTTCTATTCGCAAATAAAATAGCGAAATTCTGTATAATCAAATTGTAGTCCAAGTAAAATTGCAATGATTTTTCCAAGTGTATTTACTATATTCAATTATTTCAAGAAGAAATCTCGTATTTTCTTAAGTCTCTTCCATATCTGAACCATGACAAACCGGCATTCAATTTTTTTTATGCAGCAACACTGTTCTACACTTTTCAAGACTTTTCAACACTTTTCAAGCTTATTTTTGGGTGATTAAGAAATAATCGCCAGTAACTGGGATCATTTTTATAATTTATCATAACAAGAATGTTATTACAATAAGCTTTCGAAAGGGAAGGTTTTATTTCATCCTAGCATGTTTAATATAAGAAATTTCCATTTCAAAAGAAATTGAATTCCAATCAAAATCAAGTTTTAAATCGTTTAAATCAATTTGCATCAATGAGTGCGGTTCTTTTGAATTTGATGGTTCATAACATGGGTCACTTTCTTGAAATAACTTATCGTGCTGACTTAGAAAAAATACGCACAAGAATCCTGACTTTCTACTGGATTTGGAAGTCTTGACACTGACAGTTCGACACTATGCAGGATGGGTCCATTGGCAGAAGCCAGATTCAGATACTGGATAGTGTGTTGAAATTCGCTTGTAATACCTTTTGTTTCAATCAAATGAATTAAAATTCACTTACATGATCCTTTGGTGCCACCCAAATCAATGATTTCACCCAGGATCTGTCTTTCTGCCGCACAGGAAATCAAAAATAGTCTGAATAAAATAGTTCAATAAATGATGTGAAATCTCAATGCTGAGATGTAAAAGTTTATTCTCTCAACATCTGACAAAAACGGTCGCGGCATATTCACGACGTAACAACAAAAAGCCGCTCAAATGAATTTATACATACAAAGAAACGTATATGAGGCCAAAAATGAATATCTAGTTTCCCAAAAAAAACGAAGTGTGATTGAAAGAAAATTATTAAGTAATTTTAAGGAAGGTACATTTACAGAACGTCACGTCACGAAGTTCGTATGACAAAAGCGGGGTTGACCAGTGTTAATTTTAATCGCAGCAGCCAACAACAAAACACTAATCCAAGCGCCAAGTTCTAGTTAGATAGCCTTTTGGGTTGAAGTAATATTTTCATAGATTTTTTTAAGGATAGAACTTCAGTAATATTCCGCTCCAAAATTTCACATCATTTCACTTTTCTGTCCTACACAGAGACGTGAAGGAGATCAAAGATTTAGTCATATCTTTCGCTGAACAAGCTGGCCTTCTGGCTGTTCGAACGATACTTACAACTGAAGAACGAAAGCAGTCCAACAAGAAGTTTTTCACTTATAAGTTGCCCATATGTGACGATTTTCAAATCGAAAATTTTGGTGACCTAAGTTGATAATGTGACTGGCAGTTGAAGGGGATTCTTGTTGTTACTCCTCCACCACACTTGAAGGCCGGCTTTTTTCAGTTCACCGTCGTCCAAGGGTTTTTTGAAAAAAATACTTTTGACATCGTCCACCAACTCATTTGCCTCAGTTTCACTGTCACAAATCACCATCAACGTTATCTTCTAAAATATTCACTTTTTCCGCGTCTGTGAGTCCCGATCATGCAGTCATTCTCCACTTCCAATTAAATGACCATAACAAATAAAGAGAAATTCAATATTTTTTTCGAAACATAACTCAAGTCCTGCTTTCCGTACTCAAATAGTATTGAGAGACCAAAAAGGACGTTATAGGCGTGTACAAACTTTCGACTTCATTGGTCACAACCTCGTGACTATTAAAAATTCACTTTATTTACTCGAATATTTAAGGAAACAACTCGATTAGATAGTTATTGAAAACTACGCAATTTTCCTTTAAACCATAGAATTTATTTAATAAGTTTTTTTAACATATACCGATATTTCGGAAGACAGTTGCTTCCTTCCTCACTCAGTTAGCACTGAGTAATTATCGAAACCAACAATAGCAAAGCAGTCTAAACAACTTAATATTAACTCGATTAGAGTTATATGTTTAAAAGTTACATTATCGATTGATAATTCTAGAGTTAATCGATATATATAAGGATGTCATAACATTATTTTATATATTAGCTTCCGTGTATATAATATACTCAAAGTAAGTTTATTTTCCCCCTTTCATAATAGTCTGAACGGTGCATACATTCTCATGGTATTTTCCATGTTTGATGTATCATTATTCTTTATACTCATATAAATAACGTTGAACGGAATAGTTCCCAGAAGATAATTATAAATATGAATTTGAATACATAAAATCTACATCAACCCCAGCGAAATCCTTGCATGCATAATTCATGAGCAATAGTCCGTGCTCAACTATGTTTGAAATATTATTTTTGTGTAGCATTTCCTATCGCTACACGTCTATAGTTTCTTTCAACTCCGTCTTTTCGTTCCAGGAACAGTTCCAATAGCAGAAATGATAGTGAAAATCTTAGTATTAGCAACAATTCAACAAATTCAACAAGTGGCCAGCAACAATTTAATAGTACAACGGCTGCAAATCGTTTGGCAGCTGAACGAGAAAGGATTAGGATGGAATTTTATGCTACATACGATGTCATGACAGGCGTTCGGATAGCAGCAACGCTGGGAGGATTTTTTGGACTTATGGTTTTTTTGATTGTCTACAAAAGTCGGAGCCATTCGAATGAAACGTTGAAGGTTTTGAAGGTACATCTAACTGCCAAGCATAAAGCGTAACTTTTCTATCCATGCTTGCCGCTAAATTATTCATAGCAAAAATAGGACGCTTTGATAGTGCAGTGCACGCTTAAGACTTAAGTTTACCTTCTGAAACATTCGTTTAATTATAGGATCCTAAGATGGCTGCGGTTGCCGCAGCATGTATGCAAGAGGAAGAAGAGCGCGAGATTCAAGAGGCACTAGAAGCAACAGGTCTTTCATTGTATCCTGATGACTATGACAGCATGTTTTTTCGAAGACAACGAATGTTTTCGCTAGGAAATGTTAGCGCGCCTCCAGTTTTACACCGAAACTTCCGATTTTCTTCCGTTGGTAAGTATGCAATTAGCAACGCTGCAGATGGTAAACAATAGGAAACTATGAGTTAGATGCAAAAAGTTTTAGCGAAGAAAAGAGCTCTTCTAACTCCTTGGATGTTTAAGATTCTGAAACTGCATTCATGTTGTAAAGTGGAAAACTTACCAACATTCCGAGTAAGAAATGTTTATTAGTAGAAATCTGCAATGTTTATTAGCTTTGTTAAACTCCTGAGTGAGTATTAACTATAATATCAATTCTTCCTTGTATTTAACTTGATCATATTCGCAATTTAAGAGATCATATAAGAGTGTATCAACGAATGACAATTTAAATTTTCAAAAGCGGATAAATTTCAGCATAATTTGTTGCAGTTATTACCTGGGATTATTTTTAAAAATCGAGTATTTTCATATTAATTTTCCTTAAACGTAATTGTGTCAATATCAAAGGTATTGGATAATGCATTCATATTTACACAGTATGACCAAAGGGTTATTTTATTTACATATATATTCTCATTATTCGCAGTAATACAATTTACATGTTCTATTAAAGAGAAGGACAGTAAACAAAAGTTTCCTTAATGCTCCAATGGATAAGGACAAACCTTCTCTTTATCGATTACAATTGAACTAACTACAATAGTTATACAATTACCAATATTATGAAAATTTTCCAGGAGGAGGATATAGTAGCCTGCTCGAGCCGCCAAGACGTTTTTCTTACAGTGGAGCGCGTCGAAAAAGTGTTTCCGAATCATCTAGGATACTTAGTGCCTACCCAATGGGTAGTAGTTTCGGTACGGACGATTATTTCGTTGAAACGGATGATGAATTAGATAACGAATTTGATGGTATAAGTACAAGAGAGGACGAATCAACAGGAAAACCTCATTATTTGTTAGAAGTTCCAATTGCGGTGAGTATCTTTTCGACATTCAAAATTTTAGTCAATGAAATGATAAAATAAAATACATGTCTTTGAATTTATTCGAACGTTGCGGTATGATTTTGACAAGTGTCGTCTATGAAACGTCAGCTATAAAATTATGTTGCCTCTGTTTAAAATTTCATAATACCTTTTGTGTGGGCCTGACTAGATAACTCCGCTGTTCATGTTTGCCTTGGACTCCCACCACTAGGAAGCGCAGATCAGAAAACTCGTATCGCAAAGTAAATTGAATTTATCTAACTTACGATTTCAGTTTCAAAAATAAACTTTTCCTTGACATAATTAACAATTCGTCATCTCAATTTGCGATAAGATAAATGAAACTTAATTTTCACGTAATAATAATTCGACGTATCACTGTTTATACCAATTACTTTACTCCTCGAAACTTTATCCATTATTGCAATCGAAATTCTATTTCCCAACGAAGCAGCCATCGTAGCATTTGAAATACTTCTTCAAATTGAACCCTTTCTTTCCCAACACTTTTCAACACTTATTTTCGAAAATTATATTTATTTTTATGCTGTTTGAAATGAAATACGCTGAGTATCACATGAATATATCTAACATATTGCAGTATTGTACAGGACGTGAGTTTGAGGAACGATATGCATTTGCCATAGTTGCTACGTAGTATTAAAAAAAAAGGATTTTAGTTTCGAAATTGGACAGTGGGCGATGCTGTCAAATTGAGCAGCGAATGTTGTCAGACGAGAAGGGACAGAACTATATGATGATTATATGACTTTCACTCGCTTTTTTACCGCTTGGCCTTCTTCTTTTGACCAAAATGTTTTTCCTGATGTACTTACGACTTGAAAGCCGAAGGAATTTATGAAGTTCTTCCTAACTTTTCCCAAAAATGGTCTCACCTTTCAATGTAGGATCGGTGTTTCATAAGTGAATGGTTGCATTTGATTCTGTCGAACGTATTCCTTGGCATAGCTTCGCAAAGTAGGCCAGACTGATCAAAAGTCTGGCCAAAACTTAAATTCTTTTTTTTTGTAACTTCATTATTGAAAACTGAGCAAAAATAAGCAATGAAAACTAAGCAAGTTTTTAATGCATGCGATACTTGATATTTTTCTGGAAAGATCTGTTCTGGATTGTTTCATGTCCTTATTCCACGAACATTATTGACCTACCTAGTTTTCAATAATTTTTGAATTTACTCAAGTAAAAGTAAAATAGCTATTTCAAATGCGTAAATATCGAAAGCAACGGCGTTTATGTCGTATCTACTGGCAAGTGCATGAAGAATCATTTAATGCATAATTATATAATATTATATAATTATAAAATAATATATAATAATATATAATAATTATAAAATCGTTTTATAATTTCTTTTTAAATACCTTTTATCGCAGCAGATATTGAAAATTTTTTGAAGAACCGTCTGGCGATGTTACCATCATTCGTAGTTGCGCTTCCACCTGGCTTCACAATGTCAATCAATAATCCCATATCCTTTCAGAATTCTTTTTGAATACGCTGCTGCTAAATGAATATTATTATTTCCATTGAAATTGATTGACAGATAAACCACACCTTGGATGACTCAGTTTCAGAAACTTCACTACAAACTTTGCCATTTTCGTTGTAAGTTGCAGTTTATGGGTGCCAGAGACCACGTTATTTTTCTATATATCAGATGGACAATGGCCAATTTATTTGACCGTTTACGTAATTTACTAATTCTTTGGTCAAGTTTGCAGTTTTCTTTTTAAACTGGATGCGAATCGGCCTGCAGGATCGGATTGAAGAACGTCTTGGATTTTGCCATAAGCGTGATCTCCTTTTTTTTTGATTTTGCATTTAATTGAATCGGAGCAGAGAAACTCACTATCGGTTTTGCTAGTACCGCTTGATTTAAATTTTTCTTTGTATTGGCTGAGCTTGTACTACATAACCTCCCCGTTTGGACATTAATCATGATGCATCAGCATCAGCATTGGAGCTTCGAATGACATCTGGTCGTACTGATATAATGAGAGGTTATGTTCTCTATTACATTTTCTAATGTGGATAAAGTATGAATTGTTTCTCTGTATATAATAATGTTTTTTTATTAATTCATACAGAATACAATTCTAATCTCTTAAACTACATTACGTGCAAATAACAAAGAAACAACATTCAATGATAGATTGATAGATAGATAGATATATATTTATTTATTGAGACTTTATACGTACATGATTTTCGTTATTTGATATGATTATGTCTAATGTTTGACAGCGACAGTTTGTCAAACAACTATTCTATAGATCTGGTCGTAACCGATTCTTGACATAGGCTTAGATTACATTTTTATTTTAAAATTTATACTTTGCTCATAAGGCTTTTTTTTTCTTTGATTGGTAAACCTTAAACCTAACTTATTCTAACTTAATTCTACGTACTTTTTCTTATTTACAATCTAAAGGTTGATATGGAGGTAGTAATCGGATGGAGGTGGGAGTTCGAAGTCTTGGCTTCGACCATGATGATGTTTCTGTATCCTGCTTTTGATGGCGCGATTGACCTTGGTCAATTATGAAGTTCGTTGCTGGCGTAAGATGGTTAGCCGCGGTCGCCTTGTTCTGCCCGTACATAGAACGGAGGCTTGTGGTTCAATATTAAGCGTGGGTTTGTCAAGGTAGAAGAGTTAGAGCTAAGCAGTTTGATGGGCGAGAGGTATGTGGAAGCGATGTTTTCAGCGATATTCCGGGAAACCAATTCACTTATTATAAATTCAGGATAAGTTACCCATTTCTTTAGGCGTTTCGAGCTCGTCTCAATCATATATTGCGTGATAGGCTTAATTTTTGTTTCACTGTATAGGAAGGTGCTCCGATAGTGCTTCTTGTTTGGTCTTCTTTACTTGGACAAACACTTCTTCAAAATTTTCCGTTCGAAAATTTGCAGCTCTTCTGCTACGGTAGGCGAAATAGTGAGCCAGACAGGGAAGCAGTAGCTAATAATGGGTCTGATGAGGGTTTTGTAGATAAAAAGTTTAGTACTTACTTGGACAGACTTTTTGGAGAGTAAGGGGGCTAGGGCTGCGGAAGACCAAGTGGCTTTTTCGATGGTTCTGTGGGCGTGGGGATTAAACTTGAGGCGGTGATGTAAAAGCACCCCCAAGTATTTAATGCAGTTCCTTAACGGGACGGGGACGTTATCAATTTGTAGAGAGAGTTCTTTACTCTCGGCTGGCGCAGATCGGTGTCCTTTGCCGGAAGCGTTCCGGAAGCATATGAGTTCGCATTTTTCAGCGTTGATAGAGAGGTTCCATTTTGAAAGATACTTTTGTAGGGATTCCACGTGTAGAGCGATGGTTCGCTGGGCCTTTAGGGGGGACGCGTGGGTAGCAAGAACAAGTATGTCGTCCGCGTATAGAATTGTGTGTGGGAGGGGGCTGGTGATATTTATTTGGGCAGCATACTGTGTATTGTATATCGGTTGCACTAGTGTTGGAATGTCGTGAAGAAAAAATTTAAAGAGGTGGGGGCCAAGTATTGATGCTTGGGGGACACCGGAGCGTACGTTGATAGAATCAGAGAAGGTATTGGAAATTTTTACTAGGAGGGTTCTTTGGTGTATGATGATATGTAGTCCTGCAGAAGGAGGACTGCTTCTTCGGTTGACACCTTTTCTTTAAAATCAAATTGTTGTGCTGGTACAAGGGGCTTGGCGAAGACTTTAAAGGAGAGAAGGATGATTTTTTCCAAATTTTTCCTAGGTTTGAGAGCAGGGATATTGGTCTAAGCTTGTTTAGGTCACCGTTTTTCGGTGTGGGGAATAGCAATACCGTTTTCCAGGCGCGAGGGAAGTACCCATTGTTAATGCATTGATTGATAATGATAGTGAGTGGCCTATGAATGGCGTTGGAGCATTCCCTTAGTACGTAATTTGGGATATCATCGGAGTCACTGGATTTTTTGGAATTGATTGAGCGGAGGGCGATTAATACCTGTTCGGTACTTACAAAGAAACGTTTGAACGGCTCGCTTGAGGGGTTAGCGGCTCTGTTGGTTGGCGAAAAGATTGTGAGGTAGGAGCCTTGGTATCCGTTTAGGAATTCATTGACCGTTTTCTCTGCAATTGTGTTGGTTCGTTGGTCCGAGGACATCCTCTCCCTGTATAGATGGGCGTAGTGTAGCGCACAGGCGGCTAATTTCTGTTCCGTCGTGATAAACAGTTGTCCATTTAATTGGATAGGGTTTCTGTTTATTGAGAACTTGGCAGTTTGACGGCCCGTAAGGGCATTAATCTCCTTGAATACGTTGGGAGAAGGTTTCATAGCGGATAGCCTTTCTTTAAACGCTTTGGTCATTTCAGCGTACAAGTTTTCCCTTATCAGTGTCTCCAGGCAGTTAATTTGGGACTTTAGTGTGATATATTCCGAATTAATTCGATTTAAGTTTCGGTGGAAGATCCTTTTAAGGCGTTGCTGCCACCTAGCCCTAGTTCGAAATAAGTTCCTTGTTTAAGGGGATATGTTATTTGTAGGAGAGGGGTGGTTTAGCTGGTGCGTGTGTGTTCATCAACTCTAGAATATAGCAGAAAGGCGTTTGAATTGAGTCATCTATTTCATTTGTTGTATATTCGATGATCGGTAAATTTCCCTTCTAGGTGGTCGGAGAGTTGTTCATCAAAGATCTGCCAATCTACGCCCCGGTATGATCGGGTGATCGATTGAGGTGGTGGCATCCTTGCACCGGGGAGAGCGACGTCAAGAAGTAAGGCATGATGGTCAGATGGTGCCGGGATGCTAGTGCAATTTAGGGGTAGGCCGTTCAAATCTAAGAGCCAAGCCGATAAGATGAAGTTGTCGAGGAAAGAGCTTCTTCGTGGGAATGTTGGCACACCTGCGTTGATGACACTTAGAGACATTTGGTGCCCGGAAGATAGCCAACTTGAGATGACTGAGCCGTTAGTGTTTATTGTGTGGTCGCCCCACGATGGATGTCTGGCGTTGAGATCGACCCCGATAATTATTTCAGTATATCCCTGCCCTATGGTGATTATTTGGTTCAGTTTATGTGCTATGGCATGTCCGCTGTCACATGGGATGTAGAGTGACCCGAGCAAAACCTTGCGGATGTAGACACGTTGTCCCCGGAGGTGGAGCGTGGCTAGGGTATAGGATTATGGCATGACATGGCAATCAACTTGGTAGATGGTTTGATTGGTGCGTGCCAAAATGGCGGTACTTCTACCCTCATCGTTGTAGATATTGTAACGTGAGAAGTGTGGTTTATGCTTTTCTAGAAGGCGTGTTTCGTTTAAAAACACTAAGTCGGGCCTTTATTCTTCTAAAATATGCTCCATTGCTATACGCTTTTCGTGCCTCTGGAGAGAGTTTATATTAAGTGCCAGTGTTCTGAGCTTACTGTTCCCCGACCACATTCATGTAGAAGTTAAGTAAACCTTCTGTTTTCTCCTCATTCAGGAGGTGCCTGTAGGTCAACCAAAATTCTCGAGCCTTTTTAACTAGCACTACAAAAGAAACGCCTAAATGCTTGACAGTTTCCTGTGCAATCAAACTTAGTACGTTCTCGTTCCGGGGCTGATCGTGATGTTTAGGCTCGGGATGAGTTGCAGGTCTCTTTCAGACTTTTGAGTACTGCTGTCTAGGGAGAAGTCCTGTGGGAGGTTCTTTATTGAGAGAGGGTGCTGGTGAGCTCAGCTGCTGGAAGCTATTGGGGTTGAAGATAAACTGAGGTTGGTTTTTTGTTGCTCGTTTTTCGGCAATTTTGGCTCTGAGTTTAACCCGCTCGGGGCAGTTTGAAAAGTTAGCTGGGTGGCCTGTGCTTGAGCATAGGACGCAGAAAACTGGGGGGATGGTGGGTCTGTTGTAGCCTCTTCTCTTGGATTTATTAGACTTTTTCTAGGACACAACTGGCCTTCGTGCTCTTGACCGCAAGCAACGCACCTTTGGGAATAGCCGCAATTGCCGGCAACGTGGCCAAACCTCTGGCAGCGAAAGCGTTGGGTTAGGTCACCCTTTCTGGGCTTTTCCCAAGTTGCCTTGGAATTTAGGACGAATTTTATCTTAATAATATTGCGGAGGTCTTCCTCTGACGCAAGAACAACTCTGAAAAGGTTGAGGGACACGTTTTTCTGCCTCGACCAAGTGGTAGTCATCTTGGTGACAGATACGGGTTTTAGCTCCGATATTTGCTCGATGATATCCTCCAGGATTTCTTTCTCTGTGAATAGAGAGCTAACACCTTTAAATATTGCCATCGATTTCCTGTGCTCGGCTGGGGTGAAGGAGTGGCCACCTAATTTGTTCTCTCGCATTAGGCTCATTAAACCGTCGTAGGCTTTCGTGCCGTCGACCACTATCTTGTGGTACGCAGGGGACAGCGATTTGATGCGATACTTTGCATCAGGGAAGCTACGCATCATCACGCGGAGCGTGGGCGGAGATACATTATTAATAAAAATCAGTAGCAACCAGGATGGCTTTGAAGTTTTCGTGTTATTTAGGGGAGATATATTTTCAAATCTATTACAATTGTTCATATTATTATTTTGAACTACGACTACATTCTTTTTCTTAATAACTAGCCTACCGGTTGCCAGCTTGAAGCATTCGGCATCGTTTTTAAGTGCGGTTTGAACCTCGTTGTTGATGCAGATTGGGCCTTCGCTTTCCATTTCGACAGCGCTGGTGGTTGTCTCTTACCTTTGTGTGGTTGTTGTTTTTGGAATTTTCGTTTCTTGTACCATAGCGTCCTCTGTTAACTGATGGTCTCTACTTTTTAATATGATTTGCAATTCTCTACTTATTACTTCCTTGATTTGCGGTGATAGGAGGGCATTTTTCATTTGCAGTTTGCTCGGTGCTCCATTTTTTTGCCGCCTGCGCTTTTGGCAGCAGCTGGGGAATCCGTGCGGCTGAGGCGTAATTTTGGCTCTATTTTTGATTTTAGTTTTATTTTGCTCTGAAAGTGTAATGTCTTTTCGGTGAAGGGTAACACTGGCTTTTGGGCGGAACGTTTGATATGTTACACGCACTTCATCACCTTCCACTATAAAATGGCGCTCGACAGCGTCTCTTTTTGGCCCGGGCGGGCGGTGCAGTTTGTGGGGACCGGGGGTTGTTCTGTATTTTTTTTTTATATTATTATTATATTATTTTTTTATATTATCACGTTCACTTGTTCATAAGTCACAGAATTATAGTCTTAACTTCGGTTTGAGTTTAAATTTATCTTACTGAATGAATGCCTCTAGAAACGTCGCGTCTTGTCACCTTGACAGCTCGACCGAAACTCCCCACAACATTCAATGCTAATATTCACAGTGAATCATCTTCTATAACTTTTACACTATCTTACAGTATATCTCATTAGCTTCGTGATACTCATACACGTGTGGCTCTGACATATGACATATGTTCATGAAGAAGTCTGCATTACCGATCCACTTACGCGTCAAATTCAATGACAGTGAGGATACTTTCCTTACATTGAAATAATCCGAGATGTTGTATATTGTCGAAGACTTTACAAACGCACCTCAGCGAGCGTATCCGAAACAACGATGCGTTCCTTTGCAAGGTAACATTCTTACTTTACAGACCTCATTGTGTGTTACTCGGATATATGTGAGATATATATGTGTTACTTCTCTCTCCTTCACACACAATCCTATAATTTAATATGGATGCTTAGTTTGTCTCAACAAAAAATCAGAGCGCCTGTTCTGCGGTAGTCAGTGTAGGGTTGTTTCTTTTTGCAGACTTTTTTCATGCATCTCGCATTTGTCTAGCTATTTTGAGAGAAAGTTTTGTTGTTTCTTTTACTTATTTATTGGCAGCTTCATTGCCACTAGCTGTAAGCTTCACACTGGTTGCATACAAGAGCGCGATGGCTGACATTGAACCTCGAAGATATTCAGTTTTGCACCATTTACTTCTGAGAGAAATAAACGGAGGAAAAGTTTCAACGACTGAGACTCATCAGCCGTACAATTTGGATGTGTCGTCTAAACGACTGACTGGTAATTCCAGCTGTTTATCTAGCCACGAAGAAGATTCTCTCGGGAATCTTTTCTTATTCCAGCAATTTTTATTCAACCATCTGCAAACTTCACAAGCAAAACGGTGGATCAAATGCCTAATGTCCTTGATAACACTTCTATTATCTGTACTAAGTAGACCCAAACATGAGTCTGTATGTGAGAAAACTGTGTCCTTTGATCTCCATCCGGCGATTTTACAACTTGGAAAATTTCTCTCCTTGCAGACTCCTACATGATCCAAATTATCTATTAACAAACGAACAAGTAACGGAAAAAGAAAGGAGCAGATATGAGAAGCTGAATGTTTGAGACCTCACTTAAGACACAATGGACCGATAAATTCCGTGAAAATTTCACTCTGTCTACGCCGGTCTTTTAAAAACTTATTTTCAATACATAGATCAAAATTGGTTACTTCTTTTGATTAAGACGTGAAAAAACAAAGCAATACTAACATGCAAATCTATTATATAACACTATCGCAACACTTGATAGTGAATAAGCTTTACCAAGGGGAACTTGCGCGAGCATGTGATAAGCAAAAACTAAAAGTTCCATTGAATTATTCCTCGAAGAGCGCGATACACAAGTTAACATGGTTTTAACACACTCCAATCCCCTCTCCGGGTACCCACTTGCTCATATCGCGTCAGGAGGCTAGATCTCAAGTCTATGTATACCGACATCTTGTTGAAGAAAATTTGCGAAACGCGATTTAGTCTTTAAAAAAATGGGTATTTGCTGGGATTGCCTCTGGGCCGCTGCGGGTCAGCGCTCAAAGCATCTTGTAACTAGGCATCTTCATGGTGCTACTCAGGATAATAATAGATAGAAACAACTGTATTTCCGTTTTATTGGTCCAAAAAGCGGTGCTAATATCGCGCGTACCTCGATGTATCTTATTATAACGTCATCCAAGAAGAGACAAAAGTATTCGAGAGAAGTCCAATCTGTAAATTCATTCTCATGTATAGGATCCATGGAACAATCAGCATCGATATTGCTCATATTTACTTTTCGCCAATTCATCTCTCTTCATGGTATTGTATAGCATGGTGAAGATGGTTAATGTTCTACCTGCTCCTCCTCCGTAGTTTGGCTAGATTCGCAATCGTAATCCTCTTTGTAACAAAAATATTGTTCAATTATTAAATTTTTGCTTCAGATATTTCTGTTCCAAATGCCCCATTTCATAAACCCTAGCAACATTATTCAACTTGTTCTCTAATGCAATTATACTTCGTTGTACTCATCGTCGTCAAAGTCACTAAAACCATTTCCTGAGTAACATCCTACCCATTCAAGGAAAATCTCCTGATCAGTCAAACCACGCCGTCGGTACTTATTGAATGTATTAAAATTATGTTATTCAAATAGTTAAACTTCATTAAATCTTACCTCATCTTACCCTTCTAGGAATTTTTGACCGAAACTCAATAAATGTGCCCGTTTATTTGTTGTCAGGATCACATTATTCAAATATAGCAATACAAAATTCGAACAGAGCTAAATTTCTCGGAAAATGTGTTCATATTCTTTGACATTTTACTAATAAAACGAAAATGAAAAATATCCTACGAGCAGTCCTCGCTTCTTTACACGCCTCAGCGCTGCGGTTATCCCTCTGCTTGATTCGAGCAGCGTCAACAACCTCACCTTACATCAAGATTTTCGCCAATTGGGCAATGAAAATGTTGCGGATTTTCATCTGTAAAAATTTTATGATAATTTCCGACCCAAACTTCTTTTGAGTCTGGCTGGCGACGAACTGCTAAGGTATGGTACATTGACAAATTTAATTGTAATTAATTTAATTGTAAATTGTACAGGTTTTGGACCTTTTGAAGGGGTTTTTTGTGGTGTACTTTTTTTTGTCTACCATTTTGCTTTCAGAACTTTGAGCTGCTTTTTCAGCTAATTTTTTTTTGCTGTTTAGCAGAGAGAAGTAAGTTATATGTAACTCTATATATAGAAATGTTTACAGAGCAGAAGTTTCTGAAAAAAGGCGCAAAGAACGAAATACGAGAAAATCACCGATTATACGGCCTTGACGCTCTGCGCTTAAAACCTTCACTATTTAACTTTGAAATTAATTTCGAATTTTAATAATATCATTTAAAATATATTCTTCGAGGTCTTTTGAACCAAAATCAATCATTAAAAAAAATTGATTTTTTGATAAATCAGGAGTGTACTGTCCTCGTAATATTTACAATGATAATCCTTCGATGCAATATGATATGGTACAGAATAATTTCTTATTATTTATAAGATATTCACCGTTCCGCGAAGAACTAAAACAGTAACAATGCAAACATACTTCAAAATAACTTACATCTGAACTGAATTTCAACTGAAGTCAAGCGTAGCAGCCAGCTTTCTAGGGATTTTTTGCTAAATTATTTCGGATGCTTTGATACGTTTGTCAATCAGAATACTGTAAAATACTGTGAATTACATAATCAATACCACGAATTACATCATTGATTTCGGAATATCGATTTCCAATGTTTGACCAGAACGAGAACCATCGTTTGTAGATTCAAACACATGTTTAAAATCGTTTATTAAGTTTTTAACAGTTCCTTATGCAAAAAATATGAGTCCTTACCTTTTTATAGATCACGCTTGCACTTTTTTGGTGTCTCGGTGCAGAGTATTCACTTGCGCTCTTATTTTTCAATAATACTGTATTCGATAAATTGAATAATTTGCTCGTTTCATGGCTCAGTTTGATCCATTCCAATAAGATTATGGCTCCGTGAGTTGTAACCTCAAAGTTATGGTCCATCGTCTTGATTTGATCCGCCTGAGTTTGCTTTGAGCTCTTAGTTGTTGCTCAGTAATTGGTTGGATTCGTTTTCGAACCATTTGGCTCGTATTTGATTGGCTCCAATTCACTTGCCTACTTTGAGATGAGTCAACGTTGCTCAACGTAATGCCCAATTTCACAGCAGCTGGTAGCTGGTATTGACCTCCCAAATATGACTTTAACCGTGACCTACGACCACTTTCTTCAGCGAAAAGCCAGAATAAGCGTGCAGCGATTTCCCCATTTTGGCACAGGAACTCTCCCACTCTACTCTCGCAATACAACTCCTTATTATAACAATGGATCTTTCCTTACTTCCTTGTTCTTACCTAGAGTTGGTGTGGTCTTTGTGTGGGAGCAGATCTCCCACAGAACGAGCTATGGTGTTATTTTATGAAAAAAGGTATGCTATTGGTTGATCGATCTGATTCTCAGGCACACCTGCCATCCTCTCGATCCCCTACGTCTTAGGAATTCCATTTGTGTCTTTTTTAATGTATTTTTGTACGTCTATGTTTCTCACATACCATGAAATTCGGAAGATTTTCCTTATTGCCTTATTCTGGAAGATTTAGAGGGCTTTTTTTTTTGTCTGAGTCGTTTGGCTGAGTGCAGTACTTCTGTACAGTAGTGTCGGTCTTATGAATTGGTTGTAGATCAGGAGTTTGTTTTTGTTATTTATGTGGCCTTTGCTTAGGAGTGGACCTAGAAATTTGATGATACTTATGCATTGCCCTCGTCTTTTACGTATATGTTGCGTTCAGTTCAGTTTCTTTTTGAATAGAAGTCCCAGATATGTGGCTGTTGATTTCCATGGTATGTCCTCGTTGCTTGTGGTGAGTGAATACGGTTGTCGGTTTCTTTTCCTGGTTATAAAGATGGCTTGTTTTCTGTCTGTGGTGAGGTCTATTTTTATTTATTAAAATATTCCATAATAATATCAATATCGGAGTATCGCAATTTCAAAAAGATGACTTCTGCTTGTCTGACTGGGTAATAGATGCATGTGTCATCAGCGTATAAAGCTGTTTGAACATTATTTGGTAGGTGAGGCATATCCGCTATGTAGGTGCTGTAGAGAATTAGGAAGATGGGTGATCCTTGTGGAACTCCAGCTTGAACCGGTCGCTGTTCGGAAAGATGGTTGCATATTTTGACACGAAATATTCTACCGTATAGGAATGAGTGTATGATTTGGATGATACGTAGTAGAATTTTTAATTAATGCATTTTATAAATGAGTGCTGCATGTCAGGCTTTATCAAATGCTTTAACTATGTTAAACACAACTAATCCTGTCGACTTTCTGCGATTCATCCTATTTCGAATATATTGGACCACCCTTGTAAGCTGGATTTCTTAAGAATGTGCTGGTTAAAAACCACATTGATTATCAGGAATGAGGTGCGTTTCTTCAATAATATCGTTCAGCTGATTGAGCAACTCTCTTTCCGCTTATTTTGATACAGCTGAGAGACAACTGATCGGCCTCCAATTCCGCGGAAAAGTTAACTTTTTGCCTGGTTTTGGGCTAACTTGGTTTTCTGGGTGATGTCTTAAACAGACAATAGCATTGATGATGTTCGTAATGTTCAGTATCAGGCTTCAGCTTCTGTCAGTTGGGACAGTGAATTGGTTACGCGACTGTCTTATTTTTTAATCTGAAGTATGTGTTTATCTCCGGGCTCAAGACTTTGTAAGAAACTCGCACATTGACAGTTACTAAATTCAGATATACGGTATCGTATTTGATTTGTGAGTTAGTTTACTTTCGTTCGCAATCTAAGATCACCCGTGCTCCTAGCTGTTCTAAGGACTTGGTTCTTCCCCTTATGAGGAGTTTGATATCCTGACGGAGTTAATATGGGTGATATACCCTCGCCAGATTTAGCTTCTCTCCGCTCTTGTTCTTACGTAACATATAATTATAAGCTGTTGTGCCAGTTTCGAAGCTCATGATCTCCATAATTTTCAGAACGATAACATGGCCTTCATTCAATATGGATAGTGAAATTTGTACAACACACCACACCATCTTTGTAAACAAACCGATATTTTGGTATTGTGGCCCGAAGAGTCTTAGTGTAGCATACTTGATTGCTTTGTGTGTTTTGTCTCCAGGTATCAAGTAAGCAAATCCACGTTGGTTAATTTTCCAAACATTGGCTTTATATTATCTTGTATTCGCAGATTTAAAGCTGGATTTTGTTTGAACTCTTGGTTTTTATATTGAGCCTCTAGGTACTTGCCCTAGTCTGGATTGCAAAACTAATGTTGTGGAACTGCGTCGGTCAAAATTAGATGGTAAAAGCCGACCCACACCACTTATTTTTATGTTGGTTAAATTGCCAGGATTGCGTTGTACTACCAAATTGTAATTGACTGATATTTTGTCAAATCAGTGTTTTCTGCTGGTATCATGCATCAATTTTTCTATTTTTTGTGAGTGTTTCCTTGGCATTGGTGTTTTTTGTGTTTTTCTGCCTTTTCCTTCTGTTCTGCTCTAATTTATTCTTCTCTTCCGCGGTTTTTCTCTCACTTTTTTTAAATCTTTGAAGTTCCAAAACATGCATTTTCCTACGTATAACATCCACTGCAGCTTTTGTACGATAGAATTTTCTGCGTAGGGATTGATATCGGGAAGGTTTATGGAAGTTTCTGTATCCTCATTACCAATATTATATATAAGCATTATATTCATATTACAAAATATTCATAATACCTTGTACGTTAATACCACCAGAGCTAGCTTCATAATTTTTTCACTGCGCACGTTCTCATACCGAATTTCAAATTCGAATTTTTTTTCATGACTTCGCATTTTTTTTCACTTTTTTGATGATAGAAAATAATGATTTGCCAGTATATTTACCAATAACAGTTAAAATGCCAACTAAAGTATTGAAGCTGCGTTTCGATCTGTATCAGTACGATACTGATTACCAGCAACTTCTTGAGATCTTCTCATAGTATGTTTCTTTGACTTCATATTTCTACTACATTTTAGGTAGCGTGGAATTTTTTCGACACACAAATATATTTATTGACGTTCAAATAGACAATTAGAACAGATGAGGGAGTCGAAAATACTTTAATAGAATAAAACTGCTAGAGAGGGGGTAATAAAAAGAAGATATTCGGCTGACAGCTGCGGGTACACTATCCAAACTGAAGTGGCGTGCTCGCTTCTAACTGCCACAGAGTTGTCAATCTTTTGATTTACACAAAAGAGAGAGATCAATTCGAAGGTATAAGGAATACAAACGTATTAAAAAAATCAAACCTTTTTTGAAATTTCTAATCCGAACTAGTACCTCAAATGGAAATGTATTTCTTGGTAGGCCTTAATCCATACAGAATTCTCGCTGGTCAACTTTCGTTTGAACAATCGCTTGATAGTTATCCTTCCGTCTGCTTTGAAGAGAACTTTCAAACTGGTCCAATTTAAAACATATGTTGAGTATACTTTTTACGACCACAATAAATTGTTTAAGCTAATGGAATAAATGTTAGTTTTGTGAAGATTTTTCCAATGTTTTAATAGCTATAAAGCAATGAGACTTTCTTTAACAGTCAATAACAACCTGAAGCTACTTTTCTTAGACAATGTCAAACTAAGATTGCAGATTTGCATCAGATATTTTCTGAATATTATTGGGTATTGTTACTTCTTTTTACTACTTCTACTTACTACTTAGTTCAGTAAAAAGCTATTTTGTAATCCTAAATTTTCTTGCTAACCAACAAGCAACGCCATAAACCAAAATATGCATCAAATGAGACATGAATCACAATGAAAATTTGCTCTATTTAAGTTCAAGCACTCAAATATTATTTTTCAATATATACTCCACCTGATCTTGGCAATTATAGTCGATTCTTAAGAAATCGATTTGAAAAATTATATTGAAAAGTTCACTTGCCTCTTCTGTTGGCTTCTCATGCAAACTGTTAAAGTTGTTATTTATCTACATATATTTATGCATCTAACCTCATTTCCAAGCAATTAACATCTGCCGTAAGCTGTTTTTCTAAATACCATACTATAAAATTTCCACATAACATACATATGAACATACGAGGATGGTTTAGACATTAGTAAATTAACATGAACTTGGTTTCATGATTCGCGAAAATAATATTTGCATTTAAATATTCTACTCATAAAGATCAAGGCAAGGTAAGCCTGAAGCAGCATGCAACAATCTATGCATTGAGACATAATGTTTGTAATTACTTTTATGATTGATTGAATAGCATTTGGCATATATTATCCTGAAATCAAATGGATATTACATGGACTTGCTCTCGATGGATGATCTATCCATTGATTAAATAAAATTCTACAATACAAACAAAATTAATGCAATCAATGCAATAATCTCATAGTTAATTAACCATATGACATCACTCTATCCTTATTATGACTTCATATGCCAGATTTTTAGTTAACTTCGGGGATAAAAGGGTGTATTTGCTTATTGCTCTCCATTGTTCCTACTACAAGATCTATTGTTCATCGTGTTGCAGAAGTGTTTAATCTTCGTTTTTAATTTTAATTCCATTATTATTCGTCATCAGGCTTAAGATATCCTTAAAATCGTTAGTCGACTTAGTCGACTAAGGTATTTTATCAGGGTGTCTCAAAAGTTTCTTTGAATTTTTGATGCGAAATGAATATACGCAATTTTTGTATAAGGCAGAGTTTGTTATGCCGAGTGCGATACAGCCAGTTGAGCAGTTTTGCAGAATTGTAAAATAGAAACAAGTAAATATAATAAATAACATATACAATATAAAATATAATAAATATTAAAATATGAAACGAATATTTTCATTTTGTAGCGTTTTTATTTTGCAATAGTCTGCTGGGCTTAGCATAGCTTTACTTTTTCTGGTGTTCTGATGGATCTTCGTTGACCATGTGTTTCTATTGCTAACAATTTCCTCCAACTGTCGAACCCAGAGTGAGAATTGTGTTTGCAGTGTAAGTAACATTATCGCACCGAATTTTGAGCCGTCACCAAAAAACTCCTTGCGTGGCAATCATAGATTGGTTGTTTTCATAAAACGCACACATGGCAAGACCACGATGTGCTCCACTCCAAACCATGTTGGGTCCTAAAATGAAATACCGACAAAAAAACAAAAAGAGATCTAGTACGCAACACCACCTAAACCACCACCTGCCCCATCATCATGTTCACTTGGTTCCTCAATAAGAACCGTTATGTTCTATAAACTATTTCCACCTCTCAGGAAACCTCGTTATGCCCTCTTTTCAAAATTATTGAGGCTTACTTGCGAAATATGCATTATTCATTACAGTACGTTGTTATTTCTCGTTTATGGATTTGCATGATTTAGCACGGAGAGAATTTTTATACGGAACAAGTAATAATTGGATGAAGCAAGATTTGGGGGACACGGGTGAAGAGGTAGAGCACTCCAATATAACTGTAATAATTTTTGGCTGACAGCTAAGGGTAAACAATAGAAAACAACGCCTCGACAGATTGCCAATTCTCATCGTTTTTTTGCTATGGCAGCATTTTTTGAACGAGTTGATTGCAATATTTGATAGTAAAGATCGTGCTGCCTTGAGAAAGGAACTCGCACCACACTTCACCTTCCCAGTCTGAACAAATACACTAAGCATCCTTCTTCCGATGAAATCCAAGCTTCGCAACAGACGAAGGCCTATTTTTCAAACTAAGTGCGTTTTTTTGCACATTTTAATACGATGTCCAGGTTTTATTTCCAGTGAAAAGATTCTTTCAGAAAAGACCTATTTAGGAAATTGCACGAAGAACCCAACGTGTGGAAATTAATATCGATTTGCATAGCCCATCTTGAGTAAATGCTTATGAATTAAATATTATATGTGGAATGTTAGTGACATCCACCATCTCACTCTACAGCGTGAAATTTTAGACGAGCATAGTCTTGATAGGACATTATTGTCTTCTGCCTTCAATTCGAATTAATTTCTTACGCCGATTCTAATGGCCCTTCTCGGAAACAGCGTAACTGTCGTTTAGTGTTCCTCTGTAATTCTCTGTTTTTTTTTTTAAATGAAGTTGACGAATCATTCCTAGAAAGTGTTTTGGGCCGATAACCGTTGCCATAAACGACTAAGAGATAAGCTTACAGTTTTATTCACATAAAGCAACTTAGAGTTATTCATAGCGTCGCGGGGAAGTAACTCATGGACCGTCTGATACATCCTGTAGTGGTTCAATATTGAGTATATTCCTTACAATCGTTTGAATTTTTTTTATTTCTGTATTTAAACGTATCTTCCTTAAGCAAAGCTTCATTCTTTTACACTTGGCTGTGCTATTTTCTTTTGTTTATTCATATAAATTATCGCTTCACCAGTAATACTTTCAAGAAAAAAATTATTCAGAACGTTATGTGTATGAATCTTTATCTCAGATAATTTTGTAGTAATGTAAAATGGGAGATAATTAAACTTCAAATGAAGGTAAGTTTACGGAATCGAAAAAAAATATTGTAAAATACAGATCAATCAACGCTTCAAATGCATCAAATTTCACTTATTAAAAAACTTTGCATTCAAGTTTTGAAAAAAAAAGATCTGAATTTCACTCATTAATATCTATGTTGTCCAATATTGTTGAATTCAGAAAGGAAAAGAATAAACTAATATCCTTCCTACACCTTTTATCTACCTTAGCCTAACTTGAAATACCTCAATCTAACACTCAAGCTTAATTACGCTTAAAGATTAAGAAGTGTTGGATACATTGGTCACAGTCGATTCAATGTGGGTTTTGAATGTCAGTTTTCATTGTCAAAACAAGCATTGCCCACCTATAAATTGCAAAAAGCAGTGGTCGTAGACAGTATTAGGAGTATTTCTGGTGTCATAAAGAAGGAGCCAATTATATTGATTGAGTATGGAGGGAATCAAATTGAACCAACTAGCAGAGGTAATCATGCCTTACGGTACCAAAGACTATTCCAATACTAGGTTATATAATTCTTACAGACGCTCTATGTTTAAAAGCAAGTTAATCTTCTGAGTGAAGCGAGTGTTGCTCGGTCCATCACCCGTGTTTAAAACCGAATTGAAGGTTTCAAACAAAAATTTTCTTTATGTTCGACAAGTTGGCCGGTCAAAAATTAATTTTTCTAACTTAATTTTCTTCTTTCGAACGTCAATAAGCACTAACACACGCTTATACCATCCCCACTGTCAGCATCTAAAACATGCACCAAGCGTTTAATTCAATCATCCAATTTTAAGTTGTCAAGTAGATCATGAGACATGTTCCTAACTCTAATTTAATTTATTTATTTTTCAATACAACTCACAAACCAGTATTAAAAATAACGAAAAAGACTCCTTCCTTCCTTCCGTTGATTCTAAGTGATTGTCTCAATCAAATGTTGAAGTAGGAAAGGACATGACTAATCTGGATGAGGTCATCCAATATAAGGCCCTGAAGTGAGCAGTCCTTTCTTCCAGAAAGACTGCTCACTTTTGGAACGCTAGAAATTCTGGAAAATATCTGGATTCAAACATTCTAGAAAACATCTGATTGAAGGGCGGAACAAACTGAAGCGAACAACTAATGGCTTTGCACGCTCTCAACTTTAACGACTTTCGCACGCTTATTTCAGCGAAGATGACTGACAGCAAAGATGACTGACAGAAGTGAAGGGAAGGATAACTTGGTTAACATGAAACCTTAGTTCACTTACACCTGAAACTTAGCCAACTCACCCAACCAATAAAACGACTCGCGACTACTCACTCCATTAACTACCATTATTTTTGAATTGAATTATGGAGAATATTGGCAGGATCTCTGCTTCTCAATGACTTATTCTGTCGACAGTGTATTAGATGTGTTTACCTGTGTTTAGCTTTTCCAGCCTTCACGGGCATTGTCACCTGCAAATCTGATGTTGTTGAGATTTCCACAGAAATTCAAACGGGGACAAATGAGCTCCTGGTAAAGCTGAGGTTTCTTGCGTTGTTTCTAGGCTTGTCAGCCAGATGGTTGACCGAAGATATTGTTGAACGATTCAACTCGACACGTTTTTAACGGTCTGTGGTGAGCTGATAATCCCTTTCGTCAATCTGCGCGTTCCGATTTCTCGGTTTTTCTCAGCCAATTCTTGAATTTTCTTTTTGCTTCTGTTCAAAGAACTGACTGTTGAGCTCTTCTTGGAATAGGCTCCAAGTTTTCTTATTCCGGATAGCACAATTTTTTCACCGTGTTATTGCTGACCCTAAATATCGTGCATATTTCGCTGAAATTGACAAATAAAAAATAATACATTAAAGCTGTAAACAGTAGCTAGAAAAAAAATTAATGAAGTCTGTGAAAATAAAGTTGGAGACATCTTACCACCATGATGACATGATGACATGATTCTCTCTACTGGTTGCAAAACTTTTGCATCTTTGACTTGTAGGTTACCTCTATGGGTGAAATAAACTTCCAGTCTCCTTTTCTTTTCTCAATAATTTGAATAATTTCTGTTTCGGGGCTTACTGCTGCACGACATCAGAATATTAGATAAAGATGGCATTCAGACTTCTTTATCGTCATGCTTGGTTTGATGGCTTCTGAAAAATTTCTGTTCGTGTCGGTGGCAGCAGCCCCCCTTTATTGCAAAAATATCTATTGAAAATCGTCCTCCTCGACAAAATAACATTCAGAAAATATTCAGAAACCGTGACTTACTAATGTTATGCGGGCAAGACCAAGGTTTATTCTTGCTCAGAGGAAGAGTTGGGTTGGAACAAGTCTTTCCATGTTATTGGTTGAGCCGTGGCCTCCTATCTCTTATATGCGGCCCATAGTTCTTCTCACTTTAGGAGTCTAAGGTATATCTTCACCAGATTGATAGTTTGGTGATTGCTCTGGTTTCTGAGCAAGGAGTTTTTACAAAATTCACTAGTAGGGAGATTACTTATTTATATACCTGCGACCAAGAAATCTACCCAAATTTCCATTGTTGGCATGAATAGGCTATTTGCAACAAAAGACGTCTGTACAAGACGTTTTGGGTACAATCCGCTCATTGAGCATAACTTATTTTTTTCTTATCAGTACCACAGTGTTCAAATATAACTAGTACACTCATTCTAGTGTTATTCGGTCAATATAAGAGGTATACTATCTTTGTAAATTTTATCTCATAATTGGCAAAACAAGGATACCCTTCAAAACGTTGGCGTGAAAACGCGATACAAAATGAATCTACATCTACATATTTATTTACTTTTCTATCCCTATCGATAGGGTGTACTATTTTCGAGGTATACAACTTTAACTCAAACAAAAAATTGGAATGCTACGTACTGTGTAACAGCTGTCATGCGTTTTTCGGTTAGTTTGGTTTGTCATTTTAACATGAATAGGTTGGTACCTGAGCAACGTTTGAAAACTGTACTGATCTATTTAGAAAAAAAAACGGTTCTGTTCGGACAACTCATTGCGCACTCCGTCAATTTGATCGCCGACATATTCGATCATCAGAATAATCGATTCGATTGACTATTGATCGTTTTCGCACCACCTATACTCTTACCGATCTTACCGAATCGTAGCAGCAGTAGAACGTAGTATCGATGAAGACCCAAGTGAGTCCAATGGACATCTTGCTCAACAAACAAACTTTTTGCGCATCGAAGACAGCCTTTACGGAAGAATCTTGGTTTCTGGACTTTCCGAATTTGGAAAGAAAATTTTGTTTAGCGACGACGCTCATTTCCGGTTGAGTGGCTACGTTAATAAATAAAACTGCTACATCCGCCACATATTCAAATATGCTGTCATAACATTACAGTCAATGGTGTCAACTGTAGGGCCATGATCAATGGCATTCCTGTTCCGACATTGACTCGCCATAAGACAGGGGACCTCTGGCTTCAACAGTGTGGTGCGACATGCCATACAGCTCGTGCAACCATCGATTAATTGAAAGAAGCATTTGATGAGCGCATAATTTCTCTATCTGTGAAGTGGCCTGCATGATCTTGTGATTAAACGCTGTTGGACTATTTGTTGTGGAGATATGTTGAATTACTCGTCTATGCCTACAAGTCCGAGACGCTTGATCATGCAGAAGAACACATTCGCAGCGTTATTGACGAGATACGGCACCAACCTTGATAAGAGCATGCGAAATTTGGGCCTCTTCGTCAGGCCTCCTCGGCGGCAGTTACATAACATTACATGCCCGAAATCATTTTTAAATACAAATTTGGTTTCTCATACAACCAGATTTCATGGCAATCAAAACAATTTACTTGTAATTTATTTCTTCTCAAGGTTCTATTTCTATTAAAAACAAACACCCTTTGTGAGTGGAGCTTGAATGAGATTGATAAATTTTCTCTAATTTTTTCGCAAAACAAGAAGACTCCTCTCAATGCTTTTGAGTAAAAATTCAATATAAAAATAAATTTACTTGTTCTTTTTCCAGGCCTATCTGAGACCATCCCGGTTAAGAGTGATTTCACTGTATGAACTTACGCTATTACCGTGCGGCCTGTCATGCGGACATCCACATAAAGAGTCCACCCACGACAATTATATAATTATGAATAGAAGAAACATCTACTGCTATATCTACTACTAATACTACCATTTTTCTGCCTTTAGCCTTATTTGTAAGAGATAATCAGCTTTGAATCTTCATTCAGCTTCGCAGTCTTGCTTGGTGATAGCTAATTTCGACTAGACCAGTCGATGCTGATGAGTTTTTACTCCATGAATTCTGTTCTAAGTCAATTCATTGCTAGGCTGAATCCAAGCTGACGTACCTAGTCTAAGTTGCAACGCGCTGCAACATCATTTACGTAAAGCGATTCGTCAGGAAGCTCCAGCCTTAGCACCACGAAGCAGCGGATGCTTAGAGATCTAGGGCAAAGATGGAGTTTTGGACAATATCTCATGAAAACCTCAATCTTCGCCGATTTTCTTGGAAAAATTCCTAATTTTACTTCTGTGTGAGCCGTACGGAGCTTTGAACCTACTGATGATTAGCTCTCCTTTTTGGTACCGAACAGCACCAATACCCTAACTTTTCGTACTGAGGAAGGTTCTCGGTTTTTGTATCTGAGTTCTGCAAACCAGACAATTTTGCGAGAGCGAAAACAGGATCTTCACCTGACACGTCTTTATGCACTTAGTTCTTTTTCAACCACGATCCGTTTTCTAGCTCCAGATAAATCGGTGGTTGCTAAGTTTAAGTTTTCATAATTTTCATACTTCCGATAAAAGAGTTACTTTCAAATGTAACACATATGCAATGGTTCACCGGAAAAAGTTTAGATTTAGGAATTAAATTGCCAAGTTCTAAGTCAACTTTGAATAATCTAGATTATAAACAGTTTAATTTTAGATCTGTTTTTGGAAAAAAGCACGTTTAATATTTTAATAATTTTTTTTAATATATTCAATATAAAATATATTCAACCACAACCTAAAGTTTTCTCCTCCATTTATTAGTTGCATACATTGGACTTCATCACCATAATTTTGCTTTTTCACTTTTACAGGGTTCGGACTCAAGGCGTAGTAGCGGTATGACGTGTTGCAGCAGCGAGAGCTCATATCTTGAACGACGATGCTCTGCCATAACATTAGGACTTAGTTCGCTTCAGAAAAAATTACCCACGGGATCCACATCAAGAAGATCGAGTACAGATATGTGGGACTACTACTATCCTGATATTCAAATAATTAATCCAACGCCAAAGGTATCGCCCTACCCTAGCGAACGAGATCTGCATGAGAAAATCATGATGGAAACTATATCGGCACCTGGATGTGTAGCATTAGGCACGAACAATGATAGTTGTGGTCCTAGTAGTAGTTATTATAACCAATATAGTAGAAAGATTTTAAGGAAGGGATCCTACAACAATTCTGACAGTATTGAAGAAGAAGATCCGGAAGCATGTATTGAAGCATCTGATTTGAAGGGACCTAGTCAAAAGTATGATGATACGAATGAGTTGAAGCTGGCGGTTAGGCATGGCATGTCGGATCCGACTAATAACAATCATATTTACCACAGTAATAATAATAGTAGCAGTTTTCATAGTGTACCGTACCCAAATGAGGATAGCAGTAGGCGGGCGCCGCTTGCTTCCCTCAGTTCCTTTAAAATTTCATCTATCGACTACCAAGACTCAGACCTCAAAAGTCTTGGCTCGGATTCTGTGTTCGTTGAAAGCTACGCTGATACCGACGATGATATGGAACAATTCAGCACTGATAGCGATGAAATTAGTCTTAGCTTAGGGAATGATCACCCAAAAGTGGAGCAGCAGCTGCCAACGCTCCCCGCTGACCAGCAACAATCCTATTCGCACAAACCGACAGCACGTAGCCATACAATTACTATCGATAGCAATAAGAAATTAGCAAGCACAACTAGAAGGACTCGGCCAATGTTAGAACGACATCGAACTATTTCTTCCACCTCGAATGATCGGATCATGCTCATATCACAACAGTCACAAGAACTTCCAATGCACGAATTGAATCCTGACGAAAACGTTCTAGGTCGGCTAGCTGGAGTCGCGGTTGACTCTTTCGACCGTTCTGAAGGCGGAGCGCATGGATTCAGTGTACCCTCGAGTAGCAGATCGTCCGTGGGTGGTACAGCGGGTAGTTATACCACTGATTCGACTCAAAATACCGATTTCCCGAAGCCAACAACTAGCTTTAGTTATGATAATAATAATGATAGTGTTAGTGGTAGCAGTAGTAGTGTCAACAATATTAACCGATTTCATAAAACTGAAACTGTTGATGGTCACAAGGATGAACATCTGAAATCAAAACATAGTTATAGCTCTAATAATAGTAATAATTGCGAAAATGTCGAAGTTAATGTTATTATTGAAAATAGACCAACGCAAACAACAATTAGTCCTTCTGTGATTCTGGAATTACCTGTGATAACACTACCATCACAGGCCAATAATGATGATGATGACCCACCAAGAGATCCTAGTCTACCTGGGACATCTAGAAAATGGTCCAAAGAGACATTGTTCTAGCTTAACTATCAATTATTATTTACAACTGTCAGTCATTATTATTTTTATTATTATCATAATAATTACTATTATTACTGTAAATCTTATAGACAAAAGGGGTAATGCAAATTGCCATTTGTGAAATTATATCAAGAGATTCATAAAAACAACACATATATACTTTGTAAAAGATTATTTTAGTAAATTTATATGAAACTAGGTGAAAATATTTAAAAAAATATAAACGTTTCTAGGTGCAGTTATAAAAACACAAGAAATAAGCATGTCGGTGAAAGTAATTAAGAAGTAATCAATGTGCATAATCTATAAAGAAAAAAATAATAACAATAGAAGTATGAATAAATTGTTGGCTGAATCTAAACTTCAGACAGCTGAAAATAACCCGATTCAAATACGAAATCCGTGCGACTGTCAAAAATACAAAGTCAAATATTTTTATTTCTAAAATAGTGCTGCCGTGAATTGAGCATAAAAATTGTTAAGATATCGTTTGCCTTCTTCTCACGCTTTTCGTTTAAACACATTTCTCAAACGTCTTTCTGAATTATGATGAAAAGCATACTGGCAAGTAATAGCAACTTATTGAAAATAAATTCCTTATTTATAAAGTGGGTGTTATTAAGTTTTGATTGAAATTAATATTTTAAGATCACTGAACGGAAAGGAACGTGTTATTTGTTCACAAAATACCCAAGAAACAGCTAAATAATTTTTTTTAAGTTTGGCCAACGCTATAGGAATATATGATTTTTTCACGGAAAACATCATGCACCAAAAATAATATTACGTTAGTCACAAAACAAGGACGAATGTACTGAAAACAATGTATGTACATCCTTTGAAAAAAACGAGTGAACTTTTAAAATTTTGGTTAAAAATTAAATAAAATTTCCATTTCATGTGACTGGGAAAACTTGCAAAATAATCATTTCAGAACTTTTTTTGACTCATTTACTAGTCTGAATACAAATATAATAAAAAAATTATGTTTCAATAACGAAGGTGCAAAATTTTTGTCGTATGATTTGTCACACCCTAGCCCTTAGGCCAGTTTTGTAAATAACTTTTTTCAGTGTAACTTTTTTCAGTGTCTGTATTTTATTACAAGGAAGAGAAAAAAAATTTTCAACTCATCTATAAGATTTTATTTTAGCACAAAGAAAACCATAGTCGACTTTTCTAAAACGAAAATATCAAAAGAGTCAATTTTAATTATAAACACCAAAGACCTTTTCCAATTTTATCTCGTGTAAACAGTAACAAACATCGTAACATTTTTGCAAATATTCATCGCATTCATTGTAAACCCAACAGCGTCATCGTGTCGTGCTTTTGCCTGGCCAATGGTATAGTTCCTTACATCTAATTTTGCTCGAAACGTTGCTATTCCAATGAGGGACACTAGATCTTGGGTGACTTATCACTGATGGTGATAATATTGATAAAACGCATCTCGTTGTAAATTGAAGAAACGGATTTCGCGCTTAACGTTTCGATAAAGCATCTGAACTAAATTAGTAACAGCTATTGTCGTGCCATCTGTAGAAGATAATCCCTTAGCCCTTTTTCTCAACCAATATATTGACGCTGGAGGTTTTTTTTTTTCTTTATTTCTTCCAAGATGCCTCCTCGTTGTACTCACTTCGCAGTAGTTCTAATGTAAAATACGAGGGTCAGTCAGAAAGTAAGTTTAAGGGTGACAGCGCTCCACGTGGTGAAAAGATAAACTAACGAAGTTTTAGGAGGTTGTTCTCTCGTCTATCATAACCAATCAGGTGGATCGTTGAGCTCGATAAGTCTATTTTTTAAGACGCGGATAGAAGTAGCGTCCAAATGTGAACCACGCATTGTGATAAGTTTTTGACCGCAAAAAAAAATTTATCGAGAATTATCGTCTGTATACGACGAGCAGTGAATGAGCCTTCAAATGGTTACGCATTGGCGAGCTGCGTACCTAAACGAAAGAAAACAACTCCATGACGAAGTTAGCGACAGTGTTTTGGGATTATTGAGGTATTTTTTTGATTGATTACCTCGACAAAGGAAAGACTATCAACGCAGAGTACTACTGTGATATTTTGAATCGTTTACGAAAAGCAATCAAAAACAAACGACCAGGTTTGTTGAGTCGCAAAGTGTTTTTGATTCACCGTCAGTCAGTCAGATTCAGTCCGCATTCTCCCCGTTTAACCCAAGAAAATTAGCCTAGTTTAAATGGGACGTTTTTGAGCATCGTCCTTTTTCCTCTGACTTTGCCTATTCGCCCGGTGATCTATTCCTATTTCCACCTTTTCCCGGTGATAAAAACTTTGACTTTGTAGAAAAATAAAAAATTTCTGAATTTTCCTAAAATTACCTTGTTTTTTTTTTTGTTTTGACGACTTCTTTCACACACATTACCCCCCCCCCCCCCCCGACCCCTAATCGAACCCTTAAACTTACTTTCTGACAGACCCTCGTATTTCCTTCGTCTTCAAATGTTCTAATAAAGTTAAAGATTAAAAAAAGTTATCAAAGTAGAAGTCACTGTTCAAACCTATTACATCTTCAGCAATTTTTTTTTTTGTTTTTGTTTTTTACCGAAACCCCTTGCGTAGTATCGAGTACTCTTTCTCCTCTGCCCTTGTTGAGATCAACTTTTACACAGTACCCGTCAGATATGCATAAGCACCAACATTTAAAATCGAACCTAAACGGTTTTTCTTACATGGCTCAAAAAAGTTCGAAATATCAAGTAATGGGCGGTTCTCACAAAAGTGCCGTGTAGGATCAACATTTTTGTTATTATTGAAATCAAGGTATTTGAATATTTGAAGATCGACTGCGAGAAATGGACCCCTAAATTCGGACATTATTCACGTATACTTCTGTTTCCCACTATGTCTAACAAAATTTAAAATATTAAATAGCGTTTCTACAAAACTGCAAATGCTTACATCAAATCGTTTCATATAGGGAAAACTTTTCGTTTGAGTCTTTTTGGTTTTTTTTTCTCCAAAAGTAATTCTTTGATTCGTCAAAAAAGGGTTGTTCCAAGAATATCGTTGGAAAATAAGCAAGAAAATTTTAATATCTGTTTTTCCCTCTCTAATCATTGTTTAGTTTTTTTAAGGAATTACATTGTTGGTATCTTGGAGGCAGCTCAATGGTTTCCCAATAGCACTTTGTCTTTCCAATATTGGAAGGTGTACGTACAAGGAAATTTTCTTTGAATTTGTGGAAGATGTTCCTTTATAAAGCGGGTCAGCCGATTTCCTCTTTTTTTCAACGTCGTGCATGAAAATTACAGACGATGCTTGGTTTCCAGACTCACGGGTGTCCGATACTTTGGCGCCATCAAGGAATACAGGCTGACAGCGGACACATTCCCCAGCTGCTTTACATCTTCTTCAATTGCCTCCAGTTCGTCGTCTAGTATGTCAGCTTCATCGGTATCGTAGTCAATATTATGGGTTGCTAGATTTACCTGAAAACTTTTTGTGTTTTTGTCGTTACTGCTGCGAAGAACGGCCAAAATTTCTTTGATTCCGAATCTGAAAAAAGCAACAAATGCTCATAAAAGTCTGGCATAGAAAAAATCATAATGGAATATTATAAAAGTGATATTACATACTATTTCCAGCATAACTACAGACAAATCAATGATATTTCATTTCTATTAAAACTGAATAAATATATAGATGTGAATAAATCACGATTCAAGGAGTCAATATAAAATAGTGCTACCAATTTTTCCGGTACGCGCTGAAACCATAATGCGTAAAATTGCACTATTCACATTCACAACATTTCTTACCAACTGCAACTAAGACACTGCAACGTTCCTCGCCTGAGAAGTAAAGGTCTCCAGTCGAAGTATAATAGAAAAACAACAATATTGTTTCTACGAGAATCAAAAACCAACTCCTAACAGCACGAAGTAGACGTATCAAAACTCATGCTCTAGGCTTTGCTGGGTTAAAATATTTTCTGCACATGTTCAGGCCCTCTTTTTGATTCAGCAATTTAAAGTGTAAAATCAATCATAAACAAATACTTACCAGTATAAACAAAAAATATCGTTAAATGTATCAATAGCAACTGTAAATTGAAGAGAAAACAAGATCGCACTACTCCGTTCACAACCACGTGCATACTCAATGTGTTAACCTTGCATACTAAATTTTTTTTCGAAAACATGACACTAGGCTTCTACTTGTACGCTGGTAAATGCACATTTGTGCTGCTACAGCCGCAGTGTCTAAAAACGACCGTTTCGTATTGGACGGCTATTGCCGTCATGTCACATAGTGAACTTGAACTTGACGGCTATAGACGCAACTGTCCGTCAACGTGTTAACTTAATGAAAGGTGTGGTTTGTTAAAAATTTATGGTAGGGGTTTGTTGTAAGAAAGATTCTAATTAATCAAATCAGAAGTATTTCCTGATGACTTAGCAGTTCAAAATGAGCTCTCTGAGGTTCATGTTTTAATTTAAATTGGTTCAGAGATCCCTGGGGCCCATTACTGGAAACCCACCGGCAACTGTTGACTTACAGATCTCCTGTATGGTGTAATTGGTTACAGATTGGGTAAAAATCAATCCTGTCGTCTCACAGAAAGGAATTGGTCCCTTGGATTTGTGATCGCAAAGTGTTCAAGTTCTGTAATATTAATGCACCTCAACCGCGTGAGGCCTTTGTTGGCCGGACTCTGACAGTCGAAAAAGGATTGTCTCAAACTTTCTTCTTGCTCACCGCAAGCTCGGCAATTGTCATCGTTTTGTGTTTCTATTTGTTTGCGTGTTAATCTAAAAGGTTGATGCTGGTTAGCATTTCCTCTATAGCTCTCACGCCATTTCTAATTTCCCCAGTAGTTGTTGTGACTGAAGAGTTCATGATCGTTATTTTAAAATTATTAATACTGAAGTCATATAGATTTCTTTATCACGACATGTAAAATTACAATCCAAACAACGAATGCATAAATAGCATTCGTAAATTTGTTTTTGTATGAAACGAAATTATCACCAAAATTTCGTTTTTGGAGTTATTTATAATCTGCATTTGCTTGCTGATGCTGGGTTTCTTAACATTGATTCCAACATGCACAAATTTAAGCCAACCGAGGGAAGTTATTCGAAATCAATCGGTTAGTACAAGCCTTTACAATGGACGACAATTTTCAGTGATGTATATATTTTAGAAAAAATTGATTTAACTCGTCAATTCTGATGTCCAAATTTGTTTTCCTTCGTTTTTCTTTAAAGGAAAGAAATAAGTCAATACACGAACTCCAGGTCTTGTGATCGATTGAGGGGGAAGGGTGCGGGTTCATCATTGGGAATTGGTGTAACGTTGAAACTTAAGTACACACGCTATTTCAAACCATGAATTTTGCCAAACTGCACCCAAACCAAAAGAAAACATGGTGAACCACCATTTTGTCTACGTTTTCATCGGATCGGTCTGAACAGCATATGTATTTATTGTACACCTTGATGATGCCTGGGCATCAACTTGAATTTTTGTCCGTTTTTTATCCACAACGTAAAAACGATCCATATTTGTCAAAAATCCATATTTGTCAAACTCATCAAATTGTATGTTGGCTGTTCGTTCGAAGGCTTGTGGTCACCTTGAATTGAGCTCATAAATAACACCAGCTCAAAGGCCTAAGTTGGACTGCATCGTGAGGCCCACGCCGGAAGCGCCCTGATAAAGCTCATAATTTACTAAACATCTATGACGAGTAGTAGCTGACCAGACCTTGTAAACAAACCTAATTCGTTTTTCGTGGATTTGCTGTTTGACACCATGCCTTTTTGAAGTTTGGTCAATGGAAATGTATGAAAAATTCAGCTTTTCTGAATTCCGCTGTTTCAGTTTCGTGAAATATTCGGTAACTTTAGCGAATTTTCCATTAAACGGCAAGAATGTCCTGTCACAAAATCAAGATATTGTTGATTTTCGAAAAATCTATTACGCCTTATATTAAATGTCATTATGCGTGTCCTTTTTTTTTGTTTCGGCGATATTTAGGCGACAAATAACTTTTGTTCCGATGTTCTTTGTGTAGTTTAAATTTAAATCGAAGCATACGGCTCGGAAGATGCATAATATTAGCCTCGTTTCCATTTCCACTGTCTTTGCACCATCATTACCAACACCAACACCATCACCAACATCAAGAAGAAATAAAATACTATTGCCTGGATTCTCACCGGCACACAATTCCCTGTAAATGTCATCTTACTGCTGTTGTAATACGAAGAAAAGTTCTGGAACATCACAACATGGCAATAAGGCGAAATGTAAACAACTGTCTTGTAGTAAACTAGAATGAATTCAGTACAGTAGAGTTATGATATTGCCCAGTGTCACCCGCAGGTGCCACAGTAAATCTCGAACGTTGTAGCTCTGTAGGTATTTATTTTTTCATTATTTATATGCATATAAATTACAGATTGTATCTTCATTTATTACATGTAATAAGATAAAATCAATACTTACGGTATTTACATTTTGATTTTACTTTGTATCACAAGAAATCGCACATATGCCAATTGTTAGAATGACGCGTGAATCAACCGAATGTCTTTGGTAAATGGGCTATGGTTTGTGTTATCAGAAAAACAAATAATTAAAAATATTGTTGATTGGCTTGCTAAAATAGTGATGGCAAAGTAACAGCATCACCCATAGGTGACACTGGAAGTTGACAGGTTAAGTGGTTTGGTAAATGCTTGTTCCACTTCAACTCTTTTTGCTTCCAATTTAGTCTGGCAACTAAAAAATTACCTGCGAGTGAGTTGTCTGAAAAAATCTAATGCCTCATAATGAGGCAAAATAAATTTAGATATTTCATTTGTATGGAACACTCATCCATAAAATCAATTTTTCCCTATCATATAAATGGAAATGGAACTGGTAACCAGAAAATTATCCAAAGACAATATTTTTTACATTTATAAAATCTTAAAAAAAACGAATTTTCTAAGTTCCACCACATATTTCACTATTTTTATAGTAAACTCACATCTGCAATTTTTATAAATGTTTATAAATTTCAAATATTTTGGAGTGAATGTTTCTATGAAGTACCAGTCTTAGAAAATCTTCATTCGTTTCATTTCATTCAAACAAAGTCAGCTTTTGAAACATTATCAAGCAAGGATGCTTTAAACAAAATTAAAAAAATCAGACAAATCGAAAATAAGCCTTTTATAACTTATCTTTATCTTAAATAGCGGTGGTCCAGGAGTTATTTGAAGGAGCATGTTATTTGAATTTTTCCAAGAATCTATTTAATATGATTCATAGAATGGCGATCTGCATAAGGAATTAAATATATTGCTACAATCAAAACAAAAATTGTGAGTTGACATAAAGTGTGTATCGTCCAGGAATTGAAGTGGTCAGTGCAATTCAAAACCCGGAATTTATTAAGTTTTTTTCCAAACATCTCCGAAAAATTTGACCTAAAATGTCAATTGAACTATGTCAATGTTACTGATAAGCCATTCCCTTTTCTTATTTAAATCTAATTAAACATGCACATCGAGTCCTTCAATTCACTTCAAACAATTGACATTTGATTTAAAATTTTAGTTAGTTAATAGTTAATAGTTTTGATAGTTATTAGTTAATAGTTTTTATAATATCATTTGTTATTATTATTGTATGAACTGTGCAACCCTAAGGGCCAGTTCCCCATCTAAACATATGTTGCGGCATATGATGTTCACATAGGTGCTAAAATTGCTTAAATAACTGTAGCTAATGTGAGTTGGGTTTGTCTATATATATATATATATATATATATATATATATACATATCTGTAGCAAAAATCAATGCAGATTTCAACTCTGTCTATATTTGGTGGACTTAAATGGTTTCTTCACTTCGGTTTTCACTTTGTGTTATTTGTAGATAGAGGCACCAATGGGCATTTCAATTTCATTCCTTTTAGACGACATCTTCATAAGATATATTGAATCCATAATGAAAAAATGAGGCGTTCCCACATAAACTTTTAACCATCGTCAACATTTTGGCTGATCAATCTACACTGGCGCTTCCTCTATTGCTTCCATAGTTTGACTATTTTCAACCTCTTCAATACCAACTATATTTTGTGTGTCCTTCAACTCTTCCATTTTAATCAATATTATAATTTCGGACTCCGTCATTTCCTTCATAAAACTTCATCATTCAATTCTTACTGTTTTGAAGCTGCATGTCTAATACTTATGTAAAAAATAAAAATGCTTAAGGAGCCTGCTCAGCAGCTCAAGTTGGGCGACGTCCAACCAAAGTTTTACCATGATAGCACAAAAATGAAGATTGGATTTCTTCTTAAGCATCGGAAGCATATAAATCTTTCACAATTTCAAATTTCAAATTCCAATTTTGGAAATAAATTTAGGCCTCTATTGTCCTTTGAACGCTTGATGAAGTGGGTTTTTTTAAATAGTAGCAGAATTACTTATGAGGTTATCAGGGCGGATATGTGCATTGTCGTTGGAGGACTATTGTATCTTCGAACCAAACTCAGACTCAAACCACTCTCAGAGCAAGTCCGAACTCATCCACCTTGATTTTCGAGAACTTTTATTTAGAAAAAGGAACGATGCATCAACTTCTTTAATGCACGCTGCTTTACCGGTTATGGAAAGTGCTACTATGGAATGTGGACTAATTAAAGTCCTTACTGCCTGTTACCAGTCGACCACTTTAATCCAATCTAGTTTTACTGGAAAACAGCATTCAATTTACAGAGGGATTAAAAACGTTCTAGCCCGGAACATTTTGAATCTCAGTCCTATTAAGTCCAGGTTGTAAACCTGTTCCGTTCTTCGTATTTCTATCTCTTCGAATGGAATTCCAAAATCAACAGCAGTAGCGTTACGGGACAAATCCTCCCCTCTTAAATTTTCAAAATGAATGCCATGTGATTTATTCCATCATTCGATCTCACTTTTATTGACTTCAAGTTCATTTCTATTCTCACTTTCCGGTGAATAATCATAGTTTGTACTTTCAAAATTGGACAATTGATGTATCAACCCTTCCAGAAGAAACCGCAATCACAACGCTTCCTCAACAATGTTGGTATATGGTTTGTTTTCTTGCAGCAGGTTAGAAGTGTTTTTTCTGATTCAATTTTTAGACAAGTCTTCACATAATCGCCTGTTCTTTCGCCAGTTGTTTGTTTAGCACCTAATAACGTCAAAATCCCGATAACAAATTAATCACTGCCTATTCTTTTAAGAACTTAGAGCGGGGGTCTTCATATTCACAAAAATAAATTCATTCAATAACTTATGTAAGCCAAATAACTGACAAATACATACAAAGTAGATGTAGTAAAGGTTACGGAGGCTAGTGCGATTGAAGCACTTCTACTCCATTTCTGCCGGTGAGTACAAGAACTTCCACCACCAGCTAACAAAAAACTCTGTTCTTATCTGCCTTCTGATATCGATCAAAGTCTTGGATATTTGTTTCGGCTTTCATGAGCCGGGACTTTGAGGACATCCGTGGTATGGATAGGAATCATATCTTTCTTCTGACATAGTTTCAGTGCTCTCTCTCGTACGAGGTATGTTCAAAAAGTATCGCGAATTTATGTTTTGTCAAAAATTATGTATTTATTCATCAATATCTATTTTACCCCATCCGATATTATACATTTGTGCCAAACTTTTTTTCCAATTTTCCGATACACCTCAAAAAATCATTTTTTGTGATCTTTTGTGATCTGGAGCTCCCTCTTGGATACCGTCTTTATCTCCTCAATCGTTGTGTAGTATCATCTTTTCATGGACCTCTTCAGTTTCAGAATAATGACATAGTCACGAGAGCAAAGTCTGGGGAGTACTTTGACTGCGGTATCACAAATGTGTTGCTTTGTCCGAAAATTCGTGCACAACAACGGCGTATGAGCAGGAGCGTCAATATAATGCAAAAGCTAATTTTCGTTCTTCCACAAATCCAGATATTCTGGCGGATAGCTTTGTGCATTACTTACAGATAATATTCTTGAATTGACCGTTCTACTCTGTGGCAACAGCTCGTGGTGCATCAAGCCCCTACAATTAACGGAAACTGTATGCAAAACCTTTGAATTCGACACACTGCTGCAGATTCAATTGAAATGATTGCGCGTTGGTTTCCACGTCATAACCATATGCCCTCGCTACGTCACTAGTTGTGACACCATGGAACAAATTTGTCCAACAGCCCCTCAGCAATGTCAATCCGATGCTTCTCTTGCTCGAAATTGAGCAATTTCGGTACGTGTTTCGCGGCGACCAATCGCAAACCCGAATTATTAGGAAAACTCAAATTTCACGACCCAATCGACATGTTTCGGTCCGCAGTAACTTTTGTAACGGTGATTCGATTCTAATACTGTATCAATGTTTCCATATGTCGTCGATGTAATCGGGCGTCCGGTACGCTGTTCGTTGTTGACGTCTAGTTTCTTCAGTGCAGAGTAGTTTCACCATATGCTATAGTCAAAGGGAATACGCCCGCGCACCATAAGTTGTTTTTCACACAAAATTTGATACAGGTACGTTGATCCATCTTATGGAATAGATAAAAATCGAAGGTAAGCGAATAAGCTGTCAAAAATGAACTGAAGAATCAAAATGGCTGAACTCGTCAGCATAAGTGAGGGTTATAAATACCAACATAACACCAGAACAATATCGAAAATTAAATATAAGTAGCCCGCGGCAATTCGAAATTCGCAATACCTTTCGAACAGACCACGTGTGTATTTCTCTACAGTTTCTAGTCATAAACTCTTGCCCGCATTCCTAATTTACCACGTTATCCAGCAAATCCACCAAAGAGCTCTATTTTGCATGGATTGGATCAATTCTTGGGGGTATCAGACAAAAAGCCATATCGTGGTGTCGGTAAAATTATCTACTTCTAGATAAGCATTTTGTTTTTATATTTAGGTGGCCAGAACTTAGAAGAGTGGGTAAGGTGAAGAGTATTGCCAAGCAGTGGTCTTGTTATTACGATTCCAGGGAAGTTGCTCAGCTAATTTCCGTAAGCAATCTGTAAGAGATGTAGTTTACCAGTTAGAAGGTTTGTGTAGGGCTTCTATTTTAGTGGGCGATTTGTATCTCTACTTTAATGTATTCAGTATGTGGCGACCCCGTCGATGATTTGGATGGGTGGATATGCATTTTAGGGATGAGAATTTATTTCAAAGATTCCTAGGGGATTTTCAATTGAGAATGGGCTTAGAGACAGGACACCCTTAAATCGCTTTCGACTCATGCGTTCGATATAGTTTTCAAAGGCAAGCTTTTGATCGAGTTTTAGAGATAAATGAATCAATGGCCAAGAGGGGTCGGAAGGGAAGAATATTTCCATGATCTTTACCTTGATTTAATTTTCCTATATAAGTTAAAATTTTCCTTTAACCTTCATAAGTATTGATGAACAGGTTAAGGTTGTAGAAAGATTGTAGAAGCAGGTGTCGCCTGGAAACGCTACTAGTTGCCAGTTCTGACTCGAAGGTAAGTCGAACGTATATTTATTGACGTATAGTGTGGGACTCAGGAATGAACTTTGTGTCACACCACCAGGAACGGTCATTGAACGTCCTTGTATTTTACCATAGTATGTTCTATCTCTGACAAAGGATGAAATTAGTTTTTGGTCTGGTACTGCAATCCTAGAACTTGGAAAGGATACCGTCATGCCAAACCGTACCAATGCCTTTTTCACTATCTTATCTTAATAGGCCCAACGACTGGTAAGTTTTCCACGCCTTTTCCAAGCGCCGGAAATAATGTAATGAGACTCTTGCTTTCATGATCTGATCGGTCACATAGCCATTGAATATGCATTAAATCAGTACTTTCTCTTTTTTGGGTACCCAATTCATTGCTATACTTGTTTTTTTGTCGGGTCCAGCGACTTGTCATTTTTCGGTAGCTTAATTTGCTGAATTATATACTTGATATATTTAAGATATATATGATATATTTATTTAAGCTCCAGAAGGTAAATTGGTAGTAAAGATTTTTTTGAAAGCGAATCAAAATAATTTATTTCAATTTTTTCAAAATCCATACCAATAGAATCTCATTAAACTTCAAGTTCGATGTGGATTAATTCGGATAAAGTGTGTACTATAATGAAAGAATATTCACGCCTAGTCAATGTCTCTTTCCAGAAAAGGTCTCTTAAAAGGATGCATTGATTAATTTCTTCAACTCGTTTCATTTAATAGGCCGATGAATCCACCAACATAATTAAGGTTCATCTAAAGATGGTTTTGAGGAGTCCTTCTAAAGTAAACTTTTCTTCTTAAAAAATAAATGAGAAATAATACAAATAATACCTTCAAAAGAGCAAATTTTCCAAATGTCGGATCATATACTGAATAAATCGGATTGGAATTCATTGTACCGGGCCACAAGCAAACATCATCCTATTATCCTCAGCCAATTCAAGCTAATAATCTGAAAGTATCACCCAACCCTCTTATATCATAAATCCTTATCAATAACACACACTGAAAAAGAAGGAACTCTTGCCTCCGAAATATGTATACAGTTGCTCAAATAAGTAATCGGCCAGCACCCCGGTGTGAAGATTTTTTTATGGTAACTGTATGAAAAAATGAAATGAATATTTATTTGCTAAGTACCAACAGTTCAGAAAATAAGAAAAAATTAAATGAAGAAATTAAACATTTGATTTTCCAAATGGCTTCCAGTCTTCTTGGAGTAGATTCCACCAACGACATGCAATAAGAAAAACCGATTTTCGTCCTCCAGAGCCACTTTAAGCTCGGCCTTCAAAGAAAGTACCCGCGATTTCAATTTGTTTTCTAAATGGGCACTCAAATGTTCGATAACATTTATATCCGGGGATTGTGGAGGCGTTTGCATGACGTGAGGACAATAATACAACAATCACAGGCGCGTATTGTGAGCTTTGTGTTTTGGGTCATTGTCTGGATACAACAAAAATTTCTCAGAAATGCCAAATTTATCTGCGTTTTCTTTAAGATTTTCTTTAAAATGGATATAAACTTGTGTTGGTCTATTATGCCACCAATAAAAACTAGCTTTCCTTATCCAGAGGTAGCCATACAGCCCTACACCATCAATGATCCAGCTCCATGTTTTTCGGTCGGTTGAAGGATAACAGGTTTGAACTCCTCATTTGGTCCTCATTTGGTTGTCTGCACCCATGTATTTGTCCTTCTGATTGGAAAACATTCAATTTGCTCTCATCAATAAATAACATTGTGACCAATAGAAAAAGTCTTGCATTTTAGGCTATTTAGCGAACTAAAGTCGCTTTAGCTGATTTTTCTTATTTATAAAAGGTTTTTTGCGTGAAACTCTGACGTTTAAATCGCCACTCTGTAGAACTTTTCTCACAGATTCTGTACTTGCAGTAATGTGGAGGTAGTTAGACACTTCTAATGTGTTCACAAATTAATGTATATGCATTCCATTTCCTCCTAAATGGGGAGCACAAAGAGTTACTGACATAAGTCTTCGTGTTGTAACTCTGCCCGATTACTTAATTGGGCCACTGTGTATGTTTTTTGAAAAATAAACTTATTTGTATTTTTAAGGAAAATATTATTGATTTGGGAAAAGGTTTGTACTGGAACAATCCGTCAATGTCATATCGAAATATTTAATCGAAAGTGTTCAATTGCACAAGCTACCCGTAGAAGTAACTCCAAGAATGAACTGCTTCAGTTGTCTGTATGAAAATTTCATAAATGTTTTTTTCCTAATATTTATTCTATAAATTTCAAATCATATGTAGACTTTTCGCCCCGTTGGTTCAAAGAAGTTTTTTGGCCGCAACCTAAGGGAAAAAAATTTATGCCAAGTAATATTCAGTGGGCTTTAACAAATTAAATAAACATTAAAATTTGAGTGAAATTTTATGTTATGCCATACAAAACTCTGATTTTTCTCAAATGCACTTATTATGATTAATATTTTTAATTTTCTCAAAAAGACATCCAACTCACATTGCGTTACATTACATTACTTTTTTCTATATTATGTCTAATGTATGTCGGGCCAAGCTGGGTTTTGGCGTTGAACACATTTCGCATATTCGTAGCCATCATCAGTATGCTTTTATTTTTCATAACTTTGTGTAATTATCACATTTCTTAAAACTGAATACCGAGAAATTATTCTATTTTATTCTATTTTTTATTGTTTAGATCATTATCTGTTTAGCTCAATATGAAATTTATTTCAGGCGTTTGATTATTCTTTGCCACAAGGGAAAGTAGTCTACAAAGTTGGTCAACTATAATGTAATATAACATAATAAATAACAAAGGTGTTCAAATTTTAACAAATTTTTATTTAATTTGGAAAATATTACCTGACTTTAGTGACTACATCTGTTTCAACCCTGGTGAAATCTTTGGCCTGAATCTTCACTTACAGCTCCCAAGCTACCAGAATAAAAGTCCAAATGCGAATTAAGGAAGTGAAATTTCCCAAACATTTTCAAATATTTTTGTCACAATTTCTTTATCATTTGGAACGAAAACCTATATCTTTCATCAATTTTCTTATGTCCGGGCCAACGAAATTACCTTTTTTCAATTAAGCTTCAGACAGAGTTGGAAAAATGTTATGCATATATTTAAAACTGCCCTGTTCCGTATTCAGCGCCTTCTCAAATTGTTTCATCATCCCCAGTTTTATGTGTTTTCTCGTAGAAATAATTTACTCTCACAACAAGTTTGGTTCTAGGAAGTAGTTGGCCACGCTTTCTGCATCCAATGTTGACCTGTGTGTCGGCTACACCACTCGCAGAGAAAGCAAGGATATTTCGTACAGCCACCTTGTTAGCCGAGCAGCATTCTTAAAACATTGAGACCTCCAAGGACCATCCAAACCATGTTTTACGTACATTATTTTATCCAATACATTTTTCAAATCGTCGCAACAATTTTTCAAATAGGAGCCCGACAGTTGCACGTACTTATTACTATTATGTAAAGCGACTTGGTTTCAAACTTCATTTGATGTCTGTGAACAATCGCTATTCGTTCGCGTCATATTGAATGTAAGTCAGGTATATCTCCGCAAAATCACGATCTGTAGCTGAATATGGTACAGAGTCTTTTTCTCTGTTGCGACACACCACGTCATAAAGTGCCACGTCCTGATCCGAGGAGTTAAGCTGCATATTTTGGCAGGCTTAAATCTCTCTCTGAATTCGTTCAGTTTTCATTGTGAAAATAATTGTGTTCCAATTGTAGTTGACTCAAATTCAGCATCAAGTTGATAAACTCCTTCGACATCACTTTAATTGTCTTCAGCTTGTGATGAATCCAAGTACGATAGTGATAGCGGTGCAACATCCTAGTCGCAACGCACAACGAGTGTTGCTGATTGCAATTTTTGGTATGCCAAGTCCGTTTTTATCTTTGAATTGCAGCTTATAGTCTTACAGTAGCCAAAATAGTAGTCCTCAATGTGATTGTGAGATCCTCTTCATAACACAAGCGGTAGTAGATCAAAGGTATTGTTATTCCCTTTTGACCACTTTCACATCTCATAAAAATTTTATTTTGGACCCGCTCTTTGCCCCAACATAGCGCGCAATAATAATTGCATAATCATCGACATTGACGCAATAATAATTGCATAAACATTAAATCATCATAATGAACTGCTTTATTTTACGCAAGGCTTTTTGAAAAATTATAATAGAGACCTAATTTTTATTTAATTTTTTAAATCTAGGTTCCTTAATGTTTGTAATCGTACCCATTTCACAAAATGCTCAAACTTGATGAAAAAGCTAGGAAACTTTGTTTTAATTTTGTGAATTTTTTATTTTTTATTACGAAATCGATATATGACCATAATCGTTCGGTCTTCTTCTCTCTTTTCTTCTCTCTTCTCAATTTATTTTTATTACAATTTATGCTTAAATACTAACAGGTCTAAAAATCCTTAATGTATAACGGCTTAATCCATGTAATATAACATAATTTTCAAAGATAATTACTAAAGCTCATTAGTTGAATAATAACCATGACTTACAGTATTCTTCATCCTGGTTCATCAGCTTCTAGTTTTGCTGACTGATTGCAAGGCGTTTCATGACAAACATTGTACGTTGCAGAAGGTCAACAGCTAATATCTTGTTTCTGCTTATCGCCTGTTGAGTTATCGAAAATCATGATGTAAGCTTGACTTCAGAAGGACAACTTAGTTTTCCGTGTGTTCCGTGAATTGATAGGTTTTCAGATTTTGCTCTTATTGTTATAAATTCAGACTGAATTCGCTTTTCATTTTTGCGTCAACTACTTACACAAGTGAATTTATGCTTGTTGAGAATAGTCCGATCATGTATCGATATATCGATAAATTCGCAGCTTGCAAACTAATTGTCAAATGTAACATTACGGCAATACTTAGAAATTGGCAATGCAATACGATCAACCCAGTCAAAAAGTTTGCTGCTGACTGGGCCAGTGGATTACTTACCAGGGTAAATTTCCTTATGTCACGTAAACCGTTTTCGAATCAGCCAAAGGAAATATTTTTTTAAGACCATATGTGGCTGGTTCAGACGGCAGACATTGTCTAAATTCACCGTGTCCTTTTAAGCGCTACTAACATCTCACCAATAGTGCAATTATCAACTAGTGAATACCTTTTTCGAATAGCGCAATTAATGCTTCCAAAAACTTACGTGAGAGTGCTAAACTATCAAACTTTTGTCCTTTATGACGTGTAGAATCATCATCAAAACGTAAACAGATCTAATATAAAGTTAAATCATTGAATTAACATTGTTAATCGAAATATTTCTACATCATTGCCATCTTTTTTGCGACAAGTAATTCAAGGTTTGTCGATTGGAGCGATAAAATCTTAGAATATACAAACGTTCAATAAATGCTTTAAGCTCATTCATGTATCTACGTTTGCTCACATGAGCACATGCTGCTTTTCTTTCTTGAATATGTAAGTTGGCATATGTTCGAATGTAGCCCAATATATCACTATTAACAAATGAGTCATATCATTCTAACACCGATTTAGCACTTTGAGCAGATAGTGTTACACCAAGTGTCTCCAAAAACATATTTTCTGATCTTGTACGTATATTTGGATGTGCTGCCGCTTTTTTTCATCTTGTTTCTTCTCTGCGTTTGAAGAACCATTGTTGCCAAGTCATAGGATCACTGTCATTCAACGAATCTGATTCTGTCTCACTCGAAACGGTTGCATCTTGCTGAATTTCGCTGCTATCACTGCGCTGAGACAAATGACCTTCATTTTCGATGCCCGCAGCAAGATTTCAAAATCTCTCTTTTCAAACGCTGCGAAAATTTGCTCCAGGTAGTAAATGAGTGACTTTGTTGTAAAAAAGCCATAAGCCGTTGAAAGACACAAATAAATCAATGCATGTCACGTAAATACCGTACGGACGATGACGCCAAGGAATACGTGCCCTCTTCGAGTTGTCGTACGCGTATCTCACTGGGCGGATGACGTTGCACTGAAGAAGTATTCAGACGCGTACTTACAGTAAAAAATTAATATATGACTGTTTAAAATCTTCTCGGGTCAATATAACCCAGCCTCATCGGCGTCGGGTTCGTTGGCGATTGTTAAACCAAAATACATATTATATAAAAAACGATATTTATGAATTCCGTAATGCTAAACTCCCCACAAACGTGTTATAAATTGTCAGGAGAGCAAAAACACTTTTGCAATGAGATTGAACAAAAATCTTCCTTCATCAACTCTCTTCTAACGAAAAAAGTAAGCTTCTTTTGAAAAGACATTAACTCTACTAGAAATGAGATCTTGAGCAAATGTCTAGAATATCCACCATTTTTATTTGATAACTACACTTAATATTTAACTTATTAAGTGATGTTTAACTTTTTCATTATTGTCTACTGTTACAATTCAGCGACAATAATTAGGAAGCCTAGTAATTTTGACTGAAACACGGTACTGAAATCCGTGTTTCAGTCAAAATCACGGTACTAAAAATCGTAACGTGATTTAATTTTTTATATATTTTCCCCTTAACCAGCGCCGCAAAAACTATTCATTCTCATCAATCTACCAATCATCAAGGCTGAAAGAGGAAAAACGTTCCAGACATGTATAAGTATATTGACTTTAGAGATAGCAGAAACTAGACTAGAGCTTCAGCAGTGCGGGCTTTTACATATAAAATATTTAAAAAAATTTAAAAACCTGATAACACCATATTAAAATAAGACTAATGTATACAAACAAAACACATAACCCATAAATTATAGGATTGTAGGATTGATTGAAAAGTGTTTTACCCTTGAATGGTGTTCTAACATTCTTTCCTACTTGAGTATTGTGATATTCAAAAACCTAAGACCTTAGTGCGCTTAAGTATGTGGAGTTGCCTTTCTAAAATCGTCTTTCAATCAGGCTCCCTTAAAACAATCGCCAAGATGTAAGTCGAACACTTATGACATGCGTGATTAAATCTAATTTAATTGAAACCATTCAACCGTCATTTAAAAACTCTTCGCAGCTTCCGAGCCAATCATAGTAACAAAAAATCCTCATTCACGTAAATGAACTTTACTATTACTTACAATAGGAAGTGAATGAAATCTGGCTTGTTCGTGACCATAATGTTTACTACCGCGGGCTTACGTAAGTCAGTCATCAACACTTAGTATGTTGATCTATCAAACCTTGAATTATCTATGACTAACCAAGGACAGCTGTCTAACAATTTGATGAATGATTATTTATTGGTTGCAATAGAAGATTCTCTTGGAACCATGTCTTCATGCTACTCGCAATACCACGTAACTTTCAATTTATCAACTTTTTGAAGTACGCCGGCAAGCAGTCGTGCAGACATAATCCGTAATTACGGCTAATTTTCGCAGTTTTGAAAGTCTTCAGCGAAGTATGCACTTACAATAATTATAAAGTGCATAAGAAAACTTCACTCAAATTCGGTTTAGTCTACTTGTTGCATAAGTCACTTTGAACTTAAGTCTTACACTCAAGTACAAATCCTCTAGCCAGACATCTGTAAACTTCATTAAAGATTAATAACTTTAAATGGCAGATGCAATTACTCGATTGTTATAAGTGATGAATTTCGCATAGATCGCATTTGGAAAACATTGAATGGTGTCTGACTGCTTTTGGGAAGCATATGGACAAGTGTGTTTATTGAAACTGCTTCACCATTTATTCTAAATGAAATACTGACTTTCAAAATCAAAATGTAAAAGAGCATATGGGTAATAGGATTATCTAAAGGATTATTGCTGCATTGAAGGTTTCATAACATGTTAACTTCCACTGAACGTATACACTTTAGGTATCCAACACTTTTTCACACGTCTTAAGTGCTGTAACCACTTGATTGGTGTTATTAATTATTTCCACGATTACCTTGCTTTATGAAAACGTGTTAGCAATTTGCTAATAGCTAGAATGGAAAGTAGAATAAAATTCGCAAACTTTTAATTAGGTATAAACTTTATTACATAGGGAGCAGGTACTTTTCAAACAATTTTAACATTTGATCGAGAAACGGAACCAATTTTGTTCAAAACATAACAATATTCCTGTACGACCGATCAGTTCAAATCGATTTAGCCTTTCCATCCACCGCCGTAGCCTCCTTGCCAGCCGCCTCCGGAACCACCACCTCCAAATCCACCAAGTCCTCCCTTCCAGCCACCACCTGATCCACCACCTCCGAATCCTCCAAGTCCACCGGTCCAGCCACCACCTGATCCACCACCAAATCCACCTCCTGAACCTCCTTTCCATCCACCACCGGATCCACCACCGAATCCGCCTCCACCAAGTCCTCCCTTCCATCCACCGCCGAGGCCTCCACCACTACCTCCACCAAATCCTCCTTTCCAGCCACCGCCGCCGCCTCCCCCATAACCACCACCACCGCCTCCAAATCCTCCTAAGCCTCCTTTCCAGCCACCGCCACCTCCACCACCACTGCCGCCACCAAAACCTCCTTTCCAACCTCCACCGAGGCCGCCGCTACCTCCTTGCCATCCGCCACCTGATCCACCGCCGCCTCCAATGAATCCAGCAGATGCAACTGCTGCAAGAGCTAAAACGCAAACGAAGATCTTCATCTTTGAACTGATACCCAAACAAATTTGACCGATCGTATTTATACTTTGACCATCTTCTTAAAAATATTCTGCACAATGGAAACCTTCAACGTTACCAATCTGACTTCTTTGTGTACTCCCGCTCTTTACGAGTCTAGTGTTGGTAATTCATACTTTTACGTGCGCATACTTAAAGTTAAAGTATAGTAACAAAGAAATGTTTGTAACTGCTTTAAATTAGAGTTCAAAAGTTTTTATGTTTCACACAAGCAGGTAACGAACAGATGATTGAAAGTAAAGTTTTTTAATAAAAAATCTTTTAACAAAGATAGATATATTAAAGCAATATGTAAATGACCATACCATATGGATTTGGATCGTTTTGGTGTAGTCTGTATGCAAAGCTTCATAAGTTGAGAAGATAATAAACCTTAAAATAGACTTAAATCATAGGTTTGTAAACAAGGATAAGCATAATGTTCAACTATACATTTTCTTCTCCATTCGAAAACCTGAAATCTACACAGGATATACGCTCACTGCTTCATCCTTTTATTGTTTTGTTTATTTCGGAAATCCCTTTTCCAGGTTAAAAGTCTTATACACTCGGTATAAACTCGTATACTTGTTAGGTTTTCTGAATAATATATATTTTTCTTAATTTCCTATTTAAAAATTAAAGTTATGAAAATTTAAAAAATATGAACTGTTGCGTAACATCACTGATCAAATATTAATAATGTTCTTATCTTTGTCAGGATCAAAACTATCCTCACATAAAGTGCTTCCATCAAACCTAAGATTTTAAATCCTCCTTTTATTAGATTTATTGTATAATAAAAATAATTTGCATTAGTAAATAATATTAGATAAAATTAGTAAAATAATAATGCATTAGTAAATCGATATTCTCACATTATAGCGCCCTTTTCGGATGAAATTTTTCCATCTTTTTAATCCTAGAAAGGTATTCATTTTTCATAGTATGTTAAGGACAACCCTACGTCAATTTGACATGCGTATGTTTGGGTACTCAAATTTTGATTTTTGTTCAGTTTTTTCTTATTTGCAAATATTTTTCATTAAATAACTTACTTTGTTGTGAGTTAGTTCAAAACATTAATATTTATTTTTAAATTGTTTTAAGTAGTGCTAAGAATAACAAAAGAAGACATTCTTTGCATTATAAAATTAAACATTTATGGCGAGTCTATTGTCAGACTTTATCCTTTCAATTTTTTGTCGACAAAAAGCGCAATATCATTTTTTTGGATTAAGTACATTTGCATTTGATTACATTCTTCGTGACGTCTTTTTGGCAAAAAATTGACTACTATTACCTTTAAAAACTCCGGCAAAGTTCTTTTTTCTAGCCATGTCAGCAGGAACGCAGAACGAAGCTTTTTCACCATTTATCGGCAATTAAGCGGCTTGTTCTGCTTTCGTATAATTTTTTCACCGTTTATGACGTAAAAGTCAGTTAATGCCATATTCAGGATATCGTTAAACGTTCGTTCGTCTTTCGGCTGTATTACATCGAGGAACTGCATCAATCGCCGCATTTATAGGGCTTATTTGGAATGTACATACAGGACATGGAGCTCGAAAACTATGAATCGATTCTTCTTTTGTTGCTTGTGGTCGAAGTCCAAGTTTCATTTCACCAATCGTCACAGATTTGCCAAAATCTCCCATATTTTTTTCACAAGCAAATGAATCAGTTGTTCTTGGAACTGGTCGCATGGATTTCTCACCAATCCGCAACCATCTTTTCAGGAAATCAAATCTGTCCTAACATATTGCAGTATCGTATCTATTAGCTTCATATGAAATATCAAAAAGTTCAACCGTGCTAAGATCATTGTTTTTCATAACCGCTGAAAGTGTCAAGATTCCAATTAGTGCTCGAATTTCATCACAATTTATAGTTATGAACATCGTCTTTATATCAAATCTTTGAGTTTTTTGCTGGAATGCCGCGTTATTCCATTTTGCAATCTCCTCTACAATCTCATCAGTTATGAATGTGCCGAAGCATTCTAAAGGATCGAAAAGATTTGGATCGGAGGGACATCAAGAAGCTCGAATAATATTGGAACGCGATGTTCTACGACTGGCTTTGCCTTTAGTAACCGCCCGACGTTGGAATTTTTGCATCTAAGAATTTGATGCTACGACATTATTAAAGAATTTTGAATGCTGCGTGAGGTGATTTGAGTGTGACCAGAAACATAACACGCTTCACGCTCAGCGCTCAAATTCCTCTCTAATAGTGGTCAACTTACCTCATATTCTTCTACACCATTTTCCACATCATCTTCGAATAAATTGTTTTCAGTTTCACTGTCCGAGTGCTCGATTTCCTTATTCTTTCATTCTTGCAATATTCTTGCGATTTAGTTATCTGTTAAAGCACGTTTCAACAACATTTTCTTTTGTTTACAAAACCTACACAAATCATCATGTTTCAGTTAATATAAAAACATGTAACTTCGCACTAAACTCAAAAAAACCAATACACTTGTTTTCAAAAACAAAAACAGCTTTAACTTAACTTTACTTCAAATCGACGTAGTAAAGATTCGTATCTTTGGAAAAAATGCACTTATTTGAAAGACTTGACTGACAGCTGCAACTTCGATAGATGGACTAAGTTGATAAAAACCTTCAATGCAATTTGTGCCGATTTTTCTAGGTCGTGCATCTATCGTGCATCGTTATCTTTCTAGGGTTAACATTTCACAGCCTGCGGTTAATACACCCTACGAAAAGTTGACGATGGTGGTTTCATTAGAATTCATGATTTGTGTGAGCCTGTTCCTTCATTCGTTAAGTAAATGTAATATAATTTCCACTATTATTTTCATCATCTTGACGCGCTCCGCGCCACGTGTACCATTTTCGGTCTACGCTAAACTGTTTTTGTTTATTACGCTGAATTATTGCATTTAATAACTTTTCATTTAAATTTTAATTTCTGGTAACATTGTTCTATATGACGTAATGATTTTTACAGTAATTGTTAAGTTGTGTACTGATAACGGTACACATTAGAAAGAAAGAAAGTATGAGAAATACGCTTTTCAAGTAAAACTCTTGAAAATTTTGAAGTCAGTTGTTTCACAGAATGTTTCTTACATTCAGTGACATATTTTCTAATTCCTACAGCCCTGCTAAAAATTGAGAATGGGAATCCAAATTAATGGCTCGATTCTTCTAGATTCTATCTTGGGAAGGACTAACAAGTAAACAAGTAAAATTGCTCGACGACGTAATCGCAATACCGGTAGTATTATATAGAGGACAGATAGTGAAGAAGATACAATCAATAATACTTATAACTGACTATAATTTGGTTTAATTGGATAAATAACTATGTTCAAATGGTATAAATTGACCTTTGAGGAAATCAACATAAGATCAAACAATTCGCGCGTCCAATGCAATTGCATATTTTTGAAACTGATTGGCGCAAAGGAGAAGAATTTTTCTACTTTTTGTCATGAAAGATTAATTAGAAGAAATAATATAACATAATAATATATTATATAGGATATAAACGTATATCAATAATACAACAACATCGATTTGTGCGAGAAAGCTATTGGACTCAATGTTTAAAAGATTAAAGTAAGAAATCCTTTGGTTTGCTTTACAGGAATTTGTTTAAATTTGGATTAAGTTGCCGAAACAGGCCTATCTTTGTCGAAATACTAAATATTTGCTGTAAAATTTGCGAGTAATGCAATGTCTTGAAATCATTGCGAATGACTCTTAGAAATGATAAATTTTACTAGCAACGAAATCAAAAGTGAACGCCTTAATAAAATAAAATCAATTGTGGATACACCAAATGAAAGTTTTAAAAAATGTTATGGTAACCAAAAAAACGTTTGCATGAATGAATTAATAATTGAATCTGGCTGAGCTTTCAACAATATAGGAAAGAAAAAAGACACAAATATGACTTTAAGTTTTTAAATTTTTAATCTTTTTCAAATATAACATATAAAAATTCAGGCTTTCCAATGTTTCTCCTACAAATGGTGTGAGGATACATTACCAAGAGATACTCGGAGAAGGACACAAAATTTTATCAAAATTTTGTCATTTTTCTCGAGAAAAACTGGCATATTGTATATAATTCAAAATATTGCCCATCGCCTTTCACTACATTTGTTCATTTTGCTCGCAATATACGGATTCGGCGTTTAAAAAATTTCTTATCCTTTGAAATGATCGAATAATCGATCTAAGTTTTCAACCCGTCGTAAGAAGTGAGGTGTTGTTCAGCCAGCTAATTAGCCATTGACCGGAGCAAGTGGTAGTGCAAAGGAGTAATGTCCGGCGAAGACAGTGGGTTAGGTAGGACATCCCAGTTCAATGCCTCCAACGCTTCCTTCACAATTTTAGCCTTCCTTCACAAATCTTTTGGCATATTGGGCGAGTGTAAGCTTTAATATCCGAATCAATTGAATCAATTATTGTTGAAAATTCCGCTAGTAGCAGATCACTCCAAATTTATACCACCAGACGCAGAGCATCATCTTCTTTTCATGAATACTCCGATTGTCCATTGAAGTTGATTCATTTTTACCCCGCGTTTTTCAGCGCTTGGGATTGTCGTAGTGGCTCGTCTCCCGTCACTTTTTGATAAACTTTTCCGAATTTTCCTTTGAAGCAGTTGTACGCACGTGATAAAATGGCGTTCGAGGTCTCCTCTCTACCATTCATGGCCTTCACGGTTCCCCACCATACTCATGGCCTCGAGACGATTCGAAATGAAAATTTTTTGAAAATTTGAAAAAATTTCCAGTCACTCCCAAGATTTCACCAATCTCCTCATAAGTTTGGCATGAAACTTGGTCCAATCCTGCTTAAAACTCAACGTCTTCAAACTTTACTGGCCTCCTGTTTGAGAAAGGTTGGTTATATAAAAAAACAAACAAAATGGACTGCACACAGGTTTACAAGTTTTGTTGTTTCAACTTTGAATATTTATTTAACAATTTATGATCACAGTTTTCTTTCTCGATGGTTATCAGTTGAAAGGTGGTGAGAAGTTTCACCCAGACGGTGTTGATGGTAGACGTCTGTCCCCATGAGTTTGATTCACCGCTGCTCTATGGTCTGTTGATAGGTTACCTAGTGAAAATCTGGATCCACCAGCTAGGATGGAATGAGCTAACAGTCACCAGCGTGGGGTAGATTTCCTCAAATCACCAGCGAGGATGATATCAACACTGATCACCAGCTAGGGTGATCCTCTCTACACGTCACCAGCTAGGGTGAAAAAACTCTATAACTCCAGCGAGGGAGATAGTCATTCAACGTCACCAGCGAAGGTTATATTCACTTTTAGGCAAATATTCACGATCTTATATGCGCGAAGGTCTGTCTCTAAGGAGAGCCATAAGAAGACTGACTCGTAGAAAGATGGCGGAAAGGTCCCAAAGTCCGTAGAGAGGGGGAAGTTTTAGAGAAGAGTCGGACTCATGATTGGTTGAAAAAACTCTATTAAAACGAGTGTCTCACGTGTTGTTGTGAAGTATGGAAAAGCCCGCCATAAAACGACATATTTAGTTCTTTGTGAGGCTAAGGACCTGGGAAAACCCAACATCTGGGTCGTCAAGCCCTCCCAGATGCTCACCTCATCTGGTTGGGATTTTTCCTTTGTAGATATTGATAATAATTTTTATTATATGTTTATTTTTGGGCTTTTCTCTTTTTCTTTACATATCTCAAACACCTCCCTTTGCATTGTTTGTTACTGATATCAAAGCCGCCACTTCTAAAAAGCTGGGACCAATATTCAAATGTTTTTAGTGATATAGTATGCTCTTCATGTGCTTCACATAACACTCAATGTCCTTCAAGTTGGAGCAAAAATCAGTGCTTCCCGCAAATGTTGTTTCGTTTGCATAAAAGTTGGCATTGTAGGGCACAAAAATTAGTGTTGTTTACACTTCAACATAATGACCCATCCTATGAGAGGAATATAGTGACGTTCTTAAATGAATATATAAGTTACCAGATAGTCCGATGCGATGTAATACTAGTAATGCAGTTTTTTGTACACCTTATATAAAAACAACAATCCAATTTCTTTTTGACGATACAGAAAGCTACTGAGTTCATCTTTATATAATGAAAATAACGATGTTCATACTGAAAGATTGCCAAACGTGGCCTTGTTCAAAACGCCATTAATTTAAAAAACGCATCGAAAGACCAGTTAAAAGGTACAGCTGCAAATCTTACTCTGCAAAATATGTAAAAAGTCATATTAGTGAAATTGCACGAAATTGCGCCGACAGGAGCGAAATTGAAAAGGCAATGCTAGCTTTATATTTGCAATGCGTTTTTTCGCAAGCTTTCGAGCTTCTTACTTTTATCAACGAAATAGTAAAATAATATTCATAATTTTTCGAAGAAATCTCCCGATCGAACGCCATTCAAACGCAATCAGTAGAATTTTAATTGCAATAATAATATTTTCTCATTTCGTTTAACAGGAGCAACACTCTCAAAACGCTTGAGTAAAAGCGCAATGCCAATACAAATATACAATCGCATGTGTTATCTCATTCTTCTTAAAACCGCCTGAGAGTGTTCTCGCTTTGTTTTAAAACAACGTGACAACGAAACAAGCGTAACAACAAGAACACTTTCCAATGGATGCTTGCTGACAATGTACTGCTGTTTCATTTAGACGTTGGAATTTTTTTCTTATAAAGAGAACTTCACTTTTCACTAGATCAGGAGTTGATTTGGAGTGTTATCGCTGTTTTTTTAATTATGCTTTTCTTCCAAGTAACTCGCCAATCCAATCCATTATTTTGTAGTCCTTGAATGTGGTAGTCAAAAATATAAATTGACGAAAAATCGGTTTATTCATGCGCAGCTTACTTTTGCGATCCACCTTCTTTGAGATTGTCATCGACTTCTAGTAAGTAGATTAAGTAACTTAAACGTTATTCGAGCTACTATTTGAAACTTTATTCCCCAGTACCTCAAAACCGATTCAAAGAAATTTCAAAAATTGTTCACTGTCAAAAGACTCTTATTGTCAAAGATTCATAAAAATGCAGAGTTATCTCGGTAGTAATTGACTGCGTGTGAAGATGTTACTGAAAAACAATTTATGGAAATTTTTTGTGCACACATTTTTCTATAAACGAAAACAATCGAAAAATGGTTTAGGTAATACTTGAATCGAACATTTTTAAAGTACAAAGTACGACCAGAAGTGTTAACTACATCGATTCATTTTCGAGAGTAATTCTTCTTCGCGTTGTCAGATATCTGTGTGGTGAGAAATCCCCGGAAAAAACATTTATGAAGGTTTTTGTTAAAAAACAAATATATTAAAGTGTAAAGGGAAATAGAACTCAAGGTATTCAACAATTCTATTATTTTTTAAGTTCACATATACTGTTACGTAATCCTATCTGTTGGTGCAATATCAAGAAATCGCTCTTTTGAATTTCATTAAAATCACCTCTTCTCTAATAGAGTCTTTTGCAATAAACGCTGGTTTTTAAAGGACTATGGAAAGTTTAATTTACATACAAATATAAATCTAATTATTTAGTGAACTAATTTAAACTAATGGTAATTTAAATACCAAGTATGACGATAATGCTGTTACTTATGCATGTATGAGTACGAAAATTGATATCATGAAACGTTGAAACAGAACGTTCCTCAATTTTAAATCGCACCAATGAGTTGAATGTGAATTCCGGATCATGCAGTAGTTAGAGGACTCACATTTGTGCAACAAAGTTTTCCTTAAAGTCTGTTTGAAAGAGTCACTTTCAAGCCGAACGTTCTAGTAGGCTGAACGATGAATTTTGACGAAGAGTGACTTTTTTGAGTCGGTTCTTCAGTTTTGTTCGTTTAATTTCTCCAACTGATTTTTTAATCCCTTTAAATATGAAATATGCACTTGCTTCCATGGAAAATTGATAAAACGGTTATTAATAAAAGAACACGATGTTTTATTTTCCCTTCAGAAAATTCCCTTTTCTTGAAATGGTGTTGTTTTGCGTATTTTTGCTTTTTATGATCAAGATGCATTCTATAAATTTTTCTTTATGGAATTATTGTATATGATTTGAACTGAGGCTTATCGTTGGTTAGAAAAGCTGAAAATCCACTAATAAATTTTCTTTAGATTTAATGTAAAAATAAAATTTTTATTCCATTAGAATTCCGTGTATAGAAGAATCAAAGGAAGTTCAAAAGACACTACTAAATTAGCAGCTTACAGATGTTATTAATATAATTGTTGTATTCACCGCTAGAGTTCACTACACAACTCAACCCATGAGACCGGTTAGAGTCATGTCATATCGCAACTGATATATCCTAGAAGTTGATCTGGTCGGAATAACGCTTGATCTTGATAGTTTCGCCGAAGATACTTACCTCAACAAGGCGGATTGGCACTCTGGCACCAAGAACACAAATTGTAAGATACCTGAACAAGCTGGACTCGAGCCCTGCACCTGTTGCACAAGGCCATACCTATTGATACAGCCACCCTAAAAAACATTCATGTTTCCTTTAAATGTTGCTGATAACTAAATTACTTTTTATGAAAAATTACATTTTTGAAATAAATAGTTTAAAACAAAATAAGATTATTTCATTATCAATAATAGAAAAACTTAAAAACTTTTCTATAAGTTTATTTGAATCAAAACACTTAAGCACTCTTCAGGATAACGCTCATTAAGATTAATATGACAATCTATGATTTCCAAGGATACTCCAAAGCCTGATAGTTATCAATAATTTTTAGTTTCCAATGCCAGGCCAAGCAACAAGCACAAGATTTTCATAGGTTTTTTTATGTATGACCAAGCAAAATCTTTTGAACAAAGTCTTACCTACATGACTTATATTTAAAATGTTTTAAACTTCAAGTGTCATTTAAGCTCACCCAAAGTATGTGCTTGTTTCCAGAGAACAGATTGCTCCATGTCGAAATTGGCAACAATTTAACAGATCTGATTTTCCTCAAGAATTACATACTTCTTATTCCTTGCGTACCTTATTCATTACAGACATTCCAAAACAGCCCACAGAAATAAAACCAGCCTTATACGTTGTCGATACTTGTTTCGTTTCATGAAGCAGGAACGCAAATCTCCATTTAAATTTATAGTGAATCCCAGACTCAGATTAATCCAGACAAGTCACAAGCAATTTTAACATGATTCGTATATATCGAACTATACCAAAACATCAAAATGACAGTGGACAACCCATAACCTCCGGTCCGTATACTTGCATGTACGTGACTGTCAAAAGAATTTTATTTAGCTAATTTTTGCCCTCATCTGTTGTTCAAATGTTCGGCTCAAATCGTGTCTGAAGCAAGGTTATCTGGAACAGGATCTTTAAAATTCTATTCAAGTGTCAATGGTTTTCAAGTGAGTAGAAAAACTTACACTTATAAGTGGAAAATACTCACTGCGCACTGTCCAGTCCTAGGCAAAGGATACAAAATACATTCATAAATCAGCTAAAAAGCAGCTGAAAAATGTGTTTCTTTTAAATGTTATGTTGGATGGCATATATCTGCTTAGCAATGGGAAATAATTTATAAAACTTATTTCTGCCGATTAAAAAATCATAAATCCGCAAAATGAAAACATGGTTTTTCGTAAAATGTAAAAATATAATCGATATTTCCATTTCCATTCTGTTTTTCCAAATTAGTATTTAAATTGACAATCAGTTAACATTATAGCTAGAAAGTCAATCACTGCAAAGGATTCGTAAAGAAAATTTTTTACTTAAATATTGGAATTTTAATGAATTTAGTCTATGAATCATGCACTCTACGTAGCAGACTTTAATTGAAAATGTGAAAAACGATTATATTTTCCATTGTCGACTCACAGGAAGCAGGCGAAGAACATTATCTGCGGAATTAATTTTTTAAGCACATTCCGTTAGCTTGGTGTTGATGTGACACCTGGTGAAGACTGAATTTTTCCATGTTCATTCGGCTCTAAGAAAGTAATCCGAAGCCGAGCATCCGTCAAAATTGTATAGAATAGACGGAATGAATGATATTTTAGATGAATTTCGTTGGTTTGGGAGTTTCCACCACCTCTGAGTACGAAGTGTTACCACTGTTGTATGTAGAATCTGTGTTTAGCGGGAGGGGAAGAAGACGATGTATTGCCAGAGAAGGGATCCCCACACCCGTGACGACTCCAGCCGTGGTAAAAGAAGAATTGAAAAATTTAAAACTTTCTATTTAATATAATATTATTAAAATTTATGAAAGATAATTTATGAAACACCTCAGATTCTATTCTTTTGTATTTTCAAATTATTATATTTATATTTAAATATAAATATAATATATAATAATATAATAATAAAGAATCTTACCTCAGCATGCTGCTATTTCTGCATGAGAAAATGGAAATGTCTGAGATTGGGCTTATGGTAGTGACTTTGTCAACGTAAAATGGTTAAAAAAAACATCTACCAACGTTGATAAGAATTAACTTAGTTGGAATTTGCTCGCTGTCTTCTTATCATAAGAATAGCAGAATAGTTAGTAAAGAATTAGAATAGTTCTTATTAAAGAATTAGAATAAAAAGAAGTAAATTTTTGGATAAGTGACCGTGTTTAAAATTTAGACCCTTTTTCCTCACCAGAAATGTTTTGATTTATTTATTTTATCAGTTATTCGTATTGAAACGTATAATATAATTCGAAGCCTCCATTTTTAAGCAAGTGTATTTCGAGCAAAGCAAAAAGCATACCTAACAATTAAGGTGGAAAATAATGTGTTATACAAATCCATGCCTAATATCCCTGTTTCAGAGAAGTCACCCTAAAGTGTCTGCGATGTATGCTGCTGCACTTCTGCTAACAAAGTTAAAATGACTGGCTCTAAGTGAGTGCTGATTTTTGTTTTTGTTCAAACTTCTTATCTTATTGAGGTCAGTTGAAAACATAAGAGCTAAACTGCACATCTTCAAGGAAACAGCGCAATTAGCATAAATAACAATAAACAAGTTTACCTCTTATGTACTTATTTATTAATAAGAGATATCTTCACATATGAGGCTTAACAAGCAATTTTAAACTGAACAATTGGATACAGCCAATGATAACAAAGTTGCCAAACAAATGAAGATTTTATAATAAACTATTAAAAACAAAACTATTCAAATCACAAAGTCCACATTTTCTTCTTTCTCATGTTCAAACATAGAGGAAACTGCAGGAACACAATTCATACAAAAAATATTCGTAAAAAATTCATAAGAAAGCACATCAAATACAAAGCACTTCCCTATGTTTAACTCTCTCCCCAGCCTTGAATCAGTTATCCTAACCTCAAATAGAATCTTCTATGGTACCTAAACTCTGTGTTCCAATTGGAAATTGAGCCGTTTTTAGTCCATTGCAAGAGATGTGTGTGTGTGTGATTTGCATCCGCTTAAAAACTTCCTTCTTAGGTTAATCATGACCGAGCTTATCTAGGGATTATTCACTCATTACTTGAAAGTTGATCCTCTCCTATGAAATTTCTAACAAACTAAATGAACCTGTCGGGGATTCCTTTCCTTATTGAATCAATCCAAGAACCGACTCAAAATAACTAGCCTTTTTATTCCAGTTGTCTTAAACTTGCAACACTACATCCATGATCGAATCAAAGTTGTTCAGATTTGTCATGAAAGCAAAAGAAAACCTCTAAAGAAAATTGATTTCAAACAAACGTACTGTTACTGAGGTATAGAATCCGAATACGGAAATGCCAAAAAATTAAATAACTCTTACGAAAACAGTAATAATACTTATTCGAAAAGAAATAATCTTTGTAGGACTTTTACGCTTTGTTAAATATGGAGAAAATATAAAAAGTCTCAAAATCAGACAGTGAACTTAGAACTCACTGCACAAAAGGGAGAAAGTGAGAAAAAATCAAACCAAATGAAAAATGTCGGAACAATTTACAAAGTATCAACACAGCATAAGTACACAAAGCGCTAAGACTTCGAAAAACTCCCAAAATAATTAATCTTCATTTATATTGATGAAATTTCTATAATTTTTGCTTAAAAGAGTATTACCCTTTTCAAAGCGTTTCCTTAAACAGGCAATTCAAATATAAATCTACGTGTGCCCCTTCTATCTCTGTCTGGGAGAAGCCCTCGGAAAGTATCAGTGCTTTATGTACTTACACTGTAGTATCGAACATCTAATTTCATAATCTCATTTTATAAATGGAGCATTCAGCTTCTTCACTATGTTATCCATAACTTTGTGATAAATTAAAACATTAAATAAGTTCAAATTGATGCTGAGAGATTGCGTTAACCTAATTTCCTGTCTTTGAATTTTATCCCGAGTGCACCGCTCAAAGATTTCACAACTAGAAGAAGATTGCACGAAAGCATTTTGTTTTTTTTTTTCTTAATGAACATGTACCAGCGAAGGACTTTCTTACAACCATTGTTCTTTAACCACTTTGTACACTTCCTTTGATGGTTGGTTTGACAACATATATTATTGGCATGTTAGGGTTTGGTTAATAAAACTTTCATCATGGTCGAATTTTGTTATATGTAGGTTGGATACTATATTTCTGGCCTAAAATATAATATACAAAAATTTGTCAATGAAAATCACAAAGTATCAAAGTATCTCCATGTAGATTTATATGATTTTGATGTAATCGCAAATCGTCTTTCCACTTCGTTCGAAAAACCTCCAAATCAGGATTTTGAACGCTTCAACAGCTTCTTCGGACGGCGAAAATCGTGGTCTGCACGGTTAACTTTTGATGTAAGGTCAAATTTCATAGGAAGAAGTCGTTGTGTTCCAAATCAGGGCTGTACGGTGGATGACCCATTGATTTGATGCTTTCACGGATCACAAAAATGAAAAATGATTGAGTGTCATTGGTTTTCTTCTCATCAAGGCTTCGAACAAACAAAAAGTTGTGCACCGTTCAGAATTGACTATTCTACATTGATCTTGTAGAACTGCTGCCACATGAACTGTTAGTTTCAACCAACCATTTGCTTTGCAATATTTCTTGAACGAAGAATTTATTCGGGTTGTGACTCGCCTCTAAAGACCCACCCAGTTCACTACTATTTTATTTCGAGCTCATACGATGAATCATGTCATAAGCTTACAAATATCAGTCGAAAAACTGCGAACGAATTTTTCGAGGATTTCTTTACACTAACCGGTCGATCTAGTTCCCAAGGATCCTCAACCTCACGGTATGTCACATAACTATCTCCCGTCATCAATTTTCTGACAGTAACGATGTTTTCTGTCAAAATCACTGACTTAGGACAACGTGAACGAATGTTAGAGGCGAGCGAAAGATTGAATTAGTTATACCAGTTTTACGTAGTGCTAAAAGGTGGATATTTATCATCAAAAGTCAACCTATTTGATAGATGCATTCTTGTTTTGCTAATCCATGGATTGAAAGTAAATTTAATTTTGTCTTCAATGTACGTCCAGAACACAAATACTCACCACTTTTCACTGAATTCAAACACTCACAAATTAAGTTCCAGAAGATTTCGACACTCACAGAAACAATTTTTACAAACTTGATTCCGTTTCTAAATCTTTTCAGATAAATTTAAAGCTTTCAGTAGTAACACAATTATTCCGAACTTATAAGCTATCACGACACGTTTCACTCGTACAATGACTTAAATTAACAAACTTTATGTTCTAAGACGTGTTTAAAGGACAAATTACGATTACGCTCTCACAATACCATCAAAATTTTTAAGAAACTATTAGTATTTCACAATATTTTTCGTTACTATTTTTTTTCATTTGTTTATAGCTCAATCGCTAGCTCAAAACCTTTGTCTGTGAAGCACGTTCCAAATATTAAGGTTTGCATCAGGCAACATCTCATTTATATTATCGCAGCATGTACTTCAAAGGAAAGGAAATCAAAAAAAACCTTAATTGAAGAAGAAGATGAAAATATTGCATAGTGAAAGTTAGCGACAGAAAAAAATTAACCACGATTTCATAATATCATTTAATGAATGATCAAAAATTGAAACCAATTATTTGAAAAACAAAAAACAACAAATCTTTCGTCCACCTGATCAGTTCAATGATTTAGCCCTTCCATCCACCGCCATAGCCTCCTTGAGAGCCACCACCGTATCCACCGCCTCCGGATCCTCCTTGTCCTCCCTTCCAGCCTCCACCTGATCCACCACCTCCGAATCCTCCTTGCCCACCGCTCCAGCCACCTCCTGATCCACCACCTGCTCCTCCCTTCCAACCTCCGCCTGATCCACCTCCAAATCCGCCTCCACCACTTCCTCCACCAAATCCTCCTTTCCAACCACCACCACCACCTCCGCCACCATAACCACCGCCTCCTCCTGATCCTCCCAAGCCTCCTTTCCAGCCACCACCTCCACCTCCACTGCCACCTCCGTATCCGCCACCACCGCCTCCTCCGCCGCCTCCTAGTCCTCCTTTCCAACCTCCTCCGAGACCACCGCCGCCTCCTCCAGCTCCTCCTTGCCATCCACCACCGGACCCGCCTCCGCCACCCAACGAGCCTGCAGATGCAACTGCTGTAAGAGCTAAAACGCAAACGAAGATCTTCATCTTTGAACTGATACCCTTACAAGTCTTTCCGATTGTATTTATACTAAAACAATATTCCTTAAATTAGTTTTCTCACTCGAATCCTTCACCATTCCATTTGTATTTGCGCACTTGAACACCTACTCCCGCTCTTCTCCGAATAAACTACAGGGAATTCACACTTTTTCGGAAGCGAACTAATGTTTGCCGAATGAAAATAGCAACCCAATGATTGCAACTACTTCAAATTAAAGTTCAAAACTTTTTCTCCTCGACGCAAGCCAACAACGTCTCAACGATTCAAAGAAAATAGTTTTGACAAAAAAAAAATGTTTTATGGCATTTCCCGCCAAATGTTTCAAAACAAAGAGTAAATTACCATATCATATTGATTAGGTTCACGTAGATATATAGTATATGTGTATCAAAAAGATGATGTATAATAACTTTTGGTTTAACTAGCTAAAAACTAGATAAAATCTGTGATTTTCCATACTTTTTTGATTGGTTTCAAAGGGCAAATTTAATTACTTATAGCCCTCAAATAACAACTTGACAAAATGAGCTGATTTAAAGATGCAAAAAGATCTTAGTAAGGTTGTATGAATTCTTTTCGGAAATTGAATCAATTATTAAAGCGGAAAAACCGAAGTTTAAAAGGTTCGCGAGTAAACATACCCAATTTGAATTAAACCTTGAAATAACTTAATCTGTTATCGAAATTAAAAGAAAATAGAATTAAATATCGTGAATATTTTCAGCATGCATTTCCTTTAACTATGGACTTCTTCAGGAAGACATTAAAAAGACTCGAAAAAATAGACAACGTAACAAAGTTCTTATTCCTAATTCTGTATTAAAAATTCTTAAATGATTATCGATCGCACCAACTTACAGCGCTACGAAATTATAATTATTGAATTATCCTGTTCGCATTCGGAATTATCAATTTGGCTCGCTTGTTCTGCGGCTACACATTGGTTATTTATTTGTTATCATTGCTTCTTCCTTTGAAAAGTCTTTTGTTTGGTTTTGAAATTGCCCTAAAGGGGAATAATTAATATTTTTTATTTAAAGATTTTACTTTTTATTCAATGAGTATGTTTAAGGAATTAGTAATTTTAAAGATTTACTTAAAGACTTATTACTTCTAAAGTAAAAGACGTTCACACGTTCTTTACGTGTAATAGATTTACAAGACTCCGTTCGCATCTCTCGGAGAAAATTGGCGTAATTTCCCCAGAAAATCTAACGGGAAAAATGATGAAATCAAAGGACAATTGGAACTGTGTGTCGCATTACGTACGGACAGTACTCATTATAAAGAAGGACATAATGGATCGCTTGGCGAGGGAGGGAACATCTCTGTAACGCAATATTATAGTTACTAATTGCAATTCCTTCCTATCCATCCGTGAAGAGAGATTTCCCTTAGCCTGAAGACATCGCTAAGCGATGATTAATGAGGCCTAGTCCGAAGTAATGTGACAAACAGTTCCAGGCTAGGTTCTCGGTGTGACAGGGGAGGTGTTTAGTCGGTAGTCCGGTAGCGGGGGAGTCCGACACTCAGGGCGTAAATAGCCTTCACCTCCCAAACAAAAAAAAAAATAAATAAAAAAAAAAAAAAAAAAGTAAAAGTATCTTATCATTTTATTTACATACTCGGTTTCGACAACAGCTATAGATCTATATTTTGATCTTCATTTGGTTCTGTGTGGAAAACTCGCACAAAATCAGTCTTGCCCCTTACTTTATCCCAAGTATATATTTCCTTGCCTAACTTATCTTTAAGTCGAATATTAACAACATACTAACTTGCCTTAAAACCTAACTGGATATTGTACTTATGCAACAAGATTTTTCTTTAATTTGTTTTTTGTTATTGAGTTAAATAGCATTTTTATCTGCTTTTCTCTGTTTATGTTTTATCGCTCAATCATCTTAAGTTTATGTTTCAAATTTTTTTAATTATTACTAGAAAGATGTTTTTTGCGAATCCAACAATAATGGACTTTTTATACCGCATATATTTCTCTGAGAGACGGAAGCAATTTTTTCTCCAAATCTGTTTTTTTTTCATATCTGTCAAAAGCACCTTCGCAACTACCAATACGTTCAGATGGTCACTCTACTAATGCAAGTCTTTTAGTTTCCAGAGAATTTCCAGCTGTACGCGAACCAATATACTTTTTTTTGTACAAGAGACAATTTTTTTTTACTAAACTTTTTTATTTTTAATGCATATGCCCATTTCGGGGAAAACTTACTGCCTTCTTCAGTGCTTTTGTTTCAACATAAGATATACAATATTCTATGATCTCCACACTTCAGGGGAAAATGATGCAGGCCGAGGACACCTTAAGAGTCTAGAATGCATGTATGAATGAAATGACTTCTGACAATATGCACGCAAGTTTTGTATCGTCGTGATCGAACTTCCAATAAAAAATCAAAGTGCTCCGCGCACCTAATCAAAACACGCACTTTTTCGTGTATATAAAAAATCTCTTTATTTAAAACACGACTTTTAGTGACGGACAGAGTAACCTCTTACGATTCTATTCGCTAACTCTTCGAGGGCTCATGTATATGCCTCTATTTATTCAAAAATATTGCTTACCAATCAAAAGTGTTTTCCCAAAACTTAAATTACATTCTACTTGTTGCTGGCCATGTGACACCAAGTAAAAATGCTGCCTTGTTGTCTAGACTTGGTTCATGACCGTGGCTGATTTGTTGCATATAGGTAAATGCAACGATTGCAGTAATTGGTCAACGTGGGAAAAGTTATTTTTATGAGAAATTGGAGTCGGCATATACATGACTCGCATGGGATCAAATACCTGTGGTACCAAAAGAATCAATTTCGAGATGTCAGAACATATGATGTGCTTCCGAATCAAGATGAAAATAAACGTGCCTTGGTAGTAAATTCTTGGTACCTTGGCCATAGCCTAATTACTAGTAAGTGCTCAGTTCCTGGAGTGGCATCTGTGAAAAGAAAGAGAGCGTGAAAACTTATTGACGTGGATGAACGAAGAGATCGTGTTGGCTGGGTTTCTGAACTATAATGTACAGGAGGTGTAAGCAAAATTTCAAGGCTGATTTCTAATTGAGTAACAGAGTGTTCGGAGAACACTTCCAGTGCCTCTTCGACGTTAAAGGAGCTATCAATCAAGCAACCAAAATTTGACAGTCATTGACAAGACCAACGTTTTCAGTGTGCGTAACATTCAATCAAACTTTGTGATAAATTAAACAACACTTATACGAAAACTAGTAGATAAAGAAAAGGAAGACGCTACATCTCGTGCCATGGCTTGCATGTGACACAAGATAGATTTAAAAATAGCCACAAATATGAGGAGGGCGATGATTATTCTGAAAGACTATCAACAAGCGCAATTGAAAAAAATTTTGGCAAAGAATGCAACTTTGCCAAAGTGAGGTCTATTGTATGTTCACCGAAAAAAACTCTGCTATTTACCTAATTACTTACATAAACAATTATGTTAATTCATAACGTTAGCTATAGCATGTTCTCCTTTATGCATATTTCTTATTTAAACTATTCGCTTACGTTCTAATTGGTCATAATAGTAGGCTATGGTGTTCATTGTATTTATTGAGTACAATTTTTATTATTTGTTATAGGGATACGGTGAACGAAATAAGAAATAAAACAGAAATAAGATTTCCTTATTTCTGAAATTTCTGTTGAAATATCAAGAAAACAGTAATCGCTTACCAATTTCTTGTGATACAATAAGAACCCAAATAGTATCGAAGTCTCTTTCTCCTTAAATCGATATCTTATCCCCGGCTTCCTTTGTTTCCGAACACCTGTACATCGATCAAATCCTGTAAAATTGTAACATTGTTTTAAGTTTAAGCGCTGGTTAGGAGAATCGCTTTGATTCTCAGCCTCTCCACTGTACATGCACTACAATTAAAAAAAAAAAGGAGATCAGAATATTCACTACTGGTCTGACAGATACTGCTATCAAGATGTCCGGAGGTTAAAAATTTTCTAAGAGGCAAATATTCACTACTGGTTTGACTGAAACTATGTTCAAGACACCACCGCACTTATTCGAGCGTTACCTCACATATCGCGGGTTGTGTTGGGGGTGGTCGAGATAACCACCTTGTTCGCAGCGTGGCTAAATACAGCGTTGACACTCTCGGATACCTTATCTGAGACAGAGATAGAAAACAACAAGTTGATTTATATTTTCACTAACCTTACTTATTTCGAAGTACTCTTCGGTATCTGTAGGAAGTATAATTTGCTCAGCAGATTATATATCAGCGACCAATATGCACGAATGATAACCCCAGCCATATGACAGAGCAAAAAATTGGCGACATTTTTGGCGACAAAAATTGGCGATTCATTGGTGAATCAGTTTGCCATAGACGAAAATAACCATTTGATCAACGTCTTTTATGATATTGGCTTTGAACTATTCGTGCAACAATTTTTAGAAGTCACTGCATACAACATCAAACATCTGAACATCGGCCACATGGTACACAAATAAATAAATAATTTCGAATTCGCACGTTCATTTGTGACTTCTAACGTCCTGGAGTGAATTTCCTTTTATTTTATCCATCTAATGTTCATTAACTTCGGTAATACACTTGTGTAATCTCACCGCCCAACAAAAGCATTATGGCTACGTAGAATATTCTCATCTATAACAAGATGAATACTAGATCGAGTACTCTACTTATTTTTTTTTTTTTTTTGTTATATATATTTATGCCAAATGTTATATATATTTATGTCCAGCAATGTCATTTGCTGATAGCGTTTCGCTTATGCAATTGTGTGGCCTTTGACTAAGTAAACACTACACTTCTTCCAAGTAACCGCAAATTTGAATTTAATTAAAATTGTCTTTGTTGGATGTTAAGCATAGGTAACTTATGAAATAAAAAAAATTATAATACAGTTGATCTGTTAGCTCATATTCTTTATTTTAAAAGAATTGCATCAAGAGGAATCGTTTTACTGCACAGTGAGACGTTACTCAACTAATTCCTTATCCCTAACTTAACATGTAATTTACAACCATCGAGTCCTAGACCCTTCTCCTTTTTGTTCAACATGGCTTAAAAATGCGTATAAACATGTATAAACACACGTATAAACACAATAAACACATGCCATACTTATGTACAGATCATAATAAACAAATACAAGAAAGGATTCCTTTTTTGACCCAAGTGTTTTAGTCATGAAATTAGGATCAGGAATCTTTTCCTGTAAACACTATAAAAGTTTTGTTATATTTAAAAACAAGAAAGACAACAGACATTTGAAACAAGAAATGAGCAGCTATTCAAATATAATAAACAGAAAATATTGCTGATTCATTTTTGAAGAATTCAACAGTCTTTTAATCTTATTTGAACATACTTCATACTTCATTTGATCACTTCCACTAGCGTACTATTAAATTTCACTGTAATAAATTCGGCACTTTTGTCGACGCGTACTGCCGTTTATCACTTTTTCATCATTACTCATCATCTCCGCCCGTTATAAAACCTTCTCATACCTACGATGCAGATTATTCTCGAGTTCACGCGCTAAATCATTTGCATTGCATTGCATTGCATATTGCAAACTACTGGGAATTTTCATATTCCATTAATTCTGATATACCATTTCGATCTTTCTGGATCTCCGATCTTTCTGGATGTCAAAGGTTTATCACGATATTCTTTGCAGCTCCTTATATCTACTATCTCCAAGAATTTCTGGTGAGTTGCGATTTGCACCGTATTGGGGTCTGCTATGCTGTTTAAGTAGAACTCAATTCTATTTATAAATCCGTTGATTGGTACATCCCCTGTTCGTGTAAATGTTGCATTTACCGAATTTCCCGTAAAATGTTTTGTGATGAGTCCGCATTGCTATGTAGGCTCAATTTATGGACCCCTGCTAGGCGACCGATTTGCTCATCCCTAACCTGGTTATTTATTAGCTGCTGCACAGCTGTTGCAAGTTGCACGTATCATGCGTGGAAGAAAAGGGTATATAATGAGGAATTTTATAAGCTTACCCTGCCTGTTACCCGTCATACAAAGTGAAATTGCCATTTAATGGCCATTTAAGTAATGGCATTTTCAGACTTCTTGGTAAGGGTTATTTGGTTGAAGTTCTTCGAATATATAACGATAAGGATTTAGAATTACACGGAAGCAACAAGACTTCTTCCATCATAAAGCTGTTGTACTTGCAAAGGCTGTTCTTGGATAAAGACTTGTAAAAAAAGAAATCCTTAGGAGCAGTATAAAATAAGTTTATTTTAAGTTTTGACAAATTGAATTGTGTAATTAAATGTCATAATTTCTGAAACTGTTAATAACTCCTTCTTGAACATGGGCGAATTATTTCACTTTTACCTGAATTTTTTTAAATTAAAGTTTCGTATTTGAAATTCATATTCTGGACGTTTTGTTGTGCCCATTCACAGAGTTCAGTAGGTGTAATTATTTGTTCTAAGTACGACCTTCGGGAACGAGCTCTTGTTGCCACACGTTTGAGTGTTCCACCAAATCATTGCAAGCGTTACTCCATTAGCAGTAGCGAAAAAAATTCTATTCAGTTTCAACGACGGTTTCCTCTTCACTGAAAGTCAGATTATAAAAATTTTTGTCTATTTTTACATTGCACAAAATACTTTCTTTTGAGTGCCGTAGAAAAACACGAAACGCAATGATATCAAAATGAAGCAAAACAGTTCAAATTCAGATTTTTCCCTTAGACACTAAAATAACTCAAAGGGATGAATTGTGACTCCAGAATTAGTCCAGTCATAGGCTGGAACTTGATCCTTTATTACAAATGAGTAATTTTCAGAAAAAAACATGATAACTTTAACTTCTCTGAATTCCATATGGTTTTTTTTCTTTTGATGGTCTGCAAGGCAATTATTTAACTAGTTTCAACTTAACTTTCGAGTTAATATGATAGGTCCCGATCCTTTTTCTCAACATGTTCCACCGTGCGTAACGAAATTTTGATCAGGACTTTGCTGTATCGTTTAAAGCAAATGTGCGGTCTTGTACGCCAATAATATCATCGTATAATGAGCCATTTGCTTAGGATCATTGTCTTGTTCAGAATAAAAATCCTTTGATACAGCCAATATTTCAGCACTTGAGTGCAAATTCAACTAAGAATTTCTGTACATGCTCCAATATAATAGGTTTATAAATATGAAATGCGCATTTTTTCTGCTTGAAATATGCATTTATTTGAATAACAGAACGAATGAATTCAATAATCAAAGTATTGGCCATCGTTAGCTACGACTTTTCCCCATCTTTCTGTCAATTGATGGATTCCGTCCCAGTACCACTTCTCATTTTTTGAGGCTAACCACTCATCAAGCCAATTTTTAACTTGTTCGTAAGAATGGAAGTGCTGTTCCGAAAGTCCGTGCTGCATCGATCGAAACAAGTAGTAGTCAGAAAGAGCCAAGTCTGGTGAATACGGCGGGTGGAGCAGAACTTCCCAATTAATGTTTCCCAAGTAGTTCTGGACAGGTATTTCAACATGCGGCCGAGCATTGTCATGTTAAAAAGCTTCGGTGAAATTCTGGTTGTTTTTCCTTAAGTGCGCGGTTCCATTTGATCAGTTGTTGTCGGTAACGTTCGCCAGTAATAGTCTCACCAGGTTTCAGCAGTTCGTAATACAAAGGTCCCTTACTATCCCACCAAACACACAGCAAAGTCTTGTTTCCATGATGTTTCGGACTGGTTGTGATGTTGATGGCTGGCCTGGGTCTACCCATGATTTTTTCCGCTTGGGATTGTCGAAATAAATCCACTTTCCCGCCAGTAACAATCCGATGCAAAAAACCTTTTCTTTTCTGTCTGGCAAGCAAAATTTCACAAATGGTTTTTCGCCTTTCGATGTCTTTTTCTTTCAATTGATACGGCATTTTCCAGCTTTTTGGATCTTCCCATGGCTTTTAAACGTTGTGAAATGGTTGCCTGAGTAACTTCCAACGCTTTTGCCAACTGTTTTTGAGTTTGTGTGTTGTCTTCATCCTATAATTCTTGCAAATCTGTATCTTCGATTATTTTTTTTGGTGGTTTTCCACGGTCTTTGTTGCTGACATCGAAATCGCCACTTTTAAATCTTTTAAACCATCGTTCACAAGTGTCTTGGCTTGGCGCATTTTCACCATATGCTTCCACTAATAAGTTTCTGCCGCCGTTTTCTTCAAATGAAAAAAGGTTATTAGACTTCCCCGCAAAACCTCTTTTTCTGGCATGTAATTCGACATTTTTGAAGCGAAAAAAAACTATGTTGTTTGTACAATCAAAACCTATGACATATTGGAATTTGTTGACAGATATTTACCTTCCAAAATGCCATATTAGTTATGGACACAAACCGTATGTAATGGTTATGCCATCTGTTAGTAAAATCCGCATTTCATATTTAGACACCTAATAATATAATTATTTCATAGTATTCAACAAGGTTAGCAGCTGCACAACCTCATACGAACAGTTTTTGCAACAATTTATTGTTTTTTATCGCTTGAGTTTCAATACAGAATTGATCTCTAATTCTAAAAAAAAAATAATTATCATCCTTCGATCCATAAATATCGACTTTGTAATGGATTTGACTGATTTGGCGTTTTTGGTGGATTAAGTTTGATGAACGATGCGATGCAAACATGAACAACAACAAACAAACAAAACAAAAAGCGAACAAACATTTAAGCTCTGATTCATATCAAACATAATTTCTAAGCTTCCGAGCCATACATGGGACGTGAGGTGCATCAAATTTCCTTTTTGAGTCACTCCAACTAATTTCATGAGCTCATCTTGCTTTAGAATGTTTTGAGACCATTTATTCAAACTATCCTGATGTTTCATAAGATTCCTTGATATATTTTTCAGACTCACGTCTCCTAACTTGCTAATACCAAGTTTGTAAATTTCTAATCATATGAGATTTGTTCCGATGAGTATTAGACAGTATTCAGTGGCTTTCTGCAAAACGTTTTTGTTTTTAAATGAAGCCAGAAAAGCTATGTTTCCTTGATTCAATTTTTCATGGTACAAAACTTAACATTTTCTGCAAACAACTGTATTTCATTAACTTAGAAAGCAGCAAATTAACTGCCACTCAAAATATCGTGCTTGAGATCTTTAGATTTTGCATTAAAACTAATATTTAAAACCACATATCCTTCCATTGCAAAATTACAATAGAAATAAAGAATATTAAAACTTGCTTTTCTTCAATAATTTGAGCTCATAGAAATTAATTCCCAGAAGTTTTACAAGAAAAAGATAAGATGAATGCGAATACATATATACGTGCTTAAGGACAGTGAATTGATGCAACAAAAGCGTTGGATATAATACCTGGGTCTAGTTACCATCGAGTTATTTTAACATGTAAAACACAAATATTATGATTATATTGGTGAAAGATGTTAGTTTGGTTCTCACGACGAACATAGGAAAATTGGAATAGGACATAGGAATTGACTAGCACCCACAAAAGAATAATTCAAGTACCAAAAATCTTCAAATGATTTCAACACATCTTTTAATTAATGAGCAATAATCGAAATCAACTTTATTGTAAACTTCGCAGCTTTGCCGAATAACGATCAGTTCAACGATTTATCCTTTCCATCCACCGCCATAGCCTCCTTGAGAGCCACCACCGTATCCACCCCTCCCGAATCCTCCTTGTCCTCCCTTCCAGCCACCACGTGATCCACCACCTCCGAACCCGCCCTGTCCACTACTCCAACCACCGCCTCCAAGATCTTCATCTTTAAAGTGGTACCCTTTCAAATCTTTCTAATCGTATTTATTCACCATTCCAGAAAACCCTTTTTTGTATACTTAAGTTCATACTCTCGCTCTTGTTAGATACAACATGGGTAATTCACACTTTTACGGTGTGATATTCATGGTTGCTGGAAACTAGTAGCAAACAAAATTTTTAACTACTTGAATTTAGAGCTCAGAAGTTTTTATGCATTGCTCCCGACGTTAATTTTTAAACAATTCAAAATATTTTTTAGAAAAAGTAAGATATTTCCAAGTAATGATCAAAATTGCCATATCACAATCATTAGTATATTAATATCCAAAATGTAGCTCAATAGGCAGAGGCATTGGATGTTAGAAAATTTCTTAACTTTGCGTTGCTTTTCCATATTTGCTTAATTGGTTACAAGGAGACACAATGAATTAAAAATTTTCAACACTGAATATATTTGAAAATGCATTTCCTTTCATTCCACGCTGACTAGAAATTCGGTATTGAGCTCCACCATTATGATTGTCAGTGGTTTCGAAAAAAAATAAGATAAATCCTCCATTTAGGTAAATTATTCTCTGCTCTTCTCTTCTCTTCTCTACTACTCATCTATTAGCATGCTTATAACAAACCATTGAAATTGGTATGCCCTAGAATATACTTTTGGAGTTAGACAATTTGTTTCATTAATAATTGAACATGTTAATTCTACTTCTAGTTTTATCGCTTTCATGCCAGGGTAAAGGAAAACTTTAACGCCCCAACACCAAATCAAAGTATTCATGCAACGCGTGGGCTCTATAATATTACATATGATTAATAAACTCTTTATGATAGTCAAATTTTCACAATAAGAGAGCAAAATAAAGATGAAAATATGAATTTGACTAAAGCAAGATTTTAAGAATCAAATCAGAATATAATCTGTCAACGCAGTTTTAATTATAATGAAGTAAAGGAAAGTAGAGTAAAGGATATATTATAAAAAAATTATAATAAATCCTTTGACTTTAAAGGATAAATGCGCTGATGTGGTGTGATGTGGTGGCTAGGAAAAATAGAATCGATCCTTCCGACAAAGAAAGGGATCCCTAAATCAAGTCCGGTCAATAACGGGGGTACATTAACAAAGTCGAAACTATAATCAAAGGTTCAAAGCTTTCTAGTACACTCTTACTTGAGTTTCTCGGAACAAATGATCAGGCTGCAGCGGGAGATTTAGCTGGCTAATGGCCAATGTTGGGGGAGCAAGTCCAAGTAACAAAGGGTCTTGCTTGGTACCTTATTACTTATGTCTCTTTATTGAGCGAAAAATGGAATAAAATTCTCAACAAAAAGTTGCTCCGAAAAAATAAGCTCATAGCCTTAACCTCCTGACCCAAAAAATTTATATTATCATAGAAATTGAGGCTATAAATGTAAGAACAAACCTTAAAAAGCTATGTTAACCCCCTATTATCAAACGGCTACAATCGCCAGGCAGTGTTCCTCAAGCAGTTTTGGTGATATCTGCAAATTGGCTTCACCTCCACTTTACGGCAAGAAATTTTCAGTCTATTTTCTTTTCAATAACACTCGTTGGACAGCTTACGAAACATTCATTAAATTTCCTATACGTATTCATTTGCAAGTCCATAAAGCAACGAGAGTGTCATAAACATATCTTGTAAGGATTAAAGTACTTGGGTGCGACGCTTTATCGTCGGATCAAAAGGGTTGTAGAAATTAAGTTAAAAGCGAAAAAGAACACCAGTTGTAGAATCTGCTTTCACATGTATACCGACAAAGCAGGCTACATAAAGGAAGGGATATTCCCTAACAAAAATTTCCCTTGTTTTGCAAATTATTGTTATAAACCACTTGAATATCGAAGTTGTTGCATCCTTTTTACTATGAATAGTCTGATGCTTTTCGTAACTTATCCTTATACATATTCCTTATACTATATATATTCCAAGTTTATTTTTCTGGATTGTTCCAAATTTACCCTATTGTCGTCCATATAGCGTGACGAATAGAATACATATACTGTCAACATACAATATCCATTAACACTACAGCTTGAATAAATTCTTTTAGTGACATTGTGTAAAATGAATTCTTGTAAAAAGTATTACTAGTACCGGAATTTCTAAATTACAGGATTTCTTTATAATCGTAATCCAAAATTCACATATGATATAGTATGTTGCAACACTCTTGTTTTCTTGGCATTGTAACTAGTTGATGGAATACGGAAGACAGTTTCGTAAAGCAAAAAGTAATTTGTTGTGAGTTACACTAGTCGTATACATTTTTTTATTTTGTTTCATGGTTTATCCCTTGTTACTAATCAAATGACTATATCAAAAACTCGCAGTTCATACTTGGTTCATACTTGGAAGTATATTCACTCAAGTGAAAAGCTCAAACTGATCAAGAAAATTGTTTACTTAGCATTGATTTACCTGATCTAAGTTTTCCTTACTCTACCTTCTCCGGGTAAAGTGATTCATAAGGAAAAGACAATACCGCATTAAATTTGCGACAAAGAGAATTATTCATTTTACTAGAAGAAAAAGGAAATCGTATTCTTCCACATAGTTCAACTATGTTAGTGAACTATACAGCTCTTATGCAGTATATTTTATACAATATAATTATGTAAGGTACGGAGAGTACTTCCAGTCTTCCCAACAAAATAGAAAAAATAACTTTACTGGCGTAACTAAAAGAATGATCCAAATATCAAACAACACTTTCTCGGTATCATCAAGCCATTTAATGAATGATTAACCATCATAACCATTTTGTTTTTTATTTTATAATTTTCTCGAATAACGGATCAGTTCAATCGTTTAGCCTTTCCATCCACCGCCATAGCCTCCTTGAGAGCCACCACCGTATCCACCGCCTCCGGATCCTCCAAGTCCTCCCTTCCCGCCTCCACCTGATCCACCACCTCCGAATCCGCCTTGTCCACCACTCCAGCCACCGCCTGATCCGCCTCCCGCGCCTCCTTGCCATCCTCCGCCTGATCCCCCTCCGAATCCGCCTCCACCACTTCCTCCTTTCCAGCCACCACCACCACTACTTCCTCCTCCATAACCACCGCCTCCTCCTCCTGATCCCCCTAAGCCTCCTTTCCAGCCGCCACCTCCACCGCCTCCCCCATATCCACCACCACCGCCTCCTCCACCGCCTCCTAGGCCTCCTTTCCAACCTCCTCCGAGACCATCACCGCCTCCTCCAGCTCCTCCTTGCCATCCGCCACCCGACCCTCCTCCGCCACCCAACGAGCCTGCAGATGCAACTGCCGTAAGAGCTAAAACGCAAACGAAGATCTTCATCTTTGAACTGATACCCTTTCAAATCTTTCTAATTGTATTTATACTTTTCGATACTTCCTTAAATTGTTCTCTGCAGTAGAATCCTTCACCATTCAAAATATCACTTCTTTGTATACACCAATTCATACTCCCACTCTTGTTTGATCCACCATGGGTAATCCACACTTTTACATATTCATATTCATGGTTGCCGAATAATAGTAGCAAACAAAATTTTTAACTGCATCAAATAAAATTCAGAAGTTTTTATGATTCATAGGTGCCGGCACCATCTAAGCAACTCAGACAAGTATCTCCGAAAAAAATTATCCACGGTAATTTAAATTAAATATTTGGAAACAAAAATAAATTGCCATGCCATGTTCATTAAAATTTTAAAATCTACCTGAAAATCAGATCGATTGCGTTTCCGTTAAACGTCTTAATTTGCATTTATTTCCCATAATTGGTTGATTGATTTCAAGGGGGTAAAATAAATTGAAGTGAAGAAACTTGAATTTCCAAAGTAATTCAGTCTAACATTCGGAATATATTTACAATAAACATTGATAAACATTAAGAGTAGTAACATTTTCCGATGCCACGAAAATTATCTTCATCGATCACGAATCGAGGATAAATATGATTGCTAACCATTCTCAGTCGCCAACTTTTGTTCTTATGTATGATTGCATTAAATTATCTGCACATCGCTAACAGTACTTCAGCACATAATGATATATCCGCTTTCGTGGTGAAGTAATCTTAAGTAAGTCCCATAAATACACAAATGCAACGAAACAATCGTGTTAGAATACATTAGACAACGAGGGTTATCTTCACTTGAAACCAGCGTCTTGTTGGCATTTTATTATGTATTTATGATATTTTATTCATTATTATACAAAGGATATTCAACGAGCAAGAGTTTCTCCTTTTACTTAAAAAACGTAAGCATTATATAATGGTAAATAAAAAATCTAATAATTTATCATATCCTCCATAATAAATCATATACCATCATATAAGATCCTCATTCTCATCCACACACACAGATATACAAACTTGCATACATACATACATACATACATACATACATACATACATACATACATACATACATACATACATACATACATACATACATACATACATACATACATACATACATACATACATACATACATACATACATACATACATACATACATACATAAGTTCATACATACATACATACATACATGCATACATACATACATACATACATACATACATACATACATACATACATACATACATACATACATACATACATACATACATACATACATACATACATACATACATACATACATACATACATACATACATACATACATACATACATACATACATACATACATACATACATACATAAGTTCATACATACATACATACATACATGCATACATACATACATACATACATACATACATACATACATACATACATACATACATACATACATACATACATACATACATACATACATACATACATACATACATACATACATACATACATACATACATACATACATACATACATACATACATACATACATACATACATACATACATACATACATACATACATACATACATACATACATACATACATACATACATACATACATACATACATACATACAAACATACATACATACATACATACATACATACATGCATACATACATACATACATACATACATACATACATACATACATACATACATACATACATACATACATACATACATACATACATACATACATACATACATACATACATACATACATACATACATACATACATACATACATACATACATACATACATACATACATACATACATACATACATACATACATACATACATACATACATAAGTTCATACATACATACATACATACATACATACATACATACATACATACATACATACATACATACATACATACATACATACATACATACATACATACATACATACATACATACATACATACATACATACATACATACATACATACATACATACATACATACATACATACATACTTACATACATACATACATACATACATACATACATACATACATACATACATACATACATACATACATACATACATACATACATACATACATACATACATACATACATACATACATACATACATACATACATATGTAACTTAATTCAGCTTTTCAACTCTTGTAAACCGAGTAAATTTATGTTCATATCCTTGTATCGATTTCAAAATGAGCATTGACGCAATAACCCTTTTTCCGATTGATAGTTTACTAGGTTTAAGCGCATCGTTTTGCTTTTGGTAAAATGTAATGCTAAAAGAAACCAAAAATATCGGCATTTAAACAAATAACAGAACGGATGTCTTAGATTGAACATTAAAGTCAGTAATTAGAATCTTTTCTCCTTTAGATAAACCTGATTGCTAAATAAACTTAAATTTGAAAGAAGAAATTAAATAGTAAAAACACTTGAATTACTACTTTTTATTATTATTGTACTGGGGTCCACTTGCTGGAAATTAGCATAGGCCAGAAATCGGTCCCTAGCTCTCCATGTGTAGTACTATTGTTTACAGATGGTCCATCCTGTCGTCCTACAGAAACCAAGGAGTTCCCCCAGTTCGATTTCGTCTAGTTCCGTTTCTACCGTTGCTAGTGGCACTTTAATTGTGTCTTGAATTAGTACTTAAACAACTCTTACAATCATTGCTAGTTCTTTCGTTGCGTTTATTACTTCTAGAACTATTCTATTGCTACCCTTACAGCTTCTACTGCTACTACTACTCCTACTTTTACTACTACTACTGGTACTTCTACCTTCACTACTACTTCAACTACTACTACGACTACTACTATTATTTCTATTACTACTGGTACTGCTACCACTACTATTATTACTTCAACTACTACTCGTTCTTCTACCACTGCTAATACTTCTACTACTACTACTACTACTACTACTACTACTACTACTACTACTACTTATGCTTTTTGTTATATTTGTACTCGCATTTGGAACCTCTATGTTTCGGAATATATTATGTTCTACAATATTTTACTTTAAGAAAATTTCACCCTTACTGCGTCCCGCTTTACTAGGTTCATTATCAGTCAGATTGACAGGACTCGTCTCGATTTCGCCCAAGGATCGGCTCAACTTTACTAACCGATACATTGCGCACGACCTCAGCGCACAGCATTGCTTCTATAATTCAACGAGAGTTAAACCAGCCTTGGAAACAATCACGCACTCTACTCCGCATATTTAGAGAAAAAGAATATTTATAAAGAGAATATTTAGAGTGTAACAGCTAGTGCGAGTTGGCATAATGAAGAAAATGCGATCTTATCTTCTCCTTTCTTTGTGGATAGTCAGTATGCATTTTAAGTTTAAAATTGAAATGTTAGAGGTTCAGCTCCAGATATTTCCACTTGAACGTATGGTTCTAGAAGTATAATTAGTCTCACTGTCTAATAAACCAGTCCATTATTCAGGCTCGTGCTTGAACACTTTGTTTTTTATACGATACGAAATTTGTCCTTCCTCTTTAAAATTTCCTCTTTAGCCTTTTCATTTTCATTTTAATATTTGTATGGTGTCTTAAATTCAAAGGTGACAAAATCACCTGATATCTGAGTACAAAATAACCTCATCACTTAAAAACGAATGTTTTGTAGAAACCAAGCTATATACATTCACTATGAATGAAAATATATCGATGCCATTATATACGTCCTAATTTATTGCTCCCTAAAAATCTAGATCTTGCTAGCCCAGGAACACATCTGCTGAGAAGTTTGTAAAGTGTAATCGAGTATAATCTGGTCCCTTCTTTAGTATTTTGTGTAATTAAATACTGATCCGAAAGAGTTGTCTATTCTAAAGACTTACTTAAAGCGTCTTAAAGTGAAATATCTAAGAATATATCTAAGTAGACTATTGAAATTAAAAAAACTTTTACAGTTTCGTTAAATCATTTAATTTATGATCAAAGATAGTAACCTAAGTTGGCTCACAATTAAACAATTCTTCAAAAACAATTGATCAGTTCAATGATTTAGCCCTTCCATCCACCGCCATAGCCTCCTTGAGAGCCACCACCGTATCCACCGCCTCCGGATCCTCCAAGTCCTCCCTTCCAGCCTCCACCTGATCCACCACCTCCGAATCCTCCTTGTCCACCGCTCCAGCCACCGCCTGATCCACCACCTGCTCCACCTTTCCAACCTCCGCCTGATCCACCTCCGAATCCGCCTCCACCACTTCCTCCACCAAATCCTCCTTTCCAACCGCCACCACCACTACTTCCTCCACCGTAACCACCGCCTCCACCTCCTGATCCTCCCAAGCCTCCTTTCCAGCCACCACCTCCACCTCCACTGCCACCTCCGTATCCGCCACCACCGCCGCCTCCTAGGCCTCCTAGTCCTCCTTTCCAACCTCCTCCGAGACCACCGCCGCCTCCACCAGCTCCTCCTTGCCATCCGCCGCCCGACCCTCCTCCGCCACCCAACGAGACTGCAGATGCAACTGCTGTAAGAGCTAAAATGCAAACGAAGATCTTCATCTTTAAAGTGGTACCCTTTCAAATCTTTCTAATCGTATTTATTCACCATTCCAGAAAACCCTTTTTTGTATACTTAAGTTCATACTCTCACTCTTGTTAGATACAACATGGGTAATTCACACTTTTACGGTGTGATATTCATGGTTGCTGGAAACTAGTAGCAAACAAAATTTTTAACTACTTGAATTTAGAGCTCAGAAGTTTTTATGCATTGCTCCCGACGTTAATTTTTAAACAATTCAAAATATTTTTTAGAAAAAGTAAGATATTTCCAAGTAATGATCAAAATTGCCATATCACAATCATTAGTATATTAATATCCAAAATGTAGCTCAATAGGCAGAGGCATTGGATGTTAGAAAATTTCTTAACTTTGCGTTGCTTTTCCATATTTGCTTAATTGGTTACAAGGAGACACAATGAATTAAAAATTTTCAACACTGAATATATTTGAAAATGCATTTCCTTTCATTCCACGCTGACTAGAAATTCGGTATTGAGCTCCACCATTATGATTGTCAGTGGTTTCGAAAAAAAATAAGATAAATCCTCCATTTAGGTAAATTATTCTCTGCTCTTCTCTTCTCTTCTCTACTACTCATCTATTAGCATGCTTATAACAAACCATTGAAATTGGTATGCCCTAGAATATACTTTTGGAGTTAGACAATTTGTTTCATTAATAATTGAACATGTTAATTCTACTTCTAGTTTTATCGCTTTCATGCCAGGGTAAAGGAAAACTTTAACGCCCCAACACCAAATCAAAGTATTCATGCAACGCGTGGGCTCTATAATATTACATATGATTAATAAACTCTTTATGATAGTCAAATTTTCACAATAAGAGAGCAAAATAAAGATGAAAATATGAATTTGACTAAAGCAAGATTTTAAGAATCAAATCAGAATATAATCTGTCAACGCAGTTTTAATTATAATGAAGTAAAGGAAAGTAGAGTAAAGGATATATTATAAAAAAATTATAATAAATCCTTTGACTTTAAAGGATAAATGCGCTGATGTGGTGTGATGTGGTGGCTAGGAAAAATAGAATCGATCCTCCCGACAAAAGAAGGGATCCCTAAATCAAGTCCGGTCAATAACGGGGGTACATTAACAGAGTCGAAACTATAATCAAAGGTTCAAAGCTTTCTAGTACACTCTTACTTGAGTTTCTCGGAACAAATGATCAGGCTGCAGCGGGAGATTTAGCTGGCTAATGGCCAATGTTGGGGGAGCAAGTCCAAGTAACAAAGGGTCTTGCTTGGTACCTTATGACTTATGTCTCTCTATTGAGCGAAAAATGGAATAAAATTCTCAACAAAAAGTTGCTCCGAAAAAATAAGCTCATAGCCTTAACCTCTCGACCCAAAAAATTTATATTATCATAGAAATTGAGGCTATAAATGTAAGAACAAACCTTAAAAAGCTATGTTAACTCCCTATTATTAAACGGCTACAATCGCCAGGCAGTGTTCCTCAAGCAGTTTTGGTGATATCTGCAAATTGGCTTCACCTCCACTTTACGGCAAGAAATTTTCAGTCTATTTTCTTTTCAATAACACTCGTTGGACAGCTTACGAAACATTCATTAAATTTCCTATACGTATTCATTTGCAAGTCCATAAAGCAACGAGAGTGTCATAAACATATCTTGTAAGGATTAAAGTACTTGGGTGCGACGCTTTATCGTCGGATCAAAAGGGTTGTAGAAATTAAGTTAAAAGCGAAAAAGAACACCAGTTGTAGAATCTGCTTTCACATGTATACCGACAAAGCAGGCTACATAAAGGAAGGGATATTCCCTAACAAAAATTTCCCTTGTTTTGCAAATTATTGTTATAAACCACTTGAATATCGAAGTTGTTGCATCCTTTTTACTATGAATAGTCTGATGCTTTTCGTAACTTATCCTTATACATATTCCTTATACTATATATATTCCAAGTTTATTTTTCTGGATTGTTCCAAATTTACCCTATTGTCGTCCATATAGCGTGACGAATAGAATACATATACTGTCAACATACAATATCCATTAACACTACAGCTTGAATAAATTCTTTTAGTGACATTGTGTAAAATGAATTCTTGTAAAAAGTATTACTAGTACCGGAATTTCTAAATTACAGGATTTCTTTATAATCGTAATCCAAAATTCACATATGATATAGTATGTTGCAACACTCTTGTTTTCTTGGCATTGTAACTAGTTGATGGAATACGGAAGACAGTTTCGTAAAGCAAAAAGTAATTTGTTGTGAGTTACACTAGTCGTATACATTTTTTTATTTTGTTTCATGGTTTATCCCTAGTTACTAATCAAATGACTATATCAAAAACTCGCAGTTCATACTTGGTTCATACTTGGAAGTATATTCACTCAAGTGAAAAGCTCAAACTGATCAAGAAAATTGTTTACTTAGCATTGATTTACCTGATCTAAGTTTTCCTTACTCTACCTTCTCCGGGTAAAGTGATTCATAAGGAAAAGACAATACCGCATTAAATTTGCGACAAAGAGAATTATTCGTTTTACTAGAAGAAAAAGGAAATCGTATTCTTCCACATAGTTCAACTATGTTAGTGAACTATACAGCTCTTATGCAGTATATTTTATACAATATAATTATGTAAGGTACGGAGAGTACTTCCAGTCTTCCCAACAAAATAGAAAAAATAACTTTACTGGCGTAACTAAAAGAATGATCCAAATATCAAACAACACTTTCTCGGTATCATCAAGCCATTTAATGAATGATTAACCATCATAACCATTTTGTTTTTTATTTTATAATTTTCTCGAATAACGGATCAGTTCAATCGTTTAGCCTTTCCATCCACCGCCATAGCCTCCTTGAGAGCCACCACCGTATCCACCGCCTCCGGATCCTCCAAGTCCTCCCTTCCCGCCTCCACCTGATCCACCACCTCCGAATCCGCCTTGTCCACCACTCCAGCCACCGCCTGATCCGCCTCCCGCGCCTCCTTGCCATCCTCCGCCTGATCCCCCTCCGAATCCGCCTCCACCACTTCCTCCTTTCCAGCCACCACCACCACTACTTCCTCCTCCATAACCACCGCCTCCTCCTCCTGATCCCCCTAAGCCTCCTTTCCAGCCGCCACCTCCACCGCCTCCCCCATATCCACCACCACCGCCTCCTCCACCGCCTCCTAGGCCTCCTTTCCAACCTCCTCCGAGACCATCACCGCCTCCTCCAGCTCCTCCTTGCCATCCGCCACCCGACCCTCCTCCGCCACCCAACGAGCCTGCAGATGCAACTGCCGTAAGAGCTAAAACGCAAACGAAGATCTTCATCTTTGAACTGATACCCTTTCAAATCTTTCTAATTGTATTTATACTTTTCGATACTTCCTTAAATTGTTCTCTGCAGTAGAATCCTTCACCATTCAAAATATCACTTCTTTGTATACACCAATTCATACTCCCACTCTTGTTTGATCCACCATGGGTAATCCACACTTTTACATATTCATATTCATGGTTGCCGAATAATAGTAGCAAACAAAATTTTTAACTGCATCAAATAAAATTCAGAAGTTTTTATGATTCATAGGTGCCGGCACCATCTAAGCAACTCAGACAAGTATCTCCGAAAAAAATTATCCACGGTAATTTAAATTAAATATTTGGAAACAAAAATAAATTGCCATGCCATGTTCATTAAAATTTTAAAATCTACCTGAAAATCAGATCGATTGCGTTTCCGTTAAACGTCTTAATTTGCATTTATTTCCCATAATTGGTTGATTGATTTCAAGGGGGTAAAATAAATTGAAGTGAAGAAACTTGAATTTCCAAAGTAATTCAGTCTAACATTCGGAATATATTTACAATAGACATTGATAAACATTAAGAGTAGTAACATTTTCCGATGCCACGAAAATTATCTTCATCGATCACGAATCGAGGATAAATATGATTGCTAACCATTCTCAGTCGCCAACTTTTGTTCTTATGTATGATTGCATTAAATTATCTGCACATCGCTAACAGTACTTCAGCACATAATGATATATCCGCTTTCGTGGTGAAGTAATCTTAAGTAAGTCCCATAAATACACAAATGCAACGAAACAATCGTGTTAGAATACATTAGACAACGAGGGTTATCTTCACTTGAAACCAGCGTCTTGTTGGCATTTTATTATGTATTTATGATATTTTATTCATTATTATACAAAGGATATTCAACGAGGAAGAGTTTCTCCTTTTACTTAAAAAACGTAAGCATTATATAATGGTAATTAAAAAATCTAATAATTTATCATATCCTCCATAATAAATCATATACCATCATATAAGATCCTCATTCTCATCCACACACACAGATATACAAACTTGCATACATACATACATAAATACATACATAAATACATACATACATACATACATACATACATACATACATACATACATACATACATACATACATACATACATACATACATACATACATACATACATATGTAACTTAATTCAGCTTTTCAACTCTTGTAAACCGAGTAAATTTATGTTCATATCCTTGTATCGATTTCAAAATGAGCATTGACGCAATAACCCTTTTTCCGATTGATAGTTTACTAGGTTTAAGCGCATCGTTTTGCTTTTGGTAAAATGTAATGCTAAAAGAAACCAAAAATATCGGCATTTAAACAAATAACAGAACGGATGTCTTAGATTGAACATTAAAGTCAGTAATTAGAATCTTTTCTCCTTTAGATAAACCTGATTGCTAAATAAACTTAAATTTGAAAGAAGAAATTAAATAGTAAAAACACTTGAATTACTACTTTTTATTATTATTGTACTGGGGTCCACTTGCTGGAAATTAGCATAGGCCAGAAATCGGTCCCTAGCTCTCCATGTGTAGTACTATTGTTTACAGATGGTCCATCCTGTCGTCCTACAGAAACCAAGGAGTTCCCCCAGTTCGATTTCGTCTAGTTCCGTTTCTACCGTTGCTAGTGGCACTTTAATTGTGTCTTGAATTAGTACTTAAACAACTCTTACAATCATTGCTAGTTCTTTCGTTGCGTTTATTACTTCTAGAACTATTCTATTGCTACCCTTACAGCTTCTACTGCTACTACTACTCCTACTTTTACTACTACTACTGGTACTTCTACCTTCACTACTACTTCAACTACTACTACGACTACTACTATTATTTCTATTACTACTGGTACTGCTACCACTACTATTATTACTTCAACTACTACTCGTTCTTCTACCACTGCTAATACTTCTACTACTACTACTACTACTACTACTACTACTACTACTACTACTACTACTACTACTACTACTACTACTACTACTACTACTACTACTACTACTACTACTACTACTTATGCTTTTTGTTATATTTGTACTCGCATTTGGAACCTCTATGTTTCGGAATATATTATGTTCTACAATATTTTACTTTAAGAAAATTTCACCCTTACTGCGTCCCGCTTTACTAGGTTCATTATCAGTCAGATTGACAGGACTCGTCTCGATTTCGCCCAAGAATCGGCTCAACTTTACTAACCGATACATTGCGCACGACCTCAGCGCACAGCATTGCTTCTATAATTCAACGAGAGTTAAACCAGCCTTGGAAACAATCACGCACTCTACTCCGCATATTTAGAGAAAAAGAATATTTATAAAGAGAATATTTAGAGTGTAACAGCTAGTGCGAGTTGGCATAATGAAGAAAATGCGATCTTATCTTCTCCTTTCTTTGTGGATAGTCAGTATGCATTTTAAGTTTAAAATTGAAATGTTAGAGGTTCAGCTCCAGATATTTCCACTTGAACGTATGGTTCTAGAAGTATAATTAGTCTCACTGTCTAATAAACCAGTCCATTATTCAGGCTCGTGCTTGAACACTTTGTTTTTTATACGATACGAAATTTGTCCTTCCTCTTTAAAATTTCCTCTTTAGCCTTTTCATTTTCATTTTAATATTTGTATGGTGTCTTAAATTCAAAGGTGACAAAATCACCTGATATCTGAGTACAAAATAACCTCATCACTTAAAAACGAATGTTTTGTAGAAACCAAGCTATATACATTCACTATGAATGAAAAGATATCGATGCCATTATATACGTCCTAATTTATTGCTCCCTAAAAATCTAGATCTTGCTAGCCCAGGAACACATCTGCTGAGAAGTTTGTAAAGTGTAATCGAGTATAATCTGGTCCCTTCTTTAGTATTTTGTGTAATTAAATACTGATCCGAAAGAGTTGTCTATTCTAAAGACTTACTTGAAGCGTCTTAAAGTGAAATATCTAAGAATATATCTAAGTAGACTATTGAAATTAAAAAAACTTTTACAGTTTCGTTAAATCATTTAATTTATGATCAAAGATAGTAACCTAAGTTGGCTCACAATTAAACAATTCTTCAAAAACAATTGATCAGTTCAATGATTTAGCCCTTCCATCCACCGCCATAGCCTCCTTGAGAGCCACCACCGTATCCACCGCCTCCGGATCCTCCAAGTCCTCCCTTCCAGCCTCCACCTGATCCACCACCTCCGAATCCTCCTTGTCCACCGCTCCAGCCACCGCCTGATCCACCACCTGCTCCACCTTTCCAACCTCCGCCTGATCCACCTCCGAATCCGCCTCCACCACTTCCTCCACCAAATCCTCCTTTCCAACCGCCACCACCACTACTTCCTCCACCGTAACCACCGCCTCCACCTCCTGATCCTCCCAAGCCTCCTTTCCAGCCGCCACCTCCACCTCCACTGCCACCTCCGTATCCGCCACCACCGCCTCCTCCACCGCCTCCTAGGCCTCCTTTCCAACCTCCTCCGAGACCACCGCCGCCTCCACCAGCTCCTCCTTGCCATCCGCCGCCCGACCCTCCTCCGCCACCCAACGAGCCTGCAGATGCAACAGCTGTAAGAGCTAAAACGCAAACGAAGATCTTCATCTTTGAACTGATACCGTACAAAGTCTTGTTGATCGTATTTATACTCTAATGTCCCTTAAATTAGTTTTCACGGCAGAATCCTTCACCATTCCAGATATTGCTTCTATGTATACTTGAATTTTTACTCCCGCTCTTCTTTGAGAACAACTCGAACTTTTACGTCTGCATACTAATGATGGCCAAATAAAAGAGGCTAAACAAAATGGAAATTACCACGCATCTAAAGTTGGGTATTTCAAAGCAAAAAGTAAATAAACAGACAATACTGAGTAATATATCAAGATATACCTGAACGACGGAGATATTAATGATCAACGATAATGAATTACAATGATAATGAATAAAAAAATATTTGGCATAGTTCGTTAATTGATAGCAAGGAGACAACGTCAATTAAATATTGAAAGAATTACTAATTTCTTGGAAAACAGCACGCATTAATATATTTTGTGACAGTAAGAAAATTAAAAGAATGTTCTAAGAGCGCTGGTCATGAGTACAGTATTACTAATATTGCATACAACCTCCCAAACAAAACAATCAAAATGCAATGTAATCAGTCAATGGAAGCGTTAAATAATTCTTACAAGCCAAGACAGGCTTGTATGTTTCAAAAAAAATCTATTGGCTTACAATTCCTGGTAGAAGTTTCAGGAGAAGATAATAAACTCAAATAAATAATCCACTAAATCTATAAAGTTAAAGTTCTCAACCAGTACTAATGGTTATAAGAGGACGGTTCGAAAAGTTATGATAAAAATGTTGTACTGGAAATAATATAATCATTTTCAATTTTCGAAAAAAAACCTCTCCCACATTTAATAATTTTTGCCATTAATCTTTCCAAATGTTAAATGCTCTTTTGCTCGATTGATTGCTGTGTAATTTCAGTTTCATGAGCGCAAACTAGAGTTCAAGAACAGCCAGAATTAGCAAGGAGCAAAACCAGAACTGTTTAGTGGCTGGGGTACAGTCGCGCGATCCCGAGATTCAAAAATTCTTTTAAAAATACTATTGACAGATGCGTTTAGCATACGTCAGCTAACCAGCTGTCAAATTAATGAATGTTTCACGGTTCCCAAATTAAATAGATTATTCCAGGGAAGAAGTTTTGCATCGAATGAGTTGTCATTTTTGAAGACCTGATGAATTATCTTGATGTACCCAAAATATTTCTATGTTGGATGGTAAACCTCTTAGTACTAAAACAAAAAAAAATAATTCCAAATTACGTCCGGCAAAAAATTAGTCTGTCTGGTTGCTATACCAGACCAGCTTTACCAGAGAAGCACATGCGATGGAAGTCCAACTAGTAATGGTAATGCAACACATGAGGAATGAGATGAATCACAGGAAGTGAAACTTTGACAAAGTCTGGCATGCAGAACTCGCCTTCATAATGCATCAATTCTCGATTCCCCTTCCATACATTCAACTGATACACCCCTTCCAAAAAGATTGATCGTTCGATCTTAAAGCATATGATGGGCCTGAAATAATCTTTACATCCAAATATTTCATTACCTGTTTACCTTTTTGCTGTCTAATGTTTCTTTGCTTGAAAGCTGAATCCTTATATTAAATCTATTTCTATTGATTTTTATTTTGATAATCTCTATTAATACGAGTATTATGTTTTATAAACAGGCTACCAATTTTATCCTGTCTTACTTAAAGCTGACAGGGAAAAGTGGCTTTTTATTGATACTGACATTTAAATAGCTAAAAGTAAATGTCCCTTGGTTGTCGTTAGAGCTTTTCAAAAATCTTTTACATTTGCTTACATACTTTTATGAACTTTTAGGAACTTCATGAACTTTTAGGAACATTTCTTCAAACTTATAGCTTTAAAATTTTTAAATTTCTTAGCATTTATCACTTTTTTTCTTCAGCAAAATGCACTGATTTTAGTGTGTTCTTTTGAGCCATAACTTTTGATTCACATCTACAAATTCTTAGTAAAGTCTATGCGGCTGCATGAAAGTGAAGCATGGACCTTCAGGAATGAATCCTAAAAGACAGTGGGCAAATTGAGACGCGAAATACTCCGGAAAATCTACAGATGAAAGAATGTTCAGAATGGAGACCACGTTATCACCTGCATCCCTTCCGTGAAGTTACACCAATGAAAGAAAACCGGCTACCAAAAAGGACATGGGTTGTACGCCAGGCAAACGTCCAGCAGGAAAAATGAGGATTCGATGAAAACACTGTGAACACTGGAAACCCATGTTGATTGGGAGTGATCAACTGGAGAACGAGGTCGGAGAACCATGAAAATTGCAGGAGGTTAATCGTAGAGGCCAAGGCCCGGGTTCGATTGCCACGCCGTGGATGTTGCTGATGATAATGATGACTGGTGGTGGGAATACTTACTAGTATAACTACTACATAATTAGTACCATAGAAGCTCAAACGAGGCAAATTGGTTGAACTAGCGATTGAGAATCATTCATGGGACTGTGTGTCCAATGTTCTTCCAACAGATCACTGTCAGAGAATAATTTTTCCAAAATATTTTGACCAATTTAACAAAAAGTTTAAAGGAAATATAATATTTCCTTTCAATTCGCTGCAAATTATTAATAATGCAGAGTGCAGAGAAAGTCTAACGAAATGCGGAGAACGTCTAACAATCATGTGGTCAATATCAAAATTTACAAGATTCCTTACATATTCTAGGTCTCGTATAAAGTTAGCCATCATTTCTCCCTGAAAATGCCGTCACTTGCGAATATCTGGCGACGTCTTTGTGCTGATATGAACTACATAAGAACGTTCAATGTTTGAGTAATTTGAATTTTAATTGAAACCCTTAACACGAGCTGTACGGAGCATTAATTAGGAAATTATCAACATGATGTATAACTTTAAGTTTGTTCTGTAAAAAACAATTTAATCATCATTTAATGCTTAATTCTAAACAAGTATAGGCATTATTCCATTTTATTTATCTTATGATAATGGATAAATAATTATTATCCTTATTTTCAAACATGAGTATTCCTCAATGAATTTATTATGATTAAATCAAATTATAATAGTTTAAATTGACGACAAGTCATTCTATTATTTTCGAAGAGAATTGTCAAATCTGCTTTCCAAATGTATTTGCAGGCATCACATTTAATATATAGTGCATGAAATCGCTGACTTTATAATCCTATCTCCTATACTTTATAGTCCGCGCCTACGTTTTAAAACTGAGAATTCTTCTATTTTCGGGCACGTCCGACTTATTTACCTGCGTTCACATCGCTTCGTCATCGCATCTTGGCAATTTCATAACTTGCGACCGATTATTTCATGAAATTGCCTATAAAGACAGAAATTTTTTTAACAAACTGTTCAAAACCAAAAGAAAGATTAGATGTAACTAATCTTTAGTTAAAGATTAGATTGCTCTGTCTAACGGAAAGAACCCGAACCAGGCACAGTGACAAACACATTGCTAAAGTAGCTTCCAGACTATATGATCAAATCGACGAACGCTTGTATTGGTAAATTTTGTCTCATTTTTGCGTTTGACAAGAAAAACTATACTCTCAAAGCGGTTGAGTAAACATGCAATGCAACTGTAAGTGATCAATAACTTGCTCTATCTCTTTCTGCCAGTAGTCAACCAGGAGTGTTCACGCTACTTTAAAACAACGTTAATGGGGCATCACATCGCACCATCGCCTTTACGTTTTATCACTTACCTTTTTTATTACAAATACCAATTCATCTAAAATTACAAAACTCGAATCCTGTTAGATTGGAAATTCGTTCCAAATGTTAGTGCTGGTTACTTACTTGGGCAGCGTAATCATGTTACGTATGCTGTAGTCATAAAAATCTGTCCACTAGCTTACCTATGTCATTTAATTTTCATCCTCTCTGCGCACTTTTTTCTTTATTTTCGGTTACATATTAGCATAAGTTGTGATATGCGCTAAAGTATAGTCCAAATTAGTTTACGACTATTCGCAAACTAAAACTATTATAAAAGAACAATGAAAGACATACGTACATTGCGTCTTAGAACCCCGGCATATTCTTTTAAGCTACGGAAAATTTATAAAATGAACGTCCGAGAATTTTTCATATATTTTTTAATTACCAATATACATAATTAAGATTGTTACCAGTATTATTATTTTAAATAAATAATATTATTATTTAATTTAAAAAAATAATCTTTAAATGAAGGTCCATTGATCTTTATCTTTTGAATCTTATCTTTAAAATGATTTTTATCATTCACCCGAAGGACCGATATTTCAATTTATTCAACTTTGGAAAAAAGTCTTTTCAAACGTTATGCCATAACGATTCTGAAAGTGATACTTGCGATAGTTTCGATAGTTTCGAGTGAAAGAAAATTATGAATATTCAAAAAGTCTTACGAAAGTTCTCCTACGCCTTTTTATTTTAATTTTTATTTGTCTTCGAAATTATGTAAGGCATGATATGGCTCACATGAAGATTTCATCTGAAGTGACCATCGATCTTATATCCGATTAGACAAAGAGACTTCAATATATATATTTTTATCCGATTAAACAAAGAGACTTCAATATATATTTTTTAATGCACTGAAGAGACGTAATAAACAGTCTCTTGCAAGTTAAATCTGTTCAGCTTTGTTCAACTCCTTTCCTTAGTCACTCTAAAACGTCATGGCCTCACTATGCCAGCGTAGAGACTCAGAAATACCCTTGAATCTTGATATAGAAGCAGTAGTAAATTCAAATGTAACTTCATAGTTTATTGTCTTCCTTATTGCATGTTGTAAAATTGTGCTGTTTTTGTTTTCATTCAAATAAGCTTGAAGATTACTCTCAATACGTTTATTTCGATTAAATGTGATATATTAGAAAATGTCCTAATTTCATAGATAGCATTCCCTAACAACAATACTGAGAACTAGATTTAAGATTTTTTATTCACGTTGTTAGGTTGAAAGCGCTTTCAAGTCAGGATATATGACGACCTGTAGATGTTTTATTAATTCATCATATTTGATCTTGTTGCTGCTAATCAATTCCGATTCAAGTTATTTTTAATTTTCAGTGAGCAATTGACAAAACCAGTCTTACGGATCCTTTTTCCTTAAAATTGAAACTAAATCTGGTATTTTTGCTTCGCATTCTATACAAAGCATAAAAGCAGCTTTAGTGCTACTCTAGAGTAAAGATTTATTTCGATTTACTCTCACATACAGGTAGTAAATCTATGGTCTCCATACTATCCTTGGTAGAAAAATAAATTATGACTTAAACAATAGTGATCGGAAAAGAAAATTTTCAAAATTAATCAGAATCAAATGCAATTATTGATATGATTTTCATATTATACTTTCTGGACTTCCGATCATGGCTACTGGGAGCAGGTTTATCATAAGGTTATAACGTACCAACATTAGCACTAGATTTGCTAGCCTTTTAGATATATCTTTTTATATTTTAGATAAGTTGCTACCAAAACGATTTACTTTAACTCGCTACCAAAGGGACTACGTGATTCGTGGCGTTTGGTCAGTGCTACCGACGCTAAACTTAATATTATTTAACATATTATTTAAAATACTTAATTTGGCGTATACGTTTTATTAAGACAAATTAGGTATTATTAGATTTAGTTTCATGTGATTTTTTGCAAGTTGGTTAATATTCCCGTGTTTATAATTCGTACTTAGTATCAGATTGAGTAAGATTGGTACAAATACGTTGAGAAACGAGACATGCTGTCTTATTTCAGTTTACAAATTTTTAACCATTTCCCTCTTGTTTGCAGGTATTGTTCATCCTGGGGAGTAATTTTCGATTTTGATTTTAACTGCAAAGGAATACTTGTATAAAACTTATGGTGTGTTGCAGTTCTACCTTTCATGGTATACGGTTCAAAAAGTTTCAGTATGACAAATGCGCTTAGGAACTTTGATGCATTTCAAATCTCATATTTTTCTACGTACAAAAAGAAACTTATCACATATTTCGTCTGTACATCTGACGATAGCGTAAATTTAAGTCCATAAATAAATGGACATTGTTTGGCATACCCTGAAAGAATTTATCTGGTAGCAAACGATGATTCCTCTGATTTATCTGTCGAAACGAATGTAAACGCAGAATCTCTAGGAAAAACAACTACTGATGGTCCTGGAAATAAATGATGGTCCCCTGCTTATTTTTCCATGAATATTGAAGTCTCAAAGTTTATACTTTATACTCACACGTGAAAACCGTATTGCAATGAACGCCTTCAGTTTTACTGAGGTAATTTTCCATTTTTCCCACAACCCGGATGGCTTGTTACTGTCTAAAAATTCGTACATTTTCCAAAACATGGTTGCCAATCTGTAATAGGAACGCACTACTTGAATTCCTTTTCATTAGGTTTCTTTTAGCATGTATTGTAGTCCTGAGTACATCTTCCAAACACTGGGAACTTCCAACAAAACTTCCTTCTTCGATTTTTTTTCCAAACAGTTGCGCCACAATGAATTTCAGTTTTCCGATTTGGTACTTCTCTTCTACTTTCGTTTTCAGAAGTGAAAGAGAATCATCATGAATCGTCCTGTACTTTGTTTGGAATTATTTGCAACCACTGTCGCCTGACTAATCTATATTATCCAGCAGGCCTATATCTATAAATCTAGCGATTGCATGGTCACTACTCTAGCGCTGTTATCGTCATTGAGTTTTTGGTGTCTTTGTTTTTCTAATAATATAATTCATCGCATTCTATATTTGAACATTCCATAGTAATGCTGGTTGTATTTCCCAAATATGCAGGAGCTTCCATTCATTTTGCTTTTTCCGGGGCCTAATTATCACTACTTAAAATATGTTGAAAATAAATATACCTTTAAGTTTTTACGTTTCTTACTGAAGAACATTTTTTCGATTATTTCAATATCCACATTAACGTTTCTTACTTCTGTCACAACAAAATTTCACGCTTTCCAATTACTTTCACTCAGAGGATACACAGCGATTTCGCTCGAGGTTCTGTAATTGCTGAAGTAATTCTGTTCTTTCTTTACAAATGCTCTATTCCGCGGAGCTTACAACAATATCAGCAAAAAGTATCAAGTTCGCATATCGTTATTTCGTTCGCCGGGAAACAAAGATAACCGAAGTAGCGGCCCAAGTCCTGCCTAAGTTCTGTACAGTTCCAAGCGCTGTCAAAGTTATATCGGTCTAATGATTCTTCTGCCCCCGACATTTGGCTATTATTAAACGTGTCAATACCCAAAAATTAAATTATTAAAGTAAGTCCATTATATGTTTTCTCTACTTATGACTACAAAGGTCACAGCGTCGGTAAACGAAATGTTCGGAAAGGAAATGTCACATGCATAAGAAATTTAGAGTTGGAATCGCACGATCAGCCGAAATTATTGCTCTTGTCAATCCAATGTTAGTAACATAACACGCCTCAAAACAAAACATAATGATTATTTGCCAAGTGTCCAATTTATTGAAATGAATTCTCTTTATTCTTTATTAATGTTAATTAGCCTGCTCTGATCTAAATTTACTTCATTAAATTTTTTTGGTATTTTATTTGTAGTTTTCACTATTTAAAACTTATTCATTCAAACAAATATACTCTTCCTTTGTTTCAAAAACCTCAGTCTACGTATAATCATCAACCATTTTTTGTAACTTTAAAACTCTAAAATTCTGTGTTGCATCTTCAAATCAGACCTTATTTGAAATACTATTGATGTTTAAATTGGAATGACCCTGACGAATGTGTAAATGCTGGTTCCTTTTCAATTGAAACCAAATAAAGTCAATAATTGGAAAAATTAGATTTACAACAGTCATGAGTTCGCGCGGAGGTCACTTTTGCAATGAAAATGAAAAAATTCAAATTTTTTCCAGCTAAAAGCAATAGAAAATACACTTCACACTATTGAAGTAGAAAGTAATCTAAATAAGGCTTGAACTTCTAACTTGTGCATATCGGAACCAAGCAGTTGAAGGATTAAAATTATATTTCGTTGCAACTTCAATAGATCATTAAATCGTGTTAGTTCTCACCCCGATCAAATAAATTCATAATTTCTATGTAGAAAAATTCAAGGTTAGTCATCTATTGAGATAATGATTCTAAGGACAGTCCATTTCAAGAATTGACTCTTGAATAGCTACCAATAACACTTGATTAGAGGAAACGAACTGCAATATATTTGTTTTCATCCTCATTTCTTCAATACGACCTTGTAGTTCAAGTTTATTGTCACCTAAGGCCACCTTTTATTCATATGGATTTTTACTCTTAACTTGTTAAACTCAACAAATTTCGAAACATGGAGAAATACAAATCAGTAAAATGCAGATATGTGAATATCGTTGCAAGCCGAAATCAATGCAGCACTAGACAATGGACCCCCTCCAATACTAGCGACACAATTTTTCAAATTTTTTACAAAGATCTAGTCCAGTCTAAACTGTTTAGTGCAACTAAACTCCATAACAAATATAGTAACAAACACAGCAATTTCACCTTCAATAAACAATCACGAATAATTAAGACCATTGTCAATAATAGCTATTTCAATGAAATAAAGACGGAAAAAAACATTTAAACTTTACAGCGAAAGAACTATTCGCGAGAATGAATTGGCTGAGAAATAGTTTGAGAATTTCTTAAAATCGAAGGAAACTCAGACAAATCAAAAATCGGAAAACAGTACAGTATGGAATATATGGAAACCCCTAAAAACTTTTACTTTCATGCACATCCTAGTTTTTATATAGCCAACATCGAACCAAAAAACAATCTGTTCAACTGCCAGCGTATATTCCGTAGTTTTATCGTAATAGCAATTGCAAAAATAATTGTGCCAAGATTTTTCGTCTTTTTTAATATTTCTTCAACGAAATGATAGTGCAAAAATCAACGAACTAATTACGTATTTACTTACACTCGAGCAAATTACATCTTCACCGACTGAGCGGTCATTACTCTAACAGAGATCAAGACATATTCATGCGAGTCATACATAGGCATGTATGATTTTAACGCAAACTGAACATCAATCTGACTCGAAATGCATTTTTACACGCTCCAGAAGAGAAGCTTTAAGAAAATCGCAGGAAATTACCAAAGGTGTAATTTTAATTGCAATTTTATTGTAATGTCAATGGGTATCATACTTACTTAATGAGTTACTATATCTTGAGACGTTGGCTATGGCGTACAAGGTCGACTCAAGTGAGCAGAGACTTTGTGGTACTTGTTGGAAATAAGATAGTTAAATGTTTTTTTCCATTTATTCCTGAGTGGGTTAATAGCAAGTATCTCAATAGAATTCATTTGATGGATAATGTTTTATTGAGTGATGGTTAGCCTTGAAAATTATTCTGAATTAAACAAAGAACGCATTCGTCTAATTGTTCACGAGTCATCTTTAAAGTGCTAGAAGTTTAACAAGGACATTCCGATATGACCACAGATGTTCTCGTATAAAACAGAACCAAGAAGCGAATAAAAGCTTTTAAATGTTTAAATAGACATTAAAATAAACTTTCTGACTCTTAAATTCCAAATCTTCTTCAAAGTAGACACATGTGTGAAATCATTTTCATATTCACTATCCATTAACACTTAACAATATATAAACGCAAGCTCCCTTGCCATTGAAACCAAATGAAATCAATTTTGGTATGACTAGCTTGATCTTTGCAATATACAAACAGAAAAGTACAATTCCTGAAAATATAAAAAACAGAAATCTCAAAATAAGAACAAGTAACTTTAGTTTATTGTATTTTCCAATGTACCGAATCCAATAGCAATAGGTTATTTATAAACTCTTTAATAAATATATGAAACTATATGACTTACTGACAATTAGCAACGTTAAACTTTTCGAAGAGCTTAGCTACTTCCTTCAAAAATCAGAAATCATTGTGTAACTCACCCGTTAATAATTAAAATCGCAGACCTATGTTAATTCCATTAGGTGACTTAAGCAAGCAGTTTATCCACAAATAATAAGCCAACAATAAAGTCAATCATTATATAAAAAAGAAAAAAGGTGACCGGTGCTGACAGAGGCGTGGTCAATTCAACTTTCGGTACCCAAGCGCGATAACAAAGGAATTGAAATGGGTTTGTACCTTTCAGTCTGGGCTTTACAGTCATATAACAAATATACATCGAAGAGCTCTAATTTCTTCAGTCTTACTACACTTACTCTATTTCTTCAGTCTAGGTACTGCATTAAGTAATGATAAAATTGCTAATCGACTGGAAGTTATTGCATTTCTATCCATATGCGTATGTATTTCGTAAATGACTCTTTTCTTTCTTTAGTGGAGTCGGTTTGAGAGTTCAGAGTTCTTGAGTTTGATCATGCTGTCTTACCTCTATTTATATACTAGGTGTTTAGTGACCTACTTATGTTGCAAAAGAGAAAACCACGAGCTCATAAAATGCCCATTGGCCAGATGTCATTACCGAAAACTGCAATTTTCTACACATTCCGGTTACTTACATGACTCAACAAATTATCTGAGCACACTTCCAATCGGGCTTCAGGCGAACTTACGCGAAGTTATATCCCTGTTGATCGTAGGAGCCACACATTTTTTTACCCATTTTGACGTTCCGCCTATATACATATACGAACAGAAAAAGGTGGGGGCAGTGGAACAACATTAGCCGCAATGTGAGGAAACCCAAAGGACCCGGTAAAACAAGAAGAAGTTAGCACAATATATGTTGTATCCAGAATGGATACTACATATATTGCACAATAGTACAATAGTAGTTAACGACTTACAGCCAGCTGAATCAACGTTAGAATTAGGTAAAAATCACCACTAGGATACAAAAATGGAAATGAAATCAGCGAAAGTGGACCATATGGTGAAAACAGGCGAGAAAATTACTTAAATCCGAAGAAAACGTTACACTAATCTAGAGGAACAACAAACCAATAAAATTGGATGTGTATGATACGATTAGCATGGGTAAAAAGGGCAAAATTAGAGCCTTTAAGAGTCTAGAGTATATCGATAGAGCCAAAGAAGCATTATAAACAATATCCACTGAATGTGAAAGATGGTTACTTCCGAAATAAGTACATGAATAGAAATAAAACAACTTTCAGGCGATGAGTAGTTGTTGCATGACTTAAACAAGCATTTCATATAATTGTCTAAAAATATAAAGGTATTTTTAGAGCCTTAAAAATGACTCCCTTTTACATTACTGTTTCATTCTCTCTCACCAAATAATTTTCAAGTTAAGAAAAAAATAATGTTCAATAAATCCACCAAATAAACCAACTTATATCATAACTCAAGTTTTCCTGTCATTATTATCGCCACTGTAATTTCACAATTGGCTTCCTTACAAGAACTGATTGGTAGACCATATGTGTTTACAAGTAAGCAGTTCTTTCTAGCAGCATGAACTTTTAATTATTTTAACTAATTATTTGGAAGCTATCCAAAATTCGATTTGTGCTTGTTAAACTTCTAGAAAAGATAAGATTTTTGTAATAATTTAAAGATGACTTGTGAACAATTAGACGAATGTGTTCTTTGTTTCCTAAGGGGGGGTGGGAGATGTTGAAGCTAAAAATCATAGGCTCTATCTAGATGGCTCATAACATCTTCTTCCTATTGTCTCCCTGCATATAAACTAGTACTTCAGCTTGGATCTGCATATAAGCGCCCATGTTTGCCATGTAACAAATCTGCAGTATGGAAACTCATTAAAATTCTAAAGGAAATGCACGAAAATAAACACTTGAACTGTATTTAACCTCCATCTTAACGAGGCATATATAGCTTAACCACTGAAAAGCGCTAACACTAGCAGGCGACAGCACAAAGAAAGAGATACGAATACCTCATGTATCAAATAACACGAATTAGTACAAGTCAAAGAATATGATAACTCCACGACGTAAATGAGTGGACAGATTGCAATGACTGTGGTTCTTGATTTAAATGCATTGCAAACAACATATTTACGATGTCATTGTACATATGATCGTTCCAATTTTCTTTTGTTATCTATTTTTGTTTTCAAAATCCGGTGTTGGGTTGGTAAATAAACGCACTCTCAGTCATATCGGGAAGGATACAATCTTGGCAAAGCTCATTAGTGTGATAAATTCTGAGTCTGTGGAAGGATATGAAAGATGACCTATAGCAATCATAGAAATAGCACAGACAATACAAGGACCAAATAACACCGGGTTATGTTAAATAACCAATACAGCACTAGAATGGCTTGCACACAATATTTTACAAACGGTCAAATACATAACTAATTCTATATTGCATTTGTGGCAAAACTCCAAGATTTGGAAGTTTGTTCTTATTGTAGTGATTCCCAAACTTTACGAAAACTGTACATTCCCACAGGATTGGAAACGTAGCAGTCTCATACCTTCTCTGACTAAACTAGCAGAGAATTCAATATGCCTGGGACAGACGAATACGTTCGAACCAGTTCTCGACGTCAATAGATGTCAATGCTCAGAAAATGTTAATTCTTCTGGCGTTGACGTCATTGTCTCGCCAAGAACATGAACTAGTTCGAACGGCGTCTTATGTCCCAGCGATTACTGATTAGATTAAGGACACATAAACGAGATACTATCCCTAACGAACAATTCTGTTTCAGAAGATGACACTCAATAGAACTCCAGCTTACAAGGGTGGTCCAATACATCAGAAATAAAATAAATAGCAAGAAATCAACATACATAGTTTTGTTTGATATAGCGAACGCCTATGTCTGGCAGTCAGGACTCATTTTGTTAAACATCCGTTCAACTCCTATACATATTTCTATGAGGTAGAACGTTTGACGTCAAAATTTAAAACTACCTTTCTATGATTTTTTTCAAATTTTTTCAAATTGAACAAGATTTTCTCAAATATTTTAATGAATTTCTGTTCCTAAATCGCGGAAGATGTCATTCAGCGAAAATAGTACAGAATATTTTATTTCCGTGATTAACTTTTCGCTCATTTAACCATTTCAGTGCTAAGGATTTCTAGCGTCAAGCGCGCTCGTCTGTATGTCGACGAATCGTACCGAAACGGTTAACAACAACAAATTATGCTTTTATTATACATTATTTTAATCCTATAAAATGTGTGTTATTGAATCTTATCGCTAGTTCAGTACAATTTAACGCATCCTTTAGCTTTTAATACATTATTGATTCGTCCGGGCAACGAAAACATAAAGATTTTTATGCTCGCGGGAAATTCATCCATCGTACGCATAAAAAATCAATTTATCATATTGTTTCAAGACGATAGCCTTATTTTTTGCTGCCTGTTTCTTTTAGCCTAATCTAACTGAAAAGGTAAAACGATGCAAAATCATCTTAAATCACTACGTCAGTACCAAACTAATGTTTATTTCCGATAAAGGATATTAAATGCTTCTTAAATTGGAGATATAGCGTTGTCCGTTTAATCGTTCACTGATTAGGATTTAAGTTTGCAGTACATTGTACATTTTGTAACATTTCCATACCATTTTGCTCGTAGATTGTCGAACTTTAGGTGAAATTAAGTCGCTACTGGGGCGGTTACCTGACTTTTGCAATCCGACTCAAACGCAAATTAAATTTGGATTGATCAGGATCTATCCAATTTTTTACAATGACCTTAAGCATAATATACATATTTTTCTGCCACGCGAGTCGTCTCCCTCACATTTTTTTTTTAAAACCGGGTTTCTGCAAGAGTTCTCCCAATCAACCCAACATCAATTTATACTCCGAGCTCATTTCAAATATATGTCCTTATGGTAGACGAACGATTAAACTGAAATTGCAAACACATCCCATTGATCAATTGATCTTGTACTAAAGTTGTCATTTCGAATTTCCCGGACTCTATTTTCCGCACTTTAAATCCCGTCACCATAATATCTTTTGGAATACTTTGCAACTGATTCGTTCTGTGTTGATATGCTGCTCAGATCGATCCAGACTTAGTCCTTTGACTATATCGGCCTCCTGGCTCGTTTTTGCCGTTTTCACAATTCATTTTTTTTCCACAATTTTTTTTAACACCAGTCAATCAATCAAGAGAAGCTGATTCGTCATAACAGCGAAATCCTAAATCAATATTGAAAATAACATTATCTTTACCAAAAAGTCGTTCTATGGCTTCAGTCAGCCATTAGCATAGACTAAAAAACCTTTCCGATTTTTTTGCACGTACTGTATGTCCCTTGCACATCACTCAAAGCAGAAGTAATCACGTTAAAAAAGCCAAACGCAATCAATACTCTAATTGAAAATTTTCCGAAATGGGAGAAAAAGCTTAATAATGAAAAGACACCACAAGACAAAGACGGGAACTACCATTTTTCTTGCGAATAGACTCTTGCATAGAATCAAAGAATCTAATAAAATACCAAGGAATAATATGTGAAAAGTGACAAACAGGAAAGAAAAAATACGACAAAAATGATCACTTCCTGGGATCCATCAAGTCATTATACCTTGTTTTAAAACTTGGAATGCTCAACATGCAAAACAAATAACTAATATACAAACAGATTTCTAACGAATGATGTTATTCTACGGAATTAAAGTCTTATATTTTGATTTGACTACAAAATCTAATGAAAAAAATACCTTCAAACACTGCGAAAGAGAGCGTGGTGGATCTTTTTCCAACTTCAACAAATAGACTATCATAAATATAGTACCATTGAGTCTTTTAAATATCAGGTAGCAGGAGATTATAAATGTATACTTATCTCAGGTCATTAATGAATTAGACACATGTACACAATACCACCACTCCTAGTATCCCCAGTTATAGCGTTAAGCCATACAGCACTGAGACTCTCGCACATCTTCTCCCAGACAGAGATAGACATAGCACAAGTGCATCTATTTTTGCATTTCGCAACAGCTTTCAGTAGGATACTCGTGCTTAGCGGACATATGAGAGAAAATTCAGCAACCTACTTGAAACTCCACTCATTCTTAGTTTATTATTAAATTATTAAGAGATCTCCTACCTTTCAATCCGATACTGAAATTGCATCCCGTGATTTGCTTCGCGACTGCTAAGCCAAACGTCGCTACGTCCTTACCTCCCCTTTTCTGATTTTAGCTACTAGCTGCTACTAATGGGTCCCCTTTGTAATCAAATTCTTTTTAACCTTACTAGATTGTTTATTAAATAAAAGAGACTTCCGAAGTTTTTCCAACATTCTTTTTATAAATTTGTCTTGATAATCAGAATATACCAACTAGTATTATGACCTCAAACTTCATTCCATGCTTCATCATGAACTATTCGAAGCTCTACTAGACTATTTGTAAATACCGACAGTTATTGAGAATCCCTCTTTTAAGTATTCTTGTACGTGCTAATAAGGTACATTTTTAAGAAAAATCTCTTTATAAAGTGATTTTAAAAAATATATAAAATCTGCCAAACTTTTTCGTGAAGACAGTTTTCAAGCTATACATCTGTATGTACTCGTTAGTTAGTAGTGTGGTTCTTTATGTTATGTTAACGTGTTGAAAATACAACCATTTTGTCAATATGAAAATCTCGACATTAGAAATTAATTATTCCCTTTCCTGAATACTAGAAAATTTATTATTTTATATTTATGTTTTATTTTTATTTCAATATATCAGTCACGACAATGCGCTGCTATACTCAAAGCAAACCGGCGAAGAAAACTTTCATTTTAAGACAATTGGTTCTACAATTTACAACCAGGATTCTAGCATACGTGGAAAATTTTGATTTTTTTAGACATGAAAATAAAAAGTGCTGATATAGAATACTATGTGATTAGCTTTTTTTTAAGCCTCTGTGTGTCGTTCCACTCTTTTACGTTCCACGCTTGGGGCTCACAATAAAATGTAAAATGTATACGATCCGGTTTTTGTAGTGAAAAAATATATAGAATAGTTACAATTAAAATTTTCGTTTTCCCTTTATTTCACTAAAATAAATTTTTATTATTTAACAAATACGTATTTCGGGAACTACTTGTTCCCTTCTTCAGTGTTTACTGAGTGTTTACCCAGTGTTTAATCAGTAAACACTGAAGAAGGGAAAAAGTAGTTCCCGAAATACGTATTTGTTAAATAATAAAAACTTATTTTAGTGAAATAAAGGGAAATGAAATTTTTAATTGTATATATTAAACAAGTCCTTCAGTCATATCAGTCATATTCAGTCCTTCCGGATATCCCTTAAGTTTTATCGTTTCGCTCCAGTAATTCTAGTGGTATGCGTCTATAGTTTTCGCAATTTCGACTGTCATATTTCTTGGAGATAAGAAATCTATTTGATTCCAATTAAGTTGGATCACTTTGTGAATAGCTTTGTGAGCCACTGTGAAGCTTTGAAAGCACTACATACTTAATCTGAAGTTGATGAGGAAACCTGAATGGAAATCTTATAGGAATCTCCATTGGGTCTGGTGTTTTAGAGCCTTCCGATGGCTTAAAAAGATCCTTAATCCTGTTTTCCTTACCGATTATGTTGACAATGTCATCTCGATTGTAATCTTGATCATAGTTTTAGGCTTTCGACTATTTTGTAGAAAAGTCTCATGTTATTATTCGCTAGGATTACATCAATAATCTCCATCCTGATTTCATGCCGAGGCTTAGCTGCAGGTACCATAAGAAATGTATATTTTCTAGGGATGGCGGCGTTAGCTCATCATCAAACCTCTGATCCCATGGCATGGTTATTATTATCAATTTGTTTAGCTTATAAAAATAGGTAGAAGTAACAAGAAACAACCAATGGCAGATGTTGACAGGGTTTCGGTACTAGAACAGACGGTAGAGTTTGCACTTCTCAATAATGAATACCATATAATATGGAGGCATGGTTTACTGACACTCCACACCGAGCGAGACCGAGGCCATTTAATACCATTTGTTCGCCAAAATTTATTTCACATATTTAAATAAGTTAAACGGCCGCATAGTTTGCGTGACAAAATTCAACTATACACTGTTCATGAAACGAGTCACTATTCACATAATTTCTTCCGGGAACATCGTTAAATAGCGTCCCAGAATTTCCATTTCCTCAGGTATTTGATATTCTTTAGAAGAACGGAATATTTCCCCTTTTACGTATTTAGATCAGCTGACTTCTATTCTTGACCCGTTGGCATCAAGCTTACAAAGTGATTTAAAAAAATTATTCGCATTTTTTCGAAATTTGTGTTTAAATGCAGAACTTTTATTTAATTTTTCCTCATCTACAAGCAGAAACAAAGGAATATTTCACATTATTTGAGTAAAAGTTGACGACGCAACGACTTTTGGCTTTTTAATTTGGTTGTACTCGATACCCAATGAAGGATGTGCTCATAACATTAAATTTAAATTACTTTGTCGCCGTTTGGGTTTGAATTGATTATCGATTATAGAAACAAATCAGTTGAACTACTCTTAGTTCTAACTAATTTCTGCCCAAAATTAAAACAATCTACGTGAATTATAATTACAAACAAAATTTTTTTAGCGATTACAGCTGTTTCAACAAACAATCCTACTCAGGAGCTGCCACTGCTAGCGGCATTTGGGGAAGCACTTCCAAACCACTTTATAATATATTATATACATATATGTCAATATATTATAATATAAACCGCTTGTTAGCCCTTTCGAAAGACAATTTTTGAAACGCATCGATTGTGCAAAAATATGAGCTACTAGATAGCAGCCAAAGCATTTTCGATTTAACAAATAATTAAATCACAACAGGAGCTGCAGTCATCCTTTAAAAAAAAATTTGCTTTACAATAAGTTTATACAATAAGTTTTGTTTATAACCCAATCTTTAAGTGTTAATAATACATGAAACATAATTTACGCTTTGTTTTCAGAAGTCAAACAATTTTCATTCCGTGGAAAAATTTCACCTATTCTCTAAATTGCTCCAAAATTTCATGGCGTTTGCGTTAAAAACAAATCAATAGTTATCATCAACTAATTCTCGAATATCCTTGTTCCATCCATCTGTTCGAAAGCACAATATAGTCTTAACAATGTCAGGGTATTTAGCCATGTATTTAAAACGTTGGAAATATCTCTAGCAACGAATAACAATAATCAAAAACTTGTGACATTCTAAACCTGATATAATTTACCAAAAAAAAATATTTTAAGAAAAACTCAAAGATGCCAATTATTATTTTTTTTTTGTCACTTGCTATACAAATCAACTGCGAGTTGAAATAGTGCTGATATATTTCCAACATCTTTCGACTGAATCATATATAATGAAATAAAGAAATCTAGCAAATCTACATTTCCCAGCAATTGAAAACCAATTAAATTTGGAGGAAAATAACTTAAATCTGAATCAATTATTACAATCTCCGAAGCAGATAATATCTATTTTTCTATACTTAAAAACATGGACAAAGTATATATGCCTTCTTCAAAAATATATATTAACAGTAAAGTGTACGATTATATGTATCTAAAAAATGAAAAATAACAAAGCAATTACATAAGCAACCTTCGGTCACTAATTAAACCTGATGAACTTAGAAACTAAATATGTCTTCGTTTCTATCTAGTGGAGAAAGTAATTTGTTGAAAGAATGGATGTTTAATTTATGTCTATTTATAACGAGAAAAAAATCGAACACATATAACCACAAAACCATCGTTGACTTAATGAAATTATTAAGCATATGAGGGGTATATAGGTAAATAAATTAATAAACAATAACGTAATCAAATTGTTTAGAATTTACACAGAAGTATTAGTGTAAAGAAAAAAGGAAGAAAAAAATGTTTATGGTCAAATTGTACAAATGTATGATAGATAACAAAAAAACTAATGTGTTGAAAATCATGTGAATGAAATTAAATGATACTTATTATGACAATGTTTATTTTACTGAAAAAAAAAACATGTTAAACTTATCCGATATTAAAAAATAATATAAAAATTAGTTTTTGACAAGTTTTAGCTACCACAGGCCTGTACGTAAGTATGCAAAAACAAAACAATTTGAATTTATCTTACACACAATTTATTATGCAATTATATCCAGAGATATCCTATTCCATGGTAAAAAAAATTAATATCGATATTTAGTCGAGTAGTCTTTAGGCGATACTACAAGACCACGTCCTTTACGTGCACCTCTGTAAACAGTTTCAACTATATCGATCATTTCTTGTTTGTCCTCTAGTGGCCAATTTATCTTGTTATTATTTCCCGTTCCCAAATCAATCATTATGTGTTTGTTTCGGAAGAAAAACATAACCGTGCATGGATCATACAATTCGTACATTTTATTGAAATCGGGAACTTCTGTGATATCGACTAAATAGATAACGGCGAAATTCTTCACTTTTTCAGCGATACTGTAGAGGACTTCGTCCATTTTCATACAAGCTGGGTCCCAATCGTGTCCGAAACGAATTACCTGTAAAATATAAAAAATGAAAAATTAATTAATATCTGGAGTATACCTGAGCTGTTCACTTTTCTAAACCTAAAATATCCTGAAATTTCTAATGCCCTTACACCTTAAATCAAGTTTTTGAGTATAAGATTTATAGAATTTGTCGGGAAATAATGGCAAAGTTGATCGATAACAAACAATTTTTGCCATTTGAGTGGCAGGTTGTTAGGGCTGGTGGCAGAATACCATGGCAAATGAGATTGAATGATTTCCTATTCAGTTCGTTGCAGCATACTTTTGCTGCAGTCGGAAGCATCAAAAATGTATTATGAAACCAAAATTCAAGCAAGAAGGCGAACGCCCAACATCAGATCTTTTCATCAATGTAAAATTTCCAATTGTGGATTTTTGTCTCCAGTACAGGTTGGTTTGTTTCCATATTTATATGTTTTTTCATATTCCATATTCGATTAAGAATATTCGATGACAACGTGACTGAAAAAATCACATTATTATATTATTATAGAATTATTTTTACTATTATTAGTATCATATGTTATTACCTAATTGTAATAACATATGATACTAATAATTAGTTAATATAATTACTAATTATTATTATTAGTAACATATGTTACCTAATAATAATAATTACCTAATTGAGTGAACCTATTTATCACAAAGCTTTTAATATTGCTTGCAACATTTGATGTGTACAATGTCTTCAATTGCACTAGTTGGACAGATATTCTCAGTGTGAGTTGTTGATTATTTCAAAGTGTCGAAATATACCATGTGTAGAAGTATGAAACCGGAATTTCCCTATAGATGGTGGTCGCTATCAGTTTAAGGACCGAAAGACCGATTCTGCATCGCCATCTTCTTCCTTGTATGGCTGGTTTAGTTTCATACGCCAGTAAATTTTTCTATAACTAAACACGTCGTAATAGCCTAGATATCAAACAAGTCAGAGTTTTGTGCCGAAAAACTGTAGAACAGGACTTACGGACAGCATTGATTTTTTGCTATCATTTGAAGAAAACCGGTGCAGAATCGCTGAACGGCAGAAGATGCTCTTGGCAAATTCAGTACTTCGAGTTCTTTAAAAAATGGCTTTTTTGACGTGAGAAACGAAGGACGTGGGAATCCACCGAAAAAGTTCGAAGACAAAGACTTGCAAGCCTTATTTAATGAAGAACAACAACAAGAACTCGCGGACGGATTGAATGTGACGCATGAAAGAGTTTCTCTTTGTCTGAAAGCAATGGGAAATATTCAGAAATTGGCAAAATGGCTCCCACATGAACCGATTGAACAGCAACGAGAAAATCGGAAAAATACTTGTCAAATGCTGCTCGCCAGATATAAAAGAAAAGCATTTCTTCACCAAATAGTGACAGTTGAAAATTATATATTTTCAGAATCCTAAGAGTCGTGAACATGGGTGAAACCGGGCGAACAACCAACGTCCACTGCAAGACTAAATCGTTTGAGAAAGAACGCAATACTTTGAGTTTGCAGGGGTCGAAAGGTTGTAATACATTATCAGCTACTAAAACCTGGTGAAACCATTAACACTGATCGCTACCAACAACAAATTATCGAGGAATACGTGAAAAATGACTGGAGTATGCAATAAGGAAGCATAAAGTTATTTCGTTTCATGATAATTCCCCCTCACACACAGCAAAACGAGTCTCGGATATGAACGAGGCATTCATTTGGGAAATACTACTGCACGCAGTTTATTCTGCAGACTTTTCGCATCATTGGGACATGAACTCACCGAACAACGCTTTGATTGGAATGGCTCGCCGCTGGTTTAATTCCAAGGAAAAATTTATTGGTGTGCTAATTATAACCTGCCTCAGTGGTGGAAAAAATGTAGAAATTCCAATGGAGACTATTGCGAATAAAGAATTTTTTATAATTTTCAAATAAAAAACGAAATTTCTACAAAAAATAAGGCTTTCATATTTCTACACCTGATATCGTGGGGGTATTGAGTGACTATCTTGAGGACCGGCAGCTCATATACGACACATTGTGGCCGGCGAAAAATCAATGTGACGTTGGGATTAGCTCAGCCTAGAGATAATAAAATGTCTCGAATGAGTTGCATTCGAACGGGTTTTCTGATGACTAATAAAATGTCTCGAATGAGTTGCATTCGAACGGGTTTTCTGATGACATAGCGGCAATAGTTGCCGTAGTTGCCAATAGTTGACGAAGCTGCAATAGACGCTTTGACGAGTGGGCGAAACTCTTTATGAGTATGATACTGCGCTGTTTGAGCGAATGGAAGACCGACCGAGGATTTAGTCTAGCACTGGAAAAACGTGAGGTCGCTATTGACTGATAAAGGTTACAGAACTGCCTATTGGGTTTAAGTGATTAGTAAAATACCTTGGAACATACCATTAGAAAATTGTACGATTTAAAAATTGTCAATTCCCGCAATTTTCGGATTCGATCTATTAGAAATATTTTAAAACAAAATAACCAATAGGATCATTTTTAAATAAGAAAATCTACGCCCACTGAAAATTAAGAAGTTTTGGATAGTAAGAACATTCTAAAAATTAAGCAGTCAAATTGTTATGTGCTCCAACGCCTATACTTTGAAGACTTAATAACACATATAATTTCACTCACATTATTTTGTGTTTTGTTTCGTGACACAAAATTACTAATTATAATACACAGTGATAGGATGCACACGAGGAAATTATCAAAATTGTTTTCACATTGGGTATCTAAAAATAGTAAAACAAGAAACTAACACGATGTTCAATCAATTCATAGATACATTTATTAAAACGAACTCAGTTCAGCGTTGAATCACACGGTTGATTGGCGCAAACATCATGAATACAATAGAATCAATTCTATCACAGCCCTTCTACGTCTCTGAAGTATACGCTGGTATTTTTAATATACTGTGGAGTAGTTTTTTAGCGCGAAAGAGTTTGGCCTGTGAAGACGAAAAGAACATTGTGTCACGTTACTAGTCAACGGTTCTTCATATAAAGAAGGGCATCTTCGAACGCTTGTGGAGAAGTGGTTTCTCTTAGTAAATCGTCTCCCTTCTATCCGTTTTGCTGGAAATGTGATTTCCTTAATTCAAAGACGCCGCTAAACGAGACTAGAGAACCATATACCAAAGTAATGTTAAAAAACTCAGTGACAAGCGAGGTGTTTAGTTGGTACTCTAGCTTCAGCATGCCATTGCAAAGCCGAGGCTCAAGGAGTAAGAAGCAGTCACACAAGAAGTATTATTACTATTATAAAGCAAGTTTTTGGTTGATAATGTATTCGGATATGACACTCTTTAATGTCTACCTCACGTCCAATGAGTTCATGCAGTTTCTCGACATTGACTCGAACAAAAAGGGCAGATTTTTGTTTAAGTTCTCAACGCTAAAACGATTAAATTGGGAGTGCCATATGACGATTGTGGAGGTAAGCAAATTAAGAAATTGCGACAGGGCCAGAACTTGTCTGTATTAAAGCGGTACATACACTCAATGTTCACCTAACTTTTCCCAACATGGCATTTGCTAGGAGTCCGTGGTACCGATGCTCTCGAATTAAAAATACTGGAGGATGACTCAACGAGCAATCAACTGTACTAACAAACTGCAGTAAAAACGTCACGATTTCATCAGCGTGACATACTGGTTGAGACGCTAACCGATGTTGAGGGACGGCATGGAACACAGTAGATGTTAATAATCCACCGTGAGCTTCGCGGCTGCTAGGGATCGTTCTGTCAGGAGACCAGAAGCTGTTTGTGTATTTGATGACCACTTTCACCCTTGAGCGGATAGTGAAGATTGTGAAATTTTCTTTTGAATATCTTTTCTAAGCCCCAAAGTCCATTAGAGTTATAATTTAATCGCTTGAGCATATGATTGAAGCATTGATTCAGCAAGTTTACAATTCAATCTATCAGCAAAATTGAAATACCAAACATGAAGGATAAAAAGTATTTTTAAATTGAAACACTATCTAACAAAGTACTAAATTTTTATTAGATTTTGTCTCCTTTTCATTGTACTTGATAAGTCTTCAATTGTTTTATCAGTTTGTTTCTTGAAGTTTTGCGAATTTTAGTTATGCTGTTTTATGTATTTGATTTAAAACCATAAAAATCAAATTTTCTTAATTTTTCGGTTTATTCTTTTCGATGGTTGACTTATAAAAATTATAAAATATTTCTTAGGTGCATAGTGATCCAATATTTTTGTGACTAGCTGTATGCATTAATTTGTTGACCTTGCTCTTGAATTTTATATTTCTTGAGTAGATCAAATTTACGAATATGATCGCATAAGATCCTATAAAATGTTAACTTTCTTCACACTATTATTTGTGCTTTTTGATAATAATAATAATCGTTTGCAGGTTTTTCATTTTCATTTATTTTGGTAAAGTTTTTTATCATGCTAAACAAATGTGAAAAACATTATTAAATATTAAACTGCTTATGAGTCTTCTTCCTGTCCTTTCGTATAACGTTGAATCTTTTAGTAAAATAAAATCTGATTATCAAATCAGACTCTTTCCTCGGGAACTTCCTGTTGATTTTTCGGCGCAATTTCAGTGCTTTCCAAATTTATGGTATTCTGTTGCACTTTCTCTTCTCCAGATCCTTCGTAAGATTTATCACTAGATTGGGGCTCTAATGTTCCCGATTGTTTGCTTGTAGAACCTTCGTCGTCATCCGAATCATCACTTTCTGTAGTGGAGCTTAATTCATCATCGATCCAAAGGGAAAGTTTTTTCTTCTTGGCACCAGACTTATCCTCATCCGCTTTGCGTTTGACACATGATGATGATGCAGGACCGGCGGCTTTTGAAGATACTTTTTTAAACCCTTCCTCGACAGCTTCGCTCACTTTTTCGGTCATGTCTGTTCGAGCGTT